>JAWDJD010000012.1:23632500-26032500 GCA_035047305.1 Bradypodion pumilum | reverse complement strand
TGACGTTATGTGACTTTAACTGGGATGGCGCCTTCTAGTGACATTCCCGGGACTTGCACCCCGTTGGAGGACACAGGAGCCTCTCTGTTCAGGGCAAGGTTTCAAGACTCAAAGCGCACAGAAGCAATCGACAGGATCATCACAAGAATTACTAAGAATTTACCCCTTCTCAAGTCATGTCCTTCAGAAAGCGTGTGATGTTTAGTTCTCAGAAATTTATGACACTTGTGGCTTTGAACTGCCGTAACCATAAAAACTATACTCAACAAGGCTATTGTGAATTTCAAGGTACCAGTTTCCATCGTGATGAGACAGATATGTTCTTTGGCTGGTGGGATGTAAGATACAGAAGACTGAAAATCCTGCTAACTCTCTCCCTGTCTTTCTTTCTCCCTCCTGGGGATTCCTAGAGTGCTCTTTTTTGGGAACTAGAAGTCAGAAGTGACCAGGTGCATGTCTTGCATTGTGTCAACAGCCATGGTGGCCATAAGGCGTTGCTATGGAAGAACCCATCCTGACATCCAGATTGGCTCTATGCACCACTTAAAATGCAGCATAAGCTTATCATTTTGACTCCCGGGACTGTGGTGGCTCAGTAGCTAAGAAGCTCACCTTGTTAGCTGGAAGGCTGACAAGTTGGCAGTTCGAGACCCGGGTATCTAATTTATCTAGATATCTAATTGATAACATGAAGTCTCACTCTTATGTCTGACAAAGTGGACTTGATCCAAGAAAGCTAATATTAAAATACAGCAATTGGTCTTTAAAGTGCTACAAAGTTTTTGTTTTGTTACTCTCTGATATGCTTTAAACACAGACTAATAATAATAATAATAATAATAATAATAATAATAATAATAATAATAATAATAATAATAATAATAATAATAATAATAATAATAATAATTTCATGTCAGAAATTATTCTGGGTTGAAAGGATTTTTGCTGGAGAAACTCCACGCAGGGGACACACTATTGAAAACGTCCCCAAGATCTTTTCCCCACCGAATCGGTCTCTATTTATCTACTTGCAATTTCTTGCTTTTGAACCACTAGGTTGGTAGGAGCTGGGACAGAGATGGGCGCTCAAACCATCATGCAGTACCCGAGTCTCGAACTGCCAACTTGCCATCCTTCCAGGTAACAAGGCAGGCTTCTTAACCAACTGAGCCACTGCAGCCCCTGTGAAACACAGACTAACATTGGCTACTACTCCGAATAATTCATCTTGTAAACTATGCCTTGTAAAAGAGGCCATAGAGAAACCTTTGTGATTCTACACCTCTCTCATTAATTCCCTTGCTCACTCAAATACACACAATTTTGCCCTACTTGCAAAAACACAGCTTGGCTGATCTCCCAAACCATATCAACAACCTGAGCTGAGACTTATTCCATGCCTCTCTATGCCAGGGGTTCCCAACCTATGGCTCGTGGACCACATCTGGCCCACGGTGCCATTTCATGTGGTCCCCACCCCTCCAAGGGCATTTGAGAAACAAAATGTCCTCCACTACCCCCTTTGAAGCTGTTGGGACAAAATGGCCACCCCCATCATGCAGGCAGGGCAAAACGACCATCTGGCCCTTGAAGCTGACTGAGAGAGCGTGACCTGGTCCCCGGCTTGAAAAGGTTGGGAACCCCTGCTCTATGCAGATGGAGGAGGAGTGAGAATCCCACCAAAAAGGCAGCTAAAATTAGCTTGGAGTTTGAAGAGGTTAAATGTTTCCGAGGAGAGCTTTAGTAAGGTGTAATTTGAAGAATGCCAAGCGATGCATTTTGTAGCCTTCCAAATTTAAACAGACAGACGTCATATTGTCCTGCATCGTGTTGTCCTGTCTAATGCTGCCTGCAGTTAATTTAAACACGACCACACAATAACAACTACTTTGCAGAAAGAAAGAGAATGACAGCTTAAATGCTGTATGTGCTATTCATCCATTGCCCTAGCATTTGGCCCCGCGCATGCATGCACACACGTACACAAAGAGAAGGGAGAAATCATACATAGAGTTTGACCATTCAAAACATGTTTACTCCGCTTCACAGAAATCCTTCCCAGACTTCAGTGGATGAACACACTCTATAATCTTGGGAAATTACAGTAATTTTCAAACTTCCTTATTCTTCTGGCAGTGCTTTTCTGCCGAGCGCAAAAGCAGACAGGATGAATACCAATGCCACTTTATAAATATTCACGAAACATAGTTCTAGCGAAAGGTCAGCTTCCATAAAAACCCTCTAACTGAAAACTCCTGTTTCTCATTTGTCAATAAAAGTTGTGCACTTTGAGGGTCCATTTGCAAAAGGGCAGCTAATCCGAGGGCACACGCCAGGCATTGCACAAAGGGCCAGGGCAAACTGTTTTGCTATGCAAGTAAGCCTTCCTGTTCCCCTGCATCTTATTGTATTGCATGTAGCAGAGCTTTCTTCAGGTTCTTCACAACTTACAACAACAATTAAAAGGGACTAGCTGATTACCCGGCTTTGCTCGGGTTTTTCATTTCTTTACCGTAGGCCAGCTTTTCCCTCTTGGAAACCTCGTGGGGTGTATGTGGGTCACTCAGACTATGAAAACTACAGCTGAGCTCAGAGGGCTACAGCTGAGCTAGTCAGATGATGTCATAATCTCAACCTACCTGAGACTATGACATCAGCTCAATTACATCACTGGGAAACACACACATTGTATAGACCAATTGCTTCCCAATTTGGGGGCGTATGCCCCCCATGAGTTTCGAGACCCCTGCAGTTCTGATCTTCCAAGCCCAATGTATGTATGTGCCAAATTTCAACGACATCGGTCCAGGGCTGTGGGAACCTATGGACCACATACAAACAAGCGCTTCTGGTTTTTATATAGAGATATACCATTGCCAAGCAATTAAACTGTTTGCACATTTGCTATCTGGCGCTAACCTTACAGTGGCGCTACAGAAATAAGTTGCATTACTGTCTCTACTGGCTCAATAGCTCTGTGGTTTGGGTAAAGGTCTCCCTTGCTCAAAAGCCAGTTGTACCTGACTCTAAGGTTGTGCTCATCTCTCTTTAGAGCCGAAGCGTCAGCACTGTCTGTGTCTGCAGACTTTTCCGTGGACATGCGGCAGGCAGGCCTAGACACCGGAGTGCACAGAACGCTGTTTACCTTCCCACCGATGTGCTGTGGTCCCTATTTTATCTACTTGCAATGTCTTGCTTTGGAATGGCTAGGTTGGCTGGAGCTGGTACAGAGACAGGAGCTCACTCCATCGTGCAGCACTCGGGTCTTGTACTGCTGACCTACTGACCTTCCGCTCGTGAAGTTCAGTGTCTTAACCACTAGGTCACCACATTCCCCAGTGGTTTAGGTATCTGGCTGCAAAACCAGAGGTTGGGAGTTCAATTCTCCACTATGATTCTAGAGCAAGAGTTCTCAACCTTTTAAAGCCAGGGCCCAGGTCACGCTCCCTCAGACAGCTCCAGGGGCCTCACGGCCATTTTGCCTTTCCTCCACTACAGGGCACTTCCAGGTGTGGTGGAGGTGGTGGTGGGCCAAATGAAATGGTGCCGCGGGCCGCATCGGGCCCATGGGCCGCAGGTTGAAAATCCCTGCTCTAGAGAGAAGAGCCAACCTGTATAGCTTTGGGCAAGCTGCACAGTCCCAAGAGTGCCCCTATAGGAAGGGAATGGTAAAGCATTTATGAGCATTCTCTACCTAGAAAACCCTGGACAGGGTTGCCATAAGTCAGAACACGCAATTATTATTATTATCCCCATGTTGCAAATGGATGGGCTTCACACAGAGTGTGTTGTAAGTTCTTAGTTCCTTCCGATACGTTACACCTACAATTTCCAGAAACCCACATTCAGTGTTCTTCCCCAAACCAGGGTCTTCTAGCTTGATAAGATTCATTCCACAAGCAAGGAAAAGACAGAAATAGCGTCTGCACATTTTCCGAAGTTGTTCTCGTAATCGCTAACCTAAAGGCGACGGCCTAACATTGTCACTGACTAGATCTGAAAGCAAGCCCAGTCTGGCGATACCATAAAGATTATGTCTTTCCCCCTTGATTGCTTTCAATTACAGTCCTTCATTGCTTATATAACTGCAATCACCTGGAAAGAGATAATGAGCAATAAAGCTTTCTCACCCATGAAATTGCTCTCCATGTACTCCTTTTACTTGGGAAACTCAAGGGCAGACATGCTTTTTTATTGTTATTATTGTTATTCCAGGTTATAAAGGATTGAGAACTAACTGGTTGGTTTCAAAGAAAGCAGGAAGGCTTTGCTGTAGTGTGTGTTCTATGCAATCAAGCCGCTGAGTGGCAATCTGGCCACCTGAAATGCACACTGCTGTGTTACACAACAGGGAAATCCTGCAACCAGTAGTCTGTGATCCCAGGAGACCTAGTTTTATGGGTTTTGTCTAGATCAGTGATGGCGAACCATGGCACACCAGATGTTCTTGAACTTCAATTCCCGGTAGCCCTGATCAGCAGGCGTGCTGACTTGGGCTTCTGGGAATTGAAGTGCAAGAACACCTGGAGTGCCAAGGTTGGCCATCACTATCCTAGCTCTTGATTCACTCTGCCTGTTCTGGAGAAATTAGGTAAAGGTAAAGGTCACCCTTGCTCAAAAGCTAGTCATATCCAACTCTAGGGTTCAGTGCTCCTCTATTTATTACCAAAGAGCCAGCACTGTCTGCATCTGCAGATGTTTCTGTGGTCATGTGACAGGCATTACTAGACACCGGAGCACACGGAGCACTGTTGACCTTCCCACGGAAGTGGTCCCTATTCATCTACTTGCAATGTCTTGCTTTCAAACTGCTAGGTTGGCAGGAGCTGGGACGTCGGGAGCTCACTCCATCGTGCAGCACTCGGGTCTCAAACTGATGACCTGCCGAACTTCCAGTCACCAAGTTCAGCATTTTAACCACTAAGCCACTGCAGTCCTAGAGCCTAGAGACACTGCACATCTCTTAAGACTCTTGAGCCTTCTCATGAAGGAGTAAACCTCGAGTAGCTCTGCATAACTACAAACCACAGCTTTAGTTACATTCCTTGCTATTTACTGCAAATATTATTTTTCACCTTTGGAATTCAATTCTCTGCCAGTTCAAAAAACAACGTACGTATATTCATAGATTGACAGGAAGAAGTTGGCTCACACGCCATTGTCGGTATTATCATCAAGCTAAGCTATTCTGTAGTTAATGACTGAGTGCATCTGAGTAGCACCTCTTCAGATGGTATGGTCTCTTTGGTTGTTTAAATGTCATGCGCTTTGAAGGCCAATTAATGGCAGGACAAGACTCTCTATAAATCAATAAAATAAATACAGTGCTGCCAATCGCAACAGCTTAATGACCCCCTCTTACGAATTCCTTGGCCATGGATTTTGCTGTTTGCTTTCATGTAGGATTATCTTGTCCTTTCCTGGTCCCCCATGCTACCATCCAAAAGAGGGGAATGGTGCCGAAGTAAATGCGCAGTAAACCCATTTGTGTGTTTTCACAGAGCAGTGCTTCACAACTTTTGGGTCTGGGACTTCAATTCCCAGAAGCCTAAATCAGTACCTTGGCTGGTAAATGTTTTGGGGGATTGACTTATGCTTCTGGGGATTGAAGTCCAAATATGTGCAGTAAACCCATTTGTGTGGATTCACAGAGCATTGTTTTCCCAACCTTTGGCTCTGAGACCTCAGTTCCCAGAAGCCTCGGTCAAGCTCATGGACTGAGCAGTGCTTTTCGGGAACTGACTTACACATCTGGGAATTGAGGTTCAAAAACCAAAGGTTTTGACACTCGGCAAAAGAGGAGAAGGGAACCTCTCGGAAGGTCACCTTTAGGGTCAGCCTAACCATGTTGCATCCCTGCAAGGGGTTCAACTTGAGCATCTCGCCGAGGCTACATCCCGAGGCCTGGTGTTGTCGTTCGCAGCAAACGCAGACGCTGTTGCTGTCAAAGTTAATCTGAGGAAAAGAGGAAAGAAAAAGAAGAGAGGAAAAAAAATGTTAGATATTTCAGAGAGCTGATGTTTGGTCCCAGATCATACAATGTAAGGATCTCTCAAGATCATGCTTTTATTTAGTGAACTTGGGCTAAGGTAACCGAGCTTGACATCGAGAAGGTTGGCAGGGCAGCAGTTTGAGACCCGAGTGCTGCACGACCGAGTGAGCTCCCATCATCTGTCCCAGCTCCTGCCAACCTAGCAGTTCAAAAGCAAGCAGCTGCAAGTAGATAAATAGGGACCACTTTGGGAGGAAAGGTAACAGCATTCTGCGTGCTCCAGCATCTGGTCATGCCTGCCACATGACCACGGAAATGTCTTTAGACACAGACGGCGCTGCTTCTTTGGCTGTAAAGGGAGCTGAGCACCACTCCTGAAGAGAGATACGACTGGTTTTTGAACAAGGGAGTTCTTTACACTAGAGCAGGAGTTCTCAACCTTTTAAAGTCAGGGGCCAGGTCATGCTCCCCCAGATGGCTTTGTGGGGGCAGATGGCCATTTTGCCCTTCCTCCACCACATGGCACTTCCTGGTGTGATGGAGGTGGTGGTGGGGCCACATGAAATAGTGCCGTGGGCTGCATCCAGCCCACAGGTCGAGAATCCAATGTGCTAGAGAAGTGCTTTCCTTTCTTTTTTTAAAGAGCGGTTTGCATGGAATTAAAAAATTAGAACAAGAGTCCAGATAGTCATACCAAACTGTGTATCAGCGCAAGAGTTCATTTTTCCTTTTGGGATCTCGAAGTTAGCAATGCGTTGAACTAGAGACAGATGTGGTCAAGGTGGGATTTCCAAAGTGGAATTTCCACTTCTCCAGTGGTTTCTTTTAACCAACCTCTACACACAAACTTTCTGGCCAAAGTCGGTGGAAAGAACAACTTTTGCCAAGCTTCCCAGGATCAACGTTTAAATCTTCAGAGCCCATTTTGTAACTGGACGACGGCGCAGGGCTATCACTTGGCTGCAATGCAAGGAACATTAGGGAAGTTCATATATTCAGATTTTTAACACAAGGCAAGAAAGTGATAATTCTCAGGAGCAGAAAAGTCCTGAGAAGGTCTCTTGGGAGCTCTATGCCTGGTTTATAATAAATGGATTTTGTCCCTTACAACCACCAGTTTGTAAAATTAAATAAATTGAACAAAAATGTGCCTTGTGTTCTAATTTAACAAAAGCATTTACTCACATTTTTTTTTTAAAAAAACTTCCCAGGAGAGGTGAAGTTGCAATGCTTGTGGAAATTGTCAGCAGTCATATGAAACCTCCCTCCCTTCCCGCGCCAGGAAAAAACAACAAGGAATAAACCTGACAGAAATATGTCAAGTAAAGAGGAGCCTTTGTTTGATTTGTGCATTGAGACTGTTGCTCTTTGCCAGCGTTTATGAACACCACAATGAGATTGGGCTTTATTGCCTCAGTTTCCTTGACTTCCTGGCTTCTATTTTAAGCAGCTTGTGTGCAAAAAGGGAAAGGGGGCCCTGGATGTCTTTAATCATATTTTTTTCATTTGGCAGACCCATTCCACACAGGCACCTGTAATGCTTAAGCACACACATACACATGCGCAAAACCCACGGAGGGCTTTTTCCCACCGCTGAGAAGACAAGCAAGGCCAGGGACTGGCTAATGCTACCAGGATGGCAAGCAGACATTCACAAGTTTTCAAGGGTAAAACCTAACCCTACACCAGTTGGGTGCCCAAGCTATGTCTCAGGGGCTGGATCCGGCCCCCGACACCAATTCATCTGGCCCATGAAGCCCTCGTTGCTCCCATGAGCAGAAGTAAACTGCGCTTGTACGTTTTACTTCCACTCCCAGGAGCGATGAGGGCTTTGCAGGGTGGATGAAATGGCGTCGGGAGCAGGATCCACCCCCTGGGCCATGGTGACCGGCCCCCTGAACCACGTGACCTGCCCATGGCCCAAAAAGTTTGGGCACCCCTGCTCTAGTTCATGGGTGGCCAATCTTGGCTCTCCAGGTGTTCTTGAACTTTAATTCCCAGAAGCCCAAGTCAGCACACCTGCTGATCACCACGTCTCTGGGAAGCTGGGTGGTCAATGAAACCAAGGTCCATGGGTAGGACAGATGGCCAGCGACCTTCAACTAAGGGGACAAAAAAATTATAATAATTTTGTGTCGCAAATTATTCTGGTTTGAAAGAAAATGTCAAAAGACCACTAAGCCACTCTCTGGTAACTTCAACACAGCTGAAATCTGTGAAAGTGTTAGAAGAGATTTCACTGAGATTTTGAGGGAAGGAACAACCAATGGCAACCAAAGAATACAGTTTTCACATAGACGTCCACCCTCCCTACAGTCCTATCTTTATAATTAGAAGGAACAGGTGGCAGAATTTGAAGAAAAAACCCTCTACATCCCCACTTTCCCTTCCCCTGACACTGCTGACAGGTTTTGGTGGTTGACGAAAGACAGCGCATGAAATAGTGACGATGGCACACAAACCAGTTTTTTTAATATACAGTACAGTATATATAAACCTCTAGTTCTCTTTTTAGGCATTCCTTCCATGACCTTTGTGTTTGCTGGCGCATAGCCTGGAGCATCCTGGCAGCAATTTGCAGATCTGTTGGGTTTACAGGCAGGAAAGAAGTAGCAGGATTCCTCCATTCTATTCTTAGCCCCCACCTCTTACCTGCTCTGCTACCTGGACCAGCCGTGACCACCACCACCACCACCACCACCACTCTGGCTTCATAGCACTGCACAATAATTCCATCTACAAAATAAATTCTATTCTCTTAGAGCTGTGATGGCGAACCTTGGCACTCCAGGTGTTCCTGGACTTCAATTCCCAGAAGCCTAAGTCAACACATCTGCTGATCAGGGCTTCTGGGAATTGAAGTTCACGAAGGTTAGCCATCACTGCTATATACCTTTTCTTCCAAGAGAAGCTTTTACTGTGCTTTACATCTATTGGTCGTCTTCTCCTGAATGTTTTAATGCGCTTATGTTTCTGTGACCACTGAGATGGCTGGTGTTGATAGGGATGGGTTTTATCTCTCCATGCCAGGCGCCCCTCCAAACCACCCCCCTTTGTTGCCCATTAATACGGCGGACAGCCAGCTGCGTCCTTATATGTGTACAGAGACAATGTATGTAAATAGGCAACGGAGCAATCTCAATTACCACCTTATCCATTTTAATGAAAATGACCTTTATCTATGCTAATTCCTGGATTTAAAAATACATGACAATTCTTGAGAGGAGGAGCAGATGGAAGGAGGTGAGTTTGGCTAATTTCTGCCTGCTTTTCCTTGTATTTCTTGGCTAATTTCACAAAGAAGTCACCTGCCGCCTGTCCTTATTTGACCCCCAGGGAACCATAAACCATTGTAATTTAAAGCAGTTCAATTATGTCAAGTTCTTTGAAAAGGGAAATCAATTGCTATTATTTTGGCTATAATAAGACCAGCACCATCTGCAGAGGTGCCTCCAAGCGAGGCTGGGCCTCTGAGAGCATCATTGACTGAAAAGGGTCGCCCTTGCTCGAAAGCCAGTCGTATCTGACTCTAGGGTTCAGTGCTCATCTCAGTTTATAGCCAAACAGCCAGCGCTGTCTGCGTCTGCAGAAGTTTCCGTGGACATGTGGCAGGCATGAATAGACACACATGACTAGAACGCGGTTTACCTTCCCACCGAAGTGTGTCCCTATTTATCTACTTGCAATTTCTTGCTTTCGAACTGCTAGGTTGGCAGGAGCTGGGACAGACGGCAGAAGCTTACTCCGCTGCACAGCACTCGGGTCTCAAACTACTTACCTGCCAACCTTCCGGTTGTCAAGTTCAGCCTCTTAACCACTAAGCCAACACAGTCCTGTGCATCCCCATACAATACTGCAACAACAAATTGCTGGAAGAAAATTGTGGCAAAAACATAAATGTTTCCTCTATAAGACAGGCAGCAAAAATCCTCATTTATCCTACTGGGTGGGAACTAGAGAGTATGAAATGATAGAGAAGTCATCTCTTTCCCGCAAACAACTATGGTTGAAGCAGAAACTCTCACCCTAGGTCCATGGTTCCCAATGTGAGAACATGCCCCACAGGGGGGCAATTTGATTTTTAAGGGGGGCAATTAGTGAATGAGTTATTAACAGTGAATGGCCTTTTAAGCTTCATCCACATGAATAGAAGTTGACTTTTTGAATAATAAGAATTATATGTTGGGGGTGGGGGGATGGCATCAGGAATTTAGAGATGCTTAGGTGGAGTATGGTCGAAAAAAATGGTTGAGAACCACTGGCCTAGAGAAAGGATTCTCAACCTGTGGCCCATGGACTGGATGTTGCCCCCGTTGCCATTTCATATGGCCCTCCGCTGCCTCCACCACACCTGGAAATGCCAGGAAGGGCAAAATGGCCATCCGGCCCCTAAAAATAAAGTATATTGTGTGAGCAACCCTGAGTTGGGTTTTCCTGATTGGGCGGCATACAAGTGTGAGAATTGAATTGAATTGAATTGAATTATTACCCGGGCCCCTGCTTAAAAGGTTGAAAACTCCTGGCCTAGACGGTTCGAAACCCCAAAGCGGATGATACAAAAAAACCCGGGGCGTAGAAAACCATTTTTACAAAGCCCGTCCCCGTAGCTATCTTCCTTTCCCATTGCAGAGCAAAGGAAATAGGACAATAACATTAGAGAGGCAGAAGATGCTATCTGAGCGACGGGCAGGAATAAACCATCGTAATTTGTTCTGCGAGCATGACCGACACGGCCAAGCCTGCAAATTGATCAGCTGCCTCGTGTCGAAACCCTTTTCGCTCTAATGTGTTCTACATACGTGCAAAAATGACACAACCGTGCTTTATCCAATTAGGCACAACGTGAAGGGAGAATAAGAGCGAGTTTCTTGCAGAGTATTCAAGACAGGTTGAAGCTGAGCTGTCGCAAGGCCGAGCAGTTGACTGGAGGAAGCGATCGCCCAATTGATGCATTAAATGTGGGAGAAGGCTTTGAGTGCAGTGACAGAGGCTAAACAGATCTCCTTTCAATGCCATGCCTTAGATGCCTGTACAAAACTGTACATCATGGACAAGCTATCTTTTTAAGGCAGGAGTTCTCAACCTTTTAAAGCCGGGGGCCTAGATGGCCATTTTGCCCGTCCTCCACCACATGGCACTTCCTGGTGTGGTGGAGGTGGAGGTGGTGGTGGGCCACATGAAATGGTGCTGAGGGCCACATCCAGCCCATGGGCCGCAGGTTGAGAATCCCCATGTTAAGACATTCTTCATCAAGGACTGAGAGGACCTGAATGTCACCTCCTCTGCTTTGGAAATTCGCTTGCTCTACTTTGTTATTGGCCTTTCACGTCCCCAAGAGCCAGGACAGAGACAGGCACTCAATCCGTCATGCAGTGCTCGGGTCTCGAACTGCTGACTTGCACGCCTTCCAGCTAACAAGGTAAGCTTCTTAACCGCTGAGCCACCGCAGCCCCATTGGCCACTGGGAGGGAAACGCAGGATTTCTTTGCAAGCATAGTTGCTCAATTACAAAAGTCTGCTGGAACACATCAATGGGACAATAACAGATTTCATCTTCCAATGATACACGATTCCCTAAACCCTAACCCTTGAACTGCTGACCTGCTGACCTTCCAGTTGTCAAGTACAGCATCTTAACCACTAAGCCACTGCAGTAATTCCTTTACTATGCCCTTAAAACTTACAGCGCATGATCAGTAAAATACCAGAATGCCAATTAATACACAAATGTTCCTCTCTGAAGATGCATAGCAAAGCAATCACACTTCTATACCACTTCATAGTGCTTAGTGCACTCTCTGGACGGTTCACATGTTAATTAGAAGTGGGCTCCTGGTTTCCCATGGTGGAACCCAAGTTCTTTCATGGTGGAATGTAAGGTATGAAAGATTGCAAACCACCCTGTTGATTTTCATAGACAATTGGTCTGATGCAGGAAAGCTATCAGAATAGAGACTATTGGGTTGTGTCCTATGACAGTGGTGGTCAACCTTGGCACTCCAGATGTTCTTGAACTTCAATTCCCATAAACCCTGATCAACAGATTGTTCACTTGAGCTTCTGGGTATTGAAGTCCAAGAACACCTGGAGTGCCAAAGATGGCCATCACTATCCTATGATATCTTGATGACCGCCATTTTTCATTTGACAAAAGCTTCCATGGAATGTAGCCCATTGGGACAGGTACAGTTTGAGATATATGCCATATAAAATGAGTTACTCTTCAAGACACCACAAAACCCTTCACTTC
This sequence comes from Bradypodion pumilum, assembly GCA_035047305.1. Lineage (NCBI taxonomy): Eukaryota > Metazoa > Chordata > Lepidosauria > Squamata > Chamaeleonidae > Bradypodion > Bradypodion pumilum. The sequence continues at coordinate 26,020,258 of JAWDJD010000012.1, read as the reverse complement.
TTTTACTGCAACACACAAATTGCCTTGTCCATGCCAATGACTTCAGTTATGGAAGATCCAGTGTTGATTGATTGATTGATTGATTGATGTTGGAGAACTTCCAATTCAATGGGAATTTGTACAGGTGATGGGATTGGCAGCCATCTTGATTCTCCTTTAGGCATTCAGATAAATAACTGACTGAGAATCCTGGCATCATTGGGTGGATGTTGCTCAATCTATATCTATAAAACAGAAGTGTGGTCTTGTATGTACTCCAAAGGCTCCCACACCCCTGGACCAATCTCGTTGAAATTTGGCACATACGTACCTTGGGCCAGAGAGATTAGCACTGTGGGGGTCACAAGCCCCCATGAGGGGTGTACACCCCCCCAAATTGGGAAGCAATTGATCTATACAATGTATGTGTTTCCCAGTGATGTAATTGAGCTGATGTCATAGTCCCAGGTAGGTTGAGATTGTGACATCATCTGATTAACTCAGTTGTAGCCCTCTGGGTTCAGCTGTAGTTTTCACAGTAGGTAGAAGGTAAATGGGCATGCAAGATCAGCAATGTAAGTGACCTTCAATGGAGAAACGGGATGGGTTAGGGAAGAGAGAGATGGAGGAAGTGAGGCAGGGTTGACCCACATACACCCCACGAGGTTTCCAAGAGGGAAAGGCTGACCTACGTTAAAGAAATGAAAAACCCGAGTGAAGCCATGTAATCAGCTAGTTTAATTATAGTTCAAACACCATTTTTGTTCAGGTTCCAAGTTAAAACTGGGAAGGAGTGTCAAGGCAGTGCCCTGCTTATTATTCCAGTGGTGAATGAAACTTGCAGCCATGAATGCAAACCATGCAGATGCTTAAAAATGTAACAAGCATGATTACAGTTTAATCAGAGGTTTGCTCGGTCTTTAAATTTAACGAGATGCATAAATTGGGAGGAGGGAGGCTTCAGGAATGAGATCCAACCAGGAGAAACTTTGAAGAAGGAAAGATGGTAACGCCAAGGAAATTACAAAATAAATCAAACTGTGTTTGGGCTTCTTCTCCCAACCCGAAGTGGTAAAAATTAGCTTCAGGAAATAGTCTTATTGATTTAGTCTTAGGAATCCCAACTTGAAACTTAATTAATACCTTGTTACCGTCACAAATGAGAAATTGTGTGTGTACACATGCGCACTATGAAATCTGGTTATCTCTTCCTATTTTTCTCCATTTTATATTTTTAATTAAAAGTCCATTCTCTTCCTGGCAAGTCTCCATTCATCTGTTTTGCTTCTGCAACAGGAGTCCCCCAACCTTTTCAAGATGGGGGCCGGGTCACGCTATCTCAGTCAGCTTCGAGGGCCGGATGGCCATTTTGCCTTGCCTGCATGATGGAGGTGGCCATTTTATCCCAACAACTTCAAAGGGGCGGCCATTTTGTTTCTCAAATGCCCTTGGAAGGGTGGGAGGCCACATGAAATGGCACCATGGGCCAGATCCAGCCCACACCCTTAGGTTAGGAACTCCTGTTCTACAACAACAGATTGAGGGTTTTTCCCCCTTCTTACTGTTTTCATGCGCTCATTTAGATGCGAGGCATTTACTTAACAGCAATCAGGTACGGATCCATTTAAGCGCCTTCAGAAGCTTGTGAATATACCTGCTTAAATCCTAATAATCTGGAGGCAGGGGCTCAGCATAACATGCCTCACTCCATTTTGCATTTCAAGCAGAGGATTTATTTAACAACCTGCGGCAACGGCTCTTATGAAATGGATTCATAATGGGAAGGCAAACCTTATGCTCTGCCAAGAGTGAATGTGACTCGTACTGTATATGACTTTGCAACGCTGGTAAAACATCTCAGCTTGCTTGTTCCCAAGTCTTTCAGAGAGTAAACATCTAAAAAGGGGCATTTATACATCGGTGACTAACATTTAACAACAAAGTGCAGATTTTCCAAAATTCCAGTCCTGTTTCTTAACCAATTAACGACACTGATTTTGCCTTAGAGGTAAAGGTAAAGCTGGCCCTCGCTCGAAAGCCAGTCATATCCAACTCTAGGGTTTGGTGCTCATTTCCGTTTACATTACAGCCAAAGAGCCAGAACTGTCTGAGTCCTGTAACAGGCATGACTAGACGCACACAGAACACTGTTGCCTTCCCTACCAAAGCGGTACCTATTCACCTACCTGCAATTTCTTGTTTTCAAATGGCTAGGTTGCCAGGAGGTGGGACGGATGCCAAGAGCTCACTCGGTCATGCAACACTCAAGTCTCGAACAGGTAACCTGCTGACTTTGAAGTCATTAAGCCCAATTTGTTAACCATGAAACCACCACGATCCTGTTTTAGTCATTGCCTCTCATAAAAGAAAAACAAGCTTCCCATCACGATTAGGAGATAGGCATTTATTCTTACTAAAATAAGAATAAATTCTTACTATAGTAAGTACAGTAATAGTAGTTCTTACTATTCGTTTTCTTTTCTTTTTTTTAAAAGTGGCTTCCTTTACTCACCAGTTGACACCCTTCCAAGGAGTTGACCAACTGAGCATTCTGGCAGGAGAGAATAGATCCGGCCAAGTTCAGCATCACACAGACTGCAGACAAGAGCATGAAGAAAGTTATCTGGAGAAAAGACAGAGAGAAATCAATTGATCACAAGTTGCAACACTGAACAAGGAATGACAAACAGATTCATCTGCCTGTTGCTGCTTATCATCTTGCTTCCGTATCCATGGTTATCCACAGCCCACTTTCACCGATGCTATAAAGGACTGTGGTATTACGTAATAACAGCCTTTCACAGGCTAGAAATATAACAGCTTTGGGGCCATTCAACAATTACGTGATCCTTGAGGGGGGAGGGTCCTGCTATCTGAATTATGGAAAATTAGGGGGGGTCAGGTCAAAGATTATGTAATCCCTTTGAGGGTGGCTGATGGGGGTGGCCATTTTGTCCCAACAGCTTCAGAGGGGGTGGCCATTTGGTTTTTTGAATGCCCTTAGAGGGTGTTGTGGTGGGGCCACATGAAATGGTGTCATGGGCCACATCTGGCCCATGGACCTTAGGTTGGGAACCCCATTAGTATTAGCTTTAGCACGATTGACATTCACACAGAGTTGGCATAAACCAACAGCAACACTCTTGCTAGAAAGCCAGTCGTATTTGACTCTAGGGTTCGGTGCTCATCTCCATTTACAACCAAAGAGCCAGCACTGTTACCTTTCCCACAGAAGCGGTACCTATTAATCTACTGGGAGCTCACTCCATCGTGCAACACTCAGTTCTCAAACTGCTGACCTGCCAACCCTCCAGTCGTCAAATTCAGCATCTTAACCAGTAAGCCACTGCAGTCACAAAAGTCTACCCACATATTAACTCCATGTAGCCCAATCCTGACCACCCACCCCCTTTCATTCTCCTCCAAAGTAAGGCTTCCTTGCGCCTAAATATAAAGGCATTGGAAAGAGGAAGAGTGGTCAGTGTGAGGAAAGGCTTGTTTCATATAAGCACACCCCCATTTAGCATGTGTTGAGGCACAAATGTGTTATATGGAGCACTCTCTGACTCCAGATATCACTGGTCTTTTCATGCTCCTTTTTCAAATTACAAACTTGGCATCGAAAAAGACATTAAAGAGAAAGGCATCCTCCCTTTGATGAAGCCACTTTCCCTTTTCAGAGGCACATGTTTCAGCAAATGACACTCACAAATTAAGGCCATGCTTCTGTCCTGATAACACATCACGTGGAAAGAGCACTAAACATAATAATGCACCTAGGATGTGGAAAATGATTCACATTTGTAACCACACGAGAAAGTGTCTCTTCGAAAAATGTGATCAGCCCTTCCCCTAGTAGTTTGACTCTTGGTTAGCAATACCTTTGCTTTAAATCAGTGCAGTTAAATTGCATTATGTTAGTTTACATTACTTGGTTTAAATTAATCTGTTTTAGCCATAGAGGAGTCAAAGCCAGGAGTGGGAGGATGGTTCATGTTTTATATTTTTGCACTGGATATAAGAGCGAAAAAGACCAGTGAATGCATTATTTCAGGTTATGGTGCCCTGAAAAACTGGGTAAAATCTAAGAGAGACTTTCCATTTTAGGTTAGCTGTGTAGAAGAAGCCAGAGTTCCCAAGTTAACACAATGCAATGTATGGTTAAGAACAACGAAAGATGGAGAAAGGAGAAAGTTCATCATCAAGACGTGCGTGTAGGTGCCACACCCATATCCATAAATTTTAGTTATCCACAGGTCTAAAAATATTCAATGTGTGTGTGTGTGTGTGTTTATATTATGTTCAGTTTATATGTTCCATTTGGATTTTGTTAACCACCCAGAGTGGGTAAATTACCCAGATGGGTGGTACAGTATATAAACGCAATAAATAAATATGTAGTGCATTAACAGAGCTAGCCACTAGAGGCCACTCTCTGCAATGTACACTATAGGGTTTGCTGTTACCTACAAATTCAGGTATCCTGGTAGGTCTTGAAATGTATCCCCCATGGATAGGGGGATGATGAACAATGCATTCAACCTGAATGCTGAACAACACAATTCATCTACAATAGGGGTGTCCAAACTATGGCCTGTGGGCTGGGTCTGGCCCATGGGCCATCATCATCTGGCCCATGGGCCGGATTGCCGCCAACAATGTTTGAACTTTCAGTTACAATACTACAGTTTAACCACTGTGCCACTAGGGCTCATATCTCAATGCCAACTGTGTGTTATTGGAAGGTGCTGAGAGCTCACACTGGAACGCATTTAATGCAAACTTTGTGGCACAGAGGAACTAGGAAGAAGGGTTGCTAAACGCCAACGCTGGAAGGGATTCACCACCACTGGAAGTGCGAAATGCATGGCAAAAACACACCAGAATGTGGCAAAAAAATTCAAAAAACAGTGCAAAAATGTTCAAGCCTCACTCCCTCCTCCATTGAAAGCGGCAGTGGTGGGGGCAAAGGAGCCCAAAAATGCATGTAGAATTCATGCACTGTCACTGCCGCCGGGAGGGACCACGTGTTTGAGGGGCCATGGTCAGGCCCCTAGTGGGGAAAGTTTGGGCACCCCTGATCTACAAGCGTGAAATGACCCTACAAAGGGTAGTTTGTCTACTTTCTTCACCAATTCACTAGGATTCCTCAGAGCTCTAGCGCATTCTTCTGCAATGATGCAGGCAAGCAGCTCTCACTGATGCCAATGCCATGAAGCACAGGTGAAAACAGCACACAAAGGGAGAAGGAGAGACTGTCAAGGAAATGAACCATGGCCAGTAAGTGCTGTCGTTTGTTTTCCTAGCATCCCTCACTGGATTATTCACCTCTAAATGTTGGGTGTCTTGGAGCAAACCCTGGTTGTTCCACCCCAGCTTAAGAGCCCTGGGATTCTTCCTTCTGAGCAGGTAACACAATTCTGCATCCTTGAGTACCATGTTCGGGCCATGCCAGCAGGCACTCGCCCCAAATAGGTTCACTGAATCAGTAAGATATCAACGCCTCTCCCGAAGCCTACGGAGGCTGGTGTGAAACTAAACTGCATCACGGGCCTTTCACGACTTCTCCCGGGAGACGTCGCTTTAATTTCCAACCATTGCTCCTAATCAGGGAAATGCAATCAGAACATTTGCTTAAGCTTCTGGAGCAGTGGGAAATGTACAGAAAATCCTTGCACAGCCTTATTGCTTAAACTTCCCCCTGTAATCTCTCTTTGTTCAGAAAAGGATGGGGTGCTCCTTTTACTTTAGGAACAGATCCTCTATGAACCATAAATTGCAATTACTCTTCTATACTGCCCCATTGGCACTTAGTGCATCCTCTGGGCAGTCCACAAGGTAATTAGCATTTTACCTTCAACATGCTGGGTGCTCATTTTACCAACCACAGAAGGATGGAAGGCTGAGTCAACCTTGATCCCCATCAGGATCAAACTCACAATGTTTCAACTACAGTACTACAGTTTAAACACTGTGCCACCGGGACACATATCTCAACGCCAACTGTGTGTTCCTGAGAGCTAACAATGGGTCACCTAGAATGCAAACTTTGTGGCACAGAGGAACTGGGGAGAAGGGTTGTTAAAGGACAGCAAGATGGGGTTTTGAGAATGGTCATCATGGTCCCCAAGGGTTGATGCTCCATCGTGATGCAGGTTCAGCTCCAGGAATAAGGGGCTGAGGTGGCTCAGTGGTTAAGAAGCTCACCTTGTTAGCTGGAAGGTTGGCAAATTGGCAGTTCAAGACCGGGGTACCGCATGACAGAATGAGCGCCTGCTTCTGTCCCAGCTCCTGCCAACCTAGCAGTTTGAAAGCAAGAAATTACAAGTAGATAAACAGGGACTACTTGGGTGGGAAAAGATTTTGGGGACACGAAAGGAGCCTTATTCCGGCATCTCCTGAGTGGAGTTCCTCCAGCAAAACTCCTTTCAACCCAGAATAATTTTTGACACAAAATTGTTCTTATCTCCAGGAATGTGCTGTTTTTCCTACAGCACTGCCATGCCCTTCCACCCTACACTGGTACTGGAGCCAGCTGTCGCCAAGCTGGTTGGGAATGGTGGGACTTGTAGTCCAATATCCATGGAGGTTTGCAAGCAAGGAGGAGGCTCTAGAAAATCAGTGGTGGTGAATCTTGGCACTCTGGGTGTTCCTAGACTTCAATGTCCAGCAGCCCAAGTCAGCACACCTGCCGATCAGGGCTTCTGGGAATTGAAGTTCAAGAACACCTGGAGTGCCAAGGTTGGCCAACACCACTTTAGATGAACGCTCAACTTGCCGTACCTGTGGCTCACGACCAGCGGAGGACTCTCACTCAATACCGGAGTCCAAAGACAGACAAAACCCTCACAATCTCTCCCTACAGAGCCAGCTGCATCCATCGCAAGTTCCACACCTCGGACTAAATTACACACTTCACGTGCCATTAGAGACGACAACATCTTCCCTGATCATGGCTAAAGTTCTCCTGTCAGTGTTTCAATCGTTTCCTCTCAAGCAGCAAATCAAGAGGAAATAATTTCAGGTTGGCCCACCGGTTATTCACAGGAGTGGTGCTCTACCGTTTCACATTAGCATCCGGAATAAATCAGTGTCAACACATCCATCATTCAAATCACATCCCAACAGGAAGAAAAAAAAGGAGAGTCAATTTTGCCATGGGTCGCGACCACCTCCTTTGGGATATTCTTAATCTTACATGCCTACTCTGTATTCCTTAGGTCAATTTCCCCCCCCTTCCTGCTTCTCTCTCCCTCTTCCCCATAATGTATTTACAAATATGCTGTCTAGTTCAGGCACATAGAAGCCAAACCCTAGGAGGAATCGTTGAAACAGCTGGGGATGTTTAGACTGGGGAACGAGAGGTTTAGGAGGAGGCATGCGCTAGCTGGCTTGAAAGATATCAAGGGCTATCATGCAGAATATAGAGTAGATGCGCTCTTTGTTGCTGCAGGGAGCAAGGCTAGAATTAAATGCACGGGAAAAGCAATGGTGTGTTGGACTAAATCAGGAGTTCCCAACCTAAGGCCTGTGGGCCAGATCTGGCCCACAGTGCCATTTCATGTGGGGCCCCCACCCCTTCAAAGGAATTTTATAAAAATATAAAAGATGGGCTTGATAACTAGATCCGCATCGGTCAACCTTCGAGAAATTCTACCTCCTGAATAAAGATCATGGACTAAGAGAAATTGTTGCTGATCGACCTCAAAACTGAAGGGATTTTTTGGGTTATTTTTGGCTCAATGTTGAGGGAGACGCAGTAGCTGGAGAAACTGCGCCATGGTGTAGGGTTGGCCATGCTGAAAAGACCTCTGGCTCCAACTCTTTCGCAGTAGATGCAAAACTGAGACACTTCCCCCATTGCATCTCTGTGGATGTTTTTTCCCTTCCAATGCGCCTGATCTTTCACTTCCGTGGCATGCTTCGCCAGTTGCTAAGTGACCCAAGACAACACAGATGTCATCCCCATAACCGCTTAACATTCCCTCGGCTCCCTTTACTCCCCTTATTATTTCTGCCGGAGCTCTGGCTTATTATCCGCTCTGGCTCTCGGGATCTGGAGGCAGGCAGCCGGGCTGGACAGCAATAAAAATTCTGCAGAGGGGGAAGCGCCTGCATTTCCATGCGGCCTTCTGTGTGCCGTGGTGGTGCATAATTGGAGCCTTTGTAATTGGCGCGTGGTGTTTTTATTTAAGCATCTTGAGCACCAGGGTCCATATTCTCAACATAACATCAGTTGCCGCGTGTCTTGGCTACCAATTAGCTTTCTTTTCCAGTGTGCTTCTCATTCTCTGAACTGTAGACACAATGGTACATCAGGCTGTTTGATTCCCCCCCCCCAAGCAGCTCCTGTTTTCCCCCCCACTGATGCTATAAATTGACCTGTGTAATTTGCAGAACATGCTATACGCAGCAGGGATGGCAAACCTTCTAGAGACTGAGTGCCCAAACTGCAACCCCAAACCCACTCTGTGCTGTGGGGAGGAAGGCAGCGCTCCCATTGGACTGCTGAGCAGAGGGGCGGGATGAACTCTGTGCTGGGGGAGGGAGGAAGCGCTCCCATTGGGCTGCTGGGCAGAGGAGTGGGGTGAACTCTGTGCTGGGGGGAAAGGAGGAAGTGCTTCCATTGGGCTTCTGGGTGCTGGAGTGATGGTGCATGTATCCACAGAGAGGGCTCTGAGTGCCCCCTCTGGCAATGTGTGCCATGGGTTTGCCACCACTACGCTATAGCATAACGTGTACGTGCATTCCGGAAACCTCACACATGCTTCCACCCACCCACCCTTCTACAATTTGCCCCTGGCAATTTTTCTTCCTTTGTTACTGAATTTCTGTTTGCTATCATTTCCTTCATATTTCCGACAGGCTTACAAGACCTGCCTTTTTGTCATGTGTGACCAAACCTTGTAGAAAGCAGCATCTGATACTCATTGATGAAAAGATACAGCATTTTATGTGCTCTCAAATGTCCTTATGCATTAGGTTGACACTGATTTAATGATCCTGTATGTAACTCGAACTCAGGGCTGTGGCTTCTTTTAACAGCTGAAATCCTGTGGCCAAACACTGCCTTCACAATGGGATTGATGTCATCATCGGCAGTTAATATAATGGTGGAAATGTGGATTTTGGTCACTAATCACTTGGTGTAATAGTACACTGTCATTCACAAGTGTACTCCGTAGCCCAGGAGTTCCCAACCTAAGGCCCATGGGCCGGATCCATCCCCAGGCCCCATTTCATGTGGCCCCCCACCCCTCCAAGGGCATTCAAGAAACAAAATGGCCACCCCTTTGAAGCTGTTGGGACAAAATGGCCACCCCCATTGTGCAAGCAGAGCAAAATGAAGCTGACTAAGAGAGTGTGACTGGGAAGCCCTGCTATAGCCACTGGATAGGAACTTGGTTAGGTGAACACTAGGGTAAGTCCCATTTGATTTAATGCGTCTGCTCTGGTTGGAACTAACAACTAGACATAGAGTCATAGTATTTGCACTTACTGTAACTGCAAATCCATACATGTTGTTCACTTCATGGTATGTGCTACATTGATTTGATACATATATATTACATGAATGTCCCTCCTCAAGAAAGACCCAGAAACAACTTTTGAAGTAGTTATATATAGTATTTCAAGTCAGGAATATTTTCAAGTCCACCTTTCCCCAGTATTTGCGAGGCTTCCTGAAAGATATGGGTCCAAACTTTGGACAGCCTGCAAACTATATAAATATGACTATTAAATTAAATTAAATTAATTAAACTGCTCATCTCTGCAATGTATTGCGAACAACAACAGACATTAGGCAACTGGGTCCTGTGACTGTGCAAAGCAACTGTGCAAATAATAGGATGCCTTTTCATTCGGTGGCGCAATCCGGTGCAAAACCTACTGAAGCTGCCAAACCCACAACACGACCGATGCAATGTTGCACCAAAGGTGTTTCACCTAAATAAACAGGTATAATGGCTTGTGAGAAAGAAGCAGTCCATGTACCGTGTGCCTGCACACACAAACTCGGAGCACAACTGGAAATAAACACTAGCATGCAATCATGAGAACCCATTGTGTTTCCTGAGCCTCTCTAAACTTGCTCCCACTCCAGCCAAACATTGAAAGCTTGCAAAACAAACAAGAGAATGCTTTGAAGATGTACTTAATGTACATCAATGAAAAGCAACAAACAAATCGCCTATTGAAAGCAGGGACACAAACCATCTTTCATGTTCAGTAATATCTATACCCGTGATGGCGAACCTTGGCACTCCAGATGTTCTTGGACTTCAAATCCCAGAAGCCCATGCACCTTGTGAATCCACACGCATGGGTTTACTGCGATTCATCCCACCCGCACTGCCCTCGTTGCTCCCAGAAGTGGCACAAAGAGATTTATTATTACTTTGTTAACTTTGTCGAACTTACAGTACTTTCAGTAAAAAAAGGGATCATAACAGAAAAACACATCTGTCTTCATAACGCCTTTGCCAGAGCCTATTTAAAAGCCATATCCCCGCTAATATATGCCATCACTTATTTATTGTCAAGAATCAGCAGCAAAAGCCACCTGCACTCACGCAACTCCTTCCAGTGGGATGGGAGGATGATAGGAGCCCCTCGCTTGCACAACAAAGTTTGGCCTAATTGCTCAAAACCCAAGCCTATCGCAACGCATGACTTTCTGTCATTGGGGGGGGGGGGAGCCCTAAGAGCACCAACTCTTGCTGTTACAAACGTGGCACCCTGCTGATATTGACCCTGAACACATATTTTCAGGCTCAGACCCCCTGCTCCGATTCATCTGCATTGATTTCCACCCTGCCACTCCATCACTCTGCATTAGCTGTTGTCGAACCTTCACGGCTTAATGTTCCAACCAGAAATGGCTCTTAACTATGGGAAAGTCAAGACATTGTAAATTATCACCATTTATACCATAGGTTCTCAACCTTTTCAAGCCGAGGGCCGGGTCACGCTCCCTCAGACGGCTTCGGAAGCTGGATGGCCATTTTGCCCTGCCTACTGAACATGGCACATGGGTGTGACAGAGTCGGTGTGGGGCCACATGAAATGGGCCACATCTGGCCCCTGGGCCGTAGGTTGAGAACTCCTGATTTATACCAATGTGAAGAAATCCAGAGACTTGCCAGTGAGATATTGCACAGATACTTTTCCATGCGCATTAGATGAAAGGCAGAATCCTGCTACTTCAAAGGGGTGCATATGGTTGTATTGTGCTCCACCCTTAATGGACATGATTTGGGAAACAAATCAGCCTATTTAAATGACCACATTTGCTCCAGCTTTCAACCAACACTCCCGTTTTAAATTTCTCATTGGGGTAGAATAACATTTTACTGAGCTGAACTTCTGACCAACACAGATTTTTTCCCCCCTGCCTCTCATTATTTCTCCTTTTAGTTATTTGGAAAAGCAAAGAAAATTGGATGCTGGAGACCCAAAGAGAAAGAAAGAAAGAAAGAAAGGCTAGTAGCCAAGAGCACTTTGGAAGAAAAGATCACAGTGAATCCCTGCATGTTGCACAGAGTAAAAATAATGGCTAAGAAAATACTGTCTGTCCTAGCTGACAAAACCGTTCGCAAGAGTCTCTTCCGTTGTTTGAGCTCTGCCTCCCCTCTATGAGAAATTCCTGGAAGTGAACCCACACCCTTCTTCCCACAAGAGGAATATTTCAGTTACTAATGTTTACTTTCATATGACCAATTGCAAAAGAAACAGAAAACATATGCCAGAGAGAAATCATGTACTGTGACAAACAGACCCTGTCTTACATGGGAGGGAGCACCATTTCTCAAAACGTGCTAAAACAGTGTCTGTATGGAAGAGTAAGGATATTCCCTGAGCCAACAGTTTAGCCGTACCTGCTATGATTAAAACCCGAGACAAGAAGGGAATTGGGGGGAAATTGGCCACCCGTACTTGTAGATTTTGGGGATAAACATTTTCTGATAAACAGTGTTTTATCATCCTGGATTAAAAGGGAAATTATGATGCTGACAAAACAATGCTTTCTCTCTTTTTCTTTTCAAAGAGAGGAGAAGTAAAATCCTATCATCCAGCAGTCACTTTAGGCAATAAAGATTGCTTTATATATGTCTCCCTTCTTCTCTCAAGGAGGAAGAAATTGAGAAATAAAACCCTGGAAAAGAGCAAGTCTCTTAGAAAAGTAGAGGCTGAATTATTGCCACACTCTCGAATAAATACTGGCCCTCTTAAATTACAGTGTCGTTTTGAATATTGATCCTTATGTGGAGGCTGCAGTAATAGATTTCTAAGAGACGGCGGGACAAATCTTTACACAAACGCCTCTCAAAGAACCTCTGGCAGCTGCCTTAGGGGTTAAGATGCTGACTGGAAGGTCGGGTTTCGATACCCGAGGACTGCACTTGGGGAAATGAAAGGAGTCTCATTTGGGCATCCCCTGAGCGGAGTTTCTCCAGCAAAAATCCTTCCAACCCAGAGTAATCTCTGACACGAAATTATTATTAGTCCACCTGGGACTGCAGTGGCTCAAGTGCCTAAGATGCTGACTGGGAGGCGGAAGGTCAGCGGTTTGATTCCCGAGTACTGCAGGACGGAATGAGCTCCCGTCTTTGTCCCAGCCTCCTGCCAACCTAGCAGTTCAAAAGCAAGACATTGCAAGTAGATAAATAGGGACCACTTCGGTGGGAAGGTAACAGCGTTCCGTGCACTTTGGTGTCTAGTTATGCCTGCCACATGACCACGGAAACGTCTGCAGCAGCAGACAGCGCTGGCTCTTCGGCTTTGAAATAAAGATGAGCACTGCACCCTAGAGCAAGGGGAACCTTTACCTTTACCACCTGGTTTGAATTAAAGGTAAAGGTAAAGGTTTCCCTTGCTCGAAAGCCAGTCGTATCCGACTCTAGGGTGCAGTGCTCATCTCTGGTTAGCTGGGGTGTCTGGTTGATAAAATCTAAGACTTCAGCAGCCGAAATCTTCTTTAGTCCTCATTTATACACTACACCAGGGATTCTCAACCTGTGGACCATGGGCCAGACGCATCCCACAGCACCATTTCATGTGGGGGGCCCCACTGCCTCCACCACACCAAGAAGTGCCATGCGTTTTTTTCGCCTTCTCTTTCCTAAAGATTGAAGGAACATTGGAAGAAAACAAGGGTTGGAGGTATTTCTTTTGTGCCGTGAAGAAAACATTTTGCACAAAGGCTGCCTCAATCCAAGCCGCCAGTTGGGTCAGGAGAGCAGGATCCGACGGGAAGGACAGGCCATTAAAGAGAAGCGCAATTAAGGGGAACAGCTAAACACTGCCAGGAAAGAGAGCAAACACAGATGGACCAGGGACCACTTTGCCAACCTTTGGATCGGCCACAGAAAGCCAGCCGAACGGTGAGAGCTTTGCGCCGTCTGATGCTCCTCAGAGTTACCATGGCGACCCAATGGGATGGAAACACAGCAAAGAGCATCGCAGTAGGCTGGAGGATAATGTTGAGGCAAAAAAGCTGTTCTCGTGGGGCGTTCTCTCCTCTGAAAGGAATTCTTTCTGGGGCCTACGGAGAGTCCTGCAAAATTCTTCTTCTTCTTTCGTGTCCTGATCAAACCCTGGACTGCCAAAACAAAGCCACTTTCTTGGCTTTGTCGTCGGCCAAACATAAGTCCTCATCGGTGCATGCTTCCGGCAGTCATTGGCAGAGCAGTAAATGAGCCCATGGATTCTGTATCTCTCCACATTCCCACCATGTGCTGTTGTCCACCAGCAGCTCCCACTTGGTCTTACATTTAGGGACTCCGACCTTCATCCCATTCAGGGTCCTTCAAGCGATGTAGGGGCGGTTGAGTTCCTCATCGATATCCTTGTCCAGTGAGCTCCTATATCCATCTTTTAATATGGTTTTGCTCTTGTGTGTCCTCAAGAATGTGTCTTCTTGCCATAAAGCTCTTCCTGGATGTGAACCAGCGGGCTCGAGGATCATATCCATTCAGAAGATGTTTGAAGACCATTCTCTTGCTTAGTTCTCTCGGCATCTGCTGCTAAGGTAAAGGTAAAGGTTCCCCTTGCTCGAAAGCCAGTCATAGCCGACTCTAGGGTGCAGTGCTCATCTCTGTTTCCAAGCCGAAGAGCCCAGCGCTGTCTGCTTTTGCATGTGGCATGCTGCTACTTCTCTCCTTATCTTAGGTCAGCGATGGAGTACCTTGGCACTCCAGGTGTTCTTGAACTTCAATTCCCAGAGGCTCTGATCAGCAGGTGTACTGACTTGGGCTGCTGGGAATTGAAGTTCACAAACACCTGGAGCGCTAAGGTTGGCCATCATTGTCTTAGGCGAAGTGATACCAACAAGAGGGTCTATTTTCTCAACTGGTGTAGGACGAGCCAATAAGCCGGTGGCTTGGAAGAGTCCATGAACATGGCGCAAGGAGCAACACGGGAGGAGCAGACCCACCACTGAGGAAGAAAAGAAGATAGACAGGGAGAGGATGATGACCTGCTGGCTAGGGAAACAATCAAACGCGGCGAGAGCTTCTTTTTCTGCAAGAGAATACCATCAAACAATGCAAGTCCCTTGGGAAGACCCAACTGTCCAGATCTTTTTTTAACACAGCTAGCCTAGAATAATAAAATCAGAGCCTTGAGATGCCATTTTGAAGAAAGAAGGAACTTCCTTTGGGTCTGCCTCCTGGTCTTTGTCCTTCTCTTTTGGAATTGGGATGAATTATTCATTTCTGTGTGATAGGGACACCAAATTGGTGTCAGGGGCCGGATCTGGCCCACGGGCTATAGCTTGGGTACCCCATCCTAAAGCAGCCCACAGCATTTCCAAACAGCGAACTCCCTTGCGTAAAAGGAAGAAGTGAGCTTCATGTCCAGAATTACACATTAAAATTACTTGTATCCAAGACATCTCAGTCTTGACAGATAATCCTATTATGGCTCATTTCTGTGCACTGGCAGAAAAAAAAATACCCTCTCTAGCACAATACAGTTTCCTTTGCTTCTCCTATGACCCGTGATGGTGAACCTTGGCACTCCAGATGTTCTTGGACTTCAATTTCCAGAAGCCCAAGCCCCACACGAGTGGGTTTCTTGCCATTCATCCAGCCCATGCTGCCCTTGTCACTCCCAGAGGCGGAAATAAAACATGCTCGTACAGTTAAGAGTCTTCTGGGTTAACTCTTCCTCCATACGGGCGCATTTTACTTCTGCTTCCGGGAGCGACAAGGGCAGCGTGGGCCGGATGAATCGCAGTAAATGCTTTCATGTGGATTCACAGGGTGCTTGGGGTTCTGAGCATTGAAGCCCAAGAACATCTGGAGTGAAGGTTCACCATCACGGCCCTATGAAATTGCCTTCATTTTCTTTCTCAGCCATGTGGGATCTTTGGTTAAAGTCCCTGCAGGTGCATGGCAACCTGGATGCTGCAGATATTCCTAATAAAACACCTCTTTCTTCGGTTCCTGAGGGACTTTTCTTTCTTAGCCGTCTTTCTTACAAGGTGACAGCTTTCCCACCTTTCTGAAATGGTTTCCTGATGTCCATTAGGCTGCCTGCTTCCTTTACCTTCAAGCCACACATTTCCTCTCTCCCGAGAGATTCCCAGCGCTAGGAAAAGCCTGCAGCTAAGGAAAGCAGTTGACAAGAGGCGCCGGTGGGAAACCCCAAAAGACGTGGCAAGACAGATGCCTGTGGAGACGCATTTATTCAATTACTTATTCTTATTTACTAAAATTATCTAGCTGCACTCCTCACTGTGAAATTCCTAAGGCAGCTAACCAAAGTATACAGGTAATGCAGTGGCTTTTCATCTATCTGCCTTCCGCATCACAGCATGACACCCGTACCACTGATCTGGTCCTGAGTCCTTTGGGCACATAAAGTCCTCATCATCAGCCCCAGGCCAGGATGGATGAAGCTGCTGCCCTCCATCAAGAGGGATCAAGGGGGATTTAATCCACATGGGGACCATCACCCTTCCCTGTGGACTTCGGCACCCAAGGCTGTAAGTCCTCTGGGTTGTCAGGTCAATTAACCACCGCCTGATGGCATTCAACCACTGGCAGTAGGGTCTACTCTATGACCTTAGCAGGATAACCTGGCCAGATATCAGGTAGCAATCTATTCTGGACTAACCTTTCAACTTTCTGTAGGTGCCACCCTAGCAGGCTCTGCTCTGTAACACATACCTGTCAAGTTTTGGATTTAAAAATAAGGGAAATTTCCTGGCAAATACGGGATACTTGACAGCTATGCTTATCCTGTGCTGCCCTCCAATGGCGGCAATAGGGCATTGCAGTCTAATTAATACAGGATGATGGCAGGGAAGAGGGTAAAATAAGGGGTTTTCCCGGCCAGTAAGGGATACTTGACAGCTGAGTCTGGGAATTGAAGTCCAAGCTTACTTGGGGACCATACTTGTCAAGTTTTGGATTTAAAAATAAGGGAAATTTCCTGGCAAATACGGGATACTTGACAGCAATGCTTATCCTATGCTGCCCTCCAATGGTGGCAATAGGGCATTGCAGTCTAATTAATAAGGGATGACGGTGGGAAAGAGGGTAAAATAAGGTGTTTTCCCGGCCAATAAGGGATACTTGACAGCTATGCTGTAACACAAGACAACTTCCAAGGTAGTCGCTGGATTTAGCCATTTCCCCCTCTTCTGAGCTAAACATCCAGTAAATCTTTCCATGTAATGACAAATGTCTTGCCAGTGCTCAGACAAACAACTGAACACAGAGAAACATTAGTCCGTTGTCCCTTCAGGGAGCAAAGAAATGACATGGAAAGGGAGAGATGCCAGGGGGACCAAATAATCGCGGTTATGCCTTCCGAGTGAAATAAAGGGGTCTGGAGGAAACCTTTGCGATTAGGATGCAAAAAGGCTGAAGCAAAAGGGAGCATTTTGGTGCAAGATTTACATGGCCCAGTGATCTCTCTTTCTTTCTTCCTCTCTCCTTCTCTCCATCTTTAACAATTTAATGAGCCCCTAAATCAGGGGTAACTGCTGCTATCAGTGAAGCCAAGAGTCATTTTTCAGATCTGTCGGCCACCTAAGAGCCACATTCCAGGGGATAATGTTCAAGAGGTTCATGTCGTATTTTTTCAAATGAGTTTTACATATTTAAAAATCAAGCAGCTATGAGCTATTACGTTTCTTACAGTAGTAGTTCATTAACTGCAATACAGATTTAATTTAAAACATTTTTGGGGACTGAAACACACTCCCCTGCATCCTTTAGTAACCCCCAAAAAACAGCTGAATTGGTCCACGTCACCAAGTAGGGTCTTTTGTAAAGTTAATGGCTCCTAATGGCTTATTTCAAAATGAAACCTCTCTGTAAATCTAGGATTATACCAATTCAACCCCAAAATATTGAAAATGATCTATCAGAATGGCTTTAAAAATATAATCATCCTTGGAAGAAACCCAGGCATTTCGTTTCTGAAAGGGGCTGTGGTGGCTCAGCAGTTAAGAAACTTCCAGGGCAGCAAGTTGGCAGTTTGAGACCTGGGTACATGACGGTTTGAGTGCCCGTCTCTGTCCCAGCCCCTGCCAACCTAGCAGTTCAAAGCAAGAAATTGCAAGTAGATAAATAGGGACCACTTTGGTGGGGAAAAGATCTTGGGGACATGAAAGGAACCTCATTTGGGCATCCCCTGAGCAAATTTCTGACACGAAATTATTATTATTATTATTATTATTATTATTATTATTATTATTATTATTATTATTATTATTATTATTATTATTATTATTATTATTATTATTATTATTATTATTATTATTATTTCCTTTCTGTCATGGTAGGACTTGGCTTGCTAGGGATAGAAGGTATGAAAGATTGAGAGCTGGAGGATAATAACCACCTGGGTGCTGAATTCTGATATTATTTATAGATTGGGGATAAAAAATCTGTGAATGGCAAAAAGTTGTAAGACATCGTGCGATAAAATCCGCCACCTTCTCCACAACTTATATCTCAAGAAAATAACTTTCTTTTAGAATCAAAATTCTCAGTCGAGCCAGAAAAACAGAGAGAAGAACAAAGCACATTCCAAGATGTGGAAAGAACCGAGTGCTACTTTTTACAACTTGTGCGTGAAAGTTATGTACGTAACAGTGAAAGCCAGGGCATATATAAAAATGAAATTGATGACACATGTGAGATTTGCAAACGTACACAGCTTGACACAAAGCGCAAATCCAAAGAGAGAGATATATTTTCCTGCTTTCCTTCTTTTTCTCTATAATTTTGAGGCTCTGTCAAAGATATGTTATTTATTCCATAATGTTGATATTTTGTGACGGCTTGGAAAAAACTGTGTTTATGGCAAAAGGGTGTCAAAAACAATGACAAAAACCTTGCTATATTTAATGCTCAGTAAGAGGCATTTCCTTTCTTATTAGCTTGTTTTGACATTGGGAGGAAACGAAGCCCAGATGGAAAGCAAAACAATGACAAACTAGGGCAGATGAAATGTATGTATAAGGGAAAGACACACAGTTGGGCCACAACTCTAGTCTTTAGTTCAGGGGTGCCCAAACATTTCAGGCCATGGGCCAGTCATGTGGTTCCAGCCAGGAAACAAGAAGGGAAAAAAAAACAAATTTGCAAAGATTTCTCTTGCACACTCGGTATTATTCAAAAGCAATGGTGTCCACTGTGTTCTTCATAGCCAGACTGCGATCCACTAGCCAAATGCCTGGGGATGAAGCCATCTGAATCTAGCTGAGTTCATCGTCATCGTTGGTTGCAACTCGTATCCAAGAATAGGATGATGAATGATGATGATGATTTTTCCCCTGAAGCAGGAAAAATGCCATTGGTGCTGAATTTGTTTAATGTGGATCCCAGCTTGCCATGAAGTGACCCATACGCTGTGATCACGGATCCATCTCCTGTGGCATCTATGGAATGAGACTTGCAGGATTGAACACCGGGACTGCAATGGGCTGCCACAGCCTTGAGGATACGATACGAACAAGGTGCGCCTTCACAGCCAGTCCATCTGGCATGGCCTCTTCCTCCTCCATGACTGTGGGGAATCAGAGTTCCTCTTTGCTCATTTTGCCATTGGGTCCCCATAAAGAGGAGGGCAAGGATCTGTTTTTACGCATCCCAGAGTGCAGGACATGAAATAATGGACTAAAAATACATAAATTTCATGTCAGAAATTACTCTGGGTTGAAAGGATATTTGCTGGAGAAACTCTGCTCAAGGGATGCCCAAATGAGGCTCCTTTCATGTCCCCAAGATCCGTCGTGCAGCATTTGGGTATCAAACCCCAACCTTCCAGTCTTCAAGCACAGCGTCTTAACCACTAAGCCACTGCAACGGACTGAAACTACAGGAAGCCAGATATAGGCTGAATATCAGGAAAAACTTCTTAACTGTTTGAGCATCACGACAATGGAAGCAACGGTCACTCGGACACTGGAGGCATTCAAGATAAAATGGGACAACCATCTCGTCAAATCTGCATTGATGCGGATCCCTGCCCTGACTTGACGGTTTCATAGCCCACCTTCCAACTCAGTTATTCTATGATTCTACTTTTTAAGAAATGGCAGCAAAGAACGCTATGGAGGATTTTATAAGACGACGATGTACAGTTCCAGTTTCTGGCACCTCTTTCGGGAAGTTTATAAAATCATGCACGGTGTGGACAAAGTGGATAAGGAAAAACTGTTTTCCCTATCGCACAACACTAGAACTAGGGGACACTCCATGAAACTTTTGGGTACTAGTTCTCAAACAAATAAGAGAAAGTACTTTTTCACCCAGAGGATTACTGGTCTATGGAACTCCCTGCCAGAAGAAGTGGTGACAGCTGTCAGTCTTGACAGCTTTAAGAAAGGATTAGACAAGTTCATGGAGGACAAGGCTATCAATGGCTATAATTATGGCTACCTAAGGACAACCTCCGGGTTGGAGAGATAGGCAGGATATCTCTCAATGCCATTTCCAGGGAATCCTAAGCAGGTGAAGGCATCTCCTTGGGAATACCCTGAAGGAAATGGTGAGCCAATGTGTGAGACAGAATGCTGGACTGGATGGGCTGTGGCCTGTTCCAGCAAGGCTGTTCTTATGTTCTTATGTTCTTATGATGATCTTGGCATGGAATACTTTAGACATTGTTTACCGGTCCTTCCTTCTGAAGGTGCTCCGGCATCATGTAGCTTTGCCTAGTTGCCTGCACAAATGCATGTTTAAATTACAACTCATAAAAGCCAAGCCAGGCATGACTGCAAATTACCTATGGAGCTGGTGAGAGCATAAAGAGACGGGGGGGGGGGGGCAGAAATATGGCTCCTGCGCATTTGAATATTTATTGTACATGCTAGTCAGAGGCAAGGAAAGCCATTAGCATGCAGATGGCCCTTTATGCTGGGTGATTACCAGGCTTGTCAAGCACTAGGGCTGGTTCTGGAATTAATAATCGCACGGCAAATACACAAGTCCACCCGCGAAGCAGCCTTTCCAATCCAGCCAGAGGGAGAGAAGCATACACACCATGGCGAACAAATCAGTTAGAACTGGTTGTTTCACTCCTTTGCCAGTCAGTCTAGAAACATTTTGCAGATACTCGCACACAGAACCCGACCAGCAAAAGCGTCCCCATGCAAGGTATCAAAGCAACCTTCACTCTTTACATTTGAGCAAGTCTACCAATAGTAAGAGGACTGCAGTGACTTAGTGGTTAAGACGCTGAACTTGATGAGTGGAAGGTCAGCAGTTTGAGACCCGCATGACGGAGTGAGTGCTCGTCGTCTGCCGTGGCGCAGCTTCCTGGTGGCTCAGCGGGTAAAAGCACTGTGCTTGGAGACCCAAAGGCATGGGGCTTGATTCCACGAGAGCTGCACGATGGGGGGGGGCATGAAAGGAGCCTCATTTGGGCGTCCCCTGCAAAAAATCCTTTCAACCCAGAGTAAACTCTGACACGAAAACACACATCTGCCTTGTCTCCTGCCAGCCTAGCTAGAAATTGCAAGTAGATAAATAGGTACCGCTTTGGCATGAAAGGTAACAGCATTCTGTGCATCTATTCACGCTTGCCACACGACCACAGAAATGTCTGCCCAAGGCTACACAAGCTGGCTCTTCTCCCGAGAGGCACAAACCTCGAACCACTGTCACTGTAGTGGGATATCCAACGATGCAACCAGCAGGATTTCAAAAATAAACCTCTCCATGTGCAACACGGGATGGACCTGCACTACAGAAGGTAGAAACATCTGCCTTACAGGAAGGAGAGATGGCGGTGGCTTGTGTTGGTGTGTGAGAGAGGAGGGAGAGAGAAACTAATTTTCTTAGATGAAGGGAAACCTTAGATCCGTGACGGTGAACCTAGGCACTCCAGCTGTTCTCAGACTTCAATTCCCAGAAGCCCAAGTCCCTGTGAATCCACACGAATGAGTTTACTAGTAAACCCATTCGTGTGGATTAACAGGGGTGTGGGCTTCTGGGAACTGAAGTCTGAGAACAGCTGGAGTGCCAGTAAACCCATTCATATAGATTCACAGAGACTTGGCCTTCTGGGAACTGAAGTTTAAAAAGAGCTGGAGTGCCAAGGTTCACCATCCCTTCCTTAGAGACACGTGCGCACACACAAAGTGAATTTGAGAGTGAACGGGCATATTCCTCTCTACCCCCATCGCTTTGCCACCGTGGCAGATGTAACGGGAGGCTCAGAGGGAGGCAGGAGGCCAAGCCGTGGATGGCCTCTAAAGCAGCTGCTCTTCCAGAATTGGGCATTTGTCACAAGCCTCTGCTTGGCTTGGCTTGACAGCTCCAACGTAGACCATTTGTCAGGCAAACACACATCCAAAAGGATGGCTTCTCACTTCTTGATCTGCTCTATCTTTCCTCTCTCCTCCCCCTCCTTTTAAACCTGCCAACTGACCCCCTACCCCCAGCCATGAGACATTTGCATGGCTGCACCAATTCGATTTATCTTGATGTCCCGGTAACCTTGCCTCCTCTGGATGTTTGGCAGCATCTTTTGTTCTTCTTCTGCCAAGTGCAATGGGCTCATCTGTCTGAAAGCGCCCGTGCATTGGGTGAATCATGCGACTGCTAACATCAGTGGTGTCGATTATGTCCCTCCACGTTGTAAAACTACAAATATGAGCCCCAAAGCATTGAAATATACCAAGATCAGTGATGGTGAACGTTGGCATGCCAGGTGTTCTTGGACTTCAATTCCCAGAAGCTCTGATCAGCAGGTATGTTGACTTGGGCTTCTGGGAATTGAAGTCCAAGAACACCTGGTGTGCCAACGTTCACCATCACTTTCCTAGACCATGTTGACTTTGTTGGATGCTTCCATGAAATTTCTATGACTACACTCATCACCATTATAAATAGAAGAAGGAAATCTTTGGACTAGATCCTATGCCTCTTTGCTCTCTCTTCCGTCCTACTCCCACCCTCAAATCAACAAGGTATCCCCAATGTATAATGGGATGCTTTATTAAGGCTTAAGATTTTATGACAAGCAGCAAAGACCCAGTGAGTGCAAAAACACCAACCAAGCTGATTAAGAAAGACCCCGGGCACGCCACGTTAATTGCACGGGGCTCTGAGCATATTGCATTCTGCTGAAATGCTCAACACGATGTAGAAAGAAAATAAGCTGTTCTAACTTCACACAAATCACCAAGATGGCTTTCATTTTAATAAAACATACCTCATGTAAAATTAATGGGGGGGGTGAGGTACAGTGGTATAATCAGCGGGAATCACATGCCGTCTGCGTACGCATGCAAACACACAGGGAGAGGTTGGAGGTTAAAGGCGCATTTAAGACAGGATGCCAATTTATTGTTGCTGTGAAGCTCGGTGTAAGCGACTGGCATGAACTCCACTAACACAACAGTTGCATGGTAGCCTCCTTGTATCATAATTCATCACACAAAAGGTTTAAAGACACATGTAAACCTCCACATAGAACACCGCCAGTAGTGGAGCGGTAAATCTGAAACATTGGGTGCCCATTAGGTAAAGGATCCAGGGGTGATCCAGGAAATTACCAACCGGTCAGTTTGACATGTGTCCCAGGTAAAGTGATAGAAACCATCCTAAAAGATAAGATTAATAGGCACATAGAAGAGAAGGTGCTGCTAAAGGAGAGCCAACATGGCTTTTGCAAGGGCAAATCATGCCTCACTCATCTGTTGGAGTTTTTTGAGAGTGTCACCAAGCATGTGGATAAGGGGGATCCAGTTGACATTGTTTATCTGGACTTTCAGAAGGCTTTTGACAAGGTCCCGCACCAAAGGCTCTTGAATAAACTTGCCAGTCATGGAATAAAGGGAAAGGTCTTGTCCTGGATCAGCAACTGGTTAAGGGACAGGAAACAGAGGGTTGCACTCAATGGACACTTCTCCAAGTGGAGGGAAGTCAAGAGTGGGGTCCCCCAAGGTTCAGTACTGGGACCCCTGCTTTTCAACCTCTTCATAAATGATCTAGAAGTAGGAGTAAAAAGCAAGGTAGCCAAATTTGCTGACGACACTAAATTATACAGGGTAGTGAAAACTGTGAGAGATTGTGAGGAGCTCCAGAGGGATCTCTCGACACTGGGGGAGTGGGCAAAACAGTGGCAAATGAGTTTCAACATCAGTAAGTGCAGAGTGATGCACGTTGGGGCAAAAAAACCCAATGACATTTATAAACTGATGGGTTCTGAACTCTTTGCAACAAACCAGGAAAGGGACCTTGGTGTCCTGGTGGATGAGAGCTCAATGAAGGTGTCAACCCAGTGTGCCTCAGCAGTGAAAAAAGCAAACTCAATGTTAGGGATCATTAGGAAGGGTATAGAAAATAAGTCAGCAAGTGTCATTTTGCCTCTTTATAAATCTATGGTGAGGCCCCATCTGGAATACTGTGTACAGTTCTGGTCGCCATTCCTCCAGAAGGATATGATGGAGCTGGAAAAAGTGCAGAGGAGGGCAACCAGAATGATTAGGGGACTGGAACACCTTCCTTACCATCTGAGGCTGCAACGGTTGGGCCTCTTCACTCTTGAACGACGACGTCTAAGAGGTGACCTGATTGAAGTTTATAAAATCATGCACGGTGTGGACAAAGTAGATAAGGAAAAACTGTTTTCCCTATCGCATAACACTAGAACTAGGGGACACTCCATGAAACTTTTGGGTACTAGTTCTCAAACAAATAAGAGAAAGTACTTTTTCACCCAGAGGATCCCTGGTCTATGGAACTCCCTGCCAGAAGAAGTGGTGACAGCTGTCAGTCTTGACAGCTTTAAGAAAGGATTAGACAAGTTCATGGAGGTCAAGGGTATCCATGGCTATAATTATGGATACCTAAGGACAACCTCTGGGTTGGAGAGATAGGCAGGATCTCTCTCCATGTCATTTCCAGGGAATCCTAAGCAGGTAAAGGCATCTGCTTGGGAAGAATACCCTGAAGCCAATGGTGAGCCACTGTGTGAGACAGAAGGCTGGACTGGATCATGGGCTCCTGTGGCCTCTTCCAGCAAGGCTGCTCTTATGAGCGCAGCCATTTTGTTTCTTGAATGCCCTTGGAGGGGGTGGGGGGAATCACATGAAATGGCACCACAGGCCAGATCCAGCCTGCTGGCCTTAGGTTGGGAACCCCTGTTCTACACCCCTTTTAGTGCCAGGGCTGATGCAGATTGTGCAGGCCTGGAACTGAAAGCAGTTACCTGCATCTCTTGGGATCCTCGTACTGAATCTATTAAAAGTTTTGGTGACTTCCCAAATGAGGAAGGGCAGGAGAGATGGGCAGAAATTACTTGATGGCACATAACCTAAGCAGCAGCAGCGTTTTCAATACATAAATAAATGCAACATTAAATGCAACATAAATCCATTCTGACCCTCCCGGTTCCTGTTCCATTCCAATTCTCCGGCTCTCTGATTAATGGCTGAGCATCGCCACTTCTGTCTTTTCGCTCTCACGGCAAATCCCTGCGTAGCAGTTGAGGTGCTGAATAATTCAGCAAGGGCTCGTGCCTATTTTGGATTAAGTGAAACCTGCTAAACTGTTTGTGAGCTCCTTGGCAAGCCTAGGGTTGTGAGTGAGCTTTCTTAAGAAGTGCCCAAGCCCAGGAAGGTGAACCTTGGCACTCCAGGTGTTTTTGGACTTCAATTCCCAGAAGCTCTGATCAGCAGGTGTGTTGACTTGGGCTTCTGGGAATTGAAGTCCAAGAACACCTGGAGTGGCAAGGTTGGCCACCACTGGCCTAGGTCCATGAACATGAACCTTGGCACTCCAGGTATTCTGGAACTTCAGTTCCCAGAAACTCTGATCAGCAGGTGTGTTGGCTTGGGCTTCTGGGAATTGAAGTCGAAGAACATCTGGAATGCCAAGGTTGGCCACCACTGGCCTAGGTCCATGAACATGAACCTTGGCACTCCAGGTATTCTGGAACTTCAATTCCCAGAAACTCTGATCAACAGGTGTGTTGACTTGGGCTTCTGGGAATTGAAGTCCAAGAACACCTGGAGTGCCAAGCTTGGCCATCCCTGGCCTAGGTCCATTTAAAGGTAAATGAGAAACAAAGTGGAAAAGAGAAAATGCAGAATCAGTTGGGGAAGAATGTAAAGAAAGGTCTGAAATAAACTCAAGGGCTTTGGGGTTTTCTTCCTTCTTTGTCAGGAGGCTGGCATTCAAAATGGCCTTTCCCCTACTTAGCTCATTAATGAAGAGCATCCATTTCAATTAACATTGCAATCTTGGTACATAAACACCTTGGCAAGAGATATTCTTCACACGACTCTTTCATTAACCTCCCTGAATTTATACCAGATTAATTGCATGAACGCCAAGAGCGTGGTCCCCCCACCCCTCCCTCCAAATTTATCTTTTCAGTGGCTGGTTAATGAACACATGGAATGAGAAACGTTTTTTTCCTAAGTGCCATCAGGCGCAACAATGCTGCCTTTCCATAGGTTCCCAGCGGGCCACTAACAATGCAACCGAAGAGCATTCCCAATGGAATTTCTCCTGTTTCCCTTTCAAGAGGATAAAATGATGTAAGGTGGAGGGCGAGAATGGGCCAAAGGTTGGCTAACCGCTAATATTCGAGAGCATGATGGACTATAGACGTTATACAAGCCGGCTAAAGGTCTCTCGGAAGTCCATAAGGAGGGCATGAAGGTTGAAGGCTTTCCTGCAATGCAGTGAGCGAAATTCAGTTCTCATCCTGACTCTAGTGTTAGAATGGGATTTCTTCATTACTCCCAGTGAAGGTAAAAGTCTCCCATGCTCAAAAGGCAGTCATGTTCAACTCTATAATGTGGTGCTTTAAGAAGGAGCCATCGTGGACTTACCACAAGCGAAAGGGGCCTTTTCCATGAAACCACTCCGATCAGACCCGAAAGCAGCACCTGAAAGGAAAGCGGCACGGTTTAGGGGCAAACAAGGCATTGCTTAACCTTGGAAATCAAAATTAACCACATACTTTCGTCCAAAGCAGGGTAACATTAGCACAAAATACCTGGATGCCGTCAGGTCGATTCTGACTTAAGGCACACAATTAGGGTGACCCTTTCCAGGTTTTTCCAGGCAAAGAAGAGACAGAAGTGGTTTCCCATTCCTTTCCTCTAGGGGCGCCCTGGGACTGTGGTAGCCTACCCATAGTTACCCATAGCTACCCATAGCTACACAGGTTGGGTTTTCTCCTGTGGGGTCTCAAACAACCAACCACTGGCTCTGTAACCAGACCTAAACCACTGAGCTATCCAGCCAAAGAGAGAAAGAGTGGAAAGAACCAACGAGGATACATCAAGGGCTCGAGTACCCATATAACTGCCTTCTTGAATGGGATGTTTTCAGTAACACTGGACTACAGGTCCCATCATACTAAAAAAGCACCACAACCAGGGACCTCCCTTCACTTGCCTCCATCCTCTCAAAAATCATTACTTTCAAGGTCCAAAGGGATACAACTACCTTCCCCCATTCTAGCAGCAACTACTTAGGACAGGGGTGCCCAAACTACAGCCCACGGGCCAGATCCGGCCACCTGACACCAATTCATCCAGCCTGCACTGCCCTCATCGCTCCTGGAAGTGGAAGTAAAACACACTCTTATGGGAGTGACGAGGGCAGCACGGGCCAGATGAATTGGCATCAGGGGCCAGATCTGGCCCGTGGGCTGTAGTTTGGATACCCCGGGTTTAAGCAGAGAAAATGGCAGCTTAAAATCTATCTCATCCTGTTGCAAAACAGACTGCAAGACACGTTTTACTTCTGCTTCTGGTGGGAGGAACCACATGACCGGCCCACTGAACCACGTGCCCGGCCAATGGCCCAACAAGTTTGGGCACCCCTGACTTAGAGAAACAAATTCTCCCCTATTCAAGCAAAGAAACAATGCTCAGAAAACACACTTTCTGACATCCTGCCTTGGCCCATTTCAACGTCTCCACCTCCCCAACACCTTTCCCCAAATTTTGAACTGGTTTAGACTCATAATCCGAGGATGGAGAACACAACGGTGCGGAAGAAGCAGTGTTGGAATTGTTGCCATCAATGTCAGCGCCCAGGTGAAAGCTAATCACCTGCTCACAGCTGGCCATAGCTAGTGCCACTGTGGTGCCGCCGCTGCGTCTTCATGCGCTAGCTCTCCCGTGTTACTGAAACATTACCACGTTAATGCAGGCTTCTGGGTGACAGCCAAGGCAGGAAAAAAGTGCCAGAGAATTTCTCTTTGCAGTTAATTAAATTTGCTCACGTAGCAAGGAGAGCCTATTCTTCCCATTACGATAACGGCCCCGGAGTTGCTAATCCTGTAAATGCATGCGCTGCTCTCAGGGAGGTGAAATGACAGGGTACGTACGGAGAGTTCAAGAGAACGGACGGAAGGAAGTGAGAGACACTCTCAGATAAATAAGAGAGAGCATCAGGCCAATTTTGGAAAGAAACCATTTTCAAGGCAATTGGGGATTGGAGCATTGCAAAAAACCGTGACTCCGAACAGGCAGCTGGAAATGCCTCCGTCCCATTTCTCTTTTACCGAACCTTAAATTTCAGCCGCCTTTTGCAATTGCCACAACATCCACAGCCCTCATCTTCTACGAGCATTTGCTTGGATTTTCAATCTTCGTTTTTCTCCCATGCGTGCAGGGCCAACCTTGTCACCTTTCCTGGATTTACAGTTCCCATCGTTCTCAGTCAATCGGACCTGCTGTCTGGGGACGATAGAAACTGTAGTCTCACACAACTAGGTTACAAAAGGCCAGCCAATTGCTGTTTGGGGAATTAGCACTGAAACAACATCTAGCCGAACACAACTTAGGGTTTATAATAAATGACCATCCATTTATCCATCCATTTAACCATCCATCGATCCACGGTTTTGCATCTTAAATTGTCTTTTATTATTAGTGTAAAGTTCAAATCTGCAAACAATTGCGTGTTGTCTTTGGGGTGTTGTGATTGTTTATGTGTTTATGTTGTTATGTTTATTTGATGTATACCCCGCCCTATTCAGCACAGGCTGACTCAGGGTGGCTAACAACATATATATACCCCCAAAGGGTTTACATACAAAATATGAAATGCAAATACATATAAAGTACAAAATATATAGAAAAAATACAAGTAAAATACATAAGTATACAATAATGCAATGTGTCTCAGCTGGAGGCAAGGCTACATAGAAATATCTAAAATACAATATTTATTCTTTTTGACCACAATGTATTCTGTTTCGCTTATTTATTTATTTTTGTTGGTTTGTGCATTATAGTATGTTTAATTTTATATAGTGACTTGCAAAATCCTTTTAATTTTTGTGTAAAAAGGTAAAGGTAAAGATTTCCCTTGCTCAAAAGCCAGTCGTACCCGACTCTAGGGTTCAGTGCTCATCTCTGTTTCAAAGCCGAAAAGCCAGCGCTGCCTGCTTCTGCAGACTTTCCGTGGTCATGTGGCAGGCATGACTAGACACCGGAGCGCACGGAGCGCTGTTTACCTTCCCACCCAAGTGGTCCCTATTTATCTACTTGCAATTTCTTGCTTTCAAACTGCTAGGTGGGCAGGAGCTGGGACAAAGACAGGAGCTCATTCCGTCCTGCAATATTTGGGTATCGAACTGCTGAACTCCCACCTTCCAGTGTCTTAGCCACTTGAGCCACTGCACACTTGTACACTGCCCCAAATGTGTATGATATAAATGTAATAAATAAACAAACAATTAATTTATTTTTTCTTGCTCTAAATCAGCTAATGTTTTAAGAAAACCCGGGCCGTTCTGTCTTTATTCTACAATTTGTCGTGCCAAACATCCCCTCCCGTCACCCTCAAAATTGGGTCCAAGTAAAGATCTAGCCCAATTCGTCAACCATCTTGACATGGATATCCGAGTGACGCATAACATTTCCTGCATGAATATTCTTTCCGCAGGAAACCAGCCTTGTCCAGAACAAGAATTACACTGCAGTGGCACCTAACCTTTCGAGCATAGCCGTGGAGTCAGACAAAGGGTGGCATTCATGGATTAATGGTTTTTAGCATCTTCGCTGAAGGCAATTATGGCCCAGGATTCATGGCCTCTCAGGACCAAAATCCAAGCTGCCATTAGCAGCCTTTTCAAATAGCCAGGTGGAAAATCAACACTCCCAGACGTAGACTCGGCCATGCTCCTCAGGCACATCTTAACCCTAAGGGCCAACCATCACTTACTGTACTCTGGTTTCCTACAAGTTCAGGAAAAAGAAAGCCTTCCCGGATGAAGGTAACAGAGATACATTTAGCTCAGTGTTTCCCAACCTTTGGTTTTTGGACTGCAATTTGCAGAAGCCTAATTCCCAAAAGCATTGATCAGCCATTGCACTGACTTGGGCTTCTGGGCATTGAAGACCAAGAGCCAAAGGTTGGGAAACACTGCTCTGTGACTCCACACGCATGGGTTTACTGTGCGTACGCACAGTAAACCCATGCGTGTGGAGTCACATAGCAGTGTTTCCCAATTTTGGGCTCTTGGACTTCAATGCCCAGAAGCCTAAACCAATTCCCCAAAAGCGCTGATCAACCAATATACTGACTTAGACTTCTGGAAATTAATGGGCCCCACATTGGGGACCACCGATTGAGCTGCTTTGAACATTCAAAAGGGACAGCTCCAACCTTGAACACCATCCCAAGCATGCCATTATTAATTATTCCTAAAAATCTACTCAGTAACAAAAATTCTCCGGGGCAGATTACAAAGAGCTGGAAGAATGAAACACAGGACATTTTACCGCAGTGAGCGCCTGTCTGTTGCAATTGTTAAACATGAGCTTGGGAGGTCTCGCTTTCAACGGGCCATTAAACTCATCCCTGCATTGATGACGATCTTTGCTTGGCTTTGGTCCAGGCGGAGGGAAAGTCTGGGTCTGGCAACTCTGGGACCGATAGCCTGAGACGCCAAAGCTGCCCCATCTCTGCCCTAATTCACAAGGATGTTGTGAATGAGAATAAAGTCAAGAGGAAGGGGAGCCGTCTACATCGCCTTGACCTCCCGGAAGGAAAGGTAGGATGAACATGAGCCCTGGGGTGGCACAGAGCCTAAACTGCTCTACCGCAGCCAAAACATTGTGAGCTTCATCCTGATGGGGATCACGATTGACTCACCCTTCTGAGGACAGTGAAATGAGACCCCGGCATGTGGGGGGCAAAAATGCTAATTAACTTGTGAACTGCCCAGAGTGCTATAGCAGGGGTTCCCAACCTTTTCAAGCCGGGGACCGGGTCACGCTCTCTCAGTCAGCTTCGACAGACAGACAGATACTGATACAGTAAAAAAAAACTACTTACGTAAAAAGTCCATTCCATAGGATTTTGCTTAAATCGGGTTTTAATGTAACTCAAAGCAAACCCATAGGGAAAATGAAATTTTTATGTAAATCGAAGCAAACCCATAGGAAAATCATGTTACGTAAAGTATGTAAATCGGGACATGGTTATAGCACAAAATCATTATGTAAGTTGAATTTTATGTAACTCGGGGCATTTGTAAGTCAGGATTTTACTGTAGATTAGATAGGTAGGTAGGTAGGTAAATTAGATAGGTAGATAGGTAGATAGGTAGATAGGTAGATAGATAGGTAGATAGGTAGATAGGTAGATAGATAGATAGATAGATAGATAGATAGATAGATAGATAGATAGATAGGTAGGTAGGTAGGTAGGTAGGTAGGTAGGTAGGTAGGTAGGTAGGTAGGTAGGTAGGAGAGAACAATCTCTGGATGAGATGGAAATCAGCAGGGGAGAGACACAGATTGAAAATCAAGTCACTCTTGAAACTTAAGCTGTTTTATTTTGGGATGAAATTCTATTTCAAGGTGCTAAATGGGGGGAAAAAGAGACTTGGCAAATCCTGACATGTGGAAGATCAGTCAAATGCTCAGAAAACTTCCACTAGCAACACTCAGAAGATTTTTCCCCCAAAGCCATCTGGCTGGCTTTGAGATTGGGAATCAGGCTGACCTGGCCTTCCTCTGCCTTTTTCACATGGGTTGACCTGCAGAAATTCACCAGGGATGAGATCTATGGTTTGTAGCCTCAGCTCATGCTCCCCAAGAACATGAACTACAGGAACTAAAACCTGGCCAACATCTACTGCAGCCGTTACCTGTCATCCTTTAAAGAAGGTTTGGAATACTTTTCTTTTAAAAGTAACTAGACACTCTTCTATGGGTCTTAAGCAGGGGTTCCCAACCTAAGTTAGGCACATGGGCCGGATCCAGCCCACGGCACCATGTTATGTAGCCCTCCACCCTCTCCAAGGGCATTCAAGGATCAAAATGGAGCTATTGGGACAAAACAGCCAACCCATGGCCATCCGACCCTTGAAGCTGACTGAGAGAGCGTGACCTGAAAGGTTGGGAACCCAGAGTCTTGAATGTGGATGTGAGATGTGGCTGAATTGGGGGGGGGGGGGGGAGCAGAGCCTGAAAATATTTATCTTTGGAACTGCACTTCCCAGAATTGGTCAGGGGATTCTGGAAATTGCGGTCCGAAATGGAAATATTCCTAAGATTTGTTTAGGCAGAATTAAAACAAAAGGAATTAGGTGGAATTAGACATCTAATGACCATCAAAAATGTGCCTGAGGTTCTCACTCTCATGCACACACAGGCACGCACGCACGCTACTTGAGAGATATCATTTATGCACAAGTCCTTTGCTTCTCTGGTGGCTCCTACTGATTGAGGCAGCACATTAAAATAACATTTCTCCAAATCTCCTAACTTCTTTTCTTTAAAACATAACATCAGAAACGCAATTCCACCTGGTTCTTCAGTTACCTTCTTCTCCCTTAGCACCTTGATGAATTATGGCAGGAAATGAAGATATTAATATTGCTAAGAGGGACCCGGGCAGCCTAATCAATAATAAGGCTAAAGAGCATAAATGATCACTGTATCTCCTCCCACAGGAGAAGAATAAAACATTTGAATCAAAGGTGCAGCAGAGAATTAAAAATAAAATAAGTCAAATTGCTTTAAGAGGTAAGAGACCAGGACAAGAGAGAAATGAAGGATCAATTGGAATAAACATGAATCCCATAGCTTTCCTGTGATAGTTTAAACCAGGGGTGCCCAAACTATGGCCTGGGGGCCAGATGCGGCCCCTGAAGCCAATTCATCCAGCCCACAAAGCCCTCGTCGGTCCCAGAAGTGGAGGTAAAACACACCCAGATGGGCGCGTTTTACTTCTGTTTCCAGG
Organism: Bradypodion pumilum; assembly: GCA_035047305.1. NCBI lineage: Eukaryota > Metazoa > Chordata > Lepidosauria > Squamata > Chamaeleonidae > Bradypodion > Bradypodion pumilum. The sequence continues at coordinate 25,987,580 of JAWDJD010000012.1, read as the reverse complement.
AGCGACAAGGGCTTCACGGGCCAGATGAATTGGTGTTGGGGACCGCATCCATAGCTGTCAAGTATCCCTTATTGGCCTGGAAAACCCCTTATTTTACCCTCTTTCCTGCCATCATCCCTTATTAATTAGACTGCAATGCCCTATTGCTGCCATTGGAGGGCAGCACAGGATAAGCATAGCTGTCAAGTATCCCGTATTTGCCGGGAAATTTCCTTTATTTCCAAATCCAAAACTTGACAAGTATGACCTCATCTGGCCTCCAGGCCATAATGGCCAGCCCCCTGAACCACGTGACCAGCCCACGACCCAAAAAGATTGGGCACCCTTGGTTTAAACAAAGTAGATAGATCATCCCTATCCCAGAGTCAAGCTGTGTCTTACAGATAGCCCACCATTAAAAGCCAAAATCATTCTGGTGTTCCAGAGATTATGATTCTAGCAGACTTTTATGTCTTGAAGCAAGGGGTTCTCAACCATTTCATGCCACAGGCCAGACAACTCTCCCTCAGATAGCGAAGGGGGCGGACACATGGTTTCCCCTTGCCATAAACACTGCCGTAAAACGTGGTGGGCACATTTGCGCATGCATGGGTGCATTTATGGCTGTTGTAAATTCTTCTGCTTCTGAGGTCGCTGCCGTGGGCTGGATGGAATAGGATCAGATGCCAGGGCCAGGCCAAGGGCCGTAGGTTGCGAACCCCTGTCTTGAGCAGCCAAGGCTTGCAAAAAAACAACAACAACCAACAACTTGTGTTTACCCTCCAGTGACCAATCAGAAAAAAAAACAGGCTTTTTTGCAAATTACAGGAAGTGTGAAATCCTCATGCTATATCTGTAACAAATAATCTGCATTATGGATTATGCCAAAAGCTTCACAGAGGAACGAGAGTAAGGAGAACATTTTCCCTTTGCAAATTATGGGAGTGTGATTTAGAACTGCCAGTGATCGATCATCAGGTGCGCATTAACTAACCTGACAACCCTGAGGTCTAATGACTTTGGGTGGCATTAGACCACAGGGAAGGATGATGGTCCCCAAATGGATTAAATGGTCCCACTTGAATCCCTCTTGATGGAGGGCAGCAGCTTCATCCATCCTGGCCTGGGGCTGAAGAGGACTTTATGTGCCAAAAGGGCTCAGGACCAGAAAGTGACTCAAGGAACTAAATCAGTGGTACGGGGGTCATGCTGTGATGTGGAAGGCAAATGGAAGGCCAGTTCAATCCTCATGGCTAGTCACCACAAGGAGAGTCAATATTTGGAAAGGACAGCATCAAACTAAGATACAGTCCTGAATAATGTATGAGACCACAGTGCCAACAACTCAGGGTGCAAAGAATGAGCATCTCAACAGATAGAGAAAGCAGGAGAGAAACATTTCTGCCAGATTTCCTTAAGGCTGGAGTGCTCAACCTTTTTCAGCCGGGGGCCGGGTCATGCTCCTTCTGACAGCTTCAGGGGCCAGATGGCCATTTTGCCCTTCCTCCACCACATGGCACTTCCTGGTGTGGTGGAGGGGCCACATGAAATGGTTCTGCGGGCTGCATCTGACCCACGGGCCAAAGGTTGAGAATCCCTGCTTTAAGGTAACATTTGTCCTGCTATTGAACCCAAAAGCCGAGGAGGAGAAAACACACAGGTGAGAAGAAATATCAAAAATCAGCCAGCAATACCTTTACCCAACAGAGTCTACAACCACTGCTGGGCTGTCAGACATTTTTAATTGTTCTAAAAATACACATGTGGAAGAAGACAGCTAATAATAAACTGATGCACTTTCCGAAACAGTAAATTTCCTTCTGACTGCACCTCTTAACCTAGATGCAAATCTTTGAACCAGTTCCAAGTGGTTTTTGAAACATATTGTGCATGTAGGTCAGTCTTTTCCCAACCTTTGGATTTTTCGACTTCAATTCCCACAAGCCCAAGTCAATTCCCCAGAGCACTGATCAGCCAAGGCTTCTGGGAATTGAAGTTTCCCTGTGGAGCGTGGGTCCCACACTGGGAAACACCAATGAACATGAATGGGCCCTCCCACTTATGTGTGGCAGTTAAATAAAGCCATACGATCGTTCGGAAAACAATGTACAATAACACATCAACACAGATTAAAACCAGTGGGCGAAACTGGATTTTGAGGTTAGAGGACAGACCCACTAAATCAGGGGTGGCCAACCTTTTCTGCGTTGCGGGCCTGACCAGCTGAGCGGGTCAGACCATGCCCTTGGAAGCTAGCACATTTACGGCTAATGTAAATGTGCCCACTTCCACGTTTATGTCAGCCGTGGGTGCATTTGCGCATGCGTGGGTGCATTTTTTGGCTGACATAAATGTACACGGTTCTACTTTGGGGTGCAGGGGAGATGGAAACAGGCCGGTTGGAATGGCATCATGGGCCAGGGCTGGCCCACAGGCCATAGGTTGGAAACCCCTGTACTAAATTAAGATATATGATGGTTAGCTAAGTAAATTCCTTCGATGGGTCTACCCTCATTGGGAGTGAAAATTGGATTCAAGCTGATGTGTTTTGATGGGAGGGTTTCCAAGCCCCGGAGGGTTTAACCAGATGCTTTCAACTCCAGATGCCACGAATTGAATCCAGATCCAATTCCTTTGGCATGTGACTTTGGCACTTTCCGTAACGCGCCTCAAGGGTTGGGAACCCTTAACCCGATCTGTTCAAGACTAACAGATTCCCACTGATTAGACTTGCAAGTAGAGAAGCGCAACACTTGCTGGCTTTACACTAGATTATTACCTTGCCCGTTATAACTGGAGTTCCCTGCAGCTTGGAAAGAGAGAGAAAATGCCCCACTTCTTCTGTTGTTTAGACTTTGAGCTTTGGAGTCCCATGGTGCTCTTTTAAATTGCACTTGAGCAGGTGGTAAGAGAATTATCCATACAAAAGGGACAGTTTTCACACAAGGATCTAAAGCCTATCACCTATCAGTATTATATAAGAGGGAATACATTCATTCATTCATTCATTCGATTTGTATCTTGCCTGATTAGTGAAACCATTACTCTGGGCAGCTTAGAACAGGATAAAATTCCATGAATGAGAAAAACAAAAATTGGAGTAACATATACTAAAGAAACAAATAACTATCGTATAGTCACGCCTGCCACATGACCACGGAAATGTCTGCAGAAGCAGACAGCGCTGGCTCTTCGGCTTAGAAACAGAGATGAGCACTGCACCCTAGAGTCGGATACGACTGGCTTTCGAGCAAGGGAAACCTTTACCTTTACCTTACACTCAAGTATAAGCCATGTGTTTGACTCCCAAATAGGGGACATGGGTTATACTCATGTCAACAACTTGAGGGTCCCAAGACCATGCCGGATTGAGATGTACCAGCAATTTAATTAATTTTGCCATATTTTCATGTATTTTTATTATTGAAACTCACTAGCAGCTGCTGCGTTTCCCACACTTGGCTTATACTCGGGTAAATCTATTTTCCTGGGTTTTCAGGTTAAAATTAGTTACCTCGGCTTATATTCGGGTCAGCTCATACTCGAGTATATACGGTACACATAAAGAGTTAAACAAGAGGATAAAGTACTGGCGCCTGTGTAATAATCTGGACAGCTCTGCCATAAAGGTGCTAAACTCTGATGTTGCTTAACCTTGAAAAATCTTGTCGGAACAAAAATGTTTTTAGGGATTTATGGAAAGCCAGCAAAAGTGAGGGGTGGGGGGTGGCTACGATTTCAGTTGGTAACTCACTCCAGGGCCTGGGAGCCACATCCGAAAATGCACAATTTCGGGCGAAAACTTTCTTTTACCTCTTTTGGCCATACCTGTCAAGTTTTGGATTTGGAAATAAGGGAAATTTCCCGGCAAATAAGGGATACTTGACAGCTATGCGTATCCTGTGCTGCCCTCCAATGGTGGCAATAGGGCATTGCGGTCTAATTAATAAGGGATGACAACAGGAAAGAGGGTAAAATAAGGGGTTTTCCCGGCCAATACGGGATACTTGACAGCTATGCTTTTGGCATGGCCCAAACGTTTGATCGTTTGGGTGCTAATCCACAAAAGACACGATTAAAACTCAAAGCAAGCCTGAAGAGTGGAGGCATGGTTTAAGACCCAGTAAGAAAAAGACAAATTAAAAACAAAGTCTTTGCCAACTTTATTAATCAGACCTCTACAAGCCAGTCTACTTACAAAGACAATCATCATTCAGCCTAGCTTGACTTTCCCCTTTGTTGGCTTCTTCTTCTTCTTCTTCTCCACCAGATTTTATACCATTTAAGTTTGGAGAATTTGAAGGGAAAAACCAACAACCTGGAAGCTCGCCACATCTGTGACATTTCCACAACCCCAGATTATTATTATTTTGTGTTTCCACTCCTGAATCACATTTATTACTTTTAGTTTGTTTGCCTGGTTTAAATCAAAAGGGTATCGCTATGGAGAACAGACCGCGCAAAGTGGTAACAAGTTCCCTTTCTCAGCAAACAGCTCAGCTGCCAAAACTCTTGCCTCTTGGGCTTTGCCTGCCGGCAGAAAGATAATTATCTACCTCTGTAGCCCTCCGTATCTTATGTGCTTATGCTTGGTTATTTTTTTTATACTCCATAAGAACTATTGGAGCATTATTAATTGGGTTGGTTTTTTTTTTTGAATCGCCCATTTTTTCATCATGGGGTTATAGTTTAACAAGGGGTTCTCAACCTTTTCAATCCAGGGGCCGGGTCATGCTCTTTCAGTCAGTTTTGAGGGCCGGATGGCTATTTTGGCCTGCCTGCATGATGGGGGTGGCCGTTTTGTCTCAACAGCTCCAAAGGGTGGTCATTTTGTTTCTCGAATGCCCTTGGAGGGGTGGGGAGGCACATGAAATGGTGCCATGGGCCGGATCCCTTAGGTTGGGAACCCCTGGTTTAACACAAGAATAACTGTGAGTGTTGAACTAATCTGAGTTTCCAAACCATTCCCAGGGGAGAATTTCCACTGAATATGCTCTGGTTTTTCCCAACCCCTTGGAAGTCAGGCTCTGGATTCATACCCTGACAGCTGATTTTTGTTAGTTTGCATTCAGATTGTACCCTGAAACGGAATAAATGGCTCGATTTAAAAACCGGAGGAAAAACTCCCTCCTTCGTGCATGCGTGCAGAAAAAGCTTCAGTGAGCAGAAACAATCTCCCCCCTGGTTTAAAGCTCGAAACAGATTTCTAGTGTAGAGGTAAAGAGAAACACATTTCCTGAGCATGGAGCAACGGGGATGAAACAACCGCACAAAAATCTGGAATGGTTTTTTGTTTGGTTTTCTTTTTTTCGATTTTCAAGCCCCAGATAATGAAAGGCTGGAGCTTCATCCTGGGCCAGAATTCTCTCATTTACCTACTGTGGACCTGAAATCTAATCTCATTCTAATTGCCATGGAAACAGATGCACGGATGAGAAGTCCCTGGGTGCGCGTCTGATGTACAGGCCTGCGGAATTACCTGCAGGTTTCGCACAGCTGCCAGAGTTTATTAACCGTCTGCAACAAACAGGGGTGGGTGGGATGGATCTCATTTTAACGCCATCATTACCTTTGCTTTCCCCCATCCAAGACAATAAAAACCAGCAGTCTGGTGGGAAGCAGCAGCCTTAGAGTTGGAGGAGGCTTTAAAGTTGGAGTTTGGAAAATGTTATCTTGCAATAAAGCAAAAAGCTCTTCCAGGTTCTTGATGGTATCCATTTCAAGGAGAAAACAACAGCCATGCTTAGCCTCCCCACCCTTCTTCCTCACGAGAAAGAGATCAAAACAGCCTGTGGAAAAGCTACTTCTTTAGACGACAGTCCCTAGTATCCAGGAATTCTCAACCTTTTAAAGCCGGGGCCTGGGTCATGCTCCCTCAGACAGCTTCGGGGTCCAGATGGCCATTTTGCCCTTCCTCCAGCACATGGCACTTCCAGGTGAGGTGGAGGCGGGGAGGCCACATGAAATGGCACCATGAGCCGCATCTGGCCCATGGTGAATCCCTGCGTATAATCCTTCCAACAGCCTGATTCTGCTGTTCTAGTATTTCTATGAATTCTTCAGAAACCCAACTGAAAGACTCTGCAGGAAGCCAACCTGATCCCAGTAACTCCAGTGTGAACGACTGGGGGATGAGAATCGCCCTCCCTGTGGTGAAACGAGGCCTGAAGAGCCACCCTCCTCAAATTTTGCTATACGTAGCAGTGGACATGGAGAGAACTTCTGAATGAAGATGAGCCTCAGTTCCTCCAACTCACATCCAGGAAGAGCTTTATGGCGAGAACAAACATTCTTGAGGGTACGCAAGAGCAAAACCAAAATAGAAGATGGAGGATGGAGCTCACTGGACAAGGAATGACATTAAAGAAGGAGATGGCTGAGGATCTCTACCTCCTCGACGTCACCTGGAGGACCCTGAATAGGATGAAGGTCAGAGTCCCTAAGTGCAAGACCAACATGCTCAAGTGGAGGCTAATGGTGGACAACAACATGCTGTGCGAATGTGGAGAGATACAGAATCCAGGTTATCTACTGGTCTGCCAATTACTACCAGAAGCATGTACTGATGAAGATTTAATGTTGGCCAATGAAAAAGCCAAGAAGGTGGCTTCCATTTTGGAATTCCAAAGTTTCATCAGGATAAAAGAAGACGAAAGTCGTCTCCTCTTGCCGAGAAGACAAAATGCAATCCGCGCAGCCTCTTAGCTTCTTCCGTGCCTGTGTGCATGGGTTGGCCTCCTATTTGGCTTTTCAGACAATAACCAAAGCCACTTTCCTCTACTTCTAAATGTGTTACCTTTATTCAGAGGACCGGGAATTGCCACCCAACACCTGAGGGACACCGAGTCGAGAAAGGTTGCATCACTATGACAACTGAAATTCAGAAACCAGTGGCAGGACTGGGTTAATTAATTGGAAAATATGGTTGACAGGGAAGCAAGGAAAAATGCGCCCTTGTACTGGTGGCTTTGCTTGAATTATGAGTGCAGGTAGACAGGTAGTTTTGTCGCATCTTTTTAAATAAATAAACAACAATGAAATGGTAGGCGCACTAGCAGTTCATTAGAAGAGTCACTGTTTTGTGTGGCTTGGTCGACTACTGATAGTTGGCCGGTTCTTTCTTTATAGTTTCTTTCTTTTTAGGGGCACTTCACATGTTTACATTTCACAGCAAACAGTGACAAAGGCAGATCTAGCCCCATGCCAATTCATCCGGCCCACAAAACCCTCATTGCTCTCGGAAGCAGAAGCAAAATGCGCCCAGATGGGCATGTTTTACTTCCCCTTGCAGGAGTGATGAGGACTTTGCAGGCTGGATGAATTGGCATGGGGGGCTGGATCCGGCCCATGGGCCATAGTTTGGGCACCCCTGGCATAAACATTTGCGGACTACATCTGATAAGGTAAGCCGAGGTCCATGCAGGCTCATGGCAAATAAAAAATACTGGACCTAAATATAATCATGGTTACAATTAAAGTAGACCCAGTCAATGAAGCTGCCTAAATGTTGACACTGTGAATTGACACTGGATCGAGGCCTCAGTTTTTTTAAGGCTCACAAGACTTTCTACGTGTTTGTTAGATGTTAAAGAAGAACTGTGGTGGTAGTGGTCAAGACACTGAACTTGGTGACTGGAAGGTCAGCAGGTCAGTAGTTTGAGACCCGAGTGCTGCACGGCGGCGTGAGCTGCCCTCTCTGTCCTAGCTCCTGCCAACCTAGCAGTTTGAAAGCAAGACATTGCATGTAGAAAAATAGGAACCACTTTGGTGGGAAGGTAAATAGCATTCTGTTCTTTCAACGACTGCAATATCCGTTTCTCAGAGACGAAGCGTGATGTTCTTAATGATGAAATCTCAGCAGCATCAAATGCAACGTTGCCTTGAACAACATTGACAAAAAGAATGGGGATGTTATTTATGTTTTCTAACCACAGGGACTCATTTTAGACCGGCAAAATTTAGACGTAACAGCATGTTCGAACAAAGCCAATAGAAATCTGCTATCATTTTCTTCAATGTGCTTTCCTTATACCTTGTAATAAAGCCCCTGTATGGGTGTGTTTTTCTTCAGTTTCCAGGAGTGGCAAGGGCAGTGTGGGCCGGATGAATTGGTGTCTGGGGCCGGATCTGGCCCATGGGCCATAGTTTGGGCACCCCTGGTTTAAGAGGAGAAAATGGCAGCCTAAAAATCTATCTCATCCTGTTGCAAAACAGATGGCAAGGCATGTTTTTACTTCCACTTCGGGTGGGAGGAACCATGTGAACACCCCAGATCTAGGCGCTAAGCACCTACATGGACATGCTCGGGTATGTGGCTATGATGAGAGCCACAAAGGGAGCCTCGGATGTAACATTTATCATGACCTCCCTGCTTCTCTGGTCTTGCTGCCTTGGCTCTGGTTCAAACACAACAGCCAGACATCTCCCAGCCGGTTTGCTTCTTGTCTTCCCTGCCAAGACAGCCCGGAGGATGTGCCAAGGAGGATCAGTGACATCCTCTGATGTTCTTGCTGTACAGATCTGGGTCCCATTGAAACCAGATCCAGGGTATTAATTTATGCTATGCAAATGACGACGGAGAAGACAAGAATAGGTCTGGTTAATACCGACTAGGGTTCAAGTGAAGCTGCATTCTCCTGTCATCCCATCCCCTCTGGGCCAGGAAATAAAGACTAAGGGGGATGTTTTGTTTGCTTACAAACACATTGCAGAAAGCTCTCTTTGCACCACCTGCCAGCCCAATTTAATTGCTTCTTGGTGCAAAACATCTGGATGCTAAATTCCATCTATACCTTTCACATGCTCTAGTGCTAATGGGAACTGTCCAAGGTGCTGAATATGCTCCTCCCAGCCTAGCAGTTCTAAAGCAAGAAATTGCAAGTAGATAAATAGGGACCACTTTGGTGGGAAGGTAAACAGCTTGTCTAGTCATGCCTGCCACATGTCCATTGAAATGTCTGCAGACGCTGACAGCGCTGGCTCTTCGGCTTTGAAACGGAGATGAGCACTGAACCCTACAGTCGGATACAACTGGCTTTTGAGCAAGGGCGACTTTTAGTAAAGGTGGCCCTTGCGCAAAAGCCAGTCATATCTGACTCTAGGGTTCAGTGCTCATCTCTGTTTCAAAGCTGAAGAGCCAGCCCTGTCTGGGCAACCTTTACTAAAGGTGTCCCTTGTGCAAAAGTCAGTGATATCTGACTCTAATGTATGAATAATAGAAGCTAATTAACTCTTAATGAATGGGATTTTCTTACTTTTCTCACAGGTAGTGCTCTGTAGTGTCTAGCTCAGATGTGCAAGCTTTGTCGTCAATGCAAACAAAAACATCTGGAAGAGAGTAGATTGCAGGCACAGTTGAGCAAACAGATGTTCAACCCATCCTGCATCTATTAATCACTGTTCCCAGCAAAGGACAGACTCACAGCTGGACATCTCCAAGACTTAAAGGTCATTTGCAGGTGAGTGATGGGTGTTGTTGTTAAATCCAGCCCGACAGCATTTTGTTTGCGCAATTTATTCCCCAACTTTCATCCTAAACATCCTCAAAGTGGGTGTTGTTTTTTTAAAGTATAAAAACAATAAATGTTTGCATCGGGAACAAACAACAGACCTCAATGGAAAAGAAAGGCAGCAAAATATGAAAACGGAAGCCATCAAAGTAACAGTAAATGTGATTAAACACTTAAAAGGAGGAGACGCATTTTGCCGGAAGCCCCGAAAGATAACAAGGACACAAACACATCTAGGTAGAGAGGAAGGAAAAACTAGGTAAACATAAACACAGGGTGATTGGCTTGAGAGCAAAACAAAATAAACAAAACAAGAATAATCTGGAATTTTAGTAGACCACAAGTTACAGAGCCCAAGCCTCTGTGAATCCACACAAATGGGTTTATTGTGCATACGCACTAATGGAAGTCCAAGAACACCAGGCGCCGCAAGGTTCACCGTCACTGGTCTATTCGTGTGGATTCTGGGATTTGAAGTCCAAGAACATCTGGAGTGCCAAGGTTTGCCATCACAGCTCTAGGGTGTGGTGCTCACCTCTGTTTACAGCCAAAGAGCCTGCACCATGCGCGTCTACAGATGTTTCCGTGGTCACTTGGCAGGCATGACTAGATATGGAAAGCTATTAGTTTCTGTAACATGTAGTTCCCCCCTCTTAGCATGAAGCATTACAGGAGAAAAGGGAAATTGCAAAGCCACAGGAGAAGACAAAATCCTGTTCCTATGGATACGGGTGGGATGGGGTGGGGTGGGGAAAGTGGCGTTGGCATTCTCCGAAGTGGCCGATGGGTCTCTGCAGGGATTCCAGCTTTGCCGAGAATCAGAAGCTGCCTAGAAGCAGGTTAACACCCTGTTAGCTGCCAGCTAATCCAGTTCAATCCCATTAATTTTGATAAGGACTCAGATGGCCCTTGAGAGGAATAATAGACTAGACAGAGATCCTGCCATTGAAGGGTTCTTTGGATAGGTTGGGCAGAATCTGACCCTCCGCCTGAAATACCAGGTTCAAGAGCTGGGCATTATCTTATGCCTGACCCTCTACATCAGGGGTTCCCAACCTTGTCAAGCCAGGGGCCGGGTCACACTCTCTCAGTCACCTTTGAGGGCCAGACACCCATTTTGCCCTGCCTACATGAGGAGTGTGTGGCCATTTTGTCCCAACAGCTTCAAAGGGGTGGCCAATTTGGTTCTTGAATGCTCTTGGAGGAGTGGGGGGCAACATGAAATGGTGCTAGGAGCAGGATCCAGCCCATGGGCCTTAGGTTGGGAACCCCTGCTTTACATGAACAAATATGAACAATTTCCCCCCATCTTGAGCAGATAGCCCAGCTTTGCCCATTCTTTGATACAAAATCCCTTACAACACTATATGCAGGTGGGTCTTGAGACACACCTGTCAAGTTTTGGATTTGGAAATAAGGGAAATTTCCCGGCAAATACGGGATACTTGACAGCTATGCTTATCCTTTGCTGCCCTCCAATGGTGGCAATAGGGCATTGCAGTCTAATTAATAAGGGATGACGGTGGGAAAGAGGGTAAAATAAGGGGTTTTCCCGGCAAATAAGGGATACTTGACAGCTATGTCTTGAGAACTGATAGCTGCAATGCATTCTACATGGGGCTACAACTGGAGATGATCAGAATACGGATATAGACTATAGGATACTCAAACTCTCTCTGCAAGGAAAGATCCCTGGGAAGAGAGGAAGCCCTGGACGTAGATGGACTTCATGGCTGAAGAACCTGAGAGACTGGTGTGGAAGGTCCTCGGAAGAACTGTTCCAAGGAGTTGAGAACAGGAAGACGATCAGCATGAAGATAGCTGCTCAAAAGCCAGCCGTATCCAACTCTAGGGTTCAGTGTTCATCTCCATTTATAACCATCAGCAGTTTATGGGAGCAGATGTCTCCTGATGCGACTACAAGAGTTACATGTAGGCTCCTGGGCTGATTCAAGGCGTTGGCTTCAACCTTCACAATTTAGGACTTCACACCTTGGCAGAGGGGCTCTTTCCAATACACACAGGCAACCAGATTCTCTTTAAAATGTGGACTGCGGTTTCCAGGATTGCACTTCCCTGATTCCCTACACAAAGGCTACACAGAGAAGTTAAAACCATTTCCAGAACCAAATGGTCCTCCGCTGATGTCTGCCACAGGCAGAACGGCCGCATTTCCTCCCTAGACGTCTCCGCAACAGATTCGTGAGAAGCATCTTTAAAACCAATTTTTCTGTCATATTTTTTGTGCTTGCATTTGTTTATATTGTTTTGTTTCAAAAAGTATTTAATTTTTTTAAATAAAAATAAACTCTTATTCTAGAAACCAGCAAAATAACCCCAAAGGGGCCTCCAGGTCAAAGACGGTGCTTTACATTTTGAAAAGACTCTACTGATATCCTGCAGTAACAAGAGTTTGGAAACGGGATCTGGACTTTCTGAAAGCTTAAAGTTAGTCCCTGGGGCCATTTAAAAAATGCAAAAGAGAGAGAGAGAGAGAAAGCTGTAGCAAACCTGCCAATTCAGCTGCTGTTCTGAGAAACCCTGGCCAAGGAAAATCCACCGGGACCTGGTCTTGTTTGAAGATATTCATTCTTTCAAGAGGTAGTTTGCATATAAGTAGAGGCAGACTCTACAGCGTCCCCCCCCCCACCACCAATGCCCAATTTCAGAACATACAGGTAGCAATGAGTTTTTTTTAATGAGCTGAAGAAAGCAAGTCAAATGCAGTCCAACCTAAATAGCAATAATCCTAATAATTGGCACATCAATAATTATCTTTTTTTAAAAAAAACCTTCCCCTCAAAATAAGATGGGAATTTTTTTTAGATAAAGCACAGCTTCATTTCTCCTGACAATCACAACATCTTGTTATTATTTCCAAACTTGTTTCAAACTTTTACATAGCAAGAAACTTGTTTTGGCTGCGGAGCAGAACTTGGGGGGGGGGGGGCTGTCTGCCTGCAAATTCCAGAATTCTCTAATCAATGTAGCCAGTAGGCTAAAGCAAGGGTTCCCAACCTAAGACCTGTGGGCTGAATCTGGCCCACGGCACCTTTTCATGTGGCCCTCCACCCGTACCTGTCAAGTTTTGGATTTGGAAATAAGGGGTTTTCCTGGCCAATAAGGGATACTTGACAGCTATGCTTATCTTGTGCTGCCCTCCAATGGTGGCAATAGGCATTGCAGTCTAATTAGTAAGGGATGATAGTGGGAAAGAGGGTAAAATAAGGGGTTTTCCCAGCCAATAAGGGATACTTGACAGCTATGCTTATCCTGTGCTGCCCTCCAATGGCGGCAATAGAGCATTGCAGTCAAATTAATAAGGGATGATGGCGGGAAAGAGGGTAAAATAAGGGGTTTTCCCGGCCAATAAGGGATACTTGACAGCTATGCCTCCACCCCTCCAAGAGCATTTAAGAAACAAAATGGCCACCCCCTTTGAAGATGTTGGGACAAAATGGCCACCCCCCATTGTGCAGGTGGGCAAAACGGCTGTCTGGCCCTCGAAGCTAACTGAGAGAGTGTGACCCGGTTGCTGGCTTGAAAAGGCCAGGAACCCCTGGGTTAAAGGATTCTGTGAGCCGAAGACAAAAAAAAGTAACTTTTTTCAAGTTCTGCTGCGTGTCAGGCTAAACACAACGGGGTGGGGTTTGGAAACATGTTGTAAACTTAAAGATTTCACTGCCACAAGCTGTAGGCATAGAGCATTGCAACTTTTCGACGGGTGTGTGTGTACAAAATCTACAGGCGCACCCAACGACGCCACCATGGGCAAAGGAGGAGAGGATGTCCCTCTGCTTAGTCCTGAAGTCTTTAATGCAGTTACAAAAGTCACCAACAACTATTGTTCATCAGTCAGTCCTGAAGGCAAGAGGAACAAGGTTCATCTAGCCCCATGGATAGGTAGGAAGCCTCCTGCAATCAACACTAATGAGCTGCTAATGCCCTAATCCGATAATGTTTTACACACCTTAGCTGTCAAAAAGAAGGATAATCCTAATTCCTTTCCTGCCTCAAGGAAAATAGATCGGCTCAGCATAGAATGAGGTCACTTTCTGGAGAAATTTGACCAAATGACAAAATTCGGCACAAGGAAGGGGGCCATAGTCCCTCCGTCCATGTCATTCATATATTTAGCATCCCTAGCCATTCCAGTTGTAGCGGGTGCAGCTGCTAACTGGCACATTAGTTCCACATCGCAACCGACACTGGAAAAGCTTCAATATCCTGATTTACATGCTGTTCGCCTGTCAGCAGCATCATTATTAAAAAGAACAATACAACATCTTTGCATTGCATCCCCCTTAAGAAAAATTATCAGGTTGCAAATCATCATTAACAAAATGTTTTTCACCTGCACTTCCTTCGTTCCAAATATCCAATCTCTTCATTATCTCTGCAACAACTTACAAATGTTGGCACTCCAGGTGTTGTTGGACTTCAATTCCCAGAAGCCCAAGTCAGCACACCTGCAGATCAGGGCTTCTGGGAATTGAAGTCCAACAACACCTGGAGTGCCAGGGTTCACCATCGTGGTAGGAGAGCCTTCCTTCCAGTAGATTCAAAAAATACAGGCGTCTAAAAGGTTCAGCATCACTGTCCTAGATCAATGATGGCCAACCTTGGCACTCCAGGTGTTCTTGGACTTCAATGCCCAGAAGCCCAAGTCAACACACCTGCAGATCAGGGCTTCTGGAAACACTGCTTTGTAAATCCACATGAATGAGTTTACTGGGCATATGCACAGTATACCCATTTGTGTGGATTCACAGAACAGTGTTTCCCATTCTTCGGTTCTGAGACGTCAATTCCCAGAAGCCTAAATCAATTCGCCAAAACACTGACCAGCCAATGTACTGACTGAGGCTTCTGGGAATTGAAGTCCCAAACCCAAAGGTTGGGGAACAGTGTTCTGTGAATCCACACGAATGGGCATACTGCGCATTCAGCCACAACCTGGTTTCATGAAAGACAGCCAGAGGAAAATGGGAAAATGCTAGACATGGCTGCCTTTGCTTGTGTAGTAAAACCTGAAAGAATTATGGCTGTTAGTTTTGGGTGTAAAAAACTTTAAATAAATAAACTTCTCCAAGCTCTGCTTTTGATCAACGCCACCACTTTCTTTCGGACAAAGCGGTGGATTATTTTGCTCACTGTCTGCGCCTCTTTGTATAATCCCTGGGAAAGTAATCTTGATGCAGACTGGAAGTGACAACTCTCATGCATTCCAACTCCACATTTTTTTTATTTCAAAGCTTTGCTTTCTCTGTGGCAGTTTTATGGTCCACAGGAAATGTGAAAGATCCCTCTTTAAATCTCTGTGATGGAGAGCCCCCGACCAATGAGAAAAAGTAGGTTCCCCATGTTTCACTTCCACAGAAGTGCCATTACTTTTGATTGGGGAAAGGAATGTGGCTTGTCAGCTCAATGCTATTTACGTCCTCCTGGACTGCAGTGGCTCAAGTGCCTAAGACCCTGACTGGGAGGCGGAAGGTCAGCGGTTCGATTCCCGAGTACTGCAGGATGGAATGAGCTCCCGTCTTTGTCCCAGCTCCTGCCAACCTAGCAGTTCAAAAGCAAGACATTGCAAATAGATAAACGGGGACCACTTCGGTGGGAAGGTAAACAGCATACCGTGCCTTCAAAGGTACGAACACACTGGAAGGCGGCTTCTGAAGATGCCCTTCTTCGCCCACCCAGTCTACATGGAGCGCATGCCTTTCCATGCTCCGCTCCTCTGCCCTGACTGTAGTGTGCCAAAGCAGAATGAGCCAACAAACACACACAGAGAGCCAAGAATCGACCCCTTTGCAACCCCCTCCTCAAGGCTGGTTTCAATGCCCACGAGACAACTGGGGCTTTGTCAAAAGCAGGCACAAAACAAAATATTGTCCCGAATGCATATACCCCAGAGCATTGCCAGCACACTCTCTCAATCTTCTGGCAAGGCAGTTCACATTCTCTTTAAAAGGGTGGGGAAACCCCCATCCCAAAACCCACAAAACTGGGAAGCTGTACCTATTGATTCCTGTTGGGAAGGAAGAAGGGGTTAAAAACCCAATGGCTTGGCTTTGCCTCATTTGTAGACAGCCACAGAGCCAGAAGTGCTGACTCGGACGCAGTGTTGACTCGGACACTGCAGTTGTCCCGCTGAAGTCAGCAGTTCCCTATGGGATGTTTCTCCATCAATGCGCAGAAGAGAAACAATGGTTCCCTTGGATGGGGATGAGCCATCAAGCCTACGGTGTGCGTCAATCCCAGCAAGAAACCTGCCAGAAGCCGGAGCTCTGTTTTGTAGACAACACATCCATAGAAGAAGGAATTGCTTTATGGTCACTCCAAACCAGGAGTTCCCAACCTTTGCAAGCTGGGGGCCGGGTCATGCTCTCTCAGTCAGCTTCGAGGGACGGACAGCCATTTTGCCCTGCCTGCATAATAGGTGGTGGTCATTTTGTCCCAACAGGGTTGGCACATGAAATGGCACCATGGGCCGGATTTAGCCCACGGGCTTTAGGTTGGGAACTCCTGGCCTAGCATTTCAGAGAGGAGGGGTTTTTTTCCGTCCTACCCAAAGGGATGCCAGAGGCTGAACATAAGACCTTTTTGTATACAAAAAGATGCTCTACCCTTGGGATTGGCCCAACTCCCAACGAAGCCGTCACGTTGGGCTCGTGTTCAGAAAAGTGGCTTCGGATCTAATGCGCAGCAAAGGACAAGAGGAAATGCTTTGGGAGAGAACTGCAGGCATGAGAATCACGGATAAAGATGTGTTGAAACACACGTGAAAGGTTTCTAGAGGGCATTTAGACTGCGCCGGCCTAGTCTAAACTCGAAGCGGCCTCCATTGCCATTGATCTTGTCGGAAATGATTTCTCCTCCAAAGGAACATCAATCGTCACATGTGCATGCACTCCTCTGCGGTCCTTAGTAAAGAGCTGCAATCCTTGGCAAGGAGAACAATTCCTCCTGGAAGGAGAGGGGGGAGACAGGGATTGCTCATTGTCTGCAATCCCATGCAGGTTTAATGATTAATTAACTAGCCCACTTATGTTTAATTGACTAAGATTTATTTCAATGAGTGGCAGCTGTTGCTCTCCAAGAGAAACAGAAAATCCACCCATCGCCTCTTTCTTCCCCTACAAAGGAAAAGAAAATGCCTTTATTTTCCCTTCCCCTCATCAAGAGAAAACGGAAGAGCGATGCGTTCTTGACGTGGTCGCTGCCAGACAAGGAGAATGGTGTCCAAGGGACGCATAGTGTTTGCAAGTGTAGCCCTTAAAACATTGCTCTTGTGCGCTTCGCTTACCCTGTCGTTCGAAAACAATATCTAGGCCAGGGGTGCCCAAACCTTTCAAGCCGTGGGCCGGTCATGTGGTTCACAGAGCTGGTCACTATGGCCTGGGGGCCAATTACAGCCCCTGATGCCAGTTCATCCGGCCCACAAAGCCCTCGTCGCTCCTGGAAGCGGAAGTAAAATGCGCCCGTACGGGCGCATTTTACTTCCGCTTCCAGGAGCGATGAGGGCTTTGTGCACCGGATGAATTGGCATCGGGGGTTGGATCCGGCCCCCGTACCGAAGTTTGGGCACCCCTGATCTAGGCATTGATATTGCTTTTAATTTGTCTTTTAATTGGACTGTATCCGCACTACACAATTATACCAGTTTGATACCATTTTAACTGTCATGCCTGTACCCTGGGAAGTCCTAGGGTTGGCAGCTTAATGCGCCACTTAGAATTTGCGCTAGAGCACTCAACCACATTCCCCTGAACCACAGATAAATAATAAACAACCCCCAGGATTCCATAGGAATCAAGCCTAAAAAAAAATCCCAAACAACTATTAAAAACTTTAATAAGACTGGCTTTGGAGGAAGGAAGGCCTTTACCTTTTATCTTTGGGGCCACTCATTGCTAGAAAAGCAGATTCCCCCCCCCCAAAAAAAAGGTATCTCAGACTCATTTTGGCTCTTAAACACCCTTGCTTTACAGCAGGGGTTCCCAACCTAAGGCCCGTGGGCCGGATTCGGCAAGTGGCACCATTTGATGTGGCCCCTCACCCTTCCAAGGGCATGAGAAACAAAATGGTTACCCCTTGAAGCTGTTGGGACAAAATGGCCACCTCCCCAGCATGCAGCCAGAGCAAAATGGCCATCCGGCCCACAAAACTGACTGAAAGATTGTGATCTGGCCCGCCCCCGGCTTGAAAAGGTTGAGAAAGGCCTCCCTGAACCTTGTGTCCATCCCCTCCTATGTTTGTAAATGAAGCACCTTTAGAGAAACCCTCAGTAAGTCTCCAATACTTTCTTCCTCCAAAACAAAAGTCAACCTGGACTTTCTTGCTCACAATGCGCAATGCACAGCTAACGGCATGTTGGCTGCAGAGCAAAGCTGATCCGAGAGACGCATGGTGTAATGCTTGCCCGTCCAGATAATCCGTCTGTAAAAGACCATGAGCCAAACTCCCCAAATGGGCGAGAAAAAATTTACTTCTCCAGGTGGGGTGTTGAGAGAAAATTGGCTCCAGTTACCTGTAAAACAGAGCGAGAGGAAGGAGCAAGAGAAATCAATGAGCTGGGCAAAAAGGGCCAACACTTTCATGCTCCGGGGATCTTATTTCATAACCAATAAGTAATCCCATCCTTATGTTTAGGATAGAGATCTCGCCCAGCACTGGACACAGTACAGATTTTCATTATTGGATGCTCAGCCTTCATCTAATCCCCCTCGAGGGTTTTTATTGATCGAAGCATAAGCCGCAACTGCAAAATGCCATGTCAACTCGCGAGGATTATCCAGAAATTGTTGTTTATGGCAAGGTACACAACATGTACACACACACATGCATATGCGTACTTATGCAGACACACACCTTGTTTGTATCCTCACTGTTCGGCCGCGGTACAGATGTCTGTCTCTACAAGTAATCTTGAAGTAAGGTCGATATGTCTGTGTTTAATATAGAGGTACCCAAATGTTTCAGGCCCCGGGCTGGTCACATGGTTCAGTGGGCCGGTCAAGTGGTTCAGTGGGCCGGTTATGTGGTTCCTCCCACCAGAAGCGGAAGCAAAACACACCTTGCAATCTGTTTCGCAACAGGATGGGGTAGATTTTTAAGATGCAATTTTCTCTGGTTAAACCAGGTGTACTCAAACTATGGCACATGGGCTGGAGCCAGACCCTGATATGCCGATTCATCCGGCCCGCACCATCCTCGTCACTCCTGGAAGCAGAAGTAAAACGCACCCCATATAAGCCAGATGGGCGCGTTTTACTTCTGCTTTCCAGAGCAACGAGGGTGGTGTGGGTCAGATGAAGTGGTGTCGTGGGCCAGATCCGGCCCATGGGCCATAGTTTGGACATAATGTTTCTGGATCACATTTATTCTTTATGTTAACCTTCCCCAAAGGCAAAGCATTTGCAAGCCTTCTGTTAAAATACAAACTAAAAAAATATGGTGATTTTATTTTGTGCAGCTGGCTGTAAAATATATTTGGTTCCAAACCGTGCCTGCTTATCCTGTTTGGGATTACAACTCTCAGCTGTTCTAACCATTGGCCAACTTGGATGAGGCTGTTGAGTGCTGTGGCCCAGACCATCTGAAGAACAGGGAAGCGTGCGCACACACAACACCCATTACACTGGATGCCCCAATTACCCATCATGTGTCTGTTTGCAAGCATCCATCCAACCTCCAAGAAGCCAACAGTAACTAAACCTGGAAGCCAACATTCGGTGATCCAAATTCTCAGTGACTTCTCCGAACAACAATCCCTATGTTCCTTTAGTGCAGGGATTCTCAACCTGCAGCACGTGGGCCGGATGCGGCACGTGGCACCATTTCATGTGGTCCCCCACCACCTCCACCACACCCGGAAGTGCCATGTGCTGGAGGAAGGGCAAAATGGCCATCTGACCCCCCCTAGCCGTCTGAGGGAGCATGACCCGGCCCCCGGCTTTAAAAGGTTAGTGTCGTCAGCAAATTTGGCTCCCTTGCTATTGACTTCTACTTCTAGATCATGTATGAAGAGGTTGAAAAGCATGGGTCCCAGTACTGAACCTTGGGGGACCCCACTCTTTACTTCCCTCCACTTGGAGAAGTGTCCATTTAGTGCTACCCTCTGTTTCCTGTCCCTTAGCCAGTTGCTGATCCAGGACAAGACCTGTCCCTTTATTCCATGACTGGTAAGTTTATTTAAGAGCCTTGGTGTGGGACCTTGTCAAAAGCCTTCTGAAAGTCCAGATAAACAATGTCAACTGGATCCCCCTAATCCACATGCTTGTTGACACTCTCAAAAAACTCCAACAGATGAGTGAGGCATGATTTGCTCTTGCAAAAGCCATGTTGGCTCTCCTTTAGCAGCGCCTTCTCTTCTATGTGCCTATTAATCCTATCTTTTAGGATGGTTTCCTTACGTGCCTTGTGTTTATTTACAGAATGCAGGAGATATTCCTGGTAGGCCTTTCCCAAGATAAACAAGAGTTGGATAACAGCTGATTAAGACATTCCCATCGTGAACACGGTACCTTCAGACTCAAATGAAAAGGCTTACGTGTGCTAAATGCCTTGTCAAAAGTGTCAAGTAGCTCTAAGCGGTAGGTGCACACTTGAAAATCTGACAAGCACACTTATTATCCATGATACCTTAAATAGGCTTTATTCAAAATTCACCCAATATTGACAAAGGAGGGGAAGTGTTATCTCAGGGAAAGGAGATTATTACAAATGTGATTTGGGTAGGTTGTTGCTTGTCAATGAGTCTTATTATTTATGGGTGAATTGGAAAACAGGCTAAACAAACAACACTCCTGGTAATTGCGCAGATTTGTTGCTTCAGCGTCTTCTTTAGTTTCCTCAAAGTGCTATAAGGGAAAGACGGCTAGTTTCGAGAACTGGGAGGCATGAGACGCTGCTGTACCCTCCATTCAAACCCTCTTGGGTTTATTCGGAGGAGAAAGGAGACGCTCGGAAGTCGCGACAAGGCTTGGTTGACAAGGAATGGATGCTGTTTTCCAGTGAAAGAAACCAGGCCAGAGGCTGTCCTGTTGTGGTCCAGTCGCACAGTTGAGTGCGACTGGACCACAACACACCAGACTCCTCTGTCCTACACCATCCTTCGCAGCCCAGCCAGATCTACGCCCATTGCGTCAACAATGCCACCTAGCCACCTCATCCTCTGCCGCCCCCTTCTCCTTTTGCCTTCAATCTTTCCCAGCATCAGGGCCTTCTCAAGTGAGTCCTCTCTTCTCATTGGGTGGCCAAAGTACTTAGGCTTCATCTTCAATATGTGTCCTTCCAAGAAGCATTCAGGGTTGATTTCCTTCAGGATGGACTGATGTGATCTCTTTGGTCCCCTCCAGCACCACCATTCTTCTTCTGCGCTCAGCCTTCCTTAGGGTCCAGCTCTCACAGCCATACATTTCTACTGGGAAGACCATTTCTTTGACTATGCAGACTTTTGTTGGCAGGGTGGTGGGTCTACTTTCGTATTATGCTGCCTCGGTTTACCATGGCTTGCCTCTTTTTATTTCATGGCTGCAGTCACCGTCTGCAGCGATCTTAGATCCCAAGAAGAACCTGTCCTAACCTGGGTTAAAAGGGTGCTTCACCTCCTCCAGAAACACACACCATTTCCCCATCAATCAAACATCTGAGGATGATGGGGTCAACAGAAGGTTTTGTCCTCCTGTTTTTATAGCCTCGCACACAGGAAAATTATCATCTTCCAGACAGATCACACCATTGTCCCCAGAAACAGCCAACTAGCCAATGCAAAGGGGAAGGCTTCATGGTCCATTGCACTCTAAATGGGTTCTCTCTTTAAGGCAGGGGTGCCCAAACTACGGCCCATGGGCCAGATCTGTCCCCTGACACCAATGCAACCGGCCCACACCACCCTCATTGCTCCCGGAAGTAAAATGTGCCCAAGCAGGCGCATTTTACTTCCACTTCTGGAAGCGACAAGGGCAGTGTGGGCTGGATGACTTGGTGTCAGGGGCTAGATCTGGCCCGCAGGTTGTAGTTTGGGACCCCTGGTTTAAGCAGAGAAAATGGCAGCCTAAAATCTATGCGTGCCTCAAGGAAAGGAATCACAGAAGTCTTTTTGGCGAGAAGGGAGCGCCTCGATAAAAACTAAGCTGGCACCTAGCATTTCCAGGAGTTTTGCCAGGCGGCGTGCATAGTCCATTGCTGCATTAAGTAGCGCAGAGGGGTGATCTTTTCCCCACCACCACCCCAACGAAGGAGAAGTTTTTAAAAATGAAACAAATCCACAGGGAAAGCAAGTAATAAGAAGTATGGATTTTTTCCCCACAGAGATCTCCCAAGGGTAAGCCACGCTAGAATGCATTATGGCCATTGCTACCGGGCTGTTTATTTCTTATCACAGATTTGTATCTCTAGCCATTGAAAGCTTTTACTAAAGGACCCTTGGAAGTGCATGATTCGTACCATAGAAGGAACACCAACCCCACATCTGGAGAGACTTAGATGGCATGCATTACAACAGCTTGACAATCTGCAAAGAGGTTAGAGAAATAGTGTACAGGTAGAATTAAGATTTCTCTCTCTCTCTCTCTCTCTCTCTTTTAATGGATGGGGTGAGTGGGTAAATTATTTAGAATTTTTAATGGGGTTTTTAAGGGCTTTTAATTAGTTTGATGTTGCTTTTAATTGTTGGCTCTGTGGTTAAGACACTGATCTTGGCAACTGGCAAGGTTGGCAGGGCAGCAGTTTGAGACCTGAGTGGCATGACTAGATACCGGAGTGCATGGAATGCTGTTACCTTTCCCACCAAATATGCACCTATCTACCTGCAATTTCTTGCTTACGAACTGCTAGGTTGGCAAGAACTAGGGCAGAGATGGAAGCTCACTCTGTCATGCAGCACTCAGGTCTTGAACTACTGACCTGCTGACCCTCCAGCCGTCAAGTCCAGCATTGTAACCACTAAGCCACTGCAGTCATTCCTTTACTATGCCCTTAAAACTTGCAACGCATCATCAGTAAAATAACAGAATGCCAATTAATACACAAATGTTCCTCTCTGAAGAAGTGTGTGCATGTGTGCCTGTGTGTGTGTGTCTGTCTGCTTGTTTATGAGAACTTTGAACCTACAAATTATGCTTCAGTACACTGCTTTTTTCTTAGTCATTCTTCCCTCTCTTTCTTTCTTTACTCTCCCATCCATCCTTCCTTATCTTGTCTTCTATTTTCTCTTTCCTTCCTTATCTTGTCTTCCTTCCTTTCTCCTCTTGTCTTCATTTCTCTCTTTTCTTCCTTCCTTCCTTTCTCCTCTTGTCTTCATTTCTCTCTTTTCTTCCTTCCTTCCTTTCTCCTCTTGTCTTCATTTCTCTCTTTTCTTCCTTCCTTCCTTTCTCCTCTTGTCTTCATTTCTCTCCTTCCTTCCTTCCTTCCTTTCTTCTCTTGTCTTCATTTCTCTCCTTCCTTCCTTCCTTCCTACTCGTCTTCATTCCTCTCCTTCCTTCCTCTTAATTTCTCTCCTTCCTTCCTTCTCTTGTCTTCATTTGTCTCCTTCCTTCCTTCCTTCCTTCCTTCCTTCCTTTCTTCTTGTCTTCATTTCTCTCCTTCCTTCATTCCTTTCTCATCTTGTCTTCATTCCTCTCCTTCCTTCCTTCCTTCTCTTGTCTTCATTTCTCTCCTTCCTTCCTTCCTTCCTTCCTTCCTACTCTTGTCTTCATTCCTCTCCTTCCTCTCCTTCCTTCTCTTCATTTCTCTCCTTCCTTCATTCCTTTCTCATCTTGTCTTCATTCCTCTCCTTCCTTCCTTCCTTCTCTTGTCTTCATTTTTCTCCCTTCCTTTATTCTCTTGTCTTCATTTCTCTCCTTCCTTCCTTCCTTCCTCCTCTTGTCTTCATTTCTCTCCTTCCTTCCTTCCTTCCTTCCTTCCTACTCTTGTCTTCATTCCTCTCCTTCCTCTCCTTCCTTCTCTTCATTTCTCTCCTTCCTTCATTCCTTTCTCATCTTGTCTTCATTCCTCTCCTTCCTTCCTTCTCTTGTCTTCATTTTTCTCCCTTCCTTTATTCTCTTGTCTTCATTTCTCTCCCTCCTTCCTTCCTTCCTTCCTTCCTTCTCTTCTCTCCTTCCTTCCTTCTCTTGTCTTCATTTCTCTCCCTTCCTTCCTTCTCTTGTCTTCATTTCTCTCCTCCTTCCTTCCTTCCTTCCTTCTCTTCTCTTCTCTCCTTCCTTTCTTCTCTTGTCTTCATTTCTCTCCTTCCTTCCTTCTCTTGTCTTCATTTTTCTCCCTTCCTTCCTTTATTCTCTTATCTTCATTTCTCTCCCTCCTTCCTTCCTTCCTTCCTTCTCTTCTCTCCCTTCCTTCCTTCTCTTGTCTTCATTTCTCTCCTCCTTCCTTCCTTCCTTCCTTCCTTCCTTCTCTTCTCTTCTCTCCTTCCTTTCTTCTCTTGTCTTCATTTCTCTCCTTCCTTCCTTCTCTTGTCTTCATTTTTCTCCCTTCCTTCCTTTATTCTCTTATCTTCATTTCTCTCCCTCCTTCCTTCCTTCCTTCCTTCCCTTCTCTCCTTCCTTCCTTCTCTTGTCTTCATTTCTCTCCTCCTTCCTTCCTTCCTTCCTTCTCTTCTCTTCTCTCCTTCCTTTCTTCTCTTGTCTTCATTTCTCTCCTTCCTTCCTTCCTTCTCTTGTCTTCATTTCTCTCTTGTCTTCCTTCCTTCCTTTCTCCTCTTGTCTTCATTTCTCTCCTTCCTTCCTTCCTTTCTTCTCTTGTCTTCATTTCTCTCCTTCCTTCCTTCCTTCCTACTCGTCTTCATTCCTCTCCTTCCTTCCTCTTAATTTCTCTCCTTCCTTCCTTCCTTCTCTTGTCTTCATTTCTCTCCTTCCTTCCTTCCTTCCTTTCTTCTTGTCTTCATTTCTCTCCTTCCTTCATTCCTTTCTCATCTTGTCTTCATTCCTCTCCTTCCTTCCTTCCTTCTCTTGTCTTCATTTCTCTCCTTCCTTCCTTCCTTCCTACTCTTGTCTTCATTCCTCTCCTTCCTCTCCTTCCTTCTCTTCATTTCTCTCCTTCCTTCATTCCTTTCTCATCTTGTCTTCATTCCTCTCCTTCCTTCCTTCCTTCTCTTGTCTTCATTTTTCTCCCTTCCTTTATTCTCTTGTCTTCATTTCTCTCCTTCCTTCCTTCCTTCCTCCTCTTGTCTTCATTTCTCTCCTTCCTTCCTTCCTTCCTTCCTTCCTACTCTTGTCTTCATTCCTCTCCTTCCTCTCCTTCCTTCTCTTCATTTCTCTCCTTCCTTCATTCCTTTCTCATCTTGTCTTCATTCCTCTCCTTCCTTCCTTCTCTTGTCTTCATTTTTCTCCCTTCCTTTATTCTCTTGTCTTCATTTCTCTCCCTCCTTCCTTCCTTCCTTCCTTCCTTCTCTTCTCTCCTTCCTTCCTTCTCTTGTCTTCATTTCTCTCCCTTCCTTCCTTCTCTTGTCTTCATTTCTCTCCGCCTTCCTTCCTTCCTTCCTTCTCTTCTCTTCTCTCCTTCCTTTCTTCTCTTGTCTTCATTTCTCTCCTTCCTTCCTTCTCTTGTCTTCATTTTTCTCCCTTCCTTCCTTTATTCTCTTATCTTCATTTCTCTCCCTCCTTCCTTCCTTCCTTCCTTCTCTTCTCTCCCTTCCTTCCTTCTCTTGTCTTCATTTCTCTCCTCCTTCCTTCCTTCCTTCCTTCCTTCTCTTCTCTTCTCTCCTTCCTTTCTTCTCTTGTCTTCATTTCTCTCCTTCCTTCCTTCTCTTGTCTTCATTTTTCTCCCTTCCTTCCTTTATTCTCTTATCTTCATTTCTCTCCCTCCTTCCTTCCTTCCTTCCTTCCCTTCTCTCCTTCCTTCCTTCTCTTGTCTTCATTTCTCTCCTCCTTCCTTCCTTCCTTCCTTCTCTCCTTCCTTTCTTCTCTTGTCTTCATTTCTCTCCTTCCTTCCTTCCTTCTCTTGTCTTCATTTTTCTCCCTTCCTTCCTTTATTCTCTTGTCTTCATTTCTCTCCCTCCTTCCTTCCTTCCTTCCTTCTCTTCTCTCCTTCCTTCCTTCTCTTGTCTTCATTTCTCTCCCTTCCTTCCTTCTCTTGTCTTCATTTCTCTCCTCCTTCCTTCCTTCCTTCCTTCTCTTCTCTTCTCTCCTTCCTTTCTTCTCTTGTCTTCATTTCTCTCCTTCCTTCCTTCTCTTGTCTTCATTTTTCTCCCTTCCTTCCTTTATTCTCTTATCTTCATTTCTCTCCCTCCCTCCTTCCTTCCTTCCTTCCTTCTCTTGTCTTCATTTCTCTCCCTTCCTTCCTTCTCTTGTCTTCATTTCTCTCCTCCTTCCTTCCTTCCTTCTCTTCTCTTCTCTCCTTCCTTTCTTCTCTTGTCTTCATTTCTCTCCTTCCTTCCTTCCTTCTCTTGTCTTCATTTTTCTCCCTTCCTTCCTTTATTCTCTTATCTTCATTTCTCTCCCTCCTTCCTTCCTTCCTTCCTTCCTTCTCTTGTCTTCATTTCTCTCCCTTCCTTCCTTCTCTTGTCTTCATTTCTCTCCTCCTTCCTTCCTTCCTTCTCTTCTCTTCTCTCCTTCCTTTCTTCTCTTGTCTTCATTTCTCTCCTTCCTTCCTT
Source organism: Bradypodion pumilum (assembly GCA_035047305.1). Classification (NCBI taxonomy): domain Eukaryota; kingdom Metazoa; phylum Chordata; class Lepidosauria; order Squamata; family Chamaeleonidae; genus Bradypodion; species Bradypodion pumilum. The sequence continues at coordinate 25,961,501 of JAWDJD010000012.1, read as the reverse complement.
CCTTCTCTTGTCTTCATTTTTCTCCCTTCCTTCCTTTATTCTCTTATCTTCATTTCTCTCCCTCCTTCCTTCCTTCCTTCCTTCCTTCCTTCTCTTGTCTTCATTTCTCTCCCTTCCTTCCTTCTCTTGTCTTCATTTCTCTCCTCCTTCCTTCCTTCCTTCTCTTCTCTTCTCTCCTTCCTTTCTTCTCTTGTCTTCATTTCTCTCCTTCCCTCCTTCCAGAGGGCCCTCTTCCCTTTCATGCGAGACCAATGGTTTTATTTCGGGTCCAATAAGAAAATAATCAGGAGACACCACACATTTAATGTTCTACGTGAGGCTGTGTTTCTGCTTCCGCGTCTCCCACACGGCTCCCTGATTAGCCAAGCATGGCTGGCTTATGCCAGAATGCCTTCCTCTAATTATAAAACTCTCTTGAAAGGCTCTAACAAAAGGAATGAAGCTCCTTTCTTTTCAAAAGCATTAATATTTTTTTAAAAAAAAAATTAATTATAACCGAGACGACAAAGGGAAGGGACACTTGAGGAAGGGAAATGATCTCCATTTACAAACCAGCTGCTTTGCAAAAAGAAATCACCGTAGATCCCACCAATGTGGTGTAGCCTTTCCAACATTGCCTTTGTTTGAGAGTGGCGCCAAAGAGGCCCTTGACATGTGCAGGGTGAAGCGATGGGAGACTTCAAATCTGCTGGTCCAAATGAAGGGGAAAGCCCTCAGCAAGCTGCTAGACCTCAGCAAAGGCCCACAAAAAATGCTCATGTGAGACAATTCATCAGCTTAACCCTAGAACCATCTCCTCTGGCTTAACTGTAGATATCCTAAGGCAGGGGTTCCCAACCTTTTCAAGCTGGGGGCCGAGTTACGCTCTCTCAGTCGGTTTCGAGGGCTGGACAGCCATTTTGCCCTGCCTGCACAATGGGGATGGCCATTTTGTCCCAACAGCTTCAAAGGGGTGGCCATTTTGTTTCTCAAATACCCTTGGAGAGGTGGGAGGCCACATTAATTTTTTTCCCCTCTGAAATCTCCGTTTCGCTCAAGAGACCTGAAATGCCAAACGTTCAGCGCTTAGGAACAGTTCTTCTCTCTTTTTGGACGACATCTCCCAGAATAACTCCGGCCAGCCTGGAATTCGCCCCAACTCCGCAAATGTTGTCACGCAGACCATAGAAAAACATCACAGCTGATCGGGTTAGAGCCACGAAGGACCAAACCACGCAATCCTAGCTAAGAAGAAAGAGTCCAAAACAGCTACTACGATCCCTTGCTAGGCACAAAACAATGGTGGCCATCTGGAATCATACCTATCCAACAGTAGATTGAACACTCCTATCTAACGGCGGCATAACATGTAATGCAAGGGTTCCCAACCTAAGGCTTGTGGGACAAATCCGGCCCGTGGTGCCATTTCATGTGCCACCCCAGCCCTCCAAGGGCATTCGAGAAACAAAAATGGCCACCCGCAGCATGTAGGTAGGGCAAAATGGTCATCCGGCCCTCAAAGCTGACTGTGGGAGCGTGACCCGGCCCCCGGCTAGAAAAGGTTGGGAACCCCTGATGTAATGAATCCAAGCAAGGGCCTGGGACAGAGGAATGAGATCTAGGTTTAGAGGAATATCCCCACCTTGGATGCCATTATACTGGCTGGGAACTCCAAGGTCACAAGGGCAGCAAATTCACTCCAGGTCTGGCCTTTGAAAGGACCTCTCCAGGGTACTGAAGCCAATTTAAGGGAAGTTCACCATCTTGAAAGGGACTGCGGTGGCTTAGTGGTTAAGGCGCCAAACTTGATGTCTGGAAGGTCAGCAGGTCAAGACCTGAGTACTGCATGACGGAGTGAGCTCCCGTCATCTGCCCCAGCTCCTGCCAACCTAGCGGTTCAAAAGCAAGAAATTGCAAGTAGATAAATAGGTGCCGCTTTGGTGGGAAAGGTAAACAGTGTTCCGTGCACTCCGGGGTCTAGTCATGCCTACCACATGTCCACAGAAACATCTGCAAACACAGACAGCGCCTGCTTTTTGGCCCTAAAAAGAGATGATCACCAAACCCTAGAGTCAGATACAACTGGCTTTCGACCTTTACCTGTACTTCAGCACCTTGACTAATTCTTCTGAGGTTTCAGACTAAATATCTGGAGCAACTGGTCACACACACACACCCCCCAAAAACGGGTATCTGCAGGGTCTCCAGTGCTAATGCACACGCATTATTACTGTCACAACTCCTCCTGCCTCATCTTCCGCCCTGGAGATAACAGAGGCTGCACAGGGGAACTCACAAAGTGTTATGCTCCCGCACTGAACCACAGATCCCTTCCTGCTTCCTTCTGTACATGCCATAGATCACCCTCCTGCTTCTCTGCTCCATTGAGACATCTGTGAAAACAGTCTGTTTAGACCAGGGGTGCCCAAACTATGGCCTGTGGGCTGGATCCGGCCCGCAATGCCAATTCATCCAGCCCACGCCACCCTTGTCACTCGCGGAAGCAAAACGTGCCCAGACATTTTACTTCTGCTTTTGGGAGTGACAAGGGTGGTTTGGCCTGGATGAATTGGCATTGGGGGGTCCGGATCTGGCCCACGGGTTGTAGTTTGGGCACCTCTGGCTTAAGCAGAGACAATGGCAGCTTGAAATCTATCTATCACACCTGGCCGCCCTCAGTGACAAAGCCCGAGACCGAAGGAACCTCCTCTTTGTCATAAATTTCCCCTTCCATCTCCGCAAGCACACTATGTTCTCCAGGGTAAGTCCTGACCTTTCTAAACAAAATGCACCACAGGCGGGGAAGCTGTGGCGGGGAGGGGGAAACCGGCATGCCAGTCGCAATGCAGAGGCTGTGCAAAAGAGGCCACTGAGGAAGGCAAAGGTCTATGGTCCTTAACGTTAAAACTCTTTCCAGAAGTACAAAGGCGGTGGGGGTTGGGACCCACTTTTAAGGCAAAGCAAAGGATTCGAAACATGCCCAAGCTTTCTGCATAAGTATTTATTTATTTTTTAATGTTAATTTTTCAGAGCAGCTGATAGGACTTCGTTTACCTCTGGCATTTTACGTTCATTTACATTCTTCTTCCTAACATTCTGTACCGCTTCCCAAAGAGGTTAAGAAGCTCGCCTTGTTAGCTGGAAGGTCGGCAAGCCGGCAGTTTGAGACCCGAGTTCTGCATGACGGAATGAGCGCCCGTCTCTGCCCCGGCTCCTGCCAACCTAGCAAGAAATTGCAAGTAGATAAATAGGGACCACTTCGGTGGGGCAAAGATCTCAGGGACATCTCCAATACAATTCTGGCCTGTACCATTTAAAGCAAACTGGATTTAAAAAATAAATAAATCAGAAGAAATGGCCATAAAAAGACATCCTTGTGCATCCTTGGGGTTTAAATGAGAAGCTGCTTCAGGACCCCGTCTTTCGTGAAAAGTGGCAGAACACACACAAATAAATAAATAAATAAATAAATAAATAGGAATCCAGTCTCTCCTACTCAATGGCCAGAGGAGATTGGCGCTGGTAAAGAGACCCCAAATGCTGCAGTGAGGAATGCATAGAAAGGCCGACACAGCAGCCGATCAACAGAGCGCAACGATTTCGGGACAGGCTGGGAGATCAGCAAGCACAAAAGAGACGGTCCAGGGATTTTGGCCTCTTGCAAGTAATTTTGGTGCGTGGGGAGGGGGATTTGCAACACACACACACATACAAATCCTAGGCTAGGACAGAGATGGTGAACCTTGGCACTTCAGGTGTTCTTAGACTTCAATTCCCAGAAGCCCACACGAATGGGTTCACTGCAAATACGTTGTCAGGTTAGTTAACCACCGCCTCTCTGGTAGTTTAGGCTACTCTATGGCCATAGCAGGGTCGCCTAGCCCAGTGACGGTGAACCTTTTAGAGACCGAGTGCCCAAACTGCAACCCAAAACCCACTTATTTATCACAAAGTGTCAACACGACAACAGGAGAGGGAAGAAACACTCCCATTGGGCTACTGGGCAGAGGGGCGGGGCGAACTCTGTGCTGGGGGAGGGAGGATGTGCTCCCATTGGGCTGCTAGGCAGTGGGGCGGGGTAAACTCTGTGCTAGGGCGACCGCGCAGGTGCTCACAGAGAGGACTCCGAGTGCCACCTCTGGCACGCGCGCCATACATTCGCCACCACTGTCCTAGCCAGACTCCCTTCCTTCAGCTGCCCCATAAAGCAAGGAAGAGCTTGGCAATTCGTATAAATATACAACATGGTTGGGATGTTATGTAGGGACTCAACAACACGACCCAAACAACACAGGAGCAACTCAATTTAAAATCAACTTCCATGACCCCTTGCTCTCCTCCAGATTTCAATCTGTTGAAGATATTTGGGGCGGGAGAGATTGGAAGCGAGAGCTGGGTATGTCCACAGGAACAAGAACGGAGATGACTTCCACATGAACTCCTTAAATAGCAACACAACGAGATCAATGCGCAATCTTCTGCAAGGTCATCAGGTACCCCCCCACACACACACACACACACACTTTTGTAATTAACCTTCTGCACCTATGACATTTGTTGATGGTACTTCTCTGTGTGTGGGTTTTTTCCTAAGTGCTGCAAGCATGCAAACAATTCAGCCTCACCTTTGCAGGTTGACCGAGTTCAGTGCTCTCTTGCGATCTCTGGCTTTTTTGTTCAGCCTTGTTGTGACGCTGCAGCAGCCAAAGGATTATGGTGTCTCCTTCCAAAGTTCTGGCAAACATTCTCGGCAAGCAGGTTAAGTTTGGCGAGCTTAGCCACTAGATCAGGGGTGCCCAAACTATGGCCTGGGGGACGGATCTGGGCCCCGACAGCAATTTATCTGGCCCGCGCCACCCTCGGCGCTCCTGGAAGTGGAAGTAAAACGCGCCCGTACGGGCGCGTTTTACTTCCACTTCCAGGAGCGCCGAGGGTGGCGCGGGCCAGATAAATTGCTGTCGGGGGCCAGATCCGTCCCCTAGGGCATAGCTTGGGCACCCCTGCACTAGATTAATAATGCACATTTTTGGTAGACCACAGGTTCTTCTAAATTAAGCGATTGAGAGCAAGTTCACGTATAAAACGTAAAGGTCTCCCTTACTCAAAATCTAGTCACGTCCAACTGTAGCGGGTGGTCGCATCTCCGTTTATAGCCAACGAGCCAGCGCTGTCTGCATCTACAGGTGTTTCTGTGGTCATGTGGCAGGCATGACTAGATGCCAAAGCACGCGAAATGCTGTTACCTTTCCTGCCCAATTTCCTGCCTACTTGCAATTTCTGGCTTTCGAACTGGTAGGTCGGCAGGAGCTGGGATTTGTAACTTTAAATCTATAACTGGATGGTTTTCAGGAGGCCACGGCAAGATGGTCTATAATGATAGATACACCCTCGAAGGAAGGAAGATGTAAATTCTAAACATCTGGAGGAAACAGATGCCAAATGTTTTAAACACTTCACTTATGAAAATCTGGCTGTGTTCTTTAGCAGAACTATGAACAGTAAATCGAGATTATTATTCATTCACAGGTGTAAAAGACGGACAGTAACGAAAGGTGACCGAGGGGGGAAATGGCTCGTTTGGAATAGGGCGCTAGAGGAGAACGCCATGGATATCTTGAACTACCAGAAAGACAAGCCAGTGGGTCCTCACATCTGGACTGTCTCTAGAGCCAAATAGGATAAAGCCAAGGCTATCTTTATTGGCCTCATCACGAGGAAGCAAGACGCTCAGGAAAGAATAGCAAGGGTGGGAACGGTAGAAGGCAGCAGGACAAGAGGAAGAGGAAGCGTGAGATGGGTCAACTCCCTAAAGGAAGCCACAGGCTTGGATTTGCAAGAGCTGAGCAAGGCTGTTGAGGACAAGATCTTCCAAGGATCTCTCGTTCATAGAGTCACCAGACGTCAGTGGCGACTTGACAGCAAGTAGCATTCATCCAATGACTCACCCACATTGAGAGTGCCCAAGTCGACCTATCAAGCTTTACGGCCAGGGTGACGTTTGGCCCTAGGATGCAACTGTTCATTGTTCAAGCTTGAGAAGTTGCACACCGGAACAAGCAAGGCGACTGAATCGCTTTTCCATCCACCGGGTCTCGTAAAAACAGTGTAGCACAAAAATAGACCAAAACATCATTTTTGCAACACATTAAAAGTTATCCAGTATTGATTCCACTCACATACTTGGGATTTTATTCCCTTTCTCCCCACATCAAACCCGCGTGCCCTGGATGCATAAAGTTGAGCAAGCACCAGAACAAAACAGCTCTAATAGAATTAGACATAAATATACATAGTACCATTGGGGGAAACGTCACCATTAGGAGATGTTTACAAACAGACTAGATAAACATCTCTAGGACATTTGTCACTGAACAAATAGCTTTTTTAAAAAGGGAGGAGAGACCTTTACAGTGGGGGTCCCTAAGTGATGAAATCCCCCCCCCGCGCAGCTAGGTGACCCCCCACTTATTTTCGGCAACAATTAAAACACATTTTTGTTCAAACAAGCTGCTTGTGTTTAATGTCTGATTTTTAACACCGCTCGTTGTCCTATATCTACTGCCAACATATTCTTTTAAATCAGTTTTTTTAATGATGCAGTGGGCTTAGTGGTTAAGATGCTAAACTTGATGCCTGGAAGGTTGGCAGGTCAGACCCGATTGCTCCATGATGGAGTGAGCTCTCGTCTCTGTCTCAGCTCCTGCCAGCCTAGCAGTTCGAAAGCAAGACATTGCAAGTAAATAAATAGAGACCACTTCGGCGGGAAAAGTGAACAGCATTCCGTGCACTTTGGTGTCGTCTAGGCATGCCTGCCACATGTCCATTAAAATGTCTGCAAATGCTGGCAGCGCTGGCTCTTTGGTTATGAACAGAGATGAGCACTGAACCCTAGAGTCAGATACAACTGGCTTTGGAGCAAGAGTGACCTTTATCTTTACTGATACATTTCTTTAGTTTTAAAGACTATTTTAATATTTCCTGGTTTAATAATCTTTTAATCTATTTTTGTTAATTGTTTTGAATTCTTGGTGAGTTTTTTTTATAAAAAAACCGGCCACTTGAGTCCCAGGAGAAAAAGGCCATACTAGCATAATAAACATATAAATAAATAAGCAAGTAACAATTCAGCTAGACAGGCAGCAAAGAATGTGTGTATTAAAAATAATCAGAAGAGCTGGGGGTCATGTTATAGTACAGTGATGGCCAACCTTGGCCCTCCAGCTGTTCTGGAACTTCAATTCCCAGAAGCCCCTGATCAGCAGGTGTGCTGATTTGGGCTTCTGGGAATTGAAGTCCAAGAACAACTGGAGTGCCAAGGTTGGCCATCACTGTTATAGTATGTGGGTGGCTGTGTGTGTTTGTATAAATACAAATTATCATTGCCAGTCTATCAATGTGATAGTCGCCTATATTGAATTTTTAAAGCGATACAGTTGTTGATCACAGAGGGGTGATGATTGCAGGCGTGTGCTGGTACATCGGACAATCAGGCTTTGTCCCTCCTTGCCATCACCTCTGGCATCCTGGGGTTCAATGTAAGGGATCCCCCCCAACTCCCCCCCCCCAAAAAAATCCGACACCCCCACCACTCCCTGTCCAGCACCTTCCCATCCTGTCCTGAACACCCCTGGATGGTTGTTATGTCATGCTCTCGTTTCAAAGAACCACCCAAACACTTTTAAAAACCCTCTTGAACATTGTTTTGTCAAGGCTGTTCTCTCTTTGGTAAAGAAAAGGAGCCACAAAAGCCATGGAACAATGACTGTCTGTCTGATTCTCCCTGGCCAATTTCTTCTTTGGGTTCCCCCCCCCCTCCTCGTCTCCAAAACCTCTTCAGACTACTTTGCTCTGTACTGTGCACTGAAGGCTCCCAACACTTTCAAACATTGGAGGTGGAAGAGAGAGACCTTAAATTGCTAGAGATGTTTTTCACTTGAAATCAATTATAACAGATTTTTTAAAAAATATAAAATAAAAAACCACAGAACGCCACAGTCTCAACATGAGTGCTTTGCCAAACAAGAATATGGGTAAATTGAGGTCTCTTTTGCAACAAACTCTATGGAGATTTGTTTCGCATTACATTCTTAACCAATGGATAAGATCATAACATTTTATGGGTGCATATCAGGAGTGCCGAAACTTTTTGGGCAGTGGGCCGGTCATGTGGTTCAGCGGGCCAGTCACGTGGCTCCTGCCAACAGAAGCAGAAGTAAAACGCGCCTTGCAATCTGTTTTGCAACAGGATGAGACAGATTTTTAGGCTGCTATTTTCTCTGCTTGAACCAGGGGTGCCCAAACTATGGCCTGTGGGCCTGACCCGGTCCCCAATACCAATTCATCTGGCCCATACAGGCGCATTTTACTTCTGCTTCCAGGAGCGGCAAGGGTGGTGCTGATCGGATGAATTGGTGGTCAGGGACCGGATCCAGCCCACAGGCCACAGTTTGGGCACCCCTGGTGTATATGAAGCATTCTTCTCAGTTGGGCAGTCAGTTGGTGGCACCACTTCAACTCTGGAAGCATTCAAGGCAGAATGGATTGGGATTTCTGCATTGAGCAGGGGGCTACGCTCAAGGGCCTGAAGGACCCCCTTCCAACTTGGCCATTCTGTGATGCAGGGGCTGTGGTTAAGAAGCTTGCCTTGTCAGCTGGAAGGGAGGTAGACCTGGGTGGGCTGGCTACTTAAAGTCAATCTTAATTTGCTCCATCATCATAGGAAGTTATTGGAGGATCAAACTTTGTGATATAGTCAGCTGATCACTAGAAGCAGAAGGGGGCGCGGTGGCTCAGTGGTTAAGAAGCTCACCAGGTTAACTGGAAGGCTGGCAAGTCGGGCAGTTCGAGACCCAGGTACTGCATGAATGGATTGAGTACCCGTCTCTGTCCCTGCTCTTGGGGACATGAAAGGAGCCTTATTTGGGCATCCCCTGAGTGGAGTTTCTTCCGCAAAAAAACCCCTTTCGACCCAGAATATTTTCTGACATGAAATTATTATTATTATTATTATTATTATTATTATTATTATTATTATTATTATTATTATTATTATTATTATTATTATTATTATTATTATTATTATTATTATTATTATTATTATTATTATTATAGCAAGCAAAGAGTTCTTATTACCCAGGCCTGGATGCTCAAAGGGAAAGGAGGCAGAGGGAACTCAATCCAAGGCGAACTGGACCTGATCCTGGAGAAAGGCAGAATCCAACCCCACTTCACTGCCACACGATACGCGTCTGCGCTGCATTCACAAGAGCCGCAGGATCAGAAAGTGCAAAGCAGAGTCACACACGCGAGTTCGCAGACCTGCTTCTCGCTCGTTCTCGCCCTGCGCCGCTTCCTCGGCCAAAGGTGGGCCAGCAGGAAGGCTCTCCCGCGGTGGCCGGATCGAATCCAGGCGCCCCGAGCGAGGGCCGCGCCGCTGGAGTCCCTGCGCCCAACCGAGGCCAAGGACCCAGAAGCTGCGGCCACCGAGAGCCAAGCCAAAGTGGCTCTCCAAAGGGTACCGGGAGACACATAGGGACTCCCCGTTGATCCGGATTCTAGCCTCCTCCTTCCTCCTCAGGGAGGCCAAAAGCATCGCCCTGGAGCTCCAAGCTCAGGCGATGCGGAGCCCCACACCTTCCACCTTCCCTTGTAGGGGGTAAACCCCTTAAGCAAGCCAGTCGTATCCGACTCTAAGGTTCAGTGCTCATCTCTGATTATTACACAGCCAAAGAGCCAGCGCGGTGTGCCGCCTGCAGACGTTTCCGCGTGGACACGTGGCAGGCACGGCTAGAGAGCGGAGCGCACGGAACGCTGTTTCCCTTTCCCACCGAAGCAGTGCCTTATTGATCTACTTGCAATTTTCTTGCGTTCGTTCGAACCGCTAGCTTGGCAGGCGCTGGGGTAGACCAGACGACGGGAGGTCACTCCGTCGTGCGGCACGCGGGTCTCGAACTGCTGGACCTGCAGGCCTTCCAGTCGTCAAGTTCGGCGTCTGAACCCCTTGCGCCACCGCAGTCCCACGAACCCCCCCCCCTAGGCTCCCGCAAGAGTCCCGCGGCCGTCCCTGCTCCAGACCCTGCCCGAGGCTCCACGCGGAGTGGGGTGGGCGGACCCCGGGGTAGACTGCCACTGACCCAGGGAGCTCCACAGAGAGAGAGAGACACATATACATATCCACCCCCCCCCCACCCTCCTTCCTTCCTCTCCTTACCGAGAAGCCGGCCCAGAAGGGGCAGGCGTGGCGGACGCGGGCCGAGGTGGTGAGGGCGAGGGCGGCGAAGCTGACGGCCACGATGAGGCAGCCCAGGGCCATCTGCGAGGCGCCCAGCGCCAGCAGCAGCAGCAGCCGCCGCGACGACGAAGACGACGAGGAGCAGGAAGAGCGCCGACGCCGACGGGACTCCCCCCGCAGGCGGGACAGGCTAGTGAGGCGCGAGAGGGCCGCCGGGCTCGGCGGAGCAGGTGGAGTGGGGCCCACGCCCCACCACGGCCGCGGCATCGAGGGAGCCCCCGCCGGCCGGCCTCGCCGCCGCCCACGACGACCACGACGACGCCCCGAGGCGGCGGCGAAGAAGAGGGGCGGGCAGCGGCGGCGGCGCGGGGGGCTGCGGCGTCGGGGGCGCCCGGGGGGCGGCGGCGGCGGGGGCGGCATAGCGTCCTTGCCCTGCCCAGCCCGGCCGGGGCCACGAAGGGGACGCGGCGGCGGCGGCGGCGGCGGCCCTCATCCCCTCCTCCTCCTGCCCCCGCCCGGCGCCCCCGACGAGCCCGGACCCCGACGGCGACGCCCCGAACAACCCGGGGCTCCTCTTCTCGAGGCGGCGGCTGGGGCTCCTCCCGACGGCACCATGGCTGCTCTTCCTCCTCCCTCCTCTTTCCCGCCCCCGGGACGGCGGCAGCGGCGGCGGCTCTTCCTCCTCCTCTTCCTCCCTCCCTGGCCGCTGAGAAGCGAGGCGAGGACGCCGAGGAGGGTGAGCCGGAGAGGAAGAGAGATGGGGGGGGTGGGGGGGTGTCGTCCTTTGGCGCCCTCCCTCCCCCTCTCCCGCCCCTCAGACGGAGCCGCCACTTGCCAAAGGGGAGCCGGGCTGGGGGGGGGGGGCGCGTGCGCGTGCGCTAGGCAGGGAGAGGAGGGGGCGCGGGCGCGCGACCCTTGCTTGTTCCGCCTGATCTGATGCGCCTCACCTGCGCCGCCCGCCCGCCCCGTCCCCCTCCCCTCCCCTCCCCCTACAAAGGACGGGGGCTCCTCCGAGTCCGGCCCTGCCTGGCCCCGCTGCCTGCTGCGACGGACGGAGGGGACGGGGAGGCTCAGCCGCCGGGCTCGGGCTGGCAGCCTCCCTCGGCTTCCCCTGGCTGCGTGGCGGGCGGAGACTCGCGTTCTCGCTCCGCAGCCCCTAAGGGGCAGTCGCCAGTGTGTTTATCCCGCCCGAAGGGGCAGAGGAAGGATCGCCCCCCCTGCCCGCCCACGGTGGGGGGTGGCAATAGCCAGGACACGTCTGTAGGCGCTCAGTGGGTAAAGTGCTGAGCTTGGAGAGTCTGGAAGGGTTTGGGGTTCGATGTCCCAGGGAGCTGCACGATGATGGGGGACATGAGAGGAGCCTCACTCGGGCGTCGCCTGCCACAATCCTTTCAGCCCAGAACACACACACGTGCACATGCACACACCCCGCACCACTGTGGTGGCTTAGTGGTTAAGATGCTGACTGGCTGGGCGACTGGTAGGTCGGCGTGTCAGCAGTTCACGTCCCCGAGTGCTGCGCAGTGGAGTGAGCTCCCGTCATCTGGTCCCAGGCCAGCTCCTGCCAACCTAGCAGCTGGAAAGCAAGGAAGGTAACAGCCTTCCTTGCGCTCTGGCCATAGTTTGGGCACCCCTGCTCTAAATCACCTGGGTAAAGAGACTGTACTTGGCATCTGTGCATGGAGCAGAAGTGGATGGCACCATCTTGCTCCCTCGCCTCAGGCAGCAAAATGTGTTTGGCTGGCCTTGCAGCTGCGGCCCTCCTGATGAATGACAGCCACATGCAGAGAGAGAAACTGGCTTTCATGAATGAGTCACTGCTCACTGGCATAGGTTAGATATTGTACTTTTAAGCCTCTTGGCTATTTACAAGCATGCAATGATCTTGTTCACACTTAAGCTATCTGATGACTCAGTTACAGGGATTTTTCTTCCAAATATGCAGATAATATGCAACAATAAAGCACCATTTACAGCAGGGGTTCCTAACCTTTTCATGCCATGTGCCGGGCCATGCCCCCTGGACAGCTGAATGGGCCAGTCATGTGGTTTCTCCCGCTGTAAACACTGCTGTAAAACATGTCCAAGGCTGTGTATAAATGCATTTACAATAGCCGCAGGTGCATTTATGGCAGGCACGGGTGCATTTACACATGCATGGGCATCTCTTACTGCTGTCATAAATGCATCTTCTTCCACTTCTGGTGAGGGCAGTGGTGGGCCACATGAAATGGTGCCACAGGCCAGGTCCGGCCCATGGGCCATAGGTTGGCTGCCCCTGATTAACAGTTACAGGGAAAGGGGAAGACTTCCTTGCTTGAAATCTAGTAGTGTCCAACTCTAGTACTCACCTCCATTTATAGCCAAAGAGCCAGTGCTGCATGAAAGATAAAGGCTTCACTCAGTGATGGCGAACCTATGGCATGCGTGCCAGAGGTGGCACTCGAAGCTCTCTCTGTGGGCACCCATGTGGTCACCCCAGCACAGAGTTCGCCCTGCCCCTCTGCCCAGCAATCCTATGAGAGCGCATCCTCCCTCCCCCAGCACAGATTTTCCCCTGCCCCTTTGCCCAGTGGGAGCGTTTCCTTCCTCCCCTGTCGCTGTGTTGGCACTTGGCAATAAATCAGTGGGTTTGGGGTTGCAGTTTGGGCACTTGGTGTCTAAAAGGTTTGCCATGGCTGCCTTAGCTCTTTATTTAATCCATCATGCCTTTCTCCATTTCCAATCATTACCTCATCATCCTCATTACCAAACATATTGCAGAACAGCAGCAAATAGTTTCTAGACTACCCTAATATTGTTCTCTCTCTCTAAGAGTAGATCCCATCATTCGATCTCATCCCCTCCACTGCCACAAAGGTTAAATTCCTTCAACACATTTTTAAGAATCAGTTTTGCAAATTTATCTGCCAAACAACTTTGAGTTTACTTTGGAGAATGAGACTTACTATGTTCTTCCGTGTAAATATTCATTGGATCAAGTCCTTAAGACCAGCAAATCAAATGGTTTTGCATGTCTAAACAGAAATCCCAAACGGTACCCGTAACTGTGTATCACCATCATAATATGAGGGTTGCGAAGTGTGCGCATGTGTGTGTTTAAGTAGGATTGGATCTTCCATGTTTACATATTCCCTTTCCACGTGAACTCCTTTGTATCAAAACAATGAAGTTGTACAAGTAAGGCAGCTAAGGCCCTGCATAAGATTATTGGCACCATTTTATATTATTACTTATTATATGGGTCCTTTGTGTAATAATATGCCATTGTGCTACTTTGGGGGGGGGGAGATTAAGCCAGTCTGCTCAGATCAAAGCCTGCCTTCACAAAGGACAAGTCAGAAGCAAATCTGATTGTGTCTGAATGATCACCAGCTAATGGAAATTTCATTAGGGACGAAGAAATGGCGCTCTTTTTTGCATTGTGCTTAATATATCTAGAGTTATTTTTATTATCTTTCTCCGTTCCGTCCATTTCATAATTTCTCAAGGAAGCAGGAGCCAAGCAGCCCAACCGTCGGAGTGGAAATTAATAGGATCAGTCCGAGATAAGTAATGGGGCAGTACATCGATAGCCTCAACGCAGCATTTCTGGCTCTTTCACTCTCTTAATTGGCGGGCTCTACTCTTAACATTAAGCACTTACCAGCATCTGTATGTTTTCTTTCAGAATGATGCCACTGTTTTAATTAGAAAGGGCTTATTACTTTATTAATAACGTTAAGAAATGCAGGGCTGGAAAGGACCCTATGGATTATCTAGACCAACCACCCGTCCAGGAGGCACGATGAAGGATTGAACGCCCAGCTTCTGGCTCCACGGTCAGATACTTAAGCTGCTGAGCTGTCCACATTATTACTTTATTTATTTGTTTGTCTGCCACAGAAAATACCATTCATGTTTTCTTCTTCCATCTTCACATCTGGTGGATGGTATCAAATATCTGAGAACCAACTCCATGCAAGACACAGATCAATAATAATAATAATAATTTAGTGTCAGAGATTGCTCTGGGTTGAAAGGATTTTTGCTGGAGAAACTCTGCTCAGGGGATGCCCAAATGAGGCTCCTTTCATGTCCCCAAGTGCAGCTCTCGGGTGTCGAAACCTGACCTTCCAGTCTCCAGCTCAGCATCTTAACCATTAAGCCACCGGAGGAGCTGAACAGAGCAATAGGCAATCATGGCTGGTGTTTCAAGGAATGTAAGGTGGATGCCCCTAAAACCCCAAGAATTTTTAGTCCTCTGTAAACGTGGCAAGGTGAACTTTGGACTCCAACACCTATAACCCCCTTGGCAGCATGGAAACCAGATGTGCTAACCGGAGGATTCTGGGAGTTGTTCTGCCAAAATGAAGCCACTTTCTTGGCTTTGGTGTTGGTCAAACTTAAGTCCTCATTGGGGCATGTTTCTGGCAGTAATCGGCCGGATTCTGTACACAGAGAGCCTTTTCGAAGACTGTGAATACAATCGGGCATACCTTGGGCAGCAACCTTGCTGGCGAATCATTGTAACATCGGATCAAACCAAACGGAGTTGTTGTGAAATAAATGGCGGTCAGACCCACCTGTGTGCGACTGGTGACAATGTGCAGTTTAAACATGGCTAAGGCCAGCTCAGGTTCATCATCTGGCCACAGAGCACCATGGCTGGCAGAGCTGTGAGGAGAAAACAAGAAAAGAATTATGCCTTAGGTTTCTTGGAGGAAAAGTGTGACATGAGGAAATTTATTATATACACTTGCCCAGTTACCTCCCAGTAATAATTGGATCTCATCCTTCTTGGTTTCCAAAGTTAGATGGGACCGGTATACTCACAGGATGTTTGGGTGGTCTTAAAAATTCCCCCCAAAATACTAATTTTATCCTTAGGAAACAGATTCTGCTGATAGTCTTCTCCAGTGATGGCGAACCTTGGCACTCCAGGTGTTCTTGAACTTCAATTCCCAGAAACCCATTTGTGTGGATTCACAGAGACTTGGGCTTCTGGGAATTGAAGTCCAAGAACACCTGGAGTGCCAAAGTTCACCATCATGGGCCTACGCAGTCCTCTCCGTTTCCAGGGCCAGAGAATAAGGACATTTAGCTACACATCCACCTTCCTTTCCAGGACAGCTTCTGAAATGATGGGCACTGTCAAGTAAAGTGGATGAAGACCCACCTTCTCCAAGGCCCAAATATTTCTCATGGAAGGGGTCTGTCCATGAATCATGAGAGAAAATAATAGAATCGCAACTGTCGCAGGAGAGGCAATTTCATTCACATCTCCCATTTTCTGCTAGAGGCAGAGAAGATCATTCTTGTTTTGGTAAGAGATGGAAAGCAGATCATTTTTGTTTAAAAAAAAAATGACCTAAGGACTCTGCATCCATCTCTCCAACTCAGCTCCAGACAGGTTGCCTAAAAATAGTCAATCCAGGTTGCTGAAAGGGGGGCGGCAGAGAATCAAAGACTGCAGACAACTCAAGCAACCAGAAGGACACGTCAGTCACGGGCCAGAATGCAAGTCTCCATCTCTCACCTGAGTGTCACCCACTTGTTCAGGGGTCCCCAACCTAAGGCCCATGGGCCAGATCTGGCCTGATGTTGCTGCTGCTGCTGCTGCTGTTGTAAAAGGCATGGTAGCACCGCTTGCAGTCCTCTCTGCCTTCCATGCACTCATTGGCTTATGGGAAGCAGCCATCTAACAACAGGAGAAGATACTGAACAATTGAGAGAGTATGGCTTTATAAGTCAAAAGTAACTGAATTATAAGCAGGACTATCTGCCTCTCTACCTGCAGAGCTCTGGCTCTGGATCAATATAAATTTGCTTTGTTCTTTATTCCTGGGTTTCAGTTGCCGACTCCCGGTTGCATCAAAGTGTGGCAGAAGGTTGGGGACCGTTTCTTCCTTCCTCCCTTCTGCCTCTCTTTCTTCTAAGAGCCTGATATGAGTCATTCCTCCGCAGTGTAGCGGTTGCCACCAGAATAAATCATGCTAACTCTGGGTTAAGTTTGTGACAGGTTGTTCTTCATTTCAGCGACTCCCACAGAGGCCCAAACCGACAAGGGATAAACATTCACTTTGGTAAAACTGGAAAAAAATATGAAACAGTAAATAGGCTTTCTGTAAGGATGGTGCCCATGAGAGTTGACACCTTCACGACATCTACCAACATGTTACCTTAATTGCAGAGAATTTGCTCATCCATGTGCCCTGGTTTTCAGCTAGTCAAAGTATACATTATTAGCATCCCATCCTTAGAAGCTGAAATCATGTGAGTCTTCCAGAGATGTGTATCTGACAGACCTCCAAAGAAAGACTCAAACAATCTTCTTCATTTTGTTGTGCCGTGTCTGATTCCGAATATTGGTGATCCTCATGGCGATCTGCCATGAAGACTGTCCTGTGAATATAATGCAGTGGCCTTTCCTCTGCCTTCCACATTGCAGCGTGACACCCACAGTACCACTGATCCTGTTCCACATGTCACTTTCTGACCCTGAGCCCTTTTGGCATGCAAAGTCCTCCTCAGCCCCAAGTCAGTATTGATGAAGTTGCTGCCCACCATCAAGATCCCATCAAGTGGGATTCAATCCACTTGGGGACCATTCACACTCCCCTGTGGACTTTGCCAAAGCTGCTAGTCCTCAGGGTGGTCAGGTTAGTTAACCCGCTCCTGACGCTTGGCATTAAGTTGCTGGCAAATGAAGGCCAATGTTTCTTAGTTGTGTATTCAAGACCAAACTACCCTCAAACTGTTGAGTAATATTCTGTTCCTACAAAGACCTATGTCTCTCCCAGCTGCTGTAGCTATGCTTAAAAGGAGGAGAGAAACTTGGAAGAATTGGTATAGGGCAGTGCTGGCCAAACTTGGCAATCCAGGTGTTCTTGAACTTCAATTCCCAAAAGCCCCGAATCAGCAGGTGTGTTGACTTGGGCTTCTGGGGATTGAAGTCCAAGAACACCTGGAGTGCCAAGGTTGGCCATCACTGGTATAGGATGCCACTGTCCCTGCACTTTAGAAAGACCTAGGGCAGGGTTTTTCAACCTTGGGTCCCCAGGTGATTTTGGACTTCAGCTACTAGAAGCCCAAGTCAGGACACCTGGTAACTGAGGCTTCTGGGAATTGAAGTCCAAGAACAACTGGGGGTGAAAGGTCGAGGAACCCTTTCCTAGGCCTTCCACTCCACTATCATTGGTTATAACCCCCCACCTACTATGGAACTGAACTTCTAGTGACCATTTTCTTGACCTTGGTGCATGTTCTCATTCAGTGTTTCAAGGAAGTTGCAACCGACCGTTTCTTTCAAGGTGGGGAGCAAAATCTTGTGGAGGCATTTTCATCGCAAACTAAGAGTGAGGCTGGGATGAATTTAACAAATGCTATCGTGCGAAAATAAAGCCGATGCATGCACTACGTCCATCCTGTAACTTAATCATGGGAGATGGTGGAAAGGGAGAGCAGAAGGCTGTCGTCAGCTTAAAAAGCGTCTGAAACCATTTGCAAACCGAAGCGTTCTTGGGTTTTGCCTTCCACATCCTGAGGATAAAAGGGCTCTTTGACTTATGACTATATTGAAACTAGATATGGGGGGCTATCGCTGCAGCGCAAATCCCAGCAGACACCATTAGCTTGAATCAGCATGTTACTGTCTGCTTCTTAACCATAACGGATGAGTAGGAAGTGCTCTTCCCAGGTACCCAGTAAGTATGATAACCCTCCAAACGTGTGCCTATTAAGGAGCCAGCCGATTGGACGTCGGCTAGCGCCAAAGCTCTTCCAAATCCGGCAGAGAGACGAGAGCAAAGGATTTGCGGAGCAAGTTGGTTTTCTGTAGGTTCAGAGGGCGAGTGATGGGTTCAAATTACATGAATGGAAAATTGAGGAAAACATCTTGGTAAGGAAGAGTAGTATGGCAGTGATGGATTGCCTTGGAGGGTGGGGTGGACTTCCCTTCATGGGATTTTTTTTAAAACAGAGGCTAGCAGTGATGGCTAACCTTGACACTCCAGATGTTCTTGAACTTCAATTCCCGGAAGCTCTGATCAGCAGGTGTGTTGGCTTGGGCTTCTGGGAATTGAAGTCTAAGAACACCTGGAGTGCCAAGGTTGGCCATTACAAGGTTAGAGGGGTCACCTGTCTTGGAGTTCTTGCTTTGGTACAGGATTGGGCTTGATGACCCCTGAGATGCCTCCTAGCTCTACATTTCTATGATCCTCCTGTGTCATTTCAAGTGGTCCCCATTCTTAGCAGAAGCACAGATTCCAGTATGTAATTGGAATTCAGAATTGCAAATAGATAAATAGGTGCCTCTTCGGCGGGAAAAGGAACAGCACTCCATGTGCTTCGGCATCTAACTGTGCCTGCCATGTGACCATGAAAATGTCTGCATTGGCTGTAAATGCAGATGAGCACCACACTGTAGAGTCAGATACAACTGGTTTTTGAGCAAGGGAGCCTTTGACCTTTTCTTACTTTCTGTTAACGTATATGGAGATACTTTTAAGTGATACACTTAGTTTAGAAGGAAATAAATACAGTAAAACCCCGTATAACGATTGCAATTCATTCCACGGGTCTGGTCGCTATGCAATTTTTTTTTTTGCTAAGCAGTTTTTCCCATTGAAAATTCGTTGTACGATTTTTTTCCATATGGAAAAACGTTATGCGGGGCACCACTTTCTTTAAAAAACTATTTGTTATGTGATTTAGTCGCTTTAAGGGAGGTTCCACTGTATCTAAACAGGGATGGATGATTTTGTAAAGTTAAGTGTTTAAAGACATGATATTTTCCTCCTTTAATTTAATTTAATTTAATTGTCACATTTATATACTGCTTATTCGGCCAAAGCCAACTCAGGGTGGTTCACAATAAAAATTTAATAAAAAAAACACATGTTAAAAACAGTTAAAACTACCCACCCCCTAAAGTGTATAATGATAGCATGTGCCATGGACACATAATGACATAATGACATTAACACAAAACACATGATCGATCTGCACAACAACGATTTTGCTGCACATGTGATTTACATGATATCAAGTGTGCTGATTCCAAATCTGAACTCAGAATTTGCCTATCACATACAGATTTTAAGTTATAGGCATGCTATAACTGTTCAAATGGTTGGTAACTGGATAATGCATTTTTACATGGGGACATTATAACAGTTGCAGCTACCACTATGCCTTCTGTTGCCTCAGCTGAATCATATCCCCTGGTGGCATGCATGTTCCAGCAACAGCCAGGAATGTCTGGGCAAGTCAGTGAGCTGATGTCAGAAATAGGTATATATGGTGAGATGGCCCAAGGGCTTGTCTCTAGCATGAAACCATCACTAGGCCATAGTGAGTCTGTTTTGAGCTAAAGATGAGTAGGTGCAGCTGTGTTAATAAATGTAACTAATCACATATATATGCATAATTAACATAAGATCCTGACATCCTAGGGAGAATCAGAGTTCAGATTTGGATTCAGCACACTTGATTTGGTATACCAAGTAGCAAACTTTTTTATTATTATTTGGTGATGCAGTGAGTCAGTTTTGAATTTATCGATGGTGCGTCAGAACGCCTTGTGTCCATGGCACATGCTATCATTATACACTGTAGAAGAGTTCCTATCTGCTCTGGCAATGATATATTTCACATCGACTGTGAGATCATACTTGGTCAATATCCCAGCACAATTAATTCCCTAAAAAGGTAAACTGTGTGCTGAAGGCAGAAAATGATAAATGAAGAAAAAAAATTAGAAGTTATCAAAATTCCCACTGGTTCTAAGAATGGACGCTGCAAAATCCAAGAGTGGTTTGGAAAAGGCCAAGTGTAATAATAGTTATTATGGGGCAACAAAGAAAATGTTCATTGAAAGAAGTAAAACCCGCCTTGCAACCTATTTTGCAACAAATATGTCTTACAACAGGATGAAATAAATTTTAGGCTGCCATTTTATCTGCTTAAATCAGGGGTGCCCAAACTATGGCCTGTGGGCCAGATCTGGCCCCAGATGCCAATTCATCCAGCCCACGCCACCCTCGTTGCTCCCAGAAGTGGAAGTAAAATGCACCCATATGGGTGCATGTTACTTCCGCTTCCGGGAGTGATGAGGGTGGCGTGGACCAGACGAATTGGTGTCTGGGGCCGGATCCAGCCCACGGGCTATAGTTTGGGCACCCCTGCTGTAAAAGTCTTCTGTCTCAGGTCAGGATGTGGCTGTGCTCCTTGAAGAAAATGGGATCTTTATCTGGCTGAAGCAGAGTGACTGAGCATTTCCCCCAAGGCACTGGTGCAAAAGATCTTCCGTGCCTCTTTGCGATAGTGAATTGAGATGTCCTCTGTAGTGCACACATGCCCTTCTCATGCCACTCTTTCCTTCCCCTAATGGGGTGGAAATTCTATTTGCTTTCTGCAGTCTGGCATTAAGTAAGTACCGGTGCCTCGAGTGCATTGGCTTGAAAAGGAAAAAAAATATGGAGTTTTGTACTTCTTTCGTGTCTCAATCAAACCCTAGACTGCCGAAATGAAGCCACTTTCTTGGCTTTGTCGTTGCCCAAACATAAATCCTCATTGGAGCATGTTTATTAGTAACTGGGAGACCACCAAATGAACCGGATGCTGTATCTTTCTGCTTTCACATAGTGTGTTGTTGTCCACCAGAAGCCCCCACTTGAGCATGTTGGTCTTGCATTTAGAGCAGGAGCTCCCAACCTTTTAAAGCCAAGGGCCGGGTCATGCTTCCTCAGACAGCTTCGGGGGGCCAGATGACCATTTTGCCCTTCCTCCACCACATAGCACTTCTGGGTGTGGTACAGGCAGTGGGGGGGGGGCGGTGGCACATAAAATGGTGCTGTGGGCCACATCTGACCCACAGGCCACAGGTTGAGAAATCCCTGATTTAAGGACTCCAACCCTCAGCCTATTCAGGGTCTTCCAAGTGATGTGTTGGAGGTTGAGTTCTTTAATGTTGTTCCTTGTCCAGTGAGCGCCTTCCTCAACCTTCCAATTTGGGTTTGCTCTTGTGTGCCTTCAAGAATGTTCTTGCCATAAAAGCTCTTCAGAATTGAGGCTCGTATCCGTTCAGAGGATGTCGAGGGTACACTGCAATACTGGGTCAGGTTCAGAAGTCAGGAGAAGGCTGGGTAAATTAGGTTTGCCCCCAGACCTTCTTGCCTGAAGTCCAGGTGAGTTGGACTTCAACTCCTATGAGTTGCACCCAGCATGGGCAATGAGCAGAAACTCTGGGCAATTGTGGTTTTCACAAGGGTAGGTGAGAATGAAATGCTACCTGTCTTGAACTGTAGCGGCAGGAGAGTTAAGGCTTATACATCATCACAAAAATTAATCTTCTACTATCAATCCACAAAATGTACTACCACAAACATTCAATTAAGGGTCCAGATCTACTTGGTTTTAATTCATCAGATGGTGTTTGACCTAATATAGGTCTCTGATAAATGACCCACCCTAAATATGGGAGAAGAACCCGCTGGTAATTTGATGGGAAAGTTGGGGGCCAGCCAAGAACATGCTGTCTTTCAATAAATAAATACAAATAAATTAATAAAATGAGCATCCATTTAAACCCTGCCAGCAATTATCTCATCCTTTCCATCCAAGGCTATCAATTCCAGCATCAAGGGGCTGGTAATAACTTTATTGGGCCATTCAAATACAAAGCACAGATAAGGTTTTCAAGATATTCTACCATCCTGGGCATTGAAGAGATGGGGAAGGGGCAGAAAATGGCAAAAAAAAATTGTCCTGACCAGATGTTGCAGTGACAAGATGTGAGTTTAAAAAACGTCCCAAGTTGGAGACTTGCCAGCTCATGGCATCGGCTGGAGGCATCTGGATTCCCATCAGGTAGTACAAAATGAGTTGTCTCTCCCCATCTTTGCTCACCAATGGGCGTCAGTCAGTGCTGGTGCCTTCTCCTATGGTTTCCATAAGGGTTAGGGTTATGTTCAGCTAGAGGGCAGAAGCAAGCAAAGATATGGCAATTCCTATATCACAAGATCTTGAGTTTTCATTGACAGGCTAGTCACAAGTTGCCAAGACAAAGTAAGAGCAACCCACTTTGGCTGTAGAGCAGGGGTTCCCAACCTAAGGCCCACAGGCTGGATCCAGCCCCCAGACCCATTTCATGTGGGGCCCCCACCCCTCCAAGGGCATTCGAGAAACAAAATGGCTGCCCCTTTGAAGATGTTGGGACAAAATGGCCACACACACACACACACACACACCCATCGTGCAGGCAGGGCAAAATGGCCATCCGGCCATTGAAGCTGACTGAGAGAGCATGACCCGGCCCCTGGCTTGAAAAGGTTGGGAAACTGTTTGAGGCATTACTCTGGGACTTTTGTGGCAACTTTGGTTTCAAAGGGTTGCAAATCTATTCCAGGTTTTGACTAAGGAACCGGAGTTCAGGACCCTGGATAGCTCTTCTAAAAAACATAAACTAGGACACAGAAGGGATCCTGGCATCCCCACAACTGGAGTTACCAACTCTCACTGTTAAAAGCCATCCAGAATGCATGGCTATAGATCCGTGGTTCCCAATGTGGGGCACATGCCCCCACAAGGGGGCAAATTGATTTTTAAAGGGGGGAGAAAGTCGAGAATGAGTTAGACCAGGGGTTCCCAACCTTTTCAAGCCAGAAGCCGGGTCATGCTCTCTCAGTCAGCTTTGAGGGCCGGATGGCCATTTTGTCCTAACAGCTTCAAAGGGGTGGCCATTTTGTTTCTCAAATGCCCTTGGAGCAGTAGGGCCCCCCACATTAAATGGCGGTGGGCCGGATCCAGCCCATGGGCCTTAGGTTGGGAAACCCTGAGTTAGACCGATTAATGGCCATTTAGACTTCCTCCACTTGATCCAGTTCATTTTTTGAATAGTAAGAATTATGTCGCAGGAGGAGGGTGGGGCATCAGGATTTTAGAGATGCTTAGGTGGGGCATGGCCAGAAAAAGGTTGGGAACCATTGCTCTAGATAGTAGCACTTCTAAAGAATTCCCTTGGAAGCTCTGAGAAAAAGAACCACCCAAGGTTTCTGAGAACACCATGTGAAAACCACAGCCCTGCCAATGATTTCTGGCTGCTGGAGCATTACACCATGGAGTGGATCGACAGTGCATTAAGTGAGCTAATTTTGCCCTTCAGAACTTTGGCAGCGGAGCCAAAACAGGACAGCCATTTCCTCATCCATAATAAAAAGCAGTTGCAGAGTCCTCCGAAAAGGTGGGTTTTAATTAAATCTCTGAACGTCATTGACGTACACACCACTCTATCCTGCCTTATCCTCCAACAAATCTAGGTAGTTCTCAAGAAGTAAACAGTTTAACACATAAGATATACAGCATTTCCTGTTTATAATGTAACATTATGTAGGTTCCATATGTGAGCTTTCAGTAGAAAGTCTTCTCCGTGTATTCTTTCACCTTCCCAACAGCCTTGTAGAGTAGGCTACAGCTGAGAAATAGCAGCCAGCTCAAAGACACACTGAAAACTTTGTAGCTATGCTGGAAACCTAAACCTGTTTCCCCCAGTCAATTGACAGGCACTCATTCCGTCATGCAGTACTCGGGTTTTGAACTGCTGACCGCCTGCCTCCCAGTCAGCATCTTAACTACTTGAGCCCCTGCAGTCCCTAGGGCACCTTAAAGAGAAGTATATTTTGATGCAAATATCTGTGGACTGTGGCCCGCTTTAATTTCTACATTGTGTTTCCTTATTAGTCAGGTGTCTATGCACATATTTGAATGGACCGGGCATGGCGGGGAGCACTTATGTACAAACCTGGAGGATTATTTGATTGTTTTAACAATCCTTATCAAGTGACAAGGGCGTTGCAGCACAGATAAGCAGATTCCTATGTATACCAGCCTGGCCGGATATTACCCATCTCCTAATTGCGATCCAGAATTCTCAACCTCCAACATCAGCTGGCAAGCATGATGCGTTCATGTGTGAGCTCATCTGCCAAAAGAATGAACAGCAGAGGGACGAGAATGAATACACAACTCCGTTGGAAAATTTCCGATGAAAGCTGCTCTAATTCCTGTCTCGGCTCTGGTGTTGGCATTTCTGTGTGGGCTCCCAACCTTGATTTCCCCTTTTTGCAAGAGCAGGCCAACTGATCAAAAGATAATCCCTGAACATTATTCTCTGGCTGTGTGCAGCAAGGCAGTGCAGCCAATGTGTCGCTTGCACCCGCAGTCTGTGCTGCCACTGCACACCAATTTTAAAAGCCGCCCGAGTCTATATCAGCTTGTTTCCGCAGTAGCAGTCTGGCCCACTCCCCTGCCTAGCTTTCTATTTACTAATTGATACATCATTCAATGACGCTATCTTTTGCATCCAGGAAATATGGGCTACATTGATGGGCTTGAATAGTTGGGTGTTGGCAATAGTGTTCTAAATTCTTGGTTTTTGTTTGTCATTTAGGTTGTGTTTTAATCAAGGTTTTGCTTTTAACTTGGGGGTTTAGTATTATTATATTCCATGTGTCTCCTTTGGTAAAAAGGCAGAGTTCAAATCAATGCATAACTTTGGAAACCGCCAGCGACTCAACACCGAGGGTGAGGCGGCGGTTAACTTACCTGACCACCCTGAGGACTAATGGCCTTGGGTGACAAAGTCCACAGGGAAGGGTGATGGTCCCCAAGTGGGTTAAATCCCACTTGGATCCCTCTTGAAGGAGGTCAGCATTTTTATCAATACTGGCCTGGGGTGGAGGAGGACCTTGTGTGTCAAAAGGGCTCAGGACCAGAAAGTGACTCGCAGAACTAGATCAGTGGTATGGAAGACCACTGCATTATATTCTCAGGACAATCTTCATGGCTGATCACCATGAGGATCGCCAATATTCGGATTTGGATACAGCAGCAGCAGAAGAAGAAACCTGGACTCTGGGATCTACCAATGCTGTCACCCCCAGGTCCAAAGGAAACATCACTGATCTTCCAAAATCCTGCAACTCAGATCTGTGCGTGCATAGAAATCCCTCGGGAACAGAAAGTGGACTTTCCAGATTCAGACCCACAGCGGTCATTTCATCTGTATACTAGACTTATTTATCCCTCCAGAAATATTTGCAGAGACGTAGAGTTGATAGAGTTGTTTCATCCATGTGGAATAATTAAACAGTCAGGGAAGAAAAATAAATCAATATATACTAGCCTTGCTTACAAATATCAATTGTGCACCAAATTGTAATAATTACTTTTTGAGACAGAAGGGGGGGGGACACAATCGCCATCAGCTTGAGAATCAGCAAACGCATACCCTCCCTTCCCAATATGGGCCTTGATCAAATCCTTGTTTTCCTGCACACTAAATTATGTATAGCTTCTATAAGCAATAAGGCTGCAATAACCTGGGGTGGGGGAGAGGAAAGAGGGGAGCATGTGGAGGATGGATTTTTCCATTTACTTCCATTTTCACATTGTGGGTTTTGGAAATTCAAGAGGAAGGAGCGGCTGTTACGTGGCATTTTCATAAATCATGGTGCCGCCGGCTTAATTAAGGCTCTTTCTAATGGTGTGATAGAAGACAAGATAAAATAATGGTTTTGGCATGGAAGAGAGTGGGCTATGGCAACGTCTCCTCTTCTGCTTTCCAATTTGTCTCATAAAAAAACCCCAGATGTTCTCTAACAACATCCATCATGCTGCCACATGAATTGCCATGGAGAAATGTATGCTGATCAATTAGATTTATCCATCTTGATGGGAAGCCATGCGCTATATGTGCTGATGGGTGGAGCTGAGCTTTGTTTAGCAGCTCTGTCCCCTTGTGTCTTCTGAACAGAACTAGGATGGAGTTCTAGAACTAACGTAGAAGTATTGCGCCGAATGGATAAAGAACAAGAATTCTTTAAGACCATTAAGCAAAGAAAGCTCTAATACCTTGGCTATATCATCAGGAACAACATAAAGAATAGAATCCTCCAACTCGCTCTGCAAGGAAAGATCCCTGGGAAGAAAGGAGGCCCTGGACATAGATGGACTTCATGGCTGGAGACCCTGAGAGACTGATGTGGCAGGTCCTCAGAAGAACTGTTTCCTGTTAAGAACAGGAAAACTATCGCCATGATGATAGCCAAGATCCAGAACCTGAAGAAGAAGAATCACCAGGCAGATACATGCAGAACTGAACGATGGTTTGGTTACTAGGCAGGGAAAGGACCAAATGGACAACAAAGGCATCTCACCCTTCCCACTTTGTTTTATCGCCCTCTAATGAGACACTTACTGGAAGGCGGGAGGTCAGCAGTTCGATTCCCGAGTACTGCATGATGGAATGAGTAGCAGTTCCAAAGCAAGAAATTGCAAGTAGATAAATAGGGACCACTTCGGTGGGAAGGTAAACAGCGTTCCGTGCACTTTGGTGTCTTGGCATGCCTGCCACATGTCCACGGAAACGTCTGCAAACTCCGACAGTGGCTATAAACAGAAAGGAGAACTGAACCCGAGAGTTGGATATGACTGGCTTTCACGCAGAGGTGACCTTTACCTTTAATGAAAGAAACTCTTCCTAGGTTGGAATCTGAACCACAGACACATATGAGTCTCTCATCACTGGTCAAGGCCATCACTCACAGGCTTACAAGTTGCAATGCTCTCTCTCTGGTTGCATTAGCACCGCAACAACCAGCTCTTGGCTGGGGGTAGAGGAACAGTGAGGATGAATAAGAGGATGTGTCTCTTTCAAGTAGCACTCACTACTAGGACTGGTATTATCACGAAGCGAGCAGCTCAGCATCTGACTCGCATCAGCATTCATTTTCATCCTTTCGTCCGCCATGGCACACATAAAAATCTCACATCCTCTTCCAACGCATCATTATTTCTGGACCATTTTTATGCAAATGTTTATTACCTTCAGCTACAGCCATATATCCTAGCAAGTAGCTTCGGCTTCCTTGGCCTCTTCAGTGTTTTAGGAACTGAGCTATACAGCCAGAAATGGGGAGACTGAAGCTTCTCCCCACCCAATACTATTAGACTGTAGATCTCATGAAGTTTTATTTTTAAATACAAGTTGCTGATCTGAATAAAGGACACAAAAAACAAAACAAATCTTGACTATTAATGGGGACAGTAGAAGGAGAAACTCACCAGCTCTGGTCTTCAGTATATTAAGAGGCTTGGTATCTCATGCAAACAGCAGACGTAAAAGATTCCTAGGGGAGTGTCATTAATTACAAGTCTGGAGAAGTACATAATTCAGCTAAAATGCAGGCTGAAAAATATGGAATATGAGTGATGAGACGCATGAAGGACTTTCCCCCAACAGAGAAAAACACACACTATGATGTCACAGCAATGTCCTTTGTAGCATCCTTCTCAGTAAACAATATGTCAGAATGGCCATATAATAATTTTGTGTCAGAAATTATTCTGGGTTGAAAGGCTTTTTGCTGGAGAAACTCCACTCATGGGACACACGAATGAAAACGTCCCCAAGATCTTTTCCCATCGAAGTGGCCCCTATTTATCTACATGCAATTTCTTGCTTTCGAATTGCTAGGTTGTCAGGAGCTGGGACAGGGACGGGTGCTCAAACCATCATGCTGCACCCGGGTCTCGAAATGCCGACTTGCCAGCCTTCCAGGAAACAAGGCGAGCTTCTTAACCACTGAGACACTGTTGTCCCAGAATGGGAATAACACTGGCCTCTTGTACAGGATTCCTGGGAACAGCCACTGAGAATGTATGGAACAAGCCTAATGGTCTCATGGAAGATAATACTTAATTGCTAAAGACGATTAGGTAGCCCATTAAAACTCAAGTGGTTAAGATGCTGAACTTGCTGACTAGAAGGTCAGTGTTTGATTCCCGGGTACTGTGTGACAGAGTGAGCTCCCGCCTCTGTCCCAGCTCCTGCCAACCTAGCAGTTCAAAAGCAAGAAATTTCAAGTAGATAAACAGGGACTACTTCGGTGGGAAGGTAAACAGCGTTCCCTGCACTCTGGTGTCTAGTCCCACCTTCCACATGTCCACGGAAACGTCTTTATAGCTCTTTGGCTATAAACAGAGATGCGCACTGAACCCTAGAGCTGGATTCGACAGACTTTCAAACAAGGGTAACCTTTATTTAAAACTTACAGGCAACAGTTGCTTTCTCACTATATCTTCCATTTAGAATGCAATGCTTTTGTTCACTCACTTTTGTGGGAAATCCAAAGAATGGACGTGCCAGATCTTCAGATTGCCTGCCGTGTTTTCATGTTTCTTTCCTGCTTCCAAGAAACTGTTCAAATGGGAAATTAAGGGAAATTTAATGGCACCCCTCCACGGATGCAGGAAACACCCCCAAGACCTCGAAACTAAAATCGAGAACAGGTGGATCTTTAGCTGATTCATGATGTGTCAATCTGTTGTTGTCTACAGATGGTGAAGAAATTTTAGTGCTGGCTGGGCTGTGTGAGAAGCAGCCATGGCTTCATCCTCCCCCCACCCTGCAAAGAAAACAATAATAAAGCAGATCTGGCAGCAAAATCCTTCAAATTAGAACACATATATGTCAGTGATGGCCAACCTTGGCACTCCAGATGTTCTTGAACTTCAATTCCCAGAAGCACTGATCAGCAGGAGTGCCAACTTGGGCTTCTGGGAATTTAAGTCCAAGAACGCCTGGAGTGCCAAGGTTGGCCATCACTGACATATATGAAGTATGGCCTCTCCTCTTCCTTGACAAGTCATGTACCAAAGATCTACAGCAACAAAGTGTGCCAATTAATGGAACAACCTACAGGAAGATCCACAAAATGGGAATGGCCGCACAAGAAGTCCCTGCTTTGGTTCTTGACCAAGAAATAGGGGCATCAAAGACCCCAACCTCTGGGCAAGAACTAGAACTAGCATGGTGAGGGCAGGGGTTCACCTTCAAGTAGCAATTCCACCTGGTGGCTTCATACTTTTAGAGCAACATTAACATTCTCACCCACCCCTAACTATGGCTCCGTCAGACATGCTGGTATAGAGCAGAGGTTCCCAACCTAAGGCCCGTGGACCGGATTCAGCCCACGGTGCCATTTCATGTGCTGCCACCTCCACACCAGGAACCCCTGGTATAGAGGAATATGGCCCTTCAAACAGCCAGGACGTAAGTCATGGGTGGTTTATTGATCACACCTAGCACTTGGCATTCTGCCCAGAAAAAGACATTTGAAGCGACTATAATGAACGTCTTGCATACTTTCTGGTCTGGCTGCAGCATTTGGGAGTAGGAAAAGCATCTGCACATTTTTACAAATAGTCTACCCCCACCCACACCCCGGCAAAACACTCCAGTTCCAAAAGGATGAAAGAAATGCAAATAATTTCTGTTTTTCAGGATTTTGTGGGCTGCTGCCATCCTGCCATGCACGCACAAATGATGTTAGGTTTGAAGCATAGCATAAGATGCAACATGGCAGGCAGAAGAGTTTGAGCTAGTGTTTACCTTTACCTTGACTATCGGGAGCCTCGATGCAGACCAACTGCGGCAGAATTTCTTCTTGCCTTGGAGAAGTTTGATAAAATAGTGGCCCCCCTCCAATGTTAATAAATAGAGATCATTTCGAAAGACCATCTGCACATCTCTCTGTTTTAAAGAGCTTCCTGTCCGCTGCACAGGCCAATTGGCTTAACCCTGTCATGCAGCAACAAGACGTATCGCACCTGTTTTTGCTGCTTCTCCTGTAAAACCTGCTAGAAAGGAATAGTAAAGGTAAAGGTTTCCCTTGCTTGAAAGCCAGTCGTATCCGACTCTAGGGTGCAGTGCTCATCTCTGTTTCTAAGCCGAAGAGCCAGCGCTGTCTGCTTCTGCAGACATTTCCATGGTCATGTGGCAGGCATGACTAGACACCGGAGCGCACGGAACGCTGTTACCTTCCCACCGAAGTGGTCCCTATTTATCTATTTGCAATTTCTTGCTTTCAAACTGCTAGGTTGGCAGGAGCTAGGATGAAGACGGGAGCTCATTTCTGTCCTGCAGTACTCGGGAATTGAACTGCTGACCTTCCGCTTCCAAGTCAGAAAGGAATAGAAAGGAATAGAAGAGCAAAATAAAATCTTGCCAGATTGGACCCAAACATTACATGATCAAGCAGCCTGGTCACAGAAAGCAAACAGCCAGGTGGTTTCAGGACGTCTACCTAGAAGCAGCAGAAGCCGCCCCAACCCTGGTGCAAAGAACCGCAACCTACAGTCCTCTGATCCTCACAATGGCTAGGAGGGTTGTGATCTTTAAACATTGGTGTGCATAGTGGTAGTGGTTCCAGACAGGGGGAAGGTTTTAGCTGATCACCAACCAACAGGAATGGCTCAGCTGGAGGTTCAGAGAGCAGAGATTCTGCTTTACCAAGCTAGCCTACGTCAGACTGAATTGTCCCATTGCTACCCTTTCAAGCTATTTGGGATGAACTGAAGCCAATCCAAATCTTCACAATGTGGATGTGGCAAACGACAACGCAAGCAGGACATTAGTCAGCTCAAAAATAAAAAAAATGGATGGAGATAAGAGAAGGGGGGTGAAACAGAATGACAGTCAATACTTTTCTTATAAAGTTCCTAGTCTCAGAGAGATTTAGATCAGGGATTCTCAACCTGCGGTCCGTGGGCTGGACGTGGCCCACGGCACCATTTCATGTGGTCCCCACACTGCCTCCACCACACCAGGAAGTGCCATGTGGTGGAAGAAGGGCAAAATGGCTGTCCGGCCCCCCAAGCTGTCTGGCGGAGCATGTCCCGGCCCCCGGCTTAAAAAGGTTGTGAACTCCTGATTTGAAGTAATAATAAATGGCTCCACATTGCCCCCTCGTGGATGTGACTGGAGAAATATCCAGAGAGAAATCTGCAAAGTTTAAGACACCTGGATTACCTCCACCTTCTGGCTGTTGTCAAGTAAAGACAGAGTTCAGCGGGCTTCAGTCTACAATGATAACTGCCTAATGCAAGAATCAATTCATGTGCTGATGTGTGGCTAGTGTCCTTCGACAAGAGACGGAGGTGAGCTAGGAACCAGGAGTGAAGGGCCACAGAGCAAATCAAGGACGCAAAGAGCAAACCCAAAGTCAGGGTCGACCAAGGAAATGTCAGCATTCAGGAACACCGTGTCCGTCAAGGTAGGGTGACCACCTGAAATGGGAAGCCTCCTTGTACCCATTCCTCTTGCATGTGTATAGGAGTGTGTCTCTCTGAAAGATAAAAGCAGGTACGCATGTGGGTAGTGTCTAGACCTGTGATGGTGAACCTTGGCACTCCAGATGTTATTGGACTTCAATTTCCAGAAGCCCAAGCCCCCTGTGAATCCACACAAATGGGTTTACTGTGATTCCTCCAGCCCACGCTGCCCTCGTCGCTCCTGGAAGCAGAAGTAAGACGTGTCTGTATGGTTAAAGCTTTTCTGGGTTAACCCTTCCTCCATACGGGCGCGTTTTACTTCTGCTTCCAGTAGCGACAAGGGCAGCATGGACTGGATGACTCACAATAAACCCATTTGTGTGGATTCACAAGATGCTTGGGCTTCTGGGAATTAAAGTCCAAGAACATCTGGAGTGCCAAAGTTCACCATCACGGGTATAGAGTCTGAGGATGCTCTAGTACAGTGATAGCAAACCTTTTAGAGACCGAGTGCCCAAACAGAAAGGTGGGGAGAACTCTGTCATGGGGGGAGGAAGAACTCCCGTTGGGCTGCTGGGCAGAGCAAACTCTGTGCTGGAGGAGGGAGGAAGCACTCCCATTGGACTACTGAGCAGAGGGGTGGAGCAAACTCTGTGCTGGGGTGACAGCACACGTGCCAACAGAAAGGCCTTGAGTGTCCCCTTTGGCACATGTGCCATAGGTTCGCCACTATTGCTCTAGTAGTCTACAGCAAATGTGAGGAACTTTGATATCTTCGAGAGCTGATTTCTGCTCCTCCAGGACCCAAGGTTGCAAAAACAAGGGAGGGAACACACCTGTTTGTAGCCTAGGTGTAAGTAACAACTATGGCAGAGAGAAGCTCAAGGGCACTCCAGGGAACTGCAAAAATGGGGGGTGGGGTTCTTGAATGTTGCCCAACCCTGCCCTCGGCAGAGTAGGCCATTTAGTGGCTCACTGTTAGACTAACTGTGCACAAACCCGCGCAATCCATTGCAAGTCCCAATGGTAGTTGACCAGAGAGTCTTGAAGCACCCCAAAGGATGCAGGGTTATGTGTGGTGGTGGAGGAGGAAGAGGAGAGGTGCAGGTTGGGTCTACTCACACACCCTTCATAGAAGTCAAGTGGACCTCAAAATATTCACCTTCATTGTACACTATAGTTCAGTGGGTGAAAGTTACTGACAGTGCACATCAAGAGAAGTAGGAATAGCTGGCAGAACAATGGGGTGATGAGGAGGACCATCTGCTCTCCCCCTTTCCAGTCTCTCTGCCAAACCTGGCAGCACTTGGCAACAACCTGAGTTGGTTTTGATCCTGTGGAGTGTACCTGGTGGTTTCCAGGCAGATCATTTAAACTAAAATGGGATTGCCTTGGAAAGTCTGGGAAGGAGGCAATAATATCCAGGCAATGTTCCCCAAAAGCTGAAGAAATCTTTGCAAGGTCATTCTTGCTGACCCAGCATCACTTGCTTTCTTCATCTTCCACCTCCTTTGTCGTTAACTTATTACAAATGATAATAAGAATAAGGTAAATGTCTGTAAATAAAAGCTCTCCTTCTTAGAAAAAGTGGACATTTTTGTTACTGCAGTGGAGGCA
The DNA here is from genome assembly GCA_035047305.1 of Bradypodion pumilum. Classification (NCBI taxonomy): domain Eukaryota; kingdom Metazoa; phylum Chordata; class Lepidosauria; order Squamata; family Chamaeleonidae; genus Bradypodion; species Bradypodion pumilum. The sequence goes on along the minus strand of JAWDJD010000012.1, from coordinate 25,928,581 downwards.
TTCAGGTTCATTGATAAAAACGACACGTGGGATGTTAAGATGCAATAGGATGAGGACCACTGGCTTGGGAGACTTTGGGGCTTGCACAAGGAGAAAAAAGTGTCTTGAAGCACAATTTTCCTGTCATAGAAACAAATAACACTGCACAATTTTGCTACTGGGAATAACACATGATTTACGTGATATCCAGTGTGCTAGTTCCAAATCTGAACTCAGAATTTGCCTGTCACATACAGATTTTAAGTTATAGGCATGATATAGCTGTTCAAATGGTATTGGGCATTTTTACATGGGAACACTATATCACTTGCAGCTACCACCGAGCCTGCTGCCACCTCAGCTGAATCACGTCCCCTGGTGGCATGCATGTTCCAGCAGCAGCCGGGAATGTCTGCGCAAGTCAGTGAGCTGATGTCAGAAATAGGTATATAAGGTGAGATGGACAAGGACTTGTCTGTAGTGCGAAACCATCTTACTGAGTAGTATAGCTAGGCCACAGTGAGTCTGTTTTGAGCTAAAGATGAGTAGGTGCAGCTATGTTTATAAACCGGGCAATTTCTGCTATATTTGTGGCAAATATACCTTGCATGATCAATTGCAGAACTTAACCAAGAGGGTGAGATTTGCTAAGATCCTGATGTCCTAGGCAGAATTGGACTTCAGATTTGGATTCAGCGCACCTGATTTAGTACAGGACACAGGAATTAGACCAAGTAGCAGACAACAGTTGAGTGTTTCTCCAGGTCTAGAGCACCTATGGATGCTTACCTTGCAGTGAGCTTTCTTTCTTTTTTTCTTAGGCGAACTCCCATGCGCGGTACTTTTGTGCTTCCAACAACCTTCTTGCCTGTGGTTATTAACGTTGGCACTTGTAGCACTGCAGTACAATGCAGTACCATCTGCTGCTGTTGCAATCATGGCTAACAAATGAAATGCTGCTTCTTAATGTTTAAGTAATACATTTTCCATTCATTACTGCTCACCTCACCTTATGCAATGCTCATTTCTGCGGCTTTACGTGCTTAAAAAGAGAACAAGAGGCAAGGAATGTCATAAAAACAGCAGTCAAGAGAGAAATTTGTGTACAGATCTATCCCTCTCTTCTTGGAACATCTTCTTCTCAGGAAAAAAAACCACTTTGGTGGAAATTGGTCGACTGCTTCAGGGTTGAAGGAAAGACAGCTGAATCTAGAGCTAAATCCAAGAAACATACCGCGCCTTTTAGAAAACACAAGTCTTGCTTTTCTTGAAGAATTATCTCAGTTGTGCGCCTATAGATAAAGTGTCCAGCAGCTAGACCGCTTTCTTACCAAGTGATGAAAATATTGGTAAGGTCTAGCTCACTGATGGTGAACTTTGGCACTCCAGGTGTTCTTGGACTTCAATTCCCAGAAACCCAAGTCTGAATCCACACTGATGGGTTTACTGTCACAGAGACTTGGGCTTCTGGGAATTGAAGTCCAAGAACACCTGGAGTGCCAAAGTTCACCATCAGTGAGCTAGAACTTATCAATATTTGCATCGCTTGGTAAGAAAGCAGAAAAATACATACAAGGGTTATGTACATTTTTTTGGGATTTTCGAAGCCAAACTACATTTTTCAGAAGAATTGGACCATGCACCTTTCCCACCGAGAACTCCACGTTCCAACATTAAAACATCACCCAAACTTCCAAGCCCAAGGAAGACTATGATATGGTTTTCCCATTTGTACAGCCGCATAACAAACTCATAACACACACACATACACGCTCTCTCTACACATTAAGGGTTCAAAGAGGCAGTAATTCATTCAAAAACAGCTGCACTGTATGACTCTACTGATTATATGTAGCTTTGTTTTCCCCAGAATGGGGACAAAATACCAACCTGTACTGCAACACCACATTCAAGAGTATAGGGCCATGATGGTGAACCTCAGCACTCCAGGTGTTCTTGAATTTCAATTCCTGGGAACCCAAGTCAGCTCTCCTGCTGATCAGGGCTTCTGGGTATTGAAGTTGAAGAACAGCTGGCATGCCAAGGTTTGCCATCAGTGGTACAATGCAATAGAACTAGCTTGTTGATGCAGAGGACAGTAAATACACATATGTGCCACATGGTAGTTGGAAGAATGAAGCATCGCAGAACTCTCTGGCTTGTCTGTCAGAGCTATAGGTGCAATTTCAAATCAATCAGAATCTTCTCCTTTCATAATTCCGTACATATCTGCCAAAATGCCACTGAATTAAGAATGAAACCATCCCAGAAGACCCATCTTGTTGACGTGGATTCCTTTAAAAATAAATGAACAAACTTCTAGAGGTGTGTGTGTGGACTGCATAATAGCAAAACATGGACAGCGCGTGTTCCACTTACCGAACTGCTCATGAACGTAATCCATCGATCAATCCAATATCAGCATTTGCAATTGCAAGTAGCAGTTTATAAATTGGTTTGAATCAAGACAACTTTTTAATAAGAGAAAGCAATTTCCAACATAAGGTGTCTCATTCCTGTGTGCAAATCTGATTCTGCAGCATCTCTGAAAGTCTATTTTCTTTCTGTGTCCCAGAAATTCCCCTAACTCCTGGTCACTAAGATATCTCAAACGGAGTAAAAGGCTGTTCTCTTGATGCAAGCGAAAATGTGAAATCCGGAGCTCAAGATTTCTAACTGCGCACATGCATGCATTTCAGACAGAAACAAGAAGGTACTGGAATTCCTCTATTATTTTAAAAACAATTTTTATTCTGTATATTTAGAAATGTGTAGTTTTTAATAACGGCAAAGAAAAAAAAATCAGCCACACCTGAATAGCTAAATAACCGATTAACAGAATGCAGTGGTATATTATCTAAACAGAAATAGTGTTGATGTGCCGTAATAAATTGTCTATTAGTAAAAAAATACATTTCAGGGCACATAGGACAGCATCCTTATCACAAAATTACAGTAGGGATACTTTTGTTTTTCAAGAATGTAATCAAACTAGAGAATTCCGAGTTAGTCTTTAAATGCAGCACTTAGAAAGGTAACAACTTTGTGCATATTCTTTTTTTAAAAAAAAAGTCCTTGTTTTCACGTACTGTAGAAATGCTGCTCTTATTGCTGCAAGATGTCAAAGTTGAAGGCTCAAAAGGTATGAGAGTACAAAGATATTAAGAAACTTTTGTTTTGTATTTGTATATATATTTATATATATATATAATATATATAAAAAAGGTAAAGCTTATAAAAGTTAATTTACAAACCAAGAACAAAAGTGGTATGCACGAGTTATATACAAGCAATCTAGTATAACATCTATAAATTTTCAAAATGCATAGCAGAAAACATACCATCATTTTCTCCTCCTCTGGTAGATCAGCACAAAACCAAGGGTCTCTATCTGTCTCTTTTCTCTCTCTCTCTCTCTTTCTAAACCAGCCACAGTTCAGAAAAAAAACGCATCGACTTGTCAACCTCTCTCAAGATGTCTTAATCTACATAAGCACAGAAGCCAAACAAACTTAGTAGTACAGAGAACTACAAATGACAGCTGAGACTAGATAAAAACAGGAGGGTAAGGCATCCTTGCTGGTTAGTGTGTCTGTCAAAGAAGTGGTTAATTTACAACAGGGGTTTTCAAACTATGGCCTGGAGGCTGGATGCGGCCCACAACACCATTTCATGTGCCCCCCACTGCCTCCGTCACACCCGGAAGTGCCATGTGTGGCAAGCAGGGCAAAATGGCCGTGTGGCCCTGGAGCTGTCTGAGTGAGCATGACCCGGCCCTTGGCTTGAAAAGGTTGGGAACCCCTGATTTACAGGCCCCTGGAGACCCCCGGAACCACAGCCAAACTGCATGCGCTGGCTCTTTCTTTCCCCATGGCAAACAAAACCAAAAGTGTGTTTCCTATACAATTAAAGTTAGACGTGCATGTAACTCTCCCTTCTCAGCAAAAGGAAGAATTTCTATATTGTGCTAGCAAAAAATTGTATTTCCACTTTGTGGGCATAGGCATCCAGACTGTCAGTTTTTTAAAAGAGAAAATGAAGTGGGAAACCCCCAAAAGAACAACAAAATTTTTTTTAAACAGTGGCCACAATAGTTTTTGCATATTCTAAACACACACAAAGGTGTTTACTTTGGGGGGGGAAAGGAAAAGATCAAAAACTTTAGTAAGAAAAAAGTCTAATTCAGCAGTGGTTCGTGAACCCAAATTTGTTCCTCTGGAAAAAAATAAAATAGTAGTAAACTGCATTGCTTCCGTGATTAGGTTAGGAAAAATTTTAAGCGATGACGCATCTCAAGTGTCCAGTTAAGGAAAGTCAGAGGGAACTCCTAAAGGTCTTGCCTTGGTCCTTGCTGGCCCTGCGGATTAACGGCATGTATGTACCCTGGCCGTGGTTCAAGAATGTACTTTACTATCCATCGTTAGTCAAAGCAAAGACTGCTCAACACTAAAGAGAACTGTTAATACTTGGGGAAAGTGGTTGAGTTCTAGGCAAGTTTCGTTTTCTTTCCTGTTAAAATCATGGGTTTCACACTTAATGTCAGTCAACTAACATAAGGGTTAGAAGTGATCTATTAAAACTGAGACACAGTTTGCTCCGACAAGATAGTTTGGATCCCCGGGAAGAGACTTGTTCTGCCAGGTTTGGGGGTCACCTGTGGGAAGAAAACGATGTAGCAGTTTAGTATCCATCATTACAAGGCGGAACATCTTGGAATAACAGTATGTCTAGAAGTTGATATGATCATGTTTTGCTGTAAGAAATGGCTCTCATTTGAATGACGAACCCAAACGTCTGCCCCAAGTCACTGTTTTAACTTACTAACTCTAAACTTTTCTGTAGAAGTTCTGGACATACCAGTATTTGCACGTTTCCTTTTTTTATGGTTAGGAAGCCACCTTGCAGTATCAAATGCTACAGAAGGATCCTGAACAACAGGCCTGTGCTGGCCCAGCGGGATACCGGGACGTGTCGCTGTGCACCCCTACTTATAACTTAAAGGGCCATGCACCCCACAAATTTATTATCTCCATGCTGCTGCTGAAATGCTTCGGACTTTCTCCCACAGGACGGAGGGGAGTCCGGCGAGAGGAGCTGAAGCAGGAGCGGAAACTGCTGAGGTGGCGTGGCCCTTTAATTTATAAGTTATAAAAAGGGGAGCATGGTGACATGTCCCGGTATCCCGCCGGGCCAGCACAGGCCTGCTGAATAACTGTGGTTCTCTGAAACTTTCAATAAAACCAATTGGTGGGATTAAAGCAGAAATAGGGTCTCTGATGGGAGTCCACCATATGACATTTCTTATAGCTTACCTGAAAATTTAGCTGAGTGCAACCTTCCACTAGGAGTAGAAATGCCATTCAGACAACTGTCCTTCATTTGAATCTTGCCATGAAACACTAACAAGGGGCACTACACCCCAAATGTTTATAGCTTGTTTGGGGAAAATTCACTAGCCTTCACCAACTGAAGTGCAAGTTTAATGTCTGAAAATGAGCTATTTTGACTAAGCAAATTAAGCTGGCATTTGCCCAAATCCCTTGCTACTGACATTCCTAAATGTCTGCTTCTTAATACAAGCACAACCTAATGCATTACTGGTGCAGAATCACCTTTTTGCCATTTTACATCACATAACACACTTTCTGTGAAGCTCTGGCGAGACCCCTTCATTACTATGGAGTAGGGAGCAAATCAAGGCTAGATAAAACTCTCTCTCTCATCTTAACACTAGACATGTTATGCAGTTCTACAGAAAGGTTCCAGACTTCTTGTGAGAAACTCATGGAAACAAACATGATGTACACAATGATCAGTATGCTGAAGTGATGACACTTGAAGTGGAGACCACAAGTATAATGGTTGGCTTGTCATTGGTTTGCACACGCAGTAATCTCCTTCACATACTAAGTTATGAGAGCCTGTGAAGTTTTCCTGGTTTTCAAAATGAAATTTTACTTGTAAGCAGAACCCACCCTCGTACCCAAGAAAGAACAAGGAGAAAGGATTTTTTTATTAGTCCCAGCTAGATTTGCAACTGTTTTACGAACTATCAGTAATCTGTGGTTTATAAAGATATAAAGGCATAATCTGATATGTGTGAGCATGTCTGAGAAAATCTCCTTTATGTGCAATGAAATAGTTTGAGAAAAGCAAGACTAAGATTTTTGATTTACCATTTAAAAACATGGGACTACTCTTGCACTGATCATCTATGACAGGGTACCCAAACTATGGCCTGTGGGCCAGAACCAGCCCCTGATGCCAATTCATCCAGCCCACTTATCACTTCCACTTCCGGGAGTGATGAGGGCAGCGCAGGCCAGATGAATTGGCATCGGGGACCAGATCCAGCCCACGGGCCGTAGTTTGGACACCCCTGGTTTAAGCAGAGAAAATGGCAGCCAAAAATCTATTCCATCCTGTTGCAAAACAGATTGCAAGGCACATTTTACTTCCGCTTCCAGTGGGAGGAACCATGTGACCAGCCCACTGAACCACGTGACGGGCACATGGCCTGAATAGTTTGGGCACCCCAATCTACAATCAAATACATTAATATTGCAATAATGCACTTAGTGTTGTGGTTCATTCAGTGTCTGGAGTTAGCTGTCCCCTCTAGTCCATGAAATGAGATGAAACAAGGCAATATATATACATATGTATTTTGGGGTGGGGGGTGGGGATAATGTGCCAGTAACATCTGACTTTTAAAAAATGTGTTGCAGAAGAGGTTAGTATGTGTAACAAATGTTCTGTTTCCAAAGGACAGAGGAACATGAAAACATGTTAGGAAAAGATTAAGAGAAAGAGAGAGTGAGAAAGAGATCCGATAACCAACTAATATAGATATATTTGTATATATATATATATATTTTTAAAAAGAGAGAAAACAAATATTTATTTAAGACACAGTATGGCTTATACATCAGAAGACAGAGTTGGCCAATTGTGAAGTTTGTCTCAAGGAGCAAGATTACTGATTTTAACACCACATTGAAATATGTCAGCTGCAAGGAAGGGCTTATAGCTTGATACAGACAGAAAAAGGCAACCCTTCATACACACACACGCACACACAAGCACCGCATGAGCACATGTAGATAGACTAACTCGGAAAGGAAGGTCTGTTTTTCTCACATTAGTAGAGATTACGTAAAACAAGCATATTCCCTCTCGCCTTTCATTTCAAGTAAATTAATGAACAGGTTTCATCGGTTACAAAATAAAGCACGGTTTGAAGGAATTATATAGAATATAAGTGGCACAAATTTTGGATCCTTATGACTTGAAACTGTCCATTTTCTAGCAGTGCTAATTTTGTTGGGTTTTTTTTACACACAGTTAAATACCTGCATGCAACACATTCATTGAACACCCATAAAAATCAACCAGCCAAGATTTTTCTAAGTAACTGGACCCTTCATTAGAGAAGCATCTGATGTTCTTTTGACTTTCTGTACTTTCTGGTGTCAACATAATGGCAATGAAAATGATAGATACATCAGTGGCAAATACGAATACATTTAAATACTGTACACATGACTTCATTGCTTTTATATATACCATATACATATATGTACACAGGTGTGGGTGTCAAAATGCAATTAGATTTACTGGAAACACACCCTTTTGTCCAATATGCAGAAGAGACTCATTTTTTCACTTCATGAAACTGCTTGAAATTTATTCAAGAAATCTATTTTCCCCCATTAAATCTTTTTTTAAAAAAAAAAAAAAAACCAATGGTGCTTCCCCTCCTTTAAGTGACTGAGGGCTACAGAACATACTGGGGAAAGAGTACAAGCATACCAAACTATGACAGAAAAGAACATTTCTCCACAACATTTCAGAATCTGAAAGGAGACACAAATGTGTGTATTGAGCCTAAATGTGTCAAAAATGAGTTACATTGGATTCGTCTGCAAGATGAAGATTTCCTTTTTCTTTCAATGGCCAAATTAATACTCAATACTGTTGCATACAAAAATATGACCAAAATACTAATGTTTTTTGCCTCAATTTAAGCGGGGCTGCGACAGCGCTCCGTGGTCAATAAAGAACTCTGTATAAGTTGTTACAAACCCAGTTAGAATTTCTCTCAAGCGTAAGAAAAAGTGTAACTTTCTCATTTTTTTAGTGTTTTGCAGTAGCATTAGTCCTTGAGAAAGAGAGACAGAGAGAAGTAAGAGACAGAAGAGTGTTGTGAGTGAGGAAACAAGGTAGATAAAAACTGCACCAGTGAATGGACCAATGACAAAAACCTGCATGACATTCTCTACCTTGCCATTGTGGTTTGTCCGTCATGGGTTTCTGCAATCATTTTTTGCATCATGAGTCAAGTGCGTGAAAGACACTTTGCAAATGGAAATGAAATGGAGAGTGGACATAGATACAGTGATAGAGTAGCATCTTTCGATTACACAGTGCCACCTTTCCGTCAGGTGAATTTTTTTTATTTAAATTATACGATAGCACCCAAAAGCCCCAAAAGGACAGAGGGAGGACAGCATACCCGACGAGGAGTCGGAGGATTTTAGAGCAAAAGACCAACCATCAGGGGTCATAGACGCACAATGGGGTAGGCGCAGCTCCACCGGCTTCAGGAATTTTAGTCCATGGGGCCCGCACATGACCAAGGGGCTGAGCAGTGTTTCACCTGCAGTAGAAGGGACGGAAGGGACAAAGGGTGAGGGCAACACTCTTGAGACTGATCATATATACCAAGGGTTCCCAACCTAAAGCCCACGGGCCTGATCCGGCCTATGGCACCATTTCGTGTGGCCTCCCACCCCTCCAAGGGCATTCGAGAAACAAAATGGACACCCCCACCATGCAGGCAGGGCAAAAATGGCCTCCTGGCCGTTGAAGCTAACTGAGAGAATGTGACCTGGCCCCCGGCTTGAAAAGGTTAGGAACCCCTGATAAAACACATCAGCATCGCACTGGAAGAGTCAGGAGCTCAGAAAAGTGAGATTAGCTGAGATCTTTAAACCAAAGAAAGAAAGCAATCACACATATACCACCCCATAGTGCTTAGTGCACTCTCTGGGCAGTTCACAAATTAATTAGCATTTTGCCCCCCAAACATGCTGGGTACTCATTTTACCAACCTAGGAAGGCTGGAAGGCTGAGTCAACCTTGAGCCCTGGTCAGCCCTGCAACTGTTCTTCTTCTTTGTGGTCCCCTATGAATTCACTGCATATGCACAGTGAACCTATTCGTGTGGATTCACAGAGACTACGAAGAAGAACTTGATATTGTGTAGGGGCAGAAACAGACATTGTAGATAGCCCATAATTAGAACATGGTTATAGATAACAAGAATATAGTACAAGCAAAGACACATCTATACTGCTCCATAGTGCTTAGTGAACTCTCTGGGCCAGGGATTCTCAACCTGCAGCCCATGGGCTAGATGCGGCCCACGACACCATTTCATGTGGCCCCACACCACCTCCACCACACCAGGAAGTGCCATGTGGTGGAGGAAGGACAAAATGGCTGTCCAGCCCCTGAAGATGTCTGAGGGAGCGTGACCCGGTCCCCAGTTTTAAAAGGTTGAGAACTCCTACACTGGGCAGTTCACAGCTTAATTAGCATTTTGCCCCCACCCTACTGCGTACTCATTTTGCCGACCTTGGAAGGATGGAAGGCTCAGACAGCCTCCTTCCACTCCAGGGCGTTGAGCTTCTTGGATTGAGTGTCACACCAGAAGAGGAGAAGCTTTTTCCATGGGTATTCCAGCTATCCTTCTCATCCTGAAGGAGGAGGACAGATTGCTTATGTGTAACTGTAGTTCTTCGTGGACCCTGTGAATGCACACTAAGGGGTTACTTTCGTGCATGCGCAAAATTAACCCATTAGTGTGCTTCCACAGGGACTATGAAGAAGAGCTATTTTGTTTATGTAACTCTTTCCAGGAAAAGCAGTTGCCTCGCCTTTAAAAGACAGAAGGCAGAACTTGCCTATGTGATGCTGAAATAAAGCATGGGTTTGAATGAAACACAGCGACCCCAGAACGAGACTTACCTTTCTCTTTGTCTAAAGGCGGGAGGATGCTGTTGTCTCGGCAGACCTTGAAATAGATCTCTTGCTCGATCCCTTCTGGAATGGCTCCTTGTGGGATGATGATGCTAACTCCCGTCTCTATGGAGCTTAGGACGCCACCATTGCTGTTAAAAACACCTCGCGCTGTGGCGACTACAGTATGTCCATCCTCTTCCTCATCGTCTTCCAAAGCAGAAGGACTAAAGCCAGACAGAAAAGAGAGCAAGTTAGTTTGCTAGTTCTGAGGAGGAGGAGGAGGAAGATAATAACAGCGGGAGACGAAAGAGAACAAGTATGTTTTTTATGAGACAGGTGTGGGTCTACTGGGTAAACCCCATCAGTTTACCCAGAAGACACATCACCGATATTTCCTCAGACACCCAAGTAAGGGAAAATAGGTGCATCTTGTAAAACACACAAAATTGGCTACGCCTTCTTCTTTCTATAGTAGAAATAATGCAGATACATTCATCAAATGGTCCTTACTATGCAAGCAAATAACAAATCAAGAGTTTCAGTGTATGCATGGGACCATGTGGTTGTCTGCTCTGCAAATTCACAAGGCAATAAAGAAATCTTATACAAGCAGGTACATGCAGAGGTTCTAAGTTGCATCATTCTGTTGTCAGTAACTCTCTTTCAACCACCTTGCAGGATCCATGCATATCGAAATGCTTTTTTTGACCCCTCAAATTCTCTAAAGTAGCCCCCAACTTTGACTTTTGCTATTGCCGGTTATCTCTTATTGTGAACGTTTGGACCAGGGTTGACCAAACGTTACAGAGCGACGAGGGCAGTGCAGGGCCAGATGAATTGGCAATGGGGGCCAGTTGCGACCCACGGGGCGTAGTTTGGGCACCCCTGAGATGGAATGTAACGTGCCTAAACGGTGTTTTCATGCCTCGGAGACACTTTACCTTACGGGAATGGCTTTAGGCACAGCATTGACGTTATTTGGTTGATACTTGAGCTTGTCCGCCTGTATGGAGAAGGTATCCATGGCACTGTCAAACTCCGGTTGAGATGAGCTATGTGCTTTTGTAAGTGGCTGGGGAGAATTCTGAGGTTTGGATGGCAACTCTGGCTTATGCTGCTGATTCTCATCCGGCAGGAGGTTATGGTTGAATTTTGGACTCTCAAACTTGCGTTCAAAGGGCCGTGCGGCACTCGTGTAAGGTTTCGTCGTAAAACGATTGTAAGCTGGGGTGACTGTCTTTGGGATCTGCTCCGTCCCGTTCACCGGACCTTTGTCGGGGAAGCTCTTCTGAGGATAGAAGGTTGACTGCACGGTGTCTTCGCGGCTGGACGACCTGAAAGCAACTGGCTTGCTCTGAGGCAGGGGAGGCTCAGGCTTGGGCAGGGCAGAGTTCTGGAAGTCTGGCACAGAGTTTGCTGCGATGAAAGAGAAAGAGACATATGTGGAGTACCAAAAGAGCATTTGGAAGCTTGCAAAATAGCCTCACAAGCAAGAGCAAAATGTGACAATTCCATGGGAATAATAAAAGCTAGAATGACTGGTAGATAAAGATCACCCTTGTTCGAAAGCCAGTCATATCCGACTCTAGGGTTCAGTGCTCATCTGTTTATACAGCCAAAGGGCCAGCGCTGTCTGCGTCTGCAGAGGTTTCCATGGACATGTGGCAGGCATGCCTAGACACTGGAGTGCACAGAACACTGTTTACCTTCCCACCGAAGTTATCCCTATTACTACTTGCAATTTCTTGCTTTCGAACTGCTAGGTTGGTATAGATATAAAAATTTTAAGAGCAGAATCTCACACTTAAGGGCATCAAGATATGCTTGAAAGTATATGGGTGTTTCCTCACTAAATTCCAAGAAGCTAGAATGCCGATTCAATACACCCTGGCCTCGTGATGTGGAACATAAATGTTACAATTAAACTGCTAAGAACAGATACTACACTCAATCTTAGCCAAAAGGCAGAGAAGTGGCTTAGTAGTATTTGCAATATTAATAATCTTAAGTACTAACTTCATTACTCCTTAACTGGAATCAGAAAGGCTGTTTCTATGTACCCACTTCTGCTTTTGCTGTACTATGCTGGTCTTAGACCATAATAAGATTTGATTGAAGTATTATAATTGACCACATGCAGCTTACCTTCAGGAAGTGTGGGCTTGGGCTGAAGGGACACAATGGGGTTATTAATAGACTGAGGTTGGGTGTACTGCACTGGGGGCACAGAGGCAGGGGGAATCACTTGGGGGGCTGGCTCATAACGCTTTTCCCCAACGGCGCGATCCAAAGTCTCCATATCTATCGACTTTCCCCTGGGGAGAAGGAGGAAAATAAAAAGAAATAAGTAACTTTGACATAGACTCTAGAAGTTGTGTGTTTTTTGTTTAGGTTTATTTTGTGTGTGGTGGTTTTTCCTTCCTGATTCTGACCCTGGCTGCTGTTTATGCAAGTCTTTTCTGAATAAACTTTTAAAGTGGACAGAGGTAACCTGGTTCTCTTAGGGCAGTGATGGCGAACCTTGGCACTCCAGGTGTTCTTGAACTTCCAATTTCCAGAAGGCCAAATCTCTGTGAATCCACATGAATGGGTTTACTGCACATACATGGAATAAACCCATTCGTCTGGATTCACAGAGACTTGGGCTTCTGGGAACTGAAGTCCGAGAACACCTGGAGTGCCAAGGTTCGCCATCAGGGCATCAAATCCCCAACTGTTGAACACAGAGAAGGGATAGCAATTACACCAATTACACGGCAGGTGCAATACAAAATGAACTGAGGACTCTGGCTACCTCTTCCAACTTTAGGGCAAGGTCGTGAATCCAACCCAGTTCCAAATACAGTATCCTTAATCTTAGGACAATCGGGAAAAGCTTCCTCTGCGTTGCCTTGTTACATGACCCAAACAGCACAAGAAAAGGAGTCTGCTTCACCCTTACATATGTGGACAATGAAAGCGATTCATGTTTTCTCTTAGCAACATCACCTTTTCTTGTCAAAAATTGATTTTTCTTCCCTAATGTTATCTTAGATTTTTTTTGTAACTTCCAAAACAAAATAGAATAATATTAAAAAGCAAAGGAGAGTTTTCAACACTGATTTGTTAGATGAATTAGTAACACAAACCAAAGTAGATGGCACACAGAAAACAGATGACATTTGGGGTGTATTTTTTAATCTCTGTGTTGGTTATAACCAACTCTATAACTTTCTTCCATAGCACAATTTTGCTCAAAGTAAGGCCATATAAATTCATATGAAAAGGTAGTCAGATCTTTAAGAGCAGGGATAAAACTTACCTATGTGCCAGTTTAGAAACACTCCCAAATACACCTTGTATTCAATATTTATAATACCCTCTTATTTCAGAAATGCAACAAAAATAACCTTCACTTGCTTTATGTGCATAGGTTTTAGCTGGTTAAGTGGAGAAATTACAAGCTACTTTTAGTTTATGCCTTTCAGATGTTTCCCCCAGAAATTGAGATTTTTTCCAATGCGATGCCAAATCCCTATCACACCTTGAAAATGCATTCAAATTTTTTATCTGCACATAATGCCTGTGAGAGAACACAACAGAGGGGAGGACACTCCAAAAACTCCCTTACATCCACAATGTTCTTACCACTTGACGTTTCTTTTCAAGGAAGCATGGCTAGTGTAAGAGCCAAGAAATCTAGGCGATAGTAAAGCAAATGGCAACAGAATAAATGGAAAATAGTCATTCTAGCTTAACCGTAGTCCTTTTCACTTCGGCAAATCCTCAAAAGAAAAGCACAGAACAAAACCCCTCAGAAATACTATACACCCATCATAAAAGATACTTTATGATCCAGCTGATCTCAAATCACTTTGAGAGGGTCATCAGTAATATCAGGTATGACTATTGCTATGTTCTCCATTTTTAGAATGAGAAGGCTTTGCCCACCTTTCTCTGCTAGTATGTGGTTGCTGATGTCTTGCATGGTTTCCACACACTGAAAAAGGTTCTAAGCTCAACCTTTATTCTCAATGTGTACATGAACGTTTATGCATGTATGTTAGCATCTGGCCAGGTTATCCTGCTATGGTAATAGAGCAGACCAATGGTGGTTAACCTTGGCACTCCAGCTGTTCCTGGACTTCAATTCCCAGAAGCCTAAATTAGCACACCCAATGATCAGGACTTCTTGGATTTGAAGTCGAAAAACAGCTGGAGTGCCAAGGCTAGCTACCACTGAAGTAGACCATACTGTCAGTGACTGAACACCGAGCATCAGGTGGTGGTTAACTAACCTGACAGCCCTGAGGACTAGCGGCCTTGGCGAAGTCCACAAGAAAGGGTGATGATTCCCAATTGGCTTAAATCCCACTTGAATCCATCTTGATGGTGGGCAACAGCTTCATCAACCCTGGCCTGGGGCTGATGAAGACTTTGTATGCCAAAAGGGCTCAGGACTAGAAAGTGACTCGTGGAATTGGATCAGTGGTACTATGGGTATCATGATGCGATGTGGAAGGCAGATAAAAGGCCATGGCATTATATGAGCAGGATAGTCTTCACGGTTGATCGCCAATATTCGGAATCTGATACGGCACAAGAAGACGAATGTATGCATTATGCAGGGAGAGGAAGACAGATTCTCTTCTGTACTCATAGCCTTCAAGGAGATTAAAATAAGGACACACCGAAAGGAGGTTATGTTGTTACCTTCCATGTTTTAGGGTGGAGTGGCCAACCTTGGCACTCCATATGTTCTTGGAATTCAATTCCCAGAAGCCCTGATCAGCAAGCAGGTGTATTGACTTGGGCTTCTGGGAATTGAAGCCCAAGAACAGCTGGAGCGCCAAAGGTGGCCACCCCTGGCCCTCACGAGACTGTCACGCTATTTCCTTTTCTTTCTGGGGTGGTTAACCTTATTGTTCTAATGCTCTGTCCAAATGAATGCTGCAGTGGAAGACGAAGCACATGTTAGAGATGAAGTGAAAACTCCAGAAAGGAGAAAAGCTTACTTTGAAGAATAGTTGGTGTAGTTCAGCTGACTGTGCAGATGAACCGGTTTCGCAGGCTCGGTGTGGAGGTTGGAAGGGACCTGCGCAGCAGGCTTGTTATTGTCAAAACTTCGTCGATCGAAATAGGAGAGCTGCTTGCGGTAGTATTCCTCATCCTCCTCCGGATCGTAGTGGTTCGCCCGAACAATGTCCTCGGGCGGCTTAGCTTGAGGTCGCTGGGGTTCTGGGGCCCTGTTAAGACAGGAACATTCAAAATACATTTAGGAAGCTTTCAGAAGAAACAACATTCTTGGCTGTCAAGGGTTTCCACATAAGACCAGGTAAACCCTAAGTGTTGCTAGCATGGTTTTAAAACTGAAGTCATTATCATAGCTGCCAGGCAACAAAAGAAAGTTTCCCAGGTTAAATATCACATCAGTTAGGTCAATCAAAAGGGACTGCAGTGACTCGAGTGGTTAAGATGCTGAACTTGACTGGAAGGTCAGCAGGTCGAGACCCAAAAGCTGCATGACGGAATGAGCCCCCGTCTCTGTCCCAGCTCCTGCCAAACTAGCAGTTCGAAAGCAAGAAATTGCAAGTAGATAAATAGGGACCACTTAAGGTAAACAGTGTTCCATGCACTGTTGAGGCATGCCTGCCATGTGTCCACGGAAACGTCTGCAGACACAAACAGCACTGACGCTTTGGCTATAAACCGACATGAGCACTGAACCCTAGAGTCGGATATGACTGGCTTTCGAGCAAGGGTGACCCTAACCAGCACAGTATAACGAGAGGTAAACTTTTAAAACATTAAATACTTAAAGTGTCGTTAAAGTATATTATTCAAAAAAACATTTCCAGGTAAAAATTTATTAATTAGGTCTGTACACAGGATTACACCCCACCACCACCACATTTGGCCTTGGCAGCACATCTGATTACAAGGACCTGATCTATATAGCCCACACGTCTCACAGCCCCCATATATAAACAGTGCACATCTGCATTTACCTGTACACCGGTTTGTCATGTTCATACTGGTTTTGAGAGACAGGTTTAGGACCGCTTACTGGGTTGCTGTTAGGTTTAGGTGCAAGCTCTGGCGGCTGCCAAAAAAAGAAAAGAAAAGCAGGTCAAAACGAAACAGAAAATATATCCTTCGGACCTTTTAGAACTCCTGTCTCCATTTACGATCCTTACGGGGCCTTGTTTCATAAGAACTTTGATCCAGCTGATGTTTTCCAGCTACCAATGACTTTTGATGTGAAAGATTTCAGCTTCCGAAACTTAACTTCATTAAGGCTGGAGTGACCCGAGAAGCTCAACTTCACCCTGAGACTGCCTGACAGTCTCTGAAAATCCTGTTTTGAGGGTCTCTCTTTTGCTGCCTCTGTGATCCTCGGGGGGGGGGGGACCCTGCAAATTAGCCTAATCTCTTCTGAGGGACCTTTCAGCTAAAGAGCAGTGAAGGTGTATCATCATCATTATTATTATCATCCTTTCAATTAGCTCACAGACTGTCCTCATATTTCGAGGCCAACCCTTGCACTGTAGCATGGTTCACTTTTGATCAGTGAAGGGCCAAGAACTCGGGATCGGGCGCTCCCTTAAAAGTCAAAGCAATCCTGTACCCATTGAGAGATCTTCACCGCATCTGCCCCAAGAAACATTCTTCTAGTAAATATTGGCTAAATACAGAGATAGGGATAATGAACAAGGATTTTGAATCCTTAGACCAGCCTTCCTTGTTCTAACCCATGATGGCAAACCTTGGCTCTCTAGATGTTCTTGGACTTCAATTCCCAGAAGCCCAAGACTCTGTGAATCTACACAAATGGGTTTACTGCACATGTTCTTGGACTTCAATTTGTGTGAGTTCACAGGGACTTGGGCTTCTGGGAATTGAAGTCCAAGAACACCTGGAGTGCCAAGGTTCGCCATCTCTGTCCTAGATTGAGAGAACCTAACTGCATCTGCAGAATACTTTCCAAGTTTAGTTATTCTTCTATTTAATTCTTCAGTGAACCAAAAATACAGAATGAATACTTCATTACAGAATATTTGAACTATTAACCAGAGTGTGTGTGTATTGACTGTTTTTTAAAAAAAATACCATATATACTTGAGTATAAGGTGATTTTTTTCAGCACCAAAAAAAAATGGAAATAAGCAGACTCGGCTTATACTCGAGTCATCTGCTTTATTTACCCAGTTGCATGGGAGATCTGCACTTCCTGTCCTTGCCAGAAAGTGGTTAGATCTGGATCATGGCTGTAGCCATGACCTTTTCTTCTGCCAATGACAGGCTTTCATATAGAAGTGATTATTGACACTCACTAACAGCTGCTTCATTTTTCACCCTCAGCTTATACTCAGGTCAATCTACTTTCCTGGTTTCTCAGGTCAAAATTAGATAACTCGGCTTAAATTTGGGCCAGCTTATACTCGCATATATACGGTACATTTATTTCTTGAATGGGAAACTCCTACCAACCTTAGGGATGATGGTAACTGTAAGGTACTTTTCTGCTCCATGCACCCATAATTTAAAAAAACCCAAAAAGAAAACAATGGGAGAAAAGAGAAATAAGTTTACAAAGTATTTACCTTGACCACAGGAACTTCGTTAGCATCCTTGATTTTTTCCATGGATGACGACCGTTTGTTTTCAAACATCTTGACCCTGGTCAGCACCGACTGAGGTTTCATGGCCGGGTCGTCTTCCTCTTCCGGTGCTGGTTGTGCCGGCAGTGGTTTCCCGCCGGAAGGCAGGCTTTCCAGTTTGCTTTGCGGTGGCAGGGGAGGGTGCACACCGGCTGTGTTGTGAGAAGGCTCGTACGGTCCGGCTTTTGCGCCAAACCCTGGCGGGGGGACGGGTTCATAGGCCCGGGGCTGCGACTCAAAGTAATGCTTGGGTTCGGGAGATCTGGGCACAGTGGAGGAATAAGCCTCAGGTTTGTATCTCCCATGCGTTTCATACCCGGCCGGGTTCTGCTCTTCATACCTTAGCTGGGAGAGGTTGAAGTTCTTTGGCGCAGGCTCATAGCGCGGCCGGCTGTCATAAGCCACAGGGGGAGAGGGCTCTTCGAAGCGAGGTTGCCCTGAGAAATAGCCACGTTCTGAGCTTTCATCTGCTGTATTCTGTCGGGGGCCAAAATCCCTGGGCGACTGGCTGTCATAAGGTGGACGGGGCTGGTAGGGTGGCTTCTCATCGTAGTAAGCCCAGTGGTCGTCGTACGGCGGCACCGCCTCCTGGTAGTGGAGACGAGGGTCATAGCCATGGGAATACTGGTCCACGTAGTTTGTGGAGTCGTATCGGTAAGCTAAAGGCTCATAGTCCCGGTTGAGCTGTTTTTCTGTGTACTGGGCCTGAGGGTCGTAGGTCAGATTCAAATCCTTCTCCTGCTTCTGCACTGGCTGTTTTAAGACATAGTTGGCCCGAGGGGGCTCCTCGTTGAGGTACGGCTCCTTCCTATACATCTGCAGGGAGAGAATAATGTTGCTTGCTGTGCATGAGCACAGAAACAAAACCATGGCAGGTAGCCAGTACTAATAAATACATTTTGTGTCAGAAATTTCTCTGGGTCGAAAAGGATTTTTGCTGGAGAAATTCCACTCAGGGGACGCCTAAATGAGGCTCCTTTCATGTCTCCAAGATCCGTCGTGCAGCACTCGGGTATCGAAACCCGACCTTCCAGTCTCTAAGCTCAGCATCTTAACCACTAGGCCACTGCAGTGCTATTATTATTATTATAACCAGAACTGTGTACAGATTACAGAAACTGCACAAACCTCCATTTTTTCAAAAAAAAAAAAAAAACCCCATCCTTTTTGCAAGCACATTTTAAGGATTCTTTATGTGATACAACCAATAGTCTGAAAAGAAACTTTCTTCTTTCTCAAAAGCTTTAGGATGGCCTTTGCCCTCTTCCATTTTTGTTTGGCATCAAAACCAAAATTTTTTTTAAAAATCTGGTTCTTGATTTATAGCAGTGTCTTTTTTAGTTCATCAGAACGTTTCAAGTAAATTAAGCCAGACCTGCAGCGGGACCCTGAAAATGCTCTTTCCTGACCTTGTCTCCAGAATTATTTGTTTACTTACTTGCTTTTTTAAAAAGTGATGTTTCAGCATGCCACTGAAATATGAAAATGCTCATTAAACAAGCTGCAATGAGGCTGGTATTTAATGTGTGTCTGAAGAGGAAGCAATAAAGAAGAATGAAGGCAACAGACATCAAATACAGTACAAATTATTGTGATGCCAATAGCATAGCCACGTCTCTCCCTCATTACACTAATTAGTCTAGGCCTGGTTCTCCTCATCCCTGTGCTTCTGATCTTACCTTTGTATGCTCCTACCCTGGCTGGGGCAAAGGCGCCAGTTTCAACCTACACAATGGTTCCATCATCCACCATCCGGGTTGCCATGAACTGCAACCAGGATACAATGAAATGATCCCTAATGTTCCACTTCCGTTCCTTAGAATACCTGCTTTGGTTGTGTTTTCTTGTTTTGCAGTGGGCTCAGTGGTTAAGATGCTGAACTTGACAACTGGAAGGTTGGCAGGTCAGGACCCGAGTGCTGCACGACGGAGTGAGTGCTGGTCTCTGTCCCAGTTCCTACCAACCTAGCCATTCGAAAGCAAGAAAGTGCAAGTAGATAAATAGGTACCGCTTCCATGGGAAAGGTCATAGCTTTCCGAGGACTCTGGGGTCTAGTCATGACCATAGAAACGTCGGCAGACGCAGACAGTGTTTGCTCTTGGGCTGTAAATGGAGGTGAGCACCGAACCCTAGAGTCGGAGATGACAAGTTTTCAACTAAAGATGACCTTGATCTAGTAGCTAATAATAATTTCATGTCAGAAATTATTCTGGATTGAAAGGATTTTTTTGCAGAAGAAACTCCGCTCAGGTAATGCCCATATGAGGCTCCTTTCATGTCCCCAAGAGCTGGGACAGAGACGGGCCCTCAATCCATCATGCAGTACCCAGGTCTTGAACTGCCAATTTGCCAGCCTTCCAGGTAACAAGGCAAGTAGCGATTTACATCACAAGGGTTTGAGCTTTTTGTTGCGTTTGATTCTTCAGCTACGTGGGTCCATTTAGGTGAACTGAGAGAGAACCTCTGGCCAAACCTATGACAATTATCCAGCAAAAATGCAAACAACTAGGAATCATTTTTATATAATACAGGAAGATTATAAATCACAGCACAGGTAGATTCTCAGAAGAGAGGCCTGATTTCCTCATCATTGAGAGAGAACGGGATCAGCCACATACATTTAAAAGAAGGACAAAGCATGGTTTGAAATGAAATGAATCTTCCAACATTTTAATTTATGCATTTGATTTTGAGCAGATATGAAAAAAGCAACTTGAATTCATGCAGAGGGGGGAAATTAATCAAGTTAGATCCTTTTTATATAAAAAGAAGAAGTGCAGGAGCTCTTTGGTAAGCTGCAGAAATGCTCATGGAGATGGGAGGTTGGGGGTAAAAAAAGACATCTTTAGTAAGGGGATAAAGCAAATATGATTGTGTGAGAAAGGGGGGGGGGGATGCTCCGTGCAGCGGTAGATTAACCCAGACGGAGGTACCTTTGCCGGATCTATATGCGTGGATAAGGACGGCTCTTGGTCTCTGAGCATTAAGTGAGGCACCTCCGTGGTGGGTGTCCTGAGAGGGCCAGGTTGGTAAGCGCTGTAAGGGGCCAAGCCAGGCTCCTCCAGCCTCAGGCTATTCAGGCTTACGCTAGGGAGAACGGCAGGCGTTGACGAGACTGCAGGGTTTGGTTCTGGTGATGGGGAAAGGTAAGGGGCGGCGGGAGAGGCATCTGCTTTCTGTGGAGTATTTAAAATACAAGGTTTTAATACACAACAATTGCTGAGTGTGTGTGTGTGTGTCGCTTTTGACATGCTTCGGAGTCATATATTATAGTAGTAAAAACCGCCCAATAAATGCTGCCACAAGTGTTTATCGGAAATCAGGAAAGTCCCGTTTTTGGACATCATGTTGGCCAGGAGATTTCGAAAACTGTTGTCTAAAAAAGGAGTTTCTCCAACTCTGTTACTACTACTACTACTACTACTACTACTACTACTACTACTACTACTACTACTACTACTACTACTACTAAATAAATAATAAATAATAATAAATAAATAATAATAAATAATAATAATAATTTTGTGTCAGAAATTATTCTGGGCTGAAAGGATTTTTTTGGAAGAAACTCTACTCAGGGAACGTCCAAATGAGGCTCCTTTCATGTCAAGAGCTGGGACAGAGACGGGCGCTCAATCCGCCATGCAGTACTTGGGTCGTGAGCTGTTGACTTGCCAGCCTTAAGGTTGAGAACCCCTGCTCTTGTGCAACAGAAAGAAAAGAGGACAAGGCCCAGGAATGGGTCAGCCGTGGTCATGTCCCCACCTACACGAGGCTGAAGACCTCAGAAACTGCCCTGCCAATGGTAATCTGTGACACCATCCACGAAATGGAAGAAAAGAAAGGATTGGACGCTTTTCCTTTGGACACCCAGCCATACTCAAGATGAGGAGAGGTGGAGCCAAAATGTTTGCCCAGGATCCAGATTACACTAAAACTATCCAGCTCTGTTGTAATTCTATGGGAGCACCAAGGAATCCCATTTGGCCGCTTCATTCCCTTCCGTCTCCCCAGCATTCAAGGGAGTTAAGACAAATATGGATACCGATGGAGTGGTGGTAGTGGTAGAGGAGTGTGCAATTTTGCAACCGTTGGGTTTATGACACTTACCGCCTGAGCAGGATTGGGTTTAAACCCAGGGGATTCTATCCTGTGGTCTGCCTGGGTTTGGGACTGAGCCTGCGCTGCGTAGGGCGGATAGGCCTGGTTGTCGTGATGCACTCCGGCCGAATCTTCCCTTACAGGCTCAGAGGAGCGCGTGATCGCTGACTCGGGCGGAGTCCCCGCTTCGTCGTTGAGCGTCTCATCCAGCTCTTGGTCGGTGTAGGCCCCACCTTCCGTATCTGTGTCCTCGTAGTCCGAGGTGTGCCTACTGTCTGTACTGTACATGGAGTACTCGCTACCGGGGGCGGACAGGTAGGACAGGCGGTCGTCGTGCAAGTCAAGGTCGTCGCTGGTAGCACCATCTGCCTGTGTTAAAACACATCCAATTGAGGGATTCATAAGGAAAAGACACGGCAATAAAACGTTAATACCGTATTTCCTTGCGCTGAAACAGAGGTTAAACAGCACTGTTTAATAATTTTAAAAAAAGCCACAGGTTCCACATGTCATTGGAAGGGGCTAGAAATCAGTGTTGGAATAAAGGCAAAGCATTCACACTTTATATACTGCCCGGCAGTTCACAAGTTAATTAACATTTTGCCCCTGACATGCTGGTTACCCATTTTGCCAACCTTGGAAGACTGAGTCAACCTTTATCCCTGGCCGGGAATGAACTCTCGACCTTTTGGTTGCAGGACAGCAGTTTAACCACTGACAAAAAAAAAAGGTGTGGGACTTTGAAAACCTAACTCCTATATTTGTGAGCTTTCGTATTTAAATGTGATCTTTTGTGGAGTGGACTTGATCCACAAAAGCTCACAATTAAATACAGGAGTTAGTCTTTAAGGCGCCACAACTTTTTTTGTTTACTCTCTGATATGTTAGTATTTCCAGCTAAGGTCTTCCACCCAAGAACCAACCAGACCAGCCTTACTTGGTTCCCAAAATCAGACGGGCTCAGGTGAGTTCAGAGATCTCTCCTTCTAGTTGCAGAGGGAAGGCAGGCTGACTTGACAGCGTTTCCTGTGCTGGCTTTCCCTGCTCAGGGAGGAATATGGTAGGAGCTGGACCCCAGGCAGTAATTAATGGGCTGGAGTCCTGGGCCTTTTATAGTCTAATTAGAATACATTTCCCCCACATTCTTTGTTTCCTTTCCTGAAAGTGCAATCATCAGCCTCTAAGCAACATAAAAACCAGGCTTATTATTATTATTATTATTTTGCCCTGCATACTCTAGTTCTAAATCCAAAAGGAACGGAACTGCAAGATGGCCAGTTGTCCTTGTTTCTTATTCTTTAAGGTCCGCACTCCTTTGCATGGTCAAAGTTATGTAGCACTCCAAACAACGAGAGGGGCAATGAAATTAGAAGCCAATACAGTACATAATATTTTGGGGGGAAATGCAGGAAAAGCCATCCCAGCTGGATTTAGCCCAACTGGACTGTGAATTAGCGATTCCTTCTCAAGACGGAGCTCTGCATTACAATGAACTGATGCCCTGAAAATGTCACTTTGATATATAACAGCCACCCCAAATGGGCAAAACACACACACAAAGGCCTTACATAATCTATTGAAGATAGTAAAATGCTTGTCCCTTTTGCAGTGGTGGGGGGACAGGAAAGCGTAGGAAGTGCTGGGAGGACAAATAGCTTTCCAAACATATTGGCCAAAGAAAGTATACCAAAAATGCCTTGCTTACTGTATGCAATGTCAGGACAACACAAATGAAAAATTTTTTTTTAAAGCTTCCTACCTTCCCTTCCGAGACCCACACTAATTGATTCTGTTGTTGTTGGACGGCTTCCTTAAGGGCTCCGTACCAGCCGTCGTTCATTGAATTCAAGTTAATAGTTGCTGGAAAAACAAAATAGGTAACGTGAGCAGGCTGTCAGTGAAGCTCCTTTAGTTCCCCAGACTTTTCAGATTATGATTTTAAGACTGCTTTTATGGTAAAAGGTAATGGTCGCCCTTGTTCGAAAGCCAGTCACATCTGGCTCTAGGGATCAGTGCTCTTCTCTGTTTATAGCCAAAGACGTTTGCAGACATTTCCATGGTCATGTGGCAGGCATGACTAGACACCAGAGTGCAGAGAACGCTGTTTACCTTCCCGCCAAAGTGGTCCCTATTTATCTACTTGCAATTTCTTACTTTCAAACTGTTAGGTTGACAGGATCTGGAACAGAGATGGGAGCTCTCTGGTCTCGAACACTTGGCATCGAGTCATTGGCTGCACAGTCTACTTCTTTACCATACCACAATGTACGGCCTGACGACCTTCTTGTCGTAGGCAAGAAGAAATACAAACTTTGAAGCTTGCCTTAAACATAGAGGCCTGGCTTGCAGGTCTAGCTTGATCATGGAGCTTTGGCGTCTTCTGGTGCTCAGCCCAAGAAAGCCAGCTTGTGTTTGTATTTCTTTTTAAGGTTTAATGAAACATAGAACCAACCCTAGCCTTTGAACTCTGTAACAGCTCCCTCTGCCATGTATTTCTGGTAGAAATAGAAACATAAATTCTCACAATTTCTTCTTCCCCAACGCGCTCACCTGTAAAGAGGTGGTGGTTGTTTTTTCGCAGCTTGTGGGCCCTCTCATACAATTTTCTGGCACTTTTTCGGGATTCTGGACATAGCCTCATCCTCATGGTTTTGACACCCTGTTTTGAATCAGGGTTCAAGAAAACCACGATCGGATACCACTGTGCATAATTTAGGCGGTCTACGGCATTCGGCGTGACATCGAGTAGCGCGTGCTTGTCCTAGGGAACAGGAAATAAAAAAGGAAATGATTGGTCCTGCCTCAGGTGACTCAGAAAGGCAAATAACCTGAGCTCACGAAACCTTATAGGAGAAAAGATTCTTCAGACATTCTAGCATGGTTACTGATTCCTGAACAAATGATCCCCCACCCCCCAAACCCATTTCACATCTACAACTGCATCCAAGAGGGAGTCAGTTCCACAGATCCTTTCCATGCAATTATTGCAAGAGCAAAGATTAGGATCATGTGGCAGGGAAGTGCAAGTATAGAGGTAAAAGTTGTCCTTGTTCGAAAGCCAGTCGTATCCGACTCTAGAGTTCAGTGCTCATCTATTTATAAGCCGAAGAGCCCGCTGTCTGTGTATGCAGACGTTTCCATGGACACGTGGCAAGCATGTTTCAACATCGGAGTGCACAGAATGCTGTTTACCTTCCCACCAAAGTGGTCCCTATTTATCTACTTGCAATTTCTTACATTCAAACTGCTAGGTTCTCAGAAGCTGGGACAGACGATGGGAGCTCACTCTGTCATGTAGCACTCGGGTCTCGAACTGCTGACCTGCTGACCTTCCAGTCATCAAGTTCAGCATCTTAACCACTTGAGCCACCGCAGTCCTTGCACAACCAGAGAAGAAAAGCTCACGTATGGTTTTGTCTCAAAGGGGTGTCATCGTGCATCTTACATTGCCCATACATTTCTATCATTTGCAACTATTGTGTCTAAGTCCTCTATGATCCTGTGCTGTTATTCCTGAAGTTCATTGGGGAAAACAGACCATTAAAAATAAAGGAGTTAGTCACTTACTTTGTCAATTATCTGTTTTATTGTATGAAGTCGAATAATGCCCGAACTTCGCTGATCTGTCCCAGCATCCCTCGGCTCACTTTCTGTTAAAAACAAAGAAGTTCAACATCACCTGCGAATCAGTTACACACAACACCTTCCCTCCTCCATCAAGACATCTTATTCCTCAACAACAACAACATTATTGTTATTATTATTATTTTTGAAATGCTCTCTGGAAGTCTGGAATTACTTTTAAGACCACTCTTCAGAACCTTTCTTTCCTGACCAAGTCAGAAAGATGTAATTTCTCTATTTTATGAGCAAGAAAACGGTTCATTAACCCATCTGCAGGAAACCAAACAGGTTTATTGAAAATCATGCAAAGGGTAAAGCACGTTATACGTACCCCTGCCATTACTACCACCCTAAAGCAGGAAGTCAAATAATCCCCCAAAACCCCACTGCCGTTCATCCAAACCTATGAGCTGCTGTTCTACACCTCAGTAGTAAAACTCATGTTCCGAGAAGCAGTTAAGACACTTACTTGCAACCTGATAAAGATCTGGCTCTTCCCTGGCCAGCTTCTCCCGAGCGACATCAGCAATTGGTCCAAAGATTGTAACAGGCCGGAGAAATCCAGCTGGAATTAAAAAGGGTCACCAGGATAAGCCTTTGGAAAAAGTAACTCCTTAGGCAATTTGTGATGGCTGAAAAGTCACCATCTTTACCAGGCTAATAGCCCCAGGCAGATGCCATGTATTACTGCCCCCATCAAAAAGACACTGAGTTGATCGATAAATATACAGTACATCAAAATACAATCCAATATGAATCTGACTTATCTAGATCAACCATAAACCTCAACAAAAGTGAGCAAGTTGTTGCTTTCCTCAGAACTCTTCTTCAAGCTACTTGGGGGCAAAACGAACAAACAATGGAAGTTGACAAATTCTGGCTAGATATGTCAAACCACAGAAGCAGAGAATAAGTGTTCAAGTCTGTTGAATGCAGGTTTCAGTGACAATGACTCACATCTGAAATCAGGCAAGGCAAAGTCTGAGATGGGTGTGACTCGAGCCAGAAGTCCCCTAAACTCACTCCTGGCCCAAACCTCCTCCCTCTTGCCATTGTCAGCCTTCCTGTTCCTATCCAAAGACACTCTCAAGTGCAGTTAGTACATTACGGCAACAGCTCCATCATTTGGAAAAATTAGGAGTGAGAGACTACAGAGGAAATTTTCAACTGCATAGTCAGTGTTTATTTCCTTTTCACTGATGTGGCTTTCATTATATTTTTAACTGGTTTTAGAGTTTAATCAATTAGGTTTTCACTTTATTTTATCGCTGTTTCCCCTCAAGTTCACCTTCGCGGAGAACAACGCGTTCATATGCAGGAAACTTGGTCTGGACTGGTTGGGCCGAAAGGTCTTCTCTGCTTTTCCTCAAGTTCCTCTTTGAACTGCGCAAGCCTCGAAACCTCCAGAAATCAGCACGGTCCCCGCCGGCAGTCTTCGGAAGCGTATACTGCACGCTCGCCAGTTGCTCAGCTCTGTGTGAAAATGCATGGGTAGGTGGGTGGGGGAATGATAAAGGACATGAATAGTAATAATAATTTCATGTCAGAAATTATTCTGGGTTGCCTTATACTCAAATATATATGTTTTTTTTTTAAAAAAACAGTCAATACACACACTCTCTTTCTCTGATTAATAGTTTAAATATTCTGGAATGAAGTATTCATTCTGTATTTTGGGTTCACTGAAGAATTAAATAGAAGAATAACTAAACTTGGAAAGTATTCTGCAGATGCAATTATGTTCTCTCAATCTAGGACAGGGATGGTGAACCTTGGCACTCCAGGTGTTCTTGGACTTAAATTGCCAGAAGCCCAAGTCTCTCTGAATCCACACAAATGGGTTTATTATGTGTACGTGCAGTAAACCCATTTGTGTGGATTCACAGAGATTTGGGCTTCTAGGAATTGAAGTCCAAGAACACCTGGAGTGCCAAGGTTGGTCATCACTGATATAGTCTTTCCAACTGGCTGGACACTGTGGTAATAAAATGCTGTACTAGATAAGCCTTTCCTACAATCCAGCCAGCTTCTTGTTAAGATTTGCCTTCTCTCCCAGAACCACGGGTGTTTCCAGAGTTTCTAATGCTATATTTTAGTGCTTGCCAAGAGATCAGCGGGACCATTAAAAGGAAACTCTATTTTGCAAAATGACCTTGAGAAGGCAGCCTTGAGAGATGGAAGTCTGGAAATTCACACATAAAAACAAACAAGGGGGGAGGGGGAGGACTGTGTAACCCTGCACATGGTTTGAAGACAAGTGCAGGTGATACCCTTATCAGGCCACTGAAATATCCTAAGCCAGTGGTGGCTAACCATGGCACTCCAGCTGTTCTTGGACTTGAATTCTCAGAAGCCCTGATCAGCAGGAGTGCTGACTTGGGCATCTGGGAATTGAAGTGCAAGAACAGCTGGAGTGCCAAGATTAGCCACCACTGTGACCTAAGCAGAAGCAAGCCTTTGGCTCTGCAGGAAGACCTCTGCAGGCTGGACATTACAGAGCTGGGGTTGATGCACTCCCTTGACTTTCATTAGCATTTTCTATCTTTACATAGTCTATATTCCAGTGATTTCCACACAATAAAACACAACGAACCCACTTAATTGTGTAGACCAGGGGTTCCCAACCTAAGGCCTGAGGGTTGAATCTGACCCACGGCACCATTTTATGTGGGCCCCACCCCACCCCCTCCAAGGGAATTCAAGAAACAAAATGGCTGTCCCTTTGAAGCTGTTGGGACAAAATGGCCATGCAGGCAGGGGAAAATGACCATCCAGCCCTCAAAGCTGACTGAGAGAGCGTTACCCGGCCCCCAGTTTGAAAAGGTTGGGAACCCCTGGTGTAGGCAAACAAAAACGGCTCTAAGGGCTATTCCAAAATACCTGTTCTTGTTGGGTATAATCCCTCTTTCCACTTCTTTGTGGTTCTTGCCAATACGAATAGCCAGCCAGGAGCCCAGTTTGCCGTTGTATAACGTATCCACCACCCGGAACACTTCTCCTTTGTTGAAGCTAAGTCCGTAGGGAGATTCCTTCTCATATTCAAAATGAGTTCTAATATAGAAAGAATCTCCTACATCTGATTCAACGATGCGACGGTACACTGCAAACACGGAAGAGAAACACCGGTACTGTGTATCCAGAAACTATGGGATTATGACTGTCATATCAAATGTAGCCCAGCGTTTGCTTTTCTGAGCTCTCTGTGCAGGTAAAGACTAATCATGAATAAGGAAACTTTTCCTACCAGTAGCTCATTTTAAAGCTGGGAGTATAACTTATTTACACAGCTATTGACCCAACACAGAGTAGCATATCTAGCACTAAGGCAGCATACAGTAGTTCCAATTATCTCCTTAGATCCCAAGGAGAGAAAAATAGCAAAAAAAAAAACCCTTGGCACTCCAGTTGTTCTTGGACTTCAATTCCCAGAAGCCCAAGTCAGCACTCCTGTTGGTCAGGGCTTCTGGGAATTGAAGTTCAAGAACAGCTGGAGTGTCAAGGTTGGCCATCATTGACCTAGAACCTCAACAAAGGAGTTAGATTTTTTAGCAGAAAGTGACAGATAAAAAGGAACTGGAATCCATTAAGTTACAGGCATCAACCAATACCCTCCCCCTCCTCCGTATTCATATGTCAGAATCCCAGATTGCCGCACTAAATGTAGCCTGGCTCTTGTTGTTCTGAGCTTCATGCGCAGGTAACACCCAGAAAAAAAATTCAAATGGGCTCTATTGCTTGGTTTGAAGTAGATGGTCAGGACAAAAGACTACCTTTTGAAAGCCGACCCAGTACACTGAGTTCACCCTCCGTGTTTTGACAGTCATTCGGTGGATTCTAACAAAATAATGGCTGTTGCCTTTACTTACCATCCTTCTTCTTCTGTGCTAGAATTGTTACTTCCTCTCCTTTAGGGAGATCCAGCAAAAACAGCACTGCTTCCTCTCGAATGATATTTGTAAAGTCTACGTTATTTACCTTATGAAAAACAAAAACGAACACACATTCGCACAAATAACAAACGAAAAAAGTTACAAAGCAATTCAGAGAACTCAGGTGCTCATCTATGCACTTTCACACGTGTGTCACATATTTATTACATAGGTAGGTAGGTAGGTAGGTAGGTAGGTAGGTAGGTAGGTAGGTAGGTAGGTAGATAGATAGATAGATAGATAGATAGATAGATAGATAGATAGATAGATAGATAGATAGATAGTCACTTTGCCATGCAAATCAACTTTGTGTCTATTTTATAGATCTCTGGGATGCAATCCTAAATGCAATGATTAGAACAGGGGTTCCCAACCTTTTCAAGCCGGGGCCCGGGTCACGCTCCCTTAGTCAGCTTCGAGGGCTGGGCGGCAATTTTGCTCTGCCTGCACGATGAGGGTGGCCATTTTGTCCCAACAGTTTCAAAGGGGTAGCCATTTTTTTCTCTTGAATTCCCTTGGAGGGGGGCACATGAAATGGTGCTACAGGTCAGATCCGGCCTTAGGTTGGAAACCCCTGGACTAGAAAGAGAGCCCTGCTGGACTACAAGGGGGAGGGGGTCACAAATGTTTCAAACTGCATGGCATTAATGATGCTATGATGTAATGGTATTGTATAATTCTTGTTTTCCTATAGTAATTAAAAAATGTATTTATTCTGAGACAAAACTAAATGTAAGAGAGATAAAAAGGCAATTTTGAAGATCTAGCAATGTAAAAGACATATTCAATGACACTTTTCCATGCATTTGTGGAGATCTGTTCACAACATCAAATCATGGAAAGACATGGTACACATACAGAATGCTGCGTTCTTCACATGAACAGGAAAATGAGATGCAAAATTAGTTACTGCCACCCTTGCTTTCCCATTTAAATATCTCTTTTTTCTTGATTAGTGCTACCTACCCTTATGCTGATGTGGCCAAACCAGCAAGAAATTATGTAGCACCTAAAAGACCAACGTCGTTGAGCTGTCAGTCCAGCCTTTCAGGTGCATGTGGACGTCTATCCACCAAACCTTCAGCCAGATAAAACAAGCGAGTCTTTTCAGGCCCCACTTCAAGTCTCCCCTATGCGATACGCCATAGGCACCCAAGCTGTCCCTTGAGAAACCTACCCTGAGAATCTGATCTCCTTCCTCCAAGCCTTCTTTAGCAGCAGGGCTGTCTTCTAGAACACCGGCCACAAAGATGCCGACATCATTACCACCCGCCAGCCGTAAGCCCACACTGTCTCCCTTTTTGAATTTTACAAGCTTCATGCTTGGCCTGAAAATATTAAAACATATCTGTAAACTACAATATATGATGTTAATGAATACACCTCAATTTTTGGCAAAAAGGTATATTCCCCCCATCACACCAGAGGGCACAAGAAGGCTTTTCTCAGTTGTGGATGGTCCTGAGATTTGACGGCGCTCAAAATCGACGATGCCCTTAAACATCTCAGAGATTTCCATTGGATTGCTGACAACTGTTCCCCACCAGCACCACCAAAATGCATAGAATGACCTTTAAGTAAGACACAGACATTATGTGTCCCAGAAATCATAGCAGCTTCAGATCCTCCACAATTGTATCTAATGTAATCTTGAGGAGGCACCTCTACTTGAGAGGGAGGGAGGCCGCACATTTCCCAGTTTGCACTGGGAGTCAAGAAACTGGTTCTGCAATCCGATTCCAGCATGACCAGATATATCAGTCATGGACACACTATGGCAGTGATGGCGAACCTTGGCACTCCAGCTATTATTGGACGTCAATTCCCAGAAGCCCAAGTCCCTATGAATCCACACGAATGAGTTTATTGTGCATACGCTCCAGGAGTTCTTGGACTTCAATTCCCAGAAGCCCAAGTCTCTGTGAATCCACACAAATGGGTTTACTGTGTGTACGTGCAGTAGACCCATTTGTGTGTTTTCATAGGGACTTAGGCTTCTGGGAACTGAAGACCAAGAACAGCTGGAGTGCCAAGGTTCACCATCACAGCACTATGGGCTTAAGTTGAACAATGGGATGAGACTATGGGAAGGGTGGAAACCAAGGCTGAGTTCAATTCCAGAATGCTTACCGAAGCATTCCGTCTTCATGAGTTGAGTTTGGTAAGGGGCCATCCGATGGGCTGACAGGTAAATCCACATCTGGCTGGCCTGCCTGAGCATAAACTGGCTTTGGTTCTAGGAGAAAATACGTAAGAATTTAAGATAGAACACAAACACCAATCAATTAGATAAAATGTATGCAAGCGATCACGCAGAAATGCTTTATTCCTTACCTGGAAGAGGTGGAATCTGTTTGTCATTTCTCTCCGTCACAGGTTCTTCCACAGATTTTGAAACTGGGAGTTCCTCTGTGTTCTTCACAGGTGTAGAGACAGCTCCTGGCTTTGCTATCCTTTCCTCGTCTCTACTCCGGTGACTAAAAACAAAAAACATGATTCTATTTAAAAACCGAACCAATAACTTTATTTAAGAAATCTAACACTTTCAGAATTATGAAAGACTTGAATATTCCAGTCTTGGCACCCAAAGTGTAAGAGATGACCTGTGCTGGAAAGCGTTTGGTATAAAAAGGTCTAACATGAGCGAGATTTCTAGGACTACAAGCTTCACTCACTCACCCATTTTGCTGTAGGGCAGTGATGGCGAACCTTGGCACTCCAGGTGTTCTTGGACTTCAATTCCCAGAAACCCAAGTCTCTGTGAATCCACAGGAATGAGTTTACATCACGAATGGATTCACAGAGACTTGGGCTTCTGGGAATTGAAGTCCAAGAATACATGGAGTGCCAAGGTTCGGCATCACTGCTGTAGGCAACACAAAACACAACGGCCCTAATGAGCTGGGGGCATATTTCCTAAATGTGTGCCTGGAAATCTGTTCTGCAATGAATAGTTGAAGCCGGACGTTTCCCAAGCTTTTCTCTCGCAAGTTAAAATAATGTCAATCCTTGAAGAAAGCCAACAAAAAAAAAAATCGCCATTGTTTTCCCTGTTTCAGCAATGCCTGGCTCTGGCCTGTACAACCACCACACCAAAACCTGAAGCCATGCTGGACATTTTACAGACATAATGCTAAATCACAGCCCACTTTGTAAAGAAAAAAGATGCAAAGATTAGAAGCCAAAGTCTCCTGCCTAAAAACCAGAATCCAACTGTGCTTCCAGATCCCTAAAAGGCAATTTCATGCAGTGGAGAGAAAGTCACTAATACACGGGTTCAAATCCTCACAGAGCCATGGAACTCACTGAATGGCCTCGAGGCAGCTCTACCATTCATTACTGGGCAAAGAATGTCCACAAACAATTGCTTATCCTCACAAACAACTCAGAAGTCTTCAAACATGAGATGCTTTCTTTCACCACCACAAATCAATTTGGCACCGATAGATGGCACCACTTCCTCGGTAACTGAAGAGAAGCATTGTGCGCCACATACATGTTGGAATGAGGAAAACTTCAGGTGCTGTCTTTTCAAACAAGAAGGACAAAACTGTATTAAAAGGAATAAAGCCAAGCAACGACACTCAAGCTGTAACGCTCCTGCGATTTTGGCAGGAGCTGGGAGAGAGACAGAAGCTCACTCCATCGTGCAGCACTTGGGTCTCAAACTGCTGGCCTGTCGACCTTCCAGTCGTCAAGTTCAGCGTCTTAACCACTAAGCCAACGCAGTCCCTTAGGGCTGTGATGGCGAACCTTGGCACTCCAGATGTTCTTGGACTTAATTTCCCAGAAGCCAAGCACCCTGTGAATCCACACGAATGGATTTACTGCAATTCATCCGGCCCGCGCTGCCCTCGTCACTCCCAGAAGTGGAAGTAAAACACGCCCGTATTGCCTATGTCCATACGGGCATGTTTTACTTCCGCTTCCGGGAGCAACGAGGACAGCGAGGGCCGGATGAATCGCAGTAAAGCCATTTGTGTGGATTCACGAAGGCTTGGGCTTCTGGGAATTGAAGTCCAAGAACATCTGGAGTGCCAAGGTTCGCCATCATGGCCTTAGGGGGTGGTGTTAGGAGAGTGCAATTATTACGTGGCAGATTTACCAGTCTGCAAACAGACTGAGGACAAGGGACACCATGCTGGCAGACTTCCACCACCGTTGCACGACAACGCTAGTGGTTGAGTTCTTTCAGGAAGAGGGTGTTAGTGGCAGAACAAGTTGGAGATAGGATCTAAAGGAAACATTAAAAACATGGGTCCATTGTTTTGTTCTCTTCCCCCTTCTTAATGTGTGACTGGACTTGCAAAGGTCTTGACGCTGTTCTTTTTTACTTCTTTGTGTAATCGTTAAATTAAATCTTTTCCATACAGTCTGAAGAGAAACCAGAGTATTCTTAAAACATGTTTTAAGTACCCTCATTTTAACTTCTGTTTCTTGCTGTACTATGCTGGTCTTGGACCGCAATAAAGATTGATTTGATCAATCTTTTCCATAGTACCTTTAATCACATGAAATTCCAGGGCAACGTACAATGTAAAAAAATAATAATAATTTGCGTAAACATTTGATATTATGGCCATCCTGCTATGTTTACTATGTATACTATGACATTGTCATGACAAAATAATGTGGTCTGACGCTCGATCACAAGGGGTGGGAGCGCAGTTATACCGGGATCTATTTTTTGGTAGTATGGTTGCAGAAGAAAGAACTGTTGTAGCCAAATATTGGAAAGGACCTCCCATTCAAAAGACACCTCTGGCTTCAATTCTCTCAAGTCAGCATGGTTTAGAAAAACAGACCTGCAATTTATTTGCCTGTCTTGTTCACTGTTGTCTTTTCTGACTTGTGATTCTAATTACAGGAATTCTCAAACTTTTAAAGACGGGGGCCGGACGGCCATTTTGCCCTTCCTCCAACCACATGGCACTTCCTGGTGTGGTGGAGGTGGTGGTGGGTCACATGAAATGGTGCCGTGGGCCGCATCCAGGCCACAGGTTGAGGATCCCTGTTCTACTATGTACTCTGGCACTTGTCTATGGCTCCATTTATAAAAATTATCACAGAAGAGCCTTTTGAACTAGATGGCAGGCTGTAACCTTAGGCCTTTAGATATACTGACATTCAACCTCCTAAAGGCCCAGTCAAGACGGCCAATGCTCAGGGATTCTGAAGCATCTAAAATATCTGGAGAACCCATTGCTGAGACCTATCTACAACAACGGTCTTTTGACTCAAGGTGTGGGATCTCAATGCACTTTGGATATCACGCAACCTAAGATGATCCATGTCATCTTCAATGGCTTCTTCCCAGATTCTTTTTTCTTAGCATCTAGTGCAGGGGTTCCCAACCTTTTCAAGCCAGAAAACGGGTCATGCTCTCTCAGCCAGCTTCAAGGGCCAGAAGCCCAAGTCCTTCCTCTTCATCGAACCATTGTTATGAGGAGGAAGCCAGACATACAAAGGAAAAGTAGCAACACCAGAAGCAAGATCACAGTTTGACAAGGCTGACAACTATGAAGTGTAAGGGACACAACGCTTCTCTCAGCTAGCTGGGTTCAGGATACCAAATATCAGCTGCCAACTCAAACAAAGAAGTGAGCTGCTTGCACATTACTTGTTGCCCTTCAGTTGCTCAAATTTTAAATGATGCCTTAAAACACTGAAGTACTTTCTGAAAGGACAACTTTCGTCTCTAAGCCAACTTCTACTCTCCCTTCCACCCATGGTCACATAACTGCTTGATGTCATTTATGTGGAGAGGATGATATGTCATGATTTCACAGTTCACTTGCTTCCATACCTTCAATCTACAGATGTGGCAGAAGTCCCTTAGATAGCAACTGCATCACTAGACCACTGCCAAGGAGAGACCTGGACAGAAAAAGTAATAACTCAACACAAGGCAATCAATGGAAAAAGGCGGATGGGTTGCGATATGTCACTGGCGCCTTAGCAACAGACAGCCAGGAATAAAGGAAACCTCTATATCTGTGATGGCGAACCTTGGCACTCCAGATGTTCTTGGACTTCAATTCCCAGAAGCCCAAGCCCCCGTGAATCCACATGAAGGGGTTTACTGTGATTCATCCGGCCCACACCGCCCTCATCGCTCCCACAAGCGGAAGCAAAATGCACCCATACGGTTAAGACTCTTCTGGGTTAACCCTTCCTCCGTACAGTTGCCTTTTACTTCTGCTTCCGGGAGCAACGAGGGCAGCGTGGGCCAGATGAATTGCAGTAAACCCAGGAGCAACGAGGGCTTCACAGGCGGATGAATTGGTGTCGGGGGCCGGATCTGGGCCCCAGGCTGTATTTTGGGCACCCCTAAGCTATGGGCTCCTTCCTCTCTTTTCCTGCACCGACTTCTTTCCTCTCTTCATTCAAGTTTTAGCAGCACTGTCACTTCTAGTACGAACAGACTGTGTTGTGGTTCAGATGTTAAGTGGTATGTCACTCGTGGGTAGAAAAACACAGAGCCGAAACCAGAGTCTTTATCTCGGCAAAACTGTCCTATTCTGACATGCACGAACCATGTTACCTTTGGGACGTATAAAAACAATTCGTTTTATTATAGCGTCTCGTTGCTGCAGATGCTTCGTTAATGCATGTCTGGAGCTGCCAATATGCTGGCTGTAATTTCCTTCAGATGAAACAATAAAGCAGATCGTTGTACTTAATAATGTAAAGGGGTGCACTTGGGGTGTGTAAACATAAAATGCATATCCAATGACCCTTTAACCCAGGGATTCTCAACTTGCGGCCCAAGGGCTGGATGTGGCCTACAGCGCCATTTCATGTGGCACCACCACCACACCTGGAAGTGCCATGTGGTGGAGGAAGGGCAAATGGTCGTCCGGCCCCCGAAGTTGTCTGAGGGAGCGTGACTCGGCCCCCGGCTTAAAAAGGTTGAGAATTCCTGATTTAACCCATTGAGACGCCATGTCAAAGAGACTTCTGAAATCCAAATTAGAAACAAGCATTAAAGGTTTGAACAGAACAATTAAAACTGAACACTGATGTTCAGTGAACTTTCTAGTAAGCCTTGAATTTTCACCGCTTTTCAGAGAATACAAAAAGTGTCTCGACAGTGTTATTGTTCCTAGGTGACAGTATGTGGCTCAAAATTTCAGCTGCGCTTCCCATGAGTCATCAAAGGTGTTATTTTCGCTGTGTATGTGTTCTGGCAGTATTGCTTTTACTTCTAACATCTGTGCTGTGTCAGGAAGGTCTATTTCCTTTTTTTTTTTTTTAAAGGATGCTTAACACCGCAATATTTTAAAATAACCTTCAGTCACACAAAAAGTGAAGTCAGCTTCATGTTTGTTTCATCGCCGGCAGCTCCTATCTCACCAAATTTCCCGACTGTCAATCAACCCGGGCACATATCCGCCTGACCACACACCACATTCACCTCTCTAGGTGGCTTTGAGTGCCCTAAGAAAGTGACAAGAGACTTCAGCCCTCTCCATAAGAAGACTTTCTCCTTCTTTCACAAAGCATTAAGATCCATGAGAAACTTTGCCCTTCCCTTTGTGGGGCTGAGAGGCAACCACTGTAGATGCATCACGGCAGGAAGGAAAAGGTGGCACCCTACAAACATGCTACCTTTGAAGATGGCTTGAGACCCCCCTCTTCAACTGGTGCAACGCAAGGCTGGGCAAATCCTCACTGAGACTAGGATTCTGAGGAGACAGATTACTTTCCTACTATTCCCCACCACAAAGACACACCCTATTATAGTGGTGGCGAACCTATGGCACGCATGCCAGAGGGGCCGCTCAGAGCCCTCTGTGGGCACACGTGCTGTTGCCCCAGCACTGACTTTACCCTGCCCCTCTGTATATACATTTTTTCCTTTTCATAAAATGCCTAATTTTTTCCCCCAGAAAGAAAGAAAACACTAACCAATTCATTCCCTACAAAACTGCTCCAGAAATTTTGTGTCTAACTGAAGTCTGAGCAAACTAAATGTATTTTGTAACACCTGTGCCTCTGCATCTCCCGACACCCATTCCCAGTACAAACTGGACTTTTACAGTGGCTTGGGACCTTATAAACTAGGGGTCCTCAACCTTTTGAAGCTGGGGGCCAGATCACACCCCCTCAGACAGTTTGGGGGCTGGACTGGTGTCGCCACTGTGGGTGGGTGGGCGGGCTTGGGATGGCCCAACTGTGGACTCGAGCCACCACACACACACACCACCACCAGTGGTGGCGGGACCACCCCGAGCCAC
Source organism: Bradypodion pumilum (assembly GCA_035047305.1). NCBI lineage: Eukaryota > Metazoa > Chordata > Lepidosauria > Squamata > Chamaeleonidae > Bradypodion > Bradypodion pumilum. The sequence goes on along the minus strand of JAWDJD010000012.1, from coordinate 25,891,042 downwards.
CCACCACTCCCCACCACCATCGCCAATGACCACCTCTTGAGCCATCCACCGCTTGGCTTGGCATGTTCCTAATGGTGCTCCATAGCATGGTGGATATTATAATGCTTACAACATCTCCCCCTACTATGGAGCGTATTAAGGACACGCCAAGCCAAGCCAAGCCGAGGGGACAAGAGTTGAGGCGGCAGAATCGGCAACTGGAGCAAGGGCGTGGGCTGGGTGAAATGGTGCCATGGGCCGGATCCAGCCTTCAGGCCATAGGTTGAGAACCCCTGTTATAAACTGACAAAACACCAATACCATTATGAGTTTCAGGGTCTTTTAAAGTCATCACTTGTATCCTAACTTGCCAGCCTCCCATTAAGATCTTAAAGGCCAGCCACATCTTTGATATATAGGGCCATTTTGGTAATGTCGCTGCTTTGTATTCCCCTTTTCCCAACCCACCCAGAGATAAATGGCTGGCCCCAACATCATAATACTCCTGGATTTCTAGTTTGCTGATCAGGATTTGGCTTTAGTGACTGTGCTGACAGTTGAGGTCAAGGGCAAAACCACCCTTTGGTGAACAAAACTGTAATTTGGTGAATGGATTAACAAATGAAATAAAAAAGGCAACCCTGGCCATCTGTGCTTTAGAAGTAAGGGTAAATCTAGCTTTTAGTTTATAAGAGTATGAATTTCTAAGCTGTCTTAAGAGGAGTGTAGGTTTCTACAACAGTTAAAAAAAATTCACTTAGTAAACAATGGTTTGGCCTCCAAAAAGATTAATTTTGTGAAATAATAATTAGAAAGGAATGGCTTTGCTGAATCAGAGAAAGACACAAACAGTGGAATACAAAATCACAGATTTGCATGTAGCCAGGCAGCTGAATTTTCCCTCTCTAAAAAAGAAACTTGATCACTACATAAATTTTAACACTCACTTTTCTTCCAAAACACCAAGCAAGTTAAAATCAATCAAGACCACCACAAGATGAAAACACAAATTGTACCCATTAAAAGGCAACAAGGACACAAAACATAGTTGTGTAATCTCACCAATGAGCAAAAATTTGCTATAAACAACATCTCTACAACCACCATCTCTACATTTAGATCTAAAAAGCTCAACCAAACCAACACAAACTACTGTGAAAAAGCCAGGTTCTGGGGTGTGCACCTTAGAGAGGGAAAGATGACGGCCACGGGAGACGGTGGTGGCAAGATATTCTGCAGAGTTGTCACCCCTACTGAAAAGGTCCAGTCCAAGATTATTGTCTTGCAGAATGCCAATAATCAATAGGAACACCTTAATGGTGGCAAGCTGTCATCTGACATAACTACAATTTACTGCAGACCAAAGGGAATCCTGGCTCTCTACAACTGGCTTGACTTCAACTTCCATCACCTTCAGACCACTGGTTATTTAGTAGAGCCTTCTATCATTCATCTTCTTCTTGTTCTGCCGTATCTGAATCTTAGCAGTCCTCATGACAATCAGCCATGAAGATTGTCCTGGGAACCTTAAAAATGCAGTGGCCTTCCATTTGCCTTCCACATTGCAGCGTGACACCCATAGTACCACTGGTCCATTTCCACAAGTCACTTTCTGGTCCTGAGCCCTTTCGACACGCAAAGTCCTCCTCAGCCCCAGGCCAGGATGGATGAAGCTGCTGCCCTCCATCAAGATGGATTTGAGTGGGATTTAATTCACTTGGGGACCATCACCCTTCCCTGTGGACTTTGCCACCCAAGCTGTTAGTCCTCAGGGTTGTCAGGACAGTTAACCGCCGCCTGACCCTTGGCATTGAGGCAGGATGGTCTACTCTATTACCTTAGCAGGATAACCTGGCCAGACACTATTCATTCATGAGACATAAATTCTCTAGAAGAGCGTGTAGTCCCTTAGCAAAGTACATGTGCCAAGGTTGCTTTGGACGCTTCCATACCCAATCCAAGCGACCCGCCTACTATGACATTTTTGTTAATTGAGTCTGATTGAAAAATAGTACAAGACTGCCGTCACCTGCCATTGCTGGGTTGCTGTGGAGAATGCCTGGAATGGTCGGAAGGCTCTGACCTCTGGTCAGGAGATCGTGAACGACTGCGGCGGGGCCTGTCATGTGATCGGTTGGAATGATCGGATGCCAGCGACTGAATTTCTGAAATGTCTGTTAAATAAAAGTTGGATTTTTTTTAATGAGATGGTTTAGAATTAAAATAATGGCATGACCTGCCCAAAATGGAGATAAGCTTCTGCAAAACTTACTATATGACGTGTACTCAGATCTTTTTTCAGGCACGAATAAAATATGTTTCTACTTACAGTATTCCATCACACCGCTCGTATGTACTGCAAACTGCAGCTAATCTTTAAAAAGGTGTGAAATTCCAAATATGAGGGCCAAACTACACCCCTCCTCCCTTTTCTGATAAGACCCTACAACCCACCCTTGCTAGCCTTAACTCTGCCCTTCTTTGTGGCACTGGGAGATAACGGCCGTATTACTAGCTTGAGGAAGCAAATAAAGGAACCAATACTCACCATCTCTTTCAGAAGCATTGGCTGAATGAATGCTATCAGAAAGATCCGGAACATTCAGTAAAGTTGCTCGTTCATCCCTTTGAACCACCATTTTCAACTTGCCCTTTGACCTTTCTATTAGGGTCTTGGCATCTGTCAATGACATATTTTCCGTGACCGTTCCGTTTATCTGCAACAGAGCAAAAAGGACGGCTGATGGGAACCCAACGGGAAAGCCAGCAGTTACGCCTTAAAGGGCATCTTTTGAGGGAAGGGGCAGAAAGAACACACTTGGTTTATGTACAGCTAGTTCGCATAAGGTAGGGACCGCAGTGGCTCAAAGTGGTTAAAATGTTTGAAGCGGAAAGGATGAGGCATTCTGTATCTTTTTTTTAAAAAAAATTATACAGAAATGGTTCAAATCTTTGGAGGACCCGAACAACAAACTAGTAAAGTTCGCCCTTGCTCAAAAGCCAGTCACATCCGACTCTAGGGTTCAGTGCTCATTTCTGTTTATAGCCAGAGTGAGTGCTGTCTGAGTCTGCAGACATTTGCGTGGACATGTGGCAGGCAAGACTTGACACCGGAGCGCACGGAACGCTGTTTACCTTCCCACCAAAGTGGCGCCTATTTATCTACTTGCAATTTCTTGCTTTCGCACTACTAGGAGCTGCGAGACAGACAGGAGCTCACTCCATCCGATTATCTTTAACCATTGACAAAAGAAATGTCTGTAACATAGCATATCACTATGGAACAGTTGGGAAAGCCAATCTCAGAGTCCTAACGGCATCAGAAGAATGAAGAGTTATGTGGGCAAATTCACCCAACTGTTAGCAGGGGACGAATATCTGCCAATCAAAATGATTTAGCTCACCAACCTCTTTTGGTAAATAATATTGCCCTGAGACAACTCAGGCAGCAAAAGCATCCCTATGGTGCTCAGTAAACAATCCTGAGCATCTACTCGACTGATATGTTTGGCAGGGGGGCAAGGATCTTCCTGGCATGACTTGGCAAACATGGATGCTTTGCTATATTAGGAAAAAGAAGCTTACTTCTATCCTTTTTAAAATCTTCTATCCCAGTGAACTAGAGAGAGGGGGGGATTAGGGTTGGGCACTTCAAAATAATCAAGTTGCAAGGAGACAAGTGGCCTAAAGTTCAAGGGGTTGCTCTCCTAAGAGAGACAGACAGACAGACAAATATGTACTGTACCTTAAGTACAACGTCACCTTCCTGAATATTGCCATCTCTTGCTGCCAGACTGTCTTGAGATATTTCTTTCACAAATATGTGGCTGGCCAGGCGCAATCCATATTCTGATTTAAAAAAAAACACAAATAAACGTTCAAAGATGGTCAAATAAGGTACATCAGCCTTTATCACTCCCTGTACACCAGGGGTGCCCAAACTACAGCCAGCAGGACAGATCCTGCCCCTGATGCCAATTCATCCGGCCCACGATGCCCTCACCAATCCCAGAAGCAGAAGTAAAACAGTTTGGGCACCTCTGCTGTACATTAACCCCCCCCAAAGCCCTGTGCTTTTACTGACGTTTCTATCGTCCCCTCTAACTTTGACCTAAACTTGCAGTCCTACATCCTTATTTTCATTTTGTGTTCTATATCAGATGAAATTGCATGAGTGTAAGCAAATGGCAGTGCATTTACATTACTGTTAGGGACAAAGGTTTAGAAACTTTCATAGTTGGGAACCAAAATATGTGCTGAAGATTTTACTGATGCAGCAACATCTAGCCAAGAGGCAGGGATATGATACTGCAATTTAACAATGAAAACCTTAGCTATGAATGGCTCTGGTTCGTCAATTTACATAATTAGTTTGATACTCTCGGTAACTTGTATGCATATAATGCTACTGTGAGATTGACTCCCAGGTCATTAACCGACAAGATGCAATCATCTGTATAATAGAGCAATGGCTATATGGCAAGATCATTTTGCAAATTCATTCTCAGAGAAAGAAAAGACAACTGGGATACCCTGTCTGCCAACAACAGAGAGAGCTAAACTAGCATCACACTTCATTCAGGTAAGCAAAAAAATTCCACACCTTGCATTAAAAAGTTTAATTGGTAGAATGGAAAATGTGACTTATGGAGGACAAAGCCATCTCCTCTTGCTTTCTTCTTTCCAAAAAGCTCTATACAATGTATATAATACTGCCTTTTTCCCACCTCAGGGGGAAAATGCATTCTCGGATGTGAGTTGCAGCCGACAACGACTGCACAACCATATTTTTTATCATCGGCTGCTACTCGTAACACACACACACACACACACACACACACACACACCTTGCAAATCATTTTCAAACAGGGAAATGCCATTGGCGTGAATTCATTTAAGGTGGATCCCAACTTGCCATGAAGTGACCCACAAACAGTGATCACGGAGCCTGAGGCACATATGAAATGAAACATGCGGGATTTAACACCGGGACTGCAATGGACTGCCGCAGCTTTGAGGATATGGACAAGGTGCACCTTCATAGTTAAATTCAGGTATGCGGATATTTGACCCGCAGAACCCTAGCATATTGCTGGTAATGGCAGATGATCTTAGGTTATTATCTGGATTAGTTGTAAATTTCCCCCTTTTCAATTGCAAATAGTAGGAGGATACATCCATTATCAGTTGTATAAAGCCATGCTGATTTGTATACCTATGTGTTATGCTAACCTATCACTCTGTGCCTCTGGGTCTGATGTGTATAAATTGATGCCATGAAGCCTCACTCCTATGTCTGACAAAGTGGACTTTGATCCACAAAAGCTAACAAATACAGCAGCTAGACTTTAAAGCAGGGGTTCTCAACCTTTTCAAGCCGTGGGCCGGACCACATCCCCTCAGACAGCTAGGCAAGCTGGACTGGTGGTCCCCCCACTGTAAAATGTGTTTCTGACAGCCACGAATGCATTTACAGCTGTCATAAACGTGTCTGGTGCACTTCCGGTGGCGGTGGTGATGAAATGGTGTCGTGGGCCGTGCCGGCCTGCAGGCTGTACATGTTGAGAACTCCTGCTTTAAAGTCTTTAAAGTGCCACAATGTTTTTGTTTTGTTTTTTCTCTGATATGTTTGATAAAACAGTGAAGCACAATCTTGTTTTGTTCAAAGGAGGAATGGCATAAAGGAACGTTTCAATTAACATCCTGATTTTCCAACAGAATTTAGTTTTCCAAGCTTGCGGCATACCTTCGTTTTTCCTGGATTTCACCAAGGTGACTTTAGCAGGCTTGGCAAGTTGACCAGAACCTACCGACCTCCGATCTGATCTTGGAGACAAACTCCTCTCTCTACTTGCACTTCGGTCCCTCACCCAACTTTTATCGTGTTTTCTGCTCACGCTTGAGGCACCGCGGGAACTCCTGGGTTCATGCACATCTTCCTCGTAACTGTCTTCATCGTTTTCAGACACCGGGTCCGGTTCTGTCCGAGTTACTGGTATCTGAACTTTTTTCATTCTCCGTATTGTCTGGAACACATACATATTTTACACCCGTTAGTTACTGATAAAAGACAAAACATTCAACAATGTAAACCCAGAACGTACAATGGTCTGAACATACATGCATGTTGTACTTCAGAATTTACAACTGTGCAGTTTCTTCCAGGCTTTACCCAGACAAAAGAGTTTCTTGCTTCTCCAATATTTATGAATTGTCAACATCATTCTGCTACTGGTGGAGCAACCAGAAGAAGACACTTCCCCCAAGTGCCCTTGAAGTATCTTAGAAAACACTGAAAGTATAACAGGGATATTGCAAAGGTGTAAACGTTTTTCCTGGATCCGAGGGAAATGCATAACTCCAACAGCAAATTATTTCAGTTTCTTGTTGTTCTTAAGCACAGCAATAAATAATTATAAAGAAGCCTTCTACTCAGTGTCTAGACACCAAATGGGGCAATCAAATAACTGTGCACGGAAGTACTACAGAAGGAAAGAAATTATTGTATGCTTAATAAGGAGTTTAAAAAGCATACACACAAAAACAACTCTTTGAAAACCAAGTTACGTCCAAAAAGGTCTTCTAGAAAGTAGTCTGGCCAGGTTATCCTGCTATGGTCATCGAGTAGACCCTACTGCCAGCGACTCAACGCAGAGCGTCAGGCAGGGGTTAACTAACCTGATAACCCCGAGGACTAGCGGCCTTGGCAAAGTCCACAGGGAAGGGTGAGGATCCCCAAGTGGATTAAATCCCCCTTGAATCCATCTTGATGGAGGGCAGCAGCTTCATCCATCCTGGCCTGGGGCTGAGGAGGACTTTGTGTGCCAAGAGGGCTCAGGACCAGAAAGTGACTCATGGAACTGGATCAGTGGTACTATGGGGGTCACGCTGCGATGCGGACGGCAGATGAAAGGCCACGACATTATATTCTCAGGACAGTCTTCATGGCTAATCACTATGACAATCTCAATATTCAGAATCTGATATGGCACAAGCATGGAGGAGGAGGCGGAGGAAGCACTACTTGGGGACATCTATGTGACCTACAAGTTGGAAAGGACATTTCCCTGCATTGCTCTCTAACTACGGACCACGTTCCGTTCAGTTCACTTTCCCACTCTTATTTCTTTTAGGAAGGGTGCGGCGAAGACACATCTGTTCCAACAGACCCTTTTAACCGTTTTGATGTTTATTGGTTATTATTTTAATGGTTTCTTCTCCCCATTTGTTGTGAGTAATGATTTTAATGGTTGCATTGCCCGATTTGTTTTTGACGATGCCAGCCAGGACAAAGGGCACAGATCAGCACAGTATCGAGAAGGGATCTTTAAACATTTTATTTGAGATACTCCATGCCTTACAAAATCTTTTCAAGCAGGAAATGAAGGGGGGAAAAGCACCACTTCAATGAATAGATGGATAAAAATATCCAAACCTTCCGGGCACATGTTGCCGTTAGTTAATGCATGTCCAATGCACTAAATATTAAATAAATGAATGATGATGACTACCCTTACAGCTCTATATATACAAAATGCTGAGGGACAGCCTCACAGATCTTTGTCTTAATAAATCATGCATCCATAAATCAATTCTGTGGCATTTGTGGTCAAGAGAAGCCAGTAAATTGAAGTTGTGCAGCCACTGGAGAATACAGATGATATTGGAAGAGGTTACTGGTTTGCTAAAAAGTTAGCTGTAGCTGAACATTAGAATTATGCACCAAAATGCAATGCTGAACAGCGAGGCTAATTTTCCTAGGCATACAGCACAACTAGTGTTCATGACTCCTCAAATCATGCACTCAAGGTTACAGCCTCGTATGAACCACAATTCAACATAAAGGAACAAAAAAGGCATGGAATATAAAAACAGGAAACCAGTATGTGAGGCAGCACTGTGTACTTTGGTTCCATCAATATAAAGAAATAAGGGATTGTGCCAGAGCTAAACAGAACAAGTGTGCTAGAGGGGTAGCATCACACAGATATTATATATTTTAAAATGATGTTACATTAACAGCATCTCTAATTTATTTTATTTCTCTTCTAGCGCAGTGTTTTCCAGCCTTTGGTTTTTGGACTAGCTATAGCAGGAGCCTCGTGAGTGAGTTTTTCTACAGCGGTCTAATACAGGGGTTCCCAAACTATGGCCTGTGGGCCAGACCTGGCCCGCAGCACCAAATAATCCAGCCTGTGCCAGCCTTGCCGCTCCCAGAAGCAAAATGCACCTACAAATGCACAAAACACTGCTGCAAATGCACGTGCGGCCATCGTAAGCATGTTTATGACAGCCACGGGTGCATTTACGGTAGCATTTTGCGCATGTGCGGGAATGTTTTACTTCCACTTCCAGTGGGAGGAACCATGTGACTGGCCCATGGGGCGAAAAGTTTGGGAACCCCTGGTCTAATGTAACCCACACTTGCCCTCTAAAAGATACTGAAGATCTATGACAATATGCAGGCACTTTGCACTATACATAGTCATTGGTGGATTCATTTTTCTCCAAAACTGAAGTGAGGGAAGAAACAATGCTATGGTCTAAGAGAGAGATTTGGGGAAACATACAAAAGAAGCACATAACCTGTGGGAATTACTACCACGTCTATATTTCAATTCTCGACAAGAGTGCGACAGGGATTTAACTGTTCTCAGTACACTTTGTCAATAAACACGAGATGTAAGGCCTTTGTAACATACTTGGCAAGCCATCAAAGGAACAACAACACAAAAACCCCACTGTTAGGCTCAACTTACATTTAAACTATTAAGTAAACACAGAAAGCTATTTTTTATGGTCAGTAATTTGGAGGCATGTAATATTCTTTGGATATTCTTCCACATTTTGGGACAGGAATAAGTACAATGCTTTTCAGGCAACAGTTAGAGGAAAAATAAAATGGTGATTTCAAAAGAGAGGTGGGGTTCGCTGGGGAATGCTTTTCTACAATTTTTATATGCAATACAGCCTACTGCACTTTTAGTGTCTTCTAGTCAACTATTTCTGGTATACTAGGGGTTGTTATTATTATGCAGTCAGACATTTCTGTATTGAACTCACTGACTGGAAGGTCAGAGTTCGAGACCCGGATACTGCATGGCAGAGTGAGTTCCCGTCTCTGTCTCAGCTCCTGCCAACCTAGCAATTTGAAAGCAAGAAATTGCAAGTAGGTAAATAGGGACCACTTTGGTGGAAAGGTAAACAGTGTTCCATGCACTCCGGTGTTGAGGCATGCCTGCCACATGGAAACATCTGCTGACAGCGCTGGCTCTTTGGCTATAAGCAGAGATGAGCACTGAACCCTAGAGTCAGATGCGCAAGGCTTTCAAGCAAGGGCCGACCTTTACCTAATACTGAAATCTTGTTGTTAGGAGAAGAGGGCAAACCCAGACCCTGAAGTGTGAGATCAGCCACACGTTTCCTTCTCTTCTAGACTATGGGTGAAAAGCAATTATTTATTCCTGGCCGTGCTTTATTTTGTCTCTTTTGGGGCCTGAAAGATGACAAGTGTAAAAATATAACAATGCTATTTCTTGTATTCGGCCCGGGTAGACCAGAGCTAAACACGGCCAGAAATGCAGGGCCAAACAATAAAGACAATTTGCCATTTCACTGCCATAAATACCCAAAGGAAAAAGACACCCATGTTACTCATTTGGTTTACGTTCCGTTCCACTGTTTTTGGCAACTTCAAAAACTTCTATTTTATTTTTTATTTTTAGTAAAGGCACTCTCCATTCAGTTTGGAGGTGCAGGAAAGAACTATGTCAAAATGCACTGGCAGAACTGGAAAGGAATCTGAAGAAAGGTTTTAAAAACAAGTTGATCTGTAGGCGGCATTAAGACTGCCTGGCACCATGTTAATTAAGCAAACATAACATGACAAAGTGACATTAGCAAAAGCTGAGAAACTACTCCGTGAACTGACAAGTTTATCAATGGCATTCTGTTCATGCATTACCATTTCTGTATATATGAGATTCTTTCCTCCTATACATTTATAATCTTTAGCATCACCATCAACAACCTGAGATTCTACACAAGCACACAGATAAAAATTCCTTCAGAATCGCAAGATTTCCATATTCTGGAACAGCATCTGAAAATTGAAGATTTACCAAGACATATGCGAGATTTTTGTTTTTGGTCAGCTATTTCCAATGAGGTTAACTAGGGCAAGGGTGCCCAAACGTTTCGGGCTGCAGGCCGGTCCCGTGGTTCAATGGAGGTGAAGCAATGGAGATGAAGAGATGGTCTACTGCATACAAGTGTAACACTTTAGCCATTCCACCAAATTGACTACAAATATTGGCCAAGGACCAATATTTGGAAATACTAACCTAGAGTAAAGGTTGCCCTTCCTCGAAAGCCAGTCATATCTGACTCTAGGGTTCAGTGCTCATCTATGTTTACAGCAGAGCCAGCGCTGTCTGCATCTGCAGACATTTCCGTGGACATGTGACAGGCCTGCCTAGATGCTGGAGTGTACGGTACGCTTTTACCTTCCCTATTTATCTACTTGTAATTTCTTGCTTTCAAACTGCTAGGTTGGCAGGAGCTGGGACAGAGATAGGAGCTCACTCCGTTATGCAGCATTTGGGTCTCTAACCGCTGACTTGCCGACCTTCCAGTTGTCAAGTTCGGTGTCTTAACCACCAAGCCACCTCAATTAGAGGTCAGCTTGGTGGTGGTACTCTTTGCCCCCCCCCCCCCCCCGCCTTGATCCCGTCCAGTAAGAACCAAGATGGTTCTCTTTTTAAAAAGCCCAGAGCAATTTCTGCACACGCTTATCTACCATCTTTTACTAAGAAGTTATGTAAAGAATTCTGAGCCACCACACAGTAAATGTCATCGAATCCATCCTTGAGGCACGCTTTCACTTGGTTTGAGCAAATCTGGCATATAAATAGTTTTCTGGAAAGAGATGACCCTTACATATAAATCTAAGGGTGGGGGTGGGGGGAAGCATTCACTTACAATTTTGGCATTTTTCCCACTTTTTCTCAGCTGCTGAACAGCAAAGGCATGCTCCACATTATCCATTGAAACACCATTAACCATTGCAACACGGTCATTCTCCCTAAAATGGGAAATGGGGGGGGAAAGACATGTAGCATGTGAATAAGAATTTTGCTGATATCACATATGACATTTTATCAGAATACATTAGCACTATTGGAGCTCCTTGGTTTTATCTGTAATGGTGCAGATGTTTCCCAACAATTAAGAGGGTGGAAATGGTCGGGGTAGAACTGGGGTTCCCAACCTTTTCAAGCCGGGGGCTGGGTCACATTCTCTCAGTCAGCTTCGAGGGCCGGATGGTCATTTTGCCCTGCCTGCACTATGGGGGTGACCATTTTGTCCCAACAACTTCAAAGGGATGGCCGTTTTGTTTCTCGGATGCCCTTGGAGGTATGGGGAGCCATATGAAATGGCGCCGTGAGCCGGATCCAGCCTGTGGGCCTTAGGTTGGTAACCTCTGGGCTAGAAGGTTGCCCACTGCCTCCTTCACCCTCTTTTTCTCTTGCATAACTTACAGCTCAACCAGTCAGGCGCTTATCCTGCTGTTTGGTGTGCTACAGGGGTCAGGTGCATTTTCTCTTTTCCCCAGCAATCAGACAACCTGCTCATTAGAGTAGACCAATCCGTCCACCTACACCATTTCCCAGTCACTGTCAGCAGTTTCTTCTCGGTTTGCGTGTGTGTGCACATAGGTGTGTTCTACTTTTGTCCAATCCCTGAGCTTGCAATTGCTGGGAACTGACTAAAATTGAGTCTTCCAGCTGTCAAACCTGCCCTTCCACTCTCGATTTCCAGGACTGTGAAGTAGCTTAATTAGCAAGCCACTTCAGGATACTGGCAAACTAAACACTTCCCCTGAACCTCCAGAGAGGAACAGGGGAAGTGAATTTATTTTCTGACTCTGTTAGACCATCACTGATGCACTGGATCACTTATATTAATTGTGTTAATTTGCCTTTGTATGAAATGTCAACCAAAACTGTCGCTGGTGTTTCTCCCCTCAGAACTATACACAAGACAAACAATCTTTTTTTAAAAAAAAAAATTTAATCTAAGTGAATCAGCAATTCAGCACAGACAAAAAACACAAGATTTTCACTCTCCTTGCCCTCCCATAATGGAGCACAATATTGCAAATAGAGTTACTTGAGGTCAGTATGCAGTCTGGATGTGAGGATCATACCAATGGCACATCATTCCACCTCCCAACTTCAAGTAACTTTATTGAGACCACACCAGGTTGTATTGAAAGGGCCAGTGTGGCTGTACCCGTACTGCCTCTTTGTCTCTGTAGCAGTGTGAAACATGGTTGTTAATAGTAATCAGGGTTTATTCCAGACCTGGACTTGAAACTGGGATTTTTTAAAATCAGTTAGGAACAGAATGCTGGTCAATATATATCTGTACCAATGCAAACATGGGCAAACCATGCTTAAACGCATAAGGAAATAAGCCAGGACATGTCCATTGCCAGGAGCAATGGGAACTAGGCAGGGCCACAGTCCTTTCGGCGGTTTCTCTCAACAAGGGCTAATGAAGGCAAGCCTCCATCAAGAACAGTACATAAGCAATTAAAGGAATAAGCTGAAACACCCATTTAGAACTCCCTGATCTAACTCCAGAAATAAAAATTTAATCCAATACTTACTGTAGCAACCCTTCTGCTGGACCTCCTTTGAGCACATCTGATATAACTATGGATGTTTCGCCACTCTGGAAATGAGGATTATCTCTTCCACCAGATATTGCAATGCCAAAGCCAAATCCAGGAGCCTAGAAGAAACAAGAAAGAACTTCCTGTTAAGAGACTACAAGAGGTTCAATAATGCAGCAGCATTTAATGCACAAGCATCTGCAACCTGGGCAAGGAAAAGCTAAGGAACTAGAGCCAATCAGATCCAAGAACACTGAGCTAAAAGAATCAATGGATTGATCACTGGATACCCGATCCGTTCAGCTGAAGCAGCCAGGGATCCTCCTTTGGATGCTACATCCACTGCACTGTACTTTCATCTGATTGGAAAGCATGATTTGAAAACCAAATGCTTTTGTTTAGCCACAGAAGTCAACATTACTTGCTACATTAGAGATGGGTTGTTAATGGAGTATACTGACTGAAGTATAAACTGCGCTTCCAAACTCAGAATGGCCTTGATCAGTGATGGCGAACCTTTTAAAGACCGAGTGCCCAAACAGAGGGGCAGGGTGAACTCTGTGCTGGGGGGGAGGGAGGAAGTGTTCTCATTGGGCTGCTGGGCAGAGGGGTGGGGCGAACTGTGCTGGGAGAGGGAGGAAGCGCTCCCATTGGGCTGCTTGTCAGAGCGAACTCTGCTGTGGTAAATTCACCTGCATGAGCTTTCTGCAGGCTTTCCAACATGATTTTTTTTAAAAAGTTCACGCCAGGTACACAGTATATGCAGTCAATAAAAGAGAGACAAAGGAACTTTGCATTTCATGTGTAATTGACATGTATGCTGGCTGGGGTGGCTCAGTGGATAAGAAGCTTGCCTTGTTAGCTGGAAGGCTGGCAAGTCGGCAGTTCGAGACCCGGGTACTGTATGATGGTTTGTGCTCCCATCTCTGTCCCAGATCCTGCCAACCTAGCAGTTCGAAAGCAAGAAATTGCAAGTAAATAAACAGGGACCGCTTCGGTGGGAAAAGATCTTGTGGACACTAAAGGAGCCTCATTCATGCATCCCCTGAGCGGAGTTTCTCCAGCAAAAATCCTTTCAACCCAGATTAATTTCTGACACGAAATTATTATTATCCAGTGTGGTTAAGTCTATACAGTAATAGGCTACAATTGAGGAGGTCTGGATTCAAATCCACAATTGGCCATGGGAACCCATTGATGGGATGACACTGGGTCAATAGGAACTATACTGTATGTGGGCAAGTCCACTTCAATTTACAGCACCACTGTTTTCCAGGTAGAGCATAGTAGTCTACTATTTCCTTCTTCTGGGGATGATCAAGGGCTGTGCAGCTTGCACAAGACTCTTGGCTCTTCTCCCTGGAAGAACTTCTAGCTCTAACCACTCCTTAAATATCTCACTTACCTTGATAGTTCTAATAGGATTGTGTTAAGTCAGTTTCAGCTTGACAGCATATGATACACGCAATATGTATACTAGCCTCATTATGCATGCAATAACAATACAGGTGGGATACCTAAGCAGTACAGATAAGGATCTCTTCATGTACAAGATGAGAATACATTTTTGAGCATATCAACAAGACATTAGTAAGCATATCACATAACATCTACTTTACACCTTAATGGGATTCGGTGTCTTGGAAACATTCCTTGGTCTTTTCCAAAAGGCAAAGTTTGACACTAAAGCTTGACATACGCATTACATAGTTAATCCTCAACTCATACTGTGAGCTCTGTGAGCTCTAAAGATCCAAGCAATAAAAACGCAAAATACTGGCATGACTGCACTAAAGGGTGCCTGACACAACATCTTTGAAGTGCAAGAAAAGAAGAAAATGCATACACGGTAGAGATATACTCCAACTGAACTTGCTGGCTTGAATATATTTAAGGATTAACAAGGATGGCTATAAAAAACATTTTCCTGAGGAGGGGAGGGGAAATTGCCCATATACTTTATGGCCCAAACTATAGCATGTGGGCCGGATCTGGTCCCCAACACCAATTCATCCAGCCTGCACCGCCCACGTCACTCCCGGAAGCAGAAGTAAAACATGTACGTGTTTACGACAGCCGCGGGTCATTTATGGCAGCGTTTTGCACACACACAGCCGTGTTATGCGCCCACGCATGCACGTTTTACCTCTGCTTCTGGTGGGAACCACATGACTGGCCCATGACCCAAAAAGTTTCAGCATCCCTGCTTTATGGTTTAGGTATTTTATGCAGAATGAGCCTCGCTGTAAGGTGATTCCATTCTCCTGTGTAAAATCTACACACACGAGTTCCTATCACCAGCTGGCTCTGATCACACTGCTTCTGATGCTGCTGCTGCCGTTGACCTGGCAATGAGAAAGCCATCAACCAAATCAAAAGATGCTGGTTCCAAAGTGTGGATTAAAATGGATGATGATGTGTTCGGTACCAAGTTTAAAAGGACTGCACGTACTCTGAATGGAGTTTTCCTCCCGCACAAGTATGTCTAGAAGGAGACACACATATTTTTAAAAGCAAGGGCTTCCCTCCTTTGTCATTTCATTTACTATCCCATCTGCCTAATGGCATTTCTTAAAGCTGTATTTTATTTACCACCTGCCTAGTAAAACTCTTTGCACCCCGAGAACTGTCGAATTAAATGACCTTTCATAGCATTGACAGCAAGGCATGAAAAAAATGCAATCGATACCGGGATCCCTGAAACAGGAAACTGAGATCTGTCCTTTGAAGAAAATAACTGGGCAAATTTGGAACAATGGAACATAAAAAAATACCTCAACTTTAAAAATACACAGCCTATTTTGTCCTCCATTTTAACTTTTCTATTTAAAATCTGCAATTCAGCATATACAGTAGATCAGGGGTGGCCAAAGTTTTGGTGGCCGTGGGCCAGTCATGTGGTTCAGAAGGCCTGGGGGCCCGGACCCAGCCCCATTGGCAATTCATCGGCCCACAAAGCCCTCGTCGCTCCCGGAAGTGGAAGTAAAATGTGCCTGTAGTACGAGCATCCTGGCCATAGTTTGGGCACCCTTGCAGTAGATCAGGAAGTGCCATGTGGTGGAGGAATGGCGGAATGGCCGCCCGGCCGCCCAAGCTGTCTGAGGGAACGTGACCCGGCTCCCGACTTATAAAAGTTGAGAACTCCTACCCTAGTAATTCTGAAACGGACATTAAGTGTTACTCCGTGCATGATTTAAAGATCAAAGAAAGTGCGCATCTTGCTTCGGAATCATTTCTACCCCTACACACCCCGTGACTGATCCCATCAAATAAAACTCATAAGATTCCCATGTGTTAAAATATTAAAGATCCACTTCAAACTCAACGGCAGAAGCTCATTTCCCCAGAATGAGACGGGAGGAATCTTCTCCAGGTGTTCCTTTCCAGGAAGCTTTTAGGAAGCCAACTTGTGTACTTTATTGTACTCTTAATTCGAGAGGAAGTTTAAGCCCAGAGGAAGAGGAGGACGCCACAACATTCCTTTGTGCATGACTGCCTCGGTATGGTGCACAGTATTTGCTTTCATGTTTCACAAATGAAAGCTACACTTGAGGAAAACAATACCAAGAACAGAAAGGTTGGCTGTCACGTGGCCATTGGCACAGAATGCCGTGGTATAAACTTGAAAATGACCTTAAGAACACTGCTTTGATCAGTAATAATTCAATGGGTAAATCTGCATTAGTAGAAAATGGCAATGAATTATTAACCCACGAAGGAATGTCAGAAAGTTAAGAGGTTCTTATTTGAGGCTAGAATTTCAGGAATTTACTGACGACTACCCAAAACACATTGACACCTGGAGCAAAGGTAAGACACTCATTTCACTTACGACACTAATTTCATGCCACCTGAGGCAACTGACTCTCAACATGTCTTGCCCAGGCCACCCAATCAGTGCAAGCATTGATGCTTCGGATCCCTACCACGAGAAAGGTCGAGATGTTTGGGACCTTCTCAGCAGTGGCATTAATAGTGGAGAATGTTCTCCTCCTGAATATCCACCCAACACACCCTTGCGCCTCTGCAGTCCCAGAAAACCGTCAAAACTCAACTTTATAGAGAAGCCTTCAGGGATGCCCTCCCTACCTGATGTTCGTGATTTTACTGGCTCATCACGCTTTATCTTTACTGGTCTTATTTAGCTGTTTATTTATATGTCTCATCATGCTTTATGTTGTTTTAAAATTTGTCTTTCTTGTTGGTATTTTGTTGGTCACTGCCCTGTGTGGCCTTTTGGCCAGAAGGATGGTATAAAAATTGAATGAAATAAAATAAATAATTATTTTTCATTTCTCTGTTACAAACACAATCTAGTGTTTCTACACTGGAGAGTGCAGATCTGAATGATGGAGATTAGGGGGGGGGGGGGGCGTTCTTCCTTTATGTCCTATTTCATGGGTGTCCAGATCTGGCCCCAAACACAAATTCATCTGGCCCACATATTTTACTCCCGTTTCCAGGAGCGACGAGGGTGGCATGGGCTGGATGAATTGGCATTTGGGGCCGGATCTGGCCTGTGGGCTGTAGTTTGGGCACCCCTGGTTTAAAGCAGAGAAAATGGCAGCCTAAAAGCTACCTCATTTTGTTGCAAAACAAATTGCAAGGCATGTTTAACTTCCACTTCTGGTGGGAAGAGCCACGTGACCGGCCCACAGCCCAAAAGGTTTGGGTACCCCTGTCCTATTTGTATTGCCTTCAGGGCATCTGGCTGACCTCTGCTGGATGAAGAAGGCTTGGCTAGATGAAGATGAACCCTAAGAGCCGCTCAAGGATCCTTCTGTTCTTCGCCATACCATACTGTATGCCTAATTACCAAAGCTTTTTGCAGTTTCAAATTTAAAGAAAGATTTGGCAGAAGCGTGTCACAGTTCCAATCTCTCTCATGACTAGGGGAGGGCCCCAGGCCACACATTTCATCCGAACATTCCTGATAAAAGCACTTTAAATTATGTCTACTGCAGCTTCGCATCGTTTCCCCTAATCCAATTAGTAAAACAGATGCTTGCTCATACAGAACTGGAGAGGTAATCTCACTTCAAGGAAATCCAATCTTCAAGGAGGTCCAGCCAACTTATAAGGGGGGGGGGGATTGTAGAAGCAATGCCTCTTATGTGTCCAATTTCTATTTGTGGAAGAAGAGAGGCTTCCAAGCCTCTGAAAGCACTTTTCCAGACAGACATTAGGAACATATAGTGCAATATAACACTGTGTGAGAATTTAGAAAAACTCCCATGTAAGCTTCACTCCCTGGACTGCAGCAGTATACATCTTACTGCATCAGGACACTTGAGCCACGGATCTACCTGGCTCTGTCACATATTTATATGACAATGACTATTTAAAGGAGTTACCACACTGAAATATTTAAGGAAGCCACATGATTTTTAACACAATCTCTAATCTTTATCCCAGTGCATGAAATGATACAGCTAATCGCATCAGTTATCATTCACTGCCAAACAAATGAAGACTTCCAAGCAAAGCATCTAAGTCAGTGATGGCGAACCTTTTAGAGACCGAGTGCCCAAACTGTAACCCAAAACCCACTTATTTATCGTAAAGTACCAACATAACAACAGGGAAGGTAGGAAGCGCTCCCATTGGGCTGCTGGGCAGAGGGGCGGGGCGAACTCTGTGCTGGGGGAGGGAGGAAGTGCTCCCACTGGGCTGCTGGGCAGAGGGGCGGGCAAACTCTGTGCTTGGAGGAGGGATGAAATGATCCCATTGGGCTGCTAGGCAAAGCAAACTCTGTGCTGGGGTAAGGTAACTGTACGGGTGCCCACAGAGAGGGCTCCAAGTGTCACCTCTGGCACGTGTGCCATAGGTTTGCCACCACTGATCCAAGTCCATGTTCCCCACCTAAAACAAGCTTTTGCAGGAAAGGAAGCCAAGATTTGTGATGTAAGAAATTATGTGCCACAGCCTAGCTTAAAACTGTGAAATCCACATAACTTATCTTTTTATATTGACCGTCATTAGGTAAGCCCTCATAAGGGCAGGAACACTATGTTACAAAACGAGGCCAACTAAATCAGCCCTGCTTTTATAAAGCACTGGACTCGTACTTTGAACCACATAACCAGAAATATCAGATGCTTTATTATATCTTACTGTCAATCCTGAGTAGCAGTATGCATAGAAAGATAGAGTACACTAATGGATGAAACTGAAACCAAACTCTTCATGTACCCTGTAATCCTCATGAAGCTGAATACTATGGTCAAAGATACTTTCTGCCACTTTGTGTTACAGAGATCTACAAAGTTCACCTAGCTTAGGACTACCTGTTATAAAATGAGATCAGTTCTAAAGGGGTTTCAGAGTGGAATACTCCCACCATAAAAGCAAAGAATTGAACTTGTGACCTTTTGAAAGCAAAGCTATGCTTTATGACTAATCACTGATCCTTCTCCACAAAAGATTAGACTTTGCAATATATGGAAACTTGTCAGTGTCCACACAATAGGTTTGCACTTACCATATATACTCAAGTATAAGCGAACCCAAATATAAGCCGAGGTACCTAATTTTGACCTGAAAACCCAGGAAAATAGATTGACTCGAGTATAAGCAGAGGGTGAGAAATGCAGCAGCTGCTTGTGAGTTTCAATCATCAAAATAAATGAAAATATGGTAAAATTAATTAAATTGTTGTCGCGTCTCAATCCGATGTGGTCTTGGGACCCTCGTGGTCACTGACCTGAGTATAAGCCATGTCCCCTTTTGGGGGCTCATTTTTGGAACTAAAAAACTCGGCTTATATTTGAGTATATATGATATGCTCGCCCCCAAATTTCAGTAACCAATGAAGAAAATGAGTCTACCTCCATGTTGATAAAACTGCATTTCTTTAAAAAAACAAGCTATTCAACAGTTAATTAATAATGCTATATAAAGGCAGGTAAAAACTTATAAGCTGGCTGCAACTTGTATCCAAGAATACATTTTTCCTGAAGCAAGAAAAATGCCATTGGTGTGAATTTGTTTAGGCAGGATTCCAGCTTGCTATGAAGTGACCCACACAGAGTGATCACGGAGCCATCTCCTGCAGCACATATGAAATGAGACATTGCAGGATTTAACATGGGACTGCAGTGGAATGCCGCAGGATATTATCAAGGTGCGCCTTCACAGCCAGTCCATCTGGCATGGCATCTTCCGCCTTCATGATTGTTGGGAATCAGAGTGTGTGTGGTGATGGACTTACAAGCAAACTACTGTATTATAAACACTTTACAACTGCACTAATTTCAGGCAAAGGAATGTGGTAGTTTCCTCTCTTTTCCTTCCGGACATCTGGATCACTGCTACCATTATCAAGAGCTGACAGTGTCTTGTGCTATCGATAGAGCAACTTCTTACCCTGTGAAGGGTCACTGTGTGCTGTTCCCATATAGCTGTTTCTTCCATTGTTGTGCTCTGATGAAAGAGAAAAAAGAATTCAGAATTACTTTTTCATTCTGCTAATTATCTTTTTAAATCAATGCATAAAAGTGATTTTCAAAACAGCTTCATTTTTAAATGAAGATTAAGGAAGCTAAGAGGAACATGCTGTACTTTTGCTTACATCAAGTTCATGAAGTTGTTCAATGGAACTTTCTGTGTTAACTAGATAAGATTAAGAGACACACACACACACCAAGAACATTTACTTCTCATTTATTCTGCCTAAATGTTTTTCAGCCAAAATTTTAAAAAATGCAAAATTAATGTTGGGTTCTACGCCTTCTAGCTCAGACACTTAAAAAAGGTAGTACTACAAACTCAGATACCAGATATTTTTAAGAAAGCCATATTCAATAGCTAAACCTACAGATGGACAATACGTTTATATAGACCAGGGATTCTCAACTTGTGGCCCGTGGTACCGTTTCATGTGTTCCCCAACCTCCTCCACCACACCAGGAAGTGCCATGTGGTGGAGGAAGGACAAAATGGTCATCCGGCCCCCAAAGCTGTTTGAGGGAGCGTGACTCCCGGCCCCAGGCTTTAAAGAGTTGAGAACTCCTGATATAGATCAATCAAGCTTTGCATACTTCTGTGGTATTTTGGCTGACCTTAACAAAAGTATACTTGGCTGGTTGGCTCAGGACACTGGAGAACAGAGGTTTGGAGTTCGATTCCCCACTGCGTCTCTCCTAGGAAAAGAGACCACCAGTGTAGATATGGGCAAACCGGATGGTCCCAAAGAGACCCCAAAAGAAGTAATGGTCAACCAGTTCTAAGTCCCTCTAACTGAGGAATCTGTCAAGAGTTGCTGGCGTTGGGGGTAACTTGCCAGCATGCAGTAATAATAAAAGTATTGTCCCTTTGTGGATCCCATGTTATAAACAAGCATGGTAGCTTTAAAAACAAAATTAACAGATATTGACCTGTAGCTAAAAGCCAAAAAGCGACAGATTCTAGTTCCTATTTTCCTATATGTTGTCATTCTTTAATATGCTATCAATCTTTAACATGGTATCCCTCTTCTGTAATGTGTTCTCTACAGCAGAGAAAGGCAATGAATTAGTTTTATTTGTGATTAACCATTGTCAAAGTACCAAACCGAACGGTCACAAGTGCAAGCCGTGTCACATAAAAACAGGGGAATTAACGGTTGGCATATCCTACCAACCAAGCAAAATAAAAATCAACATGAAACATCCACATTCCCCTGGACTGAAGGTATCATAGCCACTGCTTTGAGAAACCGCCTTGAGCTCTGGTCCCTACAAAGGAAAGCAGAAAAATAAAAGTACATATTTATTTGAAGGATGTTTATCCCTCTCCTCCTTTATAGCTATTAAAAACTGAAACAGCAGCCAGAACCACTCCTGCACAAAGAGCAGAAAATATGAAACTTCTGAGAGCAAACAAAACATGAACACATAAAAGTTCCTGTTTAAAGATCAACTTTCTCCATTTGAGCAAACACCACAAGTAGCTTTGCACCATGTTCAAAACCTCCATACCGTTACCTATAATTTAAACGTCTGATTCTCTTCTCCCCCCCCAAAAAAATCAGGGAAAAACTACAATTAATGAACCACCTTGATGCTTTGTGGGGAAAGTGTTATTTACTGTACATTTTACACTACCTATGGATTGTGGCACGTAAGTGACTGTACTATACAGTACAGGAAAGTCACGTTTAACAGACTCAGCAGTTTAGGGTAAACTAATCTCTCACATGAATGCCAGAACTGCAGGTAAAAATTTCACTTCATTTTCAGTCAATAAGGTAAAGTAAAGGTTTCCCTTGCTCGAAAGCCAGTCGTATCCGACTCTAGGGTGCAGTGCTCATCTCTGTTTCTAAGCTGAAGAGCCAGCTTATACAGCCTCATTTTTAGAAGGGATAATGAAGAACCAGGTATAAAGTTAAATGGATCGAAAAAAGCCCACAACATATGGAAGTAACTAACAACTTCAAGCAGCATTGCTGTAAGACTACAGGAAGATTCATATTCTGGTTTTTGTAGTTCAATACTTCCCACCTAGAGAGAGGCAAAGGTCATTTTGCAAACAGGAATAAAGAGGTGGTTGAAAAGGTCAGTTGCAAAGCTTTGCTAAAGCCAGAAAATGGAAGCAAATCCTCAAGGTAGGATGAGAAGGTAGGATGAGTCTTTTAACAGTAGTGTACCTTTCTTTGGCTTTGAAACAGAGATGAGCACTGAACCCTAGAGTCGGATACGAGTGGCTTTCGAGCAAGAGAAACCTTTACCTACCTTTCTAGGTACAACTTGCAATGAGTAAACATCACAAATGGAGAAAAAAATGCATTCTGGGAAAAAGAGTCCAACCTGCCGTGCGTTATTTCCAAAGCAACAAACCTTTTTCCAGCTGAAACAGGAAGCACATATTTAGCTTACAAAAAGGCATGCCTAATTAGCTCACACTTTCTTTGTAAGAGGATCTGAATACTCTGTCATGTCTCTGAACTAAATGTGCTTTTTTCTCAGCATGGATTCTTCACCTCTTCATTTTTCACCCCCTAAGCTACCATAAATGTAATGTTGCTACATGAGGCACATCTCTTAGTATCAACACTTGAGTGTATATACTGTGACATTTTAAATATAAAAAGCATTTCAATTGGGCAGCAAATTTCTTTCTGGACTTGTCTCTAGACTCACCAGTCGTTTCCTTTCCATCTTTGAGTGCCCTCATTCTGCCAGTTTAAAAACTTTGGTCTTGGCAAAAACAAGGTGCAACCTAAATACTAACCTAGTTTACAATTTGCAACAACAAAAAAGCCACTATACTGTTGACCTCTCCCAATTCTGAACACAGCCGATGTTTTGTTAGGCTCTTCCTCCTCCTAGAAACTGATGTCCGCTTTGCTGCAAATGTCTTCTTCACAAGCCACAATCTTGGGAGAAAAGGAAGTACATGGAGATGCCTGGCAAATTAGTTCAGAAACTCTGTAAACAAACTACATTCTGTTCTTATCGGAGTGTGGGAACACAAGCCAGTAAATTACATAAGCATTTCAAAATTGAAGTCCTGCCTTTTTTTTTTTTGAAACTGTATTTAAATATTTATTGAGGAATGGGATGGTAGATGAGATCTACAAGCATTAACCTTTGTCTTTAATTGAGAGAAGAAGACATCTAATTTTTACTTGAAATAATGTCATCCCAAGGCATAATATCACACCATTATCCTAACGATTACACACAAATCAGTTCTCAAAGCCTGTAGGCTTTGTTAAAACTGCCTTAATGATCAACAAGTAAGTTAACTACTGGGTGAGCCAGTAACACCTTCTCAATATTCTTCTTAGATTATCTATGTGTGTCTATACCAGGGGTTCTCAATCTATGACCCGTGGGCCAGCCCCGGCCCATAGCACAATTTTATGAGGCCTGCGTCACCACCGCCACCAGAAGCAGATGCGTGTACGGCAGGTGTAAATGCGCCCGTGGCTGTCCTAGATGCATTTACGACAGCTACGGACATGTTTTACAGCAGCGTTTATGCCGGGGAGAACCACTGTTCCGGCCCACTCAGCTGTCTGAGCGGGTGTGGTCCAGCCCATGGCTTGAAAAGGTTGAGAACCCCTGGTATATACTATATATGCTGCCCGCTGTGGGTTTAATCATGATTGTCATGAACAGCAGTGTTGTTAAGCAAGCTAATATGTTGCTGAAACTCTGAAAAAGATTCTTTGTGTTTACCAAAGAAAACAATATCACTATTTTCTCAGCACAGGCACATAGTTCAGTCACCTGCCAACATACTCCAGCCAAAAATAATGAACTCATTTTAAGGTCAATATAAATCAGTCGATTTTTTTTAAAAGAAAAAAGCCTTGACAATCACACATTGACACACCTCTGGATTAAGGTCAACCAAACCCCAACATCCAGTCACCTAACAATGGCTTCACTTCTTCCTCGCCTTTATTATTACTTACGTTAGAGACTTCTGGGAGGTCGAATTCTCCCCAAGGAAAACATCTGGGGGTGGGGGGCCTTAGCCCCATTCCTTCCAAATGCCCATCCCTAAATGCTATGTCCAAACACCCACTCAGTAAGGAAGTCTGCTTCTGCACAGAGACTGTGTGCAAGCACTTAATTACAACCACGTCAAGCACTCCACCACTGTCTTTCACCTATAAAAATCAATATTTACTTAAGCAGCTTTATCAGCATACTTCACTCTTCAGGAATCTGGGCCTGGATTTTTAAAAACCTAGTCCTACAATCCACTCCTCGCAACAGAGTCATGCAACCAATGAGCTATTTCTAAGCATAACAGCCCAGGGAACGCACAGAAAGTCCACATTTGAGATAAGGTTAAGCTCGGCATGGCCTTCCAATGTTTCCCCAACAGCATCCCTCAGATATTACTAAATGCCATGTGAAGTTAATAGAGATGTATATTTTATATCTTTCATACTCTAGATATTTGCACAGATGTTTCTGTAACCTTCTTGGGCAAGATCCAGCATTCCACTGTCCATTTCCAGGGATTTCCCCCCTGCCACTCCTCTCTCCATTTGAGTCCTCCTTACATCCCAACAAACCACTCTGTGGCTTGCCAGACCTCCCGAGTCGCCTCTGGCAGGGCTCACTAAAGCTCATGGGGAGCTTTAGTGAGCAGGGATTGCACCATTCATACATGCAGCATTCTACCACACCACTGACTCAAACCCAGCACAGTATGCTTCCCCTTGTCCGTTAATCAAATATTTCTTATGCTTCCTCACTTACACAAATCACATTCTTTTAGGTCCCCCCCCTTTTTTTGATATGTAGACCAAGGGTGCCCAATCCTTTCGGGTTGCAAACTGGTCATGTGGTTCCTCCCACCAGAAGTGGAAGTAAAACGCTTATGCACCTGTGCATTTGCATTTTACGTCCACTTCCGGAGCAACACGAGCCAGATGAATTGGTGTTGGGGGCCAGATTCGGCCCACGGGTCGTAGTTTGGCCACCCCGGATAGTAGTCAACACACCTTCACCTTCTACAGTTCTTTTAACGGCTACATCGAGATAAAATGGCTGATTAGCCTGAATGCTTAAAAGTAGCAAGAATACAAACTGGATATAGAAGGATGGAAATGAAAATGAATGGGGAGGGTGAGTAATTTTCGTATTACTAGTGCCTCATCAATGTCATAAGGCTGGAATAGTAGAAGTGGTTATCCACCACATCTGAAACACTACACCGATTTGTACCCCTGGTTTTCTTTTGCTTCCTGCAATTTTTATGCCTTTTTAGCACTACCATCCAATATTTAGATGCACCAGCCATCCTCAGCAGCTCCAAGATGTTTCCCACATGTAAAGCAGTTGGTTTAGACGCTAAACCTGTAAAAAAAAAAAACAGGATGGAGGGTAGGGTACCCTCTGGGATATACTGAAGCAGTCATCCAAAAGGGGTACAGCATTTGTTGCCAGATGACTTATGTAATTTTAGTAAGAAGCCAAGCATTAAATCTGAAGGCAATTTGCATGACATCTTACAGAATGAAAAGACAAAATTTATAGACACTGGTAGATTTAACTTTAAACTGTACAAACAGAATAGAAAAACTAAACAGATTATCCTTGTCTGTCCAGCCATACATCTACCGACTCTTTTTAAAGAAGGGGGGAAAGGAATAGTTGTTCAGATATCTATAATACACATAGCATACTGCATATAATTTGCAAATCCCTTTCCCCAAACTAGCAGCTTCCAGATGCTTTGGAACTAGGTTTTTACCAATCCCAGGAAATATGGCAAATGGTCATGAATGGTAGCTATTACAGCTCAGAACATCTGTAGGACACCAGCATGTGGATGCTGCATTACTTGAAGATATACAAAATATACACACCAATAATTGTAAAAAGGGTGTATACGTGCAAATACCTTATGCAAAGGTGCTGGGAGGATAACATTTCTTTAGAGAATTTTGGCAAAGAACCTAAAATCTAGTTTATAAGCTCAAACAGAGATGAGCACTGAACCCTGAAGTCAGATACGACTGGCTTTCGAGCAAGGGAAACCTTTACCTTTAAGCCCAAGTTTAATACATGATTAGGCTAAACTTGGACAGACAGTACCAAAAGGCTGATTTATGATTTCCATCAGCAAATAAAATATGGCCAAAAATGATATGGCAGTTATCATGACAATTTCTTGCCATATTTTATTCATACTTGCTAGTCAAAAATAATTGATATAATTAGAGGTACATGGTTTTAATTATGCACCAATCAGAGGAGTGACAGGAAATGACCTGCTATAGATTGAAAGCCAAGGTGTTCTAGTTTGTTCATTTCCTATGTCACTCTTCTCAAAAGGCTGGAATTCAAGGTGACTCATTATATGATTAAAATACTTGATTCAAATTAATACACAGCCAGCCATGAATATTAAAACACAAAGAAGCAGATTACATTAAAATGTAAAACAAGCAAAAAGTAATTTAATACACCCCAAATTCTCCTTAAAAACCTGTTCATCAGCAACCAACCAAGATGTCAAAAGGATGCCCGGAGAAAAAAGGTCTTTGCTCAGTAAGGCTCAAAATTTTACAATACATATTACAAACTCCTACTTAGGTCTCAACAGTTGGTAATTACATAACTTGAGTCTCACATAATATGCTCTTCTACTTCCAGTAAATCATAGGGGGAGAAAAAGAGAGAAAGGCTGGATCAGCCATCAAGTTAACTGTTAAATGATCAGTCATCAAAATGGAAAAGCAATCTCAAATTACACCCTATGTGAGTGAACCAGAGCAGACCACCCCTTATGAAAACAGACCTCTGCTAAGCAAAGGGAACAGAAAGCATAAAGTGTCTTTCAACTTATATGCAGTGTAGGGAAAAAGGGTGGGTTAGAGTTGGCTGGTCTGTTTCCTGTATTCTCCCAGATGAAACTGGCTCACGCGTCATGTGACACATCCTTTATCTTTAATTCCAGCCAATCATGCAAGTCAGCATGTGACACCATCATCCAATATATATATATATATTTGGCGGGGGGGGGGGGATATCTATTTTATAAGGAACATATGTTTCACAGAAATCCAAGGGGTACATAAGAACAGCCTTGCTGGAAGAGGCCACAGGAGCCCATGATCCAGTCCAGCCTTCTGTCTCACACAGTGGCTCACCATTGGCTTCAAGGTATTATTCCCAAGCAGATGCCTTCTTCACCTGCTCAGGAATCCCTGGAAATGGCATTGAGAGATATCCTGCCTATCTCTCCAACCCAGAGGTTGTCCTTAAGTACCCATAATTATAGACATTGATACCCTTGTCCTCCATGAACTTGTCTAATCCTTTATTGAAGCTGTCAAGACTCACAGCTGTCACCACTTCTTCTGGCAGGGAGATCCATAGACCAGTGATCCTCTGGGTGAAAAAGTACTTTCTCTTATTTGTTTGAGAACTAGCACCCAAAAGTTTCATGGAGTGCCCCCTAGTCCTAGTGTTGTGCGATAGCATATACAGTACTTGATTAAGACTTTAGTTTATTATCCAGTCTATAGCTTGGGGATAACTGGTTCCATAGCTGGTGACTTCCTTCTTCCATCATCTCTCTTCCTTTGACTTAGGGGTGGGGTGGGGGGAACAAGAGCCATTTTATATTCTGTAGCTAGTGAAGTACTTCGTAAATCGGTGATAGTAAACTTTGGCCTGAACGTTACTGATTTAAGCAATTGTGCTACTGATGGCAGCAAGTTGTTCATGAAATGCCTGGTGCTACCCATTGTGCAACAGATTACATACCAGTCACATAATGGCCAGCTGGAGGAAACTGTGGTACTTCTGGGATTGTTTTTATCCACAATGGGATGTTGGTGTATAATATCATAAGATTATAGCATCCCCCCGCCCCCCCCCCCCCCCCCGGTAGAACATTATATGAGGCCGTACTCAAAGCATTTGGCTGTTTTGTGAATTTGTGGAGTTATACTTGCATTACGCATGGCTAATTGCAATTAAGTTCAATCATCCTATATCCATTGTTGCTACAGTAATGGTCTTAAATGTGAAACCTTGAATAGAACTTTGGTTGCTCAAAAACAGGCACAGTCCCTCTGAAGAGAAATGTTTCTTTTATCAGTCTACTCTGAGACAAAATCCCATTTTTATCTATGTATAGCTTGATATTCTTTCCGGCTATAGTACTCATTCTGTTCATGTCAGTGATACCTTGACCTAAGATGGAAACGGACGAGTCTTCCAAAAGGAGCAGGCTTCACATCGCAGAAGGCAAGCAGACACATTTCAAAGGGTCACTTCTTGAGATAAAGCCCGAATGACATACCACGTTAAACTAGTGAGACAAACCACTGGCCCATTAAGCTCAGTAGCATTTACAGATTCTCCAGGGACTCAACCAGACACGTTTAATTCCTCTAACCCCAAATTCCTTTAACCTGAGATGCTCCATGCACAAAAGGCAGGTTCACTTGGGGCTGGGGGAAGGGACCTGATAGATCCTAAAAAAGACAATATATTAATGTTCTGCACCAGAATATAAATGATGGGTGTAAGCACTTGAGAACATGAGATTACTAATAAAATGCTGCCAGTTTTCTAACTGCCTTTATCATTGGAACATCTTTACAAAACAGGAGAAGTTCCAACTTGGCTGACTGGGAAATGAACACTACAGCATTTCGATACTGTGCCTTTGCATCACAATCACAACATTCACCCATAAAGAGGAACAAATTGGTTTCATACCTTTTCCTTACAGAAAAGGTTACACTATATGAGCTTACCCAGTTAGGTATCTGGCTGCATGGCTAGTGTTGAGGAGTTCAACTCCGCACTCTGTATCCCAGAAGAGCCACCCTGCATGGCCATAGGTAAACTACACAAGCCTGGGATGCTCCCTGAAGAAGCAAATGTAAACCACTAAGAAGTACTCTCTGCCTACACACTTCTGGAAAGGGTCGCCATTAAGTCGAAATTGGTGGCACACAATGGTTTTAAGTATCACAAACAAGATATGCATCACAATTTGAGTCACATGTCACCATCTACTGCCTCTCGTCACTTTAGTGACCAGTCAGCTCATGAACTCTTTGTACTATTATAAGCAGACAATTTCATTCCTGACTTCCTGTTTAGTGCAAACCAGTTTCCCATCAGAATCGTCAAACTATGGTTGGGTTTCCTTTTGAAGCCAGTACAAGCTGCCAGTTTCACTGAGACTGACCTGCAAATAGGGGCTTAATAAGGCCAGGGGTTCTCAACTTTTTAAAGCCGCGGGCCTGGTCATGCTCCCTCAGACAGTTGAGCACAGGACTGGTGGTTACCCCTGCCCTACCATAAATGCTGCCGTAAAATACGTATGTGGCTGTCGTAAATGCATTTTTACAGCTGTAAATGCGTAAAAACGCATTTACAACAGCAGCGGACATGTTTACGGCTATTTCCGCCACTTGCACTGGCAGCGGGAGAGAGGACAGCTGGCCATATGAAATGGTGCCGCAGGCTGGATCCGGCCCGCTGGCCGTAGGTTGAAAACCCCTGGCTTAGGCCCCGTCATTATACCTTGGACTACAATGGCTTCAGATACTAAGCCACAGAGCATCACAAAAGACCATTTCATTATTATTATTTTATTTAACATCCCAGCTTTTTGGGGCAACCGTACCTTACTTGTATGAGAGAGATCAAGTGCACTGCATTCCCACACAGAGGTTACATTGCCTTTTTTAGTTCGTTTGCCAAATGACAATTTGGCCCTTGAACTAAACCCTCATCTCAACAGCCAAAGCCAAGCACTAATCAGCAGAACTGAAATCCAAGAGCATTTTGCTAACAATGGTGACACCAAAGCGAACCCTACATATTCACATATGATCACCAGGGCCATCAAACAGCTTGAGGGGTTTTTCTCTGTATTAAACTTCTATTCCTTTCAGGCAAGAGCAATTCCTGGTAGATTCTTGTCTCCAGTCTTTTACTGTCGTTTTACAACAGAATGGGATTCTCTCTCTGGAACAATTCTAGGGCTTCTGGCTTTCTAAATGCTTTATTAATTAGCCAGTCGGCTGGAATAGGTTCTTTTTAAGGTTCTGCAGCCACCTTAATTAAGTTAAGTACAGTATGTCAAAAGTATAATTCATAATTCATTGCAGGACTTTCCAATTTACCATAGATTCTGTTTAATCAGCCCCTTCGTCTTTCTTCTTCTTGCAAAAAAACTGTCACTGTGTATGCCAATTTTAGTAAAATCTAAACCTTAAAATGCCTTCTATCCATCTCTTGCTTTCTTCGACCACCATCTCCTGCTTTCTTATGAACTAATTCTATATACACAGGTGCCGCACAAACTTATGACAACTGTGAAGTTAGATATTTCTTCCTCTGTCCAGACAATGCCATCAAACTGACCCTTGGTCACTGAAAAACAGACAGGATGGGTCTTATGGGCACTAACAGGATGAATGCAACTTTCATTCAGTTATATGGACTTAGAATGCCTAAGATGAAGAGCCAAAACTTTCCAACTCTCAGTATGTCTATGAGCTACCCTAGTGACAATGCATCACCTAATGAAGCTCATTTCATTGTTTGCACTGTTCCTACTCCACTACATATTTATATGTTTATTTTATTTGGACAGACTCCACCACTGTCCACGGTGGCGGGAGGCTTATCGGAGCAATTTCGCTCCAGTTTGGTAAATTTCCAAAGCTCCTCTGCTACGCTTGGGCAACAAGAGCAGGACAGTGAGCTACTTCCTGGTTCAACACTGGGATCCCAGGAGCCTACATCAGCTCCACCTGTCACTGGAAGCAGCTCACCGTCCTGCTCCGAGGCGCAGTGGAGAAATGTCGGAAAATTACCAAACTGGAGTGAAATTGCTCTGAAAAGCCTCCAGTCACCCTCGGAAACGGAGGAAGCTGTCCAAAACCTCAGAAAAACTGTGCGCTTCCCACCACTGCCACGATGTATCACTACTTCTGGTGGTGGGCAGTCCTAGAGGTCACCGTGGGCCGGATTAATGATTTGCACAGGCCGGATTAGGCCCGTGGGCCGGGGGATTGGGAACCCCTGGCCTAGAGAGAGATTTTCACTCGGGGTATGCAAACACTTTTTAGTCAGTGTCATGCCATCTCCGGTTGAAGGAAAAACAGGAGAAACAGGGCTTTCACAGCAATTACTGTATTATGAACTCATTCATTCTTTGTGTCCTTCTGAAAACATGACTCTCTTATCCTGACATTCCATCTTCTCTGTGCTATTATTTTGTTTGTGCATGCTACC
Source organism: Bradypodion pumilum (assembly GCA_035047305.1). Taxonomy (NCBI): domain Eukaryota; kingdom Metazoa; phylum Chordata; class Lepidosauria; order Squamata; family Chamaeleonidae; genus Bradypodion; species Bradypodion pumilum. Next base: position 25,859,665 of record JAWDJD010000012.1, on the reverse strand, counting down.
AACAATATTCCTGCAACTGTTAAAGGTCAAATATAAGAACAGAATGCTTGAATATATATATAAAGATTCTTACCAGAAAAGGGTGAGCTTTTCACTTTGATCATGGTGGAACTCGGATCGCTGACTGGTAGAGTTCAGAAAATGAAGGTCTGAGAATCACTAACATGTCAAACTTAGAAGGGCTCATGATCTGGAAAATAAACTTTTCCAGAAATATATACAAATCTCTAAAAAAAAACTCCTGGCATTCAGTTAAGAATTAAGATGATGTCAGGAATTTATTTTAACTTATTTTTAGCCAATAAATACAATGTAAGAAATAAAGGAATTTTCTCTACATTTCTGTCTCATTCCATGCTTTGATAGCAGACAGCATTATCTAATGGCATTAATGAGGATCTCATAAAATTCAGTGATGTAAGCATCCTAATACCTTTACCTCTTCCACCAGCAATCTTGCCTTGCAAGTTTCCCCTTGGCTGTAAAGTGTAATCCTCTAAACCCTGTACTCAGAAAAGCAATTTGTGTTCAGCACTACTGTACTAGTTTTCTGACGGTGGCGCATAGTACAGTAGAGTTTTAAAAATAGCTCCAAGGAATCTTAGAACAAGAGATTATATTTCACTATTAAATTGATCCTGAATGTCTGCGAAGCTTATACCGTGAAACACATTCACACGCCTGCTCCTAGAAAGAACTCTACTATATTCCCAACATGTTGTTATGCACAAATGGTTTGTCCTCCTTGTTGCCATAGAAGCAGCTTCAAGCATTAATCCCTTCTTCCAAAATTAACTCAAGATTTTTTTTCCTCCCCTCCCACTTCTAATTTCAGAAGCAAAACTCGACCATGGACAATGGGGATGTGCATTTTGACTGCATTCCCTTGGCCGCTTGTTGCACCTGCTGCACCCTGGCCTCACATTCCTTCCTTCTTCACAAGATTAAATCTGCATGCCAGCACACTGTCACTCCATGGGGGCTGAGCCAGAAAGCAAAACCAATTTTAAATACATCAGCCTCTTAGTCCAGGAAGCTCATTACTAGCTTCAGACTCAAAAACAGCAGCATAGGAGTGGGGGGCGGGGGACTGTCCAGTATTTCCCCCCCCCCCTCTGGTCCTGGCTCTTTTTTTTCTTCTAAAGCCACGTTCACCACAAAAATAGTAAAAATGAATACGCAGAAAAATCTGTTGCTATTATTAAAAGAGAACCTATGCTCACCACATGTTTCAACAGGCTGTTCCTAAATTGGAAGCAATATGAACATGAAGATCGTCCAATGCAGACATGCGTTTGGCTCCACATAGAGCTTTGTTTACAAATTTGGAGCCAGTGTCAAAGACACACTTTTCTCTTTCTTCCCACATCAACAGATGGAAACAAGGAGCCAATGCAACTGGGCCAGAACTGGGGTAATACAGACATATTTCTTCATCCCTGATATTAACTGACCTGCAACATTCCGGATCACCATGTTGTCATTAAAAATAAGGGCAGCCCCACAGAAAAAGCATTACAGTAGTCAATCCAAGAGGCTATGAATGCACAAACCAATGTCTTGGTTTTTGTGCATGTTTTCGGGCTGTCATGAACTAAAATGAATAAAACCAACCACTTTTAATAAGAATGACTCCTTGTATTTAAATTGAAAGAGAAGAATATTTGCATGGCAGTACAGAAAGAATGCCTCATATTCTGATGTCATTCTTTCAGATAACTACTATTTCTAAGAATAATGTGGGGTGTGGACCTTACTATTCTGTAAAAGGAGTAAACATCTGGCGGAAAAATTATATAGCAACTAGAATCAAGCTATTAGTCTTAGGGTATTTAAGATCCAAAGAAGCAATCTGGTGGGGGGGGGGGGGGTTCCTAAGAAATGTGCACAGGAAATCATTTAAATACTAGATGTTCACATGCTTTAACCAGGACCAGGATACCAGCAACCACTACCAGCAAATCCTGATAAAATCAGCCGGACCTAAAGGCAAATAAAGTCCAGTACTGCAGTCCCAGATAGCTGTGACTCTAAAAACATCTGTTTGCATTCTGTAAATATTAGCAGACTGAATTGGATTGTGTTTTAAAAGACCACCATAAACACGAGGAAGATTCTATAAAAATGCCACTGGGAACATTTAGTCATAATAATATGCAGTCAATGTGTTCAATTTTTGTCCAGCATGCATCAGTGAAATAGTGAAAAGTTCTCCTCTGCCTTCCATCTTTCACACTCACACATAGTTATAGGTCTCTTCCAGTGTTTCAAGTTGCTTACTAAGACTACTTGGGGTGGGTGGGATCGCATTCAAGAACACCAAAGCCTAAAAAAACCCCTAAACCCACGTAAGGTTTTAACTGTTTCATTAAGGATCAAATATCAATAAAGCTTAGTCTGGTTGAGAATAGACTTGCAAAAGAGTGCCCTGTTAATCTATTTCACTACAAAGTCACTGTCATTACAACAACACATGTGTTAGCCTTAACATTGTTCTCTCGCCAAGAGACAATGACTTTAAAACACATCTCTTACCAATTACTTTCATTATCTTGTTTCCATATCTGGTGATATATCGTCTGTCATTACTGTACCAGGAGTGGGAATCCCACCGTCTGTTCTAAGCACCAGCATCAAATGTTTAGAAATGCCCTCTGCTAAGAGATAAAACCCAACCCCTCTTAAATACCACTCTTAGACAGGCAGTAGGATTTCTTAAAACATCTGGTCCTACTCTGCACACTATACAAGGCAAACAAAACAGATTCTGCAATGTCGCACAACCAGCGGTCTTCAGACTGTTCCAAAGAGCCATAGAAGCCAGGCCAACATTCATTAGGATTATGCTTGTAATCAAAGTTTCAAACAAAAAATAATAATCAAAACAGTGTTTGTAGTGTCTGTGCAAATCCTAGTTGCAATGGAACATGGTTAGCTTTAACCATGGCTTATGCCTGTGATGGCTAACCTTGGCACGCCAGGTGTTCTTGGACTTCAATTCCCAAAAGCCCAAGTCACCACTCCTGCTGATCAGGGTTTCTGGGAATTGAAGTTCAAGAACAACTGGAGCGCCAAGGTTCGCCATCACTGATTTAATTTAACCTAATTGGCTTTTTTAAAAAGCAGCTAGGCATATGATACCAACGCAGGAGAAATAAACATAGCGTACAAGTATAGAAATCTTATGGATGCCACTGAAAATGACTAATCCTTATGCTAGTTAAGTTCCATACTGATGACATGTGCTGTGTAACAGTGACCACTGCACTCTTATTTCCAGTGGATTGGAATGAAAAGAACCTAGGAGGAGGATGGGTAAAAAAAAAATTTGAATAAAATCTGGCCTATGTCCACAAGCACACCTATCTGCATCAAGCAACCTCTCTGACATTTCATTTGGGTTTCAATTTGTAATATAGCCACATGAGAAAGTCTCCAAAATGGCCACAGGCTCATACTATCATGAGAACTCCGGACGCAACAGACAGCTGTCAGAAGAAAAATGCAACGTTAAGCCAAGCACATAATAAAGCAACAGTCGGAACAGGGTCTCATAATCTCATTTTTCCTTGCTGGCGGGCAAGCAAGGTAAGCCTGCAACTTTGAATCCTGGGGTTATAGAGGAGATGGGATGGACAGACATTTCCTTGTTAGTCACCTCCATTGGGTGTCTGGTGTAGAAGAACTCCTCCCCATGGTGCCTTTGGATCCTGCACCCCTTGTTTTAGGGGGTGGGTAGTTTTAACTGTTTTTAAATTGTGATTGTAAACCGTCCTGAGTCGGCCTTGGCCGAGTGGGCGGTATATAAATTTGACAATTACGTTAAATTAAATTAAATTGTTAGTCACCCATCATCAACAAAAGCCTGGGATTAGTTGAGTTTTGCCCTTACCGGGAAGCAGCACAGAGACATAACCAGCCTCCGTCTCCCCTGAGAAGCTGGGGTTTAGGGGAAATGGTGTACAGTATAGCCCTCCCTTTGCAGAGAAACAGAGGAGAGGCAGAGCTTGTGGTTTCCCTACTTAAGGTAAAAGCCACCCTTGCTCAAAAGTCAGTCGTATCCAACTCTGGGGTTCTGTGCTCATCTCTGCATACATCTCCGTGGACACCTAGCAGGCATGCCTCAACAATGGAGTGCATGGAACGCTGTTGCCTTTCCCGCTGAAGTGGTATCTCTTTATCGACTTGCGATTTCTTGCTTTTGAACTGCTAGGATGGAAGAAGCTGGGACAAAGACGGGAGCTCACTCCATCTTGCAGTACCTGGGAATCAAACCGTGACCTTCCAGTCAGCGAGTTCAGCGTCTTAACCACTTGATCCACCGCAGTCCCCATGGTACTCCTTATGGTACTTTCACATTAAATCAGCCTTTGACTCACAACCTTCTGAACAGAGGACTGGTTTAAAGAGAGAGAACAAGAAAAGGATATATAGCTAACTAGGAAGCAAATGGCAGCATTTCGCTTTTGGTCACAACTAACAGACGCTATGAGATCAGAACCCTCTTGACACTGCGCAACCGCTTTCCCAGCATTGAACAGTGAACTGCAGGGAAGAGGCAAAGGCTCCTTCCCTTCTCTCCACACCAAGGTCAAAGCTGCAGATGCGCATGGAATCCCGCCCGCCCCCCTTGCCAGAACATGGACTGCACTTTCGAGACACATCCTCTCATTAGAGACTACTTTTATGGCATGTGAAAGAAGAAAGTACCAAACCAGGACTGTCGTTGAACATCAAGAGGACCAAAATCATCACTAAAAAGAACTGTACAACTTTATAAAGTGGCACTGAATTGAAATAGTGAAATAATTTGTACACCTTGTTTCAACCACCAATCTAAATGCAGACTCTGCAGCCAAGAAATCTGAAGAAGATTGAGGCTGCAGAGGGGCAGGCATGAACATTTTAAAAGATTCATCAAGTGTAGTGATGTGTCATTAGAGGCCAAGACTATCTATGTTTTTATTATCATCACTATGTGCAGGTATGAAACTTGTACAGTAAAGAAAGCTGACCGGAGCGGGGTGTGTGTGTGTGTGTGTGACTTGTATAAAATAGGGTGCTGGAATCAAGTTCTGTAGATACCCTGAAATGGCAGAAAGATTAAAAAGAACCTGGGTTCTTGAGAAAGTCAAGGCTAAACTATCATGGGAGGCTAAGGATGATGAAACTGACACCATCCAACTTTGGGACACATCATGAGAAGGCAGAATTCTCTGGGAAAATAACAATGCTGCGAAAGGTTGAAGACAACAGGACAAGAGCAAGACCACACATGAGATCTATTGATTTCCAGGCCTACGTTTACAACAGGGATGTTGAGCAGGGCTGTTGAGGACAAGACACTTTGGAGATCAATCATTCATAGAGATGCCGTAGGCGGGAGACAATTTTACAGCAGGTAACAACATCTTCCTGCTCTGCAAGGGAGGAATTTTAGTGAAAACCATTAAGTTAGACTAGGAAGTCTAGCCAAAAGTTGTCTACTTCTCAAATTTTATTTTTAGTCTATTTTAGAAGCAACAAGGCAGGGGCTGGAAAATGAACACTGAACAAAGTCCTTAAAAAAAATAAACAAAGGTCTTCTCTCCAGTTCAGATGGTGGTTTTTCTATCTCTAGTCCACCACAATCTAAAGAAAACAGAAGTGGGAGTTTTACAAATGCACAAACAAAATACTCAGGAATCAGTCAAAGCACTTGCTTATTAAGAGAAATGGCTATTTGGTGTAATGTAACATCCAAATTCCAAAGCAAATAAGCACCAATTGTTTCCTGCTTAAAATGAGCTTGTTAATAATGTGCAGGGAAAATACAGAAGAATAAGAAAGGCAGAAAAAATGTTGCTGAAGTCCAAGTTGGTTCGTTTGTCTAGAAAATTTCTAAAGGTTCATTCATTCGACTATCATTCCACCCATTATGGCTCAACATAAAAGAAAAATAACATCAAAACAACCCTGTATAAATAAAATCATATAAGCAAAATATATGTACAAAGACTTCTAGAATTTAAATAAAAACACAGCGTTTCATCGGGGATAAAGGTTCCCCTTGCTCGAAAGCCAGTCATATCCGACTCTAGGGTGCAGTGCTCATCTCTGTTTCTAAGCCGAAGAGCCAGCGCTGTCTGCTTCTGCAGACGTTTCCGTGGTCATGTGGCAGGTATGACTAGACACCAGAGCGCACGGAACGCTGTATATATATGTACAAAGACTTCTAGAATTTAAATAAAAACACAGGGTTTTGTTGGGGATAAATGACACTGACAATGCCTGCCTACGTAGTGGCATCCTATAAGATCTGGTTTGTTTCAAAACTACAGCTTTGGCTGCATTAAAATAAAAACCAAATTTCAGTCTCCTGATTTCTTAAAGTCTCCATTTGGATTGAACCACGTTATATTCTATCTTTCATTATTATTATTTTCATTTTATTCACTGTCAAATTAAAGTTGTGGGGTCATTCTGTAGTTGTGATATTTGTAAGTCCCAAACTACCCCAGACTATGCCTACAAAATAAACTGCATGAAAAGCTGGGTGTATTGATTGCCTTTAGACAGTGGTTCTTTAAAAACAAATGTGCCATTACAAAATCAAGCCTCATTTTTAAACATCTATTGCCAACATTCTCCCTCAACAAAGGCGCACATGCACGCGCGCACGCACACACCAGAAAGTGGCTGGCAATACCAGCCTAGCACTCAGCATCCTCACACAATGTAAACCCAAAAGCCCAAAGCTAAAATATCAGTCAGCTATCAATTCAGCAAACTTAGGCACCTTTAGCTTTCTGAAAGAAAAGGTGAATGAGCTTCTTTCTGGATTAGCAACAAAGCTGAGATCTACTTGTTTAAAAACAGCTTGCAAATCAGGCTTGGCATTTTACTTCACCTCTTTGTGTTAAAGGCTGCATTATGAATTGTTTCCTGGAGCCTCCTTTAGAAAGCTTAAGGCATACACTCCTGACCTGGTCTTTATGATTGCTGTGAAAATGGGGGGTTAAAAGCCAGTATGATAAGTAAAACTTTTACAAGTACTGTGCTGTTAATTTTGTTTTGTTGCCCCAGTTCCCATAGAGAACATTTCAGAGCAGAAATTTAACTTCCACTTTTCAGCTACTTTTTTCTTTCTTTACAAACAGCCAACAGTCATGGTAGAAGTATGTGGGGGAAGTATGTGGGGGGCGCATTCCACTAGCCAGGCCCTCCACCCCAGCACTCTCCAAAAGCACTGGACTAAAACTCAAATAACACTCAGCCCTCATGGCTAACCATGCAGTCCATCACAAATGGGGAATGGCATCCTTTAGAAAAGATCCCGCAGGCTATATCCAAATATCCAATCGGTCAAGGTTGTTCCACATCAAATTTGGACGTACTGTATCTTTATTTCCCTTAGGGCTGTGATGGCGAACCTTGACACTCCAGCTGTTCTTGGACTTCCAATTCCCAAAAGCCCAAGTCCCTGCGAATCCACACGAATGGATTTACGTACTTGATGACCCGAGTGCTGCACAATCGAGTGAGCTCCCATCTGTCCCAGCACCTACCAACCTAGCAGTTCAAAAGCAAGAAATTGCAAGTACTGTAGATGAATAGGAAGGAACCACTTCAGTGGGAAGATAAACAGCATTCCATGCACTCTGGTGTCTACTCATGCCTGCTACATATCCATGGAAATGTCTGCAGACACCGACAGCACTGGCTCTTTGGCTATAAACAGAGATGAGCACTGTACTTTAAGAGTCACATACGACTGGCTTTTGAGCAGGGGGGGGGGACCTTTACCATTTTTCCCTTGGAAAAATTTACATGTAGCTGCCTCAGCATGTGGAACTTAATGGGCCAGAGAGAGATGCACTACCTATTTGTTGTTCAGTCGCATAGTCAATTCTGACCCTTTGTGACCGCATGGACCACCGCCCTCCAGGCACCTGCTTATACATGAGGAAATTTTTAATGCAACATCACATTTGCCCTGCTATGTATTTGTCCAAGTACCGCATCCAAACAGATCTCATTACTTGCCTGCTTAAGGACAAAATATAGCTTATGCTTTTCTGCGGAAAAAAAACATCCTGCATCTTATCTCTCCAACACCCACACACCCCACCCCACCTACTCCTATCACCATAACTTTATGAACAGTAAAGAAGCATATATTCACCCAAGGTTTCAGCAAGTGTTTCTCATTGTCCTTCCAACTGTGGAGAAATAAGCATTTGAGACAATCTAACTCTATTCAGAACTTTGTTTACCAGACCTTTACACTGTTTCAGTCTCTTGATAAGCAAGGCCAGATTGGGGTTGGGAAGAGATAAAACATTCATAAGACAACTTCTCTATGTGCCCAATAACCAGCATGGTTTGTACATGATAAAAATTTGACAATAGTTTCTCCTCAAAGGCATGCTGTATTGCTTCCCGCCAGGGGCCTGACCACACACCCTCAATCAGCTGTGCGGGCCGGTCACATGTTCCCTCCCGCTGGCGGCAGCGCATCCATTCATGCCACTTTTCAGGGCGTTTTTTCAACCTCTGCCACTTCCCTTGGAGGGAGGCAAGAAATATTTTGGCACCATTAATTTTTTCACCCTGTTTTCATGCTATTTTGGCACTTCCGACGGTGGTGACGCACTTTGGTGCTGGTGGTCCGGCCCACGGACCTTAGTTTGGGAACCCCTGATCTAAAGAATTAGCTCACTGGGAAACTGACCAGATACGAGGGGCTTAAGAGAAAGGTAGGCTTTACATGAGTACACTCACACACGCTCATGCACATATACTGATCTGAAGTTGCAAATAGCACACTACTAATAAAAGACTCATTGACCAAAACCAACTCTTGTACCACCGTAAGGACTAAGTTGTTTTGACATAATCTTTCACAAACGGTATTCCTCTTCATTAGATGGAGTTCGCAAAAGCCTACAGACTAATAGTGGGGGGGGGGGGGCATAAAAATCTAAGAATAAATAAATAAATAAAACCTCTTTGTCGGTTTACGAGGTGCCACAAGGTTCTTATAACAAGGTTAAAATAACTATCTGTTAAATTAGGCAAAATATATGCTGAGCCACTAAAGGACACAGTGAAGAAAGGATGAATGCATGACCAAGTAGGGAAGGATATCCTCTGTTATGTAACCTAGCCTGTCCAGAAATCTGAACATAAAAAGGCAAAAGAATTCAGGTCTTCAAGATAAAGTAAGGTAATTTATGCTGGCTAATCTTTTCTTTTGACTACAGGGATTGTCTTTTTTGCATTTCTCCCTTATAATGTCTCTGGTTTCAATGCACAGTTCTTCTGGCTCATGATCATCTGAGTTTAGTAATACATGGTCAATTGAATTTAGTAATGAGTCTTCTATTTATAGTACAAAGATTATTCATCAAGGAATAAGGATTGATTTTAATTATGTAGCATTCTATTAATCCAGTCACAATGGCACGCTATTCCAGAGATTTCTGTAAGATTATTGGGCCATTTTTCTGTTTGCTTGTTTATTTATTACATTTTTATACTGCCCATCTGGGATATTTCTTGTTTTGGAGATATATTATACTGCTTAGTTTTATAACCCGAATCCCATTGTTACTTTGCAAATCTGTACATAGAATCAACCGTTTACTTCTTAAGTGCTAAGATTTTTTTTAAAAAAATGAAAAAAAAATTGGGAGTGGAATAGATCTGCACAAGAAACTAAGTGGAATGAGTTAGGAGCAAGCAGTAAAAATGTAACTGGAACCATTTGAGCATAACACTCCACAAGTCTTTGGATCTTTTTGTGTGCAGTCTGAGGCTTCTCGTATTATTCTTTCCCTGGAAACGAAAATCTATAATGGTCACACTTTGTAAAGGAGATCTGGTTAGGAATTATTTTAATGAAGTGCTTTGACCTATGGGTAAGACAGGCATGCAAACACTGCAAAAAAGAAATACAAGACCTGGTGGCCTGAATGAAACATCATCAGGAGAAGAAGTCCTATGATGGTGACAAAAGGAACATGTTTGTATAAGCAAGATCTTCAAGTTGGTAAATGTTCTCATTTCATCATATTTTTAAAGACTGCCTTGAGGAACTGTCATGTTTGAGAAAAACTCATATTTGTCATTATTATTACTGATTGTTACTGTCATTTTGATACTGTTGTTAGGAAGAAATAAAGAGTTAGAAAAAACAAATATTCCTTTTTTGGGCAGTACTGAGTGGCAGTGAATACTATGAGGTATACTAAATAAGCAGAAATGTATACATAATAAAAACAAGCATTAACTTTTTTGTTTTGTTTATGGGAATCCATCATCAACATAAAAGATTCTAGAAACTATTCACCTTCAAGATCACCATATCCTCCTCTTCTACAGTTTCAGAGTTATCTGTCCAGGATAGTGTTTCAGTCACATCATATACATCACACATCCACAGTATATCACCTAAAAGAAAGAAAAAAGCTAACCATCCAGGAATCACCATAGATAAGGTTTGGGATAAAACCAGCAGATTAGAAAGAGTCAATGGATGAAAAAATGCCCAGTTTGTTTATGCAACAAACTCTTTTTTCCATCCGATTGAAAACCCACACTTCATTACTATGGTTCAATCATGGTGACTAGGAAACAGTCCACCCAGCAGAGCAGATGTTGCAGAGAAACTGCTGGATAAAGTATATGATAAAGAAATGAAGCAATGGGCAACAGCTCTGGAGGGTAGAATTGTTAATCTAAGTCTTGATGAGTGGAATAATAACCACCATAATCCTGTTACATGTACTTGTATTAAAAAAAAGAAGACAGGAATGTCTTCCCTTGCAGAAACACTTAATTGTCAGGAAATGAACACACAACAGAAAACTTAACAAATGGTTATAAATGCTATAACGTGTAAAGAAAAATTCAAATGTCTAGTATGCAATTTGGCCACAGAAACTGCCCAAAATGTATCCAAGACTAGAATAAATTCAGAAGAGCAGGAAGGGAATACAAGGTGAACAACATATGGTAGCAGGATTCATTTGCTGTACCTCCTAACCAAAGACTTCTGTGTTCCAGAAATAAAGGCTAATGTTGCTGAACTGCTGCCTAAACATTTCCATAACAATTATTCCGCAGCAAAACTCTGAAAAGAATAGGTCGAACCAGGCTAACATTCCCACAAGATGTTAGAAGGAACTCTGAGGTGAGCAGTTTTGAGCAGAGTTATCAAAAATAGGCCCTACTCTGGTGACAACATCAAGAGAAAATAGACGATACACACGGTCCAAATCCTCCACATTGGGATTAAGAGAAATGTTGAACATATGCTGAGCAAACCCATTTCTCAAGCTTCAATACAGAAAAATAGCTGTGCTGAAATTTGGAAGGAACTGACTAAGTACTTAAAACCAACAACACGCTGACAGAATTACATTACAAGCATTAAAAAAATGAATGGGACAAGCACTGTTTCCAGCTTATTTATTGTCAATATCCAGTACCAGGGTCATACTTAAGTGCTGAGGAAGAAGAGCTATGACGTGCATATCCAGCAACCATCCATTTGTAATGCCAACTATAATAAACTTCACAGCTAAGGGAAACAATTCAAGAAATGTATGTTGGCTGATAATGTTTTAAAGAAAGTCACACTAGTTGAAACTGGTGGAAATCAAACAAGCAAATGGATTTAGAATCTGTTGAATTGCTGATTTAGTTTTTGACATCAGTAGCTTCTTCTGCTAAATCAAACCCACCTTGCCCACATGGCTTGTTCAACTTGTTTCAGATCCTAGCCTTGGTCATTATTTGGAATGTGAAAGACTGCAGGTCCTCACTATGTTTTCCTTGTTTTAAGCTACATCTAAAATGCAGACGATATCCATTTTGCATTAGCTATTTCCTACTAGTCAAAAATGTCCTCATTAAATTTATTGCAAGACACATTCACAATTCCAGAGATGCCTACAGTGACAGTGTGGAAAACTCAGCACTTTTAATTAGAAAAAATGTTGGAAGACGAGGAAACTGCTGTAAACCTGAATGCCCCCGATACATCTTGCAGACAGAGTGACAAAAGGAACAACTCAGTCTTGAGTTCAAAGCTCTGGAACCTCCAACCTGGTTTAAAACAATTTCACTAATCTCTCGGCTCCATCACTACGTGATCACTATAGGATCACAGTTACTAAGATGCTGATCTGAAAGTTTTCCTTTTCCTTTTTAGTTTCCCAATCATCTTTATCTTTGCATATCCCAAAGGGAGATTTCCCATTTCCACTCATTTATCATAGGGACAGTGGATTAGTACAAGGAGGTGCAAACACTTGCCTATTAGTATCTGCGGTGGCTCAGAGGTTAAGAAGCTCATTTTGTTAGCTGGAAGGCCGGCAAGTCGGCAGTTCGAGACCTGGGTGCTGCATGATGGATAGAGTGCCCGTCTCTGTCCCAACTCTTGGGGACATGAAAGGAGCCTCTTTCAGGCATCCCATGAGCGGAGTTTCTCCTGCAAAAAATCCTTTCAACCCAGAATTGTTATTATCTCTCACAACAGCTACTGTGGAAAATAAGATATTAGGGTGAAATATTATCAAGTCTGCTCAACTTCAAAGCTTCTACATGAGAGCAATAGTAACACAGAGAGAGCCTGGCAAAAAGCCTTCTGAAGTCTCAACAAAACTGTTTCCTGCAAACTCCACTGACTTCCAAATTTACCAGTCATAGGACTAACGCCACAAGCATTCCAGCAAGTCACATGGGCAGCTCAAGCTAGCCTTGGACAATGGGTGGCAAATCCTGCCCAAACACCCCCCAACCCCCCAAGGACGCTCAGTGATAAAAGGCTGGATGCCTGCACTACTTTTATACTATCAGCAGCAGAGGACAAAGGCGGCTATAGTATTCTGTAAAAATGGCAAATGTCCCACACACTTGCTTCTACTTCCCACACGGTCCATGAGGTTTATGTCTTAGCAAAACATACAAAGATGACAACAGGTAGCTAATTCATTACCCCAGATACAATATCTACATTACCACACTTCCAGATGACACTTTGAGCCTGTGCCTTGAGATCTTAGTATCACTTTAATTTCTATCATCTTTAACAGCTGTCAGGATCAATGCCATCATTATTATCACCATTATCATTATTATTATTACTTCTTTGTTTCTTCGTCCAAACATAGCTCTGTAATGTCCTGTTAGCAAAGCAGAACTAAAAAATTCAAAATAAAGATTATTATTTAACTCTGATTTTCATTATCTTGCTAATGCTAAATTTCTTCTTTATTGTAGTACTGTAGTTCTGTAACAGCTAGGGCAGCTACCACACTTCAAACAAAACTGCCTTTCCTCTTGGACCCACAAACAATTAAAAGGTTATTCAATTAACCACCTACTTAGCAGAATTGTATTTCCTTGGTAATTGACTTGTGAATATGGAGTGGAAAACCTGGTAGTTTCACATTTAGCAAAGCTCCGATGCAAAGCAAAAAGCTATGCAAACTAACTGATTTCAAAGAGCCCCTTTTAGTGCAAGTTAAGCTACAAGTTAAAGTAGTATTTTGAGCAAAATATAAACGAGTGTTCATGTTTTGTTCATAACGTTTTCTCAGTCAATCACATTATTTCACAAACATGTTTGTTTACCAACATTGCCACATTCTGGTGACTGTGCCTCGAATGACACCACAACAGCATACACATGCTTATTTTTGCACTCATTAGCCCACAGGGGAATAACAAGTGACTATGTCCCTATTCTAGTTTGCCATTGGACTTTGTCTAATGTCACAAATGTTTTCAAGGCCCCAAGAGAGCCGTTTCCCATACTTTAGGATCAGTTCCAAAAGAGAAACCTGGAGCTATTCACCAAAGTGAGAGGAAACGTGAAGCTGCTTACATAAAAACCAAACAAATCTGTCACTTGTAAACCAGTGCAGTGTAACTAAAAGTTGGACTTGGGTGACCCTGGACTCTAGTCTTCACCGAACCATGAAGCTTGCTGGGTGACAACGGACCAATCGCAAATCAAATTCAATTTTTATTAAGGTCGATAACCTCACAAACTTAACTACCTAACAGGGTTGTTGCAAGGGGAAAAGGAGGAGCAAGATACTGTGTCTTATATTACTGGAGGAAAAAATGAGACAACAATCAAGTAAATAAATAAATGTCATTTGAGCAATTGGATTTGAATGTCCATCTCGTCCTCTGCTCACACCAACACCACTGACAGATGCCCCTTGTCTACCTGATACATGACACATTTTCATTTCCCATTCACACATGCTGTGAATGTTGGAGATTACCCATGAGCAAAGTGTGGAATTTTGTATCAGATACATGATAATTCACAATTTCTGTGTATTAAACCAGACAGACTGCCATTTTTTCATACACCTTCCTGGACATAAATGTTACTACATATTCAGATCTCTCTTCCTTCAATTTTATCCCCTCCTTCAGCATACATGGTTCCTTCTCTTCCCTTTGCCTTCCCATTTTAGACATATGTTTACCCATGTGAGAGTCACAGAGAATGACTAATCCTACATCACTCAATGGGTTTTATGCCTCAGCAGTCCTGGGCCCAGATTTCACATGTCCCAGTCAAACACTCAAAAATATGTCATCACACTGGCTGTTAGCTGAAAGCATCAGTTTTAGGAAGTCTGGTCTAATTCTTATTACAAAAATCTTCTTATCGGTCCTAGGTTTGCTTGTTCAGAAGTGTCACAACCCACTGTCACATTTAACACTGCAGTCCCAGTGTTCTATAATGGTGCAAAAGTTTTCCAACCAAAGGTATAGCCAAAGCTTATTTACTACCTTGCAAAAGGGAGAGGAAAAATCTTTGCAATTATTCTGGTGGTCCCAAACATACAAGCCTATTAAAAAAAACAATATCATTGTTTGTTTTTCTACATTTTTAAGAATACAACCAAAAACTGTGTGCACCGAAATTGACAGTTAAAAGTTCAAAGAACAGGAATGGCAAGACATTGCAACAGGTTTCATCATCATGGTATTAAGATAATTGTCCAAATCCAATTGATACCTCAACTAAAATAGATTCATTAAATTAAATGAACTGCTAAATAAGGAGTCAACCGACGCTTGCAGAAGTCCCATTAATTCCAGGGGTCAACACTAGTTGAAAAAACAGTTTCAGTTCAGATGAATGAAGGCAACAAGGCCTAGACCAGTGATGGCGAACCTTGGCATTCCAGGTATTCTTGAACTTCAATTCCCAGAAGCCCAAGTTCCTGTGAATCCACACAAGAGCATGTTACAGAGACTTGGGCTTATGGAAATTGAATTCCAAGAACACCTGGAGTGCCAAGACTCAGTAACTGACTTTTAAAAATATTTCAACAAATATCTACATTACACAAAGATATTTGGGCATTTGATTCAATTTCTTTTCCAATCAATCCCCAGTAGCTCAGTCTAGATAACCTGCTAAATTCTTCAAACTAATTAATCACTGCAACAAAATCAGATACTTATTGCCTCCATGGACAAACAAAAGTTCTCTGTTCCACCCTTATTGTGTCTGTGATTTTTCTTCTACAAGGAATGTCAGCTATCACAATTTACTGTACTTTCATTGATGAGCCAAGCAGTACATAAACCTAGTGAACTGAAAGGTACTTTTCCCTACTCCACATTATGGAGATCATAAAGCAGCAATTTCCCTCTGTTCCTGTCAACATAAATTACAAAAAATTACAATCAGGCCTCTCTACTACAACAACAGGCTAAATGAGATTAGAACACAAGGTATCATGAATTGTTATCAAGGTAAATAATTATTATTATTTCAGTAGGCACAAAAACTGTCTGGTGGAAGACAACGATTAGCCCTCTGTACCATGGCTGAAGTTTCAATGTATTTCTTAGATATGGATCAAATAAAACATAAACATGTGTAAATGACTTCTACCACATTGCAGTACTGGTATAAATGTCTTCACTTTAAGGTAACTTAGGTGGATTTTAAAAAAGGGGGCAATATGAAATACATATTTTATTTACACTTACTGATCCAAACCTATGCATTCTAGGATTATCTGGTTTTAATTATGTGTAAATCAAAGGGAGAAAAAAAATCCTCATATTCTCTCAGTTTTATTAGAGAAGCATCCTCTTACAGTAGAGGACAGACTCTTCAATAGGGAGATACAGTACCAGTGTAATTATCAAATACCATAGTAGCCAAAATGGAAAAAAAAACATTTTGTAAATTGGGGAAAAATAGAACTACAGTACCATCCAAGCATTTCCTATTTTTTAAAAAACACCTTTATCTTACTTAGTGTACTGTTTGTATACTAAGAACCAAGATGGGCTATAAATTACCCCTGCCTCTTTAAGAGAAAACATATAGGCTGCACTGTGTTCTCTGAATGAACAAACACATACACATGTTATGGATTCCCCCGCCCCCCTAAAAATGCACTTCAACTACATTTTCACAATACCCAAAACGTAAAAACCCTATATTAAGATTGTGACACAAAGGTATTATTGCAAGGTTGTCACGACACACAAGTGCCTTCTGTGTCTTCAATCGGGGAAGAGTCAGAGCCAGAAGCCATGAATCTTCCCTTGCAAACAGAATGAAGTATTAATTACAAGGACTCCACTCCTACTGCAATAAACAGGATCGTCCTTTCTGCATTTTGAACTAGGCAAGCAGTGTCATTTTGCAGGTGAGCTATCTTTGCCATTTTAAGTGACAATCATGATTTAAGGCATTTAGAGGTGTCTCATTGTGGGAAAAGCAGTTTCTTTGTGTTCCAAATAAAGAGCTTCCTTCCAACCAGCTCATTTGTTGGAAAACACCATTTTACCAATGACCAAAACAAAGGCCTAAAATCTTCCTCTCTAAGGGCAAAAGCCACTCAGCCACATTCCTTTCATTGGATATTCATACTTTTCTTTTTACAGAAAGACTGCAACATTTATCAAAACACAATCAGTAAAAGAATATTAGAAAAACGAGTGAAACAAGATAATTCCATTATAATTATTAAAAAATATTCAATGTATAGCAGTTACAATATAATAGCTATAACAATTAGTATCAAAACTTTAAAAATTGACATGTGTCCCTAAACACAATCCAAATCTCAAACTATGTAATTACTCACACTAATCACATATTCTATTATGACAAGTAACAACTAACAATAGCAAGTAAGAAGGAAACAAATTACACACAAAAATCAATCAATGCTTTAAACCAGGGGTTCTCAACCTTTTCAAGCTGAGGGCCAGGTCGTGTTCCCTCAAACAACATCGGGGACCAGATGGCCATTTTGCCCTGCCTGCCATGCATGGCACTTCCGGGTGTGGTGGAGGCGGGCCACATGAAATGGTGTTGTGGACCGCATCTGGCCTCCGGGCCGTAGGTTGAGAACCCATGCTGTAAATCTTTTTCTGCAATGTTGACTACTCAAGTACCCATGTGATTGTTTACAGAGGAAGAACAATACCCTTTTAATGTCCTTCCCTTCAATACAGTGTCATAATTAAAACTAGTAACAGTGTGGTCCCTCATAATCTAGGTAACCGGTAGAAAGCAGTGCCACCCCACATCTTTTCTGGGCTGAATAGGTTTAAAACCCACTTATTCGAATAGTGCTGGAACTTTCAAAATCAAACCTAACCACTGTGCTTATTTGTTTTAAAGTGTCCAAACTTGCAGCGATCACCGTGGAGCAATGGACATTTTCTAGTTATTCTGATGGAGGCAAGTAGCATTGCCTTGAAGGCAGCAGTTCAAATCTCTCACTGTGTTTTTAACAAACCTTAGTTGCTAATCACTAGATAAGTGAGGGCGAACCTTGGCACTCCAGCTGTTCTTGGACTTCAATTACTGGAAGCCCAAGTCAGCACTCCTGCTGATGAGGGCTTCTGGGAACTGAAGTTCAAGAACAGCTGGAGTGCCAAGGTTCGCCATCACTGCGATAATCACTTACTCCCAACAATAACCACCTCTCCAATATTTATATCCCACTGCAGCACCCACTGTGTTTTCCTAAGAAAGAAAGTAATCCAAATAAAATTCATGTAATACTCAGGGAGGTACAACCTGCTGCTCTTTGTAAAGGCCAAAAACTATTGTAGGGTTACTAAGCACCACTATCAATGTCTAGGATTCTCATCCCATCAACATACACGTAGCTGTAGTGTAGCAAATATAGTACTGTATACGAATTTCCAAAAGTATTTTCAGCTACCAATCTTATAATGGCCAGCAAAAATGATGCAAAATAAACATATTTGCCAGAATAAGTAGAAGACAATATCAAGTCTTTCTAAAGCCAGCAATCTTTATTTTAAAAAAGAAAAGCTCACCACACACACATCAATCTTTCAGGTGCCTGTTCAAGTATAGAATGTTATTAGCATTTCTTGTAGGCCTAATAAAACAAAGCTAACATTACAAAATAAACTTCAGAAACTCTTCCCGATACTTAGGACAGAATGAGTTTTGTTTTCACATTTGCCACCAGAAACCAAACCTCATGCCAAGAATCCCTGCCTACTGCCTTATGCAGGAACAGAGACCCATGGTTTAGGTGCAAGCACATAACCAAAAGATGAGATCAGACCGAAACTACCCAGTATCGCAGGAGAGTGACCATCTCATGCCAGCTTTCTGACAATATCATGAATCAATTCATATAACGATGACGGTAAGGAACTATTAAAAAAATGTTCAGGCATTCAAGGAAGGAGTAGAAAGGTTTATTTTCCACCTTCGAAAGAAGGGTTTCCAGCAATACCTGTTCAGGATTAGAGAAACATGTTGACAGTTTGAACTTCACCCTTCCTGCCCCTGAGGAAACACACACACACTGTCAGAGCATACACCTCATGACATGCACCTGTGCACATTATCACACACCTACGGAGCAGGCGGAGTTTCTGTTGGGCTCAGGCACCAACCTGCAAAATATTTGCACTAAGTCAGCAACAGCTGATTCAGAGGGAGTCGCTGAGAAATCCAGTCTGTCAGGAATTTCAAAACCTGCTGTTTTAGTTTCACAAATTCCTACTCCGAAATTCCTGAGAAAGGACACGTCCTTTTGGAGTAGAAAAACACTCCTACTCACTCACACACACATGCCACGTGCTTGAAAACTATTTCCATTCACACCCAAAATACAAACACAGAAAGAACATGCAATTAATTTTAGGAACTTAATTTCCCCCCAACATACTCTGCTGCAATTATTATGAGGCTGAATTGCAATGCCCTACCTACCATTCTCTCTCACCAACAGCATTACAGAATCCCTATTTCCGTGATGGCGAACCTTGGCACTCCAGATGTTCTTGGACATTCATTCCCAGAAGCCCAAGCATACTGTGAACCCACATGAATGGATTCACTGCAATTCATCCGGCCCACGCTGCCCTCGTCGCTCCTGGAAGCGGAAGTAAAACGCGCCTGTACTTCCGCTTCTGGGAGCAACAAAGGCAACACGGGCCAGATGAATCACAGTAAATCCATTCGTGTGGATTCACAGGCTGCTTGGGCTTCTGGGAATTGAAGTCCAAGAACACCTAGAGTGTCAAGGTTTGCCATCACGGCCCTATTTCTTTAAAAAAAAAACTGGACGTTTCCTCTCCAATAAATCCAGTTCAAAAGCTGATAAATTATAGGGTGGATCCTCTGCAGCCACCACCACTCCTTTTATTTTACATTCCTAGGGTAAATTGAGAAGTTAAGGCTGCAATTCTACACACGCTCAGCTAAAAACTCAATGGAAATAGCGCAAATTGCTTTGAAATTCAAATGTACAGACAGGGGAGCAGGAGTGTAAGGTTGCAGCTTTCCTAGAGACAGGCCAGATTAAGCTTTGATGAACCTGGTTTGCTTGACTTCTGAGTTAACTATATTTTACAGAATTCGGCTCTAGGTCTGCCAGGCCAAAGCAAAACACATTTCTGTTTCAGGAACAACAGGAAGAAGAAACCTAACGGCGTTAATTACAATGTGGGTCACCCTTTGAAAGCATGGGAGGAAGTAAGCCTGGCCCTGCAAACCAGCTGGATCACCAGCTGGTCACCAAGAGGCCAAAATTGGGCTCAGGACACCCCAGAGTACTAAAGCATCCTTCATCATCCAACAGATGGGGGGGGGGGGACTTCAGCTTGAATGCATAAAGCCCAGACTTAGATACTGTCCTTGATAGAATGATTTCCAAAACCATTTCCAAACCCACGGCCACTCCAGACATCTGGAGGGAGAGAGAGAGTTGGGGTTTTCTTTTAAACAGGAAAGAGTGAGGAGGGGATGGTTGAAGAAAGGAAATAATGTATCAGAGAGTAACTAAAACAAGTCAACAAAAGACAAAAAAACAACGTTGTGAAGAAAGGGAAGGGATGGAAAAGAGGGAAAGGGGGTGGGTGGGGGGGTGTCAGGCCAAAATGAATAAACAAACAACCGACCGGGTTACTAACTACTCACACACTGCTCACAAATGCACAATGCACACACACACACACACAAGCATGGGCCACCCAAACACCAGGAGGCCAACCAACAGATTAACTGGCCTGGCTGGGGTCTGTGTCCCCCTCCTCCTCCTCCTCCTCCTCCACGCGGGCACACGAAGAAGCCCCCCCCCCCTTCTGAGGCTCCCACGGTCGGTCCCGTCTCAACGGGGGTGGGGGGTGTGGGGGTGGGTGCGAGGAGGGTTGCAAGAAGAGGAGGAAGAGGAGGGCGCAGAGTCCGGCCAACAACTTGCCCGCCTGGCTCCCTCCCAGCATGGCGTCCGAGGACGGGTTCGCGCCGGACTCCCGCTCGCTTCTTGCCCGCCGGGCCACCCACCCACCCGCGACCACCGAAGGCAGCTGGGGGGGAGGGGAAGGAGGGAGGGAGGGGGCGCTTACCTTGGCGGAAGCTGCTGCGGCTCGGGCCGACATTTTGTTTCCTTCCCGTTCCCGGAGGAAGGCGGCGGGGGGGGGGGGAAGCAAAGGAGGCGGCGGCCAGGCCAGGGATACGGAGCGACCCACGGACCGGCCGGGCGCGCAGGAGCGCGGCTGGAAGTGGGGTGGAGGGAGCAGAGGGGGGGGGTCGGGTCCTCTCGGCCCCCCTCCCGGGGCCAAACTTCTCCCCGCCCTCGGCGGCGGCTCCTCTTCCTCCTCCTCCTCACGCGGGGCGCGGGGGAGGGATCCAAATAAACACTCCCCGGGGAAGGAGGAGGGAGGGAGGGGGGGGAGAGGCGCGTCCTGTCCGCTTCCTCCGGGTCCGGGGGAGAGTTCGGGGCAAAGGAGGCCAGGAGGGCCCAACCGGGAGGGGGGCCGTGCAGGAGGGACGCCGCCGGGCTCCCCCTTCTCCGGCGCGCGTCAAAAGGGGGCTGCTCGGCCCTTAAACACCCCCCCCCGCGCCCTCCCGTTAGTTCACACACACACGCGACACGGGAGCCTGCGGCTGGACTCCTCCTCCCTGCCGCCTCCCGGCCATGCCTGCCTCGCTGGGAGCGCCCATTCGCCCTCCTCGCGGGGGGGGGGGGGGAGGGAGGGAGGGGAACCGGAGAGAGAAACCCCCAAACCTGCCTGTTGTGTAGTTTCCCCTCTGCTTTATTTTATTTATTTCCCTTCAATGGCTTGCAACCCTCTTCGGGAAGATCATGCCGGAGACCTACGCGCGTCCCTCATCATCATCCTCCTCCTCATCATCATCATCCTCATCCAGTGGCAGCGAAGCCACTTTCGGTGGCGGCAGGGAAGGAGTCGCGCAGCCTGTCTGTCTGGCCCTGGCGGCGCTTAATCCCCTTCCTCCAAGGCGGGGGTCGCCTCGCCCCCTCCCTCCCTCCAAACAGGGCTTCGGAACCAACCAGCCCGGCGGCGCGGCGCTTCCACCACCCCCCCTCCGCCGGACAATGGGGAGGGACGGAAGGAAGAGGCGGTGGCGGCGCCCGGCACGGCAGAGGGAGGGAGGGAGGGAGACCTTTAGTCCGCTTTTCCCACCCACCCCCCTCTCTCCCAGGCGCTTTGGTTCGGGCGGCGGACCCTGGCGGTGACTGGGGCACCGAGTTTCCCCAGAGCGGACGAGCCTATCAGCGACCGCGGGGGGGGGGGAGGAGAGGGAAGGGAAGGGCCGGCCAGCATGGCGCGCCTCCTGCTGCTGGGTGGGCGGAGAGAGGAGAGAGGCAGGCCACTGAGGCCGCCTCTCCCCCCCCCCCCACTCACCCCCCCTCCTCAGGATCTTGCTTCCCATTTATTATTATTATTATTATTATTATTATTGAACTTATATACCGCTTTCCTTCGTCAGCAACAAACTCACAGCGGTAAACAACATATTCACGGAACAACAAAGCAACCATAAGTACAAGCTTAAGTAAATAAACAATCCTCAAATGTCATAAAATAAAAGAACATGTAAAAAAATACAGTATAGCATCAAAATTACAATATAAAAATAACAAAGCAAAGCAAAAAAGCACTACCATAAATACATTAGAAACATTCAAAAAAAAAACTAAAACAGCATATCAATAAACTGACAAAATCATATTACTATATTACTATCCTCATTTCACCAACAGTAGCAGTTTGAAAGCAAGAAATTGCAAGTAGATAAATAGGGTAAACAGCACAGAAACGTCTGCAGAAGCAGACAGTGCTGGCTCTTCGGCTTTGAAACAGATGAGCACTGCACCCTAGAGTTGGATACGACTGGCTTTCAAGCAAGGGAAAACCTTTACCTTTATCCTCATTTCAAACCCACCCCCACCCCCCCAACACACACACACACAATCACAACTCCCCAAGCCTTGCTCGGTCTCTTGTAGTGAGCCAACCATAATTAATACAAGGATAACTAATTTATTACTCCCTCGACTCTGAGCAGAAACGCTCGTTAAAATATACATGTAAGTACTGTACCCATCCCTCATTATAACGTCTGTGTCTTGCTGTGCTATGCAATATCAGAGAGCAAACACAAAACAAAATGACACAAATGTTGTGGCACGTTGTTGTACTTTGTTCTACTCTGCTGAAGGTCTTGGGTTGTAATCAAGATACGTTTTGATTACTTGTCATCTTATCATGGCCAACTGCAGCACCCTGGAACTGGAGGTGGAGAACTTTAAAAGTTTGCAAACTGAAATTCTCCTGAAAGAAATTTGGAATTTTTAAAGTGACCTGGTTTGTTTGATTTTATGGATGGGCCACACGGCTGGATTTTGTTTCCTGAAAGAAACGAAAGGCTCAGAAGATGATGGCAAATAAGAAGTCTACTGCGCAGGCAATACCTAATATATTTTGGCTGCAAATAGCTAGAGAGCATGGCACGCATCTGATTTGAAGAATGTCTCATTGACTCATATCTATCAGGATTTGTTTAAAAACTTGCATTGAATGAATTCTACCTTTTTTTTTTCTTGACACCATAGACATCCCTCTATATCAGGAATTCCCAACCTTTTCAAGCCGAGGACCGGGTCACACTCTCCCAGTCAACTTCAAGGACCGGACGGCTATTTTGCTCTGCCTGCACGATCGGGGTGGCCATTTTGTCCCAACAGTGTCAAAAGGGTGGGCATTTTGTTTCTCGAATGCTCTTTGAGAGGGCACATGAAATGGTGCCATGGGCCGGATCTGGCCCACAGACCTTAGATTGGGGCCCCTGCTCTATATATTGAAGGTTAGTAGCCTTGTTATTGTGAGAGAAATGCACATATTTTGTATTTCTTGTGACTCTACTGGTTTCCCTGTGAGGAGTCAATCTACTGCCAAGGCGAGCGCATCACTGCTGTGTCTCCACACCATAGTTTATGGGGAAATGGCACAGGATATTCCCACCCCATGAAGTATATTGGTGGAAACAAAGATCCCAGTGACAAAACAACAATGGATCTCAGATACAGCTAATTGGCCACTGAAAGAAGGGAAATGGGGGCTGTAATTTTCAAAATTCCTCGCCAGTTTGATCACCAGGAGTTGCAGTTTAAAGAAGCTATCTGACTGGAAAAGACATATTCCTGTTGCCCAACTTTTAACCATAGCAAATTTGGGCTTTCCAAATGTGAGGCCTAGAAGAACAACATTGCTGTCTCAGATTCTAACAAGCAACCCTCTAATACTCAGCCAGATTAAGGAGAGCATGCTGTGCATAATTTGATTACTCACATAGGTCTGACACTGTATGAAACTACACTCAGAACACTCCACCAAATACTGCTGAAAGGATGAAAGTTTTACTGAAACTGAGGTTGGAGATTGCTTAGATCAGGGGTGCCCAAACTTTTCATGTCACCCTGTATGTGAAGTTAAATACAGTACGTACTGTAATGGAATTTGCTACTACAGAAATACAGTGGCGGTTGCCAAAAGAAATTAGATACATTAATCTGCTGGTCACTCGTTACACTGCCTTCAGAGGTAGTATGTGGGAATATAAACACAAAAGTGTCATTGCAACAATGTTCTAGTTGTCAGCTTGGCTCTAATAGGAAAGAGGATTTTGGGCAAGACAAGCCTTTGTCTTATCCAGCAGGGGTTTTCTTACGCTAAACAAACATACAAACTGGAAGGAACGAAGGAAGAGTTCTCAAGCAGCAAAATTAGGGAGAGATTTCTCCTATAAAAATGATGGCTTTTTGGTCCTGGCCCTCATCACCAATATCTACATCAGGAGTTCTCAACCTTTTAAAGCCAGGAGCCAGGTCACACTCCCTCAGACAGCTTGAAGGGCTGGATGGCCATTTTGCCCTTCCTCCACCACATGGCTCTTCCGGGTGTGGTGGAGGCGGGGGGGGGGGGATGGATGAAATGGTGCCGTGGGCTACATCTGGCCCACGAGCAGCAGGTTAAGAATCCCTGATCTGCATGATGTGTGTGAAATCTGAATAGGCTGAGGGACCTTTGGCCCACTAGATGTTTGGGACTGTAGTTCCCATCAGGCTGACTCAATATGGCTATGATAAGGCACTATGGGAGTTGTAATCCAAAACCTTGGTCTATCCTCATAGAATTCTATGTAGCTAGCCTTCAACATGAGTTGGAACCTTCCCTGGTAAGGTTTCCAGATCATGTGAAAGCCTTACAGCATAAGCTCCTGGACTCGGACGTCTACAGCACAGTCAACTGGAGTATGGAGATATAGAACCATATAATCTCAATAGTAGCATCCACACAGCAGTCCTGCCACCTTGACATCATGTGCAGCCTTCTATATGCATGCCATGCTCATGGGGCTTTTGTCTCTAGGTTTTCTCTCTTCTCTTTGAGGTTCTAATCACTGAAACTGTTTTATTTTCAGTTGTTTAAAGATGTTAGCTGAATTCAATTTAGAAAAATAGACTTTTTACAGCTTAGCATGGTGCCCCCTAATCCTGCCAAGAATGGCTTTATTTTGGCTTGGGTTCCAGGACCCTTATTTGTAACTGACAAACAGAATCTTGGATCAACATGGAGTCAAGAGTTGTTAAACAACAGCTGTTTCTTCAACTGTTATACCTGTGAATGGGCCCTAGGCAAAGATAACCTAGTGAATGATATAAGCTTTGGTGTAAGTGTGATTGCTTTGCTTTACTGAAACATCCTTGAGGACCTTGTGCTTAGAGAGGAGTTTGGATAATACCAACTATAGGAAGGAACACTCTGTTTGCTTGCCCCCCCCCACACACACACACACACTTTTAAGTCCAGGGATTCATTGTACTGTTTATACAGATTTGCTTGTTGCATTTTTAAAGGACAGATAACAGTAAACCACAAAACATTTTGGTGCTTATAAGAAAATCCAAATGATGACCCTCTCCTAATTAACTGATAACTAACAAGCAGCTAGTTATCTTGCACAGGATGTGTGCAAGAGCAATTCTACATCTGTTTCCTCTTGCCCTGAATGGCACCCCACATCCACCACCACCCCCTTGCTCTTGCCTTGGGATATGGCTACCTCTGACAAACCTTATTCGGCTAAAAAGGATGCAAGAATTAGCAGGGGGGGGGGGAACCATACAAGACAAAAAACCTGAATGAACAAAGAAAGACGCGACTACAACAATAACAGCTTAATTTAGGATACTGCATTATTTCAAAGCAATACCAGCACGGTATATTTCTATCATCTTCATCTTCCAAGCATGCTGGAAAGGAAGGAAAAGGCTGGGACCACAACAGGAAATCTGCTTCTGCGCTGAGAAAATATATGAGATCATATGCCAAGAAAAGATGCCAGAAATCTCTTTTCCAGGATTGTTCTCTAACTAAAAAGAACTTGGTAACTCACCCCGCACACCCTTTCTACCCAACACAGGTGTATTTATGTAAACATATAGCAGTCAGGAAGCCCGCTGGATAGCTCAGTGGTTTAGGGAGGTTGGGAGCTGTGCCTCCTGTGAGAAGAGACAGCTTTGCATGGTCATGGACAAGAAGCACAGTCCCAGGGCATGCCCAGAAAAGGGGAACGGTAAATCACACCAGTGTACTCTCTACTTGGAAAACCCTAAAAAGGGCCATTGTCATCCAGAACTGGCTTGACAGCACATAATTATAGAAAGTGTCTCCATTTTCTGAGAAATCACAAAGTGGAGAGATTTTTGAACATGCCTAAAAGCAAAAAGAGAATACAGAACATTTTCATTAGTTCCTTAAATACATCCCTGACTTCAATCAATAAATTATGCTTAATTTGACAAGGCACAGACACTTGATCCCCCTGAAATGAGGAATCCAATGAAACATAGTTTGCTTTAAAATATAATACATAAATGGAGACATGGGCTCTTCACCCCAAAATTTCACATTGTGTAGAGGGGCCCATTGCTTGTGCCCTGGTCACTGAATAGAAGCTATGCTTCTCAAATCAGATAGATTCCAAGGCTCTCTTATATTATTCTGATGTTCCTTGACAAAGCTTTAGTCATGGATCTCAACTATTGTGCACATTTTATGAAACACAAAATGCATTGTATTAACTCTTCTGCCCCCCCTGTTCCCACCACAATAGTTTTATATTTGGTACAATTCTTAGTTGTTGTGTTAACAAATAGCTCCCACTTTTTGAGAAAGTGCAATATGATCGCATTGAATTGCCCAGGATTACGTTCCAGTTTTTGATATTTGATCAGGCAGCCTTAGAAAGAGCATAGCTTGGCATCTCATAGAGCATTCTTGTCAAGTAGAAGTGACTGTAGAAGGATCCAGAAGAAGAATATAATACCTCATCAACAGAAAATAAATTAATTGTTGTATGATTTAGCAAATATTTCTGTTCAACATCAAAGTGCACAGGAATCTAAGTTTGCTGGCTTTACAATAACCACGAAATACAGGCTGCTTCTCAGTAAAAACAACACTACTGGGGGATGGAAACTACCAATAGCTTTCTCTTGTGTGCACACGCTCACCTCCCAAAAGTGTGCATCAAATGCTAGCCAAAAATTGTATGTTTGGTGCCTACCAAGACACACTCCAGAAGGACAGGACTTCCACTCTAAAGGAAAGACAGTCGTTTGGAAGAGTGCCCGCATCTTTGCTGATTGTTTCAGCTGCTCTGGGAAAAAGGAAATCCCATTATAGCTTCAATGTTGATGTTCTCGTTTTATATTTTGCTTAAGGATGCAGCAGGAATATAATTTAATATTTAAACCACTGTTAATATTAATTGTGCCTATAATCGTTGCAACCAATTGTTAGGGTGGAGGTTGTTTAACCAAGCGAAGAGCCATGCTTTTCAAGCCAAAGAGATGGGAAGGGTCCAATACTCAGAAGCTGAACATCCTGTCTAAAAGAACTAAGCAGTTAAGTAGTGATGGGAAAGAGTGCTTTCCCCCACATCATCCTAAGGCAGTGATGGCGAACCTTTTAGAAAATGAGTGCCCAAACTGCAACCCAAACCGCACTTATTTATCACAAAGTGCCAACACAGCAACAGGGGAGGAAGGGAACGCTCCCATTGGGCTGATGGGCAGAAAGGTGGGGCAAACTCTGTGCTGAGGGAGGGAGGAAGCGCTCCCATTGGGCAGCTGGGCAGAGAGGCGGGGCAAACTCTGTACTGGGGCAACTGCACCAGTGCCCACAGAGAAGGCTCTGAGCACCTCTGGCACATGTGCCATAGGTTTGCCACCACTGTCCTAAGGCCTGGAAAGGAATGGCTCTGTAGTTTTTTGTGTAAGCC
Organism: Bradypodion pumilum; assembly: GCA_035047305.1. Taxonomy (NCBI): domain Eukaryota; kingdom Metazoa; phylum Chordata; class Lepidosauria; order Squamata; family Chamaeleonidae; genus Bradypodion; species Bradypodion pumilum. The sequence continues at coordinate 25,831,530 of JAWDJD010000012.1, read as the reverse complement.
ACGACATGTTAATACTGGAAACTAATGGCAAAGCAATGTTGGCTTTCATTAGGAGGATGTTCCATACTGTTGCCAGCTCCAAAACCTAATACATGTACCATGCATGCATCTGCTGCAGCTTGCTTAATTTAGATTATTTATAAAATAAAACCCTCCTTTAAATAATAAAACTTTTTCCATAGTGACTACAAAGAAACAAAAAAGGAAAAATAAAACAACCATTTAAAATGACAAAGCATCAAACAGCATATGAGAAGTCAGCCAGAACATTTGTTTGCTGTTCCACAAACCGCCTGCTTATCACACAACTTGTTTGTGCCAACTGAAATGCCTTCTGACAGTGGCAGTCGCTAAAATAGCCAGGAACTGAAAACTTTACCAGAATGTACTTGAACCAGGAGGGCCATTGGCACATTGCTTCCAAACCATCAGGAAATCGTAACCCAAGAATAAATTGTAGGCTGTGATTCTAGCTAGTAAGAGACACGTTAGCTGATATGATAGACTTTTATTTCTTAGGGGCAGTGTGACCTCTTTGCTGGGGGGAGGGAGGAAGAACCCCATTGGGCTGCTGGGCAGGGGGGGGGCAAACTTTGAGCTGGGGTGACTGCACGGGTGCCAACAGAGCGGGCTCCGAGCAGTGGTGGGCTTCAACTGGTTCACACCAGTTCGCCAGAACCAGAAGCAGCACTCAATGGTGGGCTCCAAATTTTTTTTTACTACCATGCTATGGGTGTGGTCTTGTGGGGGTGGCCAGGGGGAAAGCACCTGAATTAGGACTACTTTATTTCAAAACTTGGATTGCGGGACCAGCCAGAATTTCTGCTACCGGTTCTGGCAAACTGGTGTGAACCTGCTGATGCCCAGCACTGATACCACTCCCACAGAGTAGGTAGTAAAAAAATTTGAATCCCACCACTGGGCAGGCATGACTAGATCGTCCACCCAGTCACATGGCCATGGCCACAGAGTAGGCCACATCCACAAAGTAGGACACTCCCACAGTGTGGTAGTAATTTTTTTTGGGAGCCCACCACTGGCTCCGAGAGCCACCTCTGGCATGCGTGTCATGGGGTTGCCACCACTGGACTAGACAGAGCTATCTGGACCAGAGGCTGCTTCATAAAATCCCAAGGGAATACACTTGGTTGTTTGTACACAAACTCCATTCCAGAGAATGCGATCTACTTGATAATGATATCCAAAGCTTTTTAAAAACAACAACTCTCCCTTCCAGTCTCCTAAATCTTTGTATTCTGTTCTCTTCATAGATGCCATCCTTATGACAAAGGCAATATGCAGGTTTGTCCCTTCCTTACCCCCACTACCCTGTCCTGCTACTCCTCATAGACAACACAGAAGAAAGTACAATGTGCTGAGTGGGCAAAACGTGTGTACTCTTCCAAGAACCTGCTCTTCATCCCTCCTTTTCTCTTCCACTGGAAAGTACTGCTGAGCCATAGGTATCAGCCAATGGCTTGGCATTGCTTTCTCAATATCTCCTAACATATTTCTGCATCAGAGCCAATACTGTACGTATATGTATATGTATATACATATAAGTATATACATATATATCTACACAGACAGACCCTGCACAGAATGGTACAACATCCTGAAAGCTGTGAATGAAGATTGTTCAGCAGCACAATCCATCTCTTGTCACAGACCTGTTGTATAATACAGTACTGTTATCTTATATTTACATGCAATGTTATTCCAACGTGTCTGTGAAAGTCATTTACAACAGGTTGCACTGTGTGTATGTGTGGAGAAGGGGTCCAGGTGGCTCCATCCGTCCCATTTCTGTCCAATGACAGTGGCAAAAGAGAGTCTCAGATTGGGTTGTCTGACAGTTTCTACCTTCGTCCAATTCTATTAAATACTGGCATTTATAAATGGCTATCTGAACATACATTAACCTAACAATCCTTAGAGCTACTCTGCAAGATAGATCACTTCTGCCAAAAGCCAGTACATTAGCCGCTGGTGCCAGGCAGGATTGGCACATCAGGCTGGTTAAAAGTAAGTCAATGGCCATCAAAGTGGGGGGTGGGGTGGGGTCTAACTAATTCTGTTTTTGTCCCCCTTCTTCCTTTTGGCAGTGACAACTCTTTAATATTCAACTGAATGCCAGAACAGTGTCTTACACTGGCTCAGTTGGGTCCCATTATATTGCACTTGATTCTCTATTTCGGAGACCACGAGATGAGGAGGTTCAGAACATGAATATCCTAATGACCCAACTTCTGCTGCTGCTTCCCTTTTTCTTTCTCAGCTTGTTTGGGACTTTTACCTATGCCAGTGATGGCCAACCTTGGCACTCCAGGTCTGCTTGGACTTCAATTACCAGAAGCCCAAGTCAGCATTCTTGGGAAATGAACTCTGGAGTGCCAAGGTTAGCATCACTGACCTATGCTGTTGAAATGTTATATGGATCCTTGATGAATGAAATGAAAGGCAGGCTTAATTTTCACCTACAAATCTTGGGTAATGGAACGGTCAGCTCTTATACTGTCTAAAGGGCCACGGTGGCTTAGTGGTTAATATGCTGAACTTGGTGACTGGAAGGTTGGCAGGTCAGCGGTTTGAGACCTGAGTGTTGCATGATGGAGTGAGCTCCCATCATATGCCTCAACTCCTATCAAGCCAGAAGTTCAAAATTAAGAAATTGCAAGTAGATAAATAGGTACTGCTTCAGCAGGAAAGGTAACAGCAATCCGTATGCTTCAGTGTCTAGTCAAGTCTGCCACGTGACCACAGAAATGCCTGCAGACACAGAGACAGCGCTGTCTCTTTGGCTATAAACTGAGATGAGCACCAAACCCTAGAGTGAATACGACTGGCTTTCAAGCAAGGGAGACCTTTCCCATTACCTTTTTGGTTGCTCTAGAAATGTTTTAGGCTGCAACTGCCACAATCATTTTCCCACTGGCTATGTTCCATGGGATTAAAGGATTCCCACTGAGGCTAGAGCAGATGTATGTTGACCTATTCTGGATAACAGCACATCACCTTGGCTGTTTGACCAATGGACACATTTCACACCCTCCAAGATGTCTGGAGTGAGACACTGGAATCCTTCTCATCCTTGGCTTGGTCAAAGTACATCAAGAATGTGTTCTTATCGGTCAAAAGATTAGGCGGGTAGCACTGGATGGAGTATATAGTATACCAGGGATTCTCAACCTGTGGCCTGTGGGCCAAATTCGGCCCATGATACCATTTCATGTGGTCCCCCTCTGCCTCCACCACACCAGGAAGTGGTGGAGGAAGGGCAAAATGGCCACCCAGCCCCCAAAGCTGTCTGAGGGAGTGTGACCTGGCCCCTGGCTTTAAAAGGTTGAGAACTCCTGTGGTATATAGTTCAACCATCTCTCCCCTTATCTGCCTTTGATTTTGGCTTGCACACAACATAATCCTTGTCTCTACATTCTGCCAAGGGATATCTTTGAGGCGAGTGTATATTATAACTGGAAAAAGGTTATTCTGAAGAACATGTTATTTGACGCACTTCAGCCTGGCTCCCTTGGCATCAGGATGGTTTGTTCAAGATACGTTGGAAGCTCTCCCTTGAACCTTGACTTGTTTAAGTTAGGATCAATATCATAGTAACCCAACAGACTGATTAATATATTGACAGGATTGGTTGTACAGCTCCCTGGCAGGGCTTTTAATACAGGTCAGCAGGAGATCGTTTCCAAAAGCACTTTATGTTGGAATTCCACAATATTGGGATTGCCAACATTTTTCTTTTTCAAAAAACATCAACAAAAGGGAGAGGGCTTTGGATCAGGACAATGACGTAGGGAAGGAGCACACAGCTTTCCAAGATACTTCTCTCATCATAAATATAAAGCCTTAATGTTTTCACTCTATGGATAATTAAAATTTGTGGTACAGGGAATTGGTGCAAGAGGCATTTTACATAAGCCCTTTCCTGCCCCATTCTCTACTACCCTGAATAAAATGAACACCCACGAATTTCCCTAAGGTACTTTCCAAAGGAGAAAGTTGCTTTGCAGAATCCTAGTCCATAAACCATGTGAAATTTTGCCTTCTCTAAAGGGGAAGTATGGCAGGGCTAAACATTTACTTATTCCTAAGGTGACAGTGCAGTAGCTCAAGTGGTTAAGATGCTGAACTTGAAGACTGGAAGGTTGGAGCTCGATACCTGAGTGCTGCACAATGGAATGAGCTCCTGTCGCTGTCCCAGTTCCTGCCAACCTAGTAGTTCGAAAGCAAGAAATTGCAAGGAGATAAATAGGGACCATTTTGGTGGGAAAGTAAACAGTGTCCTGTGCACTCCGGTGTCTGGGCATGTCTGCCACATGTCCACAGAAACGCCTGCAGATGCAGACAGCACTGACTCTTTGGCTATAAACAGAGATGAGCACTGAACCCTAGTGTTGGATACGACTGGCTTTCGAGCAGGAATGACCTTTACCTTTACTAAAGTGACAGTGAATAGTTAAATTCAAGATATTCTTAGCTGTCTTGATCATCGCTTGAAAACACAAGGGAGTTTTTGGGACCAAAACTCTTAAACATGCCAGCTGAGAAACACAACCAGTTAGGAAACTGGAGAAGTTGGGAGTTTGTAAAAGTGTTTAATTATTTTTTTAAAATCTAATGAGGCCTCTTAGAACAGCTCTGCCCAAACTCCATGCCTTCCAGATTATTGCAATCACAGCTTCCATATTGGTTGGGGAATATGCGAGTTGCAGCCCAATGCTTCTAAGATGACATCATGTTGGGGAAGAGCTCTACTAGAAACCAGGGTATGTCTCAGAGAAGGTATAGACAGTTACAGCATGTGTAACCTGTTATGTTATGATAACAGGTTAGCAAAACACCTCTAATCTCGCTCCTTAAACACATAGTACACAAATTTTACGTATAGTCTTTCTGATCTAGCAGTTGCTTCCCCAGCCATCAAGTCACTTCTTAATCTCTGGAACGTCTAAGACAAATGGCAAAGGATGAAAAAAGAGAGAGGGAGGTTAAAAGATAGAGCTACTGAATCAGACCCAATATTTAACGTCCAGGATGCACCACACCAAAGTACTTCTGGATCATTACCAATGTGCTTCAGACTACATGTGAATCATGAATCATGCTTTCAGTTTAACTTGTTCATCACTTTCACAGTTCTCGGGAGAGAAAGATACACAAATATCAATATAATAGTTGAAGCAGGAGTGAGCGCTACTGAATCAGACCTAAGTTTAGTGCATTATTTCCCCCCACAGCCCAAGCTACTCCTACAGAAACTCCTGTGTCAGGAATGAGCAGGAAGCCTGCCATGTTTTGCTTTTTAATCCAGGCTGATAAAGCAGTGTGGGTCTGTTTTTGCTAGGGTGTGGTTTTCGTGCCGCCTGACTGTTTAGAACATTCTTTTCACATGGCTTAGCATACCAAAGCGCACACATAACCCACCTCAAATCCAAAGGAAACTCTTGAGGTAATAAAGTAGTAGTAAATGAGCATACAGTGTCAGTTTGGGAAAGAAGACCTGTAGGGCACTTGTCCTTTCTTCGGTCTACAATAATAATAAGATAAAACATACCATGAAAGAAGAACAGGAGAGATGGAGTGTGTCCAGAGCTTAATACAGGGGTGCCCAAACTATGGCCCAGGGCCCAGATCCGGCCCCCAACACCAATTCATCTGGCCCACGAATCCCTTGTCGCTTCCGGAAGCAGAAGTAAAACATGCCCATATGCATTTTATTTCCACTTCCAGGAGCAATGAGGGCTTCGTGGGCTGGATAAATTGGTATTGGAGGCCAGATGCAGCCCCAGGCCATAGTGACCAGCCCCCTGAACCACATGCCTGGCCCGCGGCCCAAAAGGTTTGGGCACCCCTGGCTTAATAGCTCACTCTCTTCCTATGAGAAAACATTCAGTGACTAACCTTCAAAAGCAAGCCTGATTCAGACCCTTATTCTTTTTGAGATGTGAAAATGTCAGATATTTTCTTCAGCATCACCCACACAGTACTGAGCATTCCCCAATCTGGGGAACTCTAGATGTGCTGAACTATAGCTATCCTGCTCCCCAACCAACATGACCATGGATTGACCTTATGGGGGGGGGGAGAGATAGAAGCTACAAACAGCTCATGATCAACATTTAAGAGAAACAAACATAAGAGATGGATAAGTGAAACCTGCAACAGAAGTTTGAGGTGTGTCATGTTTCTATTCAGGACGGTAGCCATCCAACCAGCCACAAACTTTTTAGAATGTGAATTCCTCACTTTGGCTTCGTTCTTCCCTCCCACATAGTTTCCTCCCACCACATAAGTTCCCCCTTTTCTCTTGGACAATACTCAGGGAAAATGACAGTGCTGGCTCTTTGGCTATAAATGGAGATGTGCACCGAACCCTAGAGTCCGATACCAATGACTTTTGAGCAAGTGTGGCCACAGGAGTTCTCAACCTTTTAAAGCCGAGGGCCAGGTCATGCTCCCTCAGACAGCTTTGGGGGCCGGACAGTGATTTTGCACTTCCTCCACCGCATGGCACTCCCTGGTGTGGTGAAGGCAGTGGGGGGGCACATGCAATGGTGCTGTGGACCACATCTGGTCCACGGGCCACAGATTGAGAATCCCTGCCCTCGACTAACATGCTAATCACTATTATTTGTGGGTGCTTGAGAAACAATTTAGTCATATTTAATTTTTAGTTAATCTTAATAGAGTTTTAAAGATATAAGCTATTTAAGGAGTGGTTTTGCCAGCACCGCCTCCCAGTGAATTTCCATGGCCAAGTGCACACTTAAGCGCAGGTCTCCACTCTAACCATATCACCACACTGCCTCTCACTGCCTGCTACAGGAGATGGTACATACATGTTAGAAGGCAAGGCCTTAAATTTACACATGAACAAACAAGAATTAGGATGTTTATTATTTATCAAGTATGCAGACTGGGTCCTTGAAAGCTGGCTTTTCTTACCTTTTGACCTGCAAGCCACAGACTGCCTCAGGGGAACCAAACAAGTAACCCACTACACCTTATACATTTATGTGGCAGTTCTACACTCATGCACATCTTTTGAAATAATGAAGAGAGCTGGAAACCAGAACAATCACAGCTCATGGTGGTCGTTCTTGGTGGCTTTGCCTTCAAATCAGCAGTCTGAAGAGCAGGCAAGTGCAACAAGAACACTCTGTGCAACTTTTCTAGGAGACAGCATTTAGGATTGGGTGAGTGAGTGTATGTCACACTTGTATCAATGTGCCTTAAGGTATCATGCTTAAACAGTTTTTTTTAGAGCAGATGTCCCTGTGCTTGTGACCTCCAGAAATGTTAAATTAACATTGTCTGCCATCCCTAGCTATTATGGCCACATTGGCTGAGACATTTATTTATTTATTGCGTTTCTATACTGCCCATTTGGGTGGTATCCCTTTCTGAATTCTGGGAATTGTAATCTAAACAACACTTTTTCCAAGCTCTAGGTAGGGATTGCTATCCAGTACATTTAAGAGACAACAGTTTGGGGGAACATCAGTAAGAATAATCAGTAGAAACTAGAATCTGGGCTGCAATGAAAAGATTGGCAATATCTTTTTCTCGACTTAAAAACAACAACCCACATCATCATATTGGCCCCACTACCCTCCCTCAGTGGCTATCATTCCACAAGATGCTCTTTTTTAAATGCCTCTCCCTATATTGGTAACTTTGCAAGCCAAGAAGAATGGATGCTTTCAGTCAGCATGCTTTTCCCCAAGAGTCAGCTAAACTGTTACTTCATGTGTGAAATTGTTTATGAAAAGCAAGTGCTATGAGAGACAGAAATATGTTTTCTGATATGGAGAAGTCCTTCTCTTTCACCCGCCCCACCTCTCTCGTTTCCTTTCTACACAGACTCTTTTGGAAGGTGCCTGAGCTAGAAAATCCAAATAGTGCTTCTCATCTTCCCATTAACTATAATCCATCAGGAAGTTATGCTGAGCAGGTCTCCCTGTATTAAAAAAGATGAAATAAGGTCCAAATGTTCTTCTAGCATAGAGGATTGCAACCTATGGCCTGTGGGCCAGATCCAAATTGTCTGGTCCCCAACCTCACTCCAGCCACCACCAACATAATCAGTCATGGACTCGTTTACGGCCACGTAAATGCATTAACGCAGCCGTAAATGAATCTACGGTCATCGTGAACATATTTACGACAGCCATGGATGCGGTTTACGGCACCAGCCCAGTCTGCTCAGCTGTCTGAGGGAGCGAGGTCCGGCCCACGACTGGAAAACATTGAGAACCTCTGCTCTAGCCTGAGGAGAGGAACCTCAGATCTTGAGGCTTCCCATGCAGACCACGTTTTCCAGTAGTTGTTGATAAACTCATTTTCCTTTGCATAATAGTGATCTTATTTATGTTTAAAGGAATAATAATTTTACAATTAAATCTGGACTTTGGTCTCTACTTTGGCACCCTTTATTGTTTATTATTTATTTCTTTGCCTAACTATAAACTTGGCATAATAGCACTTCACATTTGTGCGTAAGGCAGTAATTTTGTCTTATCTCATGGGCAAGACAACCTTTGGGCTACCTCACTTCTCTTTAGGACTGTGCCTCTCTCCACCCCCAACCCCACCCAAGTCAAGTTGCCTCTCTCCTCCTCTCTCATTTAATTTTATATTTTATTCAGTATTCCCAGTAAATCTGCACTCATGGTGCAATGACAAAACTAGAACCATTGCTTTTTAGGTTAGACAGAGCATTATCTCTTAAGTTATTAAAGTGCCTTAACAAAGGCCAGGAAAGACAGCTCTAATTCCCTCCTACTTCTTCCAGGTGTTCATGCATCTCCTACTATATACTACAGACACTGTAGTCAAAAGACCATTGAGGGTCAGGATTCAAGTCTTTCAAAGCCTCACTTCGGCCTTCCATCTTCGTCCATCCCTTCGTGTCTAATACTGTACTTGGTGCTTATATTGAATAGCCTCATAAGGACAAACTGCTGAAGCACTCTTTCGGGTTTCAACTCACTGAACTATTCTTAATTATGCTTCAGCAAGAGGGATCTGCCCCTGAGCAGGGAGGAGAACATGAAAGGGGAAAAGGCAAATATTGTCTTTGGCTTCAAGGACATGAGAGTTCATAAGTTACTGTACTTTCTTTTGGCATTCCTCATTCTGATGTGCTCATTACAGAAGAAGGTGTGAGACAAGGGAATGGAGGAGGATGATTATATCCAGTACCTTCAGGAAAAGGACAGCTTGTGAATATTTCCACTTACTGTACCTACCTTGCATATATTATCTCTCCACAGAGCAAATGGCCAGTGTGAATAACATTCAAGAAAATAAAAATATACTGCAAATGATGATATATTAGCTGATCAAGACGCTGAAATCCTACTGCTTACTGTAGTAAGTCAAAATTTACTATTGAATCAGTGGGGATTTGATGAATCAAGTCCTTTGCTAGTTCCTTTGATTCAGTGGTGCTGCTCTAGCGGCAAACCTACTATGCTAAGCAACAGGATTCCAACCGTTGTTTGTTTAGTACACAGAATCTCCATGCCAAGTTTTATTTGTGTAGTATAAGAATGGGAACATTGTTTTGCTAACATACACATGATCTAATGCAGAGATTCTCAACCTTTTCAAGCCATGGGCCGGACCACGCCCCCCTCAGACACCTGAGCGGGCTGGACTGGTGGTTACCTTTGCCGGAAATGCTGCCGTAAAATGCATCCATAGTTGTTGTAAACATGCTTCTGGTGGTGATGCGGGATGAAATGGTGCCATGGGCCATGTTCAGCCCACGGGCCGTAGGTTGAGCCCCCCTGATCTAATGAATACTGTCCATCAGAATTTAAAGCCAAATACAAAACAAAAATTAAGTACTGTATCTGTGTTGGCCATGAAGCAAAATCTCAAATCCATATTGGGATGACATCTTTACTAGACCAATAATAAAAGCCCTCAACAAGTATGCAACTTTTTGATATCACTGTTCTCTCCATCAAAGAAGATGTTAGAAAACTAGGAACAATGAGGAGAAATTGTGGAAAGGATTGTTTATTTAGCTTGCTTGGTGTCGAGAGATGTAACTGAGGAGGGAGGCCTATAATGACAATCAAATGAGAATCCTCACGTGATGCTTTAGTCTAAATATTCAGAAAGTGGGTTCCATTGCTTATAAATCCACAAATGGCATCCACACACAAAAAAGTGGGAAATTTCCCAAATGGGCGGTATAAAAATGCAATAAATACATAATAATTAATAAGAGGAAGGTATCAACATTCTAAGCTCACCATGCTGGTTTCTACATACATCTTCAATTTACTTCATTTTGGTAAAATCCCTAACTAGGTACAAAAGACAACCACAGGATCACATCTAGAACCGGAGTTCTCAACCTTTTAAAGCTGGGGGCCGGGTCACAGTCCCTCAGACAGCTTCGGGGGCCGGACGACGATCTTGCTCTTCCTCCATCATGGCACTTCCTGGTGTGGTGGGCCACATGAAATGGTGCTGTTGGCCGCATCTGGCCCATGGGCCACAGGTTGAGAATTCCTGATCTAGAATATCTTTCTTCTTCCCTTGTACCTTGCAGGGTTTGCTCTTTTTTGGCTGCAGAGAAACAATTGTCTTGCACATTGCAGGAAGGCTTGCTGTGATAAGAAAGATTGTGTCTTGTTACCAGTTCTCTCAAATTAAAGGCCTTCAAAACTTCCAGTATGTTTTGGTTATCCTAATCAGGCAAGCTTCCTATCTTGCTATCAGAACAACATTACACTATGTCTTTTCCTGCCTTGATTCCCTCCCCTCTCCCCCAAAAAATAACTTCAAAAGAAAAAGAAAACAATGAGAATACTTTCGAGAAATAATCTTGAACAAAAACAAATGTTGAGGTGGTGGTAGATCAGATTTAAAAATTCTGGGGAAAACAGAATAAACAGCAGGCCTTTTGATTCTCTACATCTGGCAGGGGTCGGATCAGTACTGTACTATAAATCAGCATCAATGCAGGGAACAGTTATTTCCCATTTTCTAATAACTATTTATAGGCCTGGGCAAGGAAATAACTGCAATACAAACACTTATTCCACAACTTAAATGTGGTTAGCATTTTTAGCCTCTTTTTATTTTCTAGTTTTAGAAAATTATTTCAACAACAAATCCTGAACTGACTCTTCCATAATACTGAGTTAGACCAAGGGTGCCCAAACTATGGCCTGTGGGCCAGATCCAGCCCACAGGACCAAACCATCAAGCCCATGCCGCCCGCACAGCTCCCGGAAGTGGAAGTAAAACATGCCCACGCATTCACACAACACTGCTGTAAATGCACCCACTGATGTTGTAACAGCTGTGGGTGCATTTACGGCAGTGTTTTGCGCATTCGCGGGTGTGTTATACATCTGCTTCTGGTGGGAGGAACCACATGGCTGCTGAACAACATGACCTGCCCGCGGCCCGAAATTTTTTGGTGTTCCTGAGTTAGACCCTTACTTGATACCAGATTAAAGTCCTCCTCCAGACTGTTGTGGTGCAATACATCTTGTTGTTTCTATGTGCTGTCTAACTGCTTCTGAGCTGTGGCCAGGCTATGAATGAGTGACCTGTAGGTAGACTATTGGGAGGTACATGTCTATAGGTGGCAAATTGCACAAGACGGCCACTGCCAGATACCATCCTGCTATATGTCTGTCTGTCTATCATCAAGAGGGTGATCTTCGTCAAACACCTTCAGGGAGCTTAATAATATTATAACAATATAAACCATGACTAAACCTCAACCTTTTAAAGTCAGGGGCTGGGTCACGCTCCCTCAGACAGCTTCGGGGGCCGGACAGCTATTTGGCCCTTACTCCCTTACTCCATCACATAGCACTTCCTGGTGTGGTGGAGGTGGTAGGGGGACACATGTTGAGAATCCCTGGTACAATCCTATCTCTTTAGGAATAAGTCCCAGTGAGTTCAGTGATACTTAGTACCAAGAAAGTATTGAAGTCAAAAGTTGTTACAAGAAGAAAATAGCCAGCTAGGTAGAATTATTAAACATTTCAAGTGCTACATGAGGTCTAGAGGAGAAGAAACAGGAAAAAATATCTTCATACAGAATTGTGAGTGATGGACAAGCTCCCAAAATGTACTTTTGATTATGTTGTTGAAGGTTAGAAATATTTTTAAAGAAAGCCTAAATGTTCAGTACATGGTCTTCAGCCTATGTTGCTTTATTTCTTTATTTTGTTATTAACATTTATATACTGCAGTTCCTTTCCTCTAATAAGCAAGAAGACTCTTCAGGGACAGCGAGAGAGAGAAAGTGATCCATGCTCACTCTTTGAGTTTCAAGGTTTGGTGTGGAGTAGAGGCTAGATCAGTAATGGGCAGTCTTGGCCCTCCAGCTGTTCTTGAACTTCAATTCCCAGAAACCCTGACCAGCTGGTGTGTTGACTTGGGCTTCTGGGAATTGAAGTTCAAGAACAGCTGGAGGGCCAAGACTGCCCATCACTGGGCTAGATCTTCCAAGTCCAGTCTAACTTGATGACCACTATTCTATTCTGCACCTGCGCTTGCATAGCACCCCTACACATGTGTGACACACAAACGCATACAGGAAAAACACGTGCAGGACCCCTGCAATCGCAAGCAGCCATTCCCCTCTGTTCGCGGTACACATCCAAGCGAGTACGGGTGGTTGTACTCTCTGCTTTCTCCTTCAGGGCAGCTGCACAAATTTGACATATTGTCTGACTATCCATATTATTGAAGGTTATTTACAGCTCTGAGCCAAAAAAAGAGAGTAAAAGTGCTGCCACCCACAAGACCAAGCAATCTGAGAAGGCAATTGTTTTGATGGCTGCACTGGGGGGGGGGGAGGAAATAGGGGGGAAAGCAAGCATTGCAAAGAGAGACCTACCGTACGTATCTTCATCACTAAACCCAGAGATGAAACACCAAGATGCACAACAAAGAAGAAAAGGGGAGCAGAAAATCTTAACCTACAGAGCTCAAGGTGGTAGATATGAAGTCTCTTCTCAACTTTATTCTTACAACAGTCTTATGAGGTGGTGGATGATGAGTCTAAAACAGGAGTTCCCAAGCCGGGGGGCTGGGTCATGCTCTCAGTCAGTTTCAAGGATGGCCGGATAACCATTTTGCCTTGCCTGCACAATGAGGGTGGCCATTTTGTTCCAACAGCTTCAAAGGAGTGGCCGTTTTGTTTCTTGAATGCCCTTGGAGTGGGGGGCCACATGAAATGGTGTCATGGTCCGGATCCAGCCCACAAGCTTAGGTTGGGAACCCATGGTCTAAAACCATGGTTCTCAATGTAAGAGCAATTTGATTTTTAAGGGTGGGGCAATGAGAATGTGTTATTAATAGTTAATGGCCTTTTAGGCTTCTTCCACATGAATAGGAGTTCCGTTTTTGAATAATAAGAATTATATGTCAGAGTGATGGATTCACCTCACTCAGTGGTGGTGAACCTTGGCACTCCAGCTGTTCCTGTACTTCAATTCCCAGAAACCCTGATCAACAGGTGTGCCGACTTGGGATTCTGGGAATTGAAGTCCAAGAACACCTGGAGTGCCAAGGTTCACCACCCAAATGTCTGTTGCTTCTCATTTGTACTGTATCTAGAATTGTATTGCATTGGGTTGATATTTTTTTAAAAAAACAACAGACACGATGAAAAGAGAAGAACGCCATTTCTGGCTCTTGAGGCAAGCCGATGAATCACTGGCCATCCTCTTTCTGTTTGCCGTTTGCATCTTCATTGCTCTGTCTGTTATTTGCTTGCTAGTATGAGTCGAGAGAACCAGGGCCATAGCCAGAGGGGGCCAGGGGGGCTCGGCCCACCCCGAGTTAGCAGTTTGCCCACCCTGGCGAGGCGTGGTTTCCCATAGGAATGCATTGAAGAGAGGCTTTGTGGCTCACCCTCAAAAAATATTCACCCACCCACATCTAGAATCGTGGCTACGGCTCTGCAGAGAACGAGGCAGCACAAATCTCTCTCTCTTTTCCAATACATACAGCAGCTGTATGGGAGGATGTCTGCTCTACATAGACTGCATGCTTCCCTTTTTTAAATCCTTGTAATTGTATCTGGCCCACAGCACTATTCCATGTGGCCCCCCACCCCTCCATGGGTATTCAAGAAACAAAATGGCCACTCCTTTGAAGCTGTTGGGACAAAAATGTCCACTCCTATCATGCAGGCAGGGTGAAAAGGCTGAGTGAGAGAGCGTGACCCGGCCCCTGGTTTGAAAAGGTTGGGAACCCCTGTTTAAAGTGCTGATTAGTAGTGGCTGGTTTTAGAGAAACTTGCACTATTCTGTCATGATATTCCCCCCCCCCCCCCGATGTTGTGTTTTTCTATTTTCTGCTCTGCTGAGAAACCAATTCCAAAATATATATTCCACACCAGATTCTTCCGTTCCAGTATAGCATAATGTAAACAGACAGACAGACAGATAGAGATAGTGTCCTCATATGAACAGATTTTACTATTCAGAAGACCTGGGGGAAACACTGATCTAACTGAACAGCCCTGCAGCTGTACCAGTCCGGAGTTCTGCTGAGAAGAGAAACTTGCTGGAAGCAAACTCTGCCACTGTCGTCCCTCCTGCGTTCCCAGCCATGACAAGACGGGATCTGTTTTCGATTGACATGCCACTTGCAATGTGCTGTCATATACAGACAAAATGTAAGGAGAGATTACAAGTTGTCTCAGCAATTAACATCAATTTCCCAAAGCACGCAAATGTTTACGTGGCGCTGCATTATATAACATGGAGAAGGGCCTCTATGGCAGCGCTCTTGTTCCATCATCTTCTCATGTCATCTGCTGACATGTAACCCCAGGGAGCCAAGGCTTGTTGCTCCCTGTAGGATATTCCATCCAGACCCCTTTTTCTGATTTCTCAGTAAACAATACCCAAAAGGAAAAACAATGGACAGACAGACAGACAAACGTGCCAGCCCTTTGACATATAGAAAAAGAAAGGTCGGAGCGGAAGATGTCACCCTGCCCTTACCTCTTCATGACCCCTGTCTCAGAATGCTTGGGCCCAGGAGAGAACATGGATGACTGCTTGACAGTGCAATGCTGGCTTTGCGTATTTTGAAACATCTGCTGCAGTGCTTAGTGCAGTCATGGCCAACCTTGGCACTCCAGGTGTTCCTGGACTTCAATAGCCAGAAGCGCAAGTCTCTGTGAATCCACACAAATGGGTTCACTGCACATACAACCTTGGCACTCCAAGTGTTCTTGGACTTCAGTTCCCAGAAGCCCAAGTCTCTGTGAATCTACACAAATGGGTTTACTGCACGTACTCCAAGTGTTGTTGGACTTCAATTCCCAGAAGCCCAAGTCTCTGGGAATCCACACGTATGCACAGTAAACCTATTCATGTGGATTCCCAGAGACTTGGGCTTCTGGGAATTGAAGTTCAAGAACAACTGGTGTGCCAAGGTTGGCCATCACTGGCTTAGTGGGATTTGTGATTTCAGAAAGGGATGCTTAACTCGGTGGCAGAGCTTTTTTTTTTCTTTTTTGCACCTAAAGGGTCACAGGTTCGATCCCTGCCATTTCAAGCCAAAAGGACTGTGCAGCCACTGACAAAAGAAAAAAGACTCTTCACAGCCTAAAATTCTGGAGAACCGCTGCCAGTCAGCATGATGAAACTGGGGTACATAGTTCAATGGTTTGGAAGATGCATCATAGCTCTGAGGTAGTGGCTCTGCTTGGCATTCAAAAGCCCCAGGAGTCCACCCCCTGGTCTATCTGGTGAAAAAGAGTCTGGGATGAGAAAACCTGTATCCTGACACCTGCTGCTTTTCCCTAACCAATTCTCTTCTAGGTATGCCAGACTACAGATCACATAATCCCTAAACAGGACACAGGGCTGTAGCCAGGGCCCTCGGGGGAGGATGGGGGCAAAACCCTCCTGAGCTAACAGCCCACCCCCACCCCACCCCATGGTGCCAATATTATATATGTGAGTGGGATATTGTTGCCCCTCCTGACATTTTTTTTGCCCCTCCTGAAACTGTTTTCACCCCCCCAAATAATAATAATAATAATAATAATAATAATAATAATAATAATAATAATAATAATAATAATAATAATAATAATAATAATAATAATAATAATAATAATAATAATAATAATAATAATTAATAAATAAATAAATCTATAATCCTGGCTACAGCCCTGACAGCACAGCCAAGCAAAAGTCCATAGTTGGTTACTCCAGCCACCTTTCTTCATTTTACAGTCATTTTGTCTTTGCAACTCTTAGAAGGCTGGGAGTCAGGAACTACAAATTTCTACCACAAATCATACAGAGATTTCCAATCTTCTGTGCTCTTAAATCTGAAGAACAAATGCCTTCTTGATTTTAAACATATACAGGAGGCCCAGCTCCTACTTCAGAGCTTTGCAATGTTATTTCCTCAGCCCTGAATTACAGTTCCCCGATTCCCAAGCCAACATGCTATCCGTCTTGGTTTTAGGATTTGGGGAGCTATAGTCCAAAAAAGTAACTTTCCCAAGGTCTGGTTTACATAGTAAAAAGGTAAAGGTTTCCTTTGCTCGAAAGCCAGTCGTATCTGACTCTAGGATTCAGTGCTCATCTCTGTTTCAAAGCTGAAGAGCCAGCGCTGTCTGCTTCTGCAGACGTTTCCATGGTCATGTGGCAGGCATGACTGTGCCTGCCACATGACTACATATACATATGGTTTACATATGTATTGGTAAATGGTATGGGAGAGAATGAAACCTACCCCTCTTGCTTTCCCAGGCTTTTCTGATGGACCCCTTTTGATCCTGCCCCAGTATCATAGCTAGGCTCATGGAGGGGGAAAATAAGCAGCAAAGTACAGGGAGATGAAAGGGAATTTGTGTACAGATTTTGCTAGAACCTCCTGAACATCCTGCGTAGACATTTAAAACAAATAGACAGTCCCTGTGGCATGCAGAAGAAGTGGAACAACCAGCATTCAAAATTCATAATAGATGAATGTGATTTCATGATGTCTGCAAGCCTCTGACTCAACTATATTTTCCTTCCATTTTTAGTTACCCTGTGATGATGAAACTGTGGTAACTAAGAGCGTGGTATGAGTACAGAAAACAGAAACAATAGTAAAGTGAAGATGAGAGTCCTCAGCACAAAAATGTATTTGAATTGAATTTACTGTAGCAGCCTTCCCCAATGTGAGGCCCTGCTAATACGTCAGATGTTAGCTCCCATCATCAACGTCACCCACCATGACCAATGAGCTGGAAGGGGAAGACAGGCCTGGTAGTCCAGCCTCCCTGAAAGGTGCTGGGTTGGGAAACACCACATCTTCTTAAAAGCTGGGTTTGTTTGGTTTTATTAGGTTTGTAAATCAAGAAAATCAATGGCTACCACTGGTAATATAGAGCAAACCAGTAAGCCATTCAGAAGGAGTTATAGTAGAACCCTGTATAACAAAAATAATTGGTTTCACTAGGCACTTAGTTATACGATTTTTTCGTTATACGATGCATGCATCGTACAACAAAAATCCCTATGGGGAAAATCGTACAATGAAAATCTCTATGGGATGCATCGTACAACGAAAAATTTTTCGTTGTACAATTCCCATAGGGATGCATTGCATCATACAATGAACATTTTTATTGTACACCAGATTCCCCCCCCCCCCAAATTTCCTTCGTTGTACTTTTTTCGCTGTATCATGCATTCGTTATACGGGGTTCTACTATATGTGCTTTTTCCAGTGTGCGATCAAGAAACAGGGATATGCTGAGCACCAAGTATACATAGAAGCAGCTCTGGGGTTCCCTAGAGCCAAGAGATTTATGAACATTGCCATATATTATTCATAGCAACCTCAATGTGGTTTTTAAGTCAGACTGCTTGATTTAAAAGACAAAAGGAAATATCCAGCGGCCTCATTGTGCAGCAGAGAGGTTCAACAGAGCACTGCAATGGTCAAGTCATTTGAACGAGCAGGCAAGAAGTAAGTATGTTTGTCTGTTTCAGGAGACCACTGCAGGCCTTATTCATTCCAGAGAAGCAACTCTGGATGACACAAGTAAAATTCCTGCTGAATCTTTTCTCAGCCTTTTTTTAGAGAGAGAGAAAGAGAGAGAATTTATCCTTATTTATATACACATCTCCTTGAGCTCTAAGGCCAACATTCTTCTTTGATTATGTGAACCTCCCACATGCCACTATGAAGAATTTGTGTGGGAAACCTATGTACTCAAGTGCCACTCTGAATGAACAGAAAGATAAATAAGCAACATAATAGCAAGCAGGAAGTCAAATGTCACCGTGGACTTCTATATACTGTACTGCCATTCTTGGGAAACACATGGCTCTTCCAAGCAGGGAAGCCAATGCCAGTCTGCCAGTGGAAAAGCAACCTCAAGTATCTGCACCATAACCAGCATTAGGAATGTCTGGCAATACTTGAAACGTCAGTGGTTTCTGTCAGCTAAACCAGGGTCTGCCTCTATTTGTCTAGGCTAGGGGTGGCCAAACTATGGCTCGTGGGCCAGCACTGTTTTTTGTTTCTCTCTATCTATGCTTCTTTGAGATGTCCTTTGCTAGAGCAGATGGTCTTGACAGAAAGCACAAAGTAGAAGACTAAACCGCATTTTCTAAACACACAGTGGCACATTCCATACTTGTGGGCTGGTTAGTCAAAATCCTACTTAAACCTATAATTTGGTTGTACCCGTAGAATCTAGAAATGGATGTTTTAAAAAACACCAAAAAAACCCCTACAATTATCCAAGAATATGTGTGAGAGAACTTGAAAGAAACGATAAGTATAAGCTGCCCTGACTGGTGCTTGAATCAATCAAAACGGCGTGGTTTAAATGTCATTAAGTAAGTAAGTAAGTAAGTAAGCAAGCAAGCAAGCAAGTATTCTTGTTTTAAAGTACAGTATTTCATTATGTTCAAGACTACATTCTTACATTCATCACTTGAAATGCAGCTACGGTGGCTCAGTGGTTAAGAAGCTCGCCTTGTTATCTGGAACATGGCTGGCAAGTCAGCAATTCAAGACCCGGGTACTACATGATGGATTGAGCACCCGTCTCTCTCCCAGTTCCTGGGGACATGAAAGGAGTCTCATTTGGGTGTTTCCTGAGTGGAGTTTCTTCCGCGAAAATCCTTTCAACTCAGAATAATTTCTGACATGAAATTATTATTATCACTTGCAACAGGTATCATTCATTTTGTGTGTCACAGAATGTTTGAAACCAGGTACAAGGGGAAGAAAATGCCAAGTGCAAGCTTAATGAGCGAGTGTGGATCAGGCCCTCACTTTGACATTCTCCTTATTAGCTATCTTACTTCAAACAAACAAACAAAAAAGAAAATATTGCCTTAGCTTTGGTGCAAAGGAAAGGTGCATCTCATGGGAAGAAATCCCAACTTTGGTGTCTAGTGAGACCCAGCTGTGCTGAAGGCCATCCCTCTGTCCTGAGCAGCCAGAAGCTTCCTCCTGTAGCACTTCTAACCTGTCCTCTGCCTGACCAAAAACAATCCTTGAATTCAGATTCCATGTGACTTGACTCCCTCAAACATAGATCCTGTCAACTTGCATTATGCACAGATAACACAAATATTAAAGACATACCCTCTAGTTAAAAAAAAGAAGCTTGCACAGCTTTTTGAAAATGGTGGGAATACATAAGAGAGGGCTGATGCACTCAGGAAAACTGCATAACAAGAGAAAAGGGACAAGAAGAACAAAATACAGGTCATCTTTTTAAGCTAGTAGGTAGGGGCAGCCCTGACATTTTAGCCAATTCTTTTGGCAACAGATGTTGAGGTGCAGCTAGCTGTTCCTCCTGAGTCCCCAGGTCATCCCTGCTCTTGGAGGGCTGTATTTCAAATTATCTGCTGCCAGAACTGGGGAAGTTGCTTTTTCCTCGAGTGGGGCTGTTTGAGCGTAGAAACAAGCTCTGCTCGAGGGTGGTTTGTTCAGAAGACTTCAGACAGTCCTGAGAAGAAGACAGGTTGTAACCACGACACACACAATAACCTTTAATGGGTGAAAAGTTTATTTCTCTCATAAAGTGCCAGAGAATAAGATACCACTTTATGAGAAAGTACCTAATGCCTTTGTTTGTCTGAAACACTTTTATCTTGTTATTCTGCCAAAGAGAAACTTCCCATTAATCCACAAAGCAGGGCAGCTGAACAACAATTCAGTAATTATAAAATTATAACTAGAATGTTACAATCCAAATGAATTGGGGGTTTAAATCTTCACTTAAATGACATTCAAAGTGAAGTTTGACTAAGTAAGAGGTCAGCTACATGGGAGTTTATCCTACTCTGTAGACCCCTGCTTGGAACAATTGGCATTGCTGTAGGAAAACACAACTTTCTTGTTACAGCATTCCTGTTTCTTCCTAATGGGGACCAATCTGTGTCAGATTGATCTACATTTGGAGCATACTACTTATGTGGAACAACAAGAAACTGGTCAAGGTGGACAGGTTTTCCTGATGTGCAATAGCTTAGATCACTTCAGTGTGAATCTGCCAATATCGAGAAGTGACTTAATAAGCCAGCCACTTCCCGATATTTGAAAATTAATCACTTCCCCTGCTTGGCAGAGGATAAAGGAAGTAAAAACATTTCTTTCTGGTGTAAGATTATTTCTGATGCAATACAACAAATATTTCTTTAAAAATATTTTCCTAGCTACACCAATCGAGAAACCACTTGAAGCCAAATTTTTGCCTCCGACCTGCTTCCAAACTTGGTTTGTTTGTTTTTTAGAATGCATGCCCCTGAAACCTCTCATCCTTGATGATTTCCAAAAAAAATGTGGTCCCTGTTCATTTTGGCACTCTTGACATCTAACTTCTCTGGATCATGGAATCAAAACTTGGTAAGGCTTAATAAGATTGTAGTAATGGCAATGGTGACAGTTGAGTCAGAGATCGTTGCGGCCCTCCTCTCTTTGAAAAAAGACGCCTGCTTCACTTGCCAGCGGGATTTGTGGCAGGAAGCGCTTTTTTGTACTTCAGTAAAAGTGAGCCAAAGAGCCTATTCAGTGACTTCAGGCAGTTCCTGTAAGTATGCAAAATACATTGTGAAGCATAATTCTGTGGGATGTATATGAAAGCACCCAATGAAACAGCACTTCCTGTGGTAAAAGCCACAGCAGATCCCACAATAGTGCCTAGTTCAAAAATAAAGTTTGGGAAGGAACACAAAGAAATATTTTGGACAATTGGTGGGTAGGGTGGACCATATAAACCAGAAATCCCAAAAGTGTTCACTCTTGGGCAAATACTGGGGCTTTTTTTTTTAACTTCCTAACAGACTCTGAAGATACTTGAAACATCTTGCATCAATACTCCAAGTCATCAAATAATGCACAACAAGCCAAAGGCCCACAGCTCCACTCATAGTTACAGTATGTGAATTTGACTAAAAATGGCTGTTTCAATTTTAAGGCAACTGGCAGGATTTTAAAGATGCAGCAATAAATGTAACGCACTTTGACTGAAAGTGGGAACAGCAGACCCTCACCACAAAAGGAGAACATAATACATCATTAGAAGGTTAGCCTTTAAGCATAGTATTGGAAAAGATGCTGACTTGCAGAGTGAAGTAAAAGAGAAAGGGAGGCATTAAACCTTACCAGGAAGATTCATCATGCTTAAAATAACTGAAGGCTGGGCTAACATGCTAACCTATCTGTCAGTAACCCATGGAGGCAAAGGATTCAGTGCTCCCTAGCGATTTATGGGAAGACCAGGCTGGATTATTTGCCGGTTTTGCTTACTCCAGCTGCATTTGTTTGTTTATTTATTGTTCATATTTGTATTGCCGCTCCCTCACCGAAGAGACTCCGGGTGGCTAACAAAAAAGGTATAAAAGACATAAACAAGAAATGCCCCAGTAAAATCATTTAAAACCGTCAATAATTTTAAAAAAAACCACACACCCTATCCTTAAAAAGAGAGGGGGGATCTAGGTTATTTATATGAACCAGCTGGCGAGGGTTCACTGCCAC
Organism: Bradypodion pumilum; assembly: GCA_035047305.1. NCBI lineage: Eukaryota > Metazoa > Chordata > Lepidosauria > Squamata > Chamaeleonidae > Bradypodion > Bradypodion pumilum. The sequence goes on along the minus strand of JAWDJD010000012.1, from coordinate 25,809,498 downwards.
ATAGGTGGGTGGTGCTTCAAGGTTTTCTTGGCGCCCTGTCTGCCGAAGTGTTTGCTAATCAGTGCACATGGTTGTTCTCCTGGGATACATACATCCCTTTCTGCCACATAAGGTCAATGGGATTCCCCATGAATTACTCAAGAGAGGATAGAGTGGGTTGCACCGTAGGGCTGTTCATAATGAGACACAATGGGACCTTCTCTAATATCACTTGAGGGCAGAAGGACTTGCCAGCCCCAGTGCCTTTTAGAGCTTGGCCTTAATCCGAAACGTCTACAATGCTGAGGCAAGTGCCAGTCAATCAACTAAGGAATCAATTGGCTCAGCTCACTTTATTCCAGTCAGAGATATCCTAATCCAGGGATGTGTGGAAGGCCAGACTGGTCATCTCCCATAGACTGCAACTCTTATCATCCCCCAACACTGGTTCATGCTAGTTAGGACTGATGTAAGTTGTAACCCAAATGGGAGGCCATACTTTCCCTGTCCCAATTTAAATTCTTCCTTCTATCTACCTTCTCTTTTCTCTCTTCTTTTTCTTCTGGACTTTCCAGGTTTCCCTCCAAGCATCCTTTCCAAGATGCCTGCTTTCTTTGGTCTTCCATCTTCTCCTACTTTCCTGGCATACATCTAAGTTATGTGCTGGAATTCCTTCTCTGCCCTCACCTGACCTGACCTGACCGAGTGCCAACTAATTCTTTAGAAGCAATTAAAAGCTTACAGCATATGGAGATATCACCTGCTAACACTAAATCTGACAGCAACCTCCTGTCCTCTGCCTGTATCTCGCTCACTTTCACTCCTGCCATAAGCCTCTTGCAACTTAGGACCCATGCCTTAGTCCAGGGGTGCCCAAACTTTTCAAGCCATGGGCCGGTCATGTGGTTCAGTGGGCCTGTCACGTGGTTCAGCGGGGCAGTCTTGTGGATCCTCCCACCGGAAGCGGAAGTAAAATGCACCTTGCAATCTGTTTTGCAACAGGATTAGATTTTTAGGATGCCATTTTCTCTGCTTAAACCAGGGGTGCCCAAACTACGGACCATTGGCAGCATCCGGCCCCCGACACCAATTCTTCTGGCCCATGCTGCCCTTGCCACTTCTGGAAGTGGAAGTAAAATGCGCCTGTATGGACGTGTTTTACTTCCGCTTCCAGGAGCAGCAAGGGCAGCATGGGCCAGATGAATTGGTGTTGGGGGCTGGATCTGGCCCACAGGCCATACTTTGTCCACCTGGGTAGAGCCAGCAGTACTCCACAACCCAATGTTAGCTGGTCAGTTTCTCAGTTGCTGACCTTCTTTGACCAGTTTCTGCCTTACCAAACTCTCTTTCCAAGCTTTGCAATGTTCCCTTTTCTATCCAGCCAGCTGACACTTTCCTCACACTGATTGTGCTCAAATGAGTCCTCTTCCATTATCCCATTAAGCAACGATTTCAACAAGTGGACTGAAAGTGATATCACCCCTGAGTTGGAATTATTACAACACGGAGGGGAATGAGAAAGGCTATGCGTGTCTATATGATTGCTCTAACATTGTACTACGACTAGGACTTGGTGCAAGGCTTTCCACATACAGTCCAAACCCAATAATCTGGAATAGGTAGAAACAAAAAATACTGGATTAATTGCTCAGTCTACCTAATATCATTTTTAAGAAAGGCATGAAGGCTCATAAGTGCCAAAGGTACAAGAACTCCTTCCCTACTGACTTTAAGTAGTATATCCTAAAACTAACAAATGGGAGGTTTCCTCAACTCCTGGGGATATGTTCTGAGTTATGGATATAGACCAGTGTTTCCCAATCTTTGTTTTTTGGACTTCAATGCCTAGAAGTCTAAGTCAATTCCCTAAAGCACTGATCAGCCAATCTTAGGCACCTGGGAATTGAAGTTCCCCCATGGGGCATGGGTCCCATGTTGGGAACCACTGGTATAGACAGACAAGAACCCTACTGAGAGGGGAAAAACCCTCTAAATACAGAGATAGGATCAAAAAAATAGTTCCATGACTTCTTTCACCACAGATGAAACCTATTTGAATGAGCAACAAGGGAACAAACCTCTTGTCTTATTACTCCATATTGTTTTATAATAATCTACTACAAAGAATGATTCACACAACATCCGTTTCCAAGAACAATACACGATCCTAGTTACTATAAAACTCTACAGAGTTTGGGTCTCAAATATCAAAGAAGAACCAAAACTCTCCATATGAGCCTCTTGGTGTTTTAAAATCTTTTGGGGAGTCTTGTCTCTCAGATCACAACTCTCAGAAGCAAATTTGGTGAGGAGGACCCAAGAGAGAGCCTTCTTGGTGACTATTCTACTTCCCTGCTGCTTTTCTACTGCTAACTCTTCAGTCAGGCTTTTTGGCAACTGAGTAAAGGTCCCTTAGTGGGGAATGAAAGATACTTGATAGTTTTATTAAGGACATGTGTTTAATACAGTATTAATAATTGCTGCCTTGAGTCTTGCAATAAGAAAGACAAGGTATATGCTTTAAATAAATAACAGGAATTAATAGCCACGTCTGTATTGACAAGAGATGGGCAACAGTGCCTAGTTGGGCCATCATAGCTGTTTATCTGTAGTTATGGCAGCCATGGCTTCTAGTTGTGGTGAACTCCAAAAAAAGAAGATAGGAGCTGGTAGATTCCCCTGCCTACAAAAACAATGCGGATGGCCAGACATCTCCTTTTGCGCCTTTAACAGGGAAATCCTACTACTGAGGGAAAGGGAACATATCTGAAAATGGAAGAACTTCTGTATCCAACATCTTGCAAGGTTCATACAGGTAGAGCAGAAAATGAGGGGAAGCAGAATTCCCCCTCCCTTTTATCCTTTCTTCACAGTGGCTCAATAGGAACTACATGTCTGACCAGAGATGGCGAAATAAACATTTTTTAACACACACACACACACACACACACACACACACACACACACACACACACACACACACACACACACACACACACACACACACACACACACACACACACACACACACACACACACACACACACACACCAGACATGCAGGCTGGCTAGAGAATTCTAGCCACTGCCATATAAAAAAGTAATGCTTCCAAACTTGGTGTATTATGTCCCCCTTTTCATTTTAACAGCAAGCACTGTGGAAGCGTCTACAATGCAACGGACGAAGGCGCACTCTCAATCCACAAAGCCAGTCACACCCTTCTGTCTCCTACAGGACAGACCCTCCTCCCTTGTTAGTTTTTACTAGCACAGTTTGAGAAAGTTATATTTTGCATGGCTTATGGGGATTATGTGACTTGTCATTTCAAAACAAAAACTTTTCCCATTGTTGCTGAGGTGGCTAGTCAGGGCTCATAGCCTCTTCCGTTGTTTCTGCTCTTGCCCTTCTGAAATGGAGTGTAAGCCCTCCAGGCCACAACTGTGTCTATGTTTTAGGCTCAGTACACTGTTGGTACTAAACAAACAAAAAGCCGGTCGGATCAGGCCCAGTGCCTATGTCACTTTAGAGACACAGTGGTCAGCCCAGTGCGGTAGAAGGAAGGAGTCAGTGACCGATCATGCAAAGCAGAGAGCGTAGGCCCTTCTGTAAAGGCTCGAAAACCAGTCAGTCATATCCAACTCTAGGGTTCAGTGCTCATCTCTGTTTATAGCCAAAGAGCCAGCGCTGTCTGCGTCTGTAGAAGTTTCCGTGGGCATGTATGTGGCAGGCATGACTCAACACCAGAGTGTATAGAACTCTGTTTACCTTACGATTGAAGCGGTGCCTATTTATCAACTTGCAATTTCTTGCTCTTGAACTGCTAGGTTGGCAGGAGCCTGGGGCAGATTAGCCTTTTTGTGGCCCAATGCATGCTGGAAAAACTGGTGCATGTACATTTGTCTCTGCACCCTTCTATTTCTATACTTATTTGTTTATTAAACTTATAATGTTGTTATTCAGTCGCACAGTCGAGCCCGAGCCTTTGCGACCCCATGGACCACTGCATGCTAGGCTCCTCTGTCATCTGCCATCCTCCACAGCCCGGCCATATCTACGCCCACCGCTTCAATGATGCCATCCAACCACCTCATCCTTATAGACCATTCATTTAATAATATACAATTACCTTGGACAGTTTACAAAGAGAAAGTAAAAATCCCACCTACCAACCCAGCAAACAGAGATTTAAAATACACACTATAAACAGTACACCCCCCCCAAAAAAAAACCCCCCAACAACCCCAGATTCTATGGATTTCTCCATGCTGCTTCTCAGTGACAAAAGCCCTGATCGCTGTCAGAGTGAATAATGGTGGAAATGACATTGGTATCAGTTGCAGAGGGATACAGTTTGGTGTATTTTTCCCTTCGGGGGAGAAAGAAGGATCTGGCTGCTAGCCTCATTTCTCTTCTCATCAGGCGTGAGCAAACAACAAGCGTCCTGCTTTTGACCATGAAGAAGCATGGCTATGTTCACATGCCTCCCGCACCCAAGACCAAGTCACATTTCTTGAACATTTTCCAAACTCCTTGGCATGGTGCTAAAACACACATGGCCGTAATTTTCCTGTACTGATCTGCCACTCCTCGATACCTCTTGCCTTTCTAAATATTTATCCACTTCTTTTGTATTTTTCTTTTTTGCAGAATTCCCCTCCTATTTCTAAAAGTTAGGGGGCCATACAAACAAAAGATTTGCTTCATATTTCTATAACACAACATGGAAATATAGAATCAGATAAATACTTTTAAAACCTTTTCCAGGTACTGATGGATTTGGCTTTGCAACCTCATGCCTGTCCCAATGCTCCTGGGCTCCTTCTCCAATGTTTCCTTTTAGCTCGCCTCTGAGCCAGTGCTATCACTACTGAAATTTTCCCAGTCCCTTCAATTGTTGTTTGACTCCAACTCCCACAATCTCTGACAGTGAGTGGGTCATCAGGAGTGGAGTTAATGGGAAACGGCATCTGGGGGGACACATTCCTCAGCACTACATTAAACCATGCTAGTCCACTGTTTGAAAGCAAGAAATTGCAAGTACTGTAGATAAATAGGGACTACTTGGGTGGGAAGGTAAACAGTGTTCTGTGCACTCTGTGTTTAGTCATGCCTGCCACATGACCACGGAAGCATCTGCAGATTCAGACAGTGCTGGCTCTTGGGTTATAAACAGAGGTGAGCACTGAACCCTAGAGTCAAATATGACTGGCTTTCAAGCAAGGGTGACCTTTACCTTTACTAGTCCACCTTTATGTCGAGGATACAGTAATACCTTGGATAATGTTTGCATCAGATAACGCTAAAACCGCATAACGTTAAGGAATCTGGAAAAAAATTTGCATCGCATAACGTTAAAATCCTATGGGATGCATCGGATAACTTTTGCTAAAGCCTCTGCCGGTTTCAATGTATCTCTATGGAGTTTTAACGTTATCCGATGCAGCCCATAGGATTTTATCATTATCCGATGCATGCAAAATCAGTTAACACTAAGATTTGTGGACCCAAGTTTTAGCGTTATCCGAGGTTTTACTGTAGTTGGAAATGTAGGTGACTGCTTTAGTCCACTTGGGTCATCGAGGAGGGCTTGCTTGTTTTCAAACATGGTCAGAAACGTAGTTTTGGACATGTGGGAAATGCTGAAAGATGTAGCTGCCTCCCTCCTCCCCTTTATCACTCACGCGAGCACACACTGCTAAAAAAAGAGGGATGAGATTGTTTTTAAAGATAATAACTCAGACAAGTAGCAAAAGAAGTCCAGATCACTTGAAAGGATAATGAGAGGAATATGTGTGTGTTTGTGTGTATATATATGTGTATAAGAAGCTACAAACGTCTCAAGTTGAATCTTTGCTACACTAACTAGCTTGCTCTTTCCCAAGCACTGTTCTTTCTATTGGTTGAGCTGCAAAGCCAAGGGAAAAGGACGTGGCAAGGGTACAGAGCACCAGCCATCTGTAGAAGGAGGGCTCACAGCTGCCTCTCCTCCTCCTCCTCCTCCTCTTCCTCCTCTTCCCTGACTTCCCATCTCACTGTTCACCTGATTTGTCATGTCAGAGCCAATGCAGCAATCACCTGGGAGGGGTGGTGACAATGCAGACTCAGCAGTCTCCGTGCCAGGCCTCTGGGGTGCTGAGACAGCACCGCCCCGTTGTGTCTTCTTCCTCCTGCTGCAGCATCCATTTGCCTACAGCTCCAATGGCACAGCCAGGGTCCCTCACAGTTGCACGTGCCACAAAGCATCTCCATCCTGAACAAAAAGAGAGAGCCCTTTGACAAGACAGGGCTCTGGCCGCCCTTTCTTCATTTCATCTTTATGATGTTTTAAAAAATATTTTACAAGGGAGAGCAAGGTGTTCGCACAAAGCATTCACCTCCCCATAAAGATCTCCACTGTCAGTTTTGATAAATGGCCTGGTCAACGTGTTAGAACTGCTATGCGGACTGTTTGCATGAATATAAGATGTCTATATCTGTAGCCTCCAATATGACATACTGATTTCATAAGCTCCATGCAGATGCTGGGAGGTTAGAAAGCGGAAAGATAGGGTGTCCAGCAGGTTTCCTAATACAGGCTTGCCGCAGTGCTCCTTCTAAGGATAGCAGCCTGAAGTTGGGTTGTAACAAAGGCATAGTTTTTACTTAATTAACAGGAGCTGAATGTAGACTCTAACAAGTGCTCAGGTCTCTGTGTAAGACTGAGGAAAACACGGGGCCCTTGTAAGGCCGACAGGCGAAATGAAGGAAAATGTGTTAACCTTTGTATTAACAAAGTTGGAAGATCAATTTTAGCCAACCTAGAAAGCATTAATTAATGGTGTGTGAATGTGTCCAATTATGTGCAGACAATTGCATGTGTGTCAGCATCTCATACATCAGACATATGTACATATGCCTATCTGTGACTCCATATTCTTCTTTTTCTTGTTGTGTCCTGTGTCACATCTAGATTGTAAACCTAAAACCTGTCTTCTTATACTATGTACAATGTTGAATTTATCAATCTATGTACTTGTGTACTTATTTAAACCAGGGGTTGGCAACCTATGGCCGGTGGGCTGAATCTGGCCTGTGGCGCCAAATCATCCGGCCCCCTGCTCCATCCGGCCCCAACTGCCACCACTGGAAGGAGCCATTGACGCGTTTACAGTGAGGTGACAACCAGTTCGGGTCCCTCAACTGTCTGAGGGAGCATGACCTGGCCCCTGACTTTACAAGGTTGCCTGGTTTAAACAAAAGAAAATTTCTCTTTCCCTTAAGTCCCAACTCTTTTATAGCAATGCCTCTATCATGCTAAAAAACCCAGCACAAAATTGGGTGAAAACTTTCAGGTCTGAAGACCCTTCATTGGGCAAGAAAGTGAGGGAGATACGGGCAGGAGACTTGGAATAGGGCCCTCTTCTTTAGTTGGTGTCTCCTGTGAAGATGCTAAATTCACAACATTTTGAAAATCAGAGAGTTTAATAGAGTAAGATTGGCACAAACTGTGAAATTTGTATAATACATTCTGATCTGAGAAACCACTGGCTGCAAAATGTTAAATTATGACCTGTTCTACGATTGTGCTTCTTCCCTGTGTTTGCTTTGCAACACTCTGAATTGCAGTTCTAGACAAAAAATAAAGCCACGCTATGAGATTTAGCTGAGATCTCCTCACGATCCCTGAATATTATGGGCATTAACTGTGTTAAAACTCTTCCCCACAGTCTCTGTGTCAACAGTCAGTTCAGAAAGAAAGACTTCAAAGTATGAGCAAGGATAATCCTTAGTGTGGGAATATGGGAAACTGGTTTCTTCTCTCACTCACTCCCTTCAATGTCTGATTCATTTCAACAACCATTCTGCCACCTGGAGGAAGTTTTAAAACATGTCTTTTATGAAAACCATGAGAGCTGCCTTGGTGTATACTTAAAGCAGGGATTCTCAACCTATGGCCTGTGGGCCAGATGTAGCCCACGGCACCATTTCATGTGGTCCCCGCCACTGCCACCACCACACCCAGAAGTGCCATGTGGTGGAGGCAGGGCAAAATGGCCATCCACCCAGCGGTGGACATCAAATTTTTTTACTACTACGCTGTGGGGCGTGGCTAACTTACAGGGTGGAGCTAACTCTGTGGGTGGGGCTAAAATTAAAAAAAACTTTCTAAAGACAGCGTTCATGCGCTCCGGTGTCTAGTCATGCCTGCCACATGACCACGGAAACATCTGCAGAAGCAGACAGCGCTGGCTCTTCGGCTTTGAAACAGAGATGAGCACTGAACCCTAGAGTCGGATACGACTGGCCTTCGAGCAAGGGAGACCTTTACCTTTACCTAAAGACAAATAAATTTCTGTACTGTAGCCAAAGGTGGGATTCAAATTTTTTTTAACTACCTACTCTGTGGGCGTGGTATGGTGGGCATGGCCAGGGGGGGAACCCTGCATTGCACACAAATTAGGACTACAGTACTTTGTTTCAAAACTTGGATGGCAGTGCCCGACAGAATTTCTGCTACCGCTTCTGGCAAACTGGTGCGAACCTGCTGATGCCCACCACTGATCCAGCCCCCAAAGCTGTCTGAGGGAGCGTGACCCGGCCCCCAGATTTAAAAAGTTGAGAATTCCTGACTTAAAGGGTGTATTTAAAGGCCACTTTGTAATTCCAGGACAAGACACCAGAAAATTTAGTTTGACGGAACTCTTTCTCCATGTTGATCATCCACGTCACATTTATAAATAATAGAAATATTTACTTTTACTAAAGATTTCTTTCTCAGCATTCCTCATTCTTTGCAGATTGCAATAGAATATAGTGTAGCGGTTTTGAGTCTAGTTGTTTACATTTTCCCAAGATTTTATATACTTTGTCAGAGATGGCAATAAAATGCACCCAATCCATGCATTTACTCTCCAGAAGAGACATTTTTAATGTCAGAGAATGGGACAGTTCTATCCTTACAACCCTAAGTCTCTATATTCACATTATGATTTTATTGGGAATTTTATTGTGTGTAATTTTTAACTTTTGATCATTATATGACTGGTTTTATGATGTTAGCCACCCTGAGTAGGGATGATTTCCCCCCTAGAGGGGTAGAATATGTGTAAATAATAAAATAAATATAAATATAAATAATCAGTGTTTGAAAGATGCTTTCTTGCTAAGGTAACCTGTAATTCCATCCAAATTAAGGGGAAAGCTTAAGGAACAATACAGTAAGCTCAGATAAGAACATCATGCCATATACTACAATGGACAGAGAGGAGGAAGCTCTGTTGATGGTAAGTTAGAAACTTTTTTCTAAAATACGAATAAACATGAACGTTTCCCCAACAAGGCACTCAAGTTCACCTTATATACAAAAATGTGATTTTAACAAAACAGAATCGGAGCAGGAGGATACTTCCCCGTCAACAGTTGAGCTAGCAACAGCAGCATGGCTTTTGGCCAAAGTGCTGCTTTGTGTATTCTCTGCTTCTCCATGCAATTAATGTACATACAGAAATGGAGGCACCTCCTGGAATCAGCTTAAAATATCAGTGGTAATATGCTTATAAAATCAGATGATATATAAATCAGCTGGTAGCCAGGCCCTGAAAACAAGGGAGGCATGTCCCTACCATTTTAGTTAGCTTAAGTATAGCCAGCTAGCATCGGCCAGCCTGCATTTGCAACGTGTCTTTCCTGAGCACTGTCAGTAGAAAAGCACTAAGAGAGAAAACTCCACACTGCAAATTTGCCAGAGAAATCCAAGCTTTTGTGCCCTGTGTGTGGAAATGCACCAATATACCCACACAAACACATGGGTTTACCTGCTGGTCAGCCTTCAGCTTAGGGGAAAGGGCCTCCGATGTTGAGGGAGAAAAGTTGCCTTGATATTGAGAGGGTGGCACAAATCAGCAATGTCAAGATAGGTATGTATGTCTTGAGCTCAGGTGTCTTCAAAAAACATACTTGAGAGATGGAGTGAGTTGTTGATGTTGGTTGGTCACGAGGTCAATGAACAATCGGCAGTTCTGCCTCGGACTCGGGGGACTCGACATCCGGTGGCTTGAAGCGAAGTGGCTCAGGTCTTTTATGTTTAGATTCCAAAATGCGCATCAGATATTATGAGTTCTCTATCCAGGACCTTCATTTGTGAGAAGGTTTCATCAGTACCAATGGGAAGAAGCCAATGAGCAGTCTTCCGTAAGGACCCAGTTGAAAATTGGGTACTGAACGCCAGTCCATCCCTGGGTAAAACCCCAGTTTGTAATCATAAAAGCTGTGTTGGAATCAATTTGATCCTCAATGGTCTCCGATTCCTATGGAGACACTGATTCCAATGGAGAGTCAGCACGACTCCTGCCTCATAGAAAGAATAGATGGACAGCCAGGGAGGTTTCATGGCCCATTTCTTGAGGAACTGTTTTCGAAGATCTACTGCGGTCCAGAGATGGATCTGGTCCCAATATCTGGGGCCAACTGTAATTGTTGACAGGGTTCTGCTTGGGGCTGGATGAGGAGAGTACGGCTTAATGGTTGCTTTTGCTTTGGCTTAGATTTCTGCTTTTCTTTTTCAGAAGATGTTTTCTCCTTTTTTCAGAGAGGCTTTAGAAGCCTTGGGTGGTTTGTCACACTGTGGTGTCGGAGACATAATTACCTGCTGCACAAGGTCTGGCTCAGGCTGCTGTTCTGAGTCTGTCTGTTGGTCAAATGTTTTGGGGACAATGATAGTGAAGTTTTACTGCCTGGGACAGACTTCTGCCAGAGGTGAAGTTTAAGCTGTGACTCCCTGTTTTTAAGAGTGACATGGGTAATGCACCTGCAGAAGGAGCAAAACTGCACTTGGTGACTTTTCCCAAGGCACTAGAGCAGGGGTGCCCAAACTTTTTGGGCTGCAGGCCAGTCATGTGGTTGATCGGGCCGGTCATGTGGTTCCTCCCACCAGAAGCAGAAGTAAAACGTGCCCACGCATGTGCAAAATGCTACCATAAATGCACCCATGGCTGTCACAAAACATTTATGACAGCCGCGGGTCATTTTACTTCTGCTTCCAGGAATGGTGAGGGCAGTGCAGGTCGGATTATTGGCAGCATGGGCCATAGTTTGAGCACCACTGCACTAGAGACACTTCAAATGCCCATCTTTATGAAATATTATGTTACTGCAGTCTATACACCTCTTAAAGGGGGCCACAGAGGCCATAAAATGAAGAGGAAAACTTCAAACTACCTATATGCACTACTACGAACAATAATAGACTAAGATACTACTAACTACAAACTACTATGAAACTGGTGGGAAGGGTCACTCTGAAACAACCAGAGGTCATGGTGCTGTGGCGATAAAAGAGGAAATAAAGAGTTACTGGGCGAGAATCATGGCCTATGGGGCAAAGGGGCAAAGCTTTTTACTCTATTGGAGCTCTGGAACATTCCAAGGATTTAACCATTTGTGTGCGTTCACAGGGCCCACGCAGAAGAAATGATCTTTCTCTATGGCAACATCCCCTCTGTGGAATCCTTTTCCTATGGAGCTGTGTCAAGCCCTATATCCCATCAAAATGCATTTAAAGGCACTTTTTAAAACGCAGGGGGAGATTCATTAAGCCACCTACAACAGACTACAGTTATCTCCATTCTGCTTGGAAGGTCATATGTTTTACAGACTTAGAAATGCATGGTTTCCTGCTCACCAGCATAAAAGTCCTAGCCAAGACTTGAGCATTTATGTTGAGTTGAGTTAATCGATGAAGCCATCCACCAAGATCAAGACAGCTGTATTCCCCTATTGATCAAATGTGCTTAACTACGATACTTACATAGGCTTTCTGCCATCTAAAAACAGTAGTCAAGCACAAAACAAGTACAGTTTAAAATTTATTGCTGTGCTGGCTGCTGAGAGAAGCTTTTAATTTAATCCATCAGGATAAGAACCTATATATATAGGCGATCTATATATAATTTAATTTTAGATAGATAGTTTGGTCTATTCACCATGTAATTGCCTTGCTCAAAATTGAGTCTTATTTTTACAGGAAAAACAGAAGCAGTGTCAGAGAGTAACGATGATAGAAAGCGATCAACGCTATCACAGACATGAACAAGCTATAGAGTGCCCTCTCCAGGAGCAGAAGAGAAGAATCATGTGTGAGCCGCATCAGTCTGCTGCCGAATGGTACAGCTGCAATATTCAACCATTGGCAAATGGCAACCTGCCTGGTCTTGTTTCTCTCTGGTTTATTCTTTACATCTACTGTATTTGGGTCCTTATTGCTTAATTTAGATTTATTTTAGTGGTCTTTGTATTTTATTCAAAATACAAGGGACTGCAGTGGCTCAAGTGGTTAAAACACTGAACTCGCTGACTGGAAGGTCGGAGTTTGATTCCCGAGTACTGCATGACGGAGTGAGTTCCCGTCTCTGTCCCAGCTCCTGCCAACCTAGCAGTTTGAAAGCAAGAAATTGCAAGTAGATCAATAGGGACCACTTTGGTGGGAAGGTAAACAGCGTCCCGTGCACTTTGGTGTCTAGGCATGCCTGCTACATGTCCATGGAAACATCTGCAGACACAGACAGCCTTGGCTCTTTGGTTGCAAACAGAGATGAGCACTGGACCCTAGAGTTGGATATGACTGGCTTTCGAGCAAAGGGGACCTTTACCGTTACCTTTCTACTATTTCATATTATATTATGTATTTACTGTGTCGCTGTTATTTATTAACTGTTTTGCTGTTTTGAATTGCTGTGCTTCTTGTTATATTATGAGCGCTTCTGGGCATAATCAGTGGGAAAGCTGGAGACAAATAGAGGAATGAATGAATTCATTGGCAGGAAATATGAAGCTGATGGCCCAGCCAGGCCTCACATTACTCCTTGTTGGGAGTGCTGAGACAGAGCCAAAAATAGGGGGAATAAGGGTAACATTTCTGTGTGTCTGAAAGACTCCAAGGCTTACACAAGTACAAAAAACTCTTTATGGTACAGGAGATGATCCTACCCATGTCCTTCCAACACAAATCTGCCCAGGAACAACAGTGTGTTCACAGTAGCTCCTAAACATTGACTGTAAACTGGAAACTAAAAATGGGAAATAAAGAAGAGAAGTGGAATAGAGAGTCCTGGAAGAAGCCATGCTCAGATGCTTGGAACCTGACCAAAACTACTGTTAAGAAGTGAGATTATCCCAGGACAGCATGTTTTAGTGTTCACTTCTACATGACTGGAAACTCAATAGACCAGTTTCTTCTTCCAGCTTTAGCAATGGGTTTGAAGAATCATGAACTGCAACACATTGTCCCTGTAGCCCTATTAGTTGTGGGTTTTTCAAAAGTAGTAATCCCAAAAGTAACACTCCCAAACATTTGCTTATACATATCCAAGGTGCTGGAAAGAGGACATTTATTTCCCGTTAGGCAATAAATGTTTCGGCCTAAGCATTCTTCTTCTTCATGAACTGTGATTATAAGATGCACAGCAGTAACCGATGCTTCAGGGGTAGTTCCTATTAGTAATCTGCATTCTTGGCATGTATTCACAGCTCACAGAGAAGGATGTTCACTGTGAAATGTGTCAGCATGCCTGATAGCAGATAAATTTGTTCATTCCAGCCCTGGACATTTAAATACAGGAGTTATTCTTTAAGGTGCCACAACTTTTTTGTTGTTTTGTTTAGACAGGCGTTTCCAACTTAAGGCCCGTGGGCTAGATCTGGCCCATGGCACCATTTCATGTGCCCTCCAAGGACATTTGAGAAACAAAATGACCAGTCCTTTGAAGCTGTTGGGACAAAATGGCCAACCCCATCGTGCAGGCAGGGCAAAATGACCATCCGGCCCTTGAAGCTGACTGAGACAGCGTGACCTGGCCCCTGGCTTGAAAAGTTTGGGGACCCCTACTCTATGATATGCTTGCACAGATTAACATGGCTACCACTTCAAAAAAAAATCCTGAAGCAGCTAAAAGACAAACAAACTATTATATCACAATTTTTCACAGACTACAGTCAATCAGATACAAGATGTTAGCCTAGGTCAGTGATGGCCAACCTTGGCACTGCAGGTGTTCTTGGACTTCGGTTCTCAGAAGCCCAAGTCAGCACTCCTGCTGATCAGGGCTTCTGGGAATTGAAGTTCAAGAACATCTAGAGTGCCAAGGTTCGCCATCACTGTCCTAGGTCAAGAGGTATAAGAGCTGTACAAAGTCTGGTTGGAGGCAAAAGAAATGCCAGAACTATAGATTATGACGATGACATTAAATTCTAAATATCTGTGGGATAATTATCTCCTTCACCAAACAATTATGGTGATAGTAGAAACACCTTGGCATTGGGAAACTAATTCACATCTACAATGAGATAAAGGTCAAAACATACTACTTAGGCTCCAGATGGTAGAACTGAAATTCTTGGTAAACTGCAGTTCAACCATTTCATGCTGCAATCTCTCTCTCTCTGAAATCCCTTTGTTCTAGAATGGTTGTTGTGATAAGGTCTCTCAAGCTTGGATGTTGCTGATATAATTAATATTAAATTGTATCAGCTGCATGATAACTGCATGCTGTCAAGTCAATTCTGACTTATGGTGATCCTTACCCCAATGTTTCTAGGTACAGGACACACAAAAATGGTTCATGAGTCATCTGAGGACACTCTGGAACTGTGCAGTTTGCCCATGGCAACATAGCCTGGCTCTTTTTCCATGAGGCACCATAGGTATTTGATCTCCCAACCTCTGGCCCTGCAAGAGATACCTTAGCAGGAGGAAAGGCTTTCCAAATATTCATAAAGTCACATGCTAAAATGCAGGCTGCACAACAGTGAGAAGTGTGAGGTTCTTGTGAGGACAATGGACCCCTCTCTCTCTCTCTCTATGCTTTACATCACATTGCACTGCCTAGATATTTTCTCTGTGGCTTCCTCTCTCATTAAAACTTTAATCAAATGTGACAGGTCTGGGGGGCCCTGGCACAGGGAGGAAGCCAAGCAGCCTCTGGCCAGTCGAAGTAGAGAGCAGAGAGTCATAGGAACTCACCTGCTGGGGCTGAGCAGCCGGCAAACTAATGAAGAGTAGAGCCCCAAATCCCTGCACCTGGAAAAGATCTGCAGGAGGAGCAGGAAAATGAAGAGTGATGAGTAGAAACCCCTGAGAAGCAGCAAGAGGACGATTAACTTCTAGAGCTTGAAAGCTGCCTTAACAATGTTTTAAAAGCAGTCTGTTGTGGTTAAAGCATTTGAAAAATAACTTGCTGCATTGCTCTATTACCTTTCATAGTTAATATCAGTTACTGCTTTTAAGCTTTATTAAACATAGTAATAGCAATTACACCTATATACTGCCCCATTGTACTTAGTGCACTCTCTGGGCAGTTCATAATATGCTGGGTACTCATTTTAGTGACCTCAGAAGGATGGAAGGCTAAGTCAACCCTAATTCCCATCAGGATCGAATTCACAACACATCAGCAGTTTTGGCTGCAGTTTATGCATCCATGTTCACTTCCAGCGGCAGTGGTGGGAAAGGGTAACAATGTAAGAACTGCATGTTATGGGCTGTCAAATGACTTTTGACTTAAGACAATTCTCACAACTTTTTAGAAAGAAATTCAAGCAACTCTAGTATACTGTATATAAAGGAAACTGAGTGTATTGGTGCAGTTCAGCATACATAAGAATTATGACCATCCCTTTTGTGACTGGTTTGTGTTCGGTGTATTTTAATGTTAAAACTTGGCAGGATTTATCTTGAAACCATGCATCATTTTAATGAACAGCCTGACATTTTAACGAAATCAAATCACACATTAAGTAACTCAAGCAAAAGAATCCAGCCTGCTAACTGAGAATTTTTTCAGAAATCTTATTAACTTAAAAAGACAATTGTGGCTACACTGAACTAATAGTTTTTGTCATTGATGTTCAGCTCCTTGGCAAAGAGTGCCTGCCGCTCCAGAAATAGCAAGAGAAGTCTGTTCAGTCATCCTGTCTTTCTGGATGTCGCTAGTAGATATTTCTCTTTGTTTTGCCAAGATTCATTCATGCCTTATGGAGATGAGCTACTGAGGCCATCCTCACTGGGCACATCAGTGATTAGTCATGATTTTGATGGTTTCTGGGTCAAAGTTTGCTAGGAAGATGGCAATCCTATGGGCTACTTGGGTTCTGTCTGGGGTGACATCAGCAAGTCCTGACATGGCAAAACTCCATAGGATAGATGCTGCGGAGGGTGGGGGGAAGGAACAGAGGTTGGGCTGGATGGTCTAATCAGTTCCCTCCATCAATGACATCTGCAAGTCAGTGAATTTCATGGAAGTTGACAGTATAACAAAGTTCAATAGGCAATTCTCTTCGGAAGGACAGAAATCAGGAAGGATCAACATCAACTGAGAAAAGAGCACAAGCACTGCAGTCATGACACTGGGAGTGGGGTGGAGGTTACAAGAAGGAGATGGAGAGAAATATATCCCATTTGGAAGGAAAGAACCTGCTCCTCACCTCTCACAGGGATGCTAAGGACTGTAGGAGTAACGACGTTTGATATCTATTTAAAACAATTACCCAGTTGGCTCAGCATAATTTTATCCCTCTTGTAACCCCGACAACAGGAGTGGAACTATCCCTATAGAACAGCTTAGCCATTGAAGGCATACACTGGGTTAATAGGCCTTCCATCATCCTCCCCCCCCCCTCCCCATATCAGCTTGGCCAAAGGTTCTGCTTGGTCTAACACTAGCAGTGGGTAAGCTTCAGGCTTAGGAATACAATAAGGGTCTTACTGGATCAAACCAAGAACAGCATTCTGTTTCAACAACGGCCACCCAATGATCTATGGGAGACAGAAGGAAATGAGTACTCTAGCACTCTCTTGATTAAGCTCCTCAACAATTAGTATTTGGTAGTATAGCTGAACAATCTCCTTTTTGTTTTTAACCCTTCAAATCCGGCAACCAGACCTTATGCAGAAAACATGAGTTAGAACTTGAGTATCAAAACTGAATAGCATTCAGTCTTTCCATACAAACATCCATTCCTGCTTACTGTGTTCCCAGGTTTTCTTCTTCATCAACATAACTAAATATGTGAGAGAGTTAGAAATCCTTGAGTGCCTAATGTGAGTCATCCAGAAATCTGCCAATAGATGCTAATTTACCTTCTGTTCCAAACGACCGTTAAGTCTAAATCAAAACTATCTACGCCTGGACCCGGAGACTTAGCCCCAGCGACTGTCCAAAATACTCTTAGCTTGAGCCAGTATTGAAATTGACATGCTTGTGATGCATCTGGGGAAGAATACGGAACTGCATTTTTATTACTTTATTTTAAAGTCAAATTAACCATATACCAGAAGGGAAGCCTTCGCATTCTGCCAACATGATCTGGAAAGCAGTAGAGATTTAGGAGGCAAGGAAAGGGGGAAAGACTCAGTAATTCACTTCATCATCAGGTGCTGTATCTGTTCCAGATATTAGCTACCATCATGGCGATAGTCTTCCTGTTTTTAACTCCTTGGAACAGTTCTTCCGAGGACATGCCACACCAGTCTCTCAGGTTCTTTACTAACTCACTACATTACTTTTCTCAGTTAAGCATATTAACACACAATAACATACAAGGCCAAAGGAAGATCACAATTTGGCATGTGAGGACTCAATAAACTACGTATCTCATGTCCCAGAGTAGCTACAGCACCTTCTCTCTTCTATTCTTCTTTCCAAGCAGAATTATTTGAGAAGCTAATATCTAATCCAATTTTCTCTTTCATTTACAGATTTATTTCTAATCAAATGTGCTACCAAATTAGAGAAAACTTTAAAACAAATATTGCTAACATCATCTTTGCTGTTGTCACAGTCATCTTATGGCTTTTTAAAGAGTTTCAAAAGCTCTTTCCATACATGTTCCATTGGGTTCATAACCATGCATTTCAGGGGCATTTCTTCACTTGGCAATAAGCAATTGCACTTATATACTGCCCCATGGCACTTAGTGCATCCTCTGGGTGGTTCACAAGTTAATTAGCATTTTGCCCCCAACATGCTCGGTATTCATTTTACCGACCTTGGAAGGATAGAAGGCTGAGTCAACCTAGATCCTTGTCAGGATCAAACTCACAACATTTTGGCTGCAATACAGCAGTTTAACCACTGAACCATCAGGGTTTATTATTACTATTGTTTAAATAAAGGCTAGACTAATCCCATTTGCAGTATTAAAGGATTTAAAGGAAAACCATTTTAAAAGAATCAAGATAGTATTAATAATGATGTCTGAACATGGCACTGCAATGCCTGAGACACAATGATCTTCACTGACATTTTTTTATTATTGTGTGTGGCTTTTGTTTTCTGGAAGCCCCATAAAGTCAAGGATAGGTGGGAATTATAGGCTTCCTTGTATGTTCTTTATTTAAACTAGCAATTTCCAAACCAAGCATTCGGGGCCAGTGCTTTTGGATAGGAGATCTCTCATACTTGCTAAAGCTCTAGTGGTCAGAACTGCTGTTACTTCCTTTAATGGCTCTGGTGCGAAATTTAATTCACATCTAAAAGCAAGAAAATTCAGTCTGTATCTGTTTGAGCCAATTATTATTTGTTCTGCACTCTGGGATGATTGAGAACAGATCCTGACCCTCCTCTTTATGACTATCTATCAAGTATCATATCCCCCTAAAGGCTAAACCTGCCTGGTTCTTTCAGTCTTTCCTCTTATAGGGGGAAAATATGGGGAAATCAGCAAATTCTACAGAAAATAAATTTTCGCACACTTCTATTAGTGATGTTCAAATCTCTAAAAATAAGCAGTGGAGTTAACAACATAGTATGGCCTATATACTCAAGGCATATGGTTTATCCACGAAGTAGGGTATTTTATGCAAAGAAAGCAAATTTTGTCGAAATCAATAAAGTACCATCCAACCTAGAAAACATTAAGGGGGTTTATCCTAGGTGCAACACATACATTACAGATTAAGTACTTTCTTTGCAATGCCAGGCAAGTCTGATAAACCCTGTTCTTTTAAATAACATTTGCTATATTATCCCAAGTAATGTATGAATCAGCATTCTAGCTCAACATAAAAGGGATTAAGTTGTATTTTTAGCAGCCTGGTCATGAAAACTGTAATTTGATTTATTGATCTTTAAATGTGCATTTCAAAGTGCAAGCAAGAGAGAGAGGAGCAAACACCTGAATAAATACAGGTAGGGATACAGTATTACAATTTTAATGGTTTTTTTTTTTTAAAAAAACCTTATTTTACAAACCACTTAATTTCAAGGCATCTGAACAATTTACATGCATGTTTATAGCACTTTTTAAAGTCTTGGTGTGTGTTAGCATAATGGTTCAGCAGGGTTTCCGGGAAATTCAAGTCTCTAAATCAAGAGTTCCCAACCTTTTCGCACCATGGGCTGGACCACGCCGCCGCCACCCCCCTACAACTGAGTGGGCTGGTCATGTAGTTCCTCCCGCAGTAAATGCTGCTGTAAAACACATCTGCGGCTGTCGTAAACGTGTTTACAGATGCGGGTGCACTTGTGACAGAATTTACGGCAGGCATGGGCACGTTTACACATATGCATTTTATGGCTATTGTAAATGCGTCCGCTTCTGCTTTCAGTAGTGGCGAGGGTGGTGGCGGGCCACATGAAATGGTGCCCTGGGTCAAGTCCGGCCCACAGGCTGTGAGATGGCAACCCCTGCTCTATATCAAGCGATATGTTGCTTGCACTAAGGAGCCAGTCCAAATTTAGTCATTATACAGGATGATATGCAACCTAACTGGTTTCTTAGGCCACATGACCCTGTTGTGCCCATTAGTAGCAGTGGCACTGCAGTTTTGCAAAGATCTAGGTTGGTTGTTCTGCTGTCTTATGCTCCCTGGTAGTACAGTGGATATATAATATTTCCTTTGTTCTCATTTTACACTTATACATATAAGCTATGACATTGATGACTGATCCTGAGCTAGTTGCTGCTACTCAGCCTTATGATGCAACTTTCCTTTCATTATGTGTAAATCAACAATAGGATTCTGGCCAATGGAACAAATACATAAACACATAACATCAGGTGTCACAGAAGTGGGCGGGTTGAGGAGGATGGTGGAGGATAGAAGTGCTTGGCGTGCAATGGTCCATGGGGTCGCAGGGGGTCGGAACCAACTGTGCAACTGAACAACAACAAAATCAGGTGTCATGTTAAAATATGCATATTCTCCTGTTCAAGAATAAAGGGGAAATATATCTTGGTGGTGCTTGTTCACCTGCATTTCAAAAAATGTTTTCACTTGACCAATGATGCCTGTTTAGTAGACACAACTATTTTAATTAGTTAACCAAATGGCTAATCAGTTGAAGGTTGCAGCTCATATTTAAAAATCAAAATTGTACTACGTTGTGTACTGTTTTAGGGTTTTTATAATCACTACACAAGGTAATTAGATTTTGCTGTATACAGATACAGCTATTAAGAGGATGCTTATTAAGAGACTCAAAACTGTGCTCATGCCAGGATTTATAAGAAAGAATAAAATATGTCTAGAAATTTTGTAATGAATAAGCAATGATCATAGTGTCATCTTCTTCAATAAAAATATCTTCTAGGTCAGCAGCCTATTATGCAATGCATGAGATAAGCAGTATAGTCTGCTGCTTGTTTTATTTGATTTCCCCTCCTCTATTTTAATTACAGCTGCAGCAGTGCTCTTGAGTTTCACATTGTGCATTCGCAAAAGGAAATGAATCTTTGGAATACATCCTAAATTTAAATAGGATCCCACTGAGAAGGTATAGATACAGACAATAGCTTCTCATCACATGCTTTTCAGAATTGTTAAAACAAGCATTAAAATGAAATACAAGCACTAGAAAACACATAATGGGAACAGAGCAAATTCCTAAGCAGCAAACCATGAAACGTATGGAAGGGCATCCTGGGTGGCGTCGCGTGGTTCAGTTTCTAATGGGAGCAACACACTTAACACAAGTGGCGAAACCAAAAGATAAATCTCTTTTATAGTCAAGGCAATCTTACTCTTTACCTTCTTAATTAAAACGGTACTCTGCACTTTCACAAAATGTAGTTAGTCAGAGCACTCTGAAATCTCCTACCAACCAAGCTTCTCTGAGATGTGTACACGCCATTCAAAATATAATAACCACACACTAAATCAGTGACTGAAGAAACATCATATGAAAACAAGATAAAAGGGGGATTAAGAATAAAATCTTGGAAGCAAATTAAAACCAGTAGCAGGATAAGAATATGGAAGCAACAGTGCTGTAAATGCTATCGGGTGGTATAAAAAGTGTAATTGCTATTGCTATTTAAAACTCTGGAAGTATCTATATATGTCATATGTCTGTCAGATACAAACCCACTCCAAGAGAGAGAAGCTTTGAATTAACATAGAACACCTTCAAATTAGCAGGATTGGTCTACTTGACCATTTCCCAAACATAGGTTCCCAGATATTCTTGGACTTCAATTCCCAAAAGTCTTGATTAACAGGTGCACCTACTTGGAATTATGGGAATTGATGTCCAAGAACACCTGGAGACCCAAGGTTGGGAAACACTGTACTACAGTGATGAATGGTCAGGCCATTACACATAGTGACTCTTACAATTCTAGTGATAAAAAAGCAAGCCATTTACTCCAATTTCCTTTACAAACACCCAGACATACGGTAGTCCTAAAACTCAGTGAAATTCATGTTCCTCTAATAAAAGCTGGAAGGATTTCCAAGCAAGTTATTAGCAAAATATGAACATAATTTTAAGTTCCATATTAGAAATACATGATGAAACACTGCCTTTCCCTATTCCATTGATTATAAAAACACTGCTTTACAGAGGCCCTTTATAATAACAGTGTTTAGTTACATGGCTTTGACTCAAAGCCCAACATTAGAAACATTCCAATGGTCAGTCAATGCACATGCTCAAAACAATACTCCCCTCCACAAAAATTCCATGATGTACAACTGTTCAAGTTGGTAGATGTAGTACATAAAATACTGGCATAGAGGTAACATTTTTTATGTGCTGCACACCATGTTTACTATATTCTTTGCTCCAGCAAGCAAACTCATGCAGAAGAACTATCACTTAAGAATGCAAATATGAGGCTGTGCCTTTGAATCCTTGGTCAGAGAAAATACCCACAGAACTTAAGAGGAAATCTTAAACATTTATCACAGGTATGGTTGTACAAGTACAGGTATTGTGATATGCTAAGCGTTCTTCTCCATAAATCCAGAGCCACAAGATATACTCTTCTAGGTTGACAATATGTTTGCCACATCATAATTCAAACATGGAAGACTATAATTTGCAAAGAAATGCTGTGAATGAAACAGAGAATTGTTTAGCTTTATTCTCTATAAGATGCTGAATTTATTTTCAAGTTCATAATACAGAGAGGACTGAGATATTTTGATAGATAGATTACTGTGCTTCGTTCCCAAATTTTAATGCAACCACTTCAAAACCTACAACCTAAGGAAGCAGAAGTTCAAATTATCAGAAATTCTGTAGATTTGGCATTACAAAGTAACGCAATTGAGCAACAAACGCCACCAAGCAACTAAAACAACTGAGGTAGATTCAGGCTGCTAATATGTGTGGTGAAGAATACCATAAATCCAAAGCTTCAAAATTCAGTATACACTGACAAACTTGTCTGATCCAGTTCTTAAGACAAACAGTATTTCATTATACAAACAAGCAGACGAAAGTATGCTCCACTACATACTTACATCATTCATGTCACATCATACCCATACTGCCTAAGCACAAACAGCGCACAATATTTTGCCAGGCCAAAAATATGGCAGGAAGATTCAACTGCCATACAGAAACACACTATTCCTGCCAAAACTGTCCATAAATATGCTGCTAATACTACTACTTGACCCTTATATGGTAGTCATGGACAGCTGGGTGGTGGTGGGTGGGGTGGCACTGATTAGATGAGGAGACAGTGGATTGGATAGTTCACAAAGTGATCAGCAGAAGTTCAATCAGACTCAAATGACCTGCTCTTTTCTCCTCTGGAATCTATCCAACAACCCCCCCCCCCCGCCATGCCTTTTATCCAGCAGAGTTCACAGTATGGAGACTGGACGCAGTGTCACAGTTTGAGAGAGAGAGAGAGAAATCCCAAGAGGAGTATGATCTAAAAGGTGGGAATGGTTATGGAATTGCCCATGTTGTTTATATGAATTGCAATTGGATTTTAGGGGCAGAGGAACTTATTATTATGGCATAGAAGAAAAAATGGAAGGTATATTTCATTGAAGTTAGTTCCGCTTACACAATTTTGCTTGACATATTTTAATTTCATTGCACAGTGATTGGAATGTCTATACTGCCTTTTATTGTAAATTTTGTAACTTTATCAGGTTCCTATTAACAATTCGTATGTCTACCTATTTGTGTGTGTGTGTAACGTACTCCTGCCAACCTAGCAGTTTGAAAGCAAGAAATTGCAAGTAGATAAATAGGTACTGCTTTGGTGGGAAAGGTTACAGCATTCTGTGTGCTCCGTTGACTAGTCATGCCTGCCACATGACCACAGAAATGCCTGAGATGCAGACAGTGTTGGCTCTTTGGTTGCAAACGGAGATGAACACCGTGCCCTAGAGTTGGATACGGCTGGGTTAGGATCAGGGCGACCTTTACCTTTACTAAACATCCGTTGTTGTAATTTTTAATGGAAACTATTCTACTGAAAACAAAACCCTTTTCAGGAGTAGGAGGAGCAGAGGGACAAAAACAGACCAACGTTTAAAGCATGCAGATGCTCTATGTGAATAGGCATGTGATGTGCCTCTGAGAGCATCAAGATGAGAAGGTACATCTGCTTGAATGTACTAAAGTGGCTTACATCCTCTGGGTATCTGTAATGGCCAGGAACAAACTGTGCTTTGGCTGTAACAAATCTTCTACTATATTGATACATGAGCATATAAGTAGAATAAGTTCTGAACTCACCTCTTCTCCGTGCACTTAATAATTAGCTCATTCTTTGATCTGACGTTGTTTCTAAGCCCTAGTACTTAATATTGTTTCTCTTTGCAAAAGTGTTTTAAACAGCACAGTTGCAATCTATCTGTGACCAGTGTTTGAATCACATTTTCATTTTTCCTTTCCTCCTTGTATGCAAAGGAAAGCCTCTTTCAGGGGGGGGGGGAACACAATCTTTTGCCTATTGAATAATAACCTTTCACATTGCCTGGAAGAAGAAGAAATTTTCTCAAGAGGAATTAAAATCAGATCCATGACCTTCACATTTATCCATATTTCAGTGTTTCCTTCCATACTGTCTTTAAATTTTAATGTCTTCTGCACAATGTCTCATGCGCCTTTTGTTGCTTAGCATTTCAACTCAACGTTTAACTGGACAATTTTTATGTACTCCATTCCACTGAGGCTGAGTACTAAACTGCATACTATGTCAATTACTTTTTAAATTGAGACCTAACAAGCGTGCCATAGGTTCTCTGTCATTAGTCTAGGAAGCAAGAGCAGGAATACAGAGTAACTTTTTGCAACATACAAGTTTCTTAACTTTGCCTGGGTATGCTTATGGACTGAAAAATATAGAAAGTATAAGCCACATCATCAGGAATTAAAGCCAACAGCAATCTCTATCACCTAGTAGCTGAGTTATAACAAGTACAGGACTTCCAGCTGACAACATAATTCATACTACACTTCACACTGAACTGTTGATCCTTGAGCATTAATCAGGAATTTAATGGACTTTGAGTGTGACCTAATGAAATGAACCTTCCACAGACTATTCTAACCTATTACCAATTCATGAAAGAAAAAGGAACTGCAGTATTCGACCTAAGTACTTGCAACTGGAAATCACTACAAAACCTTCGCACTGGCAAGCTATGGTCAAGATGCCCGTAGCCTCCTGCCATGATACTGTATATAAGAATTCCATTAGACCAGCGCATTTTCACATCAGAAACTTAGTGGAAACGTAAATTGATACCACTGGACACTTACTCTTTCTCATGTGTTACAATTTTTCTTCTCAATAATTATAGGTGAGTGCCGTTACATGCCTCTTTCTTCCTGCTGTTAAAATGTTTCTGTTGGGAATCAGAATTAGTATCTCATCTACTTCGGTAATATAGGCTACAACATACCTATACTGTATGCATACGCATTAGTGATCCACCCTTTTGCTCCCACGAATCCTTACAATATACAACAGGCCTTTTTATATCATCATCAGGAAGCAACAGATGTACATCAGATTCATCAAAAGCAGAGATAGAAGAAGAAGAGAGAGAAAAAGCCAGCACTTACATTGATCTCACAGAAATCAAGACTATCAAGACTTTTGCTTCTATGCATTCTCCCTTTTATTCTTCTTAAGGAAGGCTTCCCTTGGCTTATGCTACAGTTAGAACCGCTGGGATTTTCCGAAGATGGTGTTACCCTGCAAAAAGAAATAACTACACTTTAGCATGGTTGCTGTTCATAAGCAGAGAACACAACTTTTTATGAATATTATTGTGCTGGTCATTGACCGTAATAAAGTGATTTGAATTATGAATATTATACAGTTTCACGCATTTTGCCTCCATCCACTTTATCTCATAGTAGCCAAACCTAAGTACTGTACAGTAAAACCCCATATAACGATTTTAATTTGTTCTACGGATCTGTTCACTATGCGATTTTTTCCACTGTATGGTTTTTCCTATGGAAAAAATCGTACAATGATTATTATTTTTTGCTAAGTGTTTTTTTTCCCATTGAATATTCATTGTACAATTTTTTTCCATTGGAAAAAAATTGTTATTTATTTACCTATTTACATCATTTATACCCCGCTTTCCTCTCCCAAGGGAGACCCAAAGCGGGATGCCATTTTAAAAAAATTGTTATGCGTTTTTTGTTTTTTGTTTTCTATAGGGGCCGTTCATTATATGAGGTTCTACTGTACCTGTAAATAAAATAAATGCAGATTCATTCTGTTTTCCCCATTTTCCCCTCCTTCCCCCTGTTGTGTTAAATTTTAGAAAGAAAACTCCTGCCTAAATAAACAAATTACTCCTTTTCATTTTTGTTAAACATCTGTCTTCAGCAAGGCATGTAGGAAAAAGCAGTATGATTATACTGTAGGCAAAACAACAACAAAAATAATTTTGTAATCAAACTTTTGAAAATGATCACTCAACACACATCTATGCAAAAGTCTGGGATTGGTTAACAGACTGGTATATATTTCTTTCAAGCAAGGGCAACCTTTACCGACATATATATTTCTAGCAAATCATGGGGCTACAGAGAATAATCCCGATTTTCTTCAGTATTGACAGCTATAGAGTACCTTCCCCTGAAAATAACTGAACATCATTGATTTGGCCTCATTTCACTGTCAAACTAAAATTTATCTCTTCATTCAGGCTTTTTGGGTTCAGTGGTCACTCTCATGTAATGGTTTGCAGACTTCTGGATACAGTTTTATCATGTTAAATAGTTTTATATTTGGTAATCTCCCTCTAGATACAGGGTGGAACAGAAATATTTTTAAAAATAGTTTGCTAGATGATGTACGTCTAAGCTATCTATAGTTCTTTGACAACATGTGTGTGAGAGAGAAAGAAAGAAAGAAAGAAAGAAAGAAAGAGAGAGAGAGACCGACCAGGTTGGAGTCACTCTCATCTTAATTACCCTTTGACTTCTTGTACACTTCCTTTGTGGGGAACTATAATTAGCTATGCTTGGAGACAGGAGGTTGCTCTATTATGTCTCTTACTGATCTGACCTGGATGTAGAAGTTATCTCCTTATTAACAGATTGAGTTGTAGCAAGACCAGATTAACTGGCATCAAAGCTCATTGTTGTTGTTTTTATCAAAATAAGAGGTAGCTGGATACCATATTCTGTCTTGTTGTTATTATTCCATTATGTTATATCCCCCTGTGTGCATACAGACGTGGTGGTATATAAACTTCTTTCCTCTCCCACCTAATCCTCACAACAACCCCAAGGAGGGAGATCAGACTGAATTACATGTTCAGTGAAGACTTGCTTTCAAACTGCTAGGTTGGCAGGTTAAGATGAGCAGAGTTTCTCCAGACTGGGGCAGCATACTCTGCAGCAAAGAAGCACAGGGCAAGGGCAGATGCACAGAGAACATTAGTTTGCACTCCCCATGTGGTATTTCTAAATTTGCAGATGAGATTGTTCCTGGCACATACCTTCTGCTTAATATCCTGACAATGATGTTTATAAGTTAAAGTACAGTCCAGTTTTACCCCCAGGTATTTTGGATTGTCACAGTGGTTTAATTTGTGGACTCCCCAGGTTATGTTCAGCTTCTTTCTTGCCTCTCTATTTTGTAAGTGGAATGCACATACAGTATTTGTATTTTCCCCCAGATTAGGTTTCAGATGATTGTTGTCAAAACAGGCAGCTGGTTCTTCAAGAGCAAATGCCAGTTTAGTCTTTACTTTCTCAAACAGAATCTCACCAGTGTTATGGCTTTTTAGCCTCTCTTGATGGAGAGTTTGAAAGCCTAGCAGAGGCTCATGAGAAAGCCCTGGATGACCTAAGTTTATGAGCTATGAATTACCCAACATCTAGTAATTTATCAGTCACCTAAAGTCAACAAAGATGCATTCTGGTCATTCCAGTGAAAGGTATTCCTATTTTATTCCATAAAGTCAAGGCACACAAATAATACATATAAAATCATTTGAGAATACAAACTTGAATTCACCATATCTTTTGTTTTCATAAAACATTATACAAATCAGACAGTCCTCCAAAAACAGAAATATATACATTTTACATGGAGGAATTAATATTGTGGATACAGCCCTTCAAATGTGACTACTTCAGTTGAGGTTATGTGCTGCCAAGTCACTTCTGATTTATCATGACCCTAGTAGAGTTTTCAAGATATGTTACGTTCAAGGAATAGTTTACCATTGCTACCGCCAATGAGTTTTAATTGCTGAGCAAAGATTTAAATCCCAGATCTCCCAGATCTAGTGAGTACTCCTAGCATAAATAAAAAACCGCTACTGTTAATTGTCACTCCTTTCAGGACTTGGTGCTTTATCAAATTCGTTAGTTGTCCCCTTGCTCACAAATCACTTCACATTTAATGTCAGGTATTTTCAGGGTTAAAGCAAAAGTGATGAGGTCAGTTGGACTCAGCTGAAGGAGAAAGAGCTGACACCCTCCCAAGCTGTTCAGCCTAAAACAGTTCCCATATTTACATTTATTCATTTTTCAAGTCTGTAATGAGAACACTGTGATATTCATTAAAATAATGACCGGCAACACTGGTTAAAGGGAAAACAGTGGCTCTGCAAACATTCTCAAGTGTAGATTATGTTTGCATAAGCAAATTCCACACCCTCCAGCCAAGGAGTCTTTGCTGGATGGTGTGTAGAAAAATGGCAGTCTGAGGAAGTGATACAGCTTCTGATAGCCTCTCCTTGGGGTCTATTGCCCAGCTGCTTGGAGGGATTCCCTGTCTCTCAGCTAAACCTGCAGAATTAGTAGAGACATTAATTTTTCTAAACAAGAGCAGAAAGATATCTGGATCTACAACATAGAGAAGGGGTTCCCAACCTTTTCAAGCCGGGGGCTGGGTCACACTCTCTCAGTCAGCTTCAAGGGCTGGATGGCCATTTTGCCCTGCCTGCACGATGGGAGTAGCCATTTTGTCCCAACAGCTTCAAAGGGGTGGCCATTTTGTT
The DNA here is from genome assembly GCA_035047305.1 of Bradypodion pumilum. Lineage (NCBI taxonomy): Eukaryota > Metazoa > Chordata > Lepidosauria > Squamata > Chamaeleonidae > Bradypodion > Bradypodion pumilum. The sequence goes on along the minus strand of JAWDJD010000012.1, from coordinate 25,780,811 downwards.
TCTTGAATGTCTTTGCAAAGGGTGGGGACCACATAAAATGGCACTGCAGGCTGGATCCGGCCCACGGGCCTTAGATTGGGAACCCCTGATATAGAGAGATTTGGAGTAGATCAGTAGTAATATCTATCTCCTGAAAATACATTTATCCCAAATGTTTATATTTTATTTATTTATTTCTACCATTAATATCCTATCTTCCCTATAACAAGACAAAGGTGGTATGCATGGCACACTCTCAGGGACCTTCACAAAACGCTGACAGTTGAGCTGAGGTCAGTAGCTCTCACATTGAATTTTATAGTCAAGTTGGTATCTCAACTCAAATCTCACAACAACATCAGAATGACTTATCCAAATATGTCCTAACATCCTAAACTGCACTCCTAAAATGAAGAAAGCTTGGCATAGCTAATTCTAGATTTAAGTGTGGAAAGATTGGGATACCAAAAGTAAACTCCTGGACTAATTTAACACTAAGTATATGCCGCTTGATCAGGTGGTGTATTTTGGAGTTCAAACCAAGACCCCATAAGCCTAAAATGTGTCCATCTTTCCTAGAATTCTTTCCTAGTAATTCTCTAATGGCCAAAGAGCCTTCTGAACCCAAAAAAACATGTAAAGCTCCAGCAATAATGAGCATGAGAAACACTTTGTCATCGAAAACAGTATAAATCAGTAGTGGCTAAATGTGGTACCTCATCTTGGTCTCCATCTCTTCCTGCGTCTCACATCTGCAGAACACATAAAGGTAATGGAGACCTGTTATTTCATCTCCAGAAGATGAGAGGGACCATAACTTCAGTCATAATACAAAGCATCCCACTTTAAGGCTAATTTAAAGGATCAAGCTGTATACACTGAGAAAGACTTCAAGTTTCCTAACATCTGAGAAAAGCTGCTAGTCAGAGCTGATAGCACTGAATTTGATAGACCAATGGTATAAGGCATCTTCACATTTTCATAGATTTCAGTCTCTTACCTCTCTCAACTTAGCCCTACAACCCTTCCTGGAACAGCTGCAGGTTCCTGGGAATGAGTCATAATGCAAGAAGTAATCAATTTACTCTCGTTCGCCACAGGACAACTTTATATTGCGGTATTTCAGGTCTGCAGCTCCTAAGCTAACCTGGCAATGCTGGGCTGGGAAGTGAATGACCAGTCTCATTAGTTCTGCTGCAATGTTTGGTCTCTTTGAAGGAGAAAGGTTTTGTCAGAAAGAACAGGTCACTATGTTTGCCATCTATTGCTTTCTTTAGCAACACTGAATCGACATAAAAAGATGTAGTCCTTTGACTCTTCAAATAATCAGCTAGTATACACTTCAAAAAGGTACAAAGACTATAGTTTAGCATAGTTTAATTACAGAAACAGATCAGCAAACTACTATCATGAAACCATAATAGAAACCTTGCACTGAATTTTGTAACTTTTTACAGTACAGTATTAGGTAAATACAATCTGCACTATGTTGGCTTTTATCCTGGGACACCAGGTTTCGTGTGTATATACAAAGAATTATAAAGAAAGTATTTCAAATAGAAACAAAACAACATAATAGTAACTATTTTTAAAATGTGGTTTTCAAAAGCTGTTGTAATATAACCCGCTACTCTATGCTGGTGAATAGTTTAAGGACATTTGACTGCAGATAAATAACAGTAGCTAGTCAATTGATAGTTTTTGACTGGTTAATTGACCAACACACCAATTTTAACCAAAACAATGCTGTTTTGGTAATTTACCAGTAAGAAAAACAATATTCACTGAGTAATTGTTCCTAGAAATTATAACTGAAATTGGTGTAGCCTCTAAGAACTATTTAGCACCAATTCAAAACAAAAAGATATCCCTTAAAAAGTTTCATTCTAATGCAGGGGTTTGCAACCTATGACCCATAGGCCGGATCAAACCTGTGGCAGCAAATAACATAGCTCCCAACCTCACTGCAGCTGCCACCGCCAGAATTGATCACAGACTCATTTACAGCTGTGTAAAGAAATGTATGACAGCCATAAATAAGTCTACAGCCATCATAAATGTGTTTACTACAGCCGTAAATGAGTCCACAGTCATCATAAACATGTTTACGACAGCTGTGGATGCGTTTTATGGCAGTATTTCCAGCAGAGGGAACCGCCAGTCCGGTCCGCTCAACTGCCTGAGAGGGCATGGTCTGGCCACAGCTGAAAAACATTGAGAATCCCTGATCTAATGCCTAATAGTTATGAAAGACTTGACATTCATGTTAGGTAACATACATGCACCAGATACATCCATCAATAAATATATGCTCATGCACACACACTCTGTGTTGATATTGTTGCTCTGGGTGCCTTTACAAGCAAAACCCAAATTATATACATCATCCTGCAACAAGACAACCAATTTAACACTTCCTGTTAATCACTCTTTCTTTATGGCACATTTAGCTTCCTTGTATTGGGTTTTCAATAAATACCAACAGTGATATATAGTATTAGAATTATCCCAGGATGATAGTTTACTTGCCAAGTAATTAGTGTATCAATTTATGCTTTTCTTTCTACTTTGATCTAGGACTGTTTGATTATAATGAGACTAATGGTAATTTTTAAATTTTGGCAGGTGGATAATTCATATATAATATTCTTCTGAGTATACTTTTTCATCCTTTTGAAAAACAGAAGACAAGTAGGAGCTACAGTAAAACGTAAAAGATTTCTGTTCTAGATTCCAGCCAGTCATTCTGTCCCCATCAGCATATTGGAAAAATGTCAGCTGGTATTCTATGGCTATTGGGGATATTCATGGATTGTTGGGGAGGTGTCCCCATATTATCCCTAAGATTTATTTTTAAGATAGGGTGATTACTTTTGTAAGCTCAGGAATTTGTTCAGTTTACTGAAACCTCTCTAGTTTTGTGGGTAGAATGTTGTGGGCAGTTCCATCTTGGCTGCATAAAGCATTAGCACCGACCTACACATTTCAGATGGAATGATTTGAACTACTGTAGCTGATTCTCCAGCTTCATTTCACACAATGCACTAGGACTTAATTTCACTTGATTTCTCACCACCTGATAAGTAGCAGCTGAATATGCCAACTGACCAAACATCCAACCTGAACCTGCTGATAACCTCCATCCTGTGCAGGAATGCTGTTTGTAACAAGTGGTTGTAACAGCTTCCAACAGAGAAATAAATCAAAATACCACAAAAGGACATAGACCTGAAGCAGAAGGCAAGCCAAATGTACTCTACAGACATACAGGAAAAGCCTTTAAAGATTATGCAAGGATGTGGGAAAGAGAATACATGGTACCCTGTATAACGAACACTTCGTATAATGAAAAAATTGTACAACGAAGCGTTCATGTGCTATTTGCACCATATAACGAAAAAATGTTCGTTATATGGATCGCTATTGGTGATACCCCATACAAGGAAAAAATCATTGTACAAGGTATCACTAATAGTGATCTGTATACTGAACATTTTTTTCGTTATATGGTGCATTGCCCATAGCGATCCGTATAAGAGGGGGGACATATAGCGAAGAGCTCCGTGGAAAAGAGGTTTTTTTTCGTTATATGGGGTTCTACTGTATCTCACTTTAGGAGATTCCACAGGCTTGCCACTACCATAGGGAAGATATATGTCCTTGTTGCCATCAGTAGGACCTCCGCTTATGATGAGAATGCATACAAAGGTCTCTCCAAACTTACTACAAGCAGTCATAAAAATCCAGATACAGTATCTACATTAAGTGAGTGTGAATGTAGGACTTGTTACAAATATTCCAATTAAGAACACAAGGAGCATTTTGCCAATTCAAAGACATGAAATAGAGATAGGGAAATTTGCTTTTTTTTACAGTAATTCCCAGAATTCCACTGGTAGCATGACTACTGACAAGCTGTGGGATTTGGAAATTTTAATTCTCTTCATTTTTATTATCTAGTTCTTTACCGTCTTCTCTGATTTGCAGTGACTCTCCTAAATTTGACACATACAGTGTTTTTTAAGTGTTACTTCAGGATACTGAAATACATTTTATAATGTACTTCATTATAATGATTATGATTATAATGCTTATAATGATTCATTATAATGAGGTGGGTGAAGTGGATTTGGTCTACGAAAGCTGACACTGAAATACAGGAGTTACTCGTTAAGGTGCCACAACATTTTTTGTCTTTTTTGCTGTTCTGTTTTATTTACTCTCAGATATCCTTGCACAGACTAACAGGGGTACTATTGCAAACATTTCAGGACACTAAAGCCTAAATCTAGACCTTTGTGCCCTACCAATAAGTCACACACACACCCCTTCCCCATGATCCTGGTAAAAATATATATTAAATCATCTGAGCTAATGTTACTATCTCTGATATGCATGTATCTCAGGGGATGGAGATCCCTAATGGGTTATGCAAGTGGGAGAATTTCCAAGGGAGAAGCCTAACACTTCTTTCATGCAATTTACAAAAAGTGGCAGATAGTTTTTGCACAATGGCTACTGTGGGTTGAAATGTAGGCTTAGTGGTCCCTCTATTAGATTGATGCCAAGTGGGAGAGCGATTTGATAATATGGATGACTGTCCCACTCAGGAATCAATCTTGGGGCCACCCCATTCATTTCTTAATAATTCTAAATGGTTTCTATGCTGTCACCCTTTTGAACCTTGCAGCTTTAGAAATTGAATTAGCCTCCTAGAAATTTGATTCCTGAATAGAGAAACATGGGACAGAAACAAACTGTATAGTCATGAAGTTGTGCTTTTAGTATTTCATAGGATGAGAACTTTTTATTACAGGAGAAATTAGAATGGCAGATGTTCCATAAAGGAACCAGTCAATGCCACCTTTTCATTTTTCACTCAGTTTGATTCAGGTGGATTATCTCCCACAACAAAAGATAAGCATTTAAACCTTTTTATTAAATACTCTATTTTGTTTGAACCAACAGTATGTACAGTACTAACATATCAGACAACATATGGACCCAAGAGCAAACTAAAGAAATGACATTCTAATGGCTTTTTGCCAAAATATTTATATCCATAAAATTAGAAGTATCTATCCTAAACACAAAGCAGACCAACTCATTTCATTTCACTTGTATGCCTGTTATAAAATGTACAACTGACCTTTCCATATATAAAGTCAAGAAACACCCACTTTCACATTATTTGTAAGTTGTGCAGATACAAAGTATTATTACATTCCTTCTAAAGCCAAGAATTGGATTTCTGATACCATTGAATTCTTACTGCTTTTCAAAGTGTCATAACTAAATTATTTTAAAATCTTATCACAGGTGAAATTTGTGCTCGATTGATTTTCATTTAAGGGTAATTTTAGAAAACAAACCGTGTAGAAAGCAATGGTGTTAAAACCACAGGCCAGTCTTGATTATCAAAATACCATCAAACACTCAACATTTTACATGTGAAGTCAAAAGATTGGATTAAATTCAATGGCAATACTCCTATATAACTCTGTACAGGCCTATCTAACTAAAAACCCTGTTTTGTCCACAGTTGTTAGTTAGATGGCTCCCACAACTCTGTTCTGACCATTCATAACAACCATTGATAAATTCAGGCATGATACATTTATGCATAACATCCAGATAGGTACTGCAACTAATATATGTTTCCAACATGCATGGAAAGATGTTACTCAATGATCTGAGAGCAATTTATAGAGCATGTGCAAAGGGAATGAACAAAGAATATATTTAATGGCCAGTTTTGTTCCTAACAGAAAATTTGTTGTTAATATCTGTATATGCAACTCACTGAGCTGCATGCACTATTGAGAGCGAAAGAGGGGATATTGCTAAAAGTAAACTAGATGTGACCATTATTTTCTCTCATTCACATAAAATGGTCGGTGTAGTAAGGATTGGTGATTCATGGACAGAGTGTGGGGGAACCCCACCTCAAAACCGTGAGGTGTGGTGTTCCTTGCTGAAAGCATTACTGACCCATGCACGCTTGTGTACACATAGAAACAACTTTTTAAAAAAGATACTAAGTACAAATGAACAAAATGGTGACAATTCCATTGATATATAATACTTTAATTCTTTTTCTCATGCCAAACAGTCTGCATTCAGATAGATATCTAGGGACAAGGGGAGAATGAAACAAACCAAGTGCCAGAAGTAGGAACAGACTATTTGCTAGTGGTTCTAAAGATGCTAGAGCTTTGGTTCTATATTATCAATACTTTTGCCTCCTGACATTTTAGTCTGTCACTGAGACCTCAGATATCAGCAAAGCACACACTGCTCAGATGTGGTTCTGGAATTCATAAAGAGCTGCAAATTTAGTGCAACTTTTTAATGTCCAAATGCAATTCAAGCCACAAGATGGATGTTTCTTCTTTACTAGCTTTTTAAGACAGACACTGAGAGATAAAGGAGAACCATTACATTTGCACACCACAAGACTAATCAAATATACAAAAGATGGAGAAATGCATCAAAGCATTATTTTCCATATCTAATATTCAGGATTATTATATAAATTGTAACATGAAATTATAAATAAATTAGATATACATTAATATTTTATTTATGTAATACGTGGTTACCAAATAGATGGAACTATCATCTCCTGTTCTGTTATTACTTCTTCCCCTACCCCCAATATATCTGGTTGGAATTACCTTTCCTTTCTTGCGATTCCTTCTTTTCTAAACATCCTTTCTAACATCCTTCCTGTCCTATTGCTTTGAGTCAAACTATAATACCAGTTATCTTACAAAGCACTGCATAAAGTATCTTTCTGTCCTACATTATTTACACTACATAATACTACAAGATTACTATGTGATGGTATGACCCCTGCACACCATGGAGCTAGCTGCTCTAGTAAACTGAGCAAAGGCCATGAAATAAATAGTGAAAGACAGCTGTATAAATCTTAAAGGCTGGTTGCTTAGAATGACACCCCCCAAACAACAACAACAACATTTTTTAAAAAAACCACCACCTTACAGCCATGGTGAGACCTTTTATCTGTCACTGCAAAAACACACTTTATTAAGGTACTGTAGATCTATATAATTTCATGTCAGAAATCTTCATAAAGGTTTTCTATAAAAGCAGAAAATGCAACTACCAAGCATGTCAAAGAACATGAGCCATATTCTAACGCCTACACAAGGGCCTTCGTTTTTCACTTGCTTTATGATTGTCCCTGGAAAAGCATCTACGACCCCAGCTCAGCTATGCACCAACATTTGGGCGAAATCATAGTTAGATTCCAGCCTAAGACTTTTAAACTCCGAAGACGCTTCCAATTGGTGGTTATTATAACAATAAAAGCGTTTCTCTCTCTTCTCCTCCCTCTCCCGCACCCCACCAACTGGGCAGAGATGAAACTGAAAGGCAACAAAAGACTCGGGGGGGGGGTGGAAACAGCATCCTTTAGAGCTGAAGGAACAACCCCAATCGATACGCCTCTCCCCAAAGCCTTTTGGCTACGAACGGTCCCCTTCTCCGTGACCTGCTACTGCCTTTCCGGCACCAGGATTAAGGAGAGGATCCTATTGCAAAGAAATTGGATTATTATGTGGCATAATGAAGACGAGGGATGGTGGTGATGATGATGATGGGGGGTTTGTTTTTGATGGAACGCAGCAGCAGCACACGCCGCCTGAGCCTGGCTGCAGGCAGGAGCAGGTCGAGAGATGTCATTGCCCAGGGTCGGGGCTGGGCGGTGGATTGGGGGAGGGTGTCCGTCACCAAAACGCGAGAGAGAGAGAGAGAGAGAGAGAGAGAGGTCAGTCAGTCAGTAGCCAGCTAGGCAGGCAAGGCAAGGCAAGGCAAGGCAAGGAGCGCGCACACGGACGCAGCAGGCGCAATGCCGGGCGACAGCAGCAGCGGCAGCAGCAGCGGCATCCACCCGCAAAGCAGTGGCCGCCGTGGTGGCCGTGCGTGGCTGCTCCCTTACTCACCAGAGCTTCCTCTTTAAGGGCATGAGGCTGCCCCGGTTGGAGGCGGTCACCCCGATGGCCATCTGCAAGACCGTCAGGTATTTCTGATACTTCATTTTGCCGTCGCCCCCCCGGTCCCTGCTGCGTCCCCGCCGCCGCCGCCGCCACCGACAGAGTCTCTCCAGCCGCTGCATGCAATCATCAAATTTTTATTTCCAGGCATCTGCCGTCCTGCGTCGCGTTGCTTCCCCTCCTCCTCCTCCTCCTGCCGCGCTCCCTCGCTCTCTCTCCCTCTGCCCCTGTTTCTCTCTCTTTCTCTCGCTGTGTAGCCCCCCCCCCTCCAACCAACCCACACGCGATCTCCTCCCCCTCCCGGCGCTGAGGCTGATGCCCCCCCACGCCCCCCCCTTTCTCACGATCGCCTACTCCTGCGCTCCTGCGCTTGCAGTCTCAGCTGATAGGCACTCTTTTCTCTCCCCCCCCCTCCGCATCGCTTTCCTTCTCTTCCTCCTCCTTGCCTGCTGCTGTCACACTCCCTCCTTCCTTCTCCTGCCCACCTTGGCTGTTTCCCTCCTCCTTCTCTTTGGGCTCAGGGAACATTCACACGTGTGCGCTCACCCGCCAGGAGCGCAAGCTGTCCAAGGGACATCCTGGGATCCAGATACTGTACAATGGATGGGCAGAAGATCTATAATTGCCTCCAGCACCACACACTCTGATTCACACTTGCATGCTCACAAGGCGCCCTCACCAAGATTTGGGCACTTTGGGGGGTTTAACAGGCCTGGCGGTATCCCAGCCATTCTAGCTAAGCCAGTTTAGCAGATCTTTGGAGGTGTCATCCTTAAAAAGTCACTCCCCCCCCCCTCTCTCTCTTCTTCATGAACATGTCCTTAATTGCTGATTTGCACAAGAACAGGCTCATGTACACATACAGTACTCAGAATATGGATATTCCCACCTCCATCCAGAGTCGTAGCCAGGGGGACCAGGGTGGGCTTCACCCACCCTGAGTTAGCAGTTTGCCCACCCTCAAACTTCCAGCTGCTTATAATATATATGACATTGTTGCCCATCCTGAAAAAAATATTCGCCCGCCCACCTCTAGAATCCTGGCTATGGCCCTGCCTCCATCACAGTGATTTGGGAACAGGCATCCTTAAACTGTTTTATGTTCCGTGGAGCACCTGAAAATTGCTGAGAGTCTCAAAAGACCTCTTATTTGTTGCTTAAGTCTTAACTCATATCTTACTGCTATTCCTTTTCTTCATTGTCAGTATAATCACTGGTAAGAATTGCAGGAATGAAGTCAGGCTGCTGAGAAAGACCCCATACATAAACTAGGCTCCCCCCAAAAAAATATCTTAAAGAACTAGTAGACAACACCAGCTCTGTTATAAAAATCATAAACTCAAGACCATATCCTTATTAAGTTTCTCAGTAATCGAACCCTTGTTAAAATCAGCTTTAGTCTCTTATCATCAGGAAAAAGATACTACATATATATGAATGAATAATTACATGCATGGAGAACACACTTTGACTACAGTCTGTTTTGGAATTTAGATGGAAGTCTGAAAAACTGATTCATACATGTGTATTTCTGCAGTAGCACTGTTAGCACAATGTTCAGGATACAGTATTTGCTTGGAAGTAAGTTAATTGGAACTTACCAATAGGTATGTTTAGTTAGGACTGCAACATTTGCAATCATCTGTATGTGTCAACTGATTGTTATACTCTACCAGCAACCTGCTCTTAATTCCATAATACTGGTCAGTAATTATTGTCATCGTGTACCATCTAGTAGTCACTTTAAACTTATGAACAGATTTTCAAAGATATGTGATAACGTTCAAGCAAGAGTTTACCATTGCACCTGAGTGCATTTCTTTGCTTGAACTGTGATTCGAACCCATTTTTTCTCAGTTCTAGTCTAACGCTCTATCCACTACACCACACTGGCTCTTCAGTGACTTTTAGCATGTGTGAATGGGCCATGGGAAGTACAGCACCAGTAATACAAAGCTTGAGTGAAACTTTGAAAATATTTCAGCAGACAGGTGTTGGAGTACCTGCTTTACACATTCACCTCTCCACACAACAGCCTTACTCAAATGTAGTGCAATCCTCAGTACAGTTACTCAGAAGTAAGTAAAATCCTATTGTACTATGATGGAAAAATTGTTACTTTCAGCAATGAATTGCTGCAAGTTAAGCATAACTACATAGTAGGACTTTAGCCAAAAGATTACCAGTCATTCAATATACAATAATCAGATATAGATAAATGGGGTGATAAGGATATGGTAGTCATTTTAGAGGTAGGAATACATGACAGCCCCATGGATGCTGGCTTTTGAATACTACTGTGGGATGCTCTAATTTGGTAATGTTAGATGATAGAGTGGAGTTGTGAATTTTTTAAGGGCTACCTTTCTTTCCTAACACTGGGGTTTAAGCATTGTTCAAGTCAGGGAGGAGATATTGGGGTCACAACAATATTATTTTAAAATATATTTCTCACTTTGACACTTCCTTGTCTACCTAGTGAACTACTGTAACTGAAACTGGTCTTCTGCAGTGCTTCCTCGTGTATTTTCTCTTTCTATTTACCAAAGCAGACTGTTGTCAAACAATGAAACAAAACTGTTCAATCAGGCCATGTAATATTCCATTGATGTCTAGCCTGGGAATCTAATTTTATTTCAGAATAATTTACTTCTCTCTACTTCTGTTTTACAGTCATTAGCCTAGGCCCGGTTCAATATTTATGCCGTTGTAATCACCACCACCCAGATGCTACTTGGAAGAGTCTTCTTATTGCAACTGCTTTCTCTGGGGACAATTGACCCTATATAGTTGTACTTTCTGGGGGTCATATTTGCCTGTAAATTAGTTCCAGATTTCTGCTTAAGACCCTGGCAGAAGCCAGGAAACTGTGGTCCTTTAGCTGTGGTTCAACTCCAATTCTCAGTCCTAGAGCAGGAAATACTAAGCTAGTGGAGCTTAGACTACTAAGGTTATCAACCAGTCTATTTCTTCTAATATAAGCAATGCTACCTTTAAAATTAATAAATAAAATTCTAACATAATGCACAAACACACAAACAATACATTGGGGCCTACACGTAGAAGCCAGAAGCTTCTTTGCCAGTATCCGCAAGATGCTGCAAATAATTATATTCACCCTGAGACCCACAATGAAAAAGACAACATTATTCTTGTTCTGTCCCCATCTTTTGGCAGCCAAATATTGGCCACTCAAAACTAGCCATTTTCCACACACATTTCTTTTCTTCCTATACCAATCTGTCCTTGTGTTGAACCATATACACACAACCACACACCATTTATGTTGTTTCACGAGGCTCCCTCTGAGTCTCTTTCTCTTATACAGTACTGTCCTTTGTGACACAAATACATCTGAATACAGTAACAACTTTATCCCACTGCTTTTGAAAGACTGGTCTTCCACGCTATTACAATAGGTCAAATTTAGACCGACACACAATACATCATACACTCAACACACCCCTTCCTTGATGTCTTCTCTTCCCATCCTGTCCCCACCCCCCAGGACCTATTCTTCCTCCACACTCAACTAGCAGCGCTCTGTTGGTAAGAGATGATGACCTCTTCTCCTCATGGTGACTGTTCCTTATGGTTACCTGAGGCCTGTCCTGCTTTGCCCGCTCTCAACGTGGAGCAGCTGCTGGGCTCTTTTCCCCTTGGCCCTTTCCCTTGGGGCTGGGACCCTCCTCCTTCTCCCTCTGCCAGCAGAAGAGAGCCATGTTGCAGCTCTTGCCCAGCAGCAGTGCCAGGGGCTGGCAGAGGAAATGTCTTTCTTCCCCACTGCCATCCTTTGAGGTTTCCAACTGCCCTCTCTCCTCTGGGTCTCTGTCCTCAGCATGCTAATCTCATTAGAGCCTAGAATAGCCTCACATTATTTTAATCCCATCAGAACCACCACCACAACTTGTGCATTACAGGCTATAATCAGGCTGTAGAATGAAACAACACCTTGCAATAGCAAGAACGCTTATATACAGTCCCGTAGTGCTTTGTGCACTCTCTGGGCGGTTCACAAATTAATTAGCATTTATCTAATTCCACACTCTCCTGCCAACTCAAGTGGCTCAGATGCTGACTGGAAGGCGGCAGGTCAGCAGTTTGAGACCCGAATACTGCAGGACGGAATGAGCTCCCGTCTTTGTCCCAGCTCCTGCCAACCTAGCAGTTCAAAAGCAAGAAATTGCAAGTAGATAAATAGGGACACTTCAGTGGGAAGGTAAACAGTGTTCCATGTGCTCTGGGGTCTAGTCATGCCTGCCACATGACCATGGAAACGTCTGCAGAAGCAGATAGTGCTGGCTCTTTGGCTATGAAACAGAGATGAGCACTGAACCCTAGAGTCGGATATGACTGGCTTTCAAGCAAGGGCTATCTTTACCTAATTTCACATTTAGCTTTGTTATCCTGCCAAGAGGCCCAGTTATGTTGAAACCAGGGAAGCAGAGCTAAGGTGGGAGAAGAGAGAAGAAGTTCTGAAGCACTGCAAAAGCATTGAGATAGACCACCATTTGTCACGTTTAATAAAAATACCATAAATACTCGAGTATAAGCCAACCTGAATATAAGCTGAAATACCTAATTTTGTCCTGAAAAACCAGGAAAATAGATTGACCCGAGTATAAGCCAAGGGTGGGAAATGCAGCAGCTGCTAGAGAGTTTCATCAATCAAAATGCTACGGGTTATTAGGAAGGGTATAGTTAATAAGTCAGCAAGTGTCATTTTGCCTCTTTATAAATCTATGGTGAGGCCCCATCTGGAATACTGTGTACAGTTCTGGTCGCCATACCTCCAGAAGGATATTATGGAGTTGGAGAAAGTACAGAGGAGGGCAACCAGAATGATTAGGGGACTGGAACACCTTCCTTACCATCTGAGGCTGCAACGGTTGGGCCTCTTCACTCTTTGAACGACAGCGTCTAAGAGGTGACCCGATTGAAGTTTATAAAATCTGGAGATTTTAGGGATTAAATCTGGGGCTACAACCACTGAGCTGTAGCCCTTCTTTGTACACATGTCTTGATATGCATGTGTCCAAGAGTGTATAGACTGGCATTTGATGGTTTTTATCCCTCAGATTTTGTTATATGTCTTCTACACCAGACAGTTCTTTTATTTTATGTCGCCTTTGCTAAAAACGGGAACAAAACAGACTTTCCTCCAAAAGACTGCATGTGGGCGAACAAAATATAAATGGATACATAGAGATAGCTGTTTTGCAAACTACCTTCCCTGTATTAAAATAAACCCCAAGATGTTAGGTCTTTGGAGTCTGCACCAAAAGAGATAAAACCTGTATTACAGACAATTTTTAAAGATTGCATTATACCACAGGCATGCATCTGAGGTCTTCAGTCTAATTCTCTGCCATGCTTTCATATCTGATAGATCATTTTAATAGTATTTGCAATGGCAATTTGCTTTATTATTTGATTACGTACTCATGCCACTGTTGTTATTTGCTAATCATTTTGAAAGCCTAACATGCTGAAATACATGTACATACCGTATAGTAAAATTTTATTTATCACTTGATAGGATGATGCTTCAGGCCAAAGAGCACATGAGACACAATGAAGCCTGACATTCTTCGATCTGGAGAAGATGGAAAGAAACGATATTTTCACCCTTTTCCTGCCAAGACCTTGGCAAACTAATCCCTCTCTAAATCCTCCATTTGTATGCAAAGTGAAGTTTCCATGTTTTGCGATGCAGTCAGTGCAAACTGCAGCTTGAAGCAGGTAAATTTGTGAAAGAGAAATAAAGAGATGAAATCTATTCCCCACTTCCCAAACTCTTCCACACTACTGTTCAAATGGTGTCTGAATGCACCAAAGGCTTCTCTGGTCTAGCATTATGGTCCCAATAGCCAACTAATTGCTCTAAGAGGCCTAAAACCAGTCCCATTTAGGTTTCTAACAAATGGGACAATATTGAGGAACATATTCCCTCTGATACTGGAAATAATATACAGCCATCATTATCATGGAATGAATTACAACAGGAGATTCTCACCATGATTCTAGACAAAGGTGGGGTTTGTTTTTTTGGGTTTTTTTTTTTTTGGGGGGGGGTTGCAATTGAACATACAAATCTGTCTGCTTCTAAATTCCATTCATAAGCCATTGTTGGAACTGATCCTATATTTGCACACTTAGTACATCACGAAAAATCTTTTCTTTTGAAGAAGAAAGCACTTTCATTAAAAACAGTACACTGTTAAGACTCCTACTGTTAATCAGCTTAAAATTACAATGAAGTTTAATGTAATAGGATTTGTTATAATCAGGAGCAAGAGGAGGGTTGCCTTAATATTTGCAAAAGAGGCTTTGAGGGTATCTTTGGGAACACCTTCAGGGCAGAAAGAAAAGCTGAATTAGAGTAGTATTCATTTCTTATAGTACAAAAGACTTCATAATCTGTCTTGGATTTATTGTGCTATTGATTCACTGGGAGGAGGGAGTGCAGACATGATTGTACATTTTCAGGAATAAGCAGACTTTGATTTTTACCAGAATCAAAAGTTCTACTAAGTAGAACCAGATGTGAAATAGTAATTTAGATATTGACCATGATTAATTAATTATTTATTGCATCCCAGGAGCCATGTAGAGGGATGACCACATATGCAAGCAGAAATCTACATTTGAATTATTATCAGTCGCCAATTCTAATGCTAAATAGTAAAACTGGCCTGCAGGGCTGCATAAAGTACCTAGTCAAAGGTAACCATTCATTTTCTTATTTAAATATAAGAATGATAGAGTATGACATAGAAACAGTTCTTTCTGAGAATCTAATGCTTGCCTATTCTGAAATAAGATCAGGCTTTTAAAATAAGATCAAGAACTCAAGTAGAACATAAACACTTTCCTCTAGTATTTCTTGCTGCCACTTCTGTCAAGTCATTTCTATTGGTTAAAATCAAGTCAAGGATAGCTACTCCTTGAGTTTCTTCACCTACTTTTTTGTGGGAGAAAATTATCAGCAACACAAGGTAGGAATTTCTTGGAAGGGCCATATCTGGCAGAATTTGTCTCTCAACAGGTATCAGGATAATTGAAATCTCCCTTTCTTATTATTTTGTGTAATCTTCATTCTTGCAGCAAAAACTTAAAACAATTACAATAAAATGCAGTTGTTGAAGTGGCAGTCATGTTAGCCTATGCAAGCATATCAGACAAGAAATAAAATCAAAATATTGTACTAACTTAAAGACTAACTGCTATATTTAAAGACTGCACTGTATTTGCTTACAAACAACTATTGAGCAACTACTGACATCAATGACTTACACAACATTGATACAGTGATGGGGACTAAATGTCAACTCTGCCTCCACATTTGCGCTGGCAACATAATTATATGACCTGTCAATATCACACGCAACATCAAGGGCACTTTTATTTGTTCCACTGCTAATGTGATTTATGCCATCTTTTCTCAACAATGCTCTCCTGCACTCTACATAGGACAAACAAGACAATCTCTGTACAAAAAAAATCAGTGGACATAAATTGGACATAAGAATTGGCAATACAAAGAAATCTGTTTCACATTATTTCTGTCTGCCTGGACACTTTTCAGGGATTTGAAAGTTGCCATCCTGGAGGATAAACATTATAGAACAAGGATCCAGAGAGAGGGAGAAAACCGAGATAAAATATATACATATGCTTGATACCCATCTCAAAAGATAACATATTTGTCAAGGATTCTTCAGCCATTCCCCAACTGTAAAATTCTACAATAATTATGTTAACTGTTATTTCCTATAGTCCAGGTTTCTTCCCAGCTGACCACTGCCACTTTTACAGAACAAGTTTTAGAGGTAAAGCCAAGATTTTAAAGTCATTATTGTATGTACAACACCACACACAGTACTGCGGTGGCTTAGCGGTTAAGACACAGAACTTGACGACTGGAACGTGGGCAGGTTAGCAGTTCAAGACCCAAGTGCTGTACAACGGAGTGAGCTTCCATCTCTGTCCCAGTTCCTGCCAACCTAGCAGTTCAAAAGCAAGACATTGCAAGTAGATAAATAGGTACCACTTCGGTGGGAAGGTAAACAGCATTCCATGCACTCCGGTGTCTAGTCATGCCTGCCACATGTCCACGGAAATGTCTGCAGATGCTGACAGCGCTGGCTCTTTGGCTATAAACAGAGATGAGGACTGCACCCTAGAGTTGGATACCACTGGCTTTCGAGCAAGGGTGACCTTTACCTTTACTAATACCACAAAGGTTGTTTCTGATGTTATTTGTAGCCTTGGGTTCCAGTTTACCTACTAGTCATTGCTGCTTTTATAACAAAGCTTCAAGGGAAAAGAACTGAGTATCAAACAGAGGTCTTAAGTCATTACTAGATGTGAACTGCCTTCCAGACTCACAAGTTGCAACTTATGTCTATTAACCAACCACTGTCTCTCTATCTTAGCCATGTATAAATGCTTTTCCAGAGTTGGCACCTCTTTCCAAAAGTCTAAATGACCTCCCCGTTACTATAGTGACTATAATATCATAATTCCTATTATTCCCTCTGCTGAGTTTAACTCAGAAAGGATAAGAGTTTGTGCCGCCCCCATAATTTCACAGAGTCACAAGAAGAGTAAGGGAACATCAGAAATATAGGTAGATGAAAGTGGATAACAACCACATGGGATTATCCTTCCCCAAGGATTGGATTCAAATTTCCTCTCCAGAGAAAACTAAGCAAGACAAGCAGAAACACCGGAGATGAAAGTGAAACGTAGAGTTGGCCACAGGAATGAACATATTCAAGTGGGTTGTTGAATGGTGTAATAAATCTTGGGCTTACTGTTAACAACAAACAAGGAGGCAGACCTGCAGATTTAGCAGCCAAGAGCAAAAGCCTAGGAGAGTATGAAGGATACAAATTATAAAGCAAGGTAGCACAAAAGCTTAGGGAGATGTGTAGTCAACACCTGTATTTACAAGTACATGGGATGGGGGTCAGTGTCTGTAAATGCATAGGGAAGGGGTCCTCAACCTACGGCCAATGGGTCAGCTCTGGCCTGTGGCGCCATATAATCCAGCCCCTAAACTGGCTCGTTGCCACTACTGCCACCGGAATTGTTCACAGACTCATTTCTGGCCGTCATAAATATGTTTACGATAGAGGTAAATGAGCCCGTGGCCATTGTAAATGTGTTTACTACAGCCGTAAATGAGTCTACGGCCATCGTAATCTTGTTTACGAGAGCCACAGATGCATTTTATGGCAGCATTTAAGGCGGGGGAACCACCAATTTGGCCTGCTCAACTGTCTGAGGTGGCGTGGTCTGGCCCGTGGCTGAAAAAGGTTGAGAACTCCTGGCATAGGGAATCATGGTGGACAAAGACACCGAAGTAAAACCATGATTGCCCTAAGGACTATGTATATCTCAGGGGGCAAATTGCTGGTGCTAGATAGCCAAGCTGAACTGAGCACTTATATTGCAATATATTAAACAAACAAATAAATATTAAGTCAATTTAAATTTACAATGTGGAAGCTCCTTTTACACACCTTCCACCTTGAGTTTTGAATGTCTTCCCTTTTAAAAAAATTGGGAATTGGAGAATCACACAGCAATAACTTGCTGGCAATACAAATGGCAGAAAGTATATCACACGTTAATAACAGCTGGATAGCTTGGAGCTGAGCAGCTTTGACACAACAGAACAACTGCTATTTTCTGACAGCTAACAAAAGGAGATGTAACAATTGCTCATCCCTTCCAGACTAAATTTTGAAAAACTTCCAGCTCCGCTGCAAACCTCTAGGGGAGTCTCCGGATGCTAAAGATGCCATGGGATAAACAGTAGAGGAACAATAGAAAAGAAACATTGATTGTTGAGAAGTCGAACTTGTTTGGAAGGAGAGTTATAATGAATAAACAGTCTTGCACTTGAGCCTGTCTCTGACTCTTTGGCTATGAACAGAGATGAGCACTGAACCCTAGAGTCAGATACAACTGGCTTTCGAGCAAGGGTGACCTTTACCTTACTTGAAGTTCAAAATAAACTCTGTTCATTTGTTGCTCCACCTGATTAAAATACACTATGTGCCACATTGTATGGAGTTCTGTAATCTTATTCTAATTAACATAGATGCTAAACCATTTCTTGTTTCAAACTTTAAGGAGTCTGCTACTGTTTTGCAAAATTGAGCAATTCCCCTAATCATAAATGTTGTTTTGTAAAGCTGTTTCTTGACCTGTTTTGAATGTGTATCCTTGCCCAAAGCCAAATGTTTCAAAAAGGCAGGGTTTTCCTTTTTGACAGGGCTGAATGGGGCCAAGGGCATAGGCAACATCACATATCTTGAGGCCTAGACAGTTTTCCTTCTCTGCAAAATTTAGATTGCTGTCCCCAAGGGAATCACATTACACAAAGAATTACCCTGGAGTTCAAAGATGTGATGCACAGAAAGGAAAGAACAGCAATTTTGTTTACAGAACCATTTTGATGATTTAGAGGCACACTTTGGTAGAAGTTATTTGATGGATGACTTACTGGAAAGCCAATTTGGCTCACAGATTTTATATTTGCTTTCTGTGTCTTGGGTTTTGCCATCGACACTGGTTACACTTGTGAGTCATATCAGGACATCACTCAACTCAACTTTCATAGATGGACGAGTGATGTGAGTTAGAGCTAGGGTTAGAACAGTGAACTATACTCTAAACCACCTTGAACTCACTGCTGCTCTTCCCCCAAATACAATCTCTACAGAACATCCAGTCCTGGAGCAATATAGGACAGCATGAGACATAATCCCAAAAGATACCAATGGCATGACTGCAGCCTGGAGGATGTTCAGTTAATTAGCTTGCGGTAATGGGGCAGTCCATCCATCCATCCATCCATGTCTTCCCACTGCTATTTCCATTTATTTCAGTTAACTGGAAGAAGGGTCACTATTTCTGCCTTGTGATATTTCTTCACTTCAACTGCTTGCATTCAACCAGATTGTTATCATTCTTTTGGTTGTTGTCTTCAAAAAGTCCTACCATTAACAGTCTTGTTCAAATCTTGCAAACTCAAGACTGTGGTTTCCTTTACCATATCAACCCACCTTTATTTGGTCTTCTTTTCCTGTTGTCGTCCGCCTTTCCTAGCATTATTGTCTTTCCCAGAGAATCTTATAATATTCCCATTTTGTTTCATCCTTTTTGCCTCCAGAGATATTTGAGGATTGATTTGTCTAGGACTCACTTGTTTGTCTTTATGGGAGTCAATGGTGTCCACAATGCTCTCCTTCAGCACCATATTTTGAATAAACGGTTTCCCCCTTATTATCTTTCTTCATTGTCCTTATTCCACATCTGTGAATTGTAAATTAAACATATGCTGATAATCCCATCATTAGTTTCCAGCAACATATCCTTACATTTGAAGATCTTTAATTTCTTCATAGCTGCCTTTCCAAGTTTTGGTTTTCTGATTTCTTGGCTGCAGTCTCCATCTGGATAGGTGACTGAATTTAGATATACAACATCTTTAACCATTTCAATTTCATCCTTGCAGCTGATGAATATTAAAATAACAGTATTCTTCTGTAGCATGATATTTTGTCTTAATTTTCAACTGCAGTCCTGCTTTTGCACTTTCTTTCTTCATTGCTGCTTCTCACCAGTATAATTATGTTATCTTAGATTGATATTGCTCTAATCTATTTATATCTATTTATTCAAGCTTGGATAATAACTTTTAACATGTTACAAAAGCGGTGTGATGTTTTGAGTTCTCTTGGCAGGAAAGATGAGAGAAAAATTAGGAGACAGAAAAGGAAAATAAATTCCAGGATATGACCAGAATATGACTGCTGACAATTTGTTCGTGGACAAGTGGTACACAAATAAGTGACAATATTCCTCCCATGGCTACCCTGAACCTGAATAATGTTAGCAGACTTGGTCTTCTTGAAGAAATAAAAAGCAGAGCCTAGAGGACTGGTGTACTTCCCCAAGTATAGAAGGTTGGGAACCCCAGTAGGTAGATTCTATTAATTATTTACACTTGTATTTAAAACCTGGAAGTCTGTGGAAGCATATATTGCTACCTATGTGTTTATTTTCAATTCCTTGCATTAGTTGCAGCTTTTTTATTTGGGGTCTGCATCTGTCAAAATAAGGAGAATTTGAGTAGCTTCTATCTGACATGTTACCTCCACACTATATGAACACAGTGTGATTTCCACTGCATTGAGTCAGCGTTTTGATGATTTAGCATTTATATTCCCGACAGCTGTTTATTCTTCTCAATGTAATTCTGAAGATAGATGCCCAGAAGGCATTTACTGCCCCAGTTCTATCAGAAAACATATTTAAGATATTTGGTGGTATTTATATCATAATAAAATCTCTTATTCATAATGTTAGGTTAAAAGGGAGAGGATCAATTCTGAGTCCTAAATAGTGTCATCTTAAATCTTCAAAAATTAATCTGAAAGCAATCAGATTTAAAATAAATAAAATCAAGAATTTCTATGCAGATTTTGGCGACGGCAGGTTCTGACTGTTCTGTACCTGTTAAGATAAAACATATAAACAGGAGCCTGGAAAGACTGGAGGCAGATGAGTGTTGTTTTTATCACACACAAATACACAAAAACCCACACAAAACAAAATGTGCAAGGGAATAAGGCAACAGTTCAGGGGAAAGAGCAGGACTCTAGGCCCAATCTTCACACTTGAGGACAGCTGCTCAAACTGAAGAGCAAGCTGTATAAATTTGGAGCTTTATAGATCTTGAAAAGACTGCAACAGGCCCTTTAATTCAGTTGACAGAATGCTAAAGCAGGGAGGAGCTGTCCCAAGGCAGGCACATACCTACACATACATGTACAAGCATGTGTGCACACACACAATTTTAGGAAATAAGATGTCGAAGTCATATCGCTACATAGGCCCAGTTCAAGGCGCACAAATACTTGTGTCTTAAAGAGAGTCACTTTGAGACCTGGAAACGTCGGCATACAAGTCCCAAAGTTCACAAAGTTAATTTGCATTTTGCCCCAACATGCTGGGTACTCATTTGCTGTTTTTGAATTTCACTTCCCAAAAGCCCTGATCAACAGGAGTGCTGACTTGGGCTTCTGGTAATTGAAGTCCAAGAACACCTGGAGTGCCAAGGCTGGCCATCATGGAAATACTGTACACTGTCTTTTCTTCTACAGCAGGAGTTCCCAACCTTTTCAAGCCAGGGGCTGGGTCATGCTCTCTGTCAGCTTCGAGGGTCGGACGACCATTTTGTCTCAACAGCTTCAAAGGGGGTGGCCATTTTGTTTCTTGAATACCTTTGGAGGGGTGGGGGGCCACATAAAATGGCACTACAGGCTGGATCCGGCCCACAGGCCTTAGGTAGGAACCCCTGTTCTCCAGAGTACAGTAGGGAATTAAACTTCCAACCCCTGATTCTGCAGTAAGGTTCTCCAGCAAACTAGGTTACCCAGCACACAAACCTCTTATTTTAAAACATCAACTATGAATTGTTACCTCTAGTCCAGATTGCTATCAGATCTGCATTTGCATTTACACTCAAATTGTAGGGGCCCTTTCATGTACTTCATAGTCATACTATAATAAATTTTCCCTTCAACCTTGGCATTCACTATCTGTAACAAATTGCAAGCCAAAGGAAGCATATGATCAGGAGAAGGTAACTTTTGGGGTTTGGTGGTGAAAATTTATTTAGGGCAGTCCTGCGTTTTTGATGCAGAACAATGTTGGATCTGTTTAAGAAATGCTAAATTAGTCTTGACAACTGACAGGTATTATTATTCACTTAAGGAAGTTAACTCACTCCCCCGCCCCGCCTCAGCATAAATCTTACTTGCAAAATGAACTAGTTATGTATTCTTGTGTCTGAATTCTTTTCCTCTTGGCTCCATGAAAGCTATGAAAGCATGGAAATAATTAAACCATAAACGTCTTTTTCTTCCTTTCTCTCTCCTACACCCCACTTAAATTTAATATTAAAAAAATAAAATATATGCAGGGGAAAGGGGCTAATGAATCCTGTTGAGGAAGGTTTAAAGTATTGCATTTAAAGGATTGTTCAGCATTTAAAATTTAACATGCAGAATAAGTTATTTCTGCATTAGTAAGTACTATGCTGGAATTATTTTATATAGGATTATGAGTCAGAGCATCAGAGTACCTGAGACAGATCCTTGTCCCACAAAACATACAGTTTAACTTCAATGCATGGAAACAGATAGTGTATGTGTTCAATGGATATAACAATAGATAGGATGAATTCATGGAGGACAAAGCTATCAAGTGTTATTAGTCACAACGGCTACATGTTACCTTTGGGATCAGAAGGAATATTCAGAGACATATGTTGAGGAACATGAGTGAAACTATCGTATTCATGTCCTCTTTTTAGGCACCCCAAAAGAGAGTGCAGCCTATAGAACCGGAGTTCCCAATCTTTTCAAGCTGGGGGCTGGGTCACGCTCTCTCAGTCAGCTTCGAGGGCCGGATGGCTATGTTGGCCTGCCTGCACAATGGAATGGCCATTTTGTCCCAACAGCTTCAAAGGGGTGGCCATTTTGTTTCTCGAATGCCCTTGGAGGGGTGGGGGCCACATGAAATGGCACCGTGGGCCAGATTTGGGCTGTGGGCCTTAGGTTGGGAACCCCTGCTATAGAAGCCTTTGGATTGATACAGCATAATCCTTCTGTCAGTGAGGACCGGATGTGGTAGATGCGAAGCCACTCTGTTCACATGGGGATGGAATGTGCATGGACCACATTATATTCAGGTGTCCTTTATGCCCATTTGGAGGCACATTGGAGGACTTGCCTAGTGCCACAGATGAAGAAGCCCTTCAATGTCTTTCAAACCTAGACGTGGAACTTGAGATGGACAATTTGTGCTTACTGTACATACCAACATTAATGTAGACAACTGAAGTTCATCACATGATAAATAAATAAATAAAGGGAAAAGAAGAGCTAAAGTGCCAAATGTTTTATGTACACAGGCTTTTGTTGTTGTTGTTGTTGTTGTTGTTCAGTTGCACAGTCGATTCCAACCCTTTGCAACCCCATGGACCATTGACCTCCATGCACCTCTGTCCTCTACCATCCTCCTCATCCCGCCCAGCTCTGTGCCCATTGCGTCTACAATACCTTCTAGCCATCTCATTTTGGCTGCCCCCTCTGATTTACATTACAGCATGGGAAGGAGATATTCTGCCAAAAAGATTGGGGGTAAGGGTGGTTTTAAGGAAGGATGTACAACAACAAAACAACAATAATACAAGTAAGATAAATGGCATCATGAATGTTGTTCTAAATTGATGAGGCAAGAATGGAGAAAAGGTAGAGGGTTTTTTGAGATCACAGGAGAACTTTGAGCAGTAGAGCTAGAGGAGCAGAGAACTCAGGCAAGGATTATCAAGAATAAAGCAGGTGGCAAATCTATGAGAGCTTTGAAAGTAAATTGTACTGGATGGCACAAGTCAATAAAAATTAAGACATTAAATGTCTTAATGGTATTCCTGCAAATGTATCAGCCAATACTGTTGTATTTTATAACCAGTCACAGACTGGCTTATCCTCAGGACCATTGCCATGTACAATGTGACTGATTTAATGGTGTTTTTTTTTTAAGAAGAAGTATGTTCAAAAGAATAGAGGCTCCTAATACTAAGTAGCATACAGAAGGAAAACATTCGGCAAATCCTCCCTTCTTGCATTTCAGCTGCTAAGTAGCGACTACACACGACTACAGTCTTGACACAGCTTTTTGAAGGAAAACTGAGACAAATGCCTTCCTCTTTTAACAATTCACCTTGACCTTTGTGAAACTAGAAGCCAGATCTTTTACTTAGGACAGCTGTTTCATGTTAGGTAATGCAAGGACACTGGATAGATAGCTGAGAGTTTTGGTATCTAACTGCAATGCCAGAGGTTGGGAACTTGATTCCTCCCAAATATTACTGGGAGATATCCTGTAGGAGCATTTTAGTGGAAGAATTAAAAAAAACTTCCTTCAGAAAAAGGAATATCAAAGATATGTATCAAATGGCTATTACTTAACTGGCTTAATTACATTAATAATAGTACCACCTAGTGGTCATATCAAACAAACCCAGTACCTATTGAGATTATCAACTAATAAATAGTTTCTTAAGAATGGACACTAATGGCAAATATCTTTGGTCTCTTTAATAAACAGGGAATATACTTCTTATCGCTTGGGAGGGATATTTTGGCATCTTTGTCTCTTCTGTTTCCCAGAAAAAGAACATATATTTTATTTTTTAATTTATTATTTGTACTTATATCCTGTCTATTTAGGGAACAAATCATCCCTACTCAGGGCGGCTAACATAATAAAACCAGTAATACAATGATCAAGAATTATTTTAAAAATTACACACAATAAAACTCCCAATTAAATCATCACCAAATATTACAATAGCCAGAAAGTACCACAATCCGGGTCCCTGAAAACGCAACCTATTTGAGACGAAAAAGAGGCAGGCAGCATTTCTATAAACAACCAGAAATAGGCAGCACATTCCCAAAGGCCTCCTCAATGAGCAATGTTTTAGTTGTTTTTAAAAAGACTTCAGGGATGGCGCTTGGTGTAGCTCAGCTGGAATGGTGTTCCACAGCATTGGTGCTGCCACCGAGAAGGCCCTTCTCCTCGTCACGGCCTTTCTAGCCAATCTTGGGGAATGAGAGATGCGGGCTACTGTTCTGAGGTGAAGACATCTGTAGAGAGTTTGCCACCCCACCCCCCCCCCAATTGTTACTGTCAAAAAGAACATCTGACTCCAAATGCCAGCTACCTAGTTTTTGTGCAGCTCAAGGAAGGAAGGCATTGATCTTGCTATCAGCCTAGAGGCCAGTGGGAGATTACAGTGGGAGAGTACTTTGCTTCCTAGAATGAAGCCCACAGCAAGGAAGACCAACCGGACCCTTTGCTTTGGCCAGTGAAACAACATCATGCATATGGTCCCTGTTAGATTGTGCATTTCTGGGAGAAAACAGCCTTACCTTAGAATATTTGTGTAGCCCTTAGAAAATTTAAACACTGGATGAACACTGCTACAGCCAGCAAAAATGCTAAAGGGATACTGAAGAGGATATACATCTGTCTTATTAACTGCTGATTGACCTAACCTCCATGATTGTATTTAATCTCTTTAAATTTGTCCAACTTGTCAGTCATCATTCCATCTTGTGATAGCGAACACTGCAGTTTAACCATGTGTTCTCTAAAGTACGGTATTCCCTTTGTCTGTCCTGTGTTTATCATCATTCACATTTGGTGGATCATTGCACTGCATTCAAGCATTATTTGAAAGAGGGAGAAAGATTCTTATTGTCTATTTTCTTCACACTAAGAATTTTATATACCTCTGTCATGTTTCTTCTTTTACTTGCTTTCTTTATTGCTTGTCTCACACCAAGCAAAAAAGGAGGTGATACAAGCTATAGTCCAAGGGTCAGCAAACTTGGCTCTCCAGATGTTCTTGGACTTCAATTCCCAGAAGCCCTGATCAGCAGGTATACTGACTTGGGCTCCTGGTAACTGAGGTCCAAGAACACCTGGAGAGCCAAGTTTGGTGGCCTCTGCTATAGTCAAACAAACTTAGAGGGAATCAGATTAAGCAAGCATGACACAGAATTTTAGCATCCTTGAGACATGATTTGCCCTATTCCATACAGACACCTTAATTTAGAGTAGCATTTAAATTTTAAAGAAATCTGTGCAATGATCGGAACACAAAAAAATGAGACCTCTAGCAGTTTACAAATATAACATTTTAACAAGGCATTCTGCAATAAAGCAAAAATAAAGATGATATATCAGAAAGAGAGGGATCAGGAAAAACAAAAACCTGGAGTGTACCTTGGTTAAACAGGGAAAGTTAGATGTTTTGCACATGGCTTTTCTTTTGCAATGGTCTTAAAGTTTTTCCACATATTCTTACTGATCCCACTGTCCCAAAATGATTATATTTATAGACAGGCTTGGTAATTTACAATTGGTTGCTAGGTTGGCAAGAAACTGTTACCTTGGTTTTCAGCACTTTGTGAAGTTATGCAGGATTGTGTGGGTGGTGCATTTGCTTGGTTCTAAGTTGTATTATATTCAAAATTTGTCTTTTAACATTTTGTAGACAGCTAATAGGTTTCCACCTCAAGCTTTTAATATTATAAGGAGGTAATTCTTCCTTAACTGAGGACACAGATTCTTACTGAAAACACACAAAAATATCTCTAATTAATTGAACAAGGATGATTGCTTCTGGCCTATGCTATAAACTCAGCTGTGAAAATAAAATATAGACTATGCAGTTACTAAACTTTAAGATTTTCCAAGACACAAATCTAGAACAGTGGCAAAGTTTTGAATAAAATTACAAAATACGAACACATACAAACACAACCTTCTTCCAGTTTGGAGATTTTTGAAAGGGTGGAGTTTAATTTTCAGTGGCTAAAATCCTGCTGTGCCTGTGGAGATTTGGTGAGTGAACATGTCTGTAAGTTTCAATGATTCAAATAGGCATATTCTAGTTGTGACTTACTATTATCATAGTAAATTGCAACTCAAGTGGGCCCATTTGAATCAATGGAACACATAGAGGGGCTGACTTATCAAACTGTAACTAACTCAGTGAGCCTATTTTTTGTGCACCTTTTACTATACTAAGGAACAGAATTTCAGCCAGTGAGTCATTAAGGTTTCTGGACACAGCATTGTCTTGTGCTGTTGCAAAACCAGGAGGCATATCTTTGAAAAGTTGTAGTAGCCTAAATTGCACAGTCAGCTGCAATGTCCATATTAGGTTAAGGTTGTTGACCAGCATTCATAACCTATCAAGACAGGAGGCTCAGCACCACGGACAGCTCCAAGAGAAGCTGAGGTGAGAAACCAAGCTGGGATGTTAAACTTTACTTTTGAATGACCAGATCCAGAGGAAACTTAGGAAAGGAAGCTGTTTGCTTTCATCCTGCCATGTTAGCTCTATAGCTAACCTCATACCTCACTCAATGGAGGTATGTCAGTGAGTAGGTATAACAGGGAGAGGTAAAAGTAAAGGCCACCCTTGCTTGGAAGCCAATTGTATCCGACTCTAGGGTTCAATGCTCATCTCCATTTACAGGGTCATTATTTAAAGGTCACCCTTGCTCGAAAGCCAGTCATATCCAATTATAGGATTCAGTGCTCATCTCTGTTTCATAGCCAAAGAGCCAGGGCTGTCTGCTTCTGCAGATGTTTCTGTGGTCATGTGGCAGGCATGACTAGACACCAGAGCGCACAGAACACTGTTTACCTTCCCACCAAAGTGGTCCCTATTTATCTACTTGCAATTTCTTGCTTTCAAACTGCTAGGTTGGCAGGAGCTGGGACAAAGACGGGAGCTCATTCTGTCCTGCAGTATTCAGGTATCGAACTGCTGACCTGCCTATTTAGCTACTAATGATTTCTTGCTTTCCAACTGCTAGGTTGGCAGGAACTGGGACAGGGATGGGAGCTCACTCTATCATGCAGTACTTGGGTTTTGAACTGCTGACCTACCAGGCTTTTAATAGGGAGAGACATGTGGACAAATAAGAAGACTAAACATTTTAAACTGGAGTTAGCTTAAATTGTGGGTGCAGTGCAGGCTTGGGCTTTTTACTCTCAGGGAAATCTTCTGCCTGTGGAATGGCTGCTTCTTCATTTCCACTTATGTTCTGCTTATATAAGTGGAAGCAATGCAAACATCACATGAACAGAATACATCTGCAATGCTTTCTCATCGAGAGAAAACTCAGTTAATCATGTCCCTTGAACTTCTTGCACTGTGTGTGGCATGGTGAACATGCAATATTGTTTCATATCTTCATTTGTTTATTTATTTAATTTGAAATCTGAAGTGGCTTTAAATATCTGCAGATATCTAGCAATGAACAAAAGGCTGGGTGGAATGGTAGGCATGTTCCTTTAAACAATTCAATAGACAAAAATTCTATACCATCTCTCTAGACCCCTATGTAATGGAGATTCAAACCTAATTGAATTGAGCAGAGATAGCTCAGACATATGACTGGATCACAGCCGAGTCCTAATGTATCTCGTCCTGGTTTAATCAAATTTATTTATTATAATGTCATTAAGTAACATTTTCACTGTCACTGGTTTGAGGGCTATTTATGCTTTCATTTGTCTGATGCAATCTTTAAGAAAAAAAATTGAGGCACATTTTAATTAGTTTGTTTCTGCAAGTGACCTGCCCTGTGGTACAAGCACAACTCTGTACAGCAAATTTCTTTACAGCCTAGCTTCCAAAGCCAATATATGAAGAACAGAAAGTGTGCAAAACTTTTAATACTTAAAAATAATACCTTGATTCCTGTCAAACTGATTCCTGTATAAAAAAAATGTTCTTTATAAGTAACCAGGAGACATTACTCATTATGCTAGCTGTTTTATTTCCACTTGTTAAATTAACTTTGAACTGAAATGTCATTATATCCTAAGTGTCAAAAAAGATAATTAGATAATTACTAACAAGCTTTCCTCCCTCCATACTAACTGGGCCCTTCTTTTCTTTTACTCTATGGTAGTTTTGTAAACCAGAGTGTATAAGGACCTTCTCCTATCCATGGAACATTCAAAGCACTAGAACAGGGGTCCCCAACCTATGGTCCACAGGCCGGTCCCCACCCCCCATGCCCACTCATCTGTCGGGGGGGGATGGTCAGGCTCATTGCGAAAAAAGATTGGCCACCCCTACACTAAAAGGAACCTCCTTGCATTTGGTCAAAGTAGGGACAATGAAAATATTATAAATAGTTTTACCTGTATTTGTTGAACCAGTGATTTATATTGTCTTCAGCCAAAGAGTTTCCTTCCAGCTCACTAGCTTCATTGAGATCATAGCTCGCCATTTCTGCTGCTATCTGGTGTTTTGTGTTCTCAGAATGTATGTCTGTGAAGCTCCTGGCTAACACACCTGGGTAAGAAGAAAGGTTTTTTTTAATTAAATAAATTACAGTCTTTTAAAAAAGAATGTAAGAGTTAATACAGGTTTCTTTGTTGGCGTTTATACTAATAATGATGCAAATACATGTATAAGCTGAAAGACATAAAGAAAACAAGATGTGATATTGTTTAGCTGTTAAACTACAGTGGAACCTCGCTTAACAAATGGCTCAGTTAACACAAAAATGGCATAACAAAAGGAAATCAATAGAAAATAGTGGCTCAGTTAACAGGTTTTTTTTTTTGGAACAGATTAATTGGTTTTCAATGCATTCCTATGGGAAACCGCAGTTTGGTTAACAAATGTTGGTTTTCAAGGCATTCCTATTGGGGAAGAAGAAGCCAGGGCTGGTTGAGGATTCTGGCACCCCTCCCCCTGAGCCCCCCTCAACATATTGTAATGTAATTTATTGTTTGTAAGCTGCCCTGAGTCGCTACGGTGAGTGGACGGCAATATAAATTTGAACTAATAAATAAACAATAAAATAATAAATTGCATTCAATGAATCCCTATGGGAAATTCACTTTATAATTTTTTCATAGTACAAAAGGTCCCAGACAACGCATTAAATTTGTTAACCAAAGTTCCACTGTATTTGCAATTTTCTAGTTGGTGTAGGTTTTTAATCTGTTCAGCCAGAGATGGAAGCAGAAGGTAAAGGTTAGAACATTTTGGAGTTCAGATGATTTGCACTTAACTAGACAAGCGATGACAAATTGATATTGGTTTTGATATTGGTAGGTTTTGAATAAACAAATAAGTAACCTTCAGACTTGTATTCTTTAGTGAAGGCACTTTGCTAAGGATGTAGCTGTTACCTTTAAACATATGTCACTATAGAAAGCCTGTTGGATCATTTAACTTCCTATCTTTCTTTCATGCATGAAATTGAGACAATAAATCCACAATATCACTTCTAGCTTATCCGCCTTCCTACACATAAACAGTCTACAACCCATGCGATCAAGCACAATGGGATTGAAACGACAATCACATCTATGGGAGGACTACAATGAACACAGTCGGCTTACTTTTAAACATATATGTATAGGATTGTAGGGCTAAACTGGTTCCTTAAATAAATGGCATTACAGTGGCAGTCCTATGCATCTTTATGCTTAAATCTAATTGGACTAGGTGTTGTCCCACCTATGACATCTTTTCATGGTAAGGTAAAGGTTTACCTTGCTTGAAAGCAAGTCATATCCAACTCTAGGGTTCAGTGCTCATCTCTGTTTCAAATCGGAAGAGCCAGCGCTGTCTGCTTCTGCAGACGTTTCCGTAGTCATGTGGCAGGCATGAATAGACACCGGAGTGGTCCCTATTTATCTACTTGCAATTTCTTGCTTTCGAACTGCATGGTATATGTTATACAATTGTCTTGAGAGATGTTATATTCATTTACATCTATATGTTGTTTAAATCAGGAGTTCTCAACCTTTTTAAACTGGGGGCCAGGTCACGCTCCCTCAGACAGCTTTGAGGGCCGGTTGGCCATTTTGCACTTCCTTCACCACATGGAACATCCTGGTGTGGTAGAGGTGGTGGTGGGCCACATGAAATGGTACCATGGGCCACATCCAGTCCGCAGGCCGCAGGTTGAGAATCCCTGGTTTAAATTGATAGTTTGTTCAGTCATTTGTTGGCCATTCCTTCCTTCAGCAATGGTTCTTTTTCAAAAATCTCAACATGGCTTCATGGAATGACAGCTGTTGTGATTTGAACTGTTGCACAGGTTACCCCATTAATGCTGCTTCAATTATCAAAGAAGGAAGCCAACCATGTATGCGGAAGTAAAATACAGTCCACAAAGGCTCACGTTAATATAAATCTATTCTTCTTAAAGGTGTTAAAATTCCTGGTGTTTTTTTTTCTCCTTGCATTTTGTTAATATAACACTCCAGTCTTCTGTCTTTAATGCAACATACATGCAAAATCACTACTGAACAATCTTACATATTTAGAGGAATAGTTGTTCTTTTTTGTCAATTTGGAAGTATTTCTTATGAACCAACTTGTTCCTCGATGACAATCTTAACATAATGGTATTAAATCATTTCTAATCTATTATCCCTGCATATTGAGAAAGAAAACATTAGCTTCGTCTGTCTAGTTTATCTATTCTCTTGGGATTTTGTTTGTTTTAACGAGGAGCCATAACAAGAGCAAATGCCTACTACGAGAGAGAAAGTAACTTCTAATTATAGACTATTCGTGTGGAAGGATCCCGATAACACACTTGGAACATTTCAGACAGCAGACAGACCTCTGACCTTACCTTGATAGTCAAGGAGAATGGAAATGAGCAAGCGAGGGCAGACCTCTTCCAACACAGAACAGAACGTGGACAAGGCATCGGGACCTTTGCCAGTGAGTTTCTCTAAAAAATATGCAGCTTGCTTCTCGTGGCGCTCCTGGGACAAAATGTCTTTGTACTCCTCCAAGGAAAAGACTCTCTCGTAAACCAGATATGACAGCACTTTCTGTACATCCAGCTCTCTCACGATTCCCTCCCTGTGGTGGCTTAGAATATCAGCAAGCCACTGATTCCTATTTTTGCTCCATTTTTTGCTCGTTTTCGCACAGTTATAAAACCAAGACTGGGCCGACCATCCAAACATGCTTTCATTTAGGCTAAAAATAAGAAAAGAAGATATTCTAAGTATTCCGCGTCAGCTGTGCTGTCTTCGGGCAGGCTACAGTCACATAACAAGAATGCAAAATGCCTATTGTCTGCCTATGGATATTGCAATTCAACTGGAAAAGAGAAGGCCTATGTTCAAATTAAAGAAAGAAAAAGAAAAAATACAACACACACAGTGCTTGCAGTACTCTAAGAGGATTACGTTACACTAATTGGTCCTTTACAAGCATTAATAAGCATCACTACAACCAAAACAAGGCAGACAGGTACAGTATATAGCCAGTCTAATGTTAACTTTTAATTTTGTAACTGATGTTGGGGGAAAAGAGATACCGGTACATTGTTTTGTAGGAAGTGAATGAGACAAAATATCAGAGGAATAATTCATTTTAAACTCATGTTAAAGCAACACATAAGAATATACCTTCAGGTGAAATACCAAGCTTAATTTTCTGGTGGAACCACCACTCAAATCGTCCTACAATCAACTGATAGTTGCTCCTTTTAAATAGAATTTCGAAGTCAATTATATTGCATGCTGTGTACTTACACAAACAAGGTTTGGGAGTCTATGTCTTGCTGCTGAGATGTCTTTTGGAGAAAGTAAAGATAAATAATTTTGAATTTATCCCCCTGAAGGGTGGCACTGGTAATTTCTAACATTAAGTATTGTATATTTGTTGATTTAGTGCTTCATTTTCTTTTCAAAATGCTGATAAATAGCATCTACTTAATGAATTAGGATTAACTGGAGATATTCTTACAGCTCTAATGTAGGTGTGCTGCCAGCTGTAATTATTCATTGAGGATCACACTTGTATAACATCCAACTTAACATGTAAATGCTTGTGAACTATAACAGGATTATATTTGACTTCACTTTCTGCTAAGTTTCTGCAAGAATTTTAATATTTATTTATACAAACAATGCTACCACTGTCTGAATCTGCTAAGTGAATCTGCCAGGCATCAAACTGTCACTATATGACCTTCCAACACAGCTATTATTTTGCATACATTTCTATCATTTCCCACTTAGCATTCCAAGTATGACTTCTAAGGAGCTACAGATCATAACGCCTTCTGATTGGGGCCCATATAGAAAAGTGAAGGCCCCCCCGGGGGGGGGGGCACAGAAAAATTCAGAAAACAAACAGTCTTCTAATTTTTCCCCATGAAGCCTTTCCTCCTCCCACCCCACCCCCTTGGAAAAATTGAAAAAGGAAGAAATTAATTATGGAATGCTTTATTTTATCACGATGAATAAAATATTCAAGAGTATTTATACTCCAAACTGTTTGTAAAAACTATATACAGTATAGCTCAGAAAATGAGTCTAATTAAATTTCACGCCAATTCATTGAATCTTATTCACTTCCACACACTCCCCCTCCCCCTTTCAATTCTTTTTTAATGGGAATGGGGGCCTTATGTCTATTTGATGCTATGGAGAGGAAATATAAATAATTTTCTTTGTTATTAATATTGATTGATTCTTCTGGTCTTTTCTAAAAGGTTTTTTTGCCTGCTCCGCTTAAGGTAGCAAAATCAAAGAGGTTCTGTCAGTACAGTTAAAGAGATTGTTGCTCCATTTGTTATAATTACCAATTATGTTGCTTTGGCTTTAGTTTATTTGTGATCCTCTGTTTTTTACTTAAGTTAAATTATACTTCTTGACATGGATAATTGGCAAAATTCAATTAGCATGTTTAATAATTAGCTCCATATTTATTACCTTCTCCAGGATTTTCATGGTTTTCCTTATTCTCTCCAATTTTATCCTCACAACCTCTTGTGATAGGCCTAAGAAATACTGACTGCCCCAAAGTCAAGCAGGAGGTTATCGGTATGTAGACACAGTATTCTTAGACCTTTAAAGGTCTTGCCTGAAACAAGCCCTACAATGCCTTAGATCAGCATTCCCAAACCTTTGGGTTTTGGACTTCAATTCCCAGAAGCCTAAGTCATTTCCCCAAAGCACTGATCAGTAGATGAGGGCTTCTGGAAATTGAAGTCCAAAACTCAAAGGCTGGGGAACACTGCCTTAGATGACAAAGGCAAATTTGTTAATCTGCAAGGGTTTAAATCAGGAGTTCCCAACCTAAGGCCTATGGGCCAAGTCCAGCCCACAGCACCATTTCATGTGCCCCACCCCACCCCTCCAAGGGCATTCAAGAAACAAAATGGCCACCTCTTTGAAGCTGTTGGGACAAAATTGCCACCCACATTGTGCAGGCAGGGCAAAATAGCCATATGGTTCTCAAAGCTGACTGTGACCCGGCCCCCAGTTTGAAAAGGTTGGGAACCCCTGGTTTAAATGGTAATGTATTGTCTGCCTGCAGTGTTACTCTTTATAGTTCATCATTACAATATGAATCAGAATTAGATTCTTTATGTATTTAAAGATACATGCAAAGCCTACATTTTTGCAAAAAAAATAAAAATAGTCAATGCTTAAAAGTCTTATTTCTTGAAGCTAGTGCTCTGGGGTGCTGCCATCTTGTGCTTGTTAGCTGATACTGCAATTTCCTGTGTGGGCAAAACACAGACATTACATTCTTCCAGGGTGTGCATGACAAATTGTGTTTGCTTACAGACAATTTTCCAACCTTAAATATGGTGTTGATACATATCAGGCCACACTACATGGTTACAGCAGCAGTAGCAGGGTTATTTTACAGAATTAGCTATATATATAGTATAACAATCTTTCGTTCTTTCTCAAATTTACCATTGGAGGGCCAGGAAGGGGTGGGGTTGCAATTAAAGAGGAGAAATTGAAATTTGACAGTAAGATGATGAGTAGATTGTATCAATAAATTCTATGGTACAGCTAGTGCAGGGGCGGCCAACCTTTTTGCACCGCAGAACAGCTGATCACACCCCCTGGAACATCTAAGCAGGCCAGACCATGCCCCTGGAAGTGGGCGCATTTACAGCTGATGTAAAAGTACCCTCTTCTACTTCCAACAGGCCGGTTGGAATGGCGTTGCGGGTTGGCCCCGGCCCACCCTTGAGCTAGAGGCTCAAATAAAAATGGGGCCTTTTAACTCTTCTCCAAATTGTGCAC
This sequence comes from Bradypodion pumilum, assembly GCA_035047305.1. Taxonomy (NCBI): domain Eukaryota; kingdom Metazoa; phylum Chordata; class Lepidosauria; order Squamata; family Chamaeleonidae; genus Bradypodion; species Bradypodion pumilum. The sequence continues at coordinate 25,746,087 of JAWDJD010000012.1, read as the reverse complement.
AACTAAAAAGCTATTTTATTTGGAAAAATTCTGGCAAAAGTATTTGTTTCAATTCTTAAAAGACAACATCCTAACCATTGTGTAATAGCCGGCAATTTACATTAGTTAATCGCAGTGTCTACTGTCAGGATGCTTGTCTAAATCAAAATTCTTTACCTGTATTAATGGTACTGTATTTATTAGGAAAGTTTATGGCCTGTGTGTGTCTATTCTGTTTCATTCAGTTTCCTCCCCTGCAATTATGTACACTGTGTATATAAATCTGTAGCCTAAAGATTGTCTGAGTAAGCAGACTGTAATCAATTACGTACTATAATTTTAAAGTTGCCATAATATTTTTTGTTTTTTATACATGCAGAAGGGTGGGTGGGAACTAACATGTCTTTGAATGCATGGACAGGATTCTATGACTGAGCTAGCAGAATACTGTACTATCAGACCCTTCAAACAATAGTGACCCTTCAATGTTATTGAATACTCTCTACTCTTCCTAAAACATCTAGCAAAAGCTACTTCTGATGCCTTAGAGGGAAAGTTTGAAGGTATGCATGTCTACATCTAAGGAAGGGGTTCTCAATGTTTTCCCTCTGCGGGCCAGACCATGCCCCCTCACAGAGCAGTTCGGGCTGGACACGTGGTTCTCCCACCGTAAAACGCGCCCATGGCTGTTGTAAACATGTTTACGACAGCTACAGGTATATTTATAGTGCATTTTTGGCTGTTTTTGCTGCTTCCGGTGCTCCCGTCAACAGCGGGAGTATGGACAGCACATTTTTTTGCTCTTTTCACTGCTTCTGGCAGTGGCAGCAAGGGCGGCAGGCCACATGAAATGGCACCACAGACCGGGGCCGGCCCACGGGGTGTAGGTTGCAAACCCCTGATCTAAGGGCTGAACTGTGGATCATTTTCCAAAGCCAAACTATTTTTTTCTTCATCAAAAGCAATGGCCTGTTCTTATGATTATTAGGGCCAATCCTCCTGCTGGACAGAATTTGTGTATCTTTTTAAAAATTCTGTACAGCATTATAGTGAGATATATTGAAATAATTATATAAATATGAATTATTTGCAGAATAATTCTGTAGGGAACCCGGGTTGCATGAAGCAGAGAAACAAATTCTTCAGATATTAATGGTTCAAAACAGTCATAAACAGGTGTCAATGAAAAGAGTGTTTAAAGACCAGGCTTGCAATGCATTTAAAAGTGATAACTACATCCAATGTTAAAATAAATGATGTAGGCTCCCCCGAGTCTGAGCACATCCAAACTCAATAGGATTTACTTTTAAGTAAGGATTTAATACCTTTTGTACTCTGCTATACAGAATCAGGTATTTTGAATGTTTTAATCTGTTTTAACTAATAATGTTCTCAACACTCTGCTAAATTATATTTTAATGTTAATGTTTTTTTAGAATATGTATCTAGTTACCTAGATAGATGTGAATTATTAAATTCATTATTATATCTGGTGTTGAATGTCTCATTCTCCAGGCACCAAAACATGAAAGAAATATCTTAAATGCAGCATTTTGCAAAGCTTTTCTAGCAAAGTCCTAGCGAATAATCAACAATATCATAAATAGTATATTTCCACTCAGCAAATACAGAGGGGAATACTGAGGCATACATTGACATGAATATATGCTGTCCTAAATTGCCTCAATTTCATCAATTTATTTACAGTATTGAATTATGAACTTCAGTTGTCTACATTAATGTTGATATATGCAATAAGTTATAAATTAATTTTCTGGTTTTAAAGGACTCTTGGTACTCTTTTACCTAGTGCCAGATAAACATTTATTTTTCTTACATATCAAAACTTTGCTGACCAATACCAATTTATTATTATTTATTGAAAGCATTTTTTCTGAAGTAGCACTGAATGTTTGGGAAACGACACTGCTTTTTTCAGTGTCTACTTTGAGATTATATTGTGTTTATGTTTATTTCTTAAACTTTTTTTAAAAAAAAATCTTTATTTAATGTTGATACCCTAAAGGTTTCCCTTGTGCGAAAGCCAGTCGTATCTGACTCTAGGGTTCAGTGCTCATCTCTGTTTCAAAGCTGAAGAGCCAGCGCTGTCTGCTTCTGCAGACGTTACAGTGGTCATGTGGCAGGCATGACTAGACACCGGAGCGCACATAACACTATTACCTTCCCACTGAAGTGGTCCCTATTTATCCACTTGCAATTTCTTGCTTTCGAATTGCTAGGTTGGCAGGAGCTGGGACAAAGACAGGAGCTCATTCCATCTTGCAATACTCGGGAATCGAACTGCTGACCTTCCGCCTCCCAGCCAGTGTCTTAACCACTTGAGCCACTGCAGTTGATACCCTAGCCCATAATAAATATTGTTTTCCGCCTAAAGGGTGTTGTTAAAATTTTGTGCTTTAAAAAAGAACAACACAATTGTCTTTTCTTAAGCTTTACATAATAATTTTGTTTTTCCAAGGGCATTTTGTTGAGTTTCAGAATTATCAAGGAATATTACTATTCTCTCCTATTTCCCACTGGTTTAAAAAATATTTGAAAGAAACATCATGCCTTAACATTTACCCCATTTCTGACATTTAAAATCTCCAACAATCATGATTTTTCAGACCCATTTCGAAGCTTTACCTTATTTTCCAGCAAACCTCAAATGTAAATATCATAACAAAGGATCATGCAGATGGTGTGGGTAAAAATCATTTTTAAAAGCATGCCTTTCCACTATTGTCAACTGCTGTGCAAGCTCCTAATAAGTTTTTATTTGTAAAAATAAACCTGAGGTAAAGGGAAAGACAATACAACGTGAGGAGCTGAGGCCACCACAGAAAGAGTACAGATTTTAACCAGCAGCCTATTAAAAAGTTCTATATTAATTTCTCTACATTTATTTGGTCAAGTGGGAATTGCATTGCTCTTAAATTTCTTTAATTAAGTAGACCAGCATCAGGAGCCAACATATAAACAAGAGATTAATTGACATAAACACAGGTTGTCCTAAATTGGCTCAATTTGGTCTTAAAAATACATTTTTTTCATCAATCAATAAATTGATGAATCGTTGCTTATGTGTTTTAATCTGGATTTTAACTATGGGTTTTTAAGGTAATGTTTTAGCTTTTGATGTTTTAATTGTTCTATATTGTATTTTTCCCCTTTCCCCTTTTGCTGTTAACCGCCCTGAGTGGTGCTTCCACCAGGAGAGTGGGATACAAATTAACAAAATAAATAAATAAATAAATAAAATGTATAATTTGAAACCTCTAAGGATACTCTTTTACCAAATACTCTTACACTTTAAAATACAGCAGTTAAATCTTTAAAGTGTCATTTTTTTTACTGATTTATTTTAAAAACAGACCTTTTAAATTCTCCTCAGATTTTTCTGGCCATTATTTCATGCCAATTGATATTTTAATCCATGGCCCTTTCCCCTCACGAAACCAATCCATCAATTTTTATTACGGTTCAAGACCAACAAGGTTCCTCACGAATGTTATTTCTTTCTTTATATATATTATTTAATTTAATTTAATTTTTAAACTTCTATGCCCACTCAGGCAAGACCCGACTCAGGGTGGCTTACATCAGGTCTAAAAACATAAAACAGATTTAAAAAAAAAAAACAGTTAACCCCCCCCCCCACCCTATTCATAAAAGAAATAGAGGAAGGGACTCTGAATTATTTATGAATATTTATAAAAACTGGTCTGGCTGTCAGGGTGCAATAAGGTTTGCTAGGGAAGGCTTTGGTCTCTTATGGCTTTTGTAAGCCGCCTTTGATTGAGGTGTTTGGTTTTTTTTTTAACAAAAGCTGAGGGGAGAGGGATAAACTTGAAATAAGATGATAAATAATACAATATAATATGAAAAATGTGTTTAAAAGCAAGACTAAAGTTTTAGGGCCGTGTAGTTTTGAGGGGAGCGAGTGGGTCAAAGTCGCCTCAGCTTGACGCTCTGAGGCAACTAAAATGGCGCCGCCGCTGTTGTAGTATTGGCGGGAAAGGGGGGAACGAGGCGGGACGGCCGCCGCCTTCCTCCTCCTCTTCCTCCTTCATCATCATCATCATCATCTTCCCCACCGCCGCCCTCATCATCATCCCGGCGTGAAGCGGGAGATGGCATCCGTGGCGGTGGCCGAAACGGTGGCCTCACGCCTGGCCCGGCAGGAGCGGGAGATCCGCGCCTTGGCCGCTGAGATCGCCCGCCTGAAGGAGCCCGAGCGCTGGCCCGGAGGAGACCCTCCGCCCGGCCCGGAGCTCCAAGCCCTGAGGGCCGAGAACGAGAAGCTCCGCTACCGCCTCCTCCACCTCCAGCGGAGCCTCAGCGCCGAGTTGGGCCGACACGGAGCACCGGAACCGCCGCCTCAGGCAAAATCGCTACCCCGGGAGGTGAGGTGAGGCGAGGCAAGGCCCGGGAATCGGCCCCGTCCCCCGCCGCTTCTCGGGTGGGCTTTGCTACCTAGGCCCCGGCCGGGATGATGCCTCGATTTTCCCTTTATTTAAAGCTAAAACTTTCCCATACACGCGTCTATTTAGTCACCCTGATGCGGATTCATTATTATTCAGAAGCAGACAGCGCTGGCTCTTCAGCTTTGAAACACAGAGACGAGCACTGAACCCTGGAGTCGGATACGACTGGCTTTTGAGCAAGGGAAACCTTTATGCAGATTCATACTTATTTGCATTTGGACCCCGTAGATTTACCTTCAAACCCCATTCAATGGATGCATTGATTTTACCTATACAGTATGTGCCAACCTAGCAGTTCGAAAGCAAGAAATTGCAAGTGAATAAATAGGGACCACTTCGGTGGGGAAGGTAACAGCGTTAATCCGTGTGCGCTCCAGTGTCTAGTCATGCCTTCCACATGACCACACAGAAACGTCTGCAGAAGCAGACAGCGCTGGTCTTCGGCTTTTTGAAACATGAGCACTGAACCCTAGAGTCGGATACGACTGGCTTTCGAGCAAGGGGAACCTTTTCCTTTATTTATTTACACTTAAAACCCCATTCAGTTGTGTGTTTATCTACCCTTATGCAAATATATACAGTACTTGTATAAAAAACAATATGTGTGTAGATTTACCTTCAAACTCCTTTCAATGGTGCATTGATTTACCTATGTATGCATAACAACAACAACAACAACAACAACAACAACAACAACAACAACAACAATGTAGATATCTTTATTTTTTGTATTCATGTAATATATTTATTCTCTTTCTGTGCTTAGGAGGTGCCCAATGAAGACCATGAGCTTTGCCACGCGAAACATAAAAAAGAGAAGAAGAAGGAAATACAAGCTGCAGATGGGGGTACGAAGGAGGTGAGTGACCTTATTAAAGTGCCTATGGAGCATCTTGGTTTCTGTTACAGAGTTTGGAAAAATAAAATCCTTTTTTTTGTGGTAACGCTCTCAGTGTACCCCAACAAGAAGGATCAGAAGGCGCTTGTGGCTGGAGAGATTCTGGGGGATGTAAAATGAAATAGTAACTTTTGCTGTTTTGTATATGGAGCTCCTGTCTTGGTCCCAGCTCCTGCCAACCTAGCAGTTCGAAAGCAAGAAATTGTAAGTAGATAAATAGGTACCACTTTGGTGGTAAGGTAAACAGCATTCCGTGCACTCTGGTGCCTAGTCATGCCTGCCACATAACCACGGAGACGTCTGCAGAAGCAGACAGCGCTGGCTCTTCGGCTATGAAACAGAGGTGAGCACTGAACCCTATAGTTGGATATGACTGGCTTTTGAGCAATTTTTACCAATATGGAGCAGACCATAGACTTAACGGAGATGTGTTCCTGACTGCCTTGATGACCAGGTCAGCAGTTTGAGATGGTGCGCATTGTGTGTCCCAGCTCCTGCCGTCCTTGAATCTCATTTTTCCCCCTTCTGGAGCAAATAGCCACAGCTGGATCATTCATTTGGGCCATTCGTTGTCAAAGAAAAAAGCCTCTTTTAAACTGAATGATTGCTTCGCTTTTTGTGCAGTAGGAACATGTGCAGTAAATTTCAAAAGCAACCCTTTTCTTCCTGGTTCTGACCCGCTGTTTATGATTCTGGCCCATGTGTGCAGCTGCTGCAGTCATGAATGTAGTGTGGAAATCATTTATTCATGTACTGCATATTTTTATCTTGTTTTATTCAAAGTACAGTACTGTATAGGGGCCATTCAACAATTACATGATCCTCGAAGGGTGGGGGGTCTGCCACCTGGATTACTGGGGGGTGGGTGGGTGAGATTAGGCCAAAGATTACGTAATCCATTTGGAGCTGTTGTGGTTTCAAAACATGGCACTTTTGTAGGTTTAAAAATGATTTCTGGGAATTTTGATCCAATTTGAGATTATTGAATCCTGGCTGATACGTTCTGTATTAGGCACCAATAATGAAAAGTTGTTTTTTGGAAATAAAGTAGGAAATAAAGAATGTACTTAGTCTATAGGGCATTGTAAATATCACTGGGTGTTATGTGTTTGTTTATGTGTTTGTTTATGTTGATATATTGATGTATTTGATGTAATGTTTATTTTTGTTATTAGAATTGTAATAAAAATTTATATTAAAAAAGAGTTTCGATACAAAAGCGCTGGATTGCGTATTTTAAAGGGGGGTTCGAAGCGAAAATTACGGTCAGATTACATGGGGGGAGTGGGTCAATTTCCCGCAAAAAAATGGATCACTTAATTGTAAGGCTTAAGATAGTTAACAAAAATGATTACAATAAGAAGTTAACATTGAAACAGTTTAAAAGGCTAGATGTGAAACAGAATTGATAAAGTAACATGAATAAGTACCACAATCGGGCATAACATTGTAACAACAACCTTTTGTTGCCGGCTAATCTTACACTACTAGGTCAGATGAAAGGAACTGCAAAATGAACCCACCCAAAAGTGGCTTCATTTTGGCACTTTCATGTCTGGGCTAGACACAGAAGTAGAAGAAATGAGTGCAGTTGTGATCTTGGGACTTGTTCAGTGGGGTTGGCGCCTGGGAACCTGATAAATCGGGGTCTTTCTTGATTGGACCGATGTGATATTCCACTCTGCGTTGTTTGTGTCAATCACAGGAGCCCATCTTCATCAAAGGCAGGCTGAAGCTTTATGAAATGCTGAAGAAAGAACATGACATTCTCCTTGCTTCCAGAGCATCCACTCAGAGCAGGCCAATCAAAATCACTCTTGCCGATGGGAAGAAGGTAGAAGGAGAATCTTGGAAGACAACCCCATACCAGATAGCTTTAGGAATCAGGTAATTTTAAATGTCAAACAATGTCATTCGACGTAAGTTTCTTGTATAACTATTTGTTAATGCATCAGACAAAGAAACACCAAGGTATACATTTATTAAAGTCTCAAGCATGCCATAGGACTCTGTTACGTTTGTAAAGGTTTTGTTTATCTGTATACTTATGATGGCAAAATATTGGTTTTCTATTTCTCATCTGTAGCCGAGGTCTTGCTGATAACGCTGTCGTTGCTAAAGTGAATGGGGAACTGTGGGATTTAGACAGGCCAGTGGAAGGAGATTGCACTTTGGAGCTGCTTCTGTTTGATCATGAAGAGGCTCAGACTGTACGTATCATTTATTTTGTCTTTCCCTTTGTAAAATTAGTACATCTGTAAGAACAGAAGTCCTGATCCTCTATGAGAAATTCATGTGCAGGAACCAGCATGATTCCATCTTCCACATGGCTGAGTTTCACGGACTCAGGTTGAACTGGGTGGGCTTGACATGTTCGTGGGTGTAACTAGCAGAAGAGGGTGCGTCATCCGTGTGATCAAAGCTTAACTGTGTGTAAATTGGCAGTACCTTTGTAGTTTTAGTCTGGCTGGACATCCCACTGCGGTAATAGAGTAGACCGTACAGTGCAGCCAGTGGCATTCTTCCTGTTTTTCATTTTTTCATGAAAATGATTTCCAGGTAAAAATGTATATTCGGGTACGAGTAGAAGCCAATGTCATCTTTGTAGTGCTCTAAATTTCTGAATGTTTATTAACACCTTCATCTAGTCTGCTGCAAAAGAGTAGACAATATACGAAATTTTGCAGAATCATTAGTAAAGGTAGTAAGCCAAAAGCACAGCAAGGAGTAAGAAGAGGAAACATTCCTGAATTTGAACAGTTGTTTTAGACATGCTCACTGTGAGATATGTGTGCAAGTTTTAATGAAACACATAAATGTTTGCATTGCCCACCTCTACTCAAATGATGAGGGATTAAGTCTAATTAAGAAGTCTTACTGTGTTGCTATCTTTGATTTTCTGTTTCTCTTTCAATCCAGGTTTATTGGCATTCTAGTGCTCACATCCTTGGAGAAGCCATGGAAAATTATTACGGTGGATGTTTATGTTACGGACCTCCCATTGAGAATGGTTTTTATTACGATATGTTCCTTGAAAACAGGTACCCTTGTGTCCCAAAGCATCAATATTTAAAAAACTTGAAACATGTATACAATTGGATGACAATTTTAATGTACAATGTTTAGTAATTATAACAGCAATAAGAAATGTCTCCTCTAAATTCTTTCCTGGTGTGCTGTTTGTTTCTGTCTGTTGGAAATGATTTCTCATCTGGGGGGTGGAAATGGTCACATATGGGCATGCCTCCTCACTGTCAACCATAAGTGATGGTCAAGCATAAGTATTTTGCCTACCAAATGGAGTAGCTTACCAAAGAGACTCCAACTATGGCCCTGTCCAGACAGGAGAATTTGGAATGGTCCGGTTTGCCCTTAAAAGTTATTATTATTATTAGTACAATCTGTTCCATTTCTCACTCAAGCGATCTTTCTGTTCACATCAATCTTCGTATTTTCTCCCTGGAGGAGTTGAACATCTTTGTTCTGCTTTGCAGTGCATGAGCTGGTTGGTTACTAGTTTTTTGTTCTTTTCTTTCCCTAGAGGCGTGTCTAGTACAGAATTCCCAACACTGGAGAACATGTGTAAAAACATCATAAAGGAGAAGCAGCCTTTTGAAAGGCTAGAAATCCGCAAGGAGACCCTGCTGGACATGTTTAAAGTGAGTCTCTCTCTCTCTGTGTGTTTGTTAACACAGGAAATTGCCCAGTGCAAACATTGTCCTGAACTTCGTAACCGAAAGAATATTCTGTGCAGTCTGTTTTTTTGTAGTATGCAAATACAGAGAGCCTTCAAACACTCCAAATATCTGTAATACGGGCAAAGGTAAAGGTCGCCCTTGCTTGAAAGCCAGTCGTATCTGACTCTAGGGTTCAGTGCTCATCTCTGTTTACAGCCAAAGGACCAGAGCTGTCTGCACGGAATGTTGTTTACTTTCCCATCCAAATGGTACCTGTTTATCTCCTTGCAGTTTCTTGCTTTCGAATTGCTAGGTTGGCAGGAGCTGGGACAGACGGTGGGAGCACGCTCCATCATGCAGCACTTGGGTCTTGAACTACTGACATAGGTCTCCAATATCAGGGAGATTGCCACCAGTCCTAGAAAAAGGATTCCAGCAATATTTTCCTCCTTCTTTCCCACTTAGATAGGGCAGAGAAGTTAGGGGTGTTGGCTGACCTTATGGGGAAAGGCTAGCATAGAAAAGGAAAGAACGAGAATCAGTAGATACAGGTTGATGTAATAAATCAGGGGTGCCCAAACTTTTCAGGCCGTGGGCCGGTCATCTGGTTTAGCGGGCCAGTCATGTGGTTCCTTCCACCAAAAGCGGAAGTAAAACGCGCCTTGCCATCTGTTTTGCAACAGGATGAGATAGATTTTAGGCTGCCATTTTCTCTGCTTAAACCTGGGGTGCCCAAACTATGGCTTGTGGACCGGATCTGGCCCCAGTGCCAATTTATCCTGCCCGTGCCACCCTTCTCACTCCCGAAAGTGGAAGTGAAACTTGTGGGTGTGTTTTCCACTTCCAGGATCAATGAGAGCGGCGTGAACCGGATGAATTGGCATCTGGGCCGGATCCAACCCACGGCCTGTAGTTTGGGCACCCCTGTAATAAATGATTGCACAACCAGTCCTTCATAGTAAAAAAATGCCCATCCCTTGCTCTGATTGGAGTGAAAAGGGAATTGTTTATTTTATTTAATGTGTTTGTGTCTTTTTTCACATCATAGCTATGCCTCAACTACCTGTTTTCTTTTCTTGCTTTGAGAACTGAAAGCGCGCATGACCAATGACCATGCTAAATCAAACAATTTTGGAAACTGTAGTCCAAAAATCTAATTTCTGCACCGTCGACTTGAGACCGTCTCTACTGTTTCCTCTTGAGAGTGGCTACTTCTCTTCATATTCTATGTGGGTCAGGAGATGGCTTTAGCGTGGGGACACATTGTGTGATCTTACCTTTTAATGTATAGTGAAAGTATTTCTCGGAAGATCCTGTGCATGATATAACTGACCAAAATAAAAAAAATCCAGTCTATCTCATCTCTTGTGTAATCTCCCTTGTATGTTTCGTAACATGCACTGTTTTGCTGGTAGGGATGTCAGAAACCCTGGGCTGTGTCTGAATGAATTACTCAGAAAACTTGTTAGTTGATGGAAGATTTGCAGTAGCTTGACAAGAAGGCAATTTCCCAACATTTCAGATAATAAATGAGAAGGGACCCTTAATATATTGGTGTGGCACTTCGAATGATCTAAACTCAATCCCTGGCATCCCAATTAAGAACCTCTAGAGCAGGGATTCTCAGCCTGTGGGCCAGATGTGACCCATGGCACCATTTCATGTAGCCACCCACCACCTCCACCACCTGGAAATGCCATGTGGTGGAGGAAGGGCAAAATGGTCGTTCGGCCCCCGAAGCTGTCTGGGAGCATAACCTGGCCCCTGGCTTTAAAAGGTTGGGAACTCCTGCTCTAGAGACCCTGAAGGTATCCTGTCATTCAAAGAAAGCACATACAGATGGTTAGTAGTTTGTTGTGATAGGAACATTTTCATTGGCATGCCATTGGAATTGATAAAGTTTCCTGGGCAAACTTGCTTCGTATTCCGGGGGGAGGGAACATAACCTGAGACATTATTTTCAAAGGATTTTCATTCATAACCCAAAAACTTCATTACCCAGGACATGTGTAACCCGAAGTACCACTAACTCCAAAAACATTTCAGTTCTTAATTTTTCCCCTTCCTCTCTGTATCTGTTTTCTCTTCTGCATAGTACAACAAGTTTAAATGCCGGATCCTGAATGAGAAAGTTGACACACCAGTGACAACCGTGTATAGGTAAGAACATTTACAATGCTTCTTTTTCTTCATGATGAGAAAAGCAAGATTTTTACAGTCTATTTGTTTATGGAGCAAAGAGTGAGATAAGAATAACGGGGGTTAGCATGTGATGCAGTTTCATGCTTAAGGGAGCATAACTGAAATTGAGCATGGTTTTTTCAGTTGACAAGTTACGGCATGCATTAGGTCTGCAAGTCAGACGTGGAAGCACTCGTTTCAAGTAGATGTATAGTCTGTAATTCATGCTTATGTTAGGCATCGTGTCTACCTGGAGAGAAGCTGCAGTTAGAGCCATTGTTACACATCCAGACATTGCTGATCCTGCAGAAATAAGGGGTGAATTTATGAAGCTGAGTGGATGGGAAACGAAGGTATACACGCAGTTCTTAACCTCTAGTATATCTGTTATTTATTTAAAGGGTTAAATTATTTCTTGCAGTGGCTGAGTTTCACTTCAACTCTGGCAACAGTAATAAAAAAACTCAGAATAAAACACAGTTGTATGTATAACACACTTTTATCTGTACTGTTTCCTGATCGGCAATATAAATAAAATTATTTTTTATCCAAAAATGTGATCTACAAATTATATCTTGTAATAGGTGCGGCCCGCTGATTGACTTATGCAGAGGCCCTCATGTGAGGCACACTGGAAAAATTAAGACTTTAAAGATTTTTAAGGTAAGAGGGCTTTTTCAAAAAAAAAAATTGAGGATTTTTCAAGAATGAGAGAAAAACAACCTTAGTCGGGAATGATTCATTTCAGTTTAACAGGTTGATTCACATGTAACCTTGAGCTACATAGATGGGTATCTGTGAGCCTAAATAATGCCTTCAGTTCTTCTATTCTGCTACAAGGCCAGGAAGCAGGTTAAACCAGGGGTCATTTTCTGTGCTTCATGCTTGGCTATTATGTACAAAGGAAGAATTGTTGAAGAAACCAAATATAACCTGCCAACAAGCACTTGATTGTTTTGCTAGTTTGTTTTTAAATAAACGGTGTAGAACGGGAAAGAAGCTGGTTTTATTTAAATTGCGAGATGTATACTTACTAAACAATATTTGTACCCCTTTACCCAGCAGACTTGGGAAGCATTGCAGAATTAAATCTTTTTTTAAAAAAGTACATTCTAAGCAATGTTACCTTTCTCAGGTCAGAAAAGTCATTAATTAGAGGTGATATGCAAAGTATATGTGAACCTCTTCTAGGCCATGGTCACGGTGCCAAATGTCCTTTAAGAAGAAACCTTAAGGCCAAGAAGCTCTGGATTGCAGACATAATATGCTTGCAACAGGAATAACAAATTAAGCTAGCAATGAGACCAAAACCTGTCCCACAAAACAATTTTGTTGGCCTAGTTCCTCACCATTTAAAGACCAAAATACTGTACCGCTAGACAATTATACCTTCAGGCAGCTTAGAAGAAGCTTAGTTCTCTAAATCAAAGTGTCAGAGGAACCATACACACCGTTTTAATTTTCTTTGTTTATGGCAGAGTTTCTTCAGGACCAGAAATGAACTTTTAGTTGCTTTCAGGTTCTCTGGGAGAAGCTTAGTAAGACCTGGGTGGTGGAAAACAGTCCCAGAAACCCTACATAGTTGCCCACCTCATTCGGTGAGCAGATCTTAAAGCAGAGGTTTCTAACCTTTTCAAGCTGGGGGCGGCCAAATCACGCTCTCTCAGTCAACTTCGAGGGCCGGACGGCCATTTTGCTTTGCCTGCACGATGGGGGTGGCCATTTTGTCCCAACAGCTTCAAAGGGGTGGCCATTTAGCTTCTCAAATACCCTTGGAGAGGGGTAGAGGGCCACAAGAAATGGTGCCACAGGCCGGATCCAGCCCACAGGCCTTAGGTTGGGAACCCTTGTCTTAAAGGAAGAAGGTCAGCAACTAAGGCTGTCTCCTAATGCACGTAATGTCCACCTTGCTCTCTCTCGGTCAGTCTGGCTGGAGAAGAGTGGAACCCACTGTGGGAGGGCTGCAGGCAGCTACAAGAGAGGGAACTGGGCAAGTTTAAGCTTCCTGTAATGACTTTGCTTTCCCTCTGGCATTTGCTTTGAAATGTGTGTGCATTGTATATGATATTTTGTAATTGTAACTTGGATTTTATAATTGTATCTTGGTGTTTTGTAACTTGCACATGCTTTGTAATTTGTATATTTTGTATCTCATTGCTTGCGGATCTTGTACCTTTATTTGTGCTCTTGTTAAATTGTATTTTTGTCTTATTGTATTTTAATTTAACATGTTGTAAGCTGCCCTGAGTCGGCCTGTGCTGAGTAGGGCGGGGTATAAATTAAATAAACATAAACATGTAATGTTTCTTTTTTAAAAAAATGCAGTAAGAAGCGACCTGAGGATTCCTTTTCTCTAGGAGTTTCTTAGTTCTGTGAGAACATTACAGGAGGAGAAGGCCTGTGATTTGCATTTTATTTTAAAATTCAGGAGTTTGATCAGCCAGACTGATTGAGTAGAGTCAGGCCTTATAGGAAGATGTTGCCTATTCTTCCACTTCAATCTTACTGTCTTTTTCAATCAGCTTCCAAATAAATCCATGTTTCACATCACTGGATTTTAATGTGAGGTCATGAAAGGCATTTTTTTTAAAGTAGAGTTTGCAGGTTGGGGTAAGATATCAAGGCTTTTCTAAAGCCAGGCTGGTTTATAAAAGACAGATTTTAAAGTCTTTTTTTTAAAAGCCAAATAAAACATGCTGGACGATTTCATCCAGAATTTGTCTTCTGAGAGTAGCTAAGCAAATGCCTGTGAGATGAAATAAACTGACCTATATATTGGGGCATTTTTCTACTAAAACACAGCACTTGGTTTATTAAATTCTGCCAGTCCAGTTCTTTCAGTGTTTATTTAGAAAATTAAATCTGCGTGTATTAGTCATGAAAGTGAAAAACTTGCGTACAAAGGACAAATGTGTCGCAGTTTCCGTTGTACAGGCTGTGTGTTTTCATGGTTGAATGCAGGAAGAGGGAAAAGCTGGGGTTTGAAGAGTCATTTGACAAGTGAGAAAAGTGACGTACAGATATTCTGGGATGTAGTTTCAGGCACAATGGGGCACAGCAAAGACGGAGGGTGGTGAGGTTGAAAAATGACGTCCAAGGGGGGAAGGCTTGGATCTTAGTCTTGTAAAAGAAGAGCCCTGATGGTGCAGTGGTTAAACTGCTGTGTTGAAGCCAAAACGTTGAGTTCAATCCTGACTAGGATTCAAGGTTGACTCAGCTTTCCATCCTTCCAAGGTCAGCAAAATGAGACCCCAGCATGTTGGGGACAAAATCCTAATTAACTTGTGAACCACCCAGAGAGAGCATTAAGTGGTATGGGGTGGTATATAAGTGTAATTGCTATGAGCAAATGACGGTCTGCTGGCTGTCTATGTCTGCAGATGTTTCTATGGTCATGTGGCAGGTAGGACTAGATGCTGAAGCACACGGAATGCTGTTACCTTTCCTGCCAAAGCAGCACCTGTTCATCTACTTATGATTTCTTGCTTTCGAACTGCTAGGTTGGCAAAAGCTGGGACACATGCACAGAACTCTGTAATTTATTTATTTACTTCCTATTTATTTACTTGCAATTTCTTGCTTTCAAAGTGCTAGTTAGTCTTTACTAATTTTGAGCATCCCTAAGATGGGACAACTCTGGATTCTGTACTGCTTCTGCTTGCGTAGCGTCTGGTCCTTGGCTAGGTAGTTTTGCATTGTTAACTCCATGGAGCCATGCTGGGCTGTCTGGCTCAAACGATTGGGTGGTATAATCATGCATTTTTTATTTATTCGAGTGTCATTTAAACCCCTGAAATTGTATGTGTGTGTCATGTTTTCTGCATCAGAATTCTTCCACGTATTGGGAGGGAAAGGCCAACATGGAAACATTGCAGAGAATTTATGGAATCTCTTTCCCGGAAAACAAAATGATGAAAGAATGGGAAAAGTTCCAGGAGGAAGCCAAAAACCGGGACCACAGGAAAATTGGCAAGGTAGAGATTTGTATGTGTTAATTTGACATTTGAATGATGTCATTGAAAAGTTAGTCCCTCTGTCTCTAAAAGACTGATAGACTTACTGCAGCATAACTGTTTGTAGACCTGAGCATATTGCATCAAATGTGTGAAAGCTGAGATGCATGCAGGGCCAAGGGAAATGGCTGAAACTGATGAGAATGTTGTAAAATGTCAGTCATCTCATTTTGTATGTGGCTGAAATTTGGTATTTTGGTGCGATCGCTTATAAGGCTTTTTGTTTTGCTGGTGTGTGTCCAGGATAACTGGATGACAGTCAGGTTTACCTTCCTCCTTTTAATTTCTTCCGCTTCTTCGTGTGGTTATAGGAACAAGAACTCTTCTTTTTTCATGATTTGAGTCCTGGAAGTTGTTTCTTTCTCCCCAGAGGCGCTTTTATTTATAACACACTCGTGGATTTCATCAAAGTAAGTAAACAATTTCTGCATTAAAACATTTAAGTCCTTGCAGATACAGTAGTTGACTTTCTGTGCTAACCTAAATGCTCTCTTTGATAACAAAAGGCACAGACATTTTCTGAGTGCAAGTCCTCTTGTACCCAAATGGTCCCACCCAAGCACAAAAGGGGGGGGGGAAGTATACAATGTCTTGAAAGGAAATATCTAAGCTTCGCAGAAGTATTGATCTTTAGAAGAAAAACTGTAAGGAAGAGACTCAAAATTGCCTAACTATAACTGTGTGTGTTGAGTGGCTCCACAATATGGATTAGTGGAATTGACTGTTCCAGAAAAGAGCATGAAGGACCAACTGGAACCTTGAATAGGAACATTCCACGCTGCAACATTTCATTGCAGGTCTGCAAGGGTCTCAGATGGGGTACACAGAAAGAGCCTCCTCGAAGATTGTTGTATTTTTGAACCATAGTTGGGCATACCCTGGTAATAGCAACCTTGTGTTGCTGGCTAATCTTTCTCACACTAGGTCAGGCAAAAATTACTGCAGAATGAACAAACTCATCAAAAGGTGGCTTCATTTTGGCAGTTTCACATCTGGCCTAGACACAGAAGAGGAAGGTATGCTTCACCAGGTCGCCATTGGTCTGCTCCATCATGGCTGTTGTTTTCAAGACAAGCATAAGCCTATGATCGCATGGATGAGTGCTTAGGGGGGAAAGTGCTGTTCAGAGAGCAGAGGAAAGCGCTTTGTTTCGGGTGGCCTGTCTCTGAAGAGTTGGGTTTATTTTCGCAGGAAGAATATCATCGCCGTAACTTCACAGAAGTTGTGTCTCCTAATGTTTACAATGTAAAACTCTGGGAAGTCTCCGGCCACTGGCAGCACTATAGTGAAAACATGTTCTCTTTTGAGGCCGAGAAAGAAACGTTTGCCCTTAAACCGATGAACTGCCCTGGACACTGGTAAGGTCTACTGCCCTTTAGTTCTCCCTGTTACAGTTCCTAGTTAGGGGCTGTGAAGGTGACTCAGTGGTTAAGAAGCTCGCCTTGTTAGCTGGAAGGCTGGCAAGTCGGCAGTTCGAGACCTGGGTACTCATGACGGATTGAGTGCCTGTCTCTGTCCCAGCTCTTGGGGACATGAAAGGCGCCTTATTTGGGTGTTCCCTGAGCGGAGTTCCTCCAGCAAAAAATCCTTTCAACCCAGAATAATTTCTGACATGAAATTATTATTATTATTTCTTAAAATCAGAAAACCCCTTAAAAGGTGGAAAGGCCAGCACATCAGTAGACTAAACAAGAACTGTTTAACGTATCTCTTAGTTTGATGTTTGCCCATCGCCCACGGTCCTGGAGAGAGATGCCTTTAAGACTGGCTGACTTTGGAGTTCTTCACCGGAACGAACTTTCCGGAACACTGAGTGGATTGACGCGTGTGAGGCGCTTCCAGCAGGATGATGCCCACATATTCTGCACAATGGAACAGGTAGGAATTGGTGTTGGAATTCCTGTGACAGAGACAGGATATTTGATTTTTTCTAATGAAAGATTATAGCTTTATACGAAACATCTGTCTTTTATTTCGGGATTTCCACCATACATGCCCTGATGTTTTTACATTTCAGATTGAGGAAGAAATGAAAGGCTGCCTAAATTTCTTGCAATCCATATATTCTGTCTTTGGCTTTACCTTCCAACTTCATCTTTCCACAAGACCAGAAAAGTTTCTTGGAGAAAAGGAAATCTGGGAGCAGGCAGAGAAGGTATTGGATACTTCCATTCCTAGGAGAGTAGCATTCAAGGCTAAAACTGCCATAGTTGTGTTGCATAGACTACTAGAGCTTAAACCTTTTCTCCTTCTGATTTGCTCTCAGCAACTTCAAAACAGCCTGGATGACTTTGGGGAGCCCTGGAAACTAAATCCCGGAGACGGAGCATTTTATGGTCCCAAGGTTAGCAAAATTTGGATTAATACTCTCACTAGAGCCTTATGGCAGAGAATAGAGAATTAAAGCTTTGTTTTAATTACCCCTGTTGCTGGTTTTGCAGATAGATATTAACATCAGAGATGCTATCGGTCGCTATCATCAGTGTGCTACAATCCAGCTTGATTTCCAGTTACCGATCAGGTTTAATCTTACTTATGTAGGGTAAGTTTGACTTGACTTACTATGGAGGTCCCAGAATTAGCAAGGAAGAATTGGAGAGTAGAGGTATTAGAAACTATAAATGGGCCTGAAGAAAGTGGGCGACTGTTACTACCACCGCAGTGGCAGCAACTTTGTGCTAATGGAAGTGAAGGGTGTTCAGGTGCTGAAAGCATTCCTAGGGTGTGTCGGTGGAGCAATTGAACTCTCCATCAGTGAAGCCCAGGTTCAGATCTTGCTGGAGAGAAGTCTTACATAGACTTTTGTGATTGTGCCTCAAACGGTGTTTTTCTTCACACTTATGAAGAACTACGAACACCCTAAAAGGATACCTAAATGGGCCACCCAAAGAAGTATGTTGCTGATCATAAAAGCTCAAATAAAGATGCTGTGAACAGAACCGAGTGCCTGATTTTGAATCCCTTTTATATCCCCAGTATCAGAAGGCTTAGTAGACCCTCCAGGTTTGTGAGAATACAGAGCAAGGTCAATGTAAAAATTTGGCCAGAATAAGGATCAGCTACTTTTAATGTATTAACCTTTCTCTTAGGTTAGTGAGTTCGAGGGAATGTTCAGGCTGAAATCAAGATAGCTGTGATGTTCCTCCTCTATGAATCGTTCCACCTTTCTGGCTTCTTTGCCTTCACAGGAAAGACCAAGATGACAAGAAAAGGCCAGTTATGATCCACAGAGCTATTCTGGGTTCGGTGGAGCGAATGATCGCCATTTTGGCTGAAAACTACGACGGAAAATGGTGCGTAGCCAGGGTGCAGAGGTTTTGGGGACATTTGCGAAAGTGGTGGAAGATCCCTGTAATCTTGAACATAGATTACGTTTCTGAGAGTTAAATGTGAGGTCTTTTAGATTCTTAGAGAGGTAAAGTCAAGCCCCCAGTGCCCCCCTTTTTTTCTGTATCAGCAGAGCTGGTCTAGAGCAGTAGTGGCGAACCTATGGCATGTGTGCCAGAGGGGGCACTCAGAGCCCTCTCTCTGGGCATGCATGCCATCATCCCAGCACTGAGTTTGCCGCGCCCCTCTACCCAGTAGCCCAATGGGAACGCTTCCTCCCTCCCCCCAGCATGGAGTTTCTCTCCCCAGCAGCCCAATGGTAATGCTTCGTTCCTCCCCTGACTGGGGTAAGGCAGGAGGTTCACATGTGGTGTGAGAGTGTGGCACGGACCGCAGCCTGTTGAGTCTGGCGAAGGTGAGTTTGGGCACTCAGTCTCTAAAACGTTTACCATCACTGGTCTAGATCAATGGTTCCCAAGTTTTTTATTATTACTATTTTTATGGCCCACCTAATCATCTCTAAAATCCTGACACACACACACACACACACACACACGGTGACATATAATTTTTGTTATCAAAAAAGCGAACTATTCATGCAGAGGAAGCCTAAAATGCCATTCACTGTTAATAACGCATTCTCGAATTGCCTCCCTTAAAAATCAAATTGCCCCACATTGGGAACCATGGTTTTAATAGCTTCAGATTGTTTGTTTGAAACCTACCTCCTTATCAAGTTTTAGGGTGGTGATGTTTTTGTATATTTGAAGTAGAGAGCCAGCATAATTCCACATCGAGCATATATGCCCATGCCAAAGAAAATATTATTCTCTTTTGTGTTGCTAAGGCTTCATTTGGTGCATTGTTATTCAGCTGGCTATTGAGCTTTGAACCTCTCCTGCTGACCTTTCTTGAGCCAAACTGCCAGGTTGCACATATCAAACTCTGCTGTCAAGGGAAACACTACAATAGTGGAAAAATTCACTGGGTTTTGGATTTTTGGCAGGCCTTTTTGGATGTCTCCTCGGCAGGTCATGGTGGTCCCTGTTGGCCCTACCTGTGAAGAATATGCTCAACAGGTAAGAGCCAAAACGTCTACAGAGAAGAAGAATGAGGGAGTTCATTCCAAATGAATACTTGGTTATCTTGTATATTATTCAAGTTCAACAATGATTGACTTTAGTTTTCAGATAACTGAAAATATAACACCATAAAATTGCTCCTCTCTTTTTAAAAAAACGATTCTTCCTTTGGGATTTTTGTCTTTTTAATAGCCTAAAGAGCAGGAGTTCTCAACCTTATTAAGCCATGGGCCAGGTCACACAACCTCAGACAGCTTCAGGGGCTGGACGACCATTTTGCCCTTCCTCTACCACATGGCATTTCCGGGTGTGGTGGAGGCAATGGGGGGCCACATGAAATGGCGCCGTGGGCTGCATCCAGCCCATGTGCTGCAGGTTGAGAATCTCTTCTAAAGAGAATGCTTGCTATTTATATTCATTATTACAATATTTTGAACTTTATAGTACAAATCCAAGAGTATAAACTACACTAAACTATGAAATACAAGGGTGTAAAATAGGGGTGCCCAAACTATGGCCCATGGGCTGGATTTGGCATGTGACACCAAATCATCCAGCCCGTGCTGCTCCTGGGACCGGAAATAAAACATGCATGCACAAAATGCTGGCATAAATGCATTTCCAACAACCATGGGTGCATTCTATGCATGCATGGGTGTGTTTTACTTTCACTTCTGGTAGGAGGAACCACGTGACTGGCCCGCTCAACCACATGACCAGCCTGTGGAGCGAAAAGTTTGGGAACCCCTGCAGTAAGTTACATGTACAGTATATATATAGCTCTAACCTATTTAGAATATGCAGTACATGTCACCATTTAGAATATACATGTCACCAATGGGAGTTTCGCCACACATGTGTAATGGTTCTTCAGTGTTTTAATGCATCACCAAAGGAGTTCATAGGGAGCATAAGAAGCTTGAAAGCTGACTGCTTTTGCCATGTGTCAAAACAAACTGTTGAATGGAGATATCTGAGTGTAGTTATCAAACCACTGTGTGTTTTTAATTATTATTTTTTAGGTCTGCAATGGCTTTTTTGAGGCTGGGTTCATGGCCGATGTGGACCTAGATCAGAGCTGCACTTTAAACAAGAAGATCCGAAATGCACAGCTGGCTCAATATAATTTCATTTTAGGTATTTCTGACCTTTAAAAAATATGCATCTTATAGCTCACCTTTTTCATACAAAGAAAGAAAAGAGAGAGAACTAGTGCAGGTAGAGAACACCATTTAGTTTCTGCTTGTCATGTTTGCATCAATTTAGTTTGATCTCGGCAGGGAATAAACTCTTGTGGTAAAGCAGGTGTTAATTTTAGTGGCTGGAAAAAGGGACAGTAGAATGAGACAAAGCTTATTTGGGTTTACAGGAAGGCTTGGAATCAATGCCTGACGTTAAGTTGGAGTGTCAGACTGGAGATGGAACACCTGCATTCTTGTTCCCATGCATTTGTGAACTCTGTCACCTTTGGGTAATTGTGAAGATGCTTAGCTGCAGCACAAGGTGATTAATTAACACAGAGGAACGTGTAGATTTTCAGGAGAACAAAGAGCTCTCTCACATGGCCCAGAAATGCATATTGACCGAGCATTGAGTAACTTTTAAAACTGTTGTAGCTATTGGCTTGGATTTTGTGTTCTGCATTTTAATATGAGAACGGCCATGTCATTTGCTAAACTATGGAGCTATGATGGGATATTATTTAAAATATTCCGGCCATGGAAAGGTATAGAGACTGTATTGTAAGTAATCTGTGTAAGAGGGCATAATGGGTCAATTGGAGGATCATGTGAATGAATAAAGATTAAACACAAGGTTTACTATGATCAAGAACATCTGTGCCTTTCCTCAAATCTTCAGTTGCAGTTACTCTTACGACATGTAGGTTTGTGTTGTATGAGAGATAAGGCATTGAATATAATGTGATTTACTCCTGTGTTAAATGTGTAGAACTCTGGCTGATTGCTTTCCAATTAATGCATGATGTGTTCTTTCTTTCGCAGTGGTTGGGGAAAAGGAGAAAGCCAATTATGCGGTGAATGTGAGAACGAGAGATAACAAGGTTCATGGAGAAGTTTCGGTCTCTTCTGCCACTGCAAAACTGAAGCAGCTGAAAGCATCGCATACTTTACACGCAGAAGAAGAATTCTAATAATTACCAATAGACAGGAATCTGGACAAGGCCTATCCTCCCTCTCTTAAGCATGTTTGTGGGGGAGGGGAGGTCCCATTGATTTCAATGGACCTTTCTTAAGTATGATTTTGTCAGTCATAGGTTAGGGCAGGGGTCTGGCTCCATTGCACTTCTTGCCAATCAGAAGAAAACTTAACGAGTAACTGATTCATCATCTGGAATTTCCAGAGAGGTAGCTATGATAGTCTGTTGCAGCAAAAAACCCAAAGAGATTTTATGACACTAAAGACCACTCAGTTTCCACCATAACCCACATCCACAGATGGAGTCAATGAAACAAGACTTGGTTGGTTTAATTGCCGCAAGTTTCTATCAAACTGTAAAGCTAGGGCATGGGCATTCATACGTCTAAATACCTTCACAAATCTAGCACAAAATTTTAGATGTGAAATTGACTTGTAAACTACTGTGTGATAGAAGGCTCCAGAAATTTTCCTACGTCAATGTGGACAAGCATCTTGACATTTAAACACCCAGTCTGGCATGGCCAACATTTCACTGACTCCTGTTAAGAGATACAGTAACTGCCGTCAAGCAGAGCAACATGTCCACAGACTGGAATATTTGTGTACCTATGTGGTACAGGATCTTTTTGAGTCACCTTGTTGAGTCGCAGCTACCTGCTACCTCACCTTAGTGGTGGACAACCTTACTTGCTAAAATTGTTTGACTCACCTGTATGTCAAAAGTATATTATTAGGCTCTTGGTGCCAAGGTCAAATGCAGAGTGACTCCGAGAACTTGGAAACAGGCGAGTCCTTTTATAAGTGTCAGATTGAGCCTGCTTACATGAATGCTGTGACGTGAATGGGGGGCAATCTTTGGCTTCAGCCTTCCCATTTACTTCAACAAGATGCATAGGAGAGCATATGTTGGAATGAGCTGTTGAGTACATTTTATTTATGTGAACAAACTAGGTCTGAAGCTTTAAATTGAGTTGGAAGTCATTAACTTGTATTGCCTCTCCTTTTGGTGAAATAAAGTTTCAGGAATCAGTGAGGTTATTTATTTATTTTGCACATTTATATCCCGCCCTCTTGGTGGGTACACCACTCAGGGTGGCTAACAACAAAAAGGGAAGAGGGAGAAAATACAATAAGTAAAAATTACAATATTTTTACTTATTGAAGTCATTTTCTTTTTCAAAATACTGCAATAGACCGGGAGGCTTTTACCAGTTTAATTGTTTAAAATTTCCATTGCAACTGAGTGAGCTTCGGATTATTCACATAACTCCTGCAGAGGTACGACCTGCCACCGTAGCCAAAGGCACCAAAATGGAAGGTGCATTTAATTGTTTGCCAACGGGGTTTGTTTTTTTAGAGGTTAGGGAACAAATTGCACTTTTGGCATGTGATAAGCAAAGGTTGGCCAGACCTAAGTCATCTCTGCTGGGTTGGTTTACACTCAACATAAGTAAGGAATTGGCATCAGATTTAAAGGAAGGCAAATTTGGGTAGTGGGTGTGTCAAAATTTGGAGGGTCACAACCACAGCTCCTATCCACCCTGACCACCACATCCAGTGGTGGGGGATGATGGGAGCTATTGGAGGACCACCCTGGTGTTCATTAGGACAACCCAGAAGTCCCCCCCCCTCCCAAATTCAGACCTTGGTAAAGATTTTTTTCTTTTGGCTCCTCCCAGAGGCAATTTACAGTCCCATAAATACAACCTGTTTATGGGACTACAGTGGCTCAAGTGGTTAAGACACTGAACTGGAAGATTGGAGTTCGATTCCCGAGTACTGCACGACGAAGTGAACTCCCGTCCTCTGCCCCAGCTCCTGCCAACCTAGCAGTTCGAAAGCAAGGAATTGCAAGTAGATAAATAGGTATGACTTCAGTGGGAAAGGTAATCAGCGTTCTGCGCACTCCAGTGTTTAGGCATGCCATGTCCAAGGAAACGCCTGCCAAATTCAGACAGCGCTGGCTCTTTGGGCTGTAAACAGATGAGCACTGAACCCTAGGGTCGGATACGACTGGCTTTCACACAAGAGCAACCTTTACCTAACCTATTTACGCTGGGACACAAAATAATAATAATAATAATAATAATAATAATAATAATAATAATAATAATAATAATAATAATAATAATAATAATTATTATTATTATTATTATTATTATTATTATTATTATTATTATTATTATTCCCTAGAAAGGTAGTTTTGTTCCCCCAAAAAAGAAGCTTAAAAACTTGCTTACTGGCCCGCTGGGAACGCAAACGGTCCCTGCGTTACTTTCCAGACGAAGGAACGTCCTGAGACGTTTATTGAACCTCCCTTGCAGGCAGGCAGGCAGGGACTCCTGTGTTCCCGTTCAGAGAAGGCCGCCATGGCGCCTCTGGCCTGGCGGTGGCGCCAGAGAGCGCCGCCTCAAACCCGGAAGAGCGAGGAGGACGCACGCAAATGACGCTCTCAATCCCGCGCTTGCGCAGAGAGCGGGAGGCGGAGCTTAGACGTCCCCCCCCCCCACCTCCCTCGGCGCGTCTCATCCGGGTCTTTTCGCGACGCCCTCTACGGGTAGGTGGGTGGAGCCTAGCCTAGTCGGCTAGGTTCCCGGATGCGGGCAAGATGGCGGCGCTGGAAGTGGCCCGGCGGCGGTCCCTGAGGCGGCTCTGCCGGGCCGCCCTTTTCCTCTCGCAGCTCTGCGTCCTCTCCGGGCAGGGTGAGCCGAAGGGAGGCAGCTCAGCGGGCTCGGCCGGGGGGGGCACGTTCGGCTGACCTTAATGACTAAAATAATACTAATTAACACTAATTAATACTAATGAGTAAGGGCCACAGTCTCGCCTCAGGGCGCTCTCAGGGAACCACAGGTTTGGGAGTGGGGGGGGGGGGGGTCTGGTTGGTTGGTCTCAAGGGAACATCCATGAATAAGGAAGGGCCTGATTTCTAAATTTCAGGTTTTGAAGAATGTTTCTTAAAAGGGATAAAATTTCAGGTTGCCTGTGGAGGTATGACCTCTAACCTTTCCCAAAGAAAGCCCCCCCCTGCATGGAGAGAGACTCACCTGAGGTGACACCCCCCCACCCCCACCCCCCTGAACCCACTCTCTTGACCTATTTTTCAGTAATAATTCTATATATATATTTGTTTATATTATAATCCTATAGCCTGGCCAGGTTGTCCTGCTATGGTAATAGACCCATGGTGGCCACCCATGGCACTCCAGGTGTTCTTGGGCTTCAATTCCCAGAGGAATAGACGCCTTTGAAATGTGGTGTTGGAGGAGAGTTTTGAGAGTCCCCTGGACAGCGAAGAGAACAAATAGGTCAATCTTAGAAGAAATCAACCCGGACTGCTCCTTAGAAAATAGTGAAGATGAAACTAAAGTACTTTGGACATCAAATAAGAAGAGAGGATTCACTTGAGAAAGCCTTGATGCTGGGAAAGGTGGAGGGCCAAAGAAGAAGGGGGCAGCCAAAAATGAGATGTCTAGATGGCATTGTGGATGCAATGGGCACAGAGCTGGCGCGAGTTGAGGAGGATGGTGGAGGGCGGGTGCCTGGAGGGCAATGGTCCATGGGGTCGCAAAGGGTCAGAATCGACTGTGTGACTGAACAACAACATACTCGAGTATATATGGTACATGATTTCCCTTATTCAGCCATGGATTCTCCATTATGATTCTGGCTGTAGGATTGAAGTGTGTGTGTGTTACTGAAATGTACTGTATTACAATCAAAATAATTAGCTGGGGGTTATAGTGCAAAGTGGCAGGACTCAGACTATTGTTTAGGAGTTTGGTGGCAATGTTTAGGATGCTTAGTTTTCTTTTCCCCCTAAGATTATTTTTTTAAAAATTTCCCTTAGCCAGTTTTAATGCTTCAGAGACAACATCTGTTCCATCATATTTGACACGATGCCCTAGCAATGGATTTTGCAGCCGACTGCCTCCCGAATGTATGTCCTGTAAAGCAAACTACACTTGCATCTATGGAAAGCTGGCCACTTTTGAATGTGAAGCGAAATCCCAGGTTCACTGTGTTGTAAGTAATTTGTGTTTGGTTGCCATTTTTTCCTGTCCCCCAACATATTGTTTACATTTTTATTTCCTGCCTTGCTTTATTAAATTGCCCTATACATTGTTCCTCAGAGGGTGATTTACCTTCCTGCTTCCCATACAGGATGAGAAAAACAATCGTCAGAAATTCTTCACAATCAACATGACTTGCCAGTTTTGCTGGCAGCTTCCGCCCACAGACTATGTCTGTTCCAACCCTACAAATTGTAAGACAGTGTCTTGCCCGCGGGAACGATACAGTGCCAACTGCACGGTGCGGGATCATATTCATTGCCTAGGTAAGCCATATATTGTGAATACATGGTGTAAACTGTTCATTGTTCCTACTATGCCTTCTTCTGATCTTTAATTGTAGTATCTGGAAATTTAACTTGGAGTGTTTACTCCATTGGTTAGAATTTGGAACAAATGATGCAGGTATATAACCAAGTTCTTCACAAAATGCCACTTCTTGGCAGGGACAGTAATTTTTGCAGGTAGGAATATCTAGCCCAGTGGTTCCCAATGTGGGGCCTACACCCCACAGGGAAACTTCAATTCCCAGATGTCTAAGTCAGTACAATGGCTGATTGGTGCTTTGGGACTCTGGGAATTGAAGTCCCGCCAGGCAGGGAGTTCAAGGGATGGTGGAGCCATGCCGCCTCTCCCTGCCGGCCCTGCAGGGGAAGAGGCAGGTGGGAGCCATAGTCATTCAGCCATCACCGCCAGTGCAGCTGTCCTCATGGACGTTTGAATCGCGGGGCGCCTTTGTGACTGCTGGGTGGTTGAGGTTGATTGTGGTCTTTATAATATGTGTTATTTTCTTGATCTGATTCTTTGAATTGTATTGTATGATATTATGCTTTTTTATGTGATATTTTGTATTGTATTTTGACCTTGAATATTGCTTTTTGAATTGTACTGTATTGTATTGTTTGAGATGTTGTTGCCGCCTTGAATTGGCCTCGGTCAGAGAAAGGCGGGGCATAAATTAAATTTGAATTGAATTGAATTGAAAAAACAAAGATTGGGAAACACTGCTCTAGCCAGAAGAATTTGGGGCATAAGCTATGGTATATAACATTTGCTTGGATCGTATCAGGCTGTTATTAAAGGAAGTACTATATGCACCAATCCGGGAGTGTGGAACTGATAGCCTTCCAGATGTTGTTGGACTCTTATATCCCATCATCCCTAACCAACATTACCATTGGTTGAGGATGAGGGGATTTGCAATTCCACTATGCATGTATAATAGCAGCTTCTTGCTTTGGAATTAAAATCTTGCCGAAATAATTACTGTATTTGCTGGCATATAAAATGCAGTGGAATACAGTATAAGATACACCCTGTTATTACCAAAATTGGCCACTATATACAGTACAAGATGCACTCCATTTTTCCAGTGTATTTTAAGGGGGGAAAGTGGATCTTATACACCAGCAAATATGGTAATTTGACCAGTGCCAAAACTAGTGTATTCAGTTTATATTTCAATCTTCAGTTTGTAAACTAATCTTTTTACTCGATATTAAGAATTTTCACATATATATATTATTTTAAGGTAATCGCACCTTTCCCAAGATGCTTTATTGCAACTGGACTGGTGGGTACAAATGGTCAACAGCCTTGGCTTTAAGGTAGGAAGGGTGTGAGCCCACGTCTAATTTTTCTAGTTATTTTGCTTTGTTGTTCATTGCTTCGGGACTGCAGTGGCTAAGATGTTGACTGGAAGGCGGGAGGTCAGCAGTTTGATTCCCGAGTACTGCAGGACGGAATGAGCGCCCGTCTTTGTCCCAGCTCCTGCCTACCTAGCAGTTCGAAAGCAAGATATTGCAAGTAGATCAATAGGGACCACTTTGGTGGGAAGGTAAACAGGAATGCATTAAATGCAATTTCACATAGGAATGCATTGAAAACCAAAATACGTTGACTGTAATGCAGCTTCCCATAGGAATCATTGAAAAGCAATTAATCCATAAACTGACCCACTATTTCCTATGGATTTCCTTTTGTTATGCGATTTTTATGTTAACCGAGCTGTTTGTTAACCGAGGGAGGTTCCACTGTACAGCATTTTGTTTATTTTTGACTATTCGGTGTGTACGATATTTACTTACTTATTTGAACGTAGATCCTCCCATGCTATGTAGCATATTGAGCAGTATGTATGATATTTGCCAGTTACAAATGAATTTGCATTTCTGGTAATGCAAAAAAATCCGTGTGTGGTAATCCAGATTTAACAGCTGCCCACCTGTCCTTATGTTCTGTTCTCAGCATCACACTTGGTGGCTTCGGAGCGGATCGCTTCTACCTGGGCCAGTGGCGGGAGGGCCTGGGCAAACTCTTCAGCTTCGGTGGCCTGGGGATCTGGACTCTCATTGATGTGCTGCTGATAGGTGTTGGCTACGTGGGCCCTGCTGACGGGTCCCTCTACATCTAACCGTCGACGCAAAAAACCCTCATTGGCAGGCAGTCAGTCACGCCGGAAGGTGCACAAACTGGACTTCAAAAAATTAGACCTAGGAGCACTTGTTCCACATGTGCACATATATTTATTGTACAGTATCTGTACGTTGCTCACCTTGAACTTAAGGTAAAATAAATGAAGGGATCATTGATTGATGCTTTCTTAGGATTCATTTCGTTTTGGTTTCTCGAATGCACTTTCTAATTTTTTTCTATGAAAAAGTTCTTACGTTGCACAAGTAAAGCGCAACACCGTTTCTCAATCGATGCACGTGAATTCATGCTGTTGGAGATGTTTAGCAAGCTTCCTAATTCTGCCTGCAAACCCACCCCCACATTCAGAATGACGACCTATCATCCCCATGTTGTGGAGCTACCATGGGGGGAATTTTGGATCATCAAAATTGTATCTCAGGTGTTGAATGGTTCGCTAGTCTAAGTTTTGTTCTTTTTTTTCTGGATATGATTGTGGAACATACAAAAACCTAGTCTTTTCTGAAACACGGATGTTTACAGAGCTGCTTGAAATCTTCCTGGTTACACTTTAGTCTGATAGATATGATTTCTTACAATTGCCAGTCACATTCTTAAAACGAAGATGGCCAATTAAATTTTGTTTTGTATGGGTCATTTTGTACACATTGGTATTCTCAAGTCCTGAGTGTCTTCAAAGTAGACAGCATCTGATAAGTAGGCAGTAATGTACTGCACTGGTTATGTTTTACCAAGTGCTAATTGCTGCTACATCCTTACACTAACATTTACAAACAGCTTTACTCAGGCAGTGTGATACTCTTTCATTTCATTATATTTTAGTTCTGCTCTTCCATTAAGGAAGTTCAGGGACTCTTTATCTCATTGTAGCCCTAGTCATCCAAACCCTTACCATCAGACCAGTGTTTCCCCACTGTAGGGCCCACACTTCAATTCCCAGAAGCCTAAGTCTTGGCTGATCAGTGCTTTGGGCAATTGAAGTCCAAAAACCAAAGGTTGGGAAACACTGCATTAGACTTTGCTCCCTCAACTCGAGCCCACCTGAGAGGTATATATTCTGGGAGTAACTGTTTTATACACTTAATTATATTTCACACCCCATTGTGCTGATGGGAGTTTTGTCCCATGCTTCTTTGTTTTTAATGGTGTGGAACCAGTTCCTTGCAACCATTGCATCTGTTCACGGAAACAGGAAAAGTGGGCATTGTTGGCCCTATGGCTTGAAATAAATGTATTTCTAAACATTTTTTTGTTCAGATTAAAAATGGGTGTTGCTTGCATTACCTGCCTTGTTAACCATGTTAGATCAGTTCAAAAAAGGTTTTTTAAAATTGATAGAAGCAAAAATTCTTAGGCATCCTCAGATTCACTTGGACTGTGCGGAAAGTGATCGTCCCAAATAAATGAATAAATATAAAATGGTATACCTGGCTTTGTCTTTATTACTCCCCGCTTCACCTTCTGGGTAATGTACAGATTCCTGTGCCAATTTGATCCCTTTTTTTGGTGAGCTACATTTGTTGAAAAACTTTCGTAACTTTGGTGTTATTACTGTTCTGTCTCCTGTATTCTTTAGCGACTTGCTTCTTACCTCTGGGAGTGGCTATATATGTGTTGTGAGTGTATAAAAAGAGGGACGTCTGCTATTTATCAAGATGCTCAGCTCTTGCAGAATTGATTGTTCGGTCCGTGTATTGTGATGGATGGGGTGACGTTAGAAGTTGAGCCTTCTAATGTAAAAGTCTGTAATAAATGGTGTTTTGTTTTTATTATCACTGTGTCCAGTTTTTCCTCTGTTTATGCTGCAAATGACTGACCAGTGACCACCTCAAATTGGGAGGTGCTCTTATCCCACTAAGTCAGTGGAAAACGTGCTTCTCTGCTCTTAGGATGAGATAGCTCCTGGTTTTCCAGTGTCTTGTGTCAGGGTTGTTTTTCCAAGCGTCACCAAACCATCGCGGAAGACAGAATATCCTCAAAATGAAGAAGGGCCAGGTGGTGAAATTTGTCTTAAGGATCAGATGTGAAGAACGGGCATTGGCCTTCGAAACAGAAGTCTGCTTTACGCTCACTGTGACTTTTGTCATTTTCATACCTGTCAAGTTTTGGATTTGGAAATAAGGGAAATTTCCCGGCCAATACGGGGTACTTGACAGCTATGGTCATTTTGCCATTGTCATCATGTCTACAACCTTTCTGGGACTACAACCAGCCCCGGATCACCTGTAAAGTGAATTAGTAGAAGTTGCCATTCAGTCCTCTTGGATTACACAGCTGGCTGGGGTCCTGCACACAATATTGTTTCAGGAAAAGTATTGCAGTCAGCCACACTACCACAACCAAGTACATGATTTTTGAGTTCTCCAGCTGGACAAAAGTAAAGGTTGCCCTTGCTTGAAAGCCAGTCATATCTGACTCTAGGGTTCAGTGCTCATCTGTTTATAGCCCAAGAGCCAGCGTTGTCTGTGTCTGCAGACATTTCTATGGACATGTGGCAGGCATGCCTAGACACCTGAGTGCACAGAACGCTCTTTACCTTTCCAACCGAAGTGGTCCCTATCTATCTACTTGCAGTTTATTGCTTTTGAACTGCCAGGTTGGCAGGAGCTGGGACAGAGACTGGCGCTCACGTGCAGCACTCGAACTGAGCACTGAACCCTAGAGTCGGATACAACTGGCTTTCAAGCAAGGGAGACCTTTATGACACTGTTGCCCATCCTGAAAAAATTATCAGCCCACCCACATCTAGGATCCTGGCTATGGCCGTAGCACATGTGTCCACGGAGACGTCTGCAGAGGCAGACAGCACTGGCTCTTTGCCTTGGGCTATGAACAGATGAGCACTGGACCCTAGAGTCGGATACGACTGGCGTTGGAGCAAGGTCCTTCCCCTTAGGATGCTCCCTCCCCCCTTCCTTCCGACTCAGGGGAGGGAGGGACCGAGGAGGATCAGGCCGTCCCTGGCCCTTCCCCTTCCCTCCCCCTTCCACACGATCCGGATCCCCGCCCGGCCATGGCCGCGGAAAGCGAAGCGGAGCGAGAGCGCCGCTGCTTCTTCCAACACCTGCCCAAAGTGGTGAGCTTTGCGCCCCTTCCCGCCCCACCTCCTCCTCCTCCTCCTCTTTTTTGGACTACATCTCACATCATCCCCAGGGCCGGCCTCGCGATCCTTGAATCCCCACGATCGCCCTTGCTCGAGAGCCAGCCGTATCCGACTCTAGGGTCCGGTGCTCATCTCTCCGCTTATAGCACCAAGCCCTCGGCGCTGTCTGCGTCTTCTGCAGACTTTTCCTGTGCACATGTGCCAGGCATGCCTGGACACAGCACACAGGACAGCTGTTACCTTCCCACCCAAAGTGGTCCCTATTCATCTACTTGCAATTTCTTGCTTTCAAACTGCTGGGTTGGCAGGAGCTGGGACGGAGGCGGGAGCTCATTTCCGTCCTGCAGTACTCGGGAATCGAACTGCTGACCTTCTGCCTCCCAGTCAGCGTCTTAGCCACTTGAGCCACTGCAGTACCAATACTAATTAAAACCAAATACAGTGGTATCTCATACAATGATTTTAATCTGTTCCACGGGGCTTGTTGTTGTACGAAACAATTGCCATACGGTGCGTGCATTGTATAGCGATTTTCCCTATGGGATGCACCGTACAATGAATTTTTTTTCCACGAAGTGGTTTTTCCCATTGAAAAATTGTACGGTTTTTTTTCCATAGGAAAAATTGTTATGTGGGACGCCATCCCCCCCCCCAACAACAACAACTAATTGTTATGCGATTTCATTGCTATATGGGCTGATTGTTGTATGATGCTCCACTGTACTATAAAATTCTCTAAAAACGTCCATAAAACCTCCCCAATCCCCTTAAAAAGAGGGGCACCCCGGGCAGGAGTAAATAAAACCCGCCCGGGCAGGGCAGAATCCTGGTCATGAAAGGCGGCTTTGTTTTCTGGATTTAGGAACTCCATGCTCATTTGAATGGCTCCATCAGTTCTGGCACCATGAAGACATTGTTGGCTCAGAAGCCAGAGCTGCACATCAATAATGCCATGACGGTGATTGACAAAGGGACGAAAAGAAACCTGGAAGAGTGAGTTGTATATTTTATTGCAAAGAGGGGTGGGGGTGGGGGGAGAGAAGTCTTTTAGCCTGGTGGTCTAATTCACATTCAGATTACTCTGTGACATAAGTAGACTAAGGAGCATTATGTAATATGTTAGGTCAGATATTCATGCTTGACATCGTCGTCAGCTGCAACTCGTATCTGAGAATGCATTTTTCTCCCTGAAGCAGGAAAATTACTATCAGCGTGCATTTGTTTAAGGTGGATCCCAGCTTGTCATGAAGCGACCCACACACTATGATCACGGAGCCATCTCCTGTGGCACGTGTGAAATGAGACATGCAGGATTTGACACCGGGACTGCAATGGACTGCCACAGCCTTGAGGATATGGACAAGATGCGCCTTCACAGCCAGTCCATCTGGCATGGCCTCTTCTGCCTCCATGACTGTTGGGAAACAAGAGTTCCTCCTGCCCTCATTTTGCTGTTGGCCCCATAGGATGGTTTCCAGTGGCATTTCCTCCACAGAGGGGGGCCATCACCCTCACCTAAAGGGGCTCATCCTCTCATAGCCATTAGCCCCTTTAAGGAGCCAAGTTATTTACTGCCACCCAGCACTCGGTGCTGAGTCGGTGGCTGTACGGTCTACTCCATTACCTTAGCGGGATGTCCAGCTAGACAAAAGCTTGAAATCATGATTAGGTAAAGCTCACCCTTGCTCGAAAGCCAGTCGTATCCGACTCTAGGGTTCAGTGCTCATCTCATTTTACAGCCAAAGAGCCAGCACTATCTGCATCTGCAGACGTTTCCATGGACATGTGGCAGGCGTGCCTCGACACCGAAGTGCACAGAACGCTGTTTACCTTCCCACCGAAGTGGTCCCTATTTATCTACTTGCAATTTCTTGCTTTCGAACTGCTAGGTTGGCAGGAGCTGGGACAGAGACTGCAGCTCACTCTGTCGCGCAGCACTCGGGTCTTGTACTGGTGACCTGCCGAACAGTCATTACTACTATGCAAAACAGGAGCTGGAACAAAGAACACAATTCGTTTTTGTGCGTTGTTGCTGCGCAACATGCCCATGTCATTCTCTTTTCAACCCTTCTTGACACAGATGTTTCCAGATGTTCCAGATCATTCACCGGATTACTAGCAGGACTGAAGACATATTAATGGTAATTTGGTTCACTTTTGAGTGGGGATGTGTCCTCTTTAAATGTGGTGCTTGTAAAGTCTTGGTGACTGCTGGTAATGTTGAAGCCCCCAGTGTGATGTGTTGGGTAGAGCGATGGATTGGGACTCAAGAGACCTGGGTTCAAATCCCTGCTTGGCCATGGAAATACCGAGGGAGGTGACACTGCTAAAACCAATTCCTTAATACCTTATTTTTACCTTGAAAACTCTATTAGAATTGCTGTTAAGTTGGATGCAATACATATTACCATTTCAGTTATTTTTCCTTTTACAAAGTCCAGGGTGCTGTACATGGTCCTCCGTTATATGATATTACCATTCGGATTTTCAGAGTGTGGAAAAATTATGCTTTGGACGACAGCTCTCACACTGCAGGTTGGATCCAAAAAACTCATTTTTCCAGGCGCAGAAATCCTTAACTTTCCAGCAAGAGAGACCCAGGGAGAGTCAACTATCCTCTGATCACATCATGCACTTCATAGCTAAACAGGATTTTAGTTTGTGCCTACCAAATGCTGCTGTGGGGTTGGTGAATATTATTTAGTTCACAGTGTTGTTGTCCTTTCAGGTCACCAAAGATGTTATACGGGAATTTGCTGGTGATGGAGTCAAGTATCTGGAACTGCGGAGCACGCCCCGAGAGGAAAAAACCACTGGTGACCACCTTTTTCTACCTTTTGGGGACAAATGACTCTCTTCTCCTCCCAAAGACTCTCCATCTTCCTATTGTCTGATGGGTGGGCGGTAGGGAAGCCACTGTTTCTCCCTACAGTCCTTGGAAGGAAATTTATCCACCTATCATGGATACCTGAAACCACAGATAAAAGTGAACCTTGCAGTTTACATTGCAGACAGTGGCCGCTAGTGGCCAGCTCTGGTAATGCCAGCTCCTGGAAGTGGAAATAAAACGCAGCCGTACGGCGTAAGGGTTAACCCGGAAGAGTGTTAACTGTATGGGTGTGTTTTGCTTCCGGGAACAACGGGCCGGATGAATCACAGCAAACCCATTCGTGTGGATTCACAGGGTCTTTGGCCTTCTGGGAATTGTAGTCCAAGAACATCTGGAGTGCAAAGGTTCGCCATCACGGATATAGGTCAATCATCCTGCCAGGCCATGGATTAGAGAAGTAAAGGAAAAGGCCTTTATCTTGGCTATATGTAATATTCTGTACATGGAATAACCATACATTTTAACTGAACACAGATCTTTCTTCCGGTCCCCCCCCCCCTCCCCACAGGTATGACCAAAAGAGCGTATGTGGAAGCGGTACTTGAGGGTATAAAGCAATGCAAAGAAGATGGGTTGGATATAGATGTTAAGTAAGTTATAAACCGGGGGGGGGGGGATGTGTTTGTTTTAAAATCCAGCTGTTTGTATCGCTCAGTCTTCTGCCCAAGAGGTCCACAGCGTGGCTGGTACTCTCTGGGTTCCCTAATAGCTGCAAGAATAGCCCGCCAGACAGAGAGGAAGACGTTTTGCCAATGATAAAGCCAAGAAAGTGGCTTCCTGTTGGCAGTCCAGGGTTTGATTGAGACACATGGGCCTCATCGGCGCATGTTTCTGGCAGTATATGAGCCAGACTCTCTATCTCTAGAGTCACATACCGTGTTGTTGCCCGCCATTAACCCCCACTTGAGCCTGTTGGTCTTGCATTTGGGAACTCCGACCCTCAGCCTATTCAGAGTCCTCCAAGTGACGTAGGGGAGGTTGAGTTCCTCCGCCATACCCTCCTTTAATGTTCTTCCTTCTCCATTGAGCGCTTTCCTCCGTCTTCTAATTTGGTTTTGCTCTTGTTTACCCTCATAAGACGCTGAACTCTCTTACTGGAAGGTCGGAGTTCAATTCCCGGGTACTGCATGACGGAGTGAGCTTCCATCTCTGTCCTAGCTCCTGCCAACCTAGCAGTTCGGAAGCAAGCCATTGCAAGTAGATAAATAGGGACCACTTCGGTGGGAAGGTAAACAGCGTTCCGTGCACCCCGGTTCTCGAGGCATGCCTGCCACATGTCCACGGAAACGTCTGCAGACGCAGACATCGCTGGCTCACTACAAGAGATGTCAACTAAGAGACAGGAACTTATCGTGCTATTGCTTTTGTTGACCGACTGTGTTTCTTATGTTCTAGATTCCTGGTATCTGTGGATAGACAAGCTGGACCAACTGTTGCCAAGGAAACAGTGAAACTGGCCGAAGAGTTTCTCCTCTCCACGGATGGAGTGGTTGTAGGGCTCGATCTCAGCGGAAACCCGACTGTAAGCATTCTCTGGAAAACTACACCTCCAAACAATCAGTTATTATGAAAGGATTAGGCAATGGCAAAAGGTCACCCCTTGCTCGAAAGCCAGTCGTATCCAACTCTAAGGTTCAGTGCTCATCTCTGATTATAGCCAGAGAGCCAGCGCTGTTTGCATCTGGTGGGCATGACTAGACATAGGAGCGCACAGAATGCTGTTTACCTTCCCGCCGAAGTGGAACCTATTTATCTACTTGCAATGTCTTGCTTTCAAACTGCTAGGTTGGCAGGAGCTGGGGCACAGACAAGAGCTCACTCCATCATGCAGGGCTCGGGTCTCAAACTGCTGACCTTCCAGCTGTCAAGTTTAGCGTCTTAATCATTTGAGCCACCGCAGTCCCCTAGGAAAGGATTAAGGATCCTTTCATAAGTGTGCATTCCTTTACTAAGTGATATCGGTGCTCCTGTCTTCTCTTGAAGGTAGGATGCGGCAAGGATTTCCTGGAGCCTCTTTTGGAGGCCAAACGCACTGGGCTGAGGCTGTCGCTACACCTTTCGGAGGTAAAACACTCAGACAAGCGCTCCGTTCCAGAGGTTTCAATGGGAACATTCACAAAGAGGGAACGCGTGTCAAACTGAAAAGCAGCACCAGACGTGGTTTGCATTTTTTTCATCTACAGAATTCTGGGAGTGTTAGTTAAAAATAATTGGATTAATGGTCTGTTTGAAACCTTTCATTGTCACAGTTCTCTCCTAAAAGATACTGGGATTTGCAATTGAGCAAGGTACTTAGAAGTTGCTATAGTTCAGAGTAATTCACTGAATCATGAGTTCATGACTGTTGATGCTCGAGATCGGGGTTCTCAACCTATGGCCCATGGGACGGACATGGCCCACGGCACCATTTCATGTGGCCCTCTTTGCCATTGCAACCGGAAGTGGAAGCGGACGTGTTTATGACAGCCATGGACACATTTTATGGCAGTATTTACACCCGGGTGGTGGTGGTGGGAACCGGCCCACTCAAATTGTCCAGCCCGCTCAGTTGTCAGAGGGGGCATGGTCCGGCCCATGGCTTAAAAAGGTTGAGAACCCCTGCTCCAGATGTTTAGAACATTACCTGGTAGAATACCTGGCCATTGTTAAGGGACTGATGTCCAGAATATTTGGGGGGGGGGGGGGAGAAGGCTGAGAATCAGTCCACTAGCACTCTATAGCAGAGAATTTTCTGTCCAGATTAGTAAGGCTAAAAGGGATTTCCAGTGGCTTTACCAGGTTCTGCACCCCTTGTGAGCTTGTGCGGCCTCTGAGTCCAAGTCTATTACTCTATTCACTACACCTCACTGGGGATCTTCTCTCCTAGTTAGCTGAATAAAGTTAAAGCATCTCATCAGACGCATGATCATCACACACGCATCCCAAAGAACTAAGTATTGAACGTGACATGTAACCTAGTGTGCCCTTCGAATATGCACCTTGCTTCTAGATTCCAGGTCAAGAAGAGGAGACAAAACTTCTCCTGGACTTGTCACCGGACAGAATTGGGCATGGCACCTTTCTTCATTCTTCGCCGGCTCTTGTCCAGCCCGTTAAGCAAAACCGTATCCCTTTAGGTATGTGTTGGAAAGAATTCTACGTAACTGCTACAAACTCAGCCAACTCAGCCTTGCATCCATCCAAGGTCACTAAAATGAGTCCCCAGAATGTTGGGGCAAAATGCTAATTACCTTGTGAGTGCACTAAACGCTATGGGGCGGTAAATAAGTGCAACTGCTATTGCTGTCTTCCTCGTAAGTAAGTCTCCCGCTGGTGCTGAGAGTGAGTGATGGGCAAAGTTCAGGTCCCCCGTTCTCTCCCTTCTTTGGTTCTTTCTGGTCAAACCAGGCTTAGATTGGAGCGCTTTTCAAATGAAGGACTGCCCTGCCTAAGAGAGGTCACCCAGCTGCAGGGTCTCTCACAACATTTTTTTGGCTTTGCATCCTCAGAGCTCTGCCTGACGTCCAACCTTAAAGGCCAGACGGTCCCTTCAAGCCACCAGCACCATTTCAGCTTCTGGTACAGCGCGGGCCACCCTGTCGTACTTTGCGTAAGAGCTTTTTTGTATTTTGTGGGTTTCAAAGACACAGGGTAGGAACCTTCCTTCTTACGGTAATAGACAGACAGACAGATAGATCAGATTAGATAGATCAGATTAGATAGATAGATAGATAGATAGATAGATAGATAGATAGATAGATAGATAGATAGATAGATTAGATAGATTAGATAGATAGATAGATAGGATAAACAGTAGATCATCTGATCAGTGGAAGCAGCAAAATTTCACAGACTGATTATTTGCACCATCATATCAGGGTTGCAAAAATTATCCATTGGAAACTTTGCCAGAAGTTTGGACTTGAATGCAGTAAAAAAATATCAATGGGAACATCAAGTAAAGTTTTTTAGAGCATGAGAGAGTCAAGATCCTGTGGGACTTTAAAATTCAAACAGATAGACATCTGCCTCACAACACACCTGATATAGCTGTTGTGGAAAAGAAGAAGGTCTGGTTTTATTAAAATGGCTATACCAGACAAACCAACTGGAGAAAAAGACAAAATATCGTGATTTGCAAATTGAAGTCTATGGGGGAGGAAATCTGTTGTTCCCATAGTGATGGGAGCCCTTGGAGCAATACATAAAGGACTCCCTAGATATTTGGGAATTTTGGACTTATCTGATTTGAACATCCTAACTCTCCAAAAAGCAACTCTACTGGGACTGCATATATACTCAGACGTTACCTTAACAGCTCTTTGGTCCTTGGTTTGGACTTGGACTTTGGCTGTAAACAGAGTTGAGCACTGAACCCTGAACCTTTCCAGCATGGGAGTACTTTAAATGTAAAGGTCTTTACCTTAAAGGCCATGAAATAATCAGGTGGTTGCCTTTAGTCCACAAGCTCCATATTTTGCACCTTTGTCCTAGACCAGTGATGGTGAACCTTGACACTCCAGGTGTCCTTGAACTTCAATTCCCAGAAGCCCTGATCAGCAAGAGTGTTGACCTGGACTTCTGGGAATTGAAGTCCAAGAACACCTGGAGAGCCAAGGTTGGCCACCATTGTCCTATACCGTCCTTCCCAGAAGTCTTTTGGCTCTACCAATTCCTCAGAAGACGAGGCAATGTTTTCAAAATGTGTTTTCATGGTTGGAAGGCAGCTTTGAGCTGGGTGGGTTTTCTGGGATGCCTTCTCTTCCAGTGCGTTCCAAGTTGCAAGACCATAACGCTATCATCTTCTCAATTTTTTTCCCTGTCCCTAGACCGACGATAAAGGCGTTTTTGTAACCGACCTATCTCAGGAGTACCGGCTGGTCGCGGACACATTCCAGCTCTCGAAAGAACAACTATGGGACCTCTCCTACGATGCCATTGACTACATTTTCGCCTCCACCAATACGAAAACAAAGTTAAAGGAACAGTGGCACGAACTGAAACCATCTCTGCTGGGAAAGAGCTTTGTGGAAAAACTGTGAAGAACCTTCCCTCCGGACACCGCTATTCTGCACCTGCCATGGGGTTGCATGTGTGTGTGTGTTTTAAGACACTGATGGCTGGAAGGTCGGCAGGTCAGAAGTTCGAGGCCTGAGTGCTGCATGACGCAATGAGCGCCCGTCTCTGTCCCAGCTCCTGCCAACCTAGCAGTTTGAAAGCAAGAAATTGCAAGTGGATAAATAGGTACCACTTTGGTGGGAAGGTAAACATAATTCCGTGCACTGCGTTTGATTGGCTTCTTGATTGGAAACCTTTCTGTATGAGGAGGCCTTTAGCAGTTTGTTGAAGACCAAATAGGACCGTGATGGTGAACGTTGGCACTCCAGATGTTCTTGGACTTCAATTCTCAGAAGCCCCCGTGAATCCACACAAATGGTTTTACTGCAATTCATCCGGCCCACGCTTCCCTCGTCGCTCCTGGAAGCGGAAGTAAAATGTGCCCTGATGGAGGAAGGGTTAACCCGGAAGAGCCTTAACTGCACAGGTGCATTTTACTTCCGCTTCCAGGAGTGACTAGGGTGGCACGGGCCAGATGAATCGCAGTAAACCCACTCGTGTGGATTCACGGGGGCTTCTGGGAATTGAAGTCCAAGAACATCTGGAGTGCCAAGGTTCGCCATCATGGTCCTATTTGGTCTTCAACAAACTGCTAAAGGCCTCCTCATACAGAACGGTTCCCAATCAAAAAGCCAATCAAATGCAGTGCATGGTTCTGATTTTGATTAGGTGGGTGGGGGTTGTTTTATTGTCTTAATTGTGTTTGTTTTCCTTTTTTAATAGTGTAAGCTGCTTAGAGTGGGATTCCATCCCAGATGGGCAGTGCATAAGTCCAATAAATAATAAATAATAGTAATAATAATAATAATCATGCCTTCCATATGTCCACGGAAACATCTGCAGACACAGACAGCACTGGCTCTTTGTCTGTAAACAGATGAGCACCGAACCCTAGAGTTGGATACGACTGGCTTTCGAGCAAGGGAGACCTTTACCTTTACTCAAAACGGTGGGTCTCGAACTGCTGACCTGCCAGTCTAGATGATTAAATTCTACATCTCTGTTACAGAATGCTTGAGGAAAAGGCAAAGATGCATTTGCTTTCATGCAATTGCCTTGCTGGTTTTCAGTTCTCACGTTTGCCCTCCTCTAGTTGAGACTCACACATTTCTTTCCCCCCAACAGTGCGAAAAAGAAGGGGAAAAAACAGCTACCATCCATCGACTTAGCCTTGGAAGGTCTTCTCTCCTGGGTGGTGGCGAGATTTTATTTCAAGTCCAGAGATCGCACAGAAGCACATCTTGGTCTTTCTTGGTTCCATATTTCTTTCGCCTTTAGCTGGTCCATAGCCAGAGTCGGTCACACACTGCAGGAGACCAAAACAAATTGCACCTCGTAAGAAAACCAGGCACAATAATAGTAAAAATAATAGTCATGCCTGCCACATGTCCACGGAAACATCTGCAGACACAGACAGATGTTAGATTTAGAAAGAAAATCAAGAATCTCTAGGTAGGTTGGATAAGAACCTTGAACCAATTGAACATGTTACCATATTAGAATAACAAACTGTAAAGAACTACCCAAACTCAAAAGCACATCACAAAAAAATAATAACTTTGAAAAATGCAACCACCCTCAATTTAAAAATGCCTTCCATGTCCCAGCCTAGGGCAGTGATGGTGAACCCTTGGCACTCCAGCTGTTCTTGGACTTCAATTCCCAGAAGCCCCTGGTCAGCAGGAGTACTGACTTGGGCTTCTGGGAAATTGAAGTCCAAGAACAGCTGGAGTGCCAGTAAACCCATTCGTGTGGATGCACAAAGACTTGGGCTTCTGGGAAATTGAAGTCCAAGAACACATGGTGTGCCAAGGTTCGCCATCACAGGCATAGGGATTTTTCTTTAACACCTCCTTTACAGGGTGTGTTCCTCAATGACACTCCTCTGGTCTGGCCTCTCGCATGAAGGAAGAATGGTAAGTGCAGACATTGGTGGGGCGCATGTGGACAAACTGACCGAAGGGTTTCCCCGCTGCTCTCCAGGGTTTGATTGAGTTGACCACGTTAAAGTAATTGATCCACTTTTCTTCCTGCGTGGGAATAATTCCTGGGGGGAAAAATGTTTTGAAGAGTTAACGGTACAAGTTCTAGGAAAGAATGTTTGTAGCCATCTGTGGTCATGTGGCAGGCATGACTGGATGCCGAAGCACACGGGGCGCTGTTACCTTTCCCGCCGAAGCAGGACCTGTTTATCCACTTGCAATTTCTTGTTTTCGAACTGCTAGGCTGGCAGGAGCTGGGGCAGATGACGGGAGCTCACTCTGTCGTGCAGCACTCGGGTCTCAAACTGCTGACCATCTGGTCCTCAAACTCAGTGTCTTAACCACTGAGCTTCTTCGGCCCTAGGGCTGGATTAAGCTGGTCAAAATTGTCAAATGCTCTACAGGAAGGATTTCTTTTTTTTTTTTTTGGTGGCCCAAATGTTGAACAATACAGTGAAGCTAAGAGGCCCAAATCCAGTTCTTGAGTCAAAGTTTGTGTTGCTCTAGCATAGTGATGGCAAACCTTTTAGAGACCGTCTGCCTAAAAAGGGGGGAGGGGGGAGGGGGGAGGGAGGAAACATTCCCATTGGGCTGCTGGGCAGAAGGGCGGGGTGAACTCTGTGCTGGGGAAGGGAGGAAGCGCTCCCATTGGGCTGCTGGACAAAGGGGCAGGATGAACTCTGTGTTGGGACGACAGCGTGTGTGCCCACAGAGAAGGCTGTGGTTGCCACCTTTGTGTCGAGCCCTTCACGAAGGTCTTTGTTTGCCCTGCTTCTGTGACATCACAAAGCCCCACCATACCTGTCAACCGTGGCTCCGGACAATCCGGGACCTGTGCAGAACAGTTCTGCGCATGTCGCCTTCTATGCATGCGTAGAAGGCTTTTACGCTTGCGTAGAACCCTTTTACGCTTGCGCAGCCTTCTACGCATGCGTAGAAGGGTTCTACGCAAGTGTAGAAGCCTTCTACGCAAGCGTAAAAGGGTTCTACACAAGCATAAAAGCCTTCTACGCATGCGTAGAAGGCGACTTGCGCAGAAGGGATGCACAGTACCTCTTTCCCCCCGCTGCCAAATTCCGGGGTTTTGGCAGCTCCGGGCGAGAAATGGCGCAAATCGGCGCCGAAAAACGGGAAACCCCGGGCAATCCGGGAAGGTTGATAGGTATGAGTCCCCCCCACCAACCTTTGCTTTTGGTCCTGAATTCTCAGTGTTGGTTTGGGAAACCCTACATACCGATCTGCTAATTGGGTAATCTTAGTGGGTTTTGGTGTTACAAGAAAGCCAAAAAAAGCCTACTCTCATTCCCCTTCTTGATAGCATTGTTGATTTGTTAACGCAGATGTTCAAAAATGTATAAACTCCACCCTCCTCACAAAGCCGTTTTACCTGTTGTCTGACTTAGGTCAACAATCATGGCAGCGCGGTGTTTGATGTATTCTCTCGTGAATCCATGGCAATCCACAATCTTTGGGGATACCAAAAAAAAGGGAAACTTTTACAAGCTTGATTTGGGAAGCTGATTCATGAGCCAAAATGAATATTTGAGAAAAACACCACATTTTAGCATCTTTGTCTATCATAAATCTTCAGGTGACCTGCCCGGTTTTGGCCAAGTGACTTCCTAAGCGCACAACTTCGTTGTCCATGACTAG
This sequence comes from Bradypodion pumilum, assembly GCA_035047305.1. NCBI lineage: Eukaryota > Metazoa > Chordata > Lepidosauria > Squamata > Chamaeleonidae > Bradypodion > Bradypodion pumilum. The sequence continues at coordinate 25,703,055 of JAWDJD010000012.1, read as the reverse complement.
TTGGTCTTTCGAATTACAAGGACTTGATAAAGCTGCATGTAATAAATTATTGTTAGTCACATTTTTTAAAAGTCATTTTTAAGTGGCGTTTCAGAGCATTTTTAGAGTTGTTTTGACATAACAGTTTCACGCTTATGCCATTCTCTTGTCAATCTTGCGATTTAATCAACCACATTGCATGTCATGTAATGAGTTGCTTTGCCAAAAGTGCAGGGAACAACAGGTACTACTGGAGGACTATAATGAGTAATATAAACGAATCACTTCATTTATGTTGCTCTGTCTAGATCAGTGTTTCCCAACATGGGGCCCAGGCCCCACAGGGGAACTTCAATTCCCAGAAGCCTAAGTCGGTATGTTGGCTGATCAGTGCTTTGGGGAATTGACTTAGGCTTCTGGGTATTGAAGTCCAAAAACCAAAGGCTGGGAAAACACTGGGCTAGATGCCTCATTGGTTTAGGCATGCAGAGCCAGAGGTTGAGAGTTCGATTCTCTCGCTGTGCCATTTTGATAGAGGCTGGACTTGACGATGGCTAAATGTTCTTCCAGGTCTAAGACTATTATCAAACAAGGAATGCACATCTGTGGTTCTCAGAATATTTTATTTAGTTGGTTTGTTAATTTAATTAATTCTTTTTTTTTACACTACCTTTCTCCCTGTAGGAGTTATAGCTGATGGTTGCCATCAGCCAACGTAGGCCATAGCTGTCAAGTATCCCTTATTGGCCAGGAAAACCCCTTATTTTACCCTCTTTCCCACTGTCATCCCTTATTAATTACACTGTAATGCCCTATTGTCACCATTGGAGGGCAGCACAGGATAAGCATAGCTGTCAAGTATCCCTTATTGGCCAGGAAAACCCCTTATTTTACCCTCTTTCCTGACGTCATCCCTTATTAATTAGACTGCAATGCCCTATTGTCACCATTGGAGGGCAGCACAGGATAAGCATAGCTATCATTTGCTGGGAAATTTCCCTTATTTCCAAATCCAAAACTTGACAGGTATGAACGTAGGCAGTGATGAAAAATTATGGGAATTGAAGTCTAGGACCACAGTTGCTCACCTTAACCTTCAAAACTGTCTACAGGTTTGGATTTTAGAGCATGAGCACCGTGTGTTTTCTTCTAGATACCCATCTTAGACAAAAAAAATAGACTGCAAACTGAAACTACCAAACAGTCGCCAAGGACGGCCCAGCAGTGATGGTTTTGTAGTAGCCTAGTTTTAGAGCTGTGACAAATCTAAGAGAACAAACAAGACGACGGCCATACTTACAGGGCTAGGAACATAGAGGCAGATGGGCCTTTTAATACCATATTCTGGGGTGATGGCATAAGGGGGCATAGAGACCCTGAAAAGAAAACATATGTCTAGCAAGATAAGATGAACAATTCTTCCTTCTTGACGCTTTACCTGCCCTGCAATGCCATCGGGGAATGTTCAATTCCCGGAAGCCTAAGTCAATACATTGGCTGGTCAGTGCTTTGGGGAATTGACTTCGGCTTCTGGGAATGGAAGTCCAACAACCAAAGGAACAACCCAGTATTGCAAATGAAGCCCATTTATACCTCCTTGGTGACCAATTGCGAGACACACAGTTTTTAAAAAAAAGCCTGTGTTTAAGGCAGACAGACTTCTTTTACACTCGAGGAGGTGCCACTTCTAGATGCAGAACACATCATCTTGTTTAGGCCATAGCTGTCAAGTATCCCGTATTGGCCAGGAAAACCCCTTATTTTACCCTCTTTCCCGCTGTCATCCCTTATTAATTAGACTGCAATGCCCTATTGCCGCCATTGGAGGGCAGCACAGGATAAGCATCGCTGTCAAGTATCCCGTATTTGCTGAGAAATTTCCCTTATTTCCAAATCCAAAACTTGACAGGTATGGTTTAGGCTGACCCCCGGATGGACCACTGAAGGTGCCTTCTGTCCCTTTTAAAACACAGAAGCCGGACTGAAAATTGGACCTCTCAATTTCTAATCCCCTGACTGTTTTCACCCAGTGTAAGCCCATGTTCTTTTTTGGCCAATAAAAGAAAATACAGTGGTACCTTGGATAAAGTCCAATTCGGATAAAGTCGTGGTTTTCATGCACACGTGATGCATCTCATAAAGTCCAAAACTGCTAAAAAATGGACGTTATCTGAGGTATTTGGTATAGGAACCTCGAATAAAGTCCATTTTTTGGACGTGATCCGATGCATCACCCATTTGATTCGGATAAAGTCCAAAATCGGATAAAGTCCAAAATTATGGAACGGAGTTTGGACTTTATCCAAGGTTCTACTGTACATTTGGTCAATTTTTCCCTTTAAAGGAGAGAATGGGCTTCTGGCGAAGGAGTCTGGCCAGGTTATCATGCTATGGTAATAGAGTAGACCCTACTGCCAGTGACTCAACGCCGAGTGTCAGGCGGTGGTTAACTAACCTGACAACCCTGAGGACTAATGGCCTTGGGTGGCAAAGTCTACAGAGAAGGTTGATGGTCCCCAAGTGGATTAAATCCCACTTGAATACCTCTTGATGGAAGGCAGCAGCTTCATCCATCCTGGCCTGGGGCTGAGGAGGACTTTGCATGCCCAAAGGGCTCAGGACCAGGAATTGACTCATGGTACTGGACCAGTGGTACTATGGGTGTCATGCTGAGATGTGGAAGGCAAAATTGAAGACTACTGCATGATATTATCCCCAGGACAATCTTCATGGCCGATAGCCATGAGGAACGCCAATATTCGGATTCTGGTACGGCAGGAGGAGGAGGGGAAAGAGTCAATCGTTTCCCCCCATTGGTGCGTTCCAACTATTAGTATTAGGTAGGTAGATGTAGCACCCATGAAACCTTGGGAAACCTGTGGCCCTCCAGATATTGCTAGGCTCTAATTCACATCACCCTGGACCTGATGGATGTCAGCGCTGTACTACTTACCGTGTAGAAAAAGCCATATTGTACCAAAGTCAGCGTTTTGGGTGACCCTAGATTTGATTTGGGCTTGGTTTTTTAAAATTGTGTATTTGTGCCAAGATAGTGGTGGTTGCCTTATAGATATTGGCAGTGATCTCATAATGGCTGCTTTTTTTTTTGCTTGGAGTTGATTGGCTACTCCCTGTAGTATCACTACCACAGTCTAGTGCTCTATGAATCCCAGACCACCTGGGAGACCTAGTTGGTTGATTGATAAGCTGCCATCAGTGTTGCTAAAATATAATAATAAGTGTTTTTTTTAAAGTTTTTAAAAAACAAAATAGGCTATAAATTGGGGTCAAACTGTAGGTTACAGAGATCATACGGACTGAACTTCGTCCCAGGTAAAATGTCGGTCACAGCCAGAGCTTTTGTCACCCCCTCTAGTTTGCAAATTAGTTTGATTGAAGAGCCCTGGTTAAACTGCTGGACTGCCCCCCAAAGGTTGTGAGATCGATCCTGACCAGGGCTCAAGGTTAACTCAGCTTCCATCCTTCTGAGGTTGATAACCTGAGTACCCAGCATGTTGGGGGCAAAATACTAATTAACTTGTGAACCACCCAGAGAGCGCACTAAACGCTATTGGGCGGTATAGAAGTGTGATTGCTATGGCTATTCATTTTTCCCCATTGGCCAAACGCAAGCGCCACTGGTGGGATTTGAGCCACAATGGCAGGTAAACTGGATTATGAATACTCAATAATTTCCTGGTTCTTGTTGATCAAGGTATTCTTGGTGCAGCAAGACATGTAAAGGAGGGATTTTCAAGATTCCTTGTTGCAACAGGATGAGATAAATGGTTTTTCCCTGAAGCCATCATTGGCTTCCTTAGAACCATATCAGGGGTTCTAGAGTAACTTCCCTGGTGGGTCCTACCCACCATGACTATAGGCCAGGGGTTCCCAGCCTTTTCAAGCCATGGGCTGGTTCACGCTCTCAGCTTCGAAGGCCAGACGGCCATTTTGCCCTGCCTGCATGATGGGGGTGGCCATTTTGTCCCAACAGCTTTGAAGGGGTGGCCATTTTGTTTCTCAAATGCCCTTGGAGGAGGTGGGGGCACGTAAAATGGTGCCACAGGCAGGATCCGGCCCACGGGCCTTAGGTCGGGAACCACTGCTATAGACACACACACATTGTTGGTGTATGGGTGATGGTATCACTAAAATAGTCTGGATGTCCCACCCCCATGACTTCAGGAAACATTTGCTCCTCTTTGTGGTCCAGAGGTTCAAAAACCTGTGGACCTCCAGATGTGCTAGATATCAACCCTCCCAGACAGCCTGGGCAGTGATAAGGAGATTATGGGTTTTATATGTTAAGATGGGGCTCCTCAAACTTGGATCTCCAGATGTTCTTGGACTTCAATCCCCAGAAGCCCTGATCGGCAGGAGTGCTGGATTGGGTTTCTGGTAATTGAAGTCCAAGAACATCTGGAAAGCCAAGTTTGAGGAACCCTGGTTTAAAAACATCTGACAGCGCAAAGGATCCTAACAGTGGTGTGAGCTTTTAGAAATGGTCCAGGGTTCTGCAGCAGACAAGCTCAAGTTTGATAACAACCCTTTAAATGTCCACCAGTTCATTTTCTATTTAGTCCAGGGGTTCTCAACCTTTTTAAGCCGGGGGCCAGATGGCCATTTTGCCCTTCCTCAACCACATGGTACTTCCTGGTGTGGTGAAGGCAGTGGGGGGGCACATGAAATGGTGCCATGGGCCACATCTGGCCCCCAGGCCACAGGTTGAGAATCCCTGATTTAGTTCAACGAACCCAGGAGACCGTTTTAAATATTTGGTGTTATTTATTCATACTACCCAAAAATCATTTTTTAAAGGTCTGATGGTAGATGAGGAAATGTCTAGCAAAATAAAATAAAATAAAAATCCAGCGCTCGCGTGTCCCTTCTTGAAACGTTACCCAAAAGAAAGAGGGACTTAGAAAAGCCAGCAAACTGGTACCATTCAGACGACTAAATGCACTAAGCTCTGCAAAATGGAAATTTTTTAAAAAAAAGTTTGTCCATAGAACATTTGGTTATACCTGGTTTTAAAAAGGAGAAAAGAAAGTAAAACATGTCCCTGTCAAGGAAAGGGCTTTGGAAAACAAATAAAAATAGAAAAACATAGGTTAAGTGCAAATCGAAACCTGGAAAGTCGCATGGATACAAATGCTTTTAAAAAAAGAGAATACTGCTTCGATCACAAGTCCTTGAGGGTTGCTAAAATAATGCACTGAATGAATGAAACCGAACGCGATTCATTCTTGGAGAACTTGGTTCCTTTCGCGGCTGTTATGAAAGCCTTTGGTACCATCCGGACCCCTGGGGAAACGCAACACTCCGACAGGTAGTCCTATGGCACTCTGGATTTTGGGGCTCTGAATGGGGCTACCGACTGGGCTTTGCTCTTGGATTTGAGCTTGCCGGCGTCTCTGGACCCACGGGCTACTAGAAGGGGTGACGCTACTGTCCGACGAATAATCCGCACATCTTCTGGGCATTTCGGGGCTGGTGCTGAAGGTAATCCTGCCATCTGCGAGTGGAGACATCCTGGAGACCTTGCGCAAAGACGAAGGGCTACTCCACGGGCTTGACCTCGGAGACAAGTTGGGGCTAAGGTGGTTGTTTGGATAGGTGCTGGGGCTCAGCGTGTTGGAAGTGTTGCTTCTGCGCCCGGACATAGGAGACGCCGGGTTGCTCTCTGGCTCGGAAGAGCTGTTGGCCGAAGACTCATCGCCGACAAACTGAAGTTCTTCAACTCTCTTATTCACCGATCGTGTCTTGCTAAGAGCCTTGCCGGACTCTTCGTCGCGGTTCTTGTCTTTCAGAACTTTCTTTTTGGGTGGCTTCATTCCAATGAGGATGACTTTCATGGCGTAGCCATGGTCCGTCAGGCACATGGACTCATGAGCTTTTATGGCGGCATCTACCTCTTCAAACTCTACGATGGCACATTCCTGGGTGCCAACCTGGCTGTACCGGCTGCTGAACCTCTTGATATCTGCCGGAAGGTCTTTGCCGGGCTTGAGAATACGCACCGACGAAATGGCTCCAAAGCTGACGAAAGCTTTGAGAAGATGCTCCATCACTTTTTCCTGGGCATTTCCATTCTCATGCCCTCCATCCAGAGAACGGAGATCGGATGTCACACAGATGTCGTGGACCAGCAACATTTTGCTGGGGAGGTTTTCGCTAGGAAATATTGGGACGGGCATGTTTCGACGAACCTTTCTGTTGTCTTCATTCAGCTCTAGAATATCTGAATATTTCAGGGCATGAGCGGTGGTTCTCCAATCACGGGTCAGGTGTTTTACCTGTAAGAAAAGGCGGCATGTTTAGAAAAATAAACCCGAATAGTTTCGTGTTAGAAATTATTTTCGGTTGAAAGGATTTTTGCTGGAGAAGCTCCACTCAGGGGACACCCGAATGAGACTCCTTTCATGTCCCCAAGATCTTTTCCCACTTTAAGTGGTCCTTATTTATGGTATCTACTTGCAATTTCTTGTTTTCGAACTGCTAAGTTGGCAGGAGCTGGGACATAGACGGGTGCTCATTCCGTCATGCAGGACCCGGATCTCGAACTGCCGACTTGCCAGCCTTCCAGCTAACAAGGCGAGATTCTTAACCACTGCAGCTACACTAATAGGAAATGACAGGAGTTATTTGCAGTGGGGCACATCGGTGGTTCCCAACCTTTCTTTGGCCATGCCCCACCTAAGAATCTCTAAAATCCTCATGCTTTCCTCCCCGTGACATGTAATTCTTATCATTCAAAAAGTGAACTCCACATTCACGTGGAGGAGGCCTAAAAAGGCTATTAACTTGTTCTAAACAGGCTCCCTCCAAAATTCACTGTTAATAACTCATTTGCAAATTGCCCTCCTTAAAAATCAAACTGCCCCCTGTGGGGCGTGTGCCCCACATTGGGAACCGTAGGGTAGAGGGAAGATCTGTTCTGAGGAGATTAGAACAGGAAGACTTTTGCCACGATGATAGCCAATTTAATTTAATTTTTAAATTTTTATGCCGCCCACTCAGGCAAACCCGACTCACAGCAGATTAAAAACATATAAAAACAGATTAAAAACCCGGATGAGTCGCAGCAAACCCATCCGTGTGGATTCGCAGGGTGCTTGGGCTTCTGGGAATTGAAGTCCAAGAACGTCTGGAGTGCCAAGGTTCACCATCACGGCACGAGAACGTCAGATTCAAATTCTCGCTTTAGAAATTTGCAAACCATTCTGAAACCAGCAGGAAAGTCAAGACAACAGGTAGTAGGACTGTATCCTAAGCCGACCTTATCACCTCCTGTCGCGTACCTTCTTGAAAGACGTCAACAGTTTAACACTGACGTAGCCCATCTTATTTCTCCGGACATGTTTGAGAAGGAAGGCGTCTTTTTCAAGGTTTTCGTCCGAGAAATAATACTCTATCTGGGCGACCAGTTTGATGATCAGGTCGGAGGCTGGAGGTTTCCACTGGTGGCCGCAGCTGTCGTTCTCACCACCGCTGGAGGGAGGAACAAGACATAGAACCTGATTAAATGCTCACCTTCATCTTGCTTCAATTCGTCATGCTGCCTCTACACCAGGGATGCGCAAAGCACAGCTGGTGGACCAGATGTTTCCTCCAAAGACATTGGTTTTGAACCCCAGAGTTTGAAAAAGTACAATTTGTGTGTGTGTGTGTTTTTGCAGGGGTGGGTGAGAATCAATCAATCGATCGATTGATCAATCAATCAATATCATGATCCAAGACCAGCATAGTACAGCAATATAGGCCAGGCTGAGAAAATATAGCCAGTCAACTGCTGCCAGAGACATGCACTGATGAGGACTCGGGTTCGAAAGTGGCTTCATTTTGACCGTCCAGGGTTTGGTTGGGACATGAAAGAAGACCAACTCTTGCATCGAACGTGGGCGCTGATTGAACACATCACGATTTCCCCGAATCCCAGAGGCCACAAGCTTACTCCAGAGGGGGTGGATTTCATCCAAGAGAGATGAGTCATCTCTGCAGCAAGCCCTAAATGCCACTTTGAGAGAAATAATCATGCATCTCCTGCTCAATTCGTCTGGGAACCGACAGAGCAACACCGCAGTTGCAGTAGATCAGGGGTGCCCAAACTACGGCCTGTGGGCTGGAGCCAGCCCCCAATGCCAATTCATCCGGCCCGCGGCCCAAAAGGTCCAGGCACCCGTGCCGTAGACTCTCTCCCTCCGTCACAATTAAATTAAGGCTGAATTCAAAACCAAACCTCATCCTCGCTCTGTGGGAGAGCATGAACCTCCCCCATGGGTTGAACTATATTAGATATGTTTCACACTGTGCATGTAAAAACATGCAGACATGTTTTGGTGCAAAAGACCCTTACCTCTCTCCAAGAATGTGAATATATATAAAAAAGAGGGAATGTTGGACCTAGCAGAAAAACAGCCCTATTAGACGGTGACTCATGCGCCGATGAGTCACGGAGAAAAGCAAGCGGAGGCTTATATCAAGGACAAGCATTTGTTCTGAGCTGGGCAACATTAATATTTTGGGATAAACCACAGAGACGCCCCCGATTCTTTTCCCAAGACAGCTGTCACTTAGAAGACGACAAAGACCTCGGGGTCGATTTCTCTGGAGGAGAAAAGAGGAGGAAGGTTTGTTTTGCAACAACATCTTGAAGGGGAGAAGGATTTTTGCTGGAGAAGCTCCACTCAGGGGAGGCCCGAATGAGACGCCTTTCATGTCCCCAAGATCTTTTCCCACTTTAAGTGGTCCCTATTTATGGTATCTACTTGCAATTTCTTGCTTTTGAACTGCTAGGTTGGCAGGAGCTGGGGCAGAGGATGGGCACTCAAACTGTCATGCAGTACCCGGGTCTCAAACTGCCAACTTTGCCAGCCTTCCAGCTCACCAGGCGAGCTTCTTAAATAATGCCCATCCTCCTAAGCCCTTGTCAGGTTTGTGGCTCTAGCTGGTTTACCCTTTGGCAGTCAAGTGGGAAACAAGTGAAATACAGATTCTCAGACATACAGAAATGCTCCCATTGGGATGCTGGGCAGAGATGTGGGGCGAACTCTGTGCTGGGGTGTTGTGCATGCATGTAATTCATCTGCATGTAATTCAACTCTGTGCTGGGGGAGGGAGGAAGCACTCCCATTGGGCTGCTGGGTAGAGAGGTGGGGCAAACTGTGTGCTGGGGTGTTGTGCATGCATGTAATTCATCTGCCACCGCATGCAACTCAGCTGCCAGCTATAGCGCAGCATCTGCCACCGCACGCAGCTCAGCGGCCAGCTATAGCGCAGCTGAAGGAGCTCAGCCCACGTGGCTCAAAGAACTCAATCAGTAACAAGCGTGGGAACCTTCCCGCCACAGGTGAACTACGTCAGGTATGCAGTACGTCCGAATGACGTCACTGGTACCGCAACCAATGGGCGCCTTTGGGGCAAAATTCAAATGCATTACATGATATATAAGGAGCTGCGTCTCCGCCATTACCTCATGTACAGATTGACCATGCTGCAATAAAGAAGTCTTTGGCCCTCCTGCTGGCTCCGTGTGCAATCAATCTGCCTACATCAAATGGGGTGACTGCACGGGTGCCCACAGAGAGGGCTCTGAGTGCCACCTCTGGCACACGTGCCATAGGTTTGCCACCACTGCCTTAGTTCCTATTTACCACCAATGGAAAACCACGTGGGGAGGGGGGGTATAAGGTGCTAGCCTTAAACTGGCAGAGGTTGACAGGAATTGTTCAGGAAATGCAGTAACACCAGCAAGCCCAGGAAGAAGACCGAGTTTCCCTACACAATCACCCCCTTCTATGGGAATACCCACAGCCAGATGACTAAAACTGCACTAATCCTAGATTACGCCTTGGGTCTTCCGATCCATTTATTCCTCGGTAACTCCTCGCAGTGCGCAACGAGCGCATCACAACCTGGAGGGCGCTTACAGCAAGCCAATCGCTGGGATCAACCGGGACAGCAGCCTAATTGGCAGAGCCCCGTGTGTGATCCACAGCCAGCCTAATCATCTTTCCTAGGCTGATGATGAGATTAATTGCCACTTCCCCACGCCCTACTATTCTCCTGGAAACAATTCCCCTGCTGGGCTCCGTCCTTCAGCTGTTATGTGGACAGGTCAGAGGCTCGCCACATGCCGAGCATTGCTCGCAACCAGAGCGTGCAGATGTGTTACATTTTGGGACTACAAATCCCAGAATCCTCTGCCTGCATGACCACCACCCATGCTGGCTGGAGAATTCTCTGCAGTCGTAGTCCAAAAAAAGGGACCCCCCAATACTCTTATTGCTAACAATGATACAAATTATGGCTGAGGATAAATAGGTAAAGGTAACGGTCACGCTTGCTAGAAAGCCAGTCATATCTGACTCTAGGGTTCAGTGCTCACCTCTGTTTATTACCCAAAACAGCCAGTGCTGTCTTGTCTGCAGGGCACTGTTTACCTTCCCACTGAAGTGGTACCTCTTTATCTACTTGCAATTTCTTGCTTTTGAACTGCTAGGTTGGAGCAGACGATGCAGTACACGGGTATCGAACCCCGGCCTTCCGGTCTTGAAGCTCAGCGTCTCAAGCACTTGAGGCTATAAACCATGGTTTGAAGTGGGCTTATCAAACATGGTTTTGCACAATCCGTGGATAAAGCAGGGGGGAAGGAAGCCCGAGGAGTTATAGCAACTATTTCTGTCTCACACAAAAGAGTGGAGGAGAGAGGGTGCCTGGAGGGCGGTGGTCCATGGGGTCGCAAAGGGTCGGAATCGACTGATGCTACAGGGGACTGCGGTGGCTTAGTGGTTAAGATGCTGAACTTGACGACCAGAAGATCAGCAGGTCGGCAGTTTGAGTCCAGACGACAAAGTGAACACATGTCGTCTGCCCCAGCTCCTGCCAACCTAGCAGCTCCAAAGCAAGACATTGCAAGTAGATAAATAGGGACCACTTCTGTGGGAAGGTAATCAGCATCCCATGCACTTCGGTGTTGAGGCATGCCTGCCACGTGTTCACAGGAACGTCAGCAGACGTAGACAGCGCTGGCTCTTTGATTATTAACAGTGATGAGCACTGAACCCTAGAGTCAGATACAACTGGCTTTCCAGTAAGAGCGAACTTTACCTTCTTTTACTAAACAGGCACCGCTTCAGAGGGAAAGGTAAACAGTGTTCTGTGCACTCCTGTGTCTAGTCATGCCTGCCACATGGCCACGGAAACGTTTACAGAAGCAGCCAGCGCTGGCTCTTGGGCTGTAAACAGAGATGAGCACCGCACCCTGGAGTCAGACACGACTTGCTTCCGAGCAAGGGGAGGCCTTAAGCTCTCTGCTTGTACGCTAACCCTCCAGGGAAGGACTCTCCCTGGGCAAAACCGGAGGGAATTCTTCCCCAAATGTCCAGCTGCCGAAACAAAGGCATCCTGCAGTTCCTTTCGCCTGGCTTAGTGTGAGAAAGATTAGCCGGCAACACAAGGTGGCCGTTACCAGGGTACACCCAATTGGGGTTTTAAAAAACAAACACCACAATGGAGGTCATCCCCTCCGGGATCCTCTTCCAAGGCCCCTCCTGGGTACCAGAGGACGGATGCTCAGCCGGACCGGTCCAGCAACGACCACCCTCCAGCGCATGAGTGCCAGATCAGCAGGCAGGATCTCCACTCCCACCCACCCTCGGGGGACACTTCGCAGCCTCCTCTTCCTCCTCCTCCTCCTCCTGGGCCAATTCAGAGCCTCCTCCATCCGGATAGGAGGGGGCCATGGCAGCCAAGAGTCTTTTGCAATATCCGTTCCAGATTGCACCAAGTTTCCCCCGCTGGATGCTGGAGTGGGTGTTGCGTCAGGCCAACCCCGCTTGCGTGGTCTCCCCTGGGCATCGCGCATAGGGAGGGGTTGCAGGGCATGGGAAGAGCCAACCACTCTCCACCTCTGGAGAGAAAACATGGCCCAGGAGGAGGCTTCACAGATGTGCTGATGCTCTTCTTCTTCTTCCATGTCCCGACCAAACCCTGGACCGCCAAAAACGAAGCCACTTTCTTGGCTTGCGTCACCGTGGCCCAACTTAAGTCTGGATGTTTCTGGTTGTAGTCAGCAGGCCGGTAAAAAGGAGCCAGAACCGGCCCTCTCTCGACATTCACACAGCGTGTTGTCGTCCGCCAGCAGCCACACACTTGGGCCGGTTGGTCATGCATTTAGGGACTCCCGACCCTCAAGTGCTGACATGGATGGCACACCAATGGGCACAATCCCTGTAGGTAAACCCCAAAAGAGATGGGGCAGCAACTGTGGGTTTGGGTGTGCCACATCGCGCACTAGTATAACAGTCCTGGGCGAGAGGATCCAGGAGAGATGAAGAGACGGAAGAAGCACAGCTGGGGAAACATTAACTTTTAGATCGGCGATGGCTAACCTTGGCACTCCAGATGTTTTGGAACTCCCAATTCCCAGAAGCTCTGATCAGCAGGAGTGCTGACTTGGGCTTCTGGGAATTGAAGTCCAAGAACACCTGGAGTGCGCCAAGGTTCCCCAACATGGTTTTAGACGATGGAGGCCACCATGGCTTGTGGGAACTGTTGGTCGGGGAGAAAAAGGAACTTTTTCAAACTCTGGACTAGAGGGAGGGAGATCTTTGGAAGGAGGACCTCTCAGAGGTGGTCTTCAGGATCGGGACAATAGGATCTGGCCTGTGGTGGTTCAGCGGTCAAGAAGCTCGCCTTGTTAGCTGGAAGGCTGGCAAAGTCGGCAGTTCGAGACCCGGGTACCGCATGACGGGCTACCGCATGACAAACTGAGCACCCGTCTCTGTCCCAGCTCTTGGGGACATGAAAGGACCCTCATTGGGCTTCTCATCTCATCTCTGTTTCAAAGCCGAAGAGCCAGCGCTGTCTGCTGCTGCAGACGTTTCCATGGTCATGTGGCAGGCATGACTAGACACCGGAGCACACGGAACGCTGTTACCTTCCCACCGAAGTGGTCCCGATTTATCTACTTGCAATTTCTTGCTTTCGAACTGCTAGGTTGACAGGAGCTGGGACAAAGACGGGAGCTCAATCCGTCCTGCAGTACTTGGGAATCGAGTAATTTATTTATTTATTTACCTTTTTTTAAAAAATCCCACCCATATTTTCCCACTCTGCAAGTTTATCAAAAGACATCGCTCCACTAGAAGACTAGACATACATAATAAATAAACAGCGAACTAAATAAACAACAGTAAAGATAAATTATAAATAGCAACAAAACATTTCAGTTAAATGGGGGGGGTGGAATGGGATGCTAATTAACTTATCAACCGCCCACTAATCGCCATGGGGGATGTATTATAGAGCAGTGATGTCGAACCTTGGCACTCCAGGTGTTCCTGGACTTCAGTTCCCAGAAGCCCAAGGAAGGCAGCACCCCTTTTGACCAGGGCTTCTGGGAATTGAAGTCCAGGAACACCTGGAGTGCCAAGGTTCGCCATCCCTGGTACAGAGAGGGTCTGGTTGCTGTTGCCCCCCTACTACCTGGATCTGCCCCCGTCTGTCCCCCCTCCGAAGTAGCGTCCGGCGGAATCGTCTTCGCTGCAGCTGCCGCTCCCCAACGGAGTCAGGCACAGGCGCCCGCGACGTCCGTTCAGCTCTTCATCATCATCATCATCATCATCATCCTCGCGGTCTCCCTCGGTGTCAGGGGCGGCGGCCACTCGGATCTCCACCGGGCCAGCCTCCATCATCATCCTTCCCGTCCAGAAGCCACCGAGGAAGAGGATCGGCGATGCTGCCGGAGCCGCCAGCGCTTCTTCCTCCTCCTCCTCCTCCTCCTCCTCCTCTCGCCTGGGCGGCCGCCGCGCAGACTGAGCCTCCGCCTCCCTTGCCTGGCCGGGCTGCTGCATCCTCCTCCTCCTCCTCCTCCTCATCATCATCATTAGGAGGAGCAACCAGCTGGCCAGCCCGGCTACCAAGAGAAGGGCCATCCTTGGGACGACAGGGAGGAGGAGGCTCCTAGCTAGCGGAGGAGGGGGTCGGGTCTTTATTAATTAGCAATTAGCAATCAGCTTTATAGACCGCCCCGGGGGCGCAAGTGGCGAAGACGCTGACAGGAAGCCTGCAGGAGGACGGAGTGAGCTCCCGTCCCTGTCCCAGTTCCCGCCGACCTTCGAAAGCCAGGCATTGCAAGGAGATCAATAGGGACCACTTCGGGTGGGGAGGTCAACAGCGTCCCGTGCGCTCCGGTGTGTCTTAGGCATGCCTGCCACATGACCACGGGCACGTCTGCACAAGCGCTGGCTCTCTTCGGCTTTGAACCAGAGATGAGCACTGAACCCTAGAGTCGGATACGGCTGGCTTTCGAGCAAGGGACAACCTTTACTTATTTATTATGTTTTCATTCTGATTTTTTTTTTTAAAAATAAGAACACTCCTACTCTGCATCTCGGTTTGGATGAATGGGGTGGGGTGAGGGGAAATTGCTGCCCTGCCTCAGGCAGCGAAAGGCTTGGGGTCGGCATCGCTTGGGAACAGGCAGCCAAGGTGGGGCACACCTGGCAAGACAGTGGTCATCCACGGCAGCCCCCCCCCGCCCCAATTAGCCAGCCCACAACAATGAATGCAGGCAGGCAGGCAGGCGTGGTGAGCAAATGAGGGGCAGTTCTTTTGCAAAGCGAATGGCTCTTGATTGCCTAGGCACCAACCAGCAGAGCCAATTTAGGGAGATGAGTGCAAAACCCCTTCCTCCCCCAGCTGTGCCCCGCAATAAAGGATGCTTTAGTGATTTAGAGCCGCCTTCTGCCACAGAGCAACGCCTGCAAACGCAACCCTTCACTTCAAGTTCCCAAGCGGATGGGGGAAAGGGGAGGACCAGCCGCTCTAGCTCCCGACTTTATGGCAGCCATCGCCTCTGCTGCCCACGCCCTCTCTCCCCTCCTGCCATCCGCCTTCGGGCCGGAGTGGCGGTTGCCGTGGCGACCGCGCAGCCGCTTCCGGTCCGGGCAGGTGCGCGTGGAAAAAGGGGGCGGAGCCTCTCGCCGCCCCTGGGTGCCGCCGTTGAGCTCCGCGTTGCCATGGTGCCCAGCAAATGCCGGCCCGTCGGGGGGAGTAGGCCGGGCCACGCCGTCTCGGTAAGTCTGCCGCCTGAGACAAGGGGTGGAGGGGTGGGAGGGGGGCAGGCGCTGGGCAGAAGCCTTCCTCCTCCTCCTCCTCTCTTTGTCTCACAGAGCCCAGCCTTAGAAACCAATACAAAAAAAGCCATTATTTATTTATTTATATTTACATTTTTATTTATTTTATTTTTATGTTTTTATTTATTAGTTCAAATTTATATTGCCGCCCACTCGCCGCAGCGACTCAGGGCGGTTTACAAACAATACATTACATTATGTTGATGGGGGCTCAGGTGGAGGGGCGGCAAAGTCCTCATTTCTCATTTATTTTACCTTATATATGTACAGTACAGTATGTGTGTGTATGTTCTGAAAACCAATAAAAAGACATTTTTTTTCTCATTTACTTTGCCCTATTTTTATTTTATTTATTTTTGATATTTCTATCCCGCCTTACTATCCCGTCATGAGACGACTCAAGAAGGCGGCTTCCAGCAAATTATCAAAACATCAAATTAAACAACGGTTAAGCGGAAGGTCAGCGGTTCAATCCCCGAGTACTGCAGGATGGAATGAGCTCCCGTCTTTGTCCCAGCTCCTGCCAACCTAGCAGTTCGAAAGCAAGAAATTGCAAGTAGATAAATAGGGACCACTTCGGTGGGAAGGTAACAGCGCTCCGTGCACTCCGGTGTCTAGTCATGCCTGCCATGTGACCACGGAAACGTCTGCAGAAGCTCTTCGGCTTGGAAACAGAGATGAGCACTGCACCCTAGAGTCAGATACGACTGGCTTTCGAGCAAGGGAAATCTTTAAAAAGCATCAGCTAGGTGGTACTTGACTCTGGTTAAGTTACATCGAATGGATAACTGTAAAATGAGAAATTGCTGGAGATGTGAAAGCAATCTTGGAACATATGTGGTGGAGTTGTAAAGTGAGAAATGCTTTTTGGAAATTGGTTGAGAACGATATCAGAGATTTTTTTAAAATTGACTTAAAGTTGGAGTCAAGTGCCGCCTTATTGACAGAATTGGATAATATTAATATGAATACAAATAAAACAATTGCTCTCCATAATGTTAACAGTGGCAAGATTATGTATAGCAAGGAATTGGAAAAAGGACACGGTTTTGAAAGTAGAAGAATGGTATATAAAGAAATGTGGGAAATTGCATTAAATGACAAATTAACATGTGAATTGAATGTAAAAAAAGGTGCATCATAAGTTTTGAAACATGGAGACCATTTGTGAAATATGTTTTAGTAGAGGATAAAGGAGATAAACCAGTACCTCAACATAGGAACTTTTGGGAAGATTAAAATATTTAATAAATGTGATCCTCATGGCTTGTATAAATCACTGGGTGATATAATTATTATTATTTTAAAAAAGCATCAGTTAAAACATCAATTAAAAACATAGTTAAAAGCACCTTATATGCAGGTGAAACACGGGGAAAATTAGAATACCGTCCACTCCTTTCAGGAGATATTTGCCTTTACTTGCTTTATATTCCGCTTGAATTGTCTTGTTTTCACAGAACCTACTAACACAAGTTTTCAATTTGCAGGCTACCAATTACGGGCTCCAGCTTGTACTTCAAAGCACTTCAGCAGCGGAAAGAATGAAACCCGTGAGACATTAATTTGTATTACTATTTTAATTTTTAATTTAATAGTCAGATTTATATATTTATATACTATTACAAATACTGTAGAGATAATCGGCTTAGTTTGTGTTACACTGTAATGCATTAAACTTTTTGTTTCCATTTGTGTGTTTATTTAAGGTTTTGTGTCGACATATCATTTGTGTCATCCTTTTTATGCAACTCCCTGTATTTGTTACTCTAACTGTTAATCCTTTTCATTATGTTTGCATGCCTGTTGTATGAATATACTTTTTGTTGAAACAAATAAAAGCTCTCTTACGGAGATAAACACTAAAAGTGTTTGCTTTTTGTATCTAAATGACCTTTAGTAAAGATGTTGCAAATCACTGAGTATTCTGTTATTATCACCTGAAACCTCTTTATTGAAATAGAGAATACAGGTGAAACTCGGAAAATTCGAATATCGTGCAAATGTTCATTCAGTCCAGTAATGCAACTTAAAAGGTGAAACAAATATATGAGATAGACTCATTACACGCAAAGTGAGATAGTCCAAGCCTTATTTTGTTATATATTGATGCTTATGGCTTACAGTTTATGAAAACCCCAACTCCCCAATCTCATGTACCCCATAATCATCACATAATCTCATGTACGCTGTACGCCATCGCAGTTATAATGAATTAAGGCATGACATCTCTCGCGTTGCATGTAGTGAGTCTATCTCATATATTTGTTTCACCTTTTAAGTGAAATGAATCAACATTTGCACGATATTCTAATTTTCAGAGTTTCACCTGTATGCAGTCTTGGAATCACTCAATTTATAAATGGCATATTTTCTGCTACTGTAGGTTTGTAGTCATACGTATACATGAATCTGCACTCTACATTACTGTGGGAATGTTTTTCCTAACAATTTTTAAAATTAAAATACTGACATCAATTATCTCAAAATATTTTGCAGCAGTGCAAGAACAGGAAGAAAATAAGAGCAATAATTAGATGCTCTAAATCGTAGCGGTATTCCAATATCCTTCACATTGTATTGTAATATTTTCGGTTGCAGCTTGAGTTCAGAATGCACAAAGAGCCGTCATATCATCCCAACAAGTTCTTGCAACCTGA
The DNA here is from genome assembly GCA_035047305.1 of Bradypodion pumilum. Lineage (NCBI taxonomy): Eukaryota > Metazoa > Chordata > Lepidosauria > Squamata > Chamaeleonidae > Bradypodion > Bradypodion pumilum. Next base: position 25,685,276 of record JAWDJD010000012.1, on the reverse strand, counting down.
TCGTGAAAAGAACTGTTCAGGAAAACTAGGTAATGTTGATTGACAGATTCACCTTTAATAAATAATGTTTGCTAGCGATGGAAATAACAATGGGAAACATAATTTCTTTATGTGCAATGAAGTTCTATTGTGTTTTGAAATACAATACAGTACTTGCTTGCAGATATGGAGAGAAATAGATGCTCTAGGCCAGGAGTTCTCAACCTTTTTAAGTCGTGTGGTGGACCACACCCCCTCAGACAGCTGAGTGGGCTGGACTGGTGGTGTGTCTGCCCCCCCCCCCGGTAAATGCTGCAGTAAAATGCATCCACAGCTGTCATAAACACATTTACGACAGCTGCAGGTTCATTTCCAGCTGTTGTAAATGTATCCACTTCTGGCAGCAGCGGCGATGTGGGGCCACATGAAATGGTGCCACAGGCCAGGGCCAGCCCACGGGCCATAGGTTGACACCCACTGCTCTAGGCAGAAAGCATATAGTAAGTCAAGTTTGATGTCTTATGAGCATTATTTGAAGAGAGATGCATTAAATTATAGCAAGTGTACTGCAGTTCCTCGAATCTTTGACCCTTGGCCATGGTGGGAAGGATGGATGAGTTCTGCAGGCCAAAACATCTGGAAGGGACTTGGTTATGGAAAAGTCATGCGTATCTTACATTACAGTCCTACCAATTGCCAAAAGTTTTCTTCCGAAGAATATATCCATATTATGGTAAAGGTAAAAGTCAACCTTGCTCAAAAGGCAGTCATATGCCTCTATGGTTTGCTTATAGCTGAAGAGCCAGCACTATCTGCTTCTCCAGACATTTTCATGGTCATGTGGCAGGCATGACTAGATGTCAGAGCACACAGAACGCTGTTACCTTTCCTGCTGAAGCAGTACCTATTTATCTACTTGCAATTTCTTGCTTTTTGAACTGTTAAGTTGGGACAGAGATGGGAGCCCACTCCGTCATGCAGCACTCAGGTCTCAAAGTGCTGACCTGCCGACCTTCCAGTCATCAAGTTCAGCATCTTAACCATTAAGCCACTGCAGTCCCATACGATGTCAGCTGTAGTTTAAAATATGTGATCTAACAGCACTGTCATAATCCTTTGTTGTTTCCCCCTATAGCAGATGGAAGATTAAGTCCTTTAGCACGCTGTAAAAAGCTGTACGTTCCTGTAACAAATAATTTCGCAGATATCCCTGGTCTGGAGGTGAAATATGGGGCAGGTTCTCTGTCACCATTCGGAGACTCTTTCCCGACTCCTTCGAAATACAGAACTCAGCAGGGCTGTCAAAGTGGTGGTGGAAATATCCCAGGTAACTGAACAGGATCACTTGAGCAGACAACATTTTTTTTCTTTCATGTCCTCCATAGAATATCACTGCATTGTGAGATGGATCTGTGGCCGTCCGTTTGGTTGCATTGGCCAGCACGTTCCTTTCTTTTTGTTTAATATCCTGCATTGTGAAACTTATTAAACCTTTAATTGTATTAAGTGCCTCTTTGGCTGTAAACAGCGGTAAGCACCGAACCCTAGAGTCGGATACAACTGGCTTTCGAGCAAGGGTGACCTTGACTTTGACCTATTGCTCATTGCTAAAGTGGCTGTAATTTCTGCAACATTTTCTGGTATTTTTGAAGTTAAATCCTTAGAAAGATATGATTTTCTTCCATTAGATAGTATCAATTATGGGAGCACCACTTTCCCCCTGGTGCACCGTACTGCAGAGGAGAAAACACAGCATTCAGACAGGTTGACCCTGGAAAGGTAAGAGCATGTGTGTGTGTCATGTTTTTGTCCCCCTGTCATTCGTTGTGTCAGTGTTGTATTAAGAAGGAACAATTCTCTGGTTTTCCCTCCTTCTGTTATTTAAACCTTTAAAACCTTTATGTTTTCCAGGCAAAATCTGACGGTTTGTCCAATTATAGATGGCGAAGAGCATCTTCGTCTGCTCAGCTTCCAGCATAACTGCATCACTCGGATCCAGAATGTTTCGAAACTGCAGCATCTTATTTTCTTAGATTTGTATGATAACCAGATAGAAGAGATCAGTGGACTTTCTACCCTGAGGTTCCTCCGTGTCCTTTTGTTGGGAAATAACAGGTAAGGTAAAAATAAGGCTGATGTACTTTTTAAAAGCAGGGGTTCCCAGCCTGTGTGCCGGATATGGCCTGCGGCATCATTTCATGTGGGGCCCCACCCCTCCAAGGGCACTCAAGAAACAAAATGGTCACCCCTTTGAAGCTGTCGGGTCAAAATGGCCACCCCCATCATGAACCATGTGGTTCAGCAACATTGGGATGGCCATGTTTGCCAACCCTGGACTCTGAAGCCCTCAACTGACTGCTGTGTGTAGTTGTGTTGTCTGAAGGTGAGCTGTCCATGGTCCTGTTTCCCTGTTTCCGTTCCTGTCCAGGTTTATTGGTCACTGCTTTGTACCTCAGGATAAAACAAAGGTCAAAACAGAAGAAATCTTGTACCCATTAGAGGGGAAAAATAGACATAAATGTCGCAAATAGATAGGTGGCATGCTGAATTAAAACCAATAACAGGTTCCTCTTTATTCTCCGTTCTAATGAAAACATTTTGTGAACATTTTAATGTTCCAGAATAAGGAGGATCTCAAACCTGGATAACCTTGCAAGCCTTGATGTGTTAGACCTTCATGGAAATCAGGTATGGTGCAAAGAATATTTCTGCAGTCATATTATAGAATACCTTGTTATTCACTTTTCACTTGTTGGTAGTGCTATGCTCTAATTTCTCCTATCCTTATTGTGAGACTTCTTTCTTTCTCCCTTCCCTTCCTTTCTTTCTTTATTCTGATGTAAGAGAAACTCAGTTGTTAGGCTCTATTACACTGAAAAGCTGAAAAGTTTGAATGTGTGGGATTGGGTGTTGGAGGAAAGGACCACCCAGATAGAGAAAGGCATCAGATAATGGATAAACCTTATGAATTGAACTAGCAACAGAATGCTATATTGTGACCTGTTCTGGTAGCAAGCTATATGTTCTTCTAAGATAATACATTATATACCCCTGTCATATGGTAGCCTTTTGCCCTCAACTGCCACATTGAAGCATTCTCTGGGTATATGCTCAGACTTTTTGGGTTGCCTTCCCAAACTAGCATTCTCTTGATGAGTCAGACAATGATCCCTAAGAATGGATGACGAGATTCCATTAGAACTGGAAGTGCATAAATAAATACCTCTATGAATTATTCATGCAACCCAGATGGTTGCACATTCTACTTTACATTAACTTGTTGAATGCAGGGCTATTTGAATGTTACTCCTCCCATTTTATTGAGGCTTAACTTGTAGATATGTAGAAGGGACACAGCCAGAAGCTATGATTACTTCACCCCCACAAAATGCAGATACTGTATTACAACTGGATTATAGAAATAGGCTGTTGGTACCATTCTTTGGGGGGGTTGGTAAAATAATCATTTTTCTTTCTTTACAGATTGCTATCATTGAAAACCTTAATCACTTAAGCGGTCTCCGAGTGCTGAATCTTGCTCGGAATTCTTTAACATACGTTGAAAACCTCAATGGATTGGATTCATTAACAGAACTCAATCTTCGATACAATCAGATCAAATTTGTAGTAAGTAATTGGACTGAACCCTTTTGCTGTAGGAATGGTGTACTATCCGTCAACCACATTGTCACTAACCACCATAGCCCTAGTTTTTCAGTTACGTGGTTTTGCTGCAGCATTAACTTATTTTCAACACACATCATTTTAATTTCAACAACAGTGTTGAACATGCATTTTGTGGAATTGTGGAGTAGCAAAACAATGAGTTTATTGTTATGTTGGTATTGTCTTGCTTTGATTGACTGGATCTATCTGAATATTCACCAGAAAGGTAATGAAGGTAGAAGGGCCTTTGGTTGCCTTTGATTTAGTATGGCACTGGACTTTATACATTCAGGAAAGTTTTGAGGCTTGCAGAAGATGGCGGACGATAATTTTCTTCTTGTGCGTAGGTTATTTAATGACTGCCTATCTTTGCTTGTTCATTAAACTTTGAAAACAAGTCCCCTCTTTTTCTCCCTCCTGTCTCTTGGCATTAACTCAATTCTTCTTCCTTTCTTGCAAACTGCCACCATGCTTATGGATGGGCTAGTAATTGGTAATTAATCATATATGTTATTAGTTTTGTTATTATAAAATTCCAACAGCATGAGCTTTCTGCCTTGCATTCAGATAGCAGGATTTGTAAAACCTGTCCTTCGCCAGAATCCATGTTGCCCTTTCAAAGAGGTTTTGTTTGACTGCTTGTGGTTTAATTTAGTTGTGGAATCCACCAGTTTTTCTCAGTTAAGATATGGGTGGTTATCCTGAATAGTCTTTTTTATGGTGTCTGGATCAATTGTATAAATGCTTTCTGGGATTAGTTCACATTTTGAAAGAGTGTCTTTTGGCAATTGGACATGGTAGTGAGAAACAGCGTTAATTCTGTGGCCTTTTTAATCTCCCAACATGATCCAAAGTGAGGCTACATTGGGGCACTGGGGAATTAAAATGGCAGGTCTTTCCAAGCCCAGAGGCCCAGTGGCTAGGCATTACCATAACATAGGCCAGTCATGGTGAATCTTGGCACTCCAGGTGTTCTTGGACTTCAATTCCCAGAAGCCCAAGTCTCTGTGAATCCACACAAATGGGTTTACTGCCCAGATGTGAAGTGCAAGAACATCCGCATGTGGGATCCTGGCAGGTGCTACGTGGCAATGCGCTCCCAGCTCTTTCACTATGCCTGAGTGTTGGTCTTGGTTTTTTCAGAATGTCAACACCATGTCTGTGAGACCCAGTGATAAAGTAATCGGGATTCTCTTTAATCATTAATTCAGTTGAAAAAATGGTAGTACAGTATAGGCTTCCCTTCTGTTTTACCATGTAATTTCCATGCAGAAAATTGGTTTAGTTCTTGGATGGGGAAGAAAATGTAGGAATGACTAATGGAGGATCCTGGTGTAACAGAGTAAACTATATCAGTTGGTTTACTTCCCATTTGGCCTTCCAGATGTTCTGTACTTCAGAGTCTCACAACCCCCTCCAATTGCTGCCTTGCTGACTGAGGCTTCTGGGAGTTGAATTCCAAAATATCTGGGACCTTAACATCTGGGAACCACTGGACAATGTAACTTCTCATTTTTATTTCAACCCAGGATACCTATTCAGTGTACAGTAATTTGAACAGTTTTTATGCTTCATTGCATTCAGATGGCAGACCAGAGAGAGAGAGAGAGAGAGAGAGAGAGAGAGAGAGAGAGAGAGAGAGAGAGATGTTCAACTAGCAGTGGGTGAAGAACCTTGGCCAAACTCACTTGCCCTTTCTGCCACGCCAGGCATGTAGAACCTCCCCTGGCAAGACACAGGGACTAAGTTGACAGGCAACAGAATGAAATGGTAGAATTCCAAAGAGCTGGCATGAATCGCTGTTTCCGAGTTCTCCATCTTTGAGAAATTCCTTTGGAGTAAGTTTGATTGGAGGAACGGCAGTGGCTTAGTGGTTAAGATCTGAACTTGACAACTGGAAGGTCGGCAGTTCGATTCCCGAGTACTGCATGACGGAATGAGCTCCTGTCTCTGCCCCAGCTCCTGCCAACCTAGCAGTTCAAAAGCAAGAAAGTAAAAGTCGATAAATAGGGACCACTTTGGTGAGAAGTTAACAGCATTCCATGCACTCCAGTGTCTAGGCATGCTTGCCACATGTCCACGGAAACGCCTGCAGATGCAGACAGCGCTGGCTCTTTGGCTGTAAGCCGAGATGAGTACTGAACCCTAGAGTCAGATACGACTGGCTTTTGAGAAATGGTGACCTTTATCTAGTGACCAACACACCCACCCTTTCCCATCTCCAACAGCATTCACCTCCCTTTCAATGATTGAGAGACATCCCCTGCTTGCCACTGTTATGAAAGCTAAATGGTGCAGTGCTGAAAACTTGCCCGACGGCCACTCATTCTGTCTTTGCATTGTCCTTTATCTTGGGCTCCAGATATTTAATTTGAATGGAGAATACTGGGAAACGTTTGAAGAGTGCAGAACAGCCACTTAAAACCTGCCACTTGCGGTGCCGCGGGGTGGATGATTACATGCATGAGTTAGCACTTTGCTGTTTCAGAGGATGACAGGGCTAGACAATTGGGTTTTACTTTGCGTGCCTTTTGATTCCGGCACATTCCTTCTCCTGCCTCCAACCCCACCCCCGGGAGCTGATAACGCTGAGACAGCATCTTGGCCCCTTTTCCCGGCAAGTCTGATGCTGTTGATGCTACCAACTCTTTTATCTCTCGCTTCTTTTTCTGCTTAACCTTCTCTCTGTTGCAAGCAAAGACAGCTTATTTCCTTTCCTCCAAGAGGCTCTTTTGGTCGCTCACCACCTGCACCAGAGAGGGAGGGAACCGCTTGTGCAAGAGCAATCGTTTGCTGCAGGAAGGTTACAGGAAATAGCAGGACGAGGCATGGATCCATCGGCCGGTGAGGGGAAAGGGGAGCGTCCAGTGAAAGGTCAGACGCTGAACTGACCTTGTTTCATCCTCTCGTTCCAGAAAGATGCAGACACTTTGCCCTACCTTCAGCGCCTCTTCCTTAGCTTCAATGACATCTCTCGGTAAGCCGGAACAGGGGTGGGCGGTGGGCGGGTAGGCAGGAAGGGTCACATTTATCTCTCTTTTATTTTCCCTTTTGGTTCTTTAGATGTTGCATTTGAAATCTAAATATTTTGCAGATGGATATTTCTGCCTGACTGGTAAAGAGATACAATAATAATAATAATAATAATAATAATAATAATAATAATAATAATAATAATAATAATAATAATAATAATAATAATAATAATAATAATAATAATAATAATAATAATAATAATAATAATAATAATAATAATAATTTCATGCCAGACATTATTCTGGGTTGAAAGGATTTTTTTTGCGGAAGTAACTCCGCTCAGGGAATGCCCAAATGAAGCTCCTTTCATGTCCCCAAGAGCTGGAACAGAGACGGGCGCTCAATCCGTCATGCAGTCCCCAGGTCTCGAACTGCCGACTTGTCAGCCTTCTAGCTAACAAAGTGAGCTTCTTAACCCCTGAGCCTCTGCAGCCCCTAGAAGTGCAGTAATGAAGCCAACATTTAGCAAGGCCTTTATCCCTCGTAAATGCACAGAGCAGAAATGTTCTTCTTTCTCTTTTAAAAGATGACTTTACTGTGTCTAAGCCAGTGTTTCCCAACCTTTTGGTTTTTGGACTTCAATTCCCAGAAGCCTCAGTCAATTCCTCAAAGCACTGATATACTGACTTAGTTTCCTGAGAATTGAAGCCTTCCTGTGGGGCCTGGAACCACTGGTCTAAATGGACAGCCCCGGTCAGCGGAAATCCATATCCACTTTAATCTAAGTCTGTTTGTTAACTGGTTCAATGCTAACCATGACAAACAGATCTTTCAAAAGTTATAGCCCTTTGTGTACCCAGATCTTTGAGCATCTTTCGTGTCCTCAGAGTCAGTCTGCCCCCTTTTAAAGCAGGCCACGAAATCTAGGGTAGCCCCTTCCTCACCCCAGTAGAAGGGCTGATAGACTTTTTCAAAGTATACATGTCTTTATTGGAGTTTTGGCTTCATTCTATTTTGCATAACGTTACCTGTGGCCTTTAGTTAAAGCTCCTTTGGCTTCCACAGTCTTTACCATAGCTTTCTGTGGTTCATGTGCGTTCCCAGAGGCTTAGGGGCATTTGCAGCAGTGCCTCATTGCAGGTTGTTCAAGCAAAATTTGCAGCAAAAGGCCACGTGTGTGTCAGTGAGGATGGCAGACAGCCAAGGGGTGTGTGTGTTGGCCAATCTCTGTCAAATTTAACCATCTCATATCCCAGTCCTACTGTACTAGACCTTTACAGACTGCAATACCAGCTGTGGAAAGATCCATGGCTCTTACTGAACATGAGATTTGTAGAGCATTTATTGCAGGGGTGCCCAAACATTTTGGGCTACGGGCCTCCCACGTGGTTCCTCCCACCAGAAGTGGCAGTAAAACGCGCCTTGCAATCTGTTTTGCAACAGGATGCGATAGATTTTAGGCTGCCGTCTTCTCTGCTTAAACCAGGGGTGCTCAAACTATGGCCTGCAGGCTGGATCTGGCCCCCAACACCAATTCATCTGGCCCATGCCACCAAATGGGCACATTTTACTTCTGCTTCCAGGAGCGATGAGAGCGGCGGGGTTGGGGGATGAATTAGCATCAGGGGCCAGATCCTGCCTGCGGGCCATAGTTTGGGCACACCTTTAAGATCATGATATCATAATAGCCCCATTGTTTGCTGGATATTTCTTACTTAGAAGAATGATTTAACAGTTAAAATGCTGAACTTGGCGACTGTAAGGTTTTTACGTTTCCTTTCTTATTGGTCCCTCCTTTCATCATCTGCCTGTATTTAATTTCCCCACTTAATTTAATTTAATTTTCCCACTTGTATGCCGCCCAATCAGGGAACAGAACTCAGGGCAGCTCACACAGTAATTATACAATATTCACTTGGAGACTTTGTGCTGTTTTGGTCTTCGTGTTTATCCACTCTTGGCTCTTAGCTCGTAATGCTAATTTCTTTCAACAGAATTTGACCACCGGCTGCCCTAGGCTCCTATTTCAGGCATGTCTCCCTAGCCACTATTTTTCACTGCACTAGATACAGGCATGGATCGGGCATCTCTGCTACTGTAGGAGAGGCCGAATTGGGAAAGGCAAGCCATGCAAGTCTAGGAAGAAGAAATACAGCTAGAAGGGAAATGCACAAATGTCAGATCCTATTACATCATGGCCAGTTTCGTTAGCCCAGGGCTCAACCTACATGTTTGGGGCTCCAACTCCCACAATTCCTGCTCGGCTAGTGCTAAGGAGGCTTAACATTGAAAACCTCTTCCTCTGCCTTAGCATGTAGTAAGTTGAAGCTAGAGTTATCCCATTGAATCAGTGGAGATAAGTTAGCTCTTCTGTAAGTTCCATTGATTCAATGGGTCTCATCGTCATTGGCTGCTACTTGAATCCGAGTTTACACCACCACCCCTTGAAATCATTTTCACAGTTGATGGATGAAAGAAGAATGACAAACAGGAAAAATGCCATTAGTGTGAATTTGTTTAAGGTGGACCCCAGCTTGCCATGAAGTGACCCACACAATATGATCAAGGAGCCATCTCTTGCGGCACGTATGAAACGAGACATGCAGGATTTGACACCGGGAATGCAATGGACTGCCGCAGCCTTGAGGATAATGGACAAGGTGCACCTTCACAGCCAGTCCATCTTGCATGGCCTCTTCCGCCTCCATGACCGTTGGGAGTCAAGAGTTCTTCCTCCACTCATTTTGCCGTTGGTCCCAATGGGTCTACTCTGGTTGCAACTTACAGTGCTATGCAATGTGACGAAACCTTGCCAGCCTGCTACCAGCATTCAGCTTTGTTTTGGTTCAGAGGAGGTTAATATTGTTGGTTGGCTTTGTTGGTGGGATGATTTTAAGGTGATAGTAGGGGAAGGCAGCCATAACATGTTTATCCTTCTACATTTGAGATTAATCACTGTCTTTCTTTCCTTTTTGTTTTCCACCCAGTTTTGAAGACATCATATGCCTTGCCCATTCCGTGTCCCTCTCTGAAATCTGCCTAGATGGCAACCCCCTGGCCCAGGAGACATGGTACAAGCCTATGGTTCTCCACCATATGATCCAGCTACGACAGCTAGACATGAAGAAAATCACAGTAAGCAGCCGGGGTGGGGTGGGGTGGGGACACACCTTACAGCAGGGGTGCCCAAACTTTTCAGGTTTTTCAAGTAGAAGTAAAATGCATCTTGCAGTCTGTTTTGCAAGAGGATGAGATAGATTTTAAGCTGCCATTTTCTCTGCTTAAATCAAGGGTGCCCAAACTACGGCCTGTGGGCCAGATCCGGCCCCAGAAGCCAGTTCATCCGGCCTGCACTGCCCTTGTCACTCCCTGTAAGTAAAACCTTACTTCTGCTTCCAGGAGTGACGGCGTCGTGGGCCGGATGAATTGGCTTTGGGGTCTGGATGTAGCCCACAGGCTGTAGTTTGGGTACCCCTGCCTTACAGGAACAAAATGAATTTAGAAAATGAGCAATTTGATTTTTACTAAATATTCTACAGTGATGTTAGAGTTAATGTCATCAATTAACAAAAGCATTTGCAGTACAAGTTGTCTCCTATGCACGGGTCTGAAAACATTCAACAAAAGTCCTGAAGTACATGATACGGTATATATGCATTTCTATGGGACTGTGGTGGCTTTGTGGTTAAGATACTGAACCTGATGTCTGGAAGGTCAGCCGTTCGAGACCCAAGTGCTGCACAATGGAGTGAGCTCCCCTCTCAGTCCCTGCTCCTGCCAACCTAGCAGTTCGAAAACAAGAAATTGTAAGTAGATTTTGTGTGCCAAAAAGTGCCTCAAAGGAACTGGATCACTGGTACTATGGGTGTCACGCTGCAATGCGGAAGGCAGATGAAAGGCCACTGAATTATATTCTCAGGACAGTCTTCATGGCTGATCGCCATGACAATCGCCAATATTTGTGGCTAAGGCGCTGACTGGGAGGCGGAAGGTCAGCAGTTCAATTCCCGAGTACTGCAGGACAGAATGAGTTCCTGTCTTTGTCCCAGCTCCTGCCAACCTAGCAGTTCGAAAGTAGATAAACAGGGACCACTTCGGTGGGAAGAAAACAGCGTTCCATGCGCTCCGGTGTCTAGTCATGCCTGCCACATGACCACGGAAATGTCTGCAGAAGCAGACAACGCTGGTTCTTCGGCTTTGAAACAGAGATGAGCACTGAACCCTAGAGTCGGATACGACTGGCTTTCGAGCAAGGGAAACTTTTACCTTTACCTTACTGCAGAAGAAGAATGTGACATTACCAGAGCTGGACACTAGAGACCACTGTCTGCTTTTTTGTGAACTGAGCCCCTTGACTTATTTAGCCAGTACTGTACCAGGCACTCTGAGAATGTGGTCAGATCAGGAAATAGGCCTGTGATGGCGAACCTTGGCACTCCAGACGTTCTTGGACTTCAATTTCCAGAAGCCCAAGCCCCCTGTGAATCCAGATGAATGGATTTACTGCGGTTCATCTGCTCTATTACCATAGCATGATCACCCGGCTGGTGAAATGGCAACTGCCAATGTGTAGAAGAGGTTTTCTTTTTGTTGAGCTTGAATGCTTGCGCCTGTGTTTATTTTTGTGATGTTGCTGTGGCTTAGAGCTTTCACGGTTTCATGTTACTCCCCACAAGTTCCTGTATCTCACTTTGGGAAGTTTTATTTAAAACGTAGGATGAAGAAAGACGACTGGCATCGGTTGCACTGAGGAAAGAGGAGGAAAAACGACGTGAGAGCCACAAGCAAACTTTACTTAAGGTAAATACGTGATATTCATAATCTAAATTTTTGACAGCCTCAAATTTTGTTGTTGACTGCCAAAAAGGCAGAGGGACCAGCGAGACTCCATTGCGCTAACAGCGCAAGGGTGCCTTTGGCCAGAGAAGCTCTTTCCCAGGGGTAAAGCGGTTCTCCGGCCAAAGGCACTGTTAGCAAAATGGAGTCTCACCGGTCCACTTGCCGAAACGGCAGAGGGACCAGTGAGACACCATTGCGCTATTAGCATTGGGCTGCTTTCCCCCTGGGTGCGCACTTCCCAGGAGAAAAGCAACCCAGCGCTGCCAGCTCACAAAGGGGCTTTGTGGGGATGAGGGAAAGGCTCACCCACGCCACCCCAAAGCCACCCGGCTTTTGCTCTTTTTTAAAAAGTGAATCATACAACGCTACAGGCAATTGTACAATTTCATCGCTGTACGATGCAATCATATGGGGTTCTACTATACAGTGGAACCTCATATAACAATCGCCCCATATAGCAATGAAATCGCATAACAATTAGGCTTTGGGGGGGAAATGGCGTCTCGCATAACAATTTTCCCTATAGAAAAAACCGTACAACAATTTTAAAAAGGGAAAAACCACTTAGCAAAAAAAAAAATGGTTGTACAATGCATCCCATAGGGAAAATCGCTGTACGAGATGTATGCATCATATAGCAATTGTTTCGTACAGCAATGAGCCCCATGGAACGGATTAAAATCATTGTATGAGGTACCACTGTATATGTCTTCAGTATCCTTTGCTTGTTGATGGGTATCAGGATTCTAGTAGAAGATAAATACAGATGTTCCAAGCCTAAAGGCACCCCACCCTGACCTGTCGGTATTTCCAATTAGGAGAAGAAGCGCTTAACAATTAACAACATTGCGCGTCTGTGGGAGAGTCAACAGAATTGTTCTGCCGTGTCTTCTTCAGATCAAGAGGATAACAAAGACAACGAGTCCTGCCAAAGCAAGAGAAGCTCTTCCTATGGGTTTTCTGAAGAAACCAGGTACAACCTCTGGAGCTCACTCTGCCATACAGCTCTCGGGTCTTGAACTGCTGACCTCCCTGTCCTCAAACTCAGCATTTTAACCACTAAGCCACCAACTCCGTAGGGTAGGGGTTCCCAACCTTTTCAAACCTTGGGCCAGGTCATGCTCTCTCACACAGCTGAGGGGCTGGACGGCCATTTTACCTTGCTTGCAGAATGGGGTGGCCATTTTGTCCCAACAGCTTCAAAGGGGTGGCCATTTTGTTTCTCCCTGGAAGGAGGGGGGAGGCACCAACCCTCAAAGGGTCTTCGGACCTCCCACCCTGACTGAGATGAATTGGCTGCTCGAGGGAAAAGTTGAATAGGGTTTGCTATTCCTTCCTTGTGGGGCTGGGGTCCCAGACAAGGCCAGGAGCCCAATGGTACCCCCCTGCCCTCGCTCCCACCACCGGCCATGTTTTCTTTTTCATGCAAACAGCTTTGAAATGCTGTTTATAGGGTGGCCCGTACCTGTCCATATATTCTATGTATACAGTACAGTGTGTCTGTGCGCTGTGTGGGTAGAGACTGACGGTCCACCCTATACATTAAAAGGATCCACATGGCAAAGCTTCCAGCCGAGGGAGTGAGGGCAGGGGGCTACATGAATTGTAGCTGTGGGCCAGATCCAGCCCTCAGGTTGTAGGTATAGGGACTATTTTAAAAGACCCATCAGCCACCTGTGCAACATTTTGTTTTTGATCACGGTGTGGGAAAGTTGCATCTTATACAGTAGCTTCCATTAATGTTAACAGTTTCACCCATTTCCCTGCCACGAGAACCCAGCACTAGAATAACATTCAGATGGTTTGCCCTTCGTCCAGCGAAAGCAAAGCTCTGCGCATGCAATGTTTTCTTTACTTACTTTGGGAGAGGCTGTGAAGCCAGTTTATTCTTAGCAATTTCCTGGTCATGAACACTGTGATTCCTTTAGCCAGGGTCTCTATCGTAAAACGTAATGTGCAAAATAATTTTCCACGGTACTTTCTGGAAGCTGCGATGGACTTTTATAGAATCAGATGTTGCAAGAATCGCCCTTGCCTTTTATTCCTCTAAAAATAAAACGGCAACATATTGCTTTAAAAAAAAGAAAATAACCCAAACTACTTTGCGGTGTTATAGTTTTGCACAGTTTATAACAATCCTGGGTATTTTCCAGGCAGTAGACTGTGTAAAATTTCTCCTTCCTTCTGGAAAACGATTCTGAAGCCCCGTTTTCACTAGAGAAGTCCTATGAAAGCCAGGCTGTGTTGCCGTCTCGGGTTGCTGTCAGAACTTGCCTCCTCTTCTCTCTCTCTCTCAACTTGCGGCCTTCTTAAGGGTGTTGTCCATGGAATCTTCCATCAAGGTATAATCTTTTGAAAATGTGGTTTATCACGTTCTGGTCTTCACACTTCGGAGTTTCTGTTGAGTGTCCATTAATCAAAATTAGACGGGTAATAAAGCAAACAGTCCTTTGCTTTTAGGTAAAGACAGCGGCGTTCTCAACCTCCGGCTGATGGGCCAGAACCGGCCCACGGTACCATTTCATGTGGCCAGTCTCCCTTGCTCCTGCTCCAGCTGCTGCTAGCAACGGAAATAACCATAAAATGTGCCTGTGGCTGTTGTAAACTTGTTTTTACGCCTTTACGGCGGTCATAAAATGAATTTATGGCTGTCGTAAATGCGTTTATGGCATTTATAACAGCCGTGAATGCAACCGCGGCTGTCGTAAATGCGTTTACGACAGCTGCAGATGCGTTTTACAGCAGGGGGGACACCAGTCTGGCCCGCTCAACCGTCGGAAGGAGCGAGACCCGGCCCACGGTTTTAAAAGGTTGAGAATGCCTTTAATAGATGGGAACCTCAGATCTGGAAGGCAAATCCGGTTTTCTTGAAGTTTGCTCAGGAAGACTCCACTCTTTCTCCCATGATAATAAAAAGGGACTGGTCAAGGATTGGTGAGGATCAGTGAAATTTTTTGGATATGCCTAATTTTGTATTTGCACAGAAGTGGCTTGGTCTTCTCAACATTTGGGTTATGTCTTTGAGGCATTTGGGCAGGAGTTCTCAAAGTTTTTAGCCGTGGGCCGGACCACCCCTCCACAGACAGCTGAGCGGGCCAGACTGGTGGTCCCACCCCCTCCTGTAAATGCTGTAAAACACATCCACAGCTGATTCCAGTGGCAGCGGCTGGAGCAAGGTCGGGAGGGAGGGGGGGGTTTGTCGGATTATTTGGTGCCATGGGCTGCATCTGGCCCACAGGCCATAGGTTGTGAACCCCTGCACTTGGGGATGGGTTCCAGCGCTTATGAGTGGAGAACAGGTGCTTTACTTTAAGATGGTTCCCTTTCTGAATCCCCAAAAGATAGAAACAGCCTTCGTTCATGGGACTTTAACCACCCTTTTCTAACCCGGTGTCACAGTTTATTAATGAATTAACTAATTATATTTAAAAACGTCTTTTTTATGTAGCTTCCTCTCACGTTCTTCATAATAGCCATTATACTATAGTTGGTATTTTGAGGGATTTAGTGGTTTACAAAAAAAAAAAGTCAAAGCAACCAAGATTATTTCCAGTGTTATTGCTCCATTTTTCCCCCCTCCCTGGGAACGTTTTTGTTTCTGTACGTGAAGAATCTGAAAGATTGAGCTTGTGCAGCACATGTGAAGAGAAGTCAGTGTAATGCACTTTGAACATTCCCTGGCTGGTGCCTAGACTTGGTTATATTTTTCAGAAGTATGCCCAATGGAGTCTGCTGCCAATTAAATATTTTTGGCACAAAAGATGGATTCTTCTAAGTATAAACTTGGCCTGTGAGTGGAATGGAAGACAAATAGACTCAGGTATTCTCCAGTATCTCCTATCCCAAATATTTCACAGAGAAAATAAGATTTAATTATTTCCTGTTAAAAAAGTAGGAAATGCACAACAGAATAGTGAAGAAGCTAAATAAGATAATTTAAAACAGGGGTTCCTAACCTCTTCAAGCCGGGGGCCGCGTCACGCTCTCTCAGTCAGCTTTGAGGGCCGGATGGCCATTTTGCCCTGCCTGCATGATGGGGGATGGCCATTTTGTCCCAACAGCTTCAAAGGTGGTGGCCATTTTGTTTCTCAAATGCTCTTGGAAGGGTGGGGGCCACATGAAATGGCACCATGGGCAAGATACGGCCCACAGGCCTTAGGTTGGGAATCCCTGATTTAAAACTTTAAAGTTAACCAGTTTCATTGGGGTTGCGATAGCCCTTAGTAATACATCTTTCAGCAGTGTTACATCATTGTCAAGAGTTGAAGGTGTTGTCCTCATTTTGTCTGATGGAAGCCACCGCTGCTGGCATCCCTAGAGACTCATTTGCCGTCGTTCACCTTTGCAGTCCCACGATGGAGAAATTTGCCTAGCACAAGGTTGTGGGGAAAACGGACAAGGATGTAGTTAAATAACTCAGTCAGTCTCTTCGTCCTGGAAATGGCAATCCTGTGTGCTGATTGAGGAAATCTGCCATCTAGTGACTGGAATTGGTACTGCAGACTTTAAACACATGAAAACTTTAGAATTACTGTAATTAAAAATATTTCAGAACTCCGATAATTCCTGACAACATGCTCATAGAGACATAGACCCTTCTTAGTGCACATGCCATGTTTCAAGTTTCAGAGTTTCGTGGGCTTAGATCAGTGATGGAGAACCTTGATACTCCAGCTGTTCTTGGACTTCAATTCCCAAAAGCCCAAGTCTCTGTGAACCCACACAAATGGGCTTACTGCACCTACCCATTCGTGTGGATTCACGGGGACTTGGGCTTCTGGGAATTGAAGTCCAAGAACAGCTGGAGTACCAAGGTTCTCCATCACGGGCTTAGACTGTTTGAAGTGTTTAGAGTAGATCTCCTGCATTATCTCAACCCTTGTTTAAGGCCAGTTAGCAATAATATTCTTAGAAGGAGCGACCCACAATGCTCTATTGCATCAACATGTCAGTGTCTGTCTGACAGTGTAAATTTCCACAGTGCGTCACTACTAGTTGATTCATCTGTGCTGCATTTCTGTTTGCATGACGTGGTGCATGAGAAGAAGTGAAAACACTGACATCTCAGTTAGGAGAAACTTATCACCAAATTTATGCTATTGGACTTCAGCGAGGACAATGAAGCAGAGGTTTATTTTACAGGAACATCATGCTCACCAGTCGAAGCAAGCGGACAGTGATAACTAAATGGACTTTTCACATCCTGATCTAAATCATGATTCTACTTCTCCGTGCAGGTATCTTGATTCCCTTATGGGGAAAGCTACCCCAGGTCTGTCTGTCCTGGATTCTCACCTGGTAGAAATAGATGGCGACACGCTCTACCTCTACGGATCCGGAGCTCTGGAGTCCCTGGATCGGAACTGGAGTGTTCAGACAGCTGGAAGCATTTCCATCGTATCTTTTATTTTCATTGACTTTGACGAAATTGTTCCAGTCTTGCCAAAGCTGAAGATAAAGTTTCCTAATTCTCTGGTAATTTTTTTAAAAAAAGAAATTCTTGACTTTTCAGCCCATTGCAAGATGTCCGGCTTGAAAAGGTTGGGAACCCCTGTCTTAAAGAGTGCATGTGGCATGACACCCTATGTATCCTTAGCTAGAGACATTCACCATATATGGAAAGCTATGTTGTTTCTCAGTGCAGAAGCATGGACATGTAAAGTAATACCCAGTCAAATCTTCACCAGATGTTGTGCTAGCCAGTATTTTCCAAAGGATTGCTTATCCTTTTCGCAAAGGGCTGGTTTTAACCAAAGCTCTGCTTTGACCTGACTTTCTGTTTTTTCCAGCACCTGAAGTTCAAGGAGACCAACCTTGTTGTGTTGCAGCAGTTCAATGCCTTAGCCCATGTTCGCCGCCTTGAGCAGTTAACCGTTGACATTCAGGGGAATCCTGTTGTCACCTTCACCTTATGGAAATATTATGTTCTCTTTCGATTGAGCCACCTTAATCTGCAAAAAATAGACGGAATAGAGGTAAGGAAAGATAAACAGGATGTTACAACCGCCTCGGTTTAAGTTTGCTGCACTTTACAACAGAAAATCCTATGGAAATGCCGTCCCAGCTTACAAATTTTTAATGTATTTTGTTCAATTTACAACGATCAATTCAGGACTGTTTATTTTTCATTTTTCAATGCAACCCTATGGATGTTTTGATTTACAGTTTTTTCGGGTTACAATGGAGGCCGTTGGAATGGACCTCTGTCATAACTCAAGGTTTTACTGTACTTTGAGACATGTCACATTCAGTATAGCCACTGGTTTGGGGGGTCAGTGGAACAGGGAATTATTAATGAGAGGTATATCATTTATGAATAAATTAATTTAGGGAGGCGTGTAATATTGAGGCGCTCTCTTGTCAACCCTATTTACCCAAGTCATGAAGGTGTTCCAGGATTCTTTTTCCGTTTTGCCTTGCTCAATTGAATCTCTTAAGTTAGCCCAAGGGTCAGCAAACTTGGCTTTCCAGATGTTATTGGACTTCAATTCCCAGAAGTCCTGATCAGCAGGAGTGATGACCTGGGCTTCTGGGAATTGAAGTCCAAGAACACCTGGAGAGCCACATTTGCAGACCCCAGCTCTATAATGATCAGTGGCTTACCTGTAACTGTTCTTCTTTGTGGTCTCTGTGAATCCACATGAATGGATTTACTGTGCATACATGCAGTAAACCCATGCATGTAGGTTCACCAGAAGCCCAGGTCATCACTCCTGCTGATCAGGACTTCTGGGAATTGAAGTTCAAAAACATCTGGAGAGCCAGGTTTGCTGACCCCCTAGGCTAGCAGGTATGCCATTTGAACTACTTTTAATTCTAATTGTAAATAAAATCCTTGACCCGCTCCCTCGAAGCTATTCCATTGTTTGATAAATCTGGTTGCATTGGCCATGCAGAAACTGCTGGAGTTAGATGAGGATGGGAAACGTGTCACAAACTGGGCTTATATCAAATTAAGCTCCAATATATATCTAGAACTTCAAATTGCAAGATTTGCTTTCTTTTCTGGGAGACATTCATTCATTGTGGGGTTAGAAAGTGAGCGGACGGAAATACTAAACTCAACTATAACCTCCCAGAGGGAGGAAAAGGAAGGAGAGATAATACTTCCCACTAAGTAATTCAGGATCTTGTAAAGGAAAACACACCATTAAATTTCTAATATTATCTCAGTATAGACATTTTTCTTAGCTCGACATAAATTATTTTTATGAGAACATTTTAAAAATGATCTTGTGCTATCAAGAAAAATGAACATATTTCGGGGGATCTGTTACCCGTCGGGAATGTTTGAAATTTGATCATTTGGAAATTGAAAAGGCTTTACTGGGCTCTGCCTTAAATATCGGTGAATATTTTGTACTCTGCATTAATTTGGCCATTCTACTGAACCAGGGATTCTCAACCTGCGACCCATGGGCCAGATGCGGCCCATGGCACCATTTCATGTGGCCCCCACCACCTCCACCACACCAGGAAGTGCCATGTGGTGGAGGAAGGGCCAAATGGCCATCCGGCCCCCGAAGCTGTCTGAGGGAGCGTGACCTGGCCCCCAGCTTTAAAAGGTTGAGAACTCCTGTACTGAAGTGTGATTTATTTGAGGAGTCCTGGTGGCACTGTGGTTAAACTGCTGTACTGCAACCAGAACATTGTGAGTTCGATCCTGATCAGGGATCAAGGTTGAGTCAGCCTCTTCCATCCTTTCAAGGGCGGTAAAATGAGGACCCAGCATTTTGGGGGCAAAATGTTCATAACCTTGTGAACCGTCCAGAGTAAAGCAATCACTCTAAGCACAATGGAGAGGGGGAATATAAGTGTGTATGCTTTGCTTTATCTGTTAATATGGTTTACTTTTGATGCTGTGTACTTATGTATTATGTGTTGTATTGATATTGTGCTTTTCCCCTGAATTTATTTGATGTAATTGAATTGTATTATTACGTGTCATTGTATTATTATATTGTATTTATTGTCCGCCATGTAAACCGCCCTGAGTTGGGTTGCACCCGAGTGGGCGGTATATAAGCGCGAAAATTAAATTAAATTAAATTAAATTAAATCTGAAAAAGAAAAGGGGATCTTCGTTGAAATCTATGCACGATGGCCTACCAAGCTTAGTCAAGAGTTTTGGACAATTATTGAAATAATTGGATTTAACCATAATTCAAAGTGTATAAGTTTGGTCCAGATTGGCTCCAATGTGCTGTTCTTCTCCTCCTCTCCAGGTTACACAGAACGACATGGTTATGGCTGAAAGGCTGTTTGGCATTTTGGCCTACGTAGCCTCTTCAGATGTACCCTACTGCCGCCTGTTTTCATTACTCGGAGAAGGCAGGTAATTAAACATAAACGAGAGAAATCTTCTTTCACAAGGAATAGTGGAACACAGAGAGGTTCTGATGAAGGAACCGAGGGTGCTCAGGTCTCTTAGTACAGTATCCCCACCTGACCGTAATCCCTCGTTTAGAGGATTAAGCTTTACACAAAATGAGGTTGGGTGTTTATTGCCTTAGCTCCGAGATGGCCAACCTTGGCACTCCAGGTGTTCTTGGACTTCAATTCCCAGAAGCCCAAGCCCGCACTCCTGCAGATCAGGGCTTCTGGGAATCGAAGTCCCAGCACACCTGGAGTGCCAAGGTTCTCCAACCCTGCTCTAGATGGCCATAGCTCCTTCCACCTCAGGCCACTATTTAATGGCATTCCCATTTCTGATGGTAGCAATCAAAATCTGGAATAGCCTTGGCCAAGGGGAACTGCTGAACCCTACATTACTTGCTCTCTTTGAGATGCAACGGCTCAAGTGCATTAGATGATGAAATCGCTGACTGGAAGGTTGGAGTTCGATTCCCTAGCCATTTGAAAGCAAGACAATGCAAGTAGATAAACAGGGACCACTTCGGTGGGAAGGTAAACAGCGTTCCGTGCACTCCGGTGTCTAATCATGCCTGCCACATATCCATGGAAATGTCTGCAGACGCAGACAGCGCTGGCTCTTTGGCTATAAGCAGAGATGAGCACTGAACCCTAGAGTGGGATACGACTGACGTTTGAGCCAGGGCAACCTTTTACCTAACATCATTGACAAGAAATGGGCAACACTTGAGTTTTAGGCCCACTAGATGGAATTAATTGCTTTTTTTTTGTTAACATGAAAGGGAAAGATGGGGTGATCTAAATGTGTGCTTACTGCATTCACCCCCCAAATAAAGGATGATGAAAGCTTTTTATTTAGCACTCTATTTTCTTGTAATGCCTGATCTTCTGCTTGTGTTTTCAGAGCTCCCTACTTATCTCTTTATCATGTTGGATATCCATTTACAGCCTCTGCCCAACATGTATATTATAGGATTAGTGTTCTGAGATCAACAATTAAATATCTCCCCCACGGCACAAGCAACAAGATATTCCACAAACCGAAAACCTCATAAATTTAAACGGACAAGCATGAACTAGAGGCTGCGTTTGCAGTCCCCAGCAAAGATTGGTATGCCACAATAAATGTCAGGGATGGCCAAACTTTTCAGGCCACGGGCCGGTCAGGTGGCTCGGGGCCGGTCACGTGATTCCTCCCACCGGGAGTGGAAGAAAACGCACCTTACAATCAGTTTCGCAACAGATGTTTCGCAACAGGATGAGATACATTTTTTAGGCTGCCATTTTCTCTGCTCAAACCAGGGATGCTCGAACTACAGCCCATGGGCCAGATCTGGCCCTCGACACCAATTCAGCCAGCACACAAAACCCTCGTCGCTCGTGGAAGTAAAACGTGCCTGTATGGGCACGTGTGTTGTGGGCTGGATGCATTGGTGTTGGGGGCCGGATCCGGCTTGCAGGTCATAGTGTGGGCAACCCTCATATAGGGTTATAAATTTTTTTCTTTTGTTCCTTCCACTTTCTCCTCCCGTGCCATCTTTAGGAAGAAACAATTGTGTTACGTTCTGGAAGCAAAAGGCAAGAAACCAGGAAGTGTGAGTGAAGACTGTAACGGACACCAGAAACTGAGAGTAGAAAATGCTGGCCGGTTGATGTTGAGTTATTCCCCGCGAGAGTCTCAGACCGAAAAACTGGAGGTAGGGACGGAGCCCTGGCCGAATGGATTAATTTAATTTTAATTTAATTTTCACACTTGTATGCTGCCCAATCAGGGAACCCGACTCAGGGCGGCTCACATAGTAAATAAACTATACACAGTAAATACATAGTAATACAATATGCGAAGGGGAGGAAAAATTCTCAGGTGTTTGTTTTCATTGCAGCAGCTCATCTACTTTTTAATCTGCGGTGGCTCAGTGGTTAAGAAGCTCGCCTTGTTAGCTGGAAGACAGGCAAGTCGGCAGTTCGAGACCCGGCCACTGCATGACGGATTGAGCGCCTGTCATCTGTCCCAGCTCTTGGGGGACATGAAAGGAGCCTCATTTGGACATCCCCTGAGTGGAGTTTCTTCCGCAAAAATCCTTTCAACCCAGAACAGTTTCTGACACGAAATTATTATTTATATATTTCCTTTTGCTGAAACAGCACAGTTGATTTCCATCCAGTGAAACAGTTGATTTCCAGATTCAACTGGAATGTAACCGATACCTCCAGTTGCGATATTAAAAATATCCGTAAGCTGACACATACAGATCTTGCAACTGGGGATATTCAGAAGACGTTGAATATAATACACAAATGCTGTATTCTTTCCCTCTCTTCTCCAAATTTCTGCCCTTTTCTTTCTTTTCTAAAACCAACATAAACAGGTTAGGTTTTCCCTGGCAAAAAGCTGTAATGTCAGGAAGGATTCAGGCCTGCAAGTGAACAGATATATTGGTAAAGGTCGCACTTGCTCAAAAGCCAGTCATATCCGACTCTAGGGTATGGTGCTCATCTGTTTATAGCCAAAGAACCAGTGCTGTCTGTGTCTGCAGATGTTTCCGAGGTCATGTGTCAGGCATGACTAAACACCGGAGTGCACGGAACGCTGTTTACCTTTCCGTTGAAGTGCTCCCTATTTATCTACTTGCAATGTCTTGCTTTCGAACTGCTAGGTTGGCAGGAGCAGCGACAGAGGCGGGAGCTCACTCCGTCGTGCAGCACTCGGGTCTCGATCTGCTGACATGATTACCTTCAAGGTCAGAGGTTTAACCATGAAGCCACTGCAGCCCTTCATTCATTCATACAGAAGACTTGATCAACAACAACAACAAAATGGATAAAAGTGCATAGCAGACTTTGCCCAATGTAGGAAAGCGGGGAAAATGCCATGAAATACCTGTGGATTTTTATGAAGGGTTCTTCTAAAGGAGTTAGAAAGGGGAAATGATAGCTTCTTGTCTAGCTCATTGTCCACTGCAAATTGACGTAAATATGGTGGGTAGTTAGTTTGATGCTAAGGGTGGCAATTAAATGAGAGTAATTTATATTTTTGCTTTCATGCAGGATTGGCTGTCTCTGACTGTAGGTTAATAAGAGTTCTGTATGATTCACGAGGCAAAGTGGTGGCCTCACCTTTTCAACTGTGCTATAAAATCAGATAGTTTTAAACTCTGTGTCATTTCCCAAAGGGCAATTGTTAGAGGGATTTGTGGAAACCCTGCATAAAAAGGGGATTATGGTGATTGAACACGAAAGTCTCAGTCTTGCAACAACAGATTCCCCTCCATTTGCGAAGGTTGTCGTAAAGCCAGCCTTTCGGCAAAAATTCGGCAAAATTGCACAGCTTTCCTTGATTGGGTTGGTTTCAGGAAAATGCTCCCAGCCTTCCCCAGAGACACCGCTTTACATAGTGCTGGAGGATAAAGATAATAAAATAGGTTGTGTACGATTGTAAAACACCCATTCGAATGTGCCTACATGCACGCTCAATTAGAAAGACATTTCCATAGCAGAGAGTAATGCGGTATAAACCATTGAATGCTTGGACTTTTGAAAAACTTTCAGGGTTTACCCACGGAAAAATTAGGAGCCAGTTCTCCTTACAGGGACTGCAGTGGCTTTGCGGTTAAGATGCTGAACTTTGACGAAGATCGGCAAGTCAGCAGTTTGAGACCCAGGTACTGAATGACGGTTTGAGCGCCCGCCTCTGCCCCAGCTCCTGCCAACCTAGCAGTTTGAAAGCAAGACATTGCAAATAGATAAATGGGTATCGCTTCGATGGGAAGGTAAACAGTATCCCGTGTGGCAGGCATGTTTAGTCATACCTGCCACATGTCCACGGAAACGTCTGCAGATGCAGACAGCGCTGGCTCTTTGGCTGCTAATGGAGATGAGCACTGAACCGTAGAGAGGGATATGACTCATTTTCGAGCAAAGCTGACCTTTACTTTTACCTGTACTTTCTCCTTACATTTTCTCTTCTACTTTAAGAGAGAAACCAAGGATACCTGATGAATGAGTAGTTCGTTTAATGGGTAGTTGTTAAGAAGTTACATCCTTCAAAGTTTGATATGGGATCCAAACCAGAGCTTCTTCACTTGTTTTTGTAAATGTTCAGGAGTGAAAGATGAGGAGTGAGGAGGCCAGATTTCTGCAACAGGCAAAATTATTTAGGTCACGGGTGCCCAAACTACGGCCCGTGGTGCCAAATAATCTGGCCTGCGCCACTCCCAGAAGCAGAAGTTAAACACGCCCGTGCAAAACACTGCCTACATGCACCATGGCTGTTGTAAGCACATTGACGGCAGCATTTTGCACATGCACGGACACATTTTCCTTCCGCTTCCAGTGGGAGGAACCACGTGACCGGCTCACGGTGCAGAAAGTTTGGGCACCCCTGATTTAGGTTAACAACAAAATGGGATTGTGGAGGACTTGTTAGGCTGAGCAAATGGACGTCGCAACGGCAAAATGTGGTTCGGCGTGAGCAAATGTTAACATAACGCCTGCTGAGGCAATAAAGTCGAGGTTCCAACATCTGCCAGCGGAGTCCGAAAGACGGGGAAAGAGCGGGTGGTGAAATCATGGCTTGACGTTCGAACTGTGGCAAAAATGCGTACTTATTTGAAGTGGGAGATAATCTTGTCATCAGGCCATTGTCTGAACCGAGCAAAATGTTTTGGGTTCATAACTCGGTTTGAAGTTGCAAATTAGCTCATTTCCTTTTCCACCCAGGGAGCTTGGCAGACTTCACGGACTTGCCTTCTCTTCCAGCAACTAAAGTTGCTCTCGGAAAACGAGAGAGAGAAAAAGATCCTTTCCCCTCATTTGGATCCATTTCACTCTCTCTCCTGTTAACATCTCTGGTATTTTTAAATAATTAAACATCGCTGCACCAAAGGCCTTTTGCTTGCTGGTTTGTGTTTTTTGGTGCTCTCAACAATGGCTCTTTTTGTGCAGGTAATGAAGGACAGGAAGAACTTTTGCCAAACCTACGTCCAAGAGTTGATGAAGGAAGCTGTGGACGTCAACATGAAGAACGATTCCTTGCAGAAATTGTGGCCTCAGATCTTCATTGAGCTGGTCAGGGACGCCGTGATCGAGATACGTAACAAGGACTCCTACATGAAGCTCTGCTTGCAACGAATCGCCGATCAGAAATCGTAACGGCACTGATATTCCTTCCGCCTTTCAGCGCCATGTTGTATTATTTCCCTTCAAGGCTTAAGATACTATTCTAAATTTGCCATCCGTCCGGGACAACTTTTAAAAAGAATATTGCCTTGAAGAAAACTCAACATCAAAATGTGGCCTTTTCACATTTTTGGATGATTTTCTTTTTCCTTGCTCACGCTGGCACCCGTGCGTTGGCACAACCTGCTTCAAGCAATAGCAGGTGGATAATGTGACACTTGCCTTGCGTTTTACTGAATCTTCACCTCTCTGGCTTATTGTTAATGCCACTTTTACTGCATTTACGCAGCCTCACTAGATTCAAGGGAAGAATCCACGCAATTCTGGGCACCTCTTTCCAGTGGCTTTCTTCTATCAGCCATCTCGCTGCTGTGGCTGGAGCATATGATTATTGAGCACTGGAGTATTTAATAAATTATTCTGTTTCTCAATGCCACATCTGGTGTTCAAAGGAGGCACTTCCTTTGGTGTCGGTGGGATTATGGCATGTTGGCATTACGTTTTCACTACTAGTTGAACTCAAGAAGTGACTAAGACCATGATGGCGAACCTTGGCACTCCAGCTGTTCTTGGACTTCAATTCCCAGAAGCCCAAGTCCCTGTGAACCCACACCAATGGGTTTACATGCAGCAAACCCATTCGTGTGGATTCACAGGGGCTTGGGCTTCTAGGAATTGAAGTCCAAGAACAGCTGGAGTGCCAAGGTTCACCATCACAGGACTAAGAGATTGTGTAGCTACCAAGAAAGAGGCTGCTGCATGTTCAAGCTTGAGTCTGCTTCATAAATGAAAAGATATTCCAAGTGTCATATGTGAATCCTCTCCCCTGTCAGTTGGAAGACACTGATTGGAAAGGTACGACTTACTCAAGTCCTTTTTGAATATACACTGCAGGGCAAACCTAAGGTTTCCTCTGTATAAATGGGGCGGATAGTTTTACATAGTCTAGCAGAGTGTGTCCCAATCTTTGGCTTTTGGACTTCAATTCCCAGAAGCCTACGCCAGTACATTGGCTGATCAGTGCTTTTGGGATTTGAAGTCCAAGGACCAAAAGTTGGGAAACACCAGCCAAGCATCTATTGTGCAGGATCCACACAGACTTGACCATCTCTTCCCAGAAAAAAAAACCTAAAAGTGACCAGACTATCCAAGCTTCCTGGTTTTTCAAAACACCCTCTTTTGCACAAACAGATCCTATTTCTTGGTGAAATAGGAGTGTGATGGAGCCATGGAAGTTGGTAAAGATAAGATTGCTGAAATAGATTGAGAAACAATATCCGTTTTGGGCCTGGTTGCTTTTCAAAGCCTGGATTTATGGATTGGCAGGAGATAACATTCTGGAGAAAAAAATGTCCTTAAACAAATAATCGTGTATATTGATCTTTTTAAAGGATTGTTAAAGTTTTCAGTGACTTCAGTCACTAGTTGCGAATGTGGAGAGAGACAGAATCCGCCTCATTTATTGGTCTGCCGGTTACTGCCTGGAACGTGCACCTATGAGGACTTAAGTTTGGCCAACGTCAGAACCAAGAAGGTGGCTTCATTTTTCCCAAAGCCCCAAAGTAACCAGATCTAGAAAGCCTGGGAAGATAGGGTGGTTTTCCGTGTGTGCAAAATAGGTACCAGACACAATAAGAAGAGCATATTCCAATTTAGAGGTCCTACAGCTGTAGTGGCTGTAACTGTTTATCACTTGCATGTGGTCTACAGGTGTTGCAGCTAAGGTTGTGATGTAGCTGAATGAAGGATCTAGAGCAGGGTTCCTCAGACTTGGCTCTCCAGGTGTTCTTGGGACTTCAATTCCCAGAAGCCCAAGTCAGCACACCTGCAGATCAGAGCTCAGTTTGAGGAACCCTGAACTAGACAGTGATGGTGAACCTTGGCTCTCCAGGTGTTCTTGGACTTCATTTCCCAGAAGCCCAAGTCAGCACACC
Organism: Bradypodion pumilum; assembly: GCA_035047305.1. Taxonomy (NCBI): domain Eukaryota; kingdom Metazoa; phylum Chordata; class Lepidosauria; order Squamata; family Chamaeleonidae; genus Bradypodion; species Bradypodion pumilum. The sequence goes on along the minus strand of JAWDJD010000012.1, from coordinate 25,658,331 downwards.
TGCAGATCAGAGCTCAGTTTGAGGAACCCTGAACTAGACAGTGATGGTGAACCTTGGCTCTCCAGGTGTTCTTGGGACTTCAATTCCCAGAAGCCCAAGTCAGAACACCTGCTGATCAAGGCGTCTGGGAATTGAAGTTCCAGAACACCTGGACTGCCAAGGCTGACCACCACTAGAGGAAGGGTTCAAAGGAAGGTCTTAAAGTTAAGGGATGTTCAACCAGAACCAGTTGGTCTTGAAGAACAGCAAGCCAAGGTACCTAATTTCGACCTTAGAAACCAGGAAAATAGATTGACCCAAGTATAAGCCGACTCCACTTTTTAACCTCATTTTTAGGGATGACAAACTAGGCTTATACTCGAGTATATACAGTAAGAGTGGCTAGCAGATCTGTTGGTCTACCTTCCTTGTTGATCTGTACTTAATCCCTTTTATACAATGATTTATTAGCAGGAATGTATGCTGCTAATTGTGAAACTCTGCCGTCTGAAGTAGAGGTTCAGCCAGAGATTCTCAACCTGCGGCCTACAGGCTGGATGCAGTCCATGGCACCCTTTCATGTGGCCCCCAAACACCACCACAGCTGGAAGTGCCATGTAGTGGAGGAAAGGCAAAATGGCCATCCAGCCCCCGACGTTGTCTGAGGGAGTGTGACCTGGCCCCCAGCTTTAAAAGGTTGAGAACTCCTGGGCTAAACCATCCTTTTGCACACTTGGAGAAGAATCCTGGCCCCAAGAAGAATTTGGAGACTCCTGTCGCTGCTTATTCGGGTTAGATTTCTTTGGCTGAAAGGTTGCCCAAGCATAACCTGTCACCTGTGGCAAGATCTCTAGCAGAATTCATTAAGAACTTGGGACAGATTCTTGAATTACTACGATGTGCTGTGCTTATATTGGCTGCTCGTCTGTTCAAATAATAGGTGCGCCAGCGTCATAAAACTCACCGCCTTTCTATAAGAGGGCTGTTTTGAGACGCGTTCTGGAGAGCCATTGAGTTCTATCAAAATCTTCACAACATCTATCCATGGGAGAATCCGTAGCAGCAGACAAGATTTCCTCAAAGATGGCTTGATGTTAATGATGTATTACCAGCAACCAGTCTTGCCCATGGAGTGTTCATTGCTTTCTATATGACCCTCTGTATTGCTTCCAATCCAATAAGTATAACATTCAGAACAGAGAAGTTGACAAAATCTGGAATATGATGAATGGGTTGCCAGCAACACCAGTTCTGTCCTGTTTTGTGTTCAAATTCTTTTTTGTTTGAGAGTTTGGGATTAGTACTCTAAAAAAAACTAACATCATCTTTCAGTTTTAGCAAAAGGAAAACATTCTCATTACTCACAATTAATTAGTCTCATGCTCCAGCTTTAGGACATTACTGCCAGCATTTTTATTCACTCTAAAGTCTTGCCCCATCTGGAGTATCTCCATTAAGTCGATTGCTGAATTTCAAATCAGCACTGTAAATTAATCCTTTTAGTTCAGGGGTTCCCAACCTAAGCCCTGTGGGCTGTGTCCGGCCCATGATGCCATTTCATGTGGCCCCCCCACCACCACTTTAAGGGCATTTCAGAAGCAAAATGGTTGCCCCTTTGAAGCGGTTGGGACAAAATGGCCACCCTTCATCGTCTAGGCAGGGCAAAATGGCTGTCCGGCTCATGAAGCTGACAGAGAGTGTGACCCGGCCCCCGTCTTGAAAAGGTTGGGAACCCCTGCTTTAGTTCAATAGGTTTGTTCATACTGGGATTCACAACTGGATTTAATTTTTTTTAACAATCCCACCCTCACCCCCCATTAAAAATGGCTAAAGACTCAGTTCATATGCATGAACTCCTTTGCTCAAGTTTTATGTGTGTGTGTTAGGTAAAGGTAATGGTTTCCCTTGCTCGAAAGCCAGTCGTATCCGACTCTAGGGTTCAGTGCTCATCTCTGTTTCAAAGCCAAAGAGCCAGCGCTGTCTGCTTCTGCAGACGTTTCCGTGGTCATGTGGCAGGCATGACTAGACACCGGAGCACACGGAATGCTATTTACCTTCCCACCGAAGTGATATCGATTTATCTACTTGCAATTTCTTGTTTTCGAACAACTAGGTTGGCAGGAGCTGGGACAAAGACGGGAGCTTATCATAGCTGTCAAGTATCCCTTATTGGCCAGGAAAACCCCTTATTTTACCTTCTTTCCCGCCGTCATCCCTTATTAATTAGACTGCAATGCCCTATTGCCACCATTGGAGGGCAGCACAGGATAAGCATAGCTGTCAAGTATCCCTTATTGGCCAGGAAAACCCCTTATTTTACCCTCTTTCCCGCTGACATCCCTTATTAATTAGACTGCAATGCCTTATTGCCACCATTGGAGGGCAGCACAGGATAAGCATAGCTGTCAAGTATCCCTTATTGGCCAGGAAAACCCCTTATTTTACCTTCTTTCCCGCCGTCATCCCTTATTAATTAGACTGCAATGCCTTATTGCCACCATTGGAGGGCAGCACAGGATAAGCATAGCTGTCAAGTATCCCTTATTGGCCAGGAAAACCCCTTATTTTACCCTCTTTCCTGCCATCATCCCTTATTAATTAGACTGCAATGCCTTATTGCCACCATTGGAGGGCAGCACAGGATAAGCATAGCTGTCAAGTATCCTGTATTTGCCAGGAAATTTCCCTTATTTCCAAATCCAAAACTTGACAGGTATGGAGCTCATTCCGTCCTGCTGTACTCAGGAATCGAACTGCTGACCTCCCGTGAACTTCCGTACACATTAGTTGTGTGTATGTACAATGTGCTTTATGGAAAATAGATGTGTGTGAGTGAGCAGGTAAGTGTGCCTTGCGAGCATGATGTCCATACATGGCATGAGTATGCACCAAGCTCTTGGGTCCATTTTTAAAATTTTTGGCTTGCATTTCCCTCCCATTTGTTGCGTCGTCTTTACTCAGGGAAAGAGCCCAGCCAGATCTTGGCGATTAGAGCCGCATCTCTTTCCTGTTTTTGAAACAGGATCTAAAATAAAAGGCAGAGCATGTACTTTTGTTTACATACAGAGCCTCCGCTGTTCAGCATGAGGGACTCCTGGCAGAAGTGGAACAAGAGATACCGGGCAAGAGGGGGAAGCGTCCGTTTCGTACATACGTGACTCGCGTTAGACAAGCGTCCTTGTTTGGCAGTAAAGATCTGTATCTTCAAAGAGCCCATAATTGCATTTTTTGCCATATGACCAAACTTGAACTACCTTGGCGCACGCTTAGAGACTGGAGGCCATCTTCTGTTTTCATCGTCTTAATTATAAGCCGTCGAGAGTGCAGGATTGAAACGGTCCCGAAACTTGGCCTGCCTCAAACGCATACTTGCCCTGCGTATCTCATCCATTACAAACAGGCATAAATAATTTCCATCTCCTGCTAATCCCGGAGGTGGCCATACTTTTCAGGCTGCGGGCCGGCCATGAGGTTTGGTGGGCCGGTGACATGGTTCACCGGCCCACCGAACCATAGAATTGATGTTATGCTGGTTCAGGCCAACTATATCCCCACTAGGTACTTTAAGCAGGACTTTGTATCCTATTGACCACTTCTGGGGGCTTTTTGTACAGATACGGAGCAAAGCTTAAACAACGCTTAAGTTTCTTCCTGGAAGCATTGATGATTGGGGAGAGGAGGTGTTACTTCACCCCACTCCAGTACCAAATATTTCCTGCATATTCTATATCAATGCAAGGGTCAAGAGAAGAAAAACAAAATGCCTTTTCTTTTGGGTATGTCTCAGGCCGTGCCTTTAACACTTAAGTGCAAAGGGAGGATAGCCCAGAATCACATCTGGTTTCCATCGGCTTAAAATATACTGTTAGACAAATGATTGTAAAGTTAATTCAAAATACAGTGGTGAAGAAACTGGGCCTATGAAATGTTGTGTTTGCATTACTTTATATACACTCCCGTCGTCTAGACATCTTATTTGGATACGGGCGGTTTTAATGGCATTAGCTTAATTTACATTTGGTGAAGCAAACCATAGGCGCATTTAGAGAAATGCACGTATTCTCAGCCCACGTATTCTCAGCCATGAGTTATTTTACGAAGTTCTGCTGTGGGCTAGTGTCTTCATTTCCTTGTATCGGTCTTCGAGGTAGAAGTCTGCCTCATGTTGCTCCTTGTTCCGAGGGGTAAGCCAAGAAATGCTCAGCTTTCTACACTCTGATCATATTCTAGACCAAGGTTCCTCAAACTTAGCTGTCCAGGTGTTCCTGGACGTCAATTCCCAGAAGCCTATGTCAGCACACTTGCTCACCAGAGCTTCTGGGAACTGAAGTCCAAGAACATCTGGAAAACCAAGTGTGAGGAACTGACTCTAGACCAGTGATTGTGAATCTTGGCACTCCAGATGTTCTTGAACTTCAATTCCCATAAGTCCAAGTCAACACTCCTGCTGATCAGGGCTTCAGGGAATTGAAGTTCCAGAACACGTGTATTGCTAAGGTTCACATTCACTGGTCTAGACCCGTGATGGCCAACTTTGGCACTCCAGATGTTCTTGAACTTCAATCACCATAAGTCCAAGTAAACACTCCTGCTGATCAGAGCTTCTGGGAATTGAAGTCCCAGAACATGTGGAGTGCTAAGGTTCACATTCACTGGTCTAGACCATGCATTAAATCAAACTAGACATTAAGAAGTTCCTTTGTGATGTTGCTGATGAAACGAACAGCAAGGAAGACAAAGGAAAGTAAGAGGGAGAAAAAAAGAAAAGAAAATCAACATTGAGATAGAAGCAGATGTCAACATAAAGAGCATCGTCCAGATATGGAACAACGTGAGTCGTTTTGCATGTAATACACCAAACCAGCATTATGGGAGAGCCCTTCCACATATGGGCACAATCCAGGACAGATTCCATCTGAGACCTTAGAATAGCATTTCCCAATGTGGGTCTCAGGCCCCACAGGGGGGACTTCAATTCCCAGAAGCCAGAGTCAGTCCATTGGCTGCTCAGTGCTTCAGGGAATTGACTTAGGCTTTTGGGAATTGAAGTCCAAAAACCAAAGGTGGGGAAACGCTGCGTTAGATGTTAAGAGGAGCGCATATCCTCTACAATGAATGTCATTTTCTTTGAACAACGGGAGCTCCTCACAGATCTCTGCTTACACATCAGACTTGCAAATTAAGGCTGTGTTTACTTTCCAGTGACCAACCAGGGGGACCTTTGTGGGATCGAAGAATGAAAGCGGTATTATTTCCCCACTGTATAGGGTCATGATTGAAACGTTTCAGGCACTGGAGAGGCTCGGCTATCATTCAGCTAGTGCTCACTCTTTACTTCGCTGTGTTGTCTACCATGTTGGTTTCTGCCTTTAATTACAAATTCTGCTCCATTATTTTCTGCTTTGGGTCATGGCTCGGCAACTGCTCAGTTTCAAATTCACCAGAACGTTCTTCACACCTAGCATGGAAATATCTTGGGTGTTTGGCTTCTGTCCATAGGTTTATACCAGCTAATGTCAACAAGATGATTAATTGGAAGGTTCCTGTCCATAATGACTAGGAAATTTGGAGACCAGCTGCCAAAGAAGACAGCTTGGTTTGTTCTCGCAGTTAAATTTTTACTGCTGCTTTTAGCCCATTGCGAAGGGCTTTTGAAATTGTTAAGCAACTTTAGTGGAAAATAAGCTTCAGCTCAATTAAAAACAATTTTGAGCAGAAGTGTAGCAGAAATATAGCCTTTTATTTTCCAAACAGAGCTTTTGCTTCCCCAACTCCTCCATGACTCTGTGGAGATTCCAAAACTGTCCCTTTTTGCCATCATGTAGTTGATCAGAAGTATAGCTGTCAAGTATCCCTTATTGGCCAGGAAAACCCCTTAATTTACCCTCTTTCCCGCCATCAATCCCTTATTAATGAGACTGCAATGCCCTATTGCCACCATTGGAGGGCAGCACAGGATAAGCATAGCTGTCAAGTATCCCTTATTGGCCAGGAAAACCCCTTATTTTACCCTCTTTCCTGCCGTCATCCCGTATTAATTAGACTGCAATGCCCTATTGCCGCCATTGGAGGGCAGCATAGGATAAGCATAGCTGTCAAGTATCCCTTATTTGCAGGGGAATTTCCCTTATTTCCAAATCAAAAACTTGACAGGTATGATCATAAGTAAACATCTTGACTCTTTGGTAGCCTATTATTAGGTTAGGTCAGGGTTTCCCAACCTTTTCAAGCTGGGGGGCTGGGTCACGCTCTCTCAGTCAGCTTTGTGGGCCGGATGGCCATTTTGCCCTGCCTGCATAATGGGGGTGGTCGTTTTGTCCCAACAGCTTCAAAGGGGTGGCACATTTGTTTCTTGAATGATCTTGGAGGGGTGGCCCCCCCCCACATGAAATGGAACTGTGGGCCAGATCCGGCCTGTAGGCCTTAGGTTGTGAATCCCTGGTCTAGGTTATCCTGCTATGGTAATAGAGTAGACCATAGTGCCAGCGACATGACGCCGAGTATGCAGCGGTAAACTAACCTGACAATCCTGAAGACTTGGGTTGGAAAGTCCACAGGGGAGCGTGATGGTCCCCAAGTGGATTAAATCCCACTTGAATCCATCTTGATGGAAGGCAGCAGCTTCATCCATCCTGGCCTGGGACTGAGGAGGACTTTGTATGTCAAAAGTGCCCAGGACCAGAAAGTGACTTGCGGAACTGGATCAGTGGTGCTATGGGTGTCATGCTGCAATGTGGAAGGCAGATGAAAGGCCACTGCATTATACTGTATTCTCAGGATAGTGTTCATGGCTGATCACCATGAGGATCGCCAATATTCGGATACAGCAGCAGCAGAGGTCTAGTTGAAACGTACATGGATGTGAAGCTGCCTTGCCTATCCGTCTACCGCTGGAATGTTTTGGTGGCCTTGACCATAAATCAAAGAACGGCAGAGAAAAAAATGGCTTGAACTGCTGGCTTACAACTATAATAATAATTTAGTGTCAGAAATTATTCTGGTTTGAAAGAATTTTGTGGAAGAAACTCTGCTCAGGGAATGCCCAAATGAGGCTCCTTTCATGTCTCCAAGAGCTGGGACAGAGACGGGCGCTCAATCTGTCATGCAGCACCCGGGTCTCGAACTGCCGACTTGCCAGCTAACAAGGTGAGCTTCTTAACCATTGAGCCACCATAGCTCCTAATGGCTTACAACTGATTAATAGGAAGTCCTATCTGTCAGAGAAGAATATCTCAGGGCTTTAAGCTGCTTTGGTGCACACAGAAAGAGTGTGCCAAATTTATGACACGATCAAAAGAAGAGACCCCTAAACATCACATTGGGTTTGGGAGGTCCTGCCTGGTTCAAATGTAACTCCCACGAAGCAGGATTATCAGCATTAAACAAACTCCCACACCCACTGACAGAGTCTCTTCAAAGCCTTACGATACCATTCTCTTATCTCATAAGTTATAGCTGGGTTGAGTGCCTTTTTAGTGGAGGAAAGAGGCATTTCATTGAATGAAAATAACCCCCAGCTGGTAAGGATTGAAAGCAGGCGATTCAAAATGCAAAGAAAGGGTCTTTATGACCAAAGGTAGGACTGTTCTTGAAGGCGAGCCTCCTCCTTCAACTTCTGCCCATACGTGTGTTTGCTCCAAAGACGTTAAACATGAAAGAATGTCATGCTTTCAAGACTTTGAGGCAGAATAGCATGTTCTCCCTATGTCAAGGGTTCCCAACTGTTTCAAGTCGGGGGCCGGGTCATGCTCTCTCAGTCAGCTTTGAGGGCCGGGTGGCCATTTTGCACTGCCTGCACGACAGGGTGGTGGTCATTTTGTCCCAACAGCTTCAAAGGGGTGGCCATTTTGTTTCTCGGATGTCCTTGGAGTCCGCATGAAATGGCGCCATGGGCTGGATCCGGGCCACAGGCCTCAGGTTGGGAGCCCCTGCCCAATATGGTGCATAGGATTTGGGATTGATGTACGTATTTCCCCCGTGCATGCTTGTTCCCTACTTGCGCAACCAGGACATGAGTAAGTTAAGTACATTACATTATTTCGAAGGCATTGTAAAAGTCTAATTAATAAGAAAAAGAGGGTAAAGTAAGGGGTTTTCCTGGCCAATAAGGGATAACTTGACAGCTATGCTCTGGAGTGTCCAGATTCGCCACCAGTGCTGTATAGCTAAGCCACCCAAAGTCTCCAGTTGGAGCTTATGATGGTCCATAACCTACCGCAGAGCACTCAGGTGTGGCTTAATAGTAGTTTCCAGGCTGAAGGTCCAAATCCTGCAGGACTTAGAGGGGCAGCTGCAGAATACAAGAATGAATTGGTTGCTAGCGACTTACATACCGCCCCAAAGCACTTAGTGGTCCACAAGACAGCACTGACTCTTCGGCTATAAACAGATGAGCACTGAACCCTAGAGTCGGATACAACTCGCGTTCGAGCAAGAATGACCTTTACTTGGATCTACTCAAATTAACGTTTTGCCCCCAACACGCTGGGTGCTCATTTTACCAACCTTGGAAGGATGGAAGGCTGAGTCAGCCTTGACTACCGTCAGGATCGAGGTCAGCAGTTTTGGCTGCAGTACAGCAGCTTAACCTCTGCGCCGCCAGGGCTCTTTAAACAAGAAGAAAAGCTGGTGTGGATTTATGTTTCTACAAGGCAGAGGTGAAACTTCTACAACTGCTGGGCTAAGATTGTATTGATTTCTCACTTGGGTGTGGCGACTCGAAATTGGGGACTTAAACCTCTATTGAAGCTGCAGGCCGATGGAGAAGCATAATTTTGTGATTGCAGGTGAGGTGTGCTGGGAGAGGAACATAACAAAACCTGCATCCAAGCAAATATGGACAGGTTTGTACCGTTGAGTCCTCAACACGATCCAGATGTTAAAACGGGACAACTTCATCATGTTATAAGGTATGGAGTTTTGACTCAATTATCTCTCAGGCGTTTGCTTCAAAGTGTAAATTTACTATCCCTGGCAGGAAGAAAGCTTTGGCTTATGGTTTGCTGAAGTTCAGACATTTTCTCAAGATGCAGCCACATCTTTGAAGAATTGCTCCCTCCACCCCGGCCGCCAGCATGCTCATCGGCAGCTCTTTGCTTGCAATGTAGTCTGGCCCGGGACGCAAAGGCCCCGTCCAAAACATCTCAGTGCTGGTTTACCACAAGAACCCCGGAATGTCTGTGATGTGTTCTTCTCGAAGCCGAAGATAGCTCTTAAGATGTGCAGCAAAATGTTTCCCACCTTTGCTCCATGCAGTGTTATGCTTTCGGTAATAACATCTTCTTAATACTCCAGATGTTTCTCACCTGCATTCTTTCTCAAAAGGGGGAATGAAGGGTCACTCTTGCATATAAGAGACATACCTTGGAGGGCATGATGCGCAAGTGTTTCATTTGCTTCCCCCCCCCCCACCTCATGCCTTAGGGCTGTTTCCTACCTTAACCCCACCCTGCTATCTTCAGCTTTTTGCAGGAAAAATGATATGCTTGCCTGTCAAAGGAGCTTTGGGTATCTTAAAGCCTTTGAAAATGTTATCATGCTTATTTTCCAAATGTGGAGATGCTGCTTGGATTGAATCATGGCAGCAATCCCCCCCCCCCTGGCATTGAAAGTTTTGTTCACAAACCTTTCGCAAAACCATTTGAAAAAATGACAACATCTGGACAGATTTAATCGTCGATAAGCTTTCCGTATTGATCTCTCCACCTTGCAAGGCTGACGAATGCACCGATGAGGCCCATGACAAACCCAAGACATTGGCTTCGTTCTGGCAGTCCAGGGTTTGATCGGGACACGAACGCAGCACAATGCCTATGAATTAATTCTGCCATGTTCGGTTATCAGGCCTGAAAAAAGATTCTCTTGCAAGGCAATGCTATGGTTCAGTGACCTCAGTTCCAGATGTGGCAAACTATTGCACTATTCAAATCTCATTTTAAAAATACGTGCGCTTTCTGGGCTGCTTTTATCTGCATCCCACTTAATATTTGAACACACTGTTCATACGAACTTTCATGATATGAGTGGGCTGCAATTTGATGGCTTTTCAAGAGCCATAATTGCTTAGCTCAGTTTTTCCCAACCTTTGGGTTTTGGGTCTCAATTCCTAGAAGTCTAAGTCAATTCCCCAAAGAACTGATCAGCCAATGTTCGGACTTAGACCTCTGGGAGTTGAAGTCCTCCGAGGACATTGGGAACCACTTGATTCCCACCTTGATACCTGTCAGAGCTCAGAAGACCAGACTTGCTGGACCACATATCAACTTTAAGTAGATTTTTTGGGTTAAGTAGATTTTTTTCCAGATGCCTTCCGCTCTCGCCTACATTATAGAATAGGAGAGCCACCTAAAAGGCTGGTACAGCTGCCACAGTTTTAATAATTCACAACAAAGCAAATTTATTGAGTTTCTACCCAGCCCTCCGACCACTATGTAGTGCTCTAGGCATTTTAGAATTTATTTTATGAAACATAATAAAAATAACAAGCAAAAACCAATTCAATCACAGAATTATGAAAAATCAAATAAAACTTGAACACAACCATAAGGACCATTAAAACCAGTGAAGTCTACAAAAAGGCAAAAATTAATGCAATAAATTAAGCAACATTCGAAGGTCGCTCAGGCGTCTATGCTGAAGCGTTTCTGGCCAACAGAAGGACCGGCCCAGTCTTGGGTCTTATTGAAGCTTGGTTCCTGTTCAAGATGGCATATCTGTGGTGGTTGGTCACAGCCAATGGTCTTGGCAGCTGAGAAGTCTTCTTCAACTAGTGCCACAGTCTCTATTGTCTTTGAAGGAAGCATGTGGGGTTAGCATGGCTTTCTGGTAAGAGGAGCTGTTCTTCCCGGGTAGGGTTGCCATACGTCCCGGAAAACCGGGATTGTCCCGGATTCAAGGTCAGAAAAATTGTCCCGGCCAGTTCAACAAAACTCATGTTAAAGTCCAGGATTTTTAAAAAACTTACTGATTGTGTATTATAACACACCATTAAAATAAATTCGAACTCTCGCCATCAAACGAGCAATTTTCCTCTTCTATCCATCTTTCTCTTTACGCCACTGTTGATTTCCTTCTAATTTCCACAACTTTTATCCGCTTGAGGAATGCTGGGCAATGTTTCATCCCAGCTTTCTCAACATAGCAGGTTTCTCTGCTTTGTTTTTGTAATTTATGAGCATGCATTTCTACAGGTTCGGTCTTGCCAGAGCTGAAACAGAAGCCAAAGAGTTGACATGAGTCAGAGGCTTAAAAGAGCACAGCATCTGGTTTAGCATGCCCCGACAGTGGGAGGCTGCTGATTGATGATCCAAGAGCCCTTACATGCATACCTGGTGTAACCAGGTACGAGTCAGTACTTCTGGGTTCCCCGCCTCTGCCAAAGCCTGTCATTTAAGGCTGGGATTACAAAGGTCTGCCCTACCATATCTTTACTCGAGACAGCCTTTAACTAGTCTTGAAAGCTCCTGATCCCATGAGTGATGATGATGATGATGGTAGAGTTAAGCTTGAATGGTGCAGAAGTGTTGTGGGATCTTTATACATTAACAGTTGTGTTTTTCGTGGAAAAACAACACATGGATTTCTGGGTCCCCTTCCCCCATAGCTTTTGAGAGCGTCCCTTCTAGCCACTCCTAAAACAAGTGCCCTCAGGATGTGTTGGATTACAAATCCCATCATAAAGACAAATACTTTGGATGGTGGCAATTGTCATTGGATGTGAATTGAAGGCATTAGGTGGAAGAACATTGGGATTTAGACTGTTGGTCTATGTCAGGGGTTCCCAACCTATGGGCCGGGTCATGCCCTCTCAGTCAGCTTCGAAGGCCAGATGGCCATTTTGCCTTGCCTGCACGATGGGGGTGGCCATTTTGTCCCAACAGCTTCAAAGGGGTGGCCATGTTGTTTCTTGAATGCTCTTGGTGGGGTGGGGTGGAGCACATGAAATGGTGGCATGGGTTGGATCTGGCCCACAGGCCTTAGGTTGGGAACCCCTGGTCTAAGTTCTGGTGGAAGTCTTCTTCCTCTTCTTCTTCCTTTTCTCCTCCTCCTCCTCCTATGCCTTCAGGTTGAGAAATCCTCCATGTTTCAGAACATGAGAATCCTTCCTACCAGTTATTTGTGCTTGGTGTAAAAAGGAGCATTTCTAGGTGAAACAAAGAGTCCCTTTGAATTCTCTACCAGGTGCCAAACAACTTTAGTTTAGTTTTCAAAACTTTTAATCGGAAGGTGATCACCTTTGCATGCTCAGAAGCTTTAGAGATTGGCTTTTTATTTTTTTTAGCAGTAGTAAGAATCCTAAATTCCTTCCCTTGTCTGCATTTCTTCTCACTTAGACTGATGGTGGTGGGAGAGAGAGACCTTAAAACCTTGGACTGTGAATTTGGGTGGAGTCATTTTAACCTTTCGCGCAAAGGCTAAAATGGAGATTGCTGGGTGTTTTCCTTTTCCTTTTTGCATAACCTGGAAATGTTACAGCTGCGTTTCTAGAGCCAAGAGCTTGCAAATGTTACTTTTTAGGTATTCCAAGTCCCAACATTTCTAGCCAGTAGCTATTCTGGGATTTTGTAGTCCAAAACAACTAACTTTCCAAGTTTTTTGGTTTTGAAGGCTGCTGTTAAAAAAGTCCTTCCCTCCTCCAAACACCCGTCTATGTCTAGAATGTCAGGATTGGCACAATTCATTAATCCTGATTGGCCAACCCAGCCACTTTCTTCAATAGTGGGCTTTTAAAATTGGCACTGTGCCTGCTAACATACCTGTCAAGCGCAGCTCCGGAGGTTATGGGACCTGCGCAGAACGTTTCTGCACAGGTCCATTGTACGCATGCGTAAAAGCCTTCTACTCATGCGTACAATGGACCTGCACAGAAACGTTCTGCGCAGCTCAGTTCTACGCATGCGTAGAAGGCTTTTATGCATCCTTCTGCACAGAAGCCTTCTACGCATGCGTAAAAGGCTTCTATTCATGCGTAGAAGTGAGCTGCGCAGAAGGGATGGGCAGTTACTCATTTCCCCCCCTGCTGCCAAATTATGGGGTAGCGGCAGCTCCAGGCGGAAAATGACTAAAATCAGCGCAAAAATACGGGAAATCCCGGCCAATTCGGGATACTTGACAGGTATGCCTGCTAATTGGAACAGCACCTGATTAAATGTTTTTTAAGCTGATCTTCTGCATTGATAGTGAAAGGGAGTATGGGGAGAAGATGTGAACTAATTAAAAGAAATAAAATCTAAACCAAATTGGGCCTGTAGAATGTGATTAGCGTTTGAGCAGGGGAGACATCCATCCATCCAATGTGCAAACAGATCTATCTATCTATCTATCTATCTATCTATCTATCTATCTATCTATCTATCTATCCATCCATCCATCCATCCATCCATCCATCCATCCATCCAACTCTTTCCTTCCTTCATTCCTTCCTATCTATCTATCTATCTATCTATCTATCTATCTATCTATCTATCTATCTATCTATCTATGATGCCTTCAGCAGTTAATGGCAGGCCAAGGTCATCGTCGTCATCATCGTCGTCGTCGTCGTCGTCGTCGTCGTCATCATCATCATCATCATCATCATCATCATCATCATCTTTCTCCTCCTCCATGTCTAGGCCAGACGTGAAACTGCCAAAATGAAGGCACCTTTGGGCGAATCCATTCTGCAGTTCCTTTCGCCTGACCTAGTGTGAGAAAGATTAGCCGGCAACACAGGGTTGCTGTCACCAGGGTACGCCTGATTGTGGTTCAAAAATACCACACTCTCCGAGGAGGCTCCTTCTGTGCACCCCAGATTATCTGCCACATCGCAGCTATAAGAGCATAATGGTGCCCCTTAATAGTAGTAAAGCCCAAGGGGACCTCGGTGTGACGATATCTACTGAGTTTCAGAACCTGGTTTTTTGGGCCACTGTCAAATCGCTTTCGCCACACCTGACTGCAAATGAAGTCCCGTGGCCAAGAAGAAGCCATCCCTTCCTGTAGCCTGGATTTTAAATAGGTAGCGTTTTGGCGTAAGGGCAGCCTCTCCAGAGATGGGCTGACATGCATCTTTGGCAGGGGTTGCTTAATGAGGTAAATGCTCCGGCTCCCCTTTGGTGCCCCTTGCGCCTGCTTGATTTAGTAACGGGAGTTTTAATTAACCACGCTGAAAGCACCGTGAGCTGCGGGGGTCGGTCGGAAACTTGGAACAGGGAAGGGTGTTTGATGGCCGGAGCGGATGGCTTCTCTCCTGAATGTCCCTCAAGCCCCTCTGATCAAAGCCAATAGCCACTTCCCCTTTCCTTGCCTTGTGCAGGCCACGGAGAAAGCCTCCGTGCCCTCTGAAGTCCATGGAGGCAACAAAGTTGATGAACTAATAAACTACATTTTCACCACTCTCTGCAAACATTCTCACATTCCCCCTCTCTTCACTCTGGCCTATGAGGTAATTGGGCCTTTGTTTAATTCTTTGGTGGAAAAAGAGAGAGACCTGCAGTCAGTTTCTCAGGGATCTCTTAGCTATCAGGTTCTGGCGCCAGATGTTGGGGGAAGAAGCTCACTGGACAAGGAAGAGCATTAAAGGAGGGGACGGCTGAGGATCTCAACCTCCCCGACGTCACCTGGAGGACCCTGAATAGGCTGAGGGTTTGGAGTCCCAAATCAGTGGTGGCCAGCCTTGGCACTCCAGGTGTTCTTGGACTTCAATTCCCAGAAGCCCAAGTCAGCACTTTTGTGGATCAGGGTTTGAAAGCTAGAAATTGCAAGTAGATAAACAGGGACCATTTGGGTGGGAAGGTAAATAGCGTTCTGTTCTAGACATGTCTGCCACATGTCCACAGAAATGTCTGCACATGCATTCAGAGCTGGCTCTTCGGCTACAAACAGAGATGAGCACTGAACCCTCGAGTCAGATATGACTGGCTTTCGAGCAAGTGTGACCTTTACCTTTACCTTTCACCTAAGGGTTTTTGTATGTGTTATATGTGAATGTATATAAATGTAGCCAAAATGGTGTGTAGTGGATAAAAGCCTCTCTCTATCATTCAGATATAACCCGTTTCCCAAAAAATGTTGATGAAATGAGCCTGGCGGACAGGTGGTGGTAAAGAGTTCCACAACGGGCAGGTAAAGAGTTCTACAACACCACCACCACCACACCTTAATAAAAAATGATAGCACACAAAAGAAACCCAACCTAATAAAAATGATAACCCGCTCCCCACCGAAGAGCAAATGATAACAAATGAAGGCAAATAACAAAATCGTAATGCAAAAATGGGCACTGTAGTGGCTCAAGTGGTTAAGATGCTGATTGGGAGGTGAAAGGTCAGCGGTTCAAAACCCGAGTACTGCAGGACGGAAGGAGCTCCCGTCTCTGTCCCAGCTCCTGCCAACCTAGCAGCTCGAAAGCAAAAATAATAACAAAATAAAATTGCAAGTAAATAAACAGGGACCACTTCAGCGAGAAGGCAATCAGCGTTCCGTGCAATCCTGTTGTCGAGGCATGCCTGCCACGTGTCCATGGAAATGTCTGCACAGGCTGACATTTCCTGGCTCTTTGGCTAGAAACAGAGATGAGCACTGAGCCCTAGAGTTGGATACGACTGGCCTTCGAGCCAGGGCGACCTAATGCAAAACTCTTGGGGCCCTGCTGCTAATTTTGCGGATCCCTAAGTTCGGGTTTTCAAAGAGGCTGAATAAAACTGAAAGAAGGGAGGGAGGAAGGAAGGAAGCCTGCACAGCCGGTTCCCCCGGACGGTGTGTGTGTGTGTGTGTGTCCCACCTGCGTTTCTTTACCTGTCCTGCACAGGTGCGCTCCGGAGGTGCTCTTCCGCTGACCGGCCGCCAGGGGGCAGCAGGCGCATCGCAGGGAGGCGCAGCAGGGCTTTCCCGGTCCGACGCGCGTCTCCCATTCCCGGCCAAGTCGCCCGCGGGTCCGATCCGTAGACGCCGCCACGGAGCGGCTTCTTCTTTCCCACCGCCACCCGATCCCTCCGGGCTGCCTCCTCCTTGGGCGCGATCTCGGGGCGAATTGGGACCCTTCCCCGCTTCCCATGTGGTTCTCCGGAAAGGACTCGACTCAGCCCCAGGATCTCCGGAAAGTGGCCAGGTAAAGGGAAGCGGACTGGGTGGAGGCTGGAGAGTGATGGGGGAGAGGATGATGATGATGGTGGTGATGATGGCAACCTGAAGAGAGAGACCCCTTCTTCCTGCCACTGTTCAAGTGTCCAGTGTGCAGGCGCGCGCATGAAAGAGCCTTCTTCTTCTTCTTCCATCTTGGTCTTGGTCTTCCTTCTCTTCTTCTTCTTTTCCCTGTGTCCAGATCAAATTCTGAACTGCCAAAGTGAAAGCCACCTCCTTGGCTTTGTTGTTGGCCAAACTTAAGTCCTCGTCGGCGCATGTTTCTGACAGTCATCGGCCGAGGCGGATTCTGTATCGCTCCACATTCACACAGCATTTCTGTGGTCTGCCAGCAGTCCCCCCTTGAGCATGTTGGTCTTGCCTTTAGGGACGCCGACCCTCAGCCTATTCAAGCGATGTAGGGCAGGCTGAGTTTTTCAGCCATATCCTCCTTGTCCAGTGAGCAACTTCCTCCATCTTCTGATTTGGTTTTTGCTCTTGCGTACCCTCAAGAGTGTTTCTTCTTGCCACAAAACATTTCCTGCATCTGAGCCGGTGGACTTGATGCACAGATCCATTCAGAGACACACTGCTAACTCTTGAAGTTGCTCTTTGGAGAGATGACTAGATCCAACCATCCCATCCGCATTTGGTATAACGCTGGAGGACGATGGGAAAAGGTCAAAAGTTTGGGTCTTTTTTGGGGGGTTAAATCTCTCTAATTGAATTGCACACACAGATTATGTGTGTGTGTGTGTGTGTTAAAGAGGGAATCTTATTCTGGCAACTCCGCTTGACCCTTCTGGTCAGTCACGGGTCTCAAACCTGGCTTAGATTCTCCTCTCCTCTGGCATGTTGGCAATCCAGGTGATTTGTCTCTGCCCCGTCTAAGCAGTTTCCTCCAGCAAATTCTCCTGGCACTTGGCTGAACCCTAGACTGCAGTGGCTCAAGTGGTTAAGACGCTGAACTCGCTGAGTTCGATTCCCGAGGACTGCAGGATGGAATGAGCTCCCGTCTTTGTCCCAGCTCCTGCCAACCTAGCAGTTGAAAAGCAAGAAATCAAAAGTAGATAAATAGGGACCACTGGCTTTCGACCAAGGACGACCTTTACATTTACTATATTTCCCAGTAACCCTGTGGTTGAGGAATGGGGCCTTTGAAATGGACAGGTTGGTCTGGAACAAGTATTCTTGTGTTGCAGTTCCAGCATTTAACACCTGCTGGGATTTTGAGTTGGAGGGATTCATCTCCCATCCCTTGGCCATTATCTCCACTCCATCCCTTTGACCTCAAGACTATTATTCTGTGCCTGTTGCTGTCTTCACTTCTCCTGGTCTTTATGCCCCTCCCTATGAAATGATCACTTTAAAATTGCTTCCTCTTTGCCATCAGTCATAAGAAGCATCCTAGCCATTATAGCTATGCT
This sequence comes from Bradypodion pumilum, assembly GCA_035047305.1. Classification (NCBI taxonomy): domain Eukaryota; kingdom Metazoa; phylum Chordata; class Lepidosauria; order Squamata; family Chamaeleonidae; genus Bradypodion; species Bradypodion pumilum. The sequence continues at coordinate 25,640,824 of JAWDJD010000012.1, read as the reverse complement.
TTTGTGTATCATACCCAGTGTGGTGTAGTGATGGACTTAGGACCATGAGGCTGAACCTTGGCACTCCAGGTGTTCTTGGACTTCAATTCCCAGGAGCCCCAAGTAAGCACTCCGGCTGATCAGGGCTTCTGGGAATTGAAGTTCAAGAACAGCTGGAGTGCCAAGGTTCGCCATCGCTGATCTAGGACTTAAGACATCTGGGTTCAAATTCCTCCTCAGCCATGGAGGGGAGCATGGAATGGGTAAAGGTAAAGGTCACCCTTGCTCGAAAACCAGCCGTATCTAACTCTAGGGTTCAGTGCTCATCTCTGTTTATAGCCAAAGAGCCAGCACTGTCTGCATCTGCAGATGTTTCCATGGACATGTGGCAGGCATGCCTAGACACCGGAGTGCTCGGAACGCTGTTACGTTCCCACCCAAGTGGTCCCCATTTATCTACAGTATTTGCAATCTCTTGCTTTCGAACTGCTAGGTTGGCAGGAGCTGGTACAGAGACGAGGGCTCATTCTGTCCTGCAACACTCAAGTCTTGAACTGCTGACCTGCCGACCTTCCAGTCGTCAAGTTCAGCAACTTAACCGCAGTCCCTGGAATGGGTAAAACCACTCCTTAAATATCTCACTTGCCTTGAAAGTCCCATTAGGTTTGCTAGAAGTTTGTCCTGACTCGATGACACACACAACACGCAGGGACGTACCGTACAACTAGATAGATGCATAGAATGGATGCATTGGATGGATAGGTCTTCTACTTCTTCTTCCGTTTCTGAATATTTCTTCTTCTCCCATTTCTGAACATTATTTCTTCTTCTTCAATATCTGAATTTGAATCTTGGCGTTCCTCATGGCGATCAGCCATAAAGCTGACAGGTAAATATGCTTGTGTGTTTAAAACTGTGTGGCTTAGCAGCGATTGTGCATAAAACTTCTCTTCTCTTGGGCTTGGCCAGAAGGGGTCTATTATATACATTATTTTATATGCCTGCATGTGCACATATGTCTATGTGAATTTAAAGCGGAGTGACTCAGAGGGGGTCGGACAGAACACGTCTTCTCTTTGGCTTCGCTCCATGGTCAACTTTGAAAGTCTCTGGTGAGAGAAGGAGATAATGGGGGAAACTGCCGCCAGACACCAGGCAAGCAAACCGTCCGTGTTTTAAGAACATACAGAATCAATTACTCCTCTCTCTTTTTTTCTACTCTGGCAAGATCCATGCTGGGCCAGAAAATGTGCTCCCATTGAGAAAGAGGCACACTTAAAAATACAGGCATATGTGGCTGGGAATGGCCCATGGGCTTTGCTTTTGCGCCTTCCAGAGATTGTGTGTAAAGAAATAGTCGTCGGAAGTGTTACGCTGGAAGTAGAACTCCGCATGGATTTTGCAACATGTGATTTTTAAGAAAGTGGTAGAAGGACCCTCTATTCTTAAAAAGGGCCACACCTGTCCCGATAGATCAGGGGTTCCCAAACTAAGGCCCATGGGCTAGATCTGGCCCTCAGTGCCATTTCATGTCCTGCCACCCCTCCAAGGGCATTTAGGAAACAAAATGGCCACCCCTTTGAAGCTGTTGGGACAAAATGACCAGCCCCCCATTGCGCAGGCAGGGCAATGTCGGCGTTGGAGTTCCACTCACTTATGGTGTTGGGAGACTTCAACCTGCCTTCATTGGGGGCTGGCTACGAGGTAGCTCTGGAGTCCATGGCATCCATGGCAGCTGTGGGCCTGACTCAGGTAATTCATGGCCCGACCAGGAGCCGTGGTCATACACCGGATTTAGTCTTTCTGCCGGGGTGGTGACAGAGTGATCTGAAATTACAACATTTGCAAATAACCCCTGTGCCATGGTCGGATCGCAATCTCGTGACTCTGGACTTTCGGGGCGCAACACTTCACCGTAGGGAGTCTCTTGTCGACGTCTGGTAGGAGGGAGCTACGGCAGCTTTGGACGTCATCGCGCCACTACGGCCTCTCCACGCACAGCGGCTCCGCTCTTCTTCCTGGTTTATGGAGGAATTGAGGGAGCTTAAACATGCAAAGAGACGCCGAGAGCACCGCTGGATGAAGACTCGGAGTGATTCCGACCGAACACTGGCTAGAGCCGCTATTAGAGCCTACCTCGTGGCGATACAGGTGGTGAAATGGCAATATTTCACCTGGGGCTTTCAAAATCTTGTGGCAGTGTTGCTAGAGGCAACGAAATGTCTTCCGCCAACACAGGAGTGATTTGTGTAGGTGCAGGAACTGTCAGCCAACCTGCAGCTTGCCAGGAGGCTGAATTAATTACTGCTTTTAATTGCTGCAAGCCTGTTAATAGCCTTGTTTGGGTGTATTGTTTGCAATTTTCCATGCAAGGAAACGCTCCCGCTAGTGCCTTGCAAGTGGTTTCAGTAAAGCCAGCCAAGCTCCAGGTAAGAAGTCATTTGGAGCATTGATGTTACAGATCATTAGAGCTGGAACAATGGGAGGCTTGAGTGCTTTGAATGAATGGAGGAGGAGAAAGTGATTGCAGGAATTTGTGTCATTTTTTTACACCACCAAGCGCCTTGATGGAGCTGGGTACAGACATGAGAGCTTGAGTTTGTATCTCCAAGTCACCGGACAGATTTATTAAGGAGTTTAGAAAGGGGCTGCAGTGGCTCAAATGGTTAAGATGCTGAACTTGCTGACTGGAAGGTCAGAGTTCGAAACCCGAGTACTGCAAGATGCATTGAGCATCTGTGCCAGCTCCTGCCGACCTAGCAGTTCGAAAGCAAGACATTGCAAGTAGATAAATAGGAACCACTTTGGGTGGAAGGTAAACGGTGTTCCGTTCACTCCGGTGTTGAGGCATGCCTGCCACGTGTGCACGGAAATGTCTGCAGATGCAGGCAGTGCTGGCTGACTGCCATGAGGATCGCCAATATTCGGAATCAGATAGACAAGGACAGAAATGTATATGGAGCTCTTTGGGGCTGTACAAAGTTGTCGTGGGCTTTCTTCTTGCTTTTGTGAGGATAAATACTGCTCTCAATGAATATTCCGAATATTCAGCCATGAAGACTGTCCTGAGTACAAGGAAAGGATCGGTTCATACTGCATTTTGGTATTTTTTTCTGAATGAATGAATGAAAAGAAAGAAAAAGAAGGAAGGAAGGAAGGAAGATTTCAGTTCACTCTAAGAGCAAATCTTACAACTTTGCCTTCTGCATACCTCATAACCTATAATAATAAACAAGTAGCTGATCTTTCCTAAAAGAAGTAAGTAAGTAAGTAAGTAAGTAAGTAAGTAAGTAAGTAAGTAAGTAAGTAAGTAAGTAAGTAAGTAAGTAAGTAAGTAAGTAAGTAAGTAAGTAAGTAAGTAAGTAGGTAGGTAGGTAGGTAGGTAGGTAGGTAGGTAGGTAGGTAGGTAAGTAAGTAGGTAAGTAAGTAGGTAGGTAGGTAGGTAGGTAGGTAGGTAGGTAGGTAGGTAGGTAAGTAAGTAAGTAAGTAAGTAAGTAAGTAAGTAAGTAAGTAAGTAAGTAAGTAAGTAAGTAAGTAAGTAAGTAAGTAAGTAAGTAAGTAAGTAAGTAGGTAGGTAGGTAGGTAGGTAGGTAGGTAAGTAAGTAAGTAAGTAAGTAAGTAAGTAAGTAAGTAAGTAAGTAAGTAAGTAAGTAAGTAAGTAAGTAAGTAAGTAAGTAAGTAAGTAAGTAAGTAAGTAAGTAAGTAAGTAAGTAAGTAAGTAAGTAAGTAAGTAAGTAAGTAAGTAAGTAAGTTGTCATTCTGTGATGTTACCCTGAGAAAGTAAGATTTCATTCTGCATAACATAGGGAGTTCGGCATCAGGTTCCACCTAACTGAAACATCGTTCCTGAGAATTGGTAGATGATAGATTTGCGTGGCTCGTGCGCTCTCGATCAATCCATTGAAGGAGAACACGAGAGAGCATTGAGAAGTAGGGTACCTTTTGCACGATACATCACTGTGAGAAGTAACAGAAACGGGGCTGCCTGCTCTAAAAGGACACGCCCAGCTGTGCTCCCAGTTAAGCACTGGCTCTGGCGGCATGCGTGACCAGATGTTGAAAAAGGTCATGCGCACTCTTTAGGAAAGAAACCCAACTCTTCTTGCTCTGCAATTGCCTTCACTGGCATGGCTGGCCTGATGCAGCTGACGCGATGAGCCGTTTTCCATAGGAGGGTAAACTACAGTCCAGACAGTGTCTGAAAGGGTAAACTGAGGGAAACAGGCAGACGGATGGACGGACGGACAGACAGACAGACAGACAGACAGACTGAGAACGCTGGAGAATTAGGCGACGATCCATTCTGAATTAACGAGGGTGTTCACAGTAAGTCTGCACAGGCTTAGTGGTTAAGACGCTGGTCTTGACGACTGGAAGGTCAGCAGGTCAGCAGTTCGAGACCCGAGTGCTGCACAATGGAGTGAGCTATTGTCTGCCCCAGCTTCTGCCAACCTAGCAGTTCGAAAGCAAGACATTGCAAAGTAGATAAGCAGGTGAGAAGTTAACAGCGTTCTGTACACTCCAGTGTCTAGTCATGCCTGCCACATGACCATGGAAACGTCTGCAGAAGCAGACAGCACTGGCTCTTCAGCTACGAAACGGAGATGAGCACTGGACCCGAGAGTCGGATACAACCAGCTTTCGAGCAAGGGAGAGCTTTCCCTTTCCTTAGTCGCTGGATAACAAAGTCCTCTGTTCTAAATCTGCTGCTAAACAACTTCAAGTGAATAATATATATTTCCCACTTCTTCCCCTCCACCCACCTCACAACACTGCACGGATATATATCCGTTGATAAAAATAATAATAACTACATTATTTTTCACTGGGGTTTGGGCTGCCGAGTTATTATCCAGGCATGCACAGTGCTTTTGAACTCTGTGTACACATGCTCACAATTAGCCGTGCGGAAGTATTTATTGTTTGCTAAGTTCTTGCTAATAAGATGGATCATAAAGCTTTAAGAGAGGGAAGTAAGCCGGGGCCTTGGTCTCTGATAGAAGATTGATGGTGTAGTTCAGGGGTGCCCAAACTATGGTTCGGGAGCTGGATCCGGCCCCCGATGCCAATTCATCCGGCGCACAAAGCTCTCGTTGCTCCTGGAAGCGGAAGTAAAACGCGCCCATACGGGCGCGTTTTACTTCCGCTTCCAGGAGCAACGAGGGCTTTGTGCGCCAGATGAATTGGCATCGGGGGCAGATCCGGGCCCCAGGCCATAGGGACCAGCTCCTTGAACCATGTGGTGGCCCACGGCTTTAAAAGTTTGGGCACCCCAGCTATAGTTGAACCACAACTCCTGAGAAAGGACGACATTAGGCTTTGCAATATTGAGATTTATGACAAATCTCAGTTCCTCTGATAGGTGGACAGACCGTGTTTAGATCAGTGTTTCCCAACCTTTGGTTTTCAGACTTCAATGCATTGAAGCCTAAGTCAGTTCCATGACTGCGGTGGCTCAAGTGGTTAAGACGCCGAACTCGCTGACTGGAAGGCGTGAGCAGCTGTCTCTGTCCCAGCTCCTGCCGACAGCTGACGATCCATTCCGAATTAATGAGGGTGTTCACAGTAAGACTGCACAGGCTTAGTGGTTAAGACGCTGGACTTGACGACTGGAAGGTCGGCTCCTGGTTGAAAGACAAAATCTTAGGCAAGATTAGAGTGGCGTGCCGTTTCCAGACAAATATATCCTTACCAAACCACAATGGGGTTCTCAACCTTTTAAAGTTGGGGGCCGGGTCACGCTCCCTCAGACAGTTGAGCGGTGGTTCCCCCTGCCGTAAACGCAGCCGTAAAACGAGTCCGCATCTATCGTAAATGCGTTTACGATAGCTGCGTGTGTGTTTAAGGCTGTTGTAAATGTGTCTGCTTCTTCCAGTGGCTGCGGTGTGGGACGGATGATTTGGCACAATGGGCCAGATCTGGCCCACAGGCTGTAGGTTGAGAACCCATGCTCTAGAGGCAATAACGAGGTGGAATGACCCCCCCCCCATCCACTCACTCTTTTGTGTTAAATCTGACATTTATGTGTTGCAATTAGGTGAAGGCAAAAGTCGCCCTTGCTCGATAGCCAGTCATATCCAACTCTAGGCTTCAGTGCTCATCTCTGTTTATAGACGAGGAGCCAGCACTGTCTGCATCTGTAGATATTTCCATGCACATGTGGCAGGCATGCCTAGACAACGGAGTGCTCGGAACGCTGTCACCTTCCCACCGAGGTGGTCCCTATTTATCTACTTGAATTTTCTTGCTTTCAAACTGCTAGGTTGGCAGGAGCTGGGACAGAGACAGAAGCTCACTTCGTCATGCAGTACTCGGGTCTCAAACTGCCATTCTTCCAGCTAACAAGGTGAGCCTCTTAACCAATGAGCCACCACAAATGCCTTAATATCAGAAACATCTATTCACTTCTTTCCTTTTCCCTTTCATATCAAACAGTTGGGGGGGGGGAAACATATTCAAGTTACAGACCTGTGCCCCATTACACAGAAGTAAATCCTACAAAATTCAGTGGATAATGATTAGCTCAGTTGATCTTGACAGCTGGAAGGTTGGCAGGTCAGCAGTTTGGCAGGTCAGCCTCTGTCGTCTGTCCCAGCTCCTTCCAACCTAGTAGTTTGAAAGCAAGAAATTACAAGTAGATCAATAGGTACCACTTCGGCAGGAAAGGTAGCAGCAATCTATGTGCTCCAGCCTCTAGCCATGCCTGCCCCATGACCATGGAAATGTCTTCAGATGCAGACAGTGCTGGCTCTTTGGCTATAAATAGAGATGCGCATCAACCCCTAGAGTCGGACACAACTGGCTATCGTGCGACGGAGACCTTTAGCATCACTGGGTAACGATTACACTTTTTAATTATACTTTATATGTTCATTCCTTTCTTTCTCAAAAACTTCCTTCTGGAATTTGGAAGCTTGACCTTTCAAAGGCAATCTTTTCCACCATGTACATCACAGTGTTTTTTTTAATGCAATTCTCTTGCTATGTTATTAATTTTTTTTGTTCCTTTGTACATCATTTTTATGAGCACTATTCACCACTACCGTTTAACGATTGGAAGTAGCCTGTAAATGCGGCATGTTTAGATCGAGTCAAATCACAATCTTTCATTGTCTCGGGGCAGATAACGAAATCTGGCCTTGTCTAGCCGATAACGCCAAGTTTCCCCAAACAAACAGTGTGTCTTGTTCTTTTAATGCTTTGCCGCGCACTGCAGAAAGTTTGGAAGATAAGCTCCCGGATTTCTGAAGCTATCCTTTCGTTATCTGAAGCGGAGCCAGAAAACCCGATAACTTCTTATCTCTGAAGAGCCAGTGCTGTAATGTTTCACTTGAGCGATGTGCAATTTGAACCATTTTCTGGTTGTAAACAGTGAGACACAAAGCTAGGGTTGTAGGAATGGTAAAAAGTCTCTCCTATGGTGACATGAAGCAAGATCTTGATATATTGGAGTTTTTAAGGCTAGGTGGTAATTTATCAATCTACTATGTTTTTGCTATATTATCTTTGCTTTTACTTGGTTGGTGCCACACCAGAAGGGTTTAATGAGTAAAATGAAAAATATGCACGTATGAAAGGCAGAGTGACTGATAACAAATTCATCACCTATAACAGGGGTGCCATAACTTTTTTGCACCGTGGGCCAGTCACATGGTTGAGCAGGTCGGTCATGTGGTTCCTCCCACCATAAAACATGTTTGCCGCCGCCGTAAATGCATTTTACAACAGCTGAAGGTGTATTTACGGCCGTGTTATGCACATGCGCGGGTGCATTATATGTATGTGCAGGTGTGTTTTACTCCCACTTCCGGTAGTGGTGCAGGTGGCATGGGCCGGATGATTTGGTGGCCCGCCTTGGGCCATAGTTTGGCCGCCCCTGACCTATAACAAGTTCCTTATTTTTTTTAAAAATGAAACAAGGTACAACAAAATTACAACAATGTCCCTCATTTATTTATAAGGATTTGTTTCCAAGGTCATTTTTAGACATTTTGATCCACTTTCTTTTTGCATTCTGTGCCATTCTTTATTATTAAAAAAATAAAGAAAAATGTTAAAAACAGGCAACAAAATGCGTCATGAAATGAGTTGTTTCTTTTAAGCTTTGTAATTAGTCATAACAATGACTTCTGAATCGCATAAGAACAACAGGGAAAAAATAACTTTTATGAACAATGCATTCCAAGGACTTGCACATGAGTGATAAGGGATTATATTATGTGCAGTTTCCCCCCCTTGCTTTGAAGTCCAAATTGTGATTTTATAGGAACACGAGACAATTAGTTCTAGCTTGGCATTGTCACAATGTGCAGCTCTTAAATTGTGTTCTTTCCTAACACTTAATACCTGACTTTGGAGGCGGCAAATCCTAGGCTGGGTGTGCAATAAGGAGCCGAAGGAATTCCAGTTTCAGGGGAGCTGTGAGTCTGTGCCAGGTTTTAGTGTGAGCTTCCCAGGAGTTGTCCAAGGTCCTGAAACTTGTCCTCCAGCTTCCTAAATGGGATATCCAGAAAGAGCCTCCTCGAAGATTGTGGTATTTTTTGAACCACAATCGGGTGTACCCTGGTAACGGCAACCTTGCGTTTACAGCAAAGCCGTTCTCACAGTAGGTCATGCGACGGGCGCTGCGGAATGAACTCACCAAAGGGTGCCTTCATTTTGGCAGTTTCACGTCTGGTCAAGACACAGAAGAAGAGAAGCTTCCTGGATAGCATTTGTAAATTCACAACTGAAATCCGGAGTGGATTCGCCGCCCTTCTCTGTAATATGGTAACGCTAGAAAAGATGTGCATAGAGGTGTAACATTATCAAGCAGTCGTGGCCCCATTCTGGATTACAGATTGGGATTTCTTGGTGCCCATCGAAGTAAGGCGTGCCCATCGAAGTAAGCCTTTTCCTATTCCTCTTCTTTCTGCCTTCCCATAAAAAATAGGTGCGAAGGATGAAAGGATATTGAAAAGAACATTAAATGTTATTTCTCAATTCTCTGAGCGGATTTCACAATGTAGGGAAACAATTAAACTCAAAATTCCTGAGTGAATATTAATCTTAACCAGAGATAAACTGATGGCCATAAAACTCACACTCCTTTTGATGTGAGCCTCACTGGTCCCTGAAACGCATATCTGAATAGTCAATGGAAGGGGTACCCAACCTAAGGCCTGTGGTCCGGATCTGGCCAGCAGCACCATTTTATGTGCCTCCCCGCCCCTCCAAGGGCATTTGAGAAACAGAATGGCCACCCGTTTGAAGCTGTTGGGACAAAATGGCCACCCCTATCATGCAGGCAGGGCAAAATAGCCATCCAGCCCTCAAAGCTGACTGAGACAACGTGACCCAGACCATGGGATCCCATGGACCTGTTTTGCTGGCATTGCTACTACATTTCCCCAGGGTTTTTCAAATAGCCATTGGGATAAGCAATGCATTTTTGAACCTGGCTTTTTGCATCCGAAGCGTAACCTTTCTTTAACTCCACAGGCGTTTTGGAGAGCGTTCCATAGGAAATGCTGATGAACAACTATCCTAATTTTTACTTTGTTTTTATTCTCCCTAGGATTCTTCTCTAATCCACCCTCAGATTTTAACACACTGGAAGGCATCCGTTCATGCTCAGACCCCTGGCTGTGAAGGTCAAGAACCATGCGGGACAATGTTAGAGGCTCTTTAAGGTTAGTAGTGCTGGTACAGCATTTATTTATTACTCTTTCAGGCCCGAGCAATTGCAGCATCTGCTGTTGGGGCTGGGTTGAGTGATGTTAGCAAGTGGTGAACATAGATCTACATAGAACCACCTATGTTCACATATTAGATCATTGAGGTGAAGAAGGAGAAATTATGAAAGTACTAGTAATAGTGTGATCGGTTTATTTCAATAACGTTACTGTGTGGAAAACAGTGTGGAAATAAGGGAAATTTCCCAGCAAATAAGGGATACTTGACAGCTATGCTTATCCTGTGCTGCCCTCCAATGGCGGCAATAGGGCATTGCAATCTAATTAATAAGGGATGATGGCAGGAAAGAGGGTAAAATAAGGGGTTTTCACAGCCAATAAGGGATACTTGACAGCTATGCTTATCCTGTGCTGCCCTCCAATGGTGGCAATAGGGCATTGCAGTCTAATTAATAAGGGATGATGGCGGGAAAGAGGGTAAAATAAGGGGTTTTCCTGGCAAATAAGGGATACTTGGCAGCTATGCTTATCCTGTGCTGCCCTCCAATGGCGGCAATAGGGCATTGCAGTCTAATTAATACGGGATGGCAGCAGGGAAGAGGGTAAAATAAGGGGTTTTCCCGGCCAATACGGGATACTTGACAGCTATGCTTATCCTGTGCTGCCCTCCAATGGCGGCAATAGGGCATTGCAATCTAATTAATAAGGGATGATGGCGGGAAAGAGGGTAAAATAAGGCCAATAAGGGATACTTGACAGCTATGTGGTAACAGCAACTTTGTGTTGCCAGCTAATCTTTCTCACACTAGGTCATGCGAAGGGAACTGCAGAATGAACTCACTAAAAGGTGCCTTCATTTTGGCAGTTTCACGTATGGCCTAGACGACGAAGAAGAAGACGATGAAGACAAAGAAATAATAATAATAGATCAGTTAAACACAGCTTTCTCACTAAGCTCTTTGCAATCTGGTTTCCAGACCTATAATAAATTTCACATTAGAAATCACTCTGGGTTGAAAGGGCTTTTGCTGAAGAAACCCCACTCAAGGGATGCCCGAATGAGGCTCCTTTCATGTCCCCAAGATCCGTCCTGCAGCACTCAGGTATTGAACCCCCAACCTTCCAGTCTCCAAGCTCACCATCTTAACTGCTAAGCTTCATCGGTTAGTTCTATAAAGAAATGCCTTTTCCTTCTTTCTGCTTTGCAAGTGACACGACCCGTAGGAAAAGGAATTTTTGGTGTCAGTTGTGCAAACATCCTCCCCTTTGGCCGTGGGACTCATCGCACGTTCCAGTCCAAAGTGCCGTGCTGACTTTATTTTCCTTGGTTTCACACGGCGCTGCTTTTATGCCTTTCCTGCGTCCTAAGATTGCCAGTCTGTAGCAAAACTCAGTGGAAGACCAAGGATCTATTTTTGTAAGAGAAAGTTGTTTAAAAGATTTGGGGGGGAATCCAGCCAAAACAATCTTTTGACATAACATAAAATAACTTTTTTTCTAAAAAAAAAAAAAAAATACCCCAAACACAATCAAAGTTGGGCAGTTTACCCCAGGAAGGTTGGAAAGCTTCTCTCCAAAACTGCCTCTGTGTTTGGAGCAGAAAGTCGATAACAGTTTTGCAATTGGAGTCACACAGCAGTTCTCAACCTTTTTAAAGCCAGGGCCATTGGGTCATGCTCCCTCAGACAGCTTCATGGGCCGGATGACCATTTTGCCCTTCCTCCAGCACATGGCACTTCCTGGTGTGGTGGAGGTGGTGGTGGGCCCACATGAAATGGTGCCGTGGGCCGCATTGAGCCCATGGGCCGCAGGTTGAGAATCCCTGAACTGGGCAAATGAGAAACTCGTTCCATGATCCACTTTCTGTTGCATTCTGTGCCTGTACAAGACCTGATTAAAACATTCCCTTAGGAAAACTGGCAGGATAAGCCTGCTTGAGTCTGAACCCTTGCCCAAACCTGAACGACCTCGGCTTCTGAAGTGAAAACCTCTAAGCTGTCAAGCTTCTTGCTTTGAAGATTAGCCTCTCGGTTCGCTCCAGAATGGCACCCGTTGTGCCGGACGGCTCACAAAATCTATTCATGAAAATGCACAAACACAAGCCCTGCACAGATAGGGAGAGACTGTTCTCCCCTCGCCCGGCTTTGAACTGCAAGCAGTAAAACTATCTTCCACAATGGTTGATTCCCCCCCCCCAACTGAATGAATGGGAGCCCAAATGAGGCTCCTTTCATGTCCCCAAGAGCTGGGACAGAGACGGGTGCTCAATCTGCCATGCAGTACCTGGGCCTCGAATTGACGACTTGCCCGCTAACAAGACGAGCTTAACCCCTGAGCCACCACAGATGAGTGAGTGAGTGACAGATGGCAAGAAGGAATGTAGAAGCTAAAAAGAATTGGGGGGTGATCAAGGATTGGGGGGTGATCACCTACATTCCTTTGTTTGTTTTACAAATTAAAATAAGGACATGCTCGTAATACCCCACGAGGACAGAAGTGGCTTTATTTGATGACTGGAAGGTCAGAAGCTCAGCAGTTTGAGACCTGAATGCTACAGAGTGAGCTCCCACCTCTGTCCCCGTTCCTACCAACCGTAGCAGTTCGAAAACAAGAAATCGCAAGAAGATAAATAGTTATCACTTCAGCAAGAAAGGTGACAGTGTTCCATGTGCTCCAGTGTCTAGTCCTAGCTGCTGCGTGACCTCAGAAACATTTGCAGATGTAAACAGCGCTGGCTCTTGGGCTGTAAATGGAGATTCTTAAAACTAGAGTGTGGACTTTGCTCAGTTAAACATGCCATAGAGCCATAAAAAATTTTTTCCAGGCAAGAGAAATGTATGCACCACTAAAATGAGAGCATGGATTTGCAGACAAATGGCACATTGTTAATTTGCGGAAATTGATGACAATTTAGAAGTAGTAATAATGTTCTATCAAGTCAACCTATGGAGATCCTATTTTAGTGTCGGTCATAAAACCAAAGGGTGTGGGAAGGCTGGAGACTCACACAAACAACCTGGGAATTGGTGTGTGTGTGTGTGTGTGTGTGTGCACACACGCAATTTGTGCTATCAAAGCCTCACTTCACCCTCCTTGGTCTTCAAAGCTCAGTACCCTTTGATGTTCCTCTGGAAGGATTTGGTTAGTGTTTGGTTGGTATGTACCTGAACACATTTTGGGATCATCCAGTGGTTAAGTCTGAAACAGAACACTGCCAAGTATAAACCATTGCTTGGATGTTGCTTTCCTTCTGACCTGAAAGACAAGATATGTAGCCTATGTTTGAGTGGTGGTGATGGTGGTGGTGGGAAGCCCTCCTTGATAAGGGAAGTTGCTTGTAGCTTTTCTTGATATTTGAACCTCAGTTGAACCAATTTTTTTCTATGCAGGCTTCTTGGTTCCATCGTGGTGCTTGGATTTCAGCTCGTCATCCCACAACCCTCGATCGAACACAGAAAGGTAAGCAATGCGAATTAGGCAGATGGAGTTTTAGGTCTTGGTTGTTCTCTAGGCTAAGGTCCTTTCTGGATAACTGCGACCTGGTTTCTGTACCCTCTTCTTGTTTCGCACCAACATGGTTGTGGTAGGAAATATCACCCGCCCACATACCTCTCTTTAAAACTAAGCTTCTGATGTCAACAAATAGGTTATTTCCATTGTGGGTCCCCTCTAATCCAGTTTCAGGACCACCTGTAACCACTGGTAGCATTTCACGGACAGTAATTGTCCAGTCCTATAATTGTCCAGTTGGCTATATCTGCCAACTTGGCCATTTTGGTTGACCTTGAACTCCATACAGTATTTCCCTTTTCTACATACATACTACAGATTTGGCAAGAGCATGGAAAGTATTTTCTGGGTTTACATCTCAATGTGACTGCAGGCAGAAGAAAACAGAAAGAATCCCCCAGATCTCAAAGCTTCTCTCCCTGGAGTTCTCAACCTTTTAAAGCCGGGGCCCGGGTCATGCTCCCTTAGACAGCTTCAGGGGCTAGATGGCCATTTTGCCCTTCCTCTACCACATGGCACTTACTAGTGTGGTGGAGGTGGTGGTGGGGCCATATGGAATGGTGCCGGGGGCTGCATCTGGCCCACTGGCCGCAGGTTGACAATCCCTGCCGTAGAGTTTTGCATCCCCAGAGGTAACGTTTTCAAGTTCTAATGGTAGGCGCGTCTCTCAAGCCCCTTGTCTACTCCGCCTTGTAAATATCCTAGAGTTCAATTGGTAATCTTTTCCAAGACAGAAATTCAATTTCTGTTTGATCTTCGAGCTCAGCCTCTCAATAAACACCCGGATCTGGTGAAAGACTCCCATTTGATGAATATATTTTTCTGTTCCCTCTGTAAGAATTTATCTGTCGTGGCCCAGTGGAAGGCTTTTGTGTCCTCAGGGCACAAGCGCACTCAACAGTTGACTTTAATCTCTACTGGAGCAAGCCAGGGAATGCCATCGTGGTGTGCTAAGGATTTGAGAAACGTAGCATTTCCTTCAGGAACTGCCAATCCCATTGTTTGTGAGGAATGCGTCTGTTGCACATTCTGGTGGAAACCAAACCCTGCACACACATCTGAGCACCTTGCGCGGGTTAAACAGGGTCGCTAGCGACTTAACCCACTAGCAACGTGTGTTTTTCTAGGCATGTATCATCTTGACTTTCTGCCGTTTGGATTGTTTTGGCTGGATGGCTTCCTTTGTAAGCGTGTGTTGCTATTTAAATAATTTCATTGTGCTCGCCCAAGGCGCGCATGCTTCCCTTTTCAGGCCTGTGGTGGTTATTTATATGGCCTGTCACAGTGGCCGTGTTGGTGAGGACTGCCCAATTACGCTCTTGTACAAGATACAACACAGAAACACGGCTCCAAACTGATTAAAGGGGAAAAGAAGGACGGAGGTAAGAGGAAAGCCTCGTAATTTCACTCTCAGCCCCAGAGCGGGGCTAATAAAACTCACTGCTTTCTTTGGAAAAATTGGGGTTGAGAACTGAATGCCCCAAGAGAATTCTTTCTGTACTTCTTTAAAATGCAGGGCATTGGGGAACATTTCCCCTAGCTTTTTAGGGAAATCATCTTGCGATGGCCCAGTTTTTCCTGGAGATAAGGCAGAGTCTATAATTTCCCTCCATGAGAAGCTTTAGCCTGGCTCCTCTATCTTGGAGAGGGTCCACACATAGAATCGTAGAATAAATGAGTTGGAAGGGGACTTTTAGGCCATTGAGTCCAACCTGTATTATACAACAATTCAAAGTTCCTTCTTGCATGTAGTATTAGAGTCAAGTATCTCCATACCTGTCAACCATCCAGTTTTGGCTGGGATTACCCCGTAATTCGGCGCCGATTTGCAACATTTCCCGACCCGCGCTGCCAAAACCCCGTAATTTGGCAGCGGGGGAAAGGAGGCACTGCGCAGCCCATCTGCGCAGGTTGTGTTGCACACATGCGTGGAAGGGCTCTACACTTCCGTAGCTCCCTTCTATGCATGCTCAGAAGGCTACACCACCTGCGTAGAAGCCCACGCAAGTGGCGTAGCGCTCCACGCGCATGCATACAATGCAACCTGCGCAGACCCGGTTTGCGCAGGTCCCGGATTCGTTGGAGCCGCGGTTGACAGGTATGAGTATCTCCCATAATACTAATACTTGTTTGTAGTGTTACTGAGCCAACTCTCCCCATTTTGAATTTGTGTTCTAGGACAACATCCTATTTGTGCCCTAACCAACCGTTCAGAGACAAGGTCTATATAGTACCTGTTAATGGTTGCGAGACGTCTGATTGCTAAGTGGATGCCTTGTTTTATCTTCCTTAGACAAAGAGAGACCTTTTTGTAACTAACTGGGAATTCCTTTCGAATAGGTTGCTGTGTTTGAGTCAGACTTTCCCACGCAGCCTGGAGAAGCTTGCTGCTTCAAGTATTTGGTGTGTGTGGGTTGTAGAGATGACAGGTAGATCTCTCTACAGTACACAGAAGGCCAGGCTAAACATTATAGGGCAGTGGTGGCGAACCTATGGCACGCGTGCCAGAGGCGGCACACAGAGTCCTTTCTGTAGGCATGCACACCATTGCCCCAAGACAGAGTTGACCATGCCCCTCTACCCAGCAGCCCAATGGGAGTGCTTGCTCCCTCCCCCCAGCAGAGTTCGCCCTGTCCATCAGCCAATGGGAGAACTTCTTCCCTCTCCCCAGCACAGAGATCACCCCGCCCCTCTGCCCAGCAGCCCAATGGGAGGGCTTTCTCCACCCCCTGTCTGGGATAAGGCAGGCGGCTCACATGTGGCATGAGGGTGGGGTGCACTTGGTCTCTAAAAAGTTCACCATCATTGGCTCTAGGGGATTAAAAAAATTAGAATATGGCTGTAGTCTATAACTTGTACTTCTGTGTAACGTGAATTTAGACCGTGTGCTTATGGGATTAGATCATATTCAGTTCTGCACCTTTATGCGGCATGCCAGCGACATTCTTCGCTGGTCATTTGATCTACCAGCTACCGGGAAAAGCGTTGCACATAAATCACTTGACACAACGGAAAGTCTCTCCTTCGACATTGTGATTTCCTACAGTCTTAGCCCCAAAACTGCTCGGCAAAAAGGAATTTTTAAAAAAGGGTTGGAAGTTTCATGTTTAAAATGGAACTGGGACCAACCATTGACCCATAACCTAAGATTGATCTGGATTAAGGTTCTCCCTTTCTTAGTCACGCCTGCCTCCTGCCTCCACACATGTGCTTTCCCTTAAACTTAACACAAGGCCCGCATGTAAGTTCTTAAGGATCAGAAGGCTCATGTTGTGCCGAGGGAAATTCTAGGATTCCTCTGTGTGTATCTTGCCCATCTGGTTTTGCTCTACAAGGTAAGCACAGGAAATACGATCAGGCCACAAGGCTCGGATACTTGAATGAATGTTCCATTAAGATATTCGCAAAGCGTTCGATGTTTCCTTATGGCAGAGCGCATTGGGAGATGAAGGAGACAGGAGAGAATCTGCAATAATGGGTGGAAGTCAATATAAATTCTATTCTTTATCCCTAGACACCTAGCCCAAGTGTACCTTCTTTAGTAAAGGTAAAGGTTTCCCTTGCTCGAAAGCCAGTCGTATCCGACTCTAGGGTGCAGTGCTCATCTCTGTTTCAAAGCCGAAGAGCCAGCGCTGTCTGCTTCTGCAGACGTTTCCGTGGTCATGTGGCAGGCATGACTAGACACCGGAGCGCGCGGAACACTGTTGGAAATTGCAAGTAGATAATGGAAATTGCAAGTAGATAAATAGGGACCACTTCGGTGGGAAGGTACCTTCTTTAGATAGGAGTTAATTGTGTGGGTTTCTTTTGCTCAGCGCGCAATAGCAAATGCCTAGGGCTAGCTTCTTAATAGTTCACCGGTTTTCCTTTTTTTGTGCCTAGATCAAACTCTGGACTGCCAAAATGAAGCCACTTGCTTGGCTATGTCGTTGGCCAAAATTAACTCTTCATCAGTACAGTACATGTTTCTGGTAGTCCTCAGCAGACCAGTAAAGGAGCCAATGGAGTCTGTATCTCTCCACATTCACACAGCATGTTGGTTGTATGCCAGCAGCCCACTTCAGCATGTTGGTCTTGCATTTAGGGACTCCAACCTTCAGCCTATTCAGGGTCCTCCAAATGATGTAGGGGAGGTTGAGATGTTCAGCCATGTCTTCCTTTAATGTTATTCCTTGTCCAGTGAGCAACTTCCTCCATCTTCTAATTTCGTTTTGCTGTTGCGTACCCTCAAGAATGATTGTTCTTCCTGGATCTGAGTCGGTGGACTTGAGGCTCAAACCAAAGGAACTGAGTTTATTTGTGAAATGTGCCGATTTTGTGCTTTGCTTGTATAACAACGCAATGGGATTTTGACATTGTGCAGAACGCAGTAGGATTCTGCCTTGGATGCCCCCCTGATCCTGAAGTCGTAACTTCAGAAAGACACATGACGGATAGGCAAATTTGCAAAATTTGCAAATCCTGTAGGGGCTTTAAATGCTACATGTTACATTGCCTTAAACATTTTGTTGTTCAGTCGCACAGTCGATTCCGACCTTTTGCAACCCCGTGGACCATTGCCCGCCTGGCATCTCTATCCTCCACCGTTCTCCTCAACCCACCCAGCTCTGTGCCCATTGCATCAACAATACCATCTAGCCATCTCATTTTCTGCTGCCACCGTCTTCTCTTGCCCTTAAACATAATGCATGCCTTTTTTGGGGGGAGGATGAGGATGGAAACAGCTCCATGGAGGAAGTGTGGGTGGAAAGAATGGACGTAAAAATAATTGGAGGGGTAGAGGATTTTGTTTTGATTGCTCTTTCAAAGGGAGGGTCTGCTACTCTTTAGCTTTGCATATGGAATTTCTCTGCTATCTATAAATACGTTAGCAGGACAGGAAAGAAAGTCTATCCTAGACCTCGGTAAGCCACAAACCATAAGATTTGACAGTAAGGATCGATGCATCTGTCTCTCTCACTTCCTTCAATGTTCATATTTCTTTTCCCACTCCCAAGTTCATGCTGTTTCAGCACTACATCACTTGGCAAATGGTTTCTTTGATCCTCCATCTAAGATGGGGTCAATCCCCCAAATGCCCATCCGTGGCAGGACACAGAGGCTCCTTGATTTGTGGAAAGGAGAGAGCTACCAAAGCACTATCCATTCATATAATTTTCCTCGCATACATTTTTCCCCCTGAGCTGTATGCACTTTTGTACGCAATTTTTCTTTATCAACCGATCCTGGCGGAAATGCTTTTAATAAGTGAACTGCTCCGCACAGTTCAGAACAAGTGCAATAGCCAGAGAACAATTATATATAAGTTTATCAGAGAGTAAACAAAACAAAACAAAAACATTGTAGTACTTTAAAGACTAACCGCTGTATTTTAATGTTAGCCTTCGTGGATCAAGTCCACTTTGTCAGGCCATAGCAGTGAGACTGCATGGCATCAATTTATACACACCAGGCATCGAGGTACAGAGTGATATGTTAGCACAGGGGTTCCCGTGGGCTAGATATGGCCCACGGTGCCATTTCATGTGGCTCCTTCACCCCTCCAAGGGCATTCGAGAAGCAAAATGGCCACCCCTTTGATGCTGTTGGGACAAAATGCCCACTCCCCTTGTGAAGGCAAGGTAAAATGGCCATCTGTTCCTCGATGCTGACTGAGAGAGCGTGACCCAGCACCCCAGCTTGAAAGGGTTAGGAACCCCTGTGCTAACAGATAAATATACAAATCAATATGGCTTTTTACAGCTGGTAATAGCAGAGGATCTCTGGTTGTCATTTAGATTAGTTGTGAATTTCACCCTCTTGAATTGCAAATAGTAGGAGGATATAAGTTTATATCCTAGCTTTGATTGGCACTAATATTTCTTCCTTTATTTATTTTTTGTTTTATTGATCTGGGGAGGGGGGAATTGTCCATTTCCCCATCGAGACAGGGAGCCATGTTCTGTCTAAGGTGGAGAATCTTGGTTCTTTTTATTTTATTTTTAAATCACAATTATTCTGCACAGCTAAACACTTGCTGGTGTCACTCACGGTCACTAACTCTTAAAAGAATCGCCTTTCACTGCACTGTTGGATGCTTATTTTTCGGGGAGGGGTGCCGATGGTGATGTGACCATTGGAATTTATGAAGTATAGTTCACATTCCATGCATTTTCTTCCTGTGGAAGTTCTCAAGCCATGCCCTGCTGATAGCAACAGAAGCTTTGGTGTTGGTGGTCTGTAGTAAACCGTAAATCAATGAGTTGGTCTTGTTGGAGAAATCCAAGCTACTATTTTCTGTTCCCCTCTAGTGGCCATTTCTGATAGTGCCCTTTAAAAATACTTCAAAAAAAAAATACTTCTTACTGCAACTCGTATCCAAGAATGCATTTCCCCCCTGAAGCAGAAAAAATGCCATTGGTGTGAATTTGTTTAAGGTGGATCCCAGCTTGCCATGAAGTGACCCACACACTGTGGTCTTGGAGCCATCTCCTGCGGCATACATGAAATGAGACGTGCAGGATTTAACAACATGACTGCAATGGACTGCCACAGCCTTGAGGATATGGACAAGGTGCGCCTTCATGGCCAGTCAATCTGGCATGGCCTCTTCTGCCTCCATGACCATTGGGAATCAGAGTTCCTCCTCCACTCATTTTGCCTTTGGGCCCAATAGGATGGTTTCCAGTGGCATTTCCTCCACTAAGGGGGACCATCACCTCACCTAAGGGGGCTCATTCGCCCATAGCCATTGGTCCCTTTAGGGAGTCAGGTTATTTACCATTGCCCAACACTTGGCATTGAGTCGCTGGCTGTATGGTCTACTCCATTACCGTAGCGGGATGTCTGGGCAGACTTTAATGTCCATTCAGTGTCCTTTAAAACTACTTCTTACATAAGGCGATAGAAAACAATGGCTCCTATTCTACTTAGGATTGAAATAGAGGCACTCAGCCTGAAATATTTCTTGAGACAATGCCTCTAAAATGCCTTGGAGGGAACATTTAAAAATGAGTATAGAATGGTATCTGTTGTACTAATAGAATAACTTACTTTTAGAGCATTGGTTCTCAATCGAGAGTCTTCAATTCCCAGAAGCCTAAGTCAGTCCATTGGCTGATCAGTGCTTTGGGGAATTGACTTAGGTTTCTGGGAATTGAAGTCTAAAAACCAAAGGTTGGGATACACTGTCTTAGAGGGTCATTTTGTGATATCCTTGGCAACCCAAAACTAACCATATTGTGTTTATAATTACCTGTAACCAATTACATTCAAGATCTGATCCATTCCATACAGGAAAAAGGAGCCAACCTACTAGACCAGTGATGGCCAACCTTGGCACTCCAGGTGTTCTTGGACTTCAATTCCCAGAAGCCCAAGTCAGCACTCCTGCTGATCAGGGCTTCTGGGAATTGAAGTCCAAGAACACACGGAGTGCCAAAGTTCACATTCACCGGTCTAGACCATGCATTAGCTCAAACTAGACATTAAGAAGTTACTTTTACTTTCAAGAACATTTGGAGTGTCAAGGTTGGCCATCACTGTACAAGACCAACATATGCTTCAACGATGGTAGCCGAAGAACTTTGTGCTACACCTGAGAGAAGTATGGATAGCTTAGTGCAGGCTGGGGATTCAGCCATGTGGGACACATCAGTTGTCCCCCAAAGGCAGACATGGGTGCTGTGATTTATTAGGCAGATGTATCAGAAAATCAGAATGGTTCCCAGTAAAGAGGAATTGCTGGAGTGCTCAGCTTTCATTGCTTTGGATGCAAAACTCAGCTTCCAAAACACGAGCCCAGAATGGCTCTATTATTTACTTGGCATGAAAGAAACGATGTGGAGGAGGTCTCAAGCACTGGGCGCAAGAAGATCTGAGTGAAATCAGTTTAGCTTGGTTTACCTTCTTGAATGTTTACATCAGTGTTTCACAAACTTTGGTTTTTGGACTTCAATTCCCAGAAGCCTAAGTCAGTGGTTAAGAAGCTCACCTTGTTAGCTGGAAGGCTGGAAAGTCAGCAGTTCAAGACCCAAGGACTACATGACAGATTGAGTGCCCATCTCCGTCCCAGCTCTTGGGGACATGAAAGGAGCCTCATTTGGGCATTCCCTGAGTGGGGTTTCTTCCGCAAAAGTCCTTTCAACCCAGAATAATTTCTGACATGAAATTATCATTATCATTATCAATGCGCTTAGCAGTGCTGAAGCATTCAAGAGCGAGAATTCATTTTTTAAAAAGTTGGTTGAGTGAAAATATTCGCACGGTAGGCCACGTGCCTCGATCGATTACACCATGTTAGGAAATTAGCATTTCAAAGTCCTTATTATAGATTTCACTTTCTTGTACAACCAGTTGGTTTTGCAATAATTGTGGCTTCTAATTCCAGTGATATTTCCTCCTCAGGGGTCTCCGTGTGTCGTGAAATTTCAACAACTGTAGACTGAGCCTCAAGAATAAGATCTTATTTCTCCCCATGTCTATGGGAAGTGGCATTATAATTTACACAGCAATTTAAATACCATATGAACGGCTTTTTTGGGTGGTGGTGGTGGAATGTTTGGTGGGATGGAATAGACAGAAGATCATCCCAAGAAATTAGTTATTTTTGTTTCCTGTGTAACGTACATCTTAAATCAACCCAGTGGGGACTGAATTGAGAAGGTGCCAAGGGAAGTTTACGTGTGATCTTATGGAGTTGTGACCTGAAATCGTGTGGGTTCCTATGGGATGAAATAAATAGTGGAGCCGGAAATTATGGTCACAGAGTGATAATTGATACCGTCATTTGCTGTTGCAAGCTTTTTAAAAGTAATAATAGCATGTAGTGCTGGCAAAGCATAATGAGTGGTGGTTTGTTTAAAAAAATCTGCAAGATAATTCACATTTCATAGGTCTGGGTTAATACATAACCACCACTCCCCAAGCCCCCGCTCCCATAAGAAACTCAGAAGGCCAGATTTTTGGAACGCGTAGGATAGCAGCTGTTGAAGAATACATACTCTAAGTACAGATTAGTTACTACTTAAGGGCCTTCATCCAAACTGACATGCATGCCACAGCCAGGGTTGTATGTACACATAACATTGAGTCTTCTTTCTCTTTCTGGATTTCCCTCTTCCTGGAATCTGGATAGCTGTTCAAACTTCAGCCCTAGACAAGGACACCATCTTGCAGCCAAATTGTTCTCTAGGGTTCAGTGCTCATCTCTGTTCCATAGCCGAAGAGCCAGCGCTGTCTGCTTCTGCAGATGTTTCCGTGGTCATGTGGCAGGCATGTCTTCCTTCCCACTGAGGTGGTCCCTGTTTATCTACTTGCAATTTCTTGCTTTCAAACTGCTAGGATGGCAGGAGCTGGGACAGAAGACGGGAGCTCATTCCATCCTGCAGTATTCGGGTATCGGACTGCTGACCTGCCACCTTTCAGTCAGTGTCTTAGTCAATATTATTTAGAATGTTTAATGGGGTTTTTAAGGGCTTTTTAATTAGTTTGATGTTGCTTTCAATTGCTGTTAGCCACCCGGAGTCGTTGCCGAGTTTGGGCGGCAATAGAAATTTGAAGAATAAATAAATAAATACATATTCCTTGGATCGAGAGGTGACCAAGAAAGACATATGAAGGCCATAGCTGTCAAGTATCCCTTTTTGGCCAGGAAAACTCCTTATTTTACCCTCTTTCCCGCTGCCATCCCTTATTAATTAGACTGCAATGCCCTATTGCCGCCATTGGAGGGCAGTAGAGGATAAGCATCGCTGTCAAGTATCCCTTATTTGCCAGGAAATTTCCCTTATTTCCAAATCCAAAACTTGACAGGTATATATGAAGGCAGGAGAATAAAAGATCAAGAAATCACGAAACACTTAAAGACTTTAGC
Source organism: Bradypodion pumilum (assembly GCA_035047305.1). Classification (NCBI taxonomy): domain Eukaryota; kingdom Metazoa; phylum Chordata; class Lepidosauria; order Squamata; family Chamaeleonidae; genus Bradypodion; species Bradypodion pumilum. The sequence continues at coordinate 25,617,808 of JAWDJD010000012.1, read as the reverse complement.
TGCATAAATAAGAAATGGAAAATTTCTTAGCCTTTACTAGGGACTCTAAATTGCACCAATCAGCTATTTAGCAATAATGAGTATTTTTTTCTGTGACTTTTGTATACCTCCTCTAAACCGAGCATTTAAAAGAAACAAGGAGTCTTCTAGTATTCTTTCTTGGTCTTCTCTAGATGGCTGGCCTTGTTCATCTCTATCTTAATTGTGCCGGGGTGCTTGAAGCCAGAACCTTGAATCTTCAGAAGTTATTTCCCCAGGTCTGGGTGGGATTTCGCCTTGCTTTCTAATAGCCTGAAATAAAAATTGCATTTTTAAGGCTCCATCCACCCACCTGCCTATCTCCTTACTTGGAATGAAATAGAAGTACAGCTTGTACATTACTGGCTCTTTCTTCATGCTTCAAACATCGCTAGCCTTGACGAATAACACCCCTCACACTGGATTTTAACCCACATTAAATTTCCTTTTCAGTTTTCTACCTTACCTTGAGGTGTAAATACCTAGAAAAATAATAATCCGGAAGTGCCGTTGCCTAGGAAGACTTGAGCGGCTGGATTAACTTGAGCGAAACTGTACCTTTCTCACTGCCTTGAGCAGTCAACACCTCATTTTAATCTTGAGCTTTTCCTGCAGTTTTTAGGCTTTAACAGCTGGGTCTTTTCTCTCCCTCGCTCCCTCCTTCCTCCAGCTGCAGGTCAGCACACGCCTGCTTATCAGACTCACTCTTTCTTCTCTGCTGTAACTGAATAATGGCAAGTGGAGGTTTTAAGCTGCCTGCAAACCGGACACACACTCGTAGTAATATACTAGTACTCGTACAACGGCAGAGCTGGAAGGGACCCTATGGATTGCCAAGCCCAGTTCATATCAAGGGGGGTACAGTGGAGCATCGAACTCCCCACCTCTGGCTCTGCAGCCAGATACCTAGACTTCTGACTTTCTTATCTTTGCAATGCATCCTGACAAGCTGAGTTGCTTTGGAGTTTGGGTCTTAATCTTTGACTTTAGGTCATACCTGTCAAGTTTTGGATTTGGAAATAAGGGAAATTTCCCGGCAAATACGGGATACTTGACAGCTATGCTTATCCTGTGCTGCCCTCCAATGGCGGCAATAGGGCATTGCAGTCTAATTAATACAGGATGATGGCGGGAAAGAGGGTAAAATAAGGGGTTTTCCCAGCCAGTAAGGGATACTTGACAGCTGAGTCTGGGAATTAAAGTCCAAGCTTACTTGGGGACCATACTTGTCAAGTTTTGGATTTGGAAATAAGGGAAATTTCCCGGCCAATAAGGGATACTTGACAGCTATGCTTATCCTGTGCTGCCCTCCAATGGCGGCAATAGGGCATTGCAGTCTAATTAATAAGGGATGATGGCAGGGAAGAGGGTAAAATAAGGGGTTTTCCAGGCCAATAAGGGATACTTGACAGCTATGCTTTAGGTACTGATCTCAGATCTCCTTCTTAATTGTGCTGGGGTGCTTGAAGCTAAACCTTTAATGACAGTTCTCTGCTTCAGAAATTTCCCTTAAGAAGCAAAGACAGTGACTGCAGAGACAGACAGACAGACAGACTATAGCAGGGGCTGGATCCGGCCTGTGGCACCATTTCACATGGCCCCCACCTCTCCAAGGGCATTTGAAAAGCAAAATGGCTGCCCCATTGAAGCTGTTGGGATGAAATGGCCACCCTCCATTGTGTAGGCAGGGCAAAATGGCCATCCGGCCCTCGAAGCTGACTGACAGAGCATGACCCTGCCCCCCGGCTTGAAAAGGTTGGGAACCCCTGGCTTATAGCTTTACAAAAGTGAAAAGATATGATTTGACCTTGTTGGAGAGAAATTGTGTGAGAGCATCAATAAGCAATGGTTGGTGTCTGGCTCTTGCTTGAGCAAGATTCCTCAACTAGATACCTGGCCGGATCCAGAGAGCCTGTCTGCACGATCAACACTAGCAAACATTTCTACTCATCCCTACTCTGTAGTCAACCTCCTTGTCTTGAGCCATAAAGTAGAGTGAGGTGACAGGGCTTTGACCCAAGCTGCTCAAATTTGGAGGCTGTGAAAATTAGCTGCCAGAAGGGCTTAAACCAGTGGTTCCCAATGTGAGGCACACACACCACAGGTCAACTGGTCCATTGGCTGATCAGTGCTTTGGGGAATTGACTTAGGCTTCTGGGAATTAAAGTCCAAAAACCAAAGGCTTGGAAACTCCGACCTGTTGGTTGGTCAGGATGCAACGGAGAGTTGTTCCAAGGCACATCATTGCTAATCTAATTCATGACAAGGGATCTTTAGTCCAGGGGGTTCCCAACTTTTTCAAGATGGGGGCTGGGTCATGCTCTCCCAGTCAACTTCAAGGGCTGAATGGCCATTTTGCCATGCCAGTATGGTGGGGGCACCCGTTTTGTCCCAACAACTTCAAAAGGATGGGCATTTTGTTTCTCGAATGCCCTTGGAGGGGTGGGGGGCACATCAAGTGGCGCCGGGGGCTGGATCCAGCCTTTGGACCTTAGGTTGGGACCCCCTGCTTTAGTCCATTGTATGTGTGTGTGTCTTGCTCATTTGCCAGTTTCCTTGTCCTCAGGTCCCGCAAAGGATAGAAGAACAAAATGGTGCCACGGAAGAAGAGAACGGAGGAACCCCAGGTGTTTGGGGCAGTTGGGGCCCCTGGTCTGCTTGCTCTCGAAGCTGCAACGGTGGAGTGATGGAACAAACCCGGCCCTGCTTGCCCGGATACTATTACGAGCGCAACTATCAGAGGCCTGGACAGTACTTGAGCCCGGAGAGGACTCTTGCTCACCAGCAACGGCCTCACCAAGAAGACCCACTGAACACGTACACTGGCCACGTCATCTCTGCCATCCGTACGTCAGTGCCTCTTCATCGAAACGAAGAGGGGCCTCGAGCTGGCTTCCGGGAAGGAGTCTCTCTCGGGGCACTCAACGACACCTATTTGAGCAGGGCAGCGTCAAGAGGAGGGCGGCTGGCTCAGTCTCGGAGACCCAGCCCCAAATCAGAAAGAAGGTACAGTATTATTTGAAAACAACAACTTGTCATTGTTTTATTTCCCTTTGCTGTTGTTGCTCTAACTGCAACGTCAGGCATTGGTTGAACATCAGGAAAAACTTCTTAACTGTTAGAGCAGTATGGCAATGGGACCAGGGACCTCGGGAAGTGGTGAGTGAGGGCTCTAGCGTGGGAGGCGTTCGAGGGAAATTTGGCCAACCTTCTGTCAGATCTGCTTTGATTTGGATTCCTGCATTGAGCAACCAGACGTAAACTATTGAATTTGGCATTGATAATCTCAGTCTTCTTCTTGTTGTTGTTGTTTCCAATTCATATGCCGCCCCACTCGCAGAGCGACTCTGGGCGGCTTACAGAGAAACAATGCAACAAAATTACAAAATGTCAAAATTACAAAATATCAAAATTACAAAATATCAAAATTACAAAATCACATAAACATTTCAAAACATTCAATAAATACCAGTACTTCTCCTCCTCCTCCTCGATTTGAAGATGAGTTGATAGTGCTTTAAAGCAGGGATTCTCAACGTACGGCCCATGGGCTGGCCCCAGCCCATGGCACCATTTCATGTGGCCCACATCGCCACCGCTGCTGCCACCAGAAGCGGACGTGTTTACAATAGCCACAAATGCGCTCACAGCTGTTGTAAATGCGTTTACAACAGCCACAGACATGTTTTATGGCGTGGGTAATCACCAGTCCAGCCTGCTTAGTTGTGTGAGGAGACGTGGTCCGGCCCGCGTCTTGAAAAGGTTGATAATCCCTGCTTTAAAGGAACAAATCCTACCAATAGTGACATGTGTTGCTGGGAAGACCAGGCTGGTTGGAAAGTCGTAGGGGTCTAAAAATGACGTTCGCAAGCGCTCTGATCTGAATCTTCAGAGGCCTGATGAGGTAGTTAAGTGTTGCCTTTCCACTGGTAGGAAAAATAATTCTTCATTTATGACAAAGCATTCTTTGCTTTTGTGGTTTATGGAATTGTTTTGTTACTGGTGTAGAATAGGTTGCCAAAATCTGAAATAATGCAACAAAGGAACAGATGAAAATCAGCTTTGAAAGCAAAGTTTTGTATTAAGTTATTATTATTTTTAAAATAATAATAATAATAATAATAATAATAATAATAATAATAATAATAATAATAATAATAATAATAATAATAATAATAATAATAATAATAATAATAATAATAATAATAATAATAATAATAATGAATGAGTCAACTTCAGTTTTGTACCTTGTCCTTCTTGTCTCTTTGGCACCCTTTTAAGGAATGAAATTCAGCTGAGATTGAGGAGGGAATGAAAAAGATAAAATTTAAAATGAAGCATCTTAGTGCGATAAGCCTAATATGTTTTCTTAATTTCGCCAAGGCTTCGAAGGTCAAAGGCGCATGGGGAGGGAAGGGGCTTCAACTGCTGAATGACAAAATGTAGCCAATGGAGTTAAGTGTAGGGTCTATCCAAACATCTGAAGCCATGCCTGGAAGTACATGTTTTAATAACGGATCATATTGATAGAAAGCAATGGGAATATTGCTCCCTCCTCAGCCCGACCCCAAGGCTAATGGCTGACATCTATTAAACAATAAAATGGGGATTAGGATTTGTGAATGAGGTGAACCCACAGTGGAAACCATAGTTCACAATGAAATAGATGGGACCCGGTCCAAATCAAACAGTTGAGGAAAACCCTTTCGAAGACACAAAATATAATATTGGGAACTCTGAGAGGCCAGCGCATGGGTCGTAGGTTAGGAACCCCCGGTCTTGAGCTACAAAAGGAAATGTCTTCCTTGAACCAGCACCTCCTCCTGTGTAAGAAGGCTCATTCATAACAAAGACACCCAAGATGTTTCGGGTGTCTTTGTTGTTGTTGGGTTTTTTTGCACATGTACTGAACTGCCTAGAAACAGCTCGAAAAGTTCAAGGGCGGTGGACGCAACAGACGCTGTAGGCGTTTTGCGCCTTTGACAAATCTGCCCCCAGGGCTGCTTCCCACATTATAATTTTCAGACACAATAAGACTCCTGTAAGCCTCATAGGAAACATATGATTTTTTTGCAATGAGTAACACGCACAGCTGGCCGTCTGTCTCCCTAGTTGGATTTTGAAGGGGGAAAAAATAACCCAACTTTATTAAGCAGTTGTGAAGCACAGTAGTGTTGAGGACCCTGTGTACATTGAGTGGCATGGATTAGGGATGGGTAAGAATTTTGTTTCGGTTGTGTCTGTGTGTTTTTAATAAGAATTCTCCCAAATCTTCAAATTTCTTTGTAAACTTGACTGCAACGTGTGGGAGAAAGCATAACTGGCAGATCCAGGCATGCTTCAACACTGAAGTGCATGGAACAATGTTTACCTTCCCAAATTTAGCCTCCTAGCACGGCGTAATGGAGCCTTAGAAACCTCATCCAATCCAACTGCTTTAAAAATAATAATAATAATAAAAATAGATGAAAGTAAGTTGGCAGGTTGCAAAGAGCCTCCCCTGCCCTTGTGATATATGTTTGACGTGTTGGTTTGAAAGAGGGAGAAGACTGAAATTACAGAAGGCAGCATCTTGTAAAGTGAAATGATAATCCATAAAGCACTCAAGGCTTGAAGTCTGTGGGAAGATAGGAAAGGAGAAACGCTTGTGAAGGTAATAAAATATGTTTTATTGGAGGTGGTTGGAGGCAGCGGAGATGGGAGGGTGTTGTATTAAGGAATGCAGGCGGAAGGGATTAACCTTGGCAAAGTTTCCCCCATTGTTGCCGGACCCTTTGAAACAGTCTGTGGCATTACTTTGAGGCCAGTCGTGTTGCTCAACAGGCAACATGGTTACGTCAGCCTCCCAGGCGCATGATATGGGAGATTCTGGAATCCCAGATTTCCAGAGCAGAGCTCATGTGAGACACATGAGGATTTACAGCTGTAGTGCTCACCAAGGGGTAACATAGCCCAACACTCCTTCAAGTTTGTTGCTGGCTTTGGCAGTGTTACTTTTGGTGCCAATTTGTGGGAAGTCTTTTGATGGGGATAAAAACGATACATAACACATAGTTTGACTCTCCAGATAAACTGGATTACAACTTCCATTGTTGGTACTATTGAAGGTAATAATTCAAATCATCTGGATATCACCAGAGTTGGAGAAGGTGTCCTTTCATTCATTCATTCATTCATTCTTTCTTTCTTTTTTTCATTCATTCATTCATTCATTCTCCCTCCTTCCCTTCCAAAGCTTGACATTCATGTAAGGGCTGACCCTGATGGTAAGCAAGCCTTTGTTATCCAGCCCTGTTTGCGCACTGTATAAAACAGCACCGATTCCCTACTTCCATTCATTAGCCCCATTTCTAACAGACAATAGTCCTTTCTATGAAGTTCTTGGCACCTCCTCTAATAGATGAAGAATGACTGTGAGTCTTAGAAAAATAAAATAAGATTAAAAACTGGGCTCTGAAGTAGCCCTTCTAGAAACGATAATGCTTCAAGTGTTATCGAGGGAAGGTGCCTCCGTTTCAGATAAGTGCGGTAAATCTGAAAGTCCCATGAAATGTTGAATGTCATGACATCCTTAGCTTTCAACATGTGTTATCTATTAAAAGAGTAGCTGGCTTTCCTCGAGATAGGTTCATGGCCAAAGGCAGTTTGCTCCCCTTTTCTGGGACTGATGTACTGTTTAAATGAATGGATGTCTCTTTCATACACACACCTTCAAATCTGGACAGAAGCGGACTCCCAAAAAGGGGACTCGGATTATACTCAGGTTAATGACCATGAGGGGCCGAAGACTGCACTAGATTGAGATGGGCTAACAATTTAATTCTTTTTACCATATTTTCATGTATTTTGATTATTGAAACTCACTAGCAGCTGTTGCATTTCCCACCCTCGGCTTATACTCGGTCAATCTATTTTCCTGGGGTTTCAGGTCAAAATTAGGTACCTCGGCTTATATTCAGGTCAGCTTATACTTGAGTATATGCGATAAGTCAAATAAGCAGGGTGACAATATACAGCCTTGTTGTACTCCTTTTCCTATTCTAAACCAATCAGTAGTTTTGTATCCTGTCCTAACTGTTGCTTCTTGACTCACATACAGATTTCTCAGAAAGCAAATGGTAGTTTGTAATTCCCAGCTAGGACTGTTAGCTCTTTCAGGTTCCAATTGTTTTATAAATGCTGCTGTTAACACTCTTGCTTTCCCCTTCTATTTCCCAGAAACAGAAATAAAAGTCCAATCGGACCTGGGAAGTATGGCTATGGGAAAGTGCCTTACATCCTGCCACTACAGACGGACACGAGACAATTGCCGCACAAGCCACGGCGCCAGAGGCAATCCACGCGGCACTCAGCAGAACAGCAGGGAAGAGGTACCAGGGCGCAGTTTTCTCAGGTGGCAAAACCTTCATATCACCAGGAAAATCTCTACCAAGGTGATCAGAGGCATCACTCTGTACCTCCAGTTGCAAACAGCCATTTGTACAAGCAGGGAATCCCACAGGTACAAGCGTCTCAGAATTTGTTCCATGGAATGGACTCAAGCACCCACCTTCCCATCTCCCGACAAAGTCAACTGTCTCCTCGGAGGGCCGCAGTGATCGTGTGTACCGGCACCTACAAGCAACACAAACTCTGCAACACCAACGTAAGTCGAGAGCTTTTCCTTTGTATTTATGGTTTATGGGTAGCATTTATAGCCCATCTTTCCTCCAATGGGTTCAAGATGATTCATGTGGCTTTTCTACTCCTTCAAGCTTTATCTTCACAACAGCTCTCTGACGTCAGAGAGGAGGTCACCGGGAGTGCTTTATGGTTCAGTAGTGAATGGAACATGGATCTCCAAGGCCCCTAACCACTTTTGAGAAGTTTTGGAAAATTCAAGGAGCTATCAGAACTGCTGTTATGTTATCATAATTGCCAACAACCTCTAGTTTGATGTCTTTGAGATGTTACAAGAAGAACGTTTCTTTACTGTTTGGCAGAGGTAGCCTATCTCTGAACATTCAGAGATGCATTTTGCCCCACGGGTGAAAGCCAGTGATACTCCAGGCACTGAATGTTTTTGTCAAAGTCCTCTATGGCAGGGAAGGTCACTTCCCCACAGACCACCGCATGCCAGGCACCTCTGTCCTCCACCATCCTCCTCAACCCACCAAACTTTGTGCCCATTGCATCAACAATGCCATCTAGCCATTTAATTTTTGGCCGCCCCCTTCTTCTTTTGCCCTCGACCTTTCCCAGGCTTTCTCAAGTCAATCCTCTCTTCTCATTTGGTGTCCAAAATACTTTAATGCCATCTTCAATATTTGGCCTTCCAAAGAGCAGTTTGGGTTGATTTCTTTTAAGATCGACCAATTTGTTCTCTTTGCTGTCCAGGGGACTCTCAAAATTCTCCTCCAGCATCCCATTTCAAAGGCATCTATTCTTCTGCGCTCAACTTTCCTTATGGTCCAGCTCTCACAAATGTACATTACTACTGGAAATACCATTGCTTTGACTATGCAGACTTTTGTTTGCAAGGTGATTTCTCTGCTTTTAAATATGTTCCCCAAATTCCTCATAGCTTGCCTCCCAAGAATTAGTCGCCTTTTTATTTCATAGCTGCACTCTCCATCTGCAAAGATCTTGGATTTGTTGGATTGGTGATGGCAAAGCGATTTTCCAGAAAATTTCACGGGTGTATGTCAAGTACTTGTTCACCATAATAGATAAATAGTATATCCAGAACAGCTGTAGGTAATTGTGATGGGCGGGGTTGGATTCTCCCTGTGGATCTCTATGAACGGGGTGATGTTGAAGGCATTGAGTCCTTGTTTGTTAGCTGAACTTGGGATGAGGAAGAAACTAGAGAAGAAGACACTTGTATTTCTCCCACTTACTAAAAAAAAATCTGCCTATAATACATTCTCTACATCAGGGTTCCCAACCTAAGACCCATAGGTTGGGTCCGGCCCCGGCACCATTTCATGTAGCCCCACCCCTCCAAGGGCATTCAAGAAACAAAATGGCCACCCCTTTGAAGCTATTGGGACAAAATGGCCACCCCCATCATGCAGGCAGGGCAAAACGGCCGTCGGGGCCTCAAAGCTGACTGAGAGAGCGTAACCCAGCCCCCGGCTTGAAAAGGTTGGGAACCCCTTGCTCTACATGATCTCCCAGAATATACATTGAGAAAGTAATTACATTTATTAGCAAAATGTTTTGAGGAGCCCCCCCCCCGGCATCCGGAGAATACTGAGTTCCTCTCCTTATTTTATTTGGAACATTCCATGAGGTTAAATATAATTTATTTAGGGAGAAAGAGCTCTGTTAATTGGAATCCGGGTGTTGGGTCACTTCCTCCTATGGATTCTGCTTGGGGCAGTTAATTAATAACAAATTAACTCAATCTGCCTTGGTCCATTAGGTCATTTCCTTGTTGTAACATGTTTAATGTTTTTTTTTTAATAAAAAAAATTGTGGCTGAACTCGTTTTTCATGACTGACACTTTGGATGGAATGAAGTTTGAACATTCACATCCTGGTTTGCATTGAACTTTGTATCACGAAAAAAAAAATCCTATTAAAAATTTGTATCTCAAACCTGATTTTTCCTGAGATTTCCAGATGTATCCTGAGTTTTCTTAAGTCGAACTTATCTCAAGGTTTGACTGTATTTATGATATGCATATAATAGTTTTCCAAACTCATATATGATGAATTCTAGCAAGATGAGACCTAAGACCATAAAACCCATTGCTTGGATGAGTTATTCTTTAGTTTGCAGCTTCCCAAAACCTTCAATTTGCCTAGTGGCCTTGCTGTTTGGCGAATTCTGGGTGTTCCCAAAGCATCTTTTCAGGGTTCTGCTATAATAATTTCGTGTCAGAAATTATTCTGGGTTGAAAGGATTTTTGCTGGAGAAACACCACTCAGGGGACGCCCGAATGAGGCTCTTTTCATGTCCCCAAGATCTATTCCCACCAAAGTGGTCTCTGTTTATCTACTTGCAATTTCTTGCTTTCAAACTGCTAGGTTGGCAGGAGCTGGGACAGAGATGGGCGCTCAGTCCATCAAGCCGTACCTGGGTCTTGAACTGCTGATTTGCTGACCTTTCAGCTAACACGGCGATCTTCTTAATCACTGAGCCACTGGAGAACATAAGAACATAAGACCAGCCTTGCTGGAAGAGGCCACAGGAGCCCATCCAGTCCACCTTCTGTCTCACACAGTGGCTCACCATTGGCTTCAGGGTATTATTCCCAAGCAGATGCCTTCACCTGCTTAGGATTCCCTGGAAATGGCATTGAGAGAGATCCTGCCTATCTCTCCTAAGGTTGTCCTTAGGTATCCATAATTATAGCCATTGATCCCCATGTTGTCCTCCATGAACTTGTCTAATCCTTTCTTGAAGCTGTCAAGACTGACAGCTGTCACCACTTCTTCTGGCAGGGAGTTCCATAGACCAGAGATCCTCATATTAGCAGAACCCCTAGGGTTCTTCTAATAACTCTTAATAGGATCTCAAATTTTAATTTTTATGACCTCTTATCAACTTTTCCAAACCATTAACATTAACCATGTTCTTAGGGTGTTGAGAGGCCAGGTAAACATGAATTATTATATACAACATGACGACGGTAATTTTGTTGATGTTGCGGCAGATATTTTTTTTAGTAAGCGGGAGAAATACGAGTGTCTTCTTCTCTAGTTTCTTCCTCATCCCAAATTCAGCTAACAAACAAGGACTCGGCGCCTTCGACATCACCCCATGTTGGAAAGATCATGCTTCGCTCCATTGGAAATCTGAGTTTTTGAGTCCACAGCTCTGAAAAACTGCAGGAGATTCTAGTATGGGGGAAAAAAAATCAACTTTGCCAAGCTGAATAGTGGATGATAAGCCGCAACCCGTGTTAATTTGGTGGGTCTGATAAATATTTATAAGTCTCTATTAATTCCATTTTTAAAAATAGTGCTTGCGTTTAAAATCCAGCAACACTCTGGCTCCCTTCTAAAAATTAAACCTGGGCGTTGTGTCTCATATCTGTTAATGAAATAAGGATAATTTCATTGAATAACTCCCCCCCCCCCCCAGTTTCCAATCGAACTGAAGTGGAGCCCTTTGCCTTGAAACGTGGCATGTATGTGCTTCTAACGGTTGGACCCCTCTTTGTCATGAAATTAAAATTGAAATCTAACCGTGCTCCAGAGAACCTTTTCTTTCATATACTCCATGACGTGCGACAAGATCGAATTCCATTCTCTCCTCCCCACGTTTTCAAAGTCCCCCTCAACCAGCTCCATGGAAATCCCAGATGTTTTTCCTGGTATTTCCCCCCCCCAACTCTCTCTTTTGTCTTCGTTTTTCGCTTCATTACTTGTGTTTCTCTTCGATATAATTCCTTCCACTCATTACGTCTCGCTCTTGATTTGCCATTATAGCCCAGCCTTCCCTTCCTTGCCCATTGCTCGGTTGGTTCAGACATAGTGAGCATTTTCAACTTTTCTATAGCCTTTCCAGCAGCCCTCCCTGTCTGTGAATTCCCTTTAAAAATGCCTTGCCTGTCTATAGAGGTTGCTGCAAATGCTATAGAGATATTTGGCTTCAAACAATGCGTGCCTGCAAAAAAATATTTCTCAGGTATCCATGCAGTGGTGAAAATCATTTAAAAATCAGTGCACAAAACGTAACAGATGTTCCCCCTCCCCTTTAAGGTGGGAGAGTTTCCGGAGGCAGGTCAGATGATAAAATGGAGCACATCGCCAGCGGCACGTAGCTTCATGCAATCCCTGATCCCAGTGATCATAAATCAATTTGCAAGATGATCTTATTGAACTGGGAAGGTTTGTGTGGAATAGTTAGATATGTTTCAGCATTTTCTAGTGGTAGGAGGTGCTCCGTAGTGGAACTGATCAGCTATGAAGCTTGTGGATTCTCCTTCATTGGAGACTTCTAAATGGGGTCTGGATGGCCAGATGTTAAGGATACTCTACAGCAGTGATGGCCAACCTTGGCACTCCAGGTGTTCTTGGACTTCAATTTCCAGAAGCCCTGATCAGCAGGAGTGCTGACTTGGGCTTCTGGGAATTGAAGTCCAAGAACATCTGGAAAGCCAGGTTTGAGGACCCGATCTAGATCAGGGTTTCTCAACCTTGGTGCCCCAGATGTTCTTCAATTCCCAGAAGCCCTGATCAGCAGGAGTGCTGACTTGGGCTTCTGGGAATTGAAGCCCAAGAACATCTGGAAAGCCAGGTTTGAGGACCCGATCTAGATCAGGGTTTCTCAACCTTGGTGCCCCAGATGTTCTTCAATTCCCGGAAGCCCTGATCAGCAGGAGTGCTGACTTGGGCTCCTGGTAACTGAAGTCCAAGAAACTTGGAGTGCCAAGGTTGGCCAAATGGTTAAGACACTGATTGGGAGGTGGCAGGTCAACAGTTCAAGACCCAAGTGCTGCATGACGGAGTGAGCTTCCATCTCTGTTCCTGCCAACCTAGCAGTTCAAAAGCAAGAAATTGCAAGTAGATAAATAGGGACCACTTCAGTGGGAAGGTAAACAGTGTTCCGTGCAAGCAAGCAAGCAAGCAAGCAAGCAAGCAAGCAAGAAAGAAAGAATGAATGAATGAATGAATGAATGAATGGAAGAAAGAAAGAAAGAAAGAAAGAATGAATGAATGAATGAATGAATGGAAGAAAGAAAGAAAGAAAGAAAGAAAGAAAAGATGAATGGATGGATCAGAGAATGACTGGACTGGATGAAACACTGGACTAACTAAACTGGATTTGGAATAAGGGCCATTTCCCATGTGGGAATAAATTGCAGGCATATCTCACAACAGACTAGTGATATTTCTGGGCAGTTGCCCAACTTAAGGATAACTGGTGGTTGAAGGCTCTGATTTCATGAAGATCTGATGACCGGGATGCCAATGTCTTGTAATGGAAGAGGCGAATGGTTAATCTATCCCCCCCCCCCCGTCCCCCATTTCATTATTAAGTGGCTGAGAGTCAAGAATCAAAATCCGTATCAAATGGCACTAAATAAATAAATCCTTGTTTCCTGAGCTTTTTGGCCATCCAAGTGCTGGGTTAAGGTTTGGTTCAATACTGTAATTGGAAATGTCTGGGAAGCTGCCTTTAACGGAAGTAAATCACAGATTGCCTGGGAAGGGAGGAGAGCAACCTCTGATCTCTTCATGAAGTCCAAGGAACTGTCTTGACTCTGAAAAATTGGTTTCTGGCGGCTATTGGTTGAAACCATCTATTCTGAATTAATTTGTTCCACTGAAAAGCTTGGCTTCCCCTGTGGTTTGGAAAGATGGTGCTTTTCCCCTGTAATGTTAATGGCATTGAAGGGAAAGCAAAGACGAGGAAGTTGCTCAGCTGTTATCTTGGTATAAATGCGCACAGCCACTGTTTGGTCCCACCTCAGAAACATCACTAGTCTGTTGTGAGAGAGGCCTGCCATTGATTCCCACATGGGAAATGGTCCTTATTCCAAATCCACTTTAGTTAGTCCAAGGTTTCATCTAGTCCAGACCCTTTCTGTTCAGCTACATTTGAAACCTAACTCTGAGAGGAAAGTGTGCAGCTTATCCTACAGCAGGGGTTCCCAACCTAAGGCGCATGGGCCAGATCTGGCCCATGACACCATTTCACGTGGGCCCCCCACTCCTCCAAGGGCAAGATAGTGGCTTCATTTTGGCAGTCTAGGGTTTGATCGGGACACCAAAGAGGAAGAAGACCCTTTATATTTTGATTTAAACATTGTGCACACACTAGCAAATCAAGAACGTCATCCACTCTCAAATGCACAAACGTTTCACTGATTGTGACAGGCTGCACATTTTTTTTGTCCACTGAACACAATGTGTAGGGAAACAGAAAGAAAAATTACAGTGTTTGTTTCAGCCCCTCTACCATCTTTTGCAGGGGTACCCAACCTAAAGTCACTAGCTGGATCCGGCCCCTGGCACCATTTCATGTGGCCCTCCACCCCTCCAAGGACATTCGAGAAACAAAATGGCCATCCCTTCGAAGCTGTTGGGACAAAATGGCTGCCCCATCATGCAGGCGGGGCAAAATGGCTGTCCGGCCCTCAAAGCTGACTGAGAAAGCATGACCTGGCCACCAGTTTGAAAAGGTTGGGAACCCCATATCGTTCGGAATGAGGCTTCAATCTCCCATTGCTTCCTAAAAGCTGCATGCAATTAAACCAACATCTAGGTTTTTCCAAAGTTCCTTCAAGTGGAGGGTGTATTTCACATGCGTGGACCAGATATTTGGGCAACGCATCTTATATGAGCTGACAGAAGCGATGCAGACCGTCTGGAATGCTTTACCGCACTTTCAGAGAGTCCATTTCGGCTGGCAGAAGAAGGGCCCCTGCTCAGATCTTTAGGGAATTATTAAAGACAAATTAAAACTGATGCGCCAGGAATGCAACAACTTTGGCTTTAGATAAGCAAAGAGCAGATCAACATGTCTAGTTTCCACCACCACATGGGAGCCACATGGAAATGGCAGCACTTCGTCCAAGTCCATATTTATTACGGGAATAAGGGAATGGTAGAGCCAAGATGAATCCCCATGATTTTGTGATTAGCAGGAAGCATGATATCACCTGCAACACCCTTTAGGCTTACCTGTCCCCTTTGAGTGTAGTTAAAATCTTCATAGCAGCTGGAGCGGGGAGAGAAATGGATTTTCCTAGAACCTAGAAAGCTCCCTCTGTCTTTATTATATTAAGTATATCTGAGTGAATTTTGGCCTCAGATGGGCAATTGAGAACCATTAGCTTTATAAAAGACCTCCAAAGGATAAAACTCAAAACTGCTAGATCAGGGGTTGTCAGTCTTTTCCAGCTGCGGGCCAGACCATGGCTCATCAGACAGCTGAGTGGGCCGGACCGTATCCGTGGCTGTCGTAAATGCATTTACGACGGTCACAGACTCATTTGCGGCTGTAGTAAACACGTTTATGATGTCCGTGGACTCATTTATAGCTGTAGCAAACATTTATACGATGGCTGTGGACTCATTTATGGCCGCGTAAACATGTTTACTACAGCTGTAAATGAGTCCGCAGCCGTCATAAATGCATTTATGACAGCCACGGACGCATTTTGCAGCACCAGTCCCCTCATGGGGATCATCCATGAAGACTGTCCTGAGAATATAATGCAGTGGCCTTCCATCTGCCTTCCGCTTTGCAACATGACCATCCCATAGTACCACTGATCCAGCTCAGAGAGTCGCTTTCTGGTCCTGAGCCCTTTTGGCATGCAAAGTCCTCATCATCAGCCTCAGGCCGTGATGGATGAAGCTGCTGCCCTCCATCAAGATGGATTCAAGTGGGATTTAATCCATTTGGGGACCATCACCCTTCCCTGTGGACTTCGGCACCCAAGGCTTTTAGTCCTCAGGGATGTCAGGTTCGTTCACCACCGCCTGACAATCGATGTTGAGTCGCTGGCAGTAGGTTCTACTCAGTGGTGGGCTCCAAAAAAAATTACTACCACACTGTGGGCGTGGTATGGTGGACGCAGCGAGGGGGAAAGCCCTGTGCTGCACCTGAATTAGGACTACTCTATTTCAAAACTTGGATGGGCAGGACCAGCCAGAATTTCTGCTACCGGTTCTGGCGAACTGGTGCGAACCTGCTGATGCCCACCACTGGTTCTACTCTATTACCACAGCAGGAGAACCTGTCCAGACTAACTAACTGTTACTCTTCATAGTAGGATTTAATCCACTTTGGGGACCATCACCCTTCCTTGTGAACTTTGGCACAGATGTCTGGCCACCCTTGATAGGAGAAGACCACCCTTCCAAAAACCACGATGACATTTGGCCGTTCAGGGTCGAAAACACTTTAGGCACCTTCTCATGTCCTGTTCAACTGGAAGTCTTTGGTTCATGCTGGCAGCTGGTAAGCCTTGCGGGAAAGCAGGTGCTCTTCTCATTATAAGTAAACCCAGATGGGTGATGGTGTTTTCTGCTGGGGAAAAAAATGCCTGTAACTTGGAAGCGCCAAACCCCCGCTGCGAGCCTTCTAACGAAATACTTGAATCCTACTGCTAGCTTGGGAGCGATTCCTGGAGAACCGCTTACGGAGACTGGCTGAGACTGTGGGATTTGATTCCTCGGGAAAAATGCTCACTAACACACATGCAACACCCCCCCCCTTCTGAAAAAACGTACTCTGAACCACTGAACACAGAAAGCCACTGGCAAGATCAGGGATACACTAGCTTTGTTTGGCCAAACATCACGCTCCAGGCTTTCAGCATACACAGAACGTGCTGGTTGAGATCCTTGCAGCATCGGTGTGCCAGAGCTCTGCATGCATGGATAGAAACACATGTGGCAGGGAACATAGTTCCACATTGCTCCCCGACATGTAGTTTGCACTTGCAAGAGAATTGAAGAGAAGGGGGTGGGTGGAGAATGGCCTTTGGTATGGGCTGTGATTGGGCTGTGGTCCATGGCAGAATTTTAGTTTTTTTCTTCTTCCACTGATCATAATGAGAATCAAATGGCCTACACTTGGCTTGGGAAGAAACACTTCGGGAAGTGAACTAAACAGTACAGTTGAATCATAGAATTATAGAATCATAGAATCAGTGAGTTGGAGGGGGCATTTTAGGCCATTGAGTCCAACCCCCTGCTGAAGGCAGGAATCTGAATCAAAGCAGATACGACAGATGGATGTTCAATTCTCTCTTAAATGCCTCCAGTGTTGGAGCAATCACCACTTATTGAGGCAGTTGTTTCCACTGTCGTACTGCTCTAACTATTTAGAAGTTTTCCCTAATATTCAGCCTGGGTTTAAATTTAAAGACATGTATTGTGCAGATCTTTGAGTCTGGCTATATGAAATCTGGCAGGTTCATCCCTCTCATTTTGGTCTGTCGTATTACCCAATTTCTGGCACCTCCATGCAAAAACAATTTTTAAAAAAATGACAGCCATTTTGAGGCTGGCAATCAGAATTTAGAAATCCATTAGGATCGGTTCCATCTGTTGAATCGGACAGGAAATAGATTGGCTCCAGACAGATTCAAGATCTGTTCTGAAGCCCTGAATGAGCCTCTGAACCAAATCAGATTTAAAAAAACATGACTGAAAATTTAACGACCAACCTTCTCTAGTCCTTTTATGGTACCCAAAATAAGCTACCAAATCAGTCACTGTGTTCTACCCAGTGGTGGGATTCAAATTTGTATATTACCTACTCTCTGGGTGTGGCATGGTGGGCATGGTCAGATGGCCATGTGACTGGGTCGGTGTGGCCATGTGGCCATGTGACTTGCTGGGTGTGGCCATGTGTCTGGGTGGCCGCACTGCCTGGGCAGAAGGCAGGCGCAGGCCTACGACCCAAGGCTCTGGCAACCGGACGGGTGGGGCCAGCTGGAATTTCTACTACCAGTACAGGCATACCGGGGTGTACCGGCTGAATCCCACCACTGGTTCTACCCAATGAGAAGGTTGCCTCTCATGCATCGCCCATGTTATCCATTACAGCTTCTCTCCATAAGTGGATTCACATGTTCGGAAGAGTCCATGCCAGAGAAAAAAGGGCGTGCATACCTATAACCTGCTCTCCATGGGTACACAGAAAGTGCCTCCTCAAAGAATGTGGTATTTTTGAGCCACAATCGGGCATACCCTGGTAACATTCACCTGGTGTTGCCGGCGAATCTTTCTCACACTAGGTAAGGCAAAAGGAACTGCAGAATAAACCTACCAAAAGATGGCTTTGTTTTGGCCATTTCACATCTGGCCTAGACATGGAAGAACAATTTGCTCTCCATAAAACCTTCTTTCGGGGGAGACCATTCCCAGAATTTCACATCCAGCTTAGCCACGGGATTTCGGGAGTCATAGTTTCCAAAGTGTCTTTTCCAAACTCTGCTGTTCAATATGCTGAAGGAGTTGTGGTTTTGCTTTCCTATGCTAACTTCCTCGTGATAGAAGGCACGAGGCCAAATTCCTCCCATTGCTGAAACATTCATCAGGGGTTGACGAAGACACTTAGGCCAACAGTAGTTGCCGTCTTGGCCAAGAAAGCTGGACAGTGATGGATTTACAGGCCAGGAAGAAGTCCAAGAAAGATTTCTCATCCGCTGTCCATGCCTCTGGCTTTCGAGTTTCTGAGACCTTCTCAGCCAAGGAATGCAGTTTGTCTCCACTTTTTCTCACTTCCTTGGTTTAAATTATAATTTTCTCAAGATAAACAAGTGTTGATACCATCAGGAGAAAACTCAGGCCAACCGTTGCAATTCTAAAGGCAACAACCACAGTCGGGAAATAAATTATACTGCTCAATGGTAGACAAACAAACAAATTCTTTATTACAGCCCAAGGCCAGTGTTAATGGTAGACAATCTATTTTTGCATGCAAAAAGTTCTAGATTTAGTTCTCAGTATCTCCAGACAGAGGGTCTGTGGTGGTTCAGTGGTTAAGCTGCTGAATGTGAGGACTGAAAGGCTGGCAGGTCAGCAGTTTGAGACCTGAGTGCTGCGTGACGTGGTGAGCTCCTGTCATCTGTCCCAGCTCCTGCCAATCTAGCAGTTTGAAAGTGAGAAATTGCAGGTAGATAAATAGGTACCTCTTTGGTGGGAAAGGTGACAGCGTTCCCTGCACTTTGATGTCTAGTCATGTCTGTCACATGACCAGAGAAACACATACCTGACAAGTATCCTGTATTGGCCAGGATTTCCCGTTTTCCCGCGCCCGTTCCTCCCCTTTCCCGCCACCATCCTGCATTTTGAATGGTGGGGAAAGTAGTTATTGCACATGTGTGCCGCTGCCTCTGACAGCCATGCATGCGCATTCCTGCCCTCTGCCTGGAAACCTACTGCGCATGCATGCCCGGCTCCCAGATTTCCAAAACTGCGACTTAATGGTCATGGAGAAACATCTGCTGACAACGCTGGCTCTTTGGCTGTAAACAGAGATGAGTACCAAACCCTAGAGTCGGATAACAACTGGATTTCGAGCAAGGGAGAGCACAAAGAGATGACAGGAGCTCACTCCGTCACACAGCACTCAGGTCTTGAACTGCTGAGCTCAGTGTTTTAACCATAAGGAGTACCAAATGAGGCTGAGACCAGCAGTCTGGAATTGCTCCCTTGGCCTTTCTCCTGTGGCTAATGTCTGATTAGCTGAGAGGAAGAAGCAGATGGTTGAAGGTGGCCCTGAGTTCTCCTTCTGTAATGAGTTCCCAAGATAGTATGGGAAAAGTCCTTTTCTGAACTGCAGGTCCTAGGACAGTGGTGGCGAACCTTGGCACTCCAGATGTTCTTGAACTTCATTTCCCAGAAGCCCTGATCAGCAGGAGTGCTGACTTGGGCTTCTGGGAATTGAAGTCCAAGAACACCTGGAGTGCCAAGGTTGGCCATCACTGTCTCAGGATCTTCTAGCCAGCATGAGTATTATCCATGAAGGTGGGGGCATTTTGGAAATTCTGGTCCACAGAACTTTTTTCATGGGATGGTTCCTGATACAAAGGTTCAGAAGGGGGGAAACCTGGCATGTTCTACTATCAGGGGAAATCTGGCCATTAGCAGGGAAAGAACTTAACTGTTAGATAACTGTCGGTCGAGGGGGGGGATGTTGAGGATGATGTTGTACCCCATTGTTTGGGGGGAAAGTTGTGTAAAGTAATGAACAAAGGGGTGTTGTAGATGTGGGGAAAATTGTGTGGCCTGTAGCCATATTGCTTTTGGCACTGTGAAACAATTAAGACACTTTGGAAGGTTATCAGATCTCCGATAGAATTAATCAGGGGTTGTATGTTCCCCGAGGATCTAGACAAGGTTGTTCTGCTAAATTACTTGGAGAGGATGATGGAAAATGTTGTCATTGACTTGATGACAGATCCGTTAACAGGGTGAAGTTGCTGAAATTTCTGTATTGAAATAAAATTATCGTTCATCTAATTTCAGAGCTGTTCCCCCCCCAAACACTACATAATTAATGATTATTCTTTTTTTAAAAAAAAGAAGACTTATGGTAATCCAACTTTGGGAAGACAACTTGTTTTAGGAAACTTTCATGCTGAGATAGACAGTGTTTGGCATGTGCTCAATGGATAAAACTTTAAGGTGATGTCAGATCATTTGCAATTCGTTTGGTCCTCTAATCAGTAAATTGTTTCCTATGTTTGATTTTCAACCTTCCTGTTTTTTTGAATAGTATATTAATAGTTCTGGGATGAAAGTTCTCAGCGGAGAATTTTTGGCTTGCATATGGGATGAAGTGAAGCGAAGGAAGGAAGGAAGGGGAGGACATTTGCTTTATCTCACATTTTGGGTGGGGTCGTATGTGTCCTATATTTCACGGTGAAGGGTCAGAATAAATGTACATTGTTCCTCCCAGGTGAAGGGTCAGGTTTCTCCATAGCAGGCATGACCCAGTGGTGTACATGTATTGGATACAAAAGGATCACCTATAGCAGTGATGGCCAACCTTGGCACTCCAGATGCTCTTGAACTTCCATTCCCAGAAGCCCTGAGCAGCAGGAGTGTTGACTTGGGCTTCTGGGAATTGAAGTCCAAGAACACCTGGAAGTGCCAAGGTTCACCATCATAGACCTATAGCAGGATAATCAAGGAAGGGATGGAACCAAGGAAGGACATGGAGATACCTCAATAAAATTAGTAAAGGTAAAGGTCACCCTTGCTCGAAAGCCAGTCGTATCCGACTCTAGGGTTCAGTGCTCATCTCTGTTCACAGCCAAAGAGCCAGTGCTGTTTGCATTTGCAGACGTTTCCATGGACATATCGCAGGCATGACTAGACACCGGAGTGCACAGAACACTGTTTACCTTCACACCGAAGTAGTCCTATTTATCTACTTGCAATTTCTTGCTTTCAAACTGCTAGGTTGGCAGGAGTTGGGACAGAAGTGGGAGCTCACTCCGTCATGCAGCTCTCAGGTCTCGACCTGCTGACCTTCAAGCCATCAAGGTCAGCGTCTCAACCACTAAGCCACCACAGTCCCCCATTATTATTATTATTAATAATAAAGTTATTGGAACTTTAATCAGAACTTCTTTTATGAAAATAAATGGAATCCCAACTTTCCAGTGGCCTACTGGAGCAAAGTTTGGATCTTTAGCTGTTTTTTCTTTCTTTTTGTACTACAACTCACAGAATCCTCTAACTGTCACGAAACTGTAGGAATTGGATTAGTCCAGAAACGGAGCCAGAGGTTGATGAGTGCTGCTAGAGCCCTTCGGAGTTATAGCCAGTATTTCTCAAATGGAAAGAACTTTTCATTGCTTTCTCTTTAACCAAGTGCCTCTTGCATTACTCACACATTCTAAAAATATGACTTTTTGGGCAAGGGATATTTTGGATGAATTCTTTAGAGTGTGCACATGCGCACGTGCATGTGTGTGTGTGTGTGTCTATATATATATATATATATATATATATATATATATATATATATATATATATATATATATATATATATATATATATATATATATATATATATATATATATATATATATATATATATATATATATATATATATATATATATACATATATATATATATATATATATATATATATATATACACACACACACACACACACACACACACACACAGCAAATGAGGAGGAGACATAGCCAAGTGTGACTGTATTTAAAGGATTTGCTTGAAATAGCAGCTGCGTTGATGTCTGACAAAGATGACTCGGAGAAGATCCCTTGGAGGGGTTAGACTCGAGACGTCATCGCTTCTGCATCTTGCTCCAAAAGAAACTTGGAAAAGTCGACGTTAGGAACTCTCTCTCTGTCTCTCTGCTCTTTTCTAAATTTATATTCCTCAGTTAGCTTCAAGCAGTTGGCTTTTGAGGATCTGGGAGGGCTAGCCATGCTCACCTGGCTGAATCCTTGATCCTACAGTTATGGAGAGTTCTTAGCAAAGGGTCATGTTGGGTGTGAGTTTGCGTGATCTGTCTCTTCTGGTAGATTTCCCAGTGCTCAAGTCTGGACGGTCTAGTGAGCTCTAGCTGCCTTCAAAACATGGTGTAGGCTGCCTGCATACCCAATTTCAAAGTAGATAAGTTGCCTCCTCCTTCTTTTGTGTCCCAATCAAACCCTGGATGGCCAAAATGAAGCCACTTTCTTGGCTTTGTCGTTGGCCACACTAAAGTCCTCCTCTGTGCATGTTTCTGGCAGTTATTGGCAGAGTACCCAACATGAAGAGCTGTTCAAGGACCAAGACTTCCATTGTTGGTTTCCAAGATATCTCCCTCGCCAAGCAGTTAATATGAGGAGGTGTTTCGAAGGAGTGGCACATGCAAATTACATAACAGTGTTGCACAAAGAAGAAGACTCCAAATGGCAGGGGCATATTTTTCGTATGGTGCAAAAACAGGATCCCTCAGGTGACCCTAAGCTGGACCCCTCCTAACAACAACCAGGGCACCCTCAAAAAACATGGCCAAGAACTTCTTGGACAGATTTAAAGAGCCTGAAAATGTCATGGGAAAAAGACAAAGTATTTGCCCAAGACTACTTCTTATTTCATGTCCCAGTCAAACCCTAGACCTAGACTGCCAAAATGAAGCCACTTTCTTGGCTTTGTCGTTGGCCACACTAAAGTCCTCCTCTGTGCATGTTTCTGGCAGTTATTGACAGACCAGTAAATGAGCCAGATTCTGTATCTCACCACATTCACAGAGCATGTGTTATTGTCCACCAACAGCCCCCACTTGAGCCTGTTGGTCTTACATTTAGGGACTCTGACCCTCATTCTATCCAGGGTCCTCCAGGTGACATAGGGGAGATTGAGTTTCTCAGCCATATCCTCCTTTAATGCCATTCCTTGTCCAAGGAGCTCCTTTCTCCATTTTCTAATTTGGTTTTGCTCTTGCGTACCCTCAAGAATGTTTGTTCTTGCCATAAAACTCTTCCTGGATCTGAGCCAGTGCACTTGAGGCTAATATCCATCCATGATTCAAAGAGTGGCTACCAATACTGAACCTTTGCATTCAACAGCCAATGTGGAGGAAGTAGCAATAGCAATTGCATACTGCCTTTATAACGGCTGCATAGTGCTTATTGCACTCTCTGGGCGGTTCAGAAGTTAATTAGCAATTTATTTATTTATTTATTTATTTATTTATTTATTTATTTATTCTTCAAATTTCTATTGCCGCCCAACTTGGCAATGACTCTGGGCGGCTAACAACAATTAAAAGTAACATCAAACTAATTAAAAAGCCCTTAAAAATCCCATTAAAAATTCTAAATAATTTACCCACTCACCCCATTTTGCCCCCAACATGCTGGGTACTCAGTTTACCAACCTGAGAAGGATGGAAGGCTGAGTCAACCTCGTCCTGGTCAGGATCGAACTCACAACATCAGTAGTTCTGGCTGCAGTACAGCAGTTTAACCACTGTGCCACCAGAGCTCAGTGGGGTGAGGTGCCAAAAATCTGCTGGAGAATGTTGCACATTGTCCACTTGCGATACGTACATTTTAAACATATTGTTTCCTTTTAGTTAAACCACGTTATCCAGTGAATAAACAGTTCCTGTTCAGCATTGTTTCACAAGCCATGTTGCCAACATATTTATTTACATGAAACGTTGACATCACTCCTTGCCTACAAAACTCTCCAGGCAGCCGTTATAAAGGCATAAAATAATATTTGTGAAAATATCAGAGTGCCAAAAAGACAGAAGGAATCTATTTCCAGCCGTCAGTTTTCTCCTGTCCATGGAAAGAACAAAATGCAACATGTGGAAGCAACTCAGATTGATGGAGGAATTTAGGACTACTTGCCCCCCTCTCTGGGGTTTTCCTGCTCACACAGTCTTGGAGGAAGCCATAGCTATCTGACAAGATGCTGGTTGTACAAGTGGTTCCCATGTAAGAGACACAAAGAGGTAGGAATTGTGAAGCTTATTCCTTTGTTGCGAGAACTTTGAAGGATTAGGTCAGGAGTTCTCAACTTTTTAAAGCCGGGGGCCGGGTCACGCTCCCTCAGACAGCTTTGGGAGCCGGACAACCATTTTGCCCTTCCTCCACCACATGGCACTTCCCGGCGTGGTGGAGGCAGTGGGCGGCCACATGAAGTGGTGCCATGGGCCACATCTGGCCCATGGGCCGCAGGTTGAGAATCCCTGGGTTAGATACAATGCTGGGAATGTTTGCATCCTTTGGAAAGTCAACCCATCCTTGCTGTCTGTGTATTCGTTTTTGGAGAGAGATTTTGTGCAAGTGATAGAGGTCATAGCCAAGAGGGGCACCTGCTATGTCACTCTTAAGCTGCAGAAGAACCTCATTTATTTATTTATTTATTTATTTATTTATTTATTTATTTATTTATTTTTCACGCTTGGACTTGAAAATGCCTCTACGAGGTGCCCTGAGGCAGTGCAAATCAATGAGCATGGGGAAATGTAGTCGGTGTCATCAGCTGCAACCCATATCCGAGAATGCATTTTGTTTCCTGAAGCAGGAAAAATGCCATTGGCGTGAATTTGTTTAAGGTGGATCTCAGCTTGCCATGAAGTGACCCACACACTATGATCACGGAGCCATCTCCTGCTGTATGCTCTTCCATCAAAATGGAACTGCGGTGGCTCAGTGGTTAAGAAGCTCGCCTTGTCAGCTGGAAGGCCGGCAAGTCGGCAGTTCAGGACCCAAGTACTGCATGGCGGAATGAGCGCCCGTCTCCGTCCCAGCTCCTGCCAACCTAGCAGTTCGAAAGCAAGAAGTTGCAAGTAGATCAAGAGGGACATAAAATGGGGACATAAAAGGAGACTAATTCGTTCCTCCAGCAAAAATAATTTCAACCCAGAAAGCACCTTTGTGTACTTCTGACACGCTAATAATAATAAAAAAAGATTTCTTGAAGAACTCACTGGCAGTTCTCTAAAAAGACTCAGAGGAGCTGAGATAATTTCTAAATGAATCGCGATCCAGCGGTTTCCCATCAACGATAATTTCCATTGTCATCACTACTTCAGCACAATTATTGCTTAAGCCTCAGGAGGAAATCTCTGGTATAGTCAAAGGCACGACTCATTTAAGACTCATTGAATCACCACAGCCTCATCTTGTCCATTACGAAGTTCAGGAGGTTGAATAATTCCCTCTCCATGCCCCCTCTCAGAAAACTGCCAAAATCCCCATATTTTGTTGGCTGGCTGGATTTTTTAATGGTCCACTTTGCTGGCAAGACAAATCGGTGTCCGTCTCTTTGTCTACCTGTAAATGATACGGACAACGTTTTCCCCCAGGATTTTGTAAAAAACAACAACCTGGCCCTCCATTTCCCAAGTCGTTCCTAATGAAATGAAAATGTCTTATATGTCTTTATATTTGCTCATCAAATTGAACCAATTCTGCCCCCTCTCTGGTGCCTTCTCCCTCGCTCTGTGGGAAGGAACACGCATAACTTTAGTCATCCCAAACATTTATCTTTAGTTGGATCTAGAAGAGTTCCAGATGTCAAATCAATCACCTACCCGGGCTTTCTATTCCCATTCTCTATAAAAGAGCATGGGGTCTGTGGTGGATCAAGTGGTTAAGACGCTGGACCCACTGACTGGAAGGTCGGAGTTCGATTCCTGGGTACGGCATGACGGAGTGAGCACCCGACTCTGACCCAGCTCCTGCCAACCTAGCAGTCCGAAAGCAAGAAATTCCAAGTAGATAAATAGGAACCACTTCGGTGGGAAGGTAAACAGCGTTCTGTGCACTCCGGTGTCTAGGCATGCCTGCCACATGTCCGCGGAAACGTCTGCAGATACAGACAGTGCTCTTTGGCTATAAAGCATGGATTCCCAACCTAAGGCCTGTGGGCCAGATTCAGCCCACAGTTCCATTTCATGTGGCACCCACCCCTCCAAGGGCACTCAAGAAACAAAATGGTCACCCCTTTGAAGCTGTTGGGATGAAATGGCCACCCCCCATCGTGCAGGTGGGTCAAAATGGCCATCTGGCCCTCAAAGCTGATTCAGAGAGCATGGCCCGGCCCCCGGCTTGAAAAGGTTTGGAACTCCTGCTATAAACAGAGGTGAGCACTGAACCCAAGGGTCGGATACAACTGGCTTTCGAGCAAGGGCGATCTAGATATGCTGAGTTCTGATTAATGCATTATTACTGTAGTTGACACCAACACTTAGATTCAATCCTCCGTTCTGAACTTCCTAAAGAAAAGAAATCTAGTAGTATCTAAACCTAAGGTAGCCAGTCATGTCCGACTTTAGGTGCGGTGCTCAATTTTGTTTACAGCTAAAGAGGCAGCACTGGATGCATCTGCAGACATTTCCATGGGCATGTGGCAGGCAAGACTAGATGCCAAAACACACAGAATACCATTACCTTTCCCACTGAAGCAGTACCTATTCATCTACAGTACTTGCAATTTCTTGCTTTCCAACTGCTAGGTTGGCAGGAGCTGGGATAGATAGCAGGAGCTCATTCCGTTGCACCACACTTGGGTCTTGAACTGCCGACTTGCTGACGTTCCAGTCACCAACCTCTGCATCTGCTAATAATAATAATAATTTAGTGTCAGAAATTATTCTGGGCTGAAAGGATTTTTATGGGAGAAACTTTGCTCAGGGGATGCCTGAATGAGGCTCCTTTCATGTCCCCAAGAGCTGGGACAGAGACGGGTACTCAATCTGTCATGCAGTACCCAGATCTCGAACTGCTGACTTGCCGGCTGTTGAAACCTAAGTCGACGACAATCACTATGTCCTCTACTGTATTTCCCCCATCTCCCGTTTTGGCAGTCGGCTTCTTGGCGTTGACGTCCTTTTGGATATCATGCTTGTTCAAACCCATCGGTGACTCTGTTCAAGTTCCTATTATTTGTTTCCAGAGAGGGCAAGAAAATAATTATAGAGATTCTGGCTTTTGTCTGGCTAAGTAGCAACGTATCCTAGAAACGGAGGCTTCCTAGAGTGAAGGAAACCATTGGTTGACTGTGGCGGCTACTCATTCTGACAGATGTTCCTGACACCTGTGGTGCGGGGAACCCTCCCCGCACACCTCATGCAGCTCCGTCTCAGAGGCAAGAGGATTTAAAGTCTCTTGGGCAAGGTGAATCCAGGTGCATCTCAGCCCCTGCTCAACTTGGCCGAGAACTGCAAAGTTCAGTCTCCTGGGCCCGAGCTTGAACTGCGCCGTTGCGATCCAGCCAACAGTCATGTCCCGTTAATTGTGTTTTAGCTCCGAGAAATCCAGGTAACTAATGTAACTGACATATGGCTTGGAAGTGGGAAAGAAGGGAAGGTCAACCGTAAAGCCGTTGGGGGGTAGCGGGGAGTTATTTGGGAAAACACAATCGCGGAGGAGTCAGCGAGGCCGGATGAGGTTCACTGTAGGGTTTTTCTTCCTCTGTTTTGAAGAATGAGAGAAAGGAAAAGGCCAAACCCCTTGAAGAGAGCGCAATAAATCTTAGGGAAGTCGAAAGGGTAGCAGATGGCTTGAAAGGAACGGGCTGTGCCGTAGCCCTGGGGGACGAAATGAAGAAGAAAAAGAATTAAAAACAAAAGAAAGGCTTTGGAAATGGATGTGGGCTTTACGCTTGAGTTCCTGAATAGAAAAGCATGCACATATCTTAGGAAAGGATAGACCTTTGAGCAGGGGTTCCCAACCTTTTAAAGCCAAGGGCCGGGTCACACTCCCTTAGACAGCTATGGGGGCAGGACTACCATTTTGCCCTTCCTCCACCACATGGCACTTCTGGGTGTGGCGGCGGCGGCGGGCCACATGAAATAGTGCCATGGGCCGCAACTGGCCCACAGCCTGCAGGTTGAGAATCCATGCTTTAGAGTAATTAGGATTTTAAAAAGGGAGAAATCGTACTTTGCAACATTCTGAAATTGGAATGCTTAGTGATTGAGGAATTTATTTCTGGTTTTTGCTGTTTTTTCCAACCACAAATCTGGATGGAATATTTTTTTAAAAAAAGAAAGAAACCCACCTCTCAAAATACTTTGAAATATGGATTTTGTTCTGTTTATATCTATTAATGACATGTTTCTATGGTGGAATTTCAGTTATTCTTCTATAATAATAATAATACAGTCATTTCATGTCAAAATTATTCTGGGTTGAAAGCATTTTTGCAGAATAAACTCCGCTCAGGGAATGCCCAAATGAGGCTCCTTTCATGTCCCCAAGAGCTGGGACAGAGACGGGCGCTCAGTCCATCATGCAGTACCTGGGTCTCGAACTGCCGACTTGCCAGCCTTCCAGCTAACAAGGTGAACTTCTTAACCACTGAGCCACCGCAGCCCCTACGAAATAGATTCATCAACAGAGAGAGTTTAAAGGACACATATTAAGAAGTTATTCTTCTTAATTAGCAGAATGTGGGGTACAGAAACAACATCAGCACAAAAAAAATGTGGGGAGAATAGCTCAGTTAATACTCAGCCTCCCCCTCCCCAGCACTTTGTATGATAAAAACACTCTAGAAGCTTTTAAAGTAGGAAAAAGATATCTCTACTTACAGTCGCCATGTGTAAAGCAAAGTTTTAAAAACCAAATATCAGACAGAATAATTATTGCAACTTCATGCTAAGCAGCATTGCGTTAGCTCGGTTTCTCCCACTGTCATTTCTACAGTGAAGCTGCTACAGAGAAAGTCTTGTCTTATATAGCCGTCAAGCAAGAGATGGAAATAAATGTTATTTTCCCCCAGCTGTCCATTCAGGAGGATAGAGGAGATCTTTGCTATTGAGATTCCTAGAAACCAAGTTCAACCCCATGGTTATTGTGGAAAAATCTAGGAAACTGGCAATACAGCCTTTGTAAATACCTTTTCTTCCATTTTTGACTTCATTTTTATAAGACCATATTTTCTGCACTGTGAGAGATTATGTTTTCACCGCTACATTTGGAGGCAGTTGGGAATAGGAGACAGATAACCCAAGCAACTTCAACCTTATATGTGTTTCTAATAAAAATTACTCCCATTGTTTTTCTTCTTCTTCTAGGCCTGTCCCGAGAACAGAAACATCAGGGAAGTCCAGTGCGCTTCATACAACAACAAGCCTTTTATGGGTCGATTTTACGAGTGGGAACCTTTTGCCGAAGGTAAGATGAAGTGATGGAAAGAATTTCTCCATTCTAATTTTTTGCACAGCGTTCTGTGACTTTCACAGTGTTTTAAGGTTATAGATTTACCCCAAGGGTGCATAAAAAATATCTGCAGGTTAGCATTTGGCACCTGTTGATGAAGATTACAAATCAATGAGTCCTTTGTTTCCCCCCTTCTCTATGGCAACGGAACATCTCCGAAAAACCCTTCGGGTTATACCTTTCTCTGCGTTCAAGTTTCTCATGAATTTTTTTGTCTTTTATTGCTAAATCCAATTGCTAGTCTTACTTAGAGTGAGTCCACTGACCCAATAGGACAATGATGGCAAACCTTGGCACTCCAAATGTTCTTGAACTTCAATTCCCAGAAGCCCTGATCAGCAGGAGTGCTGACTTGGGCTTCTGGGAATTGAAGTCCAAGAGCACCTGGAGTGCCAAGGTTGACCATCACTGCAATAGGATTTGGTAAGTCAGCATTAACGCAACTCTCATTGACTTCGTGGGTCTACTCTAGTTGGGACTAGCAATTGTATTTCAACCCTCATGTTCTCATCATAGGCCATGATCCGATGTACTGCCACCAGAGCCTTCCTCTTGTGTTCCCCTACATTTACTCTTGTGCAAAGCAGGTAGAATTTGTTTTACGAAGTACAAACCACACAATACAATCCAGCATGATCTGAGCTGAACAAAATAACAACTTTCTGCAAGACTGATTGAAACTTAAGTAAATAAACCAAATGTTACGTTAGATCATTTAAGGACATAGAAGGATCACAACTGTAGAATAAATCTTTGGAGGGGGGGAGGATAGCATTATGGTGGATGGTTCCACATCTGGCCTAGGTTAGTATGTTTAGATAAATTACAAGTGTATACAGAAAGTCACCTTCTGTCTTTAAGATAAACCAGGGGCAGGGAAATCTAGTGCTCCAGATGTTGATGCAGAGGTGAGATCTTGAGGTCCTCTCTCTATTGGCCTGGGAACGGGGACATATCCCTCTCCAGATGTTGATGAACAAATCTGCCTAGCATCACTGCAAATGGTGAAGGATGTTTGCATGCTGCAGTCCAACAATGGCAGGATGTCTGGTTGTTCCTAATTCCTGACCTAGTCCACCATCTGTGATCAAATAGATGGCTTTTGGGATGGCCATCAGGAAACCTGGAAGATAGCATCACTTTTAAATTTCTCCTTGTGTTTGGTACCCAGAGGTAAATTAACTTGGTTCAAGAAGGTCTCACAATGGATAGATGGATGGATGGGATGAGATGGGATGAGATGGGATGACTTCTTTTTCCATCCAGGCTTGCAGGATTCAATTTGAGGGTAATGCTGCATAAATCTTAAACAGACTATTGGGGAGAGGCTGTGACTCAATGGTGGAGCACACTCATGGCTTACAGAAGGATCCACGTCTGACTCCCTGGTATTTCTGGTTAGGGGCAGAAGAGTCTTCTTCTTGAGACACCAGAGGACAACCAGCAATCAGAGTCTAAACTACTGAGCTAGGTGGACCAAGAGTTTAACCCAGAGTTTGATCAGGCAGCTGGAAAGACATGTGGTTGCACTGGAACGAGGTGCTTGAATACGACCCATCGCCCTTTACTTGCTAGGGCAGTGTTTCCCAACCTTTGGGTTTGGGACTTCAGTTCCCAGAAGCCGAAGTCAATCCCCAAAAGCACTGACCAGTCAATGTACTGAATTGCTCAGCATCAACTGAACCAGTGTGTCTATGAAACCTTCCCCTCTCCCACCCGACCCCAGAGGCGCAGCCAGCCACCTATGGTAAGTATTGTTCTAAGATTCAGTGTACTAGCACGGCCTCTGTGTAAACACATAGATGGGAAGTGTGAGTTTGGCTGGATAAAGTGGCCCTAGGCTAAGTTATGCTGTAATTATGCAGCGATGATAATTGGTCCCATATAATGACTAGCACACTTCTGCTCCTCAAAGCAATAACTGTGAAGTTGTATGTGTGCTTCTCCATCCCCCGGTTCACCAGGAATGAGTTACCATCCATGGAGCCAACAGAGAAAGCTCATGGGCTTCAAGGCTGAACGTCTACCTTGACTCTTTCATTCTCTGGAACAAGGTGGCCCTTTGTAGGAAGGATTGAATTCTTACGCCTCATGTTTGTGTTGGAACTGCTGGAAGGGTACCCAAACCATAATTTACAGCCAAGCCCTAACTGATGGAGTTTGGAATAATTTTTACCACCTCCTTTGAGAAACCCTCTCCATAGGTCTGCATTATATGTACAGCTTTATGTCTCCCCTGGTCCATCTGTTTCAGCTACAGGTATAAATCATGTTTCATCTGCTACTGGTCCAATGCAAATTCTTGCATTCGTTGTTATTTTATTTGAAAATTAAATGGTTTGCATTTGAGGAAATGTGAACCCTATCAATTTAGAACGTGTAAACAAAGAACAGTAGTTTATGTTGGAGTGTTGGAACCTGCAGGTTGGTTGGCAGGAGAGAAAATGTGAGCAGTTGATAAATGAAGTTTTATTTTGAGTGGGTTCCCTCAGTAACTTTATTAAGTGACATTTTAGGTTAGAGTAGGGAATCTTTTGCCTTCAACTCATTTTACGTATCATTAAGAGGAGCACCCACCAATATGGGTAATTTACTCCTAAGATTGCCTCTTGCTGTCATACTTGCCCTTTGACTGAAGAACAAGTCTGGCCAGGTGATCTTGCTATAGCAGCACTGCGGTGGCTTAGTGGTTAAGACGCTGGGCTTGAAGACTGGAAGGTCGGGTTTTGATACCTGAGTGCTGCACGACGGATCTTAGGGACATGAAAGGAGCATCCCCTGAGTGGAATTTCTCCAGCAAAAATCCTTTCAACTCAGAGTAATTTCTGACATGAAAGTTATTATTTATCCTGCTATGGTAACAGAGTGAACCAGGGGTTCCCAACCTAAGGCCCATGGGCCGGAACTGGCCCACAGTGCCATTTTATGTGATGCCACCCTGATTTGGCCTTGTGCTGAGTATGGCGGGATACAAATTAAAATTGATGATGATGATGATGTGGCCCCACTCCTCCAAGGGCGTTCGAGAAACAAAATGCCCACCCCTTTGAAGTTGTTGGGACAAAATGGCCACCCCCATCGTGCAGGCAGAGCAAAATGGCCACCCAGCCATTGAAGCTGAGTGAGAGAGCGTGACTCAGCCCCTGGCTTGAAAAGGTTGGGAACCCCTTGAGTAGACCATACTGCCAGTGACTCAACGCCAAGTGTCATGCAACGGTCAATTAATCTGAGAACCCTGAGGACCATCCCTCCCTCCCTCCCATCCATCCAACTCCCATCCATCCATCCATCCATCCATCCATCCATCCATCCATCCATCCATCCATCCATCCATCCATCCATCCATCCATCCATCTATCCATCCATTTGTCTCTCCATCCAGCTCCATCCGTCTCTCTATCCGCCTCCCTCCCATCCATCCATCCATCCATCCATCCATCCATCCATCCATCCATCCATCCATCCATCCATCCATCCATCCATCCATCCATTTGCCTCTCTCTCCATCCAGCTCCCTCCGTCTTTCTATCCGCCTCCCATCCATCCATCCATCCTTCCATCCACCCATCCATCCATCCATTTGCCTCTCTCTCCATCCAGCTACCTCCCTTTCTCTATCCACCTCCCATCCATCCATCCATCCATCCATCCATCCATCCATCCATCCATCCATCCATCCATCCATCCATCCATCCATCTGCCTCCATCCCTCCCTCCCTTTCAAGGTAAAGTAGGAAAGCAAAGTAGGACGCTGGATTTAAATACAGAAGAAAACTGACCTGGGGAAGTGTTGGGGGAAACACTGTACTAAAGATTACTTCCTTCTCTTTTTAAAAATACCCATAAATCAGGTTGTTTTAGTTGTAAGTGAAACAGATCTCGCCCAGGAGAGCCTTTAGAGAACAGACCCAAAGGAGGATTTATTCCCACCACTGTCATTTTGAATCTGAGCTCATTGAATAGTAACACAACGCAGAAACAAATGCTTAATCCCTATAGTATATTTACCAGGCCTGTGATTTGTTCCTCTTTTGCTGTTCCTAAGGATCTTTTTTTTTTGTATTTTATAATTAGAAAGCAGTTTGATTTCATTTCCACAAAACTAAGGAACTGCATTTGAGCGTTTTCTCAGAAGGGTGGACCCAAGAATTTAATTCGCGCCACTGGATGTTGGCCCTTTTAGTGTAACACAAGATGAATCTGAAATATACAAACCTTTTTTTATTAGTGCAAGCTGTATTCTTGGTTTGAACAGTCCACTGTCTGTTGACAGTTACAGACTAAACCTGACATGATAGCAATTTGTTTGATTGCAGTGTTTTAAGTTTAAGTGGCAGCTGCAAGGTGGGGTTTTCCATCTTGCTTATTGTTTGATCCCACATTTAATGGATGTGTGCTGTATTCTCATACAGCTCTATGGCGAATGAGGTCATTTCCTTAAGCATCAGTTGTTGAGAGTTCATAACAATGCATGAAAGGAGAAGGATATGTTTCAGAAGCGTCCACTGTGCTCTCCCAACTCAATTTCAGGTGAGATGGAGGATATTGGTTTATCACAAGCATTGAAGAAAGCTTCAGTTGCCAGTTCCTTTAGCTTTTGTACACGGACCTGGATGGTAGGGATTATTTTTTTATACTACAAATCCCATAATTCTCCATTCTTGGATTTCTACTTGACTTAGACACAGCTCAGTGTCTACAGTGGCTCAAGTGGTTACGATGCTGACTGGAAGGCGGCAGGTCAGCAGTTCGATACCTGAGTACTGCAGGACAGAATGAGTTCCTGCCTCTGTCCCAGCTCCTGCCAACCTAGCAGTTTGAAAGCAAGACATTGCAAGTAGATCAATAGGGACCACTTTGGTGGGAAGGTAAACAGCATTCCATGCATTCCGGTGTCTAGGCACGCCCGCCACACGACCATGGAAACATCTTGCAAACACAGGCAGCGCTGGCTCTTTGGCTATGAACAGAGATGAGTACTGAACCCTAGAGTCGGATACGACTGGATTTTGAGCAAGGGTGACCTTTACCTTTTACCTTTACCTAGTCACAGCTCATAGATATCTATGTTTCTCTCGCCCCAACTGGATTTCGTACTTAGCTAGGCTTTGCTCCACTTAGTTCCTTGTTCGGAAAGAAAAGATTAGGTTAGGAAAAGATTATGTGGAACTAAGTTTAGCTAAGACTCAACGTCTTCCAGTGTAGGCCAACTGTTTTCCCAAATGAGAGACACGTAGATGTCTGTGAGGTGTGTGTAAACCAGGTTGAATTCCCAAAATGGGGAAGTCTGAGATTTGTAATCCAAGAAATCATAAGAAAAAATATTACCCCTGGTAGATAGGTTCTTCATCTCAGATAGTGGGACATCTTGGGCTAGGCTTAGAAATAGTCTTTGCCTTGAACCTCAATAACGTTGTGTTGGGTTTGCCATATGGGATTGTGTAGATCTGTTCTGTGCAGCCAACTTGTCAATAGATTACGTTCTTATTTCCTAGTGATGGATTAATGAAGGGAAAACAAAGATAATATGCAGCTTCCAGACCTGCTGAAACCTTCTGGTGGTGGTGGTGGATATATTAAAGAAGGTCCACTTTTACTTACAAAGCTTTCTTCTCCTCCCGTTCCATTATCCTGGAGCAAACACTACTAGATCAATATTGAATCTCGTTGGAACTGCATCGCTTCAAGTAGGAGAAAGGGAGGAATGTGTAACATAGAACTCATTTGTCAAAATATACGCTAGGTTAGAAATATATATCCTGGTTTTAAAAAAGACTGGGTCTCCTCCATCACGTCCTAAAGTGGAGGAAAGCAATCGCCCATTGTTGTTATGAATGTAAATACTGTGTAAACTCTAAAATCTGCTGAGTAAAGATGAAGTGTCACAGACATGAGCGATGCCCTTCCCAAGGCACTGTGTGTGTGTTCTCAACCTTTTAAAGCTGGGGGTCGGGCCATGCTCCTTCAGACAGCTTTGGGTGCCAGACAGCCATTTTACCCTTCCTCCACCACATGGCACTTCCTGGTGCGGCGGAGGCGGTGTGGCACATGAAATGGCGCTGCGGGCCATACCCTGCAGGTTGAGAATCCCTCTTCTAAAGCATTACCCAGATTGGAAAAAAAATATGAAGTCAGTTTTATCCTCAGACGTATATCCTTCAGAATCGGGACACTCTCCCCAAATTGCCTGGTGTGCTGGTTTTATTGCTCATTTAAGTCTTCACATCTGTAAGAGAAGGCGCAGGAAGGTAATCCGTGATGGATGCTTCCCATGGGCTTATAAATTCTTGGCTCAGGCAAGGAAAGCCATTTCTGAAGAAGGAAATGGGGGTTGGGGGAATCGCTAACTCTTGACTTGCCGAATAGTGTCTTCCACCGTCGCCCATTGAATATTGATACTTGACCATTGACTTGATCCGGAGCATCATCACCCATTACTTAGGTGGTGGCCAAAATCAAAAACAATTTCCTCATTAGCTGCAATTTCTCCTGAATAAACTAATTTGAGTTGGTGGCCCAGCAGATGTTTTGACACTCTACGTGCTTATCTCAAGAAATAACCCAGCTGTGCAGTTTTTGTCCAGCTGTAAGTTATTACTTCCAACATACCAGCTGCTCTAAGCCTCTAATTCTCATGGCAAGAGGATGTTGCTTCTCCACACTCTTTCCTCCACCTGTTACAGATTTTTTTTTTGGGGTGTGTGTGTGTGTGTAATTATTTGGTTTGTTACTTCTGTGTCATTTTGAGGGAGGGGGTTAAGTATTATGGAAGCTTCTATCTTAATTGCTTCCAGTTACTCTACTGTAAACCAGTTTTGTTCTTTCCATGCTATTTAAGCTACCAAGAAACAAAATAGATTATAATAGTAACAATTTTGTGTCAGAAATTATTCTGGGTTGAAAGGATTTTTTGCTGGAGAAACTCCGCTCAGGGGATGCCCAAATGAGGGTCCTTTCATGTCCCCAAGATCTTTTCCCCACCAAAGTGGTCCCTATTTATCTACTTGCAATTTCTTGCTTTCGATATGCTAGGTTGGCAGGAGCTGGGACGGAGACGGGCACTCAGTCCGTCATACAATACCTGGGTCTCCAACTGCAGACTTACTGGCCTTCCAGCTAACGAAGCGAGCTTCTTAACCACTGAGCCCTACGAAATAGATTCACCCAACAACCCACTTGGGGGCCACTTTGTCATTCGCTGTCTAAAGCAGGGGTTCCCTACTTTTTCAATCCAGGGGCTGGGTCATGCTCTCTCAATCAGCTTTGTGAGCCGGATGGCCATTTTGCCCTGCTTGCATTATGGGGGTGGCCATTTTGTCTCAACAGCTTCAAAGAGGCAGCCATTTAGTTTCTCAAATGCCCTTGGAGGGGTGAAAGGGGCCACATGAAATGGCATGTGGGCCAGATCCAGCCCATGAGTCTTAGGTTGGAAACCCCTGATCTAAACCTTCGGGCAGGAGTTGTTGACTTCCGTCCAATGATTGGCTTAGACCTACTGAATCCGTGAGATCTCTATAACAGTTGACTTGTCATGTTCTGTTTGATTGCCTGCAATTGTTAGGGCTGAGTGTTGGATTTGGGTCCTAGTCAGCCCCTACCAGGAGATTCGTGAAGGGTCGAACCTGGGAACCGTTTGCACACAACGGACTACAGAGCTCTTTGATAGCTGTTGTTGAAAAATGCTCCTTCAATGTCTGTTTTGACAGCAATTGCCTCTCTCCCTTTTTTGCTTTCTCTGTATGCCCTTTCCTTCTGTCAACACTCCTGATAATGGCACCATCAAAAAGCTAAGGGGGGGGGAGGGCCATATTTGCGATACCCTTGAGTTCCAAGAGAAGGTTCTGAGAAATGTCATGGCAAAGTACCTCAGACACATGTGCTCCAAGAGATCAACCACCTGTCAACAGTCTCGGTCTCTCCCCACACAATGGCTTTCCTCTTCCCCTGAAATTCTTTGGGAGCAAGCCGTGGCTGATGGTGTTGTATTGCACAATTGGTATCGAAGGTAAGAAAACTCTTGGTTTCCTTAGCTGAATTGCCCAAACCATATTAAAATACAGTGGAACTCTGGATAACGACGGTACCGGATAATGCCAAATCCGCGTAACGATGTGTTTATTATGCACCACGTGATGCTCCACACAATGCCATAAAACACCAAAAAATGTTATGCGGGGCGTTTGGTATTGATGCTCTGGATAATGGCAACTTTTTTGTCCTTATCTGGAGCATCTCCCATAGGGACTGCATAGCGTCAAAATCCAGATAGCGCTGCACTCCGTGGAACGGAGTTTTGTCGTTATCCGGAGTTCCCCTGTACCTGTTTCTTTTTTGGACAGACTCTCCTCTTCTTCACCTTTCTCTTTGGGATAGTAAACCTCATTATAAAGCCCCTTCATAGTTGAATTTTTTTGGAATAGTAGCCATGTTAGTCTGTGGTTCAGGTATATTAGAAAACAAAAAAACAAAAAAATTAAAATAAAAACACTGCAGCACTTTAACAACTAACTGTGAGCTTTCATGGATATTTACTGTGAGCTTTCATGGATCAAGTCCACTTCTTCAGACAAAGGAGTAAAACTTCCATGCATGGTTTATATACACCAGATACAGGGGCCAAGATGTCACAAAGCAGAATGACAGACATCATAAAAGTTTATTTTTTTGGCTTTTTGCTGATAGCCAAGGGCAATGATGGTGATCCTTGGCACTCCAGCTGTTCTTGGACTTTAATTCCCAGAAGCCCAGGTCCCTGTGAAGCCACACAGACTTGGGCTTCTGGGAACTGAAGTTCAAGAACAGCTGGAGTGCCAAGGTTTGCCATCACGTGCCAAGGGGAATCCGGCAGGGCCTTTGTGAAGCAGTAAAGGGGGCTTTTGAAAAAACTGGGAAGGTATCCCATCCTGAATGTTTAAGTGTCCCGGTGGCTCTTGTACATGGAATTGGAAAGAGTGTGCCATCGTGGAGTTTGCCCCAGGTACAAGATGTCTTGAGCCAGCCTGGGACTGGAGACAATTTTGCAAAACAACAACAACAACAAAACACCCTCCTCATTTTGTGTGAAAAACAAATATTTTGCACAAATTAAATATGTAGTGCAAAATTTGCAAATAATGCAATTTTCAATGCAAATGGAATGCATTTTTTTGCAAATAATGCAAATACAACATTTTAATGCAAAACACAAAAGATTTTTGCACAACAAAGGTGGGTTGTTGTTTTTTTTTTGCTAGTGCTTTTGCTGATTTAAAAAAGCACTGGTCTGTTTGGTGCCATACAGCAGTTGACCAATTTTTTTTACAAAAAGTTCTTGATAATAATAATTCTGTGTCAGAAATTATTCTGGGTTGAAAGGATTTTTGTGGAAGAAACTCTGCTCAGGGAATGCCTAAATGAGGCTCCTTTCATGTCCCCAAGAGCTGGGACAGAGACGGGAACTCAATCCATCATGCAGTACCTGGGTCTCGAACTGCCGACTTGCCAGCCTTCCAGCTAACAAGGCGAGCTTCTTAACCACTGAGCCACCGCAGCCCCTTAAAGTTCTTGATGTGAATAGAACTTGCTTTTCATCATGTTTTAATCAGACTACAGAGGCTATGGCTCGGCCACAATTGATATTCATCCATCCATCCATCCATCCATCCATCCATCCATCCATCCATCCATCCATCCATCCATCCATCCATCCATCCATTCATTCATTCATTCATTCATTTCATTCATTCTCCACCCATCTGGGAAAGGAATCCCTACTCTGGGCAGTTAACAAAAATAAATTCATATAACATTTCTAATAAACCGGGAACACCAAAACAAATATACGCACCCAAGAAAGCAATGTAATATAAATAAAAATAAATCTAAAAGCTGTAATACAACATAGCATTGGGTCAAAAGATGAACAATAATAAAAAACAACAACAACCAACCTAATTAGTCATGGGGGAGACATCTTTAAAAGCCTCTCTAAATAACTCTGTTTTAAGACATGTTCTAAAAGCATCAGAAGAGGACGTCCGACACTGTCGATCCCTTACAAAAAAAAACAACCCAATTATTTCATCGAGAAAGTCAAGTGCGCATTTGCATTTCTGTCCTTCTGAAGCCAAAGACATCTTGAAGGACTTTTATTTCCCCCCTTTTATTGCGTCCCAAACTTTCTCCTTCTGCCAGAAATTGAAGTAATCTCTTTTTTTCTCTATACATTTCCTAATATAAAGGAAACATTATGCTTTCAATATCTCTTTTATTTACTCAACGGGCCCAGAATGAAAGGGAACTGTCTGTCTTTGAAAGGATTGTTCTTTATTTGGCAGACTGGAAGAGACAGGCACAGACAATATTTATTTATTTAACTGAAACCGCGTGCCCTGTTTACCATCCTTAAAAGGGCTCTCTCCTCTCCGGGACTGAACAAATGTTTACCCTCCATGCTTAGTTCTCCCCATTTAGCTGCAATTGGAACCTAAGCCGCTGTTAAGTAAATTTAACACCAACTTTATTTATATAATGTGCATTTGAGAGAAGTCAAATGGATTCCCCCGGCAGAGATGTGTAACTCCGATGCACTTAGCGAAAGGAAGATGTTGATTGACGCCATATTTGAGGCAGGGAGTAGGGTGGAGGATTTCCATAAGTGAAACTCAAGTGGATGGGGCTGTTGGTTAAACCATTCTTGGAAACATATAAAAGAGGGGTATAGTTTCAGTGATAAGATCGAGGAGAACAGAGAAAAACAAGCTATTTCCCCCTCCCTTAAATACATTAACAAGTGTACGAAGAATCCATTAATAGCTGGCTGGGTACAGATGTGTCAGCACAAAGCAGGAGAGAGAGACTTGAGTACCTTCTTCTGAGAAATACTTTAATTCTGCCTCTTTTCCGCTGCCAAGATTTACCAGCATACCGCTTTATACCGGGGTGCCCAAACTTCTCAGGCCGTGGGCTGGCCATGTGGTTCAGGGGGCTGGTCCATAGCTGTCAAGTATCCCTTATTGGCTGGGAAAACCCGTTATTTTACCCTCTTTCCTGCTGTCATCCCATATTAATTTGACTGCAATGCCCCATTGCCGCCGTTGGAGGGCAGCACAGGAAAAGCATAGCTGTCAAGTATCCCTTATTGGCCGGGAAAACCCCTTATTATACCCTCTTTCCCACTGTCATCCCATATTAATTAGACTGCAATGCCCTATTGCCACCATTGGAGGGCAGCACAGAATAAGCATAGCTGTCAACTATCCCTTATTTGCCAGGAAATTTCCCTTATTTCCAAATCCAAAACTTGACAGGTATGGGCTGGTCACGTGGTTCCTCCCACCGGAAATGGAAGTAAAACATGCCTTGCAATCTGTTTTGCAACAGGATGAGATAGATTTTTAGGCTGCCATTTTCTCCGCTTAAACCAGGCGTGCCCAAACTAAGGCCCATGGGCTAGATCTGGCCCCAATGACAATTCATTTGGCCCATGCCGCCCTCATCGCTCCCAGAAGCGGAAGAAAAACGTGCCCATATGAGCACTTTTTATGTCTGCTTTCAGGAGCGACAAGGGTGGTGCGGGTTGGATGAATTGGCATTGGGGGTCGGATCCAGCCTTAGTTTGGGAACTCCCTGCTTTACACTATCAAATAACTTTGTGAAAATAGAAACAATGGACGGGTCTTTAAGTCTTGACCCCTTGCTCCATTGAGTTCTTGGAATCAGCTTTCGGGGTGCCTCATACCTCAGGAACTCAGAAGAAGTCTGTAACGTTGATCCTCTGCCCTTTTTTTCTGCCTCGGAATGTATTAATCCAATTTTGCAGCTTAAGAGTCTAGTAGAAGCAAAGTCTTCCCGGAGGGTTAATCATGCTGCTTGACTCCGTCGCATGTCAAAAACAACAAGGTGATTATTGCAAGCGAGTGAGAGCAATAGAGAAGAGATGTCGACTATGGAGGGAACGGTGAGATGCAATTTTTTTTTTGCTTTTGAACTGCTAGGTTGGCAGGAGCTTGGACAGATCACGGGCACTCACTCGGGTTTCAAACTGCTGACATGCCAACCGTCTAGTCAAGCTCAGTGTCTTAACCACTAAACCATCACAGCCCCTAAATTTAGATGAAAAAATCCTCTTGTGTTATTAACAGCATTCCATACTCTCAAATTTTTCTTCCGTCAGAAGAGTCAGGTAAAAGGTAAAGGAAAAGGTCACCCTTGCTCGAAAGCCAATCGTATCCGACTCTAGGGTTCAGCCAAAGAACCAGTGCTGTCTTGCATCTGCAGACGTTTCCGTGGACATGTGGCAGGCATGCCTAGAGACCAGAGTGCATGGAATGCTGTTTACATTCCCACCCAAAGTGGTCCTTATTTATCTACTTGCAATGTCTTGCTTTCGAACTGGTAGGTTGGCAGGATGAGAAGAGTCATCGTTCAATAGTGTGGCTACTTGATGCACCACTTAATAAGCTGACCGTCAGAAGAGTCAATGTTCAGCTTATTAAATGATGCGTCAAGTAGCCACACTATGATTTGAAGGCGAGGTTGGCCAACAAGGTCAGTTCAGAGGGAGGATGGTGTTTGTGTAACATGGCCTTTGTGACTTTTTCTCCATTCCCCCACCCCGCCGTAAATTAGGAGCACAGTCTTATTTGAAAGAGTCCATAGATTCAATAGTGAGGAGAGAAACACATGTTGATAATCTTTGGCGTAATCACTTCCTTGTTTGTTAAGAATTCCCCAATGTTTATGCTCACATATGGTAAAGAAACTATAGTGTTTGGGTCTTTTTCTTTCTCCTCTCCATTCTCCAGATGTTTTCACTGATCTGTGGAGTTGGGCAGAAACCAACCACGTATTGTGAATCTTTGGAACTTTTCTGTCATTTTATTCTGGCGATATTAAGCTTTATATATATAAAAAAAGAGTCAGCAGTACAAGTCCCTCTGAAACTACAATAACAGGATTATTTTAACTTTTGGCAGTTTATGGCTTGGGTTTCTTGAAAAGGAAGGGGGAACAAGTCAATAGCTGTTCTTTACATGAAGCAATCTTGTTGGAACATGGCATGCAATGAGGCTACCTCCGCTTCTCTCCTTCTTTGTTCACGTCAACAACACCTCACGGTCATTAACAGATATACCAGATAATTTGTCACTCAATAATTGGGCAACATCAAGAGCATCAGTCCCAAGATCTCTGTGGTGAATGTTGAGGGACATGATACAGATGTGAAGCTGCCAGTTCTTCTCCACCCGTGAAATGTGTCTTAGGTTCATTTTAGTTTTTGTTCATGGCCTGTTGAGTGAATTTCAAGTCCCCTGCTGAATGAGTATATCCACCATAGCACTACACCGTAAATGCTTCTTGTACGAATGTTCAGAGAACTCTAGATGGGGATTCATGGGTTAGAAAGCCAGTCGTGTCCAACTCTAGGGTCCAGTGCTCGTCTCTGGTTCTGGCCAAAGAGCCAGTGCTCTCCGAGTCTGCAGATGGTTCAGCAGGCATGACTAGATGCCGGAGCGCATAGAAGGTAACAGCTCTGGGGTCTAGTCATGCTTGCCACATGACCACGGAAATGTCTGCAGAAGCAGACAGTGCTGGCGCTTCAGCTTTGAAACAAAGATGAGCACTGAACCCTAAAGTCAGATATGACTGGCTTTTGAGCATGGGAAACCTTTACTTTACTTTAAGGTAGGTGATCTATAACTGGACACTGTGACGCAAAGCCTGAAAGAAAGAGAACTTTTTTGTACAGTAATTGTTGCTGAAACAATAACGTGACGGGCCTGGAATGGGATCGCATGAAACTCTTTGGCTCTGCTTTAGATATCGAGTATAAAAACAGACTTCAAAGAACAGAGGTTGGGTTGTTCCCCCATTTTTTAGGGAAATAATCTTTTTAAAGCTGATGACATCACTGGAATTGGAAATAATTACGGCAGAACTTTTCTAAATAATACTGCATTTTATTATGGTATATTACTGTCTTAACCACTTGAGCCACCGCAGTCCCGTATATGGCCTACACTGTTGTACAACAGATTGTGTGCAAAGGATGGCACAACTATTCTCCTAACCACTTGTGCAACAGCTTGTACAACATAAACTATATATCAGCTATCGCCCTTGTGCTAACTCAGAAAATGCACCATTGCCAGCACTATGGACCTCATGTTATTGCCACAATAGTGTTGCAAATGTATTTCTGTGTTTGGGATGTTAGCCTGCGAGATGTTTCATCCATGGTAGCCGTTATGAAATCATATATTTCGAATGCCGGGGGGATACCAGAAACCAGCAGTAGTAGTAGCATGTTCAGTGGACCTGATTTGCTATTGCACATTGGGCAAAAAGGACTTAACAGACTTCTCGGCACTGGAGTTATTGACAATATTATAAATAATCTGCTATTGGGTTTCCTGAAGCCCAGCTATTTCCAGCTGTCTCTTGATGTGGCGTGCCAACAATTTCCAAAAGAATGGGAGCCAAGTTCCAAGACGATTAAACTAGTATCGCAAGAAAAGGAATACAACGTTAGTTTTGTGATCAATT
Source organism: Bradypodion pumilum (assembly GCA_035047305.1). Lineage (NCBI taxonomy): Eukaryota > Metazoa > Chordata > Lepidosauria > Squamata > Chamaeleonidae > Bradypodion > Bradypodion pumilum. Next base: position 25,574,145 of record JAWDJD010000012.1, on the reverse strand, counting down.
CTGTTGAATAAAAGATCAGCGGAGATTACTTTTTAATAGCCGCCACCTTGCAAAGCAAAGAATAATGCATTGTATTGTTTGGCAAAACGTCTTTCCTTTTTTCCTAGGGTTGATTTACTGGCATGAGAGAATGGGGCTTCTATAATTCCATTTATGTTCATGTTGGCCAGTCCAAGAATTTCCCCTTCTATTTATCATTTTATATTTGTAATATATTTGCCCTAGCTGTATATATGAGTCCAGTCTGGCCAGGTTATCCTGCTATGGTAATAGAGTAGACCCTACTGCCAGCAACTCAACACTGAGTGTCAGGTGGGGGTTAACTAACCTAACAACTCTGGGGGCTTGGGTGCTGAAATTCATAGGGAAAAGTGATGGTCCCCAAGTGGATTAGATCCCCCTTGAATCCATCTTGATGGAGGGCAGCAGCTGCATCCATCCTGGCCTGGGGCTGAGGAGGACTTTGTGTGCCAAAGGGGCTCAGGACCAGAAAGTGACTTGTGGAACTGGATCAGTGGTACTATGGGGGTCATGCTGTGATGCGGAAGGCAGATGAAACGCCACTGTATTATATTCTCAGGACAGTCTTCATAGCTGATCACCATGATGATCACCAATATTCGGAATCAGATATGGCTCTTGAAGAAGAAGTATATATGAAGCATGGGAAGGTAATCTATCAGGCAAAATCTCTTAGGACATTATTTTTAAAGGAACTTTGGAAAAGAGTAGTTATTATTATTACCATTCCTCTTTATTGTGTGGAGGTATTTGCCACTTTGCCCATGGTCAACCTTTAACGCTGTTTCCTGGAAAAATTCAGAGATGTGATCTAGAGTTCCCTCTAGTGGCTAATTTTGACTTTGCACCTAAAAATAAAAAAAATGTGAAAGATAAAACAAAATGATTTCCCCCTTGCTTTTTAACAAGAGAATAGGAGTAAATTTGAAAACTACCTTGTCCATGTGCCTCTAAAAAGTCTTAAGATGCCCTTAATTATAAGTAGAAAATGATTTTCCTTGCAGTTGCCTCAAGAAAAAGCATAGTTGGTGACTAAATTGGTTGTGGGCAAATGCAATTCTCACGTCTTGTTTTTGTATGTAAGCCACCCGGAGTCGCCTCAGTGAGGGGGTGGTGATAGAAATGTGATAAATAAACAAATAAATAAATAAATATTGAAATATCCTGCTTTTTTCGGGGACTGCAGTGGCTCAAGTGGCTAAGATGCTGACTGGGAAGCGGAAGGTCAGCAGTTCGATTCCCGAGTACTGCAGGACGGAAATGAGCTCCCGTCTTCGTCCCAGCTCCTGCCAACCTAGCAGTTCGAAAGCAAGAAATTGCAAGTAGATACCATTTCGGTGGGAAGGTAACAGTGTTCTGTGCACTCCGGTGTCTAGTCATGCCTGCCACATGACCACGGAAACGTCTGCAGAAGCAGACAGCGCTGGCTCTTCGGCTTAGAAACAGAGATGAGCACTGCACCCTAGAGTTGGATACGACTGGCTTTCGAGCAAGGGAAACCTTTACCTTTACCTTTACTGCTCATAAAATAAGGGAGAAGAGCATAAAAATGGGTGGTGAAGCAGATGGACTCACTAATCATGATGTGTGAAGAATATTTGCAGATGCTACTAGGACAAAATAGTCAATGAGGATTCGCAAATTCAGAACAACAACAAATTTCATGTCAGAAATTATTCTGGGTTGAAAGGATTATTTTTGCAGGAGAAACTCCGCCAGGAAATGTCCAAACGAGGCTCCTTTCATGTCCCCAAGAGCTGGGACAGAGACGGGCGCTCAGACCATCATGCAGTACCCGGGTCTTGAACTGCCAACTTGCCAGCCTTCCAGCTAACAAGGCGAGCTTCGTAACCATTGAGCCACCGCAGCTGCATGCAAAAGCCGAGCTGAGAAATATCAGGTAAAAGTGTCATTAGGATATGCAAGGAACATTGGCCTTTCAACATAGTTCAGGATGTTGAGTTGCCCAAAGCAACGTCCTCCCAGTTACTGACATTTCAAATCCAGTTGTTTGGGTTGTACGTCTTGTCTTCCTTTCTATCAAGAAGCATTTCCCCTGCACTGAAAACATTCCGGGTGGGCTATCCTCAGAGATAAACAAGTCTTCCCATCAGATAAACTTCTTCCCTTATTTATTCTTCTTTATTTCACTTGTTTAACTCAAGTTTTAGTGATGTTATTGTTACTGGGGTTTCCTCCTTGGAAAGCCATTTGAAGAGTCAGTGTTGTGGCCAAACGAAAGGTAACGCTTGCTGTGTAGGGTTGCCCCCCTCCCCTAAAGTTACAAAGTGCAGCCGTAGAGGGTTAAAGTGAAGAATCCGTATGGAGAGAACGAAGAGGTTGTTTTTTTTTAATGTGGGGTTTAAGTGATTTTCAGAATGGAGATTTGGAAAGAAACCAACAGGAAGAGTTTATCTGCTCACATCAGTATTTTATAACATTCATGGGCTGAAAGTTTAGGTCGTTCCATTTTTAGCATTCGCCATGTCTTTTCCAAGTCCTCTTTGCTCTGATCTTGTCGTTTGTGTTTTGTCTTTCAGTGGGTGCAAAGCACATGGAAATAATGTAAACAAATCTATAATACATATGCATGCATGCCTGCACTCACTCGCACACATGACTTCTGCGATCCTTCCAGGTAGGGATGAGGAATTCCAATGTTCTTTTTTCTCTCTGGCAAGGAATTTCCTGGTGCGCTTCATAGGTTTCTCATTTTGGCAGCTATGACGTTTTTGTGCAATGTTCTGTTTGCCAATTTTTGTGTGTGCAAAATGACTCAATTCATGTGTTTGCTTAATTGCGCAAGCCTAGGACGTTTGATGCTTTGTTTGAGATTTCTGAAGCAGTAGATGGGTTGTTTGCCTCTTTCCCCCCAAAAAAAACCAGTTAGTGCTCCTCCCTCTCTTCCATGCGTCAAGACACTACAGACATTTTATGCAAATTGAAAATCCTTCCCAGGGTGGTGGTTATTTTTATGATTTAGGGAAGTGATGGCGAACATTTTAGATACTGAGTGCCCAAACTCAACACTGTTGTCCGCGCCGCAGAGGGGTGGGATGAACTCTGTGCTGGAGGAAGGAGGAAGTGCTCCCATTGGGCTGTTGAGCAGAGGGGTGGGACGAACTCTGTGCTGCGGAAAGGAAAGAAGTGCTCCCATTGGGTTTCTGGGCAGAGGGGCTGGGCAAATTCTATGCTGGGGCGACGGCATGAGTGCCCACAGAGAGGGCTCTGAGTGCCCCCTCTGGCACACATGCTATAGGTTCTAGGGGCAGGAAGAGCGGGATTGTGGCAGAACACAATTGCTTCTGCACAACTAATGGTGAAAACAAGGCACAAGGGGGAATCTAGATAAATGGACCCAGAATCTGGGTAAAACCCAATAAATCAGTTAACATGGCAAACTAGGAGGTGGGGCTACTCTCCTCTGTTTATGAAGCGTATTAGGGCTGCCTCGCTGAAGGGAAGTCATGAATTGGAAAGCTGTGTGTGTGTGTGTGTGTATGTGTTGGGGCGGAAGAAGAATGTAAAATATTTTGAGTATGTGTTCTTACATGAAAGGTAGATAGTGTTGCCAGCTAGGGCAAAGCCAGGGTGGCTCTTCAGTGAAAACACAGGATGAACTTTCCCCTTTCTTGGCTACAAGTATAATTCCTCCAGCTATTCATCTTCTGTACTTCCTTGTCAATATTTGCTCTTCTTGTGGTCTCAGGAAGTGTTTACACAAATCCACATTCCTCCAGCCCTTTCCAAAGTTGCATCTCATGCTTTTGAATTTCCCCTCTCCTTCAAATTATTGAGACCATAGTAGGGGGAAAAAAGCGAGGAAGTTACTAAAACCTTGGGGATGTGCTAAACATGATTACCACATGTGTGAATTTTGGGTATGATCATTATAATTTCATATCTTACAGTTGCCCAACTCTGATCACTTTTTAGACCAGGGGTTCCCAACCAAAGGCCCATGGGTCAGTTTCGAGGGCTGGACAGCTATTTTGCCCTGCCTGCACAATAGGGGTGGCCAGTTTGTCCCAACACCTTCAAAGGATGGCCATTTTGTTTCTCAAATACCCTTGGAGGTGTGGGGGGCCACATGAAATGGCGCTATGGTCCGGATCCAGCCCGCTGGCCTTAGGTTGGGAACACCTGGTCTAAACTAAGGGCAAGCCTGAGAAAACAGGGACTAACTCTAGTGAATTGATTCAGCAATGGGTTCCTCCCTGCTAGTAGCTACCAAGTACCTGATCATCCGCTAGTGTCTTTTTAGGTAGCATCTTGCGAAGCCTAAATTCAATCAAAGCCTAGCTGAGTATTTTGTTTCTCGCCCTACAGAGCCACAAACCTGATTTGATGGGAATTATCATATATTTTCTTAGCACGTCCCATTGAGTTGAGTCCTTTGAATAAAAACTGGAACATGCCAAGACTTTGGAAGTCTGAATCGCAGCTACTGTAACTTGAACAAGGAGTTGGTTGTTGGAAGTGATTTCACAGGCAACCTTATTGGTTTTTCATGCCTGGGTTAGCTAGCATATTTCCAGAGATGAAACTTAATGGGTAAAGGCTCATATTTTAAAACCATTACCTAATCTTTTCATGACCCTACGGAGTCCTATACTTTGCAAGAGAACTGGCTATAAGCTGGAGATGCAGATTTTATATTTGTTTTTAGATAGTATATGGCCCAGCGGTGGGTAATATGGCTATGTTTTTAAGGGTTTTTAAAAATTGTTTTATATTGGTTTTAACTCGTGTACACTGCCCAGAGACCATTGGATAGGGCGGGATATAAATCTATTAAATTAAATTAAATTAAACAGGAAACCTTTGAATATGTATTATCAGGAAGCATGGCTTTCTAAGGAGGAGATGGTGGAATAAATTGGTGCTTGTTTCTTCTCTTTGTTTTGCAATTTATGTGCACAATGCAAGCTCTGGCCATGGGTTTATTTCTTGGGTTTTGATGATGATGATGATTTCATGTCCAAAATTATTTGATGAATCTTCTAGATCAGTGATGGCAATCCTTGTCACTCCAGCTGTTCTTGAACTTCAATTCCCAGAAGCCCAGGTCTCCGTGAATCCACACAAATGGGTTTCCTGGCACTCCAGCTGTTCTTGAACTTCAATTCCCAGAAGCCCAGGTCTCCGTGAATCCACACAAATGGGTTTCCTGGCACTCCAGCTGTTCTTGAACTTCAATTCCCAGAAGCTCAGGTCTCCGTGAATCCACACAAATGGGTTTCCTGGCACTCCAGCTGTTCTTGAACTTCAGTTCACAGAAGCCCAGGTCTCTGTGAATCCACACAAATGGGTTTGCTGCTGCATTTACGGTAGCATTTTGCATATGTGTGGACACATTTTGCTTCCCCTTCTGGGAGCGGCGAGAGCTTCATGGGCTGGATGATTTGTCATCACGGGCTGGATCCGGCCCACAGGCTGTAGTTTGGCCAACCCTATTCTAGACGATCCAAACGAAATCTATATGAAACATAATCATGCCGACTCTTTCCTCTTCTAGCATTTAATTTTAAACTTGTTGCTTTCATCTTTGGTTTCATTTCTGGCTTTTAAACATTTTTTTAAAAAAAACTTTTTAATACTGGGATTGGATGTCTTACAGTTTGGCTGATGGTCTTATTGATCAAAGCAAATCACTTTATTACAGTCAAGGTCTTATTGATTATTTGGGAGGTTTATGATTGTAAATTATGCCAGAGACATTTGCCATTTGGGCAGTACAGTATATGAAAGTCATGTGTGAATAAACAAAGAGAGGATCTATACTAGCAGCGACTGCGCACATGGGCCAATGCAAAGAAATGCAATGTTTAGCAAGTAATAACTCTAGGTGGAGAAATATTGACTTTCCACTCTTATCTAAAAGACAGAATCACCCCAACCTACAGAATCATTCAAAACTGATTTTAACACCCTCTTTCTATAGAGATCCTTTGGATTTGTCTGGATTGGAATCGAATTCTTCTGGGATGGCTTCATCCGGGTTGGAATAGGATTCTTCATAAACAATTCTGATAAGTTTATCATTGCTGTACTGATAGAAGTGGCAGGGAAACATTTCAGCCAAGCCGTGGTGTTATGAGATGGGTGGGGTAGTTATATGTCTTTTGCAAAAGAAAACTGTAGAGAATTAAAAGGAAGTGGGCTTAAGTTTCAGTGTACTTTAAAAATAAATCTAAAAAGGAAAACAAGAACTCTGAATACATTCATTCTGTCCCTTCCCTTCGATTTTAGACTTTCTTAGCAGGGAAAAAAATATATTAAGTAAGTCTGTTAGTTCAGTGGAAAAGCGATCATCTGTCCAGAAGCCTCTAAAAATATACATTTATCCTGGGCAAGGATTTATGTTCTGGTAGATGGATTCTCATGTCACGATCTGATTTATTTGGAATCGCTTGGCTTTGCGTTTTCTCCATTTGGATAATTGATTTTCTCTTGATCTTGTACGTGACTAGCGTAGGACTTCTGGACATCCTTAAAAAGTTACTTTTCCAAACCTTGCCAAATCATTATCCATTGTACAGGTGTTCCTGGAAGTAGGTGGCAAGAACAGATTTATTTAAACCTACATTTGCCCGTACAGGCGCATTGTATGTCCGCATCCACGAGCGACGAGGGCAGTGTGGGCCGGATGAATTGCAGTAAACCCATTCATGTGGATTCACTGGGTGCTTGAGCTTCTGGGAATTGAAGTCCAAGAACATCTGGAGTGCCAAGGTTCACCGTCACGGCTATAGGCTGTCTTTGTAAAAACCACAACCTCCCTAAAATGAGGGGTGAAAACGTATAAACCAGTCCCCACTGCCAATGGCAAATGTTCATGTGTGCAGTAAGGAACCTCAAAAACAAGGTAATGGTGGGATTGTTAATTGTGGCCTTTGACCATAAATCCTTGTGGAAGGTTTTGTGTGTCTATAGGGTTGGGTTAGTTAAAAAGGTGGCTGGTTTGCATCAGGAAACGAGAAACGCTAACGCAAACCAGAACCGTTTCCCCATGTCCTGTGTACATGGAACAGCCACAAAAAAAAAGCATTTTCCAGCAGAGCATGATGGGATTTTGTTTAGCGTTTAGTCAGGAGAGGGGGGGGACGTGTTTGGTTAGCGTTTTAAAACAACCCAATTCTCATGCTGGGCTTCCCAAACCATTACATGAAGCAAACCGTGAACATCTCCCCCCCCCGCCCCCCGGTTCTGAACCTATCCAAATGTTGCAGTGGAGTTCCATAACAAAACAAATAAAGACCACAAACAAATAAACAAGCCATGTACTGTACATTGTGTGCTCGTTTCTCCAGTCTTTGCCTTTTTACACACATTTCTGCTAACACATGTTTTTTGAGAAATGCATGCCAAGCTATGTATTTGCAGAATTGCACACCAGTAGAGGACAAGACAGAAATGGGTGTCAAAAATGCACGTATTGAGAGAAATCCCTATATACATGGGTTAATTTTCACGGCCACTTCAGTGATATAAAGATGGGACCAAATGGACTTTGACTTCAGAAAGCCTGAAAGTTGTAGACAATGAAACAAAGAGATGTGAACGTTCCCAGTTTTCAGAATTTAATTTCTTAATTTCTATTTGCCTTTCGCTCCCACCACCCAAAGTGCCATATAGGTACACTTTTCTCATTTGCTCCAATTTAGTGTAATAAAACGTATTCACCCCAGTACAGAGTTCACCCCGCCCCTCTGCCCAGCAGCCCAATGGGAGCACTTCCTCCCTCCCCAGCACAATGTTTGCCCCACCCCTCTGCTCAGCAGCCCAATGGGAGCACTTCCTCCCTCCCCAGCACAATGTTTGCCCCACCCCTCTGCTCAGCAGCCCAATGGGAGCACTTCCTCCCTCCCCAGCACAGAGTTCACCCCACCCCTCTGCCCAGCAGCCCAATGGGAGCACTTCCTCCCTCCCCCAGCACAGAGTTCACCCCGCCCCTCTGCCCAGCAGCCCAATGGGAGCACTTCCTCCCTCCCCAGCACAACGTTTGCCCCACCCCTCTGTGCAGCAGCCCAATGGGAGCACTTCCTCCCTCCCCAGCACAATGTTTGCCCCACCCCTCTGCTCAGCAGCCCAATGGGAGCACTTCCTCCCTCCCCCAGCACAGAGTTCACCCCGCCCCTCTGCCCAGCAGCCCAATGGGAGCACTTCCTCCCTCCCCAGCACAGAGTTCACCCCGCCCCTCTGCCCAGCAGCCCAATGGGAGCACTTCCTCCCTCCCCAGCACAACGTTTGCCCCACCCCTCTGTGCAGCAGCCCAATGGGAGCGCTTCCTCCCTCCCCCAGCATAGAGTTCACCCCACCCCTCTGCCCAGCAGCCCAATGGGAGCGCTTCCTTCCTCCCCTGTTGCTGTGTTGGCACTTTGTGATAAATAAGTGTTTTGTGGGTCGCAGTTTGGGCACTCGGTCTCTAAAAGGTTCGCCATCACTGACATATATCTTCTGGCACATTGCAAGATGATAAATGTCATTTGCCACCAGATTGCAAAATGATCTCCACTCTTTGACTTAGTAAACATTTGCTATTTACTACCAAACATTTTTTCCCCATTCACATTTTATTTTGTGTGCAGGGGAACACAAAGTATGAAAATGATTTACTCTCTCCCATTTTGGTTCCAGTTGGAGGAGGACACTAAATGTAAACATATGCTCCTCTTCCTTATCCTCTTTGAAACTGCTCTTCCTGAAATCTAATATTTTCAGAGATTGCCATTTGTGTGTGTGTGTGCACGCGCGCATGTGCATGTGCGCGCGCGCTTAGTTTCAGGCCATTGCCTCTCTTGCCATCTTGAAAACCGACATGAGGACCGATCTTTCCTTGCAATGGAAGTTGGGGAAAATTCTGCTGCTGAGATGGGAATGATTGGATTCGTTTTCCAGGCTGAGGGTTTTCCTTGAGGGAGAGAGAAGATTTGATGACATGCACGTTTATTCCTCTCTCTCTCTTCACAATAAACACACAGACCCACATATACAGGAAGGCTGTGGAAGCAACTGCACACATCTTGAACCTTTTCTTTGGCAAGGGTCCTCACAGGAAGCTGGAATCTATCGTGGTTTCCAACTTGTTACAGACAGTTTAATGGGAAGCCCTCACGGCATTATCTTGGGGCCCCTTCTTAAATTTAGGGTGGTGGCTAAATTAAGTGTTCTGGCATCTTAACATCCACTTCAGACGGGGGTCTCTCCCCCCCTTCCCCTGGCAAGGCCAAGAGAGGAACTCGAGCACTTTTGGATTCTAAAACAGAAAGAAATAAGGCAAGCGGGTGAAGAAAGTGATGCCGAAGAATATGGATTTCAAGCAGCGTCAAGCTTTAAGTCAGGGGTTCCCAACCCAAGGCCCATGGGATCTGGCCCATGGCACCATTTCATGTGCCCCCCTCCAAGGGCATTTGAGAAACAAAATGGCCACCCATTTGAAGCTTTTGGGGCAAAATAGCCACCCCCAACATGCAGACAGGGCAAAATGGCCATCTGGCCCTCGAAGCTGACTGAGAGAGCATGACCCAGCCCCTGGCTTTAAAAGGCTCTTGCTTTAAGTCATCTTAAGGTCTGCAAAGGGCCATGTGCTAGTCCAGGAGTCTACATGGGCTGGTACATTGACACCACCCCTTTGTGGTTTTGCAGCATCAAGCAAAATGAAATGAAATGGAGGAAGGAGCTCACTGGTCAAGGACATGGCTGAGGAACTCAACCTCCCCTACGTCACTTGGAGGACCCTAGATAGGCCGAGGGTCAGAGTATATAAATTTAAGACCCATATGCTCAAGTAGGAGCTGCTGGTGGACCACAACAGGCCATATGAATGTGGAGAGACACAGAATCTGGCTCACTTGCTGGTTTGCCGATGACTGGCAGAAAATACACCGATGAGGACCTAAGTTGGGTCAACAACAAAGCCAAGAAAGTGGCTTCATTTTGGCAGTCTAGGTCTAGGGTTTGACTCGGACATGAAATAAGAAGAAGTCTTGGGTGAATACTTTGTCTTTTTCCCATGACATTTTCAGGATCTTTAAATATGTCCAAGAAGTTCTTGACCATGTATTTTGAAGGCGCTCTTGTTGTCATTAGGAGCGGTCCAGCTTATGGCCACTTTAGGGATCCTGTTTTTGCTCCATATGAAAAATCTGGCCCTGCTATTTGGAGTCTTCTTCTTCTTTATGTAACGCTGTTATGTAATTTGCATGTGCCACTCCTTTGAAGCACCTCCTCATATTAAGTGCTTGGCGAGGGAGATATGTTGGAAACCAACAATGGAAGTCTTGGTCCTTGACCAGCTCTTCATGTTGGGTACTCAGAAGCCAAAGTGTTGGCCACAGAAGTCAGAAGCAAAGGAAACCATCTCCATCTTTCCTCTCCACATAGGTTTCCCTCCCTTTTCCAACAGCAATTAACTCATTGGTAAACCAAGAAGTTATTAAAATATATAAAAATGGAATTAAGCAATTTAAAAGCCTATAAAAACAAATTAAAAAAGGGATCTGCTGGCAGTGAGCACGGGGCAACTGGCTATGTTCATATTAGCTATTAAACACCCAAAGCCCATTGGAATAAAAATGTTTCGAACTGTTGTTGAATCCTATCCGCACAGAGTTTTGGCACTGAAAGCTAGCTCATAAGAAGGATCTGACCATTTTAGTTCATGCTCTGGCTTTTTAGTAATTGCACACTGAAAATCCAAAAAAACAAACAAACCCCAAAACAAACAGAATTTGGGACTGTTATGTTTTTGGATTGCCATGTACAGAATCACCCATTTACCAAGGCGGTTCCAGAAGATGCAGTCCAGAAGCGTATTTCAAAGTTAAAAGTAAAGGTTGCCCTTCCAGCCATGTCCAACTCTAGGGTTGAGTGCTCTTCTCCATTTATAGCCAAAGAGCCAGTGTTGTCTGTGTTTGCAGACGTCTCCATGGTCATGTGGTAGGCATGGCTAAACACCGGAGTTCACAGAATGCTGTTTACCTTCCCACCGAAGTGGTCCTTATTTATCTACTTGCAATTTTTTGTGTCCGAACTGCTAGGTTGGCAGGAGCTGGCACAGAGACAGGCACCGTCGCTCCGCCGTGCAGTACTCAGGTCTTAAACTGCTGACCTGCCAACCTTCCAGCCTTCAAGTTCAGCATCTTAACCACTAAGCCACAACAGTCCCATTTTAAAGGTTACTATGCCGAAATAGCTGATGGTATGATTTCTGATGGTATTTTGCTTAAGCCCAGTTGGATCCAATCAGAGTTGACTCCTTGAATCAATGGGATTTACATTTGGGTTGATTTGCCAAGTTCTCATCAGTCCTCAGACTTACGATCGGGCTTAGTCCTTTGTTTGCTTCTTTAAAATAAAACAGCCCTGAAAAAACGTGCACAAAACCTTGTCGAAATGAAAATACTGTCTCTTAGTCACTGGGCTATTAGGGAAAATATTTGAAATATGTTGGACGCATCGCATCGAAATCACTTTAGAAGTCATCACCAGAGCAGTTGCCCCTTGGGCTTTGCGAGGAACGCTGGTTAGAGTCCAATTTGAAAGAAGGTCAGATTGCACTCCGCGATCATTTTTGGAAACTCAGCCGTTGCCTTTTCTTGGCCAAAACAGCTGCAAGGAGCACTGATGTTGCTTCTGCTATATAGAATGGGAAATACTCTGGCGAATTTATGGCCAAGAGTCTCCTATATATTTTTTTAGTCTCTAAGTGTTAGATGGGGGACTGCGGTGGCTTAGTGGTTAAGATGCTGAACTTGACGACTGGAAGGTTGATGGTTCGAGACCCAAGAGCTTTGCGATGAAGTGAGCTCCTGTCTCTGTCCTAGTTCCTGCCAGCCTAGCAGTTTGAAAGCAAGAAATTGCAAGTAGATAAACAGGGACCACTTCAGCAGAAAAGGTAACAATGTTCCATGCACTCCAACATCTAGTCATGCCTGTCATGTGACCATGACAGCGCTGGCTCTTTGGCTGTGAACAGAGATAAGCACTGAAACCTAGTGTTGGACATGACTAGCTTTACCCTTTAAATTGGGGGTTCCTAACCTAAGGCCCGTGAGCCAGATCCAGCCCATGATGCCATTTCATGTGCCCACCCACCCCCAAGGACATTTGAGAAACAAAATGACTGCCCCATTGAAGCTGTTGGGACAAAATGGCCACCCCATCATGCAGGCAGGGCAAAATGGCGGTCCAGCCCTAGAAGCTGACTGACAGAGCATGACCTGGTCCCCGGCTTAAAAAGGTTGGGAACCCCTGCTTTAAACAAGATGAATGGTAGTCATGGATGTACAGTAAAACCTCGCATAAAGAGTGCCTTGCTTAGAGACTAACTCACTTAAAGAGCAGAATTTTCTCTGAATGGTCGCCTCGCTTAGCAACAAAAACCAACAATTAAATTGGGGTTTGCAATCCCCCCGCCAGAAGTCACAATCGGTCACTTAACAATGGTGTTTCACTTAAAGAGCAAACTCGCTTAAAGAGCAATCTCGTGGAACGCATTATGCTCTTTAAGCAAGGTACCATGGTATTCAGTGTCAGGATTACAGGGGGCAGGGAAAGAGAGAGAATTTAACTCTCATAGCTTTTCTGCGTTTTGGTCCTTCTTTGCATCCTTCCAGGCCATTCTGCCACCTCCCAAATGCCGCACCTGCGTGCCTAGTTTCAAGTCATTCAAGAGCGTCCAAGATCTTTAACTTCCCTGCGGCACTTGAAGTTGAATGTTTTGATGAATCGGCTTTGTCCTTGGCGTAACAGAATGAAGTATACCCTGTGCTTTATTCTCATTCAATATGGCCATTTCAGATCAGGGGGAGAGAAAATGCAATGTAAACAATATGAGCCTCTCATGGTTTAGAAGAAATGAAACTTAATGTGTGATTGACATGTCTTGCTGTAAGATCATTGGTTGGAATCCCTAAGGGGGGAGGGCCAAAAGTGGACCCTGTGGGAGGAGATATAACCCAGAGACTCGTGCACGCACACATGCAGACACATTCTCTTGGATGCCGTGCTTTTAAGCTGCAAAAATGTAGACACTTGAGAGAGAAAAGGGGCCCCCGTGGGCTATACCTTAGAGAACCAGTTTGCTTTATTTCCTTGCTTTGAAATGCTTTCTAAGCTTTTGCTGGCCTGTATCCTGAATCTTGCTATGCTTTCAGTATATTTCTAAAATACCTGAAGAGACTTGGAGTGATTACTTGGCACACATTACTAGTTTCACGTGCGCCGTTTATCACCACCTTGATTTTGGTCTGGAGTGACTGGGAACACTGATAGGAGAAGCCTGAATGGCTGAGTCCGATCTGCGCCAGGGAAGCAGGATCTGGTGCAATCCCATCACCAGAAGGCCGGAGTCCTACCGAGTCCTACCTGGGAGTAAGCGGATTGTTATACTTGGCACAGTAGCTGCCCTACACCTTTCCTGATTTTGGTTATCGCATTATAACCAGAGGTATTTCTGAAGGACCTTAGAGATCAGACCGATTTTTTTTTTTTAAAAAAATTACAAAATATAGCCTGAAATAACAGGGAGAAAGAGAGAGCGAGGGAAAGAATGGGAGAAAAAAAATATCACATTTAATTGTTTGGGAACAGTGAGCTGGAAAACGCTAAAACCTTGTAACCATTCCATTATAAGATTAATATGCCACAGCAATGCCTGAGGCCAACCTTCAGCGGGAAGTTAAAGCCATTGCTGGCAATCCCATCCAGCCAATTTAACTTTTATTAATGACCTTTCAGCGACTTAGCTGCTTACATGTTGCCTTGTCTAGTGTGGTAGAGATGGTTTCGTCTGGGCCGCATTAAAACCATTCCACAGAGGTGGACCATGGATGAATTTAGCCTTAGCATATCCAACCGAATACATGATTTCCCTCCTCCCTCAATCTTTTTTTTTTACTAGTATCCCACTTTCCCATTAAAAAGGTAAAGGTAAATGGTCAACCTTGCTCAAAAGCCAGTCGTATCCGACTCTAGGGTTCAGTGCTCTTCTCTGTTGATAACCAAAGAGCCAGTGCTGTCTGCTTCTGCAGACGTTGCCGTGGACATGTGGCAGGCACCACTAGACACCGGAGTGCACGGAACGCTGTTTACCATCCCACCAAAGTGGTACTCATTTATCTACCTGCACTTTCTTTCTTTCGAACTGCTAGGTTGGCAGGAGCTGGGACCTCTGGAAACATCTTGTAGATGGGTCACAGCCCACATATTATAATTGTACAAAATCCTTCCAAACTATTTTGGTGTCATGCCAACCTAATGTTTGATCTCTCCCCCGCAACGCCCCCGGCCTCCAAATCCACTAAGTCAATTAACAGCAAGGGTTATGCAACCTCTGGAGTAGCTTGGGAGATGTAGACTTTGAGTAAACTGGGCTTGAGGGCAGATACTTGTTGACTTCAGAGAGAACTAGATATTTTTAATTGTGTCAGAAGCACACAAAGGTGCTTTCTGGGTTGAAAGGGCACGCCTGAATGAGGCTCCTTTTATGTCTCCAAGATCTTTTCCCCACCGATGTGGTCCCTATTTATCTCCTTGCAAATTCTTGCTTTCAAACTGCTAGGTTGGCAGCAGCAGGGGCGGAGATGGGCGCTCATGCCGTCATGCAGTACTCAGGTCTTGAACTGCCGACTTGCTGACCTTCCAACTCACAAGGCGAGCTCCTTAACCACTGAGCCACTGGAGTCCCAGAGAGATCTAATGAAGTCCTAGAAAAGTAGGTAAAGGTCAACCTTGCTCGAAAGCCCGTCGTGTCCAATTCTAGAGTGTGGTGCTCACCTCCATTTACTGGCAAAGAGCCAGCGCTGTCTCTGTTGGCAGATGTTTCTGTGGACATGTGGCAGGCATGACTAGACACCGTAGTGCACGGAACGCTGTTTACTTTCCTACCGAAGTGGTACCTATTTATCTACTTGCAATGTCTTGCTTTCAAACTGCTAGGTTGGTAGGAGCAGGGACAGAAGCGGGAGCTCATACTCGGGTCTCGAATTGTTGGCCTGCCAATCTTCCAGTCATAGATAGATAAATCTTTACTGTCATTGTCCTGCACAGAACAATGAGATTGGGGGGAAAAACACTTAACAACCCAACAAAACCTAAACAAAATACAACTATACAAAATTATCAACATACTCCCACCCCGCATATACACATGTAACCCCTAAAAGCTCTAAAACTCTAAAAACTCAGAAAGTTCAGCATCTTAGCCACTGAGCCACCATAGTCCCTGTCAGAACAAGATGCTCACGATGGAGACTCTTTCATACTTTTAGCCTTAGTTTTGTCTGAAGACAATCTCACAAGCTATTTGTCTTGGTGAACATAAATACTGTACTTGAGTCATTGTTCGAAATGTTGCTGTGAAACCTACGAGATCCAACTCGATGTTTGTTTATTCTTGTTCTTCCTCCTCGCCGCCTGTGCCTTTCGACGATGAGGCAGAATGTCATTGTGGAATTTCATTCCCAAAGAGTGTTCAGAGAGTTCAAAACTCTCCCTAATCTTCTGATCTTTCAGAGAGGATTAAAAACAGAAATGGAAGGTAAACCGAGGCCACTTTGGCACCAGGCATCCAGGAATAATTGACATGCATTCCCCTTTGTCTATTGTCTGATCACTTGGCATTTGTTATACAAATTTTGGATTAAAAGTCTCACTTTCAGGCCATCCGAATTGTTTATGGCAAGAGGCGGTGGAAGTTTTGTGGTCCAAGTTCCAATCTTTGAAACTGATTTTTTTAAAAAAAGAAAGGATAGTAGAGGATAATGGGGATAAGCATCTTCTTGCCTGGTGATGGCCAACCTTGGCACGCCAGGTGTTCTTGGACTTCTATTACCAGAATCTCAGGTCAGCACACTAGATGATCAGGGCTTCTGGGAATTGAAGTTCAAGAACACCTGGAGTGTCAAAGTTGGCTATCACTGTTCTAGCCTCTGGAAGATTACAGTAATGGCCAACATTGGAAGCCTCCTTAGATGGAGTTCCTATGACGTTTTGACCTTTTTGACGTCTAGCTCCCAGCTGACCAGAATTATGGGGAGTTCTCTGTGGATGGAAAGGATGGAATTTGCTAGCAAATCCTGTTTTCACTGAAGAGATGATGCCGTTCCTGTTCCATGGATGTCTTGACCAGGGTCTAAGAAACCTCTTCAACCCTTTTTTGGTGCCCTGTCATCATTCCTGGTCTTTCCTCCTTTGTCCCACGTCCTCCACACAGGATGAAATGTGACAAATAGAAGTGGTTCCTGTTCCATGGATGTCTTGACTAGGGTCTAAGAAACCTCTTCAACCCTTTTTTGGTGCCCTGTCATCATTCCTGGTCTTTCCTCCTTTGTCCCACGTCCTCCACACAGGATGAAATGTGACAAATAGAAGTGGTTCCTGTTCCATGGATGTCTTGACCAGGGTCTAAGAAACCTCTTCAACCCTTTTTTGGTGCCCTGTCATCATTCCTGGTCTTTCCTCCTTTGTACCACGTCCTCCACACAGGATGAAATGTGACAAATAGAAGTGGTTCCTGTTCCATGGATGTCTTGACCAGGGTCTAAGAAACCTCTTCAACCCTTTTTTGTGTCCTGACCTTTCCTCCTTTGTCCCATGTCCTCAACACAGGATGAAATGTGTCAAATAGAAGATTAATGGGCATCGTAGCCCTCTAAATTCTTTTCTTTTTGATCTGCAGTTACCATCATCCATCACCACTGACCAAGATAAATAGAGCTATGGAAGGAGTTTGCGAGAAATATAACCCTAGATTTGGATATTACTGGCTTTCGAACAAGGGCAACCTTTATATTTACCTTACCATTCTCTAAGTTAGCCCCAACCTCTTCCCAGATGTTTGCTAGAAAACTTTAATCTGGTAGCTTTAAATCCTTTGCCATAGACATTGGTTGGTTCTTCTATAGCACGTACCAGATGTGGTGATGGCCATAAACACAGGTTCCTTCCTTCCTTCCTTCCCACTGGACTGGGCAACTTCATGGAGAAAATGTGGCCTATGGAAGGCTAATAATGATGGCAACATGGGACCTGTGCGTTTGGGATTATTTAAGGTGTGCTCCTTTCCTTGTAGAAAGTTCTCCTTCAGATCTGATCTGACTAGTCTGAGATTGGTCCAGTATATGAGATACTTAAGTCATACTTGAAATTATGCCCATGCTGTGCTAGAACATTTACATAGGGGGAAAAAGTATTTTACTCTCTCCTCTAAACAACAGTTCATACTAACACATGGTTCATGCTCCAGCTCAGAAGGTTAATCAAAGCTAATTATTACAGATATGTCCCACATGGAGCTGTTATTTTGAGGAATGCATATGAGTTGTGTGGGTGGATGAAATTCGGTGCCAGGTAGGAGCTCTTCCTTCCGATAAACTGGGGGGAGGGTAAGTTATGTAAAGATTAGATATTAAAAATGAAACTCCTTTGAAATCCATAAGCGCACTGTCAGTTAAATAATCTCCCTCAGCATTGTGTGGAATAGTGGAGACACCCTGTGGACAGTTACTCTAAAGGAACATTCTTTCTTTTTTGCTAACGGGGGAAAAAAAAAGTTACATTTTGGAATTAAAATCCAATTGCTCACCTCAATTAACATAGCTTCATTATTTCAATAATGTAACGGTGAGCTGACACTCTATATATGTGGAAGCCCAAACCGTGGTGTGAATCAGTGATGCTTAACACAAGTCACTGAGTTTGGCCAACAACAAAGTCCAGAAGGTGGTTTTTACTTTCTTTTATTTATTTATTTTCTAATTTGTGTTGCTGCCCAACTCCGAAGACTTTGGGTGGCTCAGATAATAAAACCAATCGCAGTTTTAAAAGCAATTAAACAACTATTTTGGCAGTTTAAAGTTTTATCTGGACACGAAAGAAGAAGAAGCACAAACCCACAGATTCATATTGGCTGTTCTTGTGTGCTCCTCCTGCACCAGAAATTGTGTAACTTCTAGTGGCAATTTTTCACAGTTAAGCCGTCGGTGTAGACATAGACTGTTGTATGTGGAGTCGCTCTACCAATCTGTGACTATTTGTGTTGTTGTGGTGGTGAAACTCATAATTAGTTGGTCATTAGGTTACAACCCCATCTATTTCCCAATACCTTGGAAACCTTTGAAGTGGGCTGTATGTGACGTGAACTCATACCTGTCAACCGCGGCTCTGGACAATCCGGGACCTGCGCACAGCGGTTCTGCGCAAGTCGCATTCTATGCATGCATAGAAGGGTTCTATGCAAGCGTAAAAGGGTTCTATGCAAGCGTAAAAGCCTTCTACGCATGCGTAGAATGCAACTTGCGCAGAATGGATGCGCAGTACCTCTTTCTCCCCGCTGCCAATTCTGGGGTTTTGGCAGCTGCGGGCGGGAAATGGCGCAAATCGGTGCCGAAAATCGGGAAATCCCGGCCAATCCGGGAAGGTTGACAGGTATGCGTTAACTGTGTGAGCTGATCATAGAGCAGGTACATGTGTCTGGACAGCTGATGATGGTTGGATGATTCAAAAACATATTCCTTTCTTCTTCCTCCATGTTGCAATAGCACATTGAGTTGGGGCCACCTGGCTGTGAAGTTGAGTCTGAATCTCCGCTGTGCCCCTACCATGGGCAAGAGATGAGCGGAGATCTTGTTCGGGCTTAAGGGCAAACCAAATCTTCTTCTTCTTCTTGTGTCTAGGTCAGATGTTAAGCTGCCAGAATGAAGCCATCTTTTGGTGAGTTCATTCCTCAGTTCCTTTCGCCTGGCCGAGTGTGAGAAAGATTCGCCGGCACAACAAGGTTGCCGTTGCGCAGAGTATGCCGAATTGTGATTCAAAAACACCACCATCTTCCAGGAGGCTCTTTCTGCGTATCCCTCCTATCTGTGTGCAATGCCATGATGAGAAACAGGCACTGGTGCTTATAGTTGTGTCATATTATCGAGCCTTTTGTCGTGATATTATCACCGTCTGTAAAATGTACAGTATGACCACCACCACCGCCACAAATCATTTTAACCAGGCTCTTCGGCAGCATTCCAGCTGCCAAGAGTATTTTCAAAAGAATGAAGCATTCATAATTCCCAAATGTTCCTTTTATACTTTTCATCCTAAAACTGTTTATCTAGGGAGTGGTGTGGTTCATTTATTGAAATATCTGCAAAGGCATGTCCTATATGTCTACGTCTGTTGGTCCAAGGAAATGCATTTCGTGGCTTTCAGCAAAAGGAGGACTGTGGGTTAAAATTACCATAGAGGAGCTTAAAAGATTTATTCTCCTGTGTCTGGAGTGGGTGTCCAGCTATGTTGAGAAATGTTGTCAGATTACCATGGGTATCAGAATCTGAGGTTGTCTTACAAGCCATAAAACGTATTCTAAAAATCCATGTTTCATTATTTATTTTGGGTTTTGCTTCTCCTCCTCCTCCTCTTCTTCGTCATTCCCTCCTCCCTCTTCTTTGAAATTAAAACAAATAATGATCTCTTCTCTCCCCCACCTGTAGTTATGCAAGTTGGCAACTTCTAAAATATGCACAGGAAGGTTAAGCATAAAATAACAGTTTGTGCTAAAATAACTAACTTTCCTCACCTTTTTCAAAAGGGATCAGATAATATAACATTCATGTTATGATTGGATATATACCTGCAGCCATCTGGAGCCCGGGGCTGATCTGGCATGTGCATGTTTATGCTGGTTGGGAAACAGTTGGGTATTCAAAAAAGAAATGCTCACTGTCATTTCACCCAGTCCTTTTTGGAAATAGTTTGCCAGCAAACAAGATCAAGGTGAACGTTTCCATGCATGGCAACACAATCAGATAATGCCAAATAACTGACTATGCTGGGGACGTTATTAGGAAATAGAGAAGACTCTAAAGGCAGCCACGTGAACATCTGCCCTGTTCATTTTTCCCATTGCATTGCTCAGAATCCCTAACTACAAATATTAGAAGCATAAGAGTAACACATTTCTTAAATCTTTTAGTCCAGGAGTTCTCAACCTTTTAAGCCGGGGGCCATTGGGTCACGCTCTCTCAGATAGCTTTGGGGGCCTTTCCTCCACCACATGGCACTTCCTGGTGTGGTGCAGGCGGCGGTGGTCCACATGAAATGGTGCTGCAGGCCACATCCGGCCCATGGGCTTCATGTTGAGAATCCATGTTTTAGTATGTTAATCTTTAAAATTATATCTCCGGGAATGCCAGCTGTTTCTCAGAGTCCTGCCAATGTTCCTGATCCATCCAAGATATTTACTAGTTTGAGAGATTGCTCTCCTTTCCATATATGAAAATCCATGTGTATTTTGGTATATTCCTTTCCCAGCCCATGCATAGCTTTCTGCATTCTTCTAAAGTACAGTATTTTCCAGATTGCCTACATGTTTGTGTGTGTTTTTCAATTCATGCACATTTATTTGCAAAATCATCAAATCTTGCTGATTAGCTCAGTGGTTATGGAGCCAGATGTTGGGAGTTGGTTTCCTCACTGCCTCTTTGACAAGGTCTAGACTTGATGATCTGTAGCAGAGGTCAGCAAACATGGCTCTCCAGATGTTCTTTGACTTCAATTCCCAGAAGCCTTGATCAGCAGGAGTGCTGACTTGGGCTACTGGGAATTGAAGTCCAAGAACAGCTAGAGTGCCAAGGTTGGCCATCATTATGGTAAACAATGTAGGACAAATTAGCAAAGACATTAGACCAGTGATGGCCAACCTTGGCACTCCAGATGTTCTTGGACTTCAATTCCCAGGAGCCCTGATCAGCAGGAGTGCTGACTTGGGCTCCTGGGAATTGAAGTCCAAGAACAGCTGGAGTGCCAAGGTTGGCCATCACTATGGTAAACAATGTAGGACAAATTAGCAAAGACATTAGACCAGTGATGGCAAACCTTGGCACTCCAGATGTTCTTGGACTTCAATTCCCAGGAGCCCTGATCAGCAGGAGTGCTGACTTGGGCTACTGGGAATTGAAGTCCAAGAACAGCTGGAGTGCCAAGGTACACAATCACTGGTCTATAGGGTCCCTTCCAGCTGTTCTAAGATGATGACAATGATGATCTGGTAGAGTTAGATTCCTCCTTATGGCAGGGAAGCCAGAAAATATGCATGCGATTTTGCTACTTGTATTGCAGACTACATGTTAGTTAACATTTAATAATTAATAAAATAATTAATAAAATATTAAGGGTAAGAATAATAATTTTGTGTCAGAAATTATTCTGGGGTGAAAGGATTTTTGCAGGAGAGTCTCTGCTAAGGGAACGCCCAAATGAGGCTCCTTTCATGTCCCCAAGAGCTGGGATAGAGACGGGCACTCAAACCGTCATGTAGTACCTGGGTCTTGAACTGCCAACTTGCCAGCCTTCCAGCTAAGAAGGTGAACTTCTTAACCACTTAGCCACCGCAGCCACTATTTAGGGTTATAGAGGAAGTTCAAATGCCATTCTACTCTGTAAAAGCTGGAAAATAGGAATAAAATAGACTATATTAGTAACTAGGATATGACAAGATTTGGAATTTGCTTCATTATTGAACTATTCTTTAGTTCAAGTATAGAGGTCTGAATCATTCCACTGCTGATTCAGCAGAAGGCTACTTCCTCCATGTTCAGGTGAACCCATTAGGATTTCTCTGTCCCAGTGTGATCCCAAACAGGTCTACTCAAACGTAAGCCACATGAATGACCATGGACCCTAAGTAAATGCTTTGAACAGATGATTAAGTTCATATGTATGGACTTGCAGATGTAATGCAAGAGAAATAGACATGCTTAGTTATGTGACCAGAATAGACATGCTTAGTTATGTGACTGCTTTGAAACATCTATTTTTGGGGAGTTTAATGTGTACATTTTATGAGCAGAATGTGATTCAAGCTGAACAAATTCTTGGATCAAGCAACTGGCATTCCATCAGGGTCATTCCCATAAACTTTTAATAAGCAACCTGTGGCAAAATGTTGTTCTCAGTCAAGAGCCTATTTGTGGGTTGAAGGATGGATCATTGCTACCCAGTTGCCCAGAAGAAACTAGAGATGAAAGAGTTTCCCAACCAATAGGCTCCTCAAATACTATCAGGACAGGGAACTGATAGTGTAGAAGAAGGTTTTTTCATCTTTGGATCCCCAGAAGTTCTTGGACTGCAATTCCTGGAAGCCCTGATCACTAGGTATGTTGACTTGGGCTTCTGGGAAGTGAAGTCCAAGAACACCTGGAGTGCCAAGTTTGAGGAACCATGGTGTAGAAGAATGTATGGAAGGGAGTCCACTGGGTCAAATGCGATCATCAGCTCAGCAATATCTCACTCCATGTGATTTCAAGGAAAAACCCGAAATCAGGGTTGGTTTTCACCTCTACCTCTGGGTCATCTGATTGTGGAAATGATCCCCTGCCTTGCTCCTAAGGGTGGGGTAGCTTGTGAAATTAACATCTTTTCACCTTTTCTCCACTCCTTTCCCTACTCCTCCTTCCAAAAAGCCCTTTAGACCAGGGGTTTGCAATCCATGGCCCATGGGCCGGATCTGGCATGTGGTGCCAAATAATTCAGCCCCCAACCTCACTCCAGCCGCTTCCAGAATCAACCATGCATAGACTCATGCAGCCACATAAACACATTTACTACAGCTGTAAATGAGTCTGCATCCATTGTAAATGTGTTTACAACAGCCGTGGATGCGTTTTACGGCACCAGCCCAGCCCGCTAAGCTGTCTGAGAGACCGTGGTCCGGACCACAGCTGAAAAACGTTGAGAACCCCTGCTTTAGACTCTTACATTGGCACTTTCCTCCCCCCTTTTTTTACCAAGGCTGTCTATAGAAATGTCTTTCCTTTCAGGAAACAAAATGTACCCATTGTGACTTAAGATGGATTTGGCTAATGCGTCTCAGAGGGTAATCAATTCAAGCCCTGTCCCCTCTCTCCACGACTTGTCTTACTGCCTTTAAAAGCCAGCACGGTTAGACTGGCGCTGTCAATGTGACAAATAATAGTTTGCAAGCAACTCTTTAGAACTTCTTTTCCTTCAGGCAGAATACATCTTTTTTTCTGAAGAGGTGCAAATGGGATTTGTAAAAGTTGAACAATGAATGTGTAAAGGCAAGAAAGGCGACTATGCGCCTTCCTCTTCACTAAATAGGACAAAATCTCTTGAACCCTTCTTTCCTTTCCTCCTTCCTTTTTTCCTTCCTTTCAGGGAAGGGCAGTAACAGTATTAAATGAACTTCTTAGGGTGGTTGTTGGAAGAGACAGTTGGAATGCTCTCATCTATTTGGCTTGGAACTTTCTTTCCTCTCTTGAAGAAAATAAGGCAAGAACTATCTCTGCGGTCAAGAGGAAGGTCCTGGGAGCAGGCAGCCCTTGTTATGCTTGATTAGGATATGTAGGAAAACACGACTTGAAAAGATGCTAAGCAGATAAGGAACACACACATACACTCAGAGAGACAGAAGAGAAAATTGCCTGCATTGGCTGCTTGGAGTGAAGTCACTTATGGTAAGAGAAAGCTGCTGTTCAACTAAAGCCTGATTTTCTTGGTTCTAAACTTCCTTGGTGAGCTAATGTTTTACTCGCACAGATTGTAGGAAGACCACCCAACCAACCAACCAACTCACCCACCAACCCAACCCAACCCAACCCAACCCAACCCAACCCAACCCAACCCAACCCAACTCAACCCAACTCAACCACCCAACCACCCACCCATCCACCCATCCACCCATCCACCCAACCAACCAACTTTTCTGCCATAATCATAAATATCAACCCACAATGCAAATAAAAGAACAACAAAGCATGAAGAAAATGGGCATTAACAGTGTAATGCCAACTGACCAAGATGGCTAAAGTCAGCTGATGTAATGCTGAACAGAAACCCCTCCCAGCTTAGCGGATGCTGGAAGCTACTTCAGAGTTTCCTTGCACTGGGAAATCAATATTAATAAAACTAAATAACAAATAATCAGCAAATACCCATCCCTGTCAGGTTTGTGCCATATAAAAGCAGCTAGTCTTTAAGATAGCACATAAAACTTCGTTTGTTTGCCAAAGAAAAAATACAGCCATTTACCTCCTTAAAATGATATTTTGAGAGAGAGAGCAGGAAGGGAGATTTTATCCAAAAGATGCACTTCTTTTACATTTTTTAGCAGAAAAGCTTCCTGTGGGCTAGAGGAATGGAGACAGGATCCGTCCACCCACCTACCCATGCTTGTTTAGCCTCTAGCTATGCACCTCACAGATGAACTTCTGTTGCCTCTCTTCTTATGCTTGGCAGGAACCATAGAAAGCCTCAAGCCAAAGGAGAAGGAAGTTTCTAATTATCCACAAGAGCTACTATGTTACAAACTGTTTGGCCAAGAAAGGCATCACAACATTCAAAATCCAAACAAATCAAATTAGTTTTCAAAATAAGAAGTTGGGTGGTTTAATCCATGAGTATTATCTGTTATATATGAGATTATTTCATGACGAACAATTGTCCTGTTTGTGTGTATTATCATATTATTTCTTTTTCCCCTGACTATTATATGTGTATTAAGTTTGTATTATTGTAACTTCTTTTTGTATTGTCTTTATTAAATGAATAAAAATTAACAACAACAACACTTGAATGCTTTGGGAGTCATTCTCTCCCTATTGATCATCGTCTCCTTTCTTCCTTCCAGTTAAGGGAAATCAGAAATGTGAATTGAACTGCCGAGCGGTAGGATATCGGTTCTATGTGAGGCAAGCAGAGAAAGTCATCGACGGCACACCGTGCGACCAAAACGGGACTTCCATCTGTGTATCTGGGCAATGCAAGGCAAGTGTGACGTTGATCTTGTGTTGTTCTTATATGTGATCTCTATTGCTTATTTTTTTTTTTAAAAAATGTGCATTTTTATTGTGCTTTTTTCCTGGAAATTTGTCTTGTTGTCATTTTTAATTGTGGCGCTTTGCCTTCAAGCCAAAAGGGACTCAACTTTTTTTTTTTTTTGCTTTAAACTTAGCATGCTCTCTGCTGAGTTGCCTTGCATGTCAACATCTGGACAGTATCACACACAATTCTGGGCTTTATTTTTGGGGATTCAAGGTGCAGTTGAACGCTTTGACTTCTCTTTGTAGATGATAGATATGTCTGCAGTTCGGAGTCTTTGTAAAGGCATCTCTTGATCTGAAGCTGAAAGTCAAATGACAGTTGCTGTTGTTGAGCCAAATGGCATGTGTGAAGTTCAGACTTGAATTTTTTTATTTATTTATCATCCAGCATTGGTTTGTTCTTGCTGGTGGAAGAATCGCAGGAAGGGGGAAAGGGTGCCTGCGTTTCTGGGAACAAAACCTCAGTTACATAACTGTGAGTCAACACATCGAGCATTTCACTCTAAAATGAAGAATACACTTGAATAGTATATGGACTAGCACATTACACAGCTGGGGAGGGGCAGATGACTATTGAAAACTCCTTCTCTTTTAATAATCTGATTATTTGGGAATTCTTAACATTGGCTTTTTTACTATACTGAATAAACCAGTGATGGCAAACCTTTTAGACACTGGGTGCCCAAGCAGAAGGGCAGGGAAAACTCTGTGCTGAGAGAGGGAGGAAGTGCTCCCATTGGTCTGCTGGGCAGAGGGGCGGGGTGAACTTTGTGCTGTGGGGAGGGAGGACATGCTCCCATTGGTCTGCTGGGCAGAGGGGTGGGGCAAACTCTGTGCTTGCAGAGGTAGGAAGTGATAGCATACATGCCAACATGGGAGTGCCCTCTTTGGCACGTGTGCCATAGGTTCATCACTAATGGAATAAACGTTCTTTGTGTCTTTGCAAATAACACTCTGAAGTTTTTTTCCCTTGGAGATTTTCACTCTGTCCAAAATATTTGCGGGGGGGGGGGATTACCTTTCCAGGTTCAAAAAAGGTGTCTGAATTGAGGCACATACTAGCAAAGACAGAGGGTGTCCTAAAAGAGAATAACAAAAACCATAGAATTCAGAAAGTTCCTTTGTAGACACGTTTTATTCCTTGTTCCAGCATTTAACAAGTTTCTCAGTGGCTTTAGTTCCAGTGATGTTGAAAAAGTAACTCATTGTATTACTCCTCTTTCTTATTTATTATGGTCTCTAAACTTTTTTTTTTGGGTAGCTGTTGAGTTGAGGAACATTTAATATTGTTAACAGAATGCCATGAAGTTTAGGGGGAAATTGTATCAAAATGCCCATTAAGTGGAATTTTCAAAAATAACTAGAAAATGATACTTCTTATACTACTAAGAGAACTTTGGCCCTTCCTTTCTTCCTTCCTTCGCCCTGGACTGGGCAACTTCATGGAGAAAATGAGGCCTATGGAAGGCTAATACTGTAATGAATTGATGGCTACATGGAACCTGTGAGTTACCATGTACTTTCCTCTCCTTCTGCCATCCTGTGAAAATACTTGGTGCAT
Organism: Bradypodion pumilum; assembly: GCA_035047305.1. Classification (NCBI taxonomy): domain Eukaryota; kingdom Metazoa; phylum Chordata; class Lepidosauria; order Squamata; family Chamaeleonidae; genus Bradypodion; species Bradypodion pumilum. Next base: position 25,547,730 of record JAWDJD010000012.1, on the reverse strand, counting down.
AGTGACATCTAGTGTTCACCTTCTTCTTCTTGTGCTGTATCAGATTCTGAATATTGGCGATCCTCATGGCGATCAGCCATGAAGACTGTCTTGTGAATATAATGCTGTGGCCTTTCATCTGCCTTTCATGTCGCAGCGTGACCCCCATGCACTGATCCAGCTCTGTGTGTCACTTTCTGGTCCTGAGCCCTTTTGGCACGCAAAGTCCTCCTTAGCCCCAGGACAGCTGCTGCTCTCCATCTCCATCACTACGGACTCAATTGGGATTTAATGTACTTGGGGAGCATCACCCTCCCCTGTGGACTTCGCCAAGGCCGCTAGTGCTCAGGTGAGTTAACCGCCACCTTGCGCTTGGTGTTGACTCACTGGCAGTATGGTCTACTGTATTACCATGGCAGGAATTTGAATTTTGCCAAATTTTAAAGACTAGATTGCAAAACAGGATTGTGTTGTCAGCCTACCTGCAAGGTTTGCCATAGCTTGCCTCCCAAGGAGTTTTAATTTCATGATTACAATCACCACGTGCAGTGATCATGGATCCCAAGAATATAAAGTCTGTAGCCAGCTCTTATGGTTTTTGAAAAGGGGTGATGCCACTCTAACTGGAAGTTATGGAAATAGCTATGCTCTTGACGGAGGGCCTTTGCTGCCATCTGGCGGGCCATTTGTCAATTTGCTAAATCCAGCAAGGTTGGGTTGATTCCTTTATTGATCAATCATAGGCAGTTCTGGCTCCTGGTGGATCTCCCAAGGTTTCGCAGAAGTAGTGCATTCAGTAGTGTCTGGCCAGGTTATCCTGCTACGGTAATAGAGTAAACCCTACTGCCAGTGACTCAACGCCAAGTGTCAGGCAGCGGTTAACTAACCTGACAACCCTGAGGACTAGCAGCCTTGGGTGGCGAAGTCCACAGGGAAGGGTGATGGTCCCCAAGTGGATTAAATCCCTCTTGAATCCATCTTGATGGAGGCCAGCAGCTTCATCAACCCTGGCCTGGGGCTGAGCTGGACTTTGTGCACCAAAAGGGCTCAGGACCAGAAAGTGACTCACGGAACTGGATCAATGGTATGGATGTCATGCTGTGATGCGGAAGGCAGATGAAACACCAATGTATTATATTCTCAGGATATGGCTCATTGCCATGATGATCACCAATATTTGGATTTGGATATGGCAGAAGAAGAATTGGTTTGCCCTCTTAGCCACTCTTATTGTGGGTGATCTCCGCGCATCTCTTGCCCAGGGTGGGGGCACAGTGGAGATTCAACTTCACAGTCAGGTGGTCCTAACTCAATGTGCCATTCCAACACGGATAGCTTTCTTATGCCGACAATTAAGGCATAGAGATCCCTTATGTGAGCAGTAGAGTTTGAAATGATGCAGAGTAAAGGAAGTTCAGTATGAGAGCAAAGGGGCTGTGGAGGCTAAGTGGTTAAGAAGCTCACCTTGTTTGCTTGGAAGGCTGGCATGTCAGCAGCTCGAGACCCGGGTACTGCATGACGGATTGAGCGCCCGTCTCTGCCCCAGCTCTTGGGGACATGAAAGGAGCCTCATTCGGGCATCCCCTGAGCGGAGTTCCACCAGCAAAAATCCTTTCAACCCAAAATAATTTCTGACACAAAATTATTATTATTATCAGAGTAAAGCTTGAGAAGCTCATAGCAAGAATAATCCATTGCTGACCCTACCCTCAAAATGGTCTCTAATTCTTTCCAGGAATAAGAAAGATGATTCCTGCATTGAGAAGGGGGTTGGATTTGATGGCCTAAAACAGGGATTCTCAACCTGAGGACCATGGGCTGGATGTGGCCCATGGGTTGGATGCAGCCCAAAGGTGCCATTTCATGGGGCCCCACCACCACCTCCACCACACCTGGAAGTGCCATGTGGTGGAGGAAGGGCAAAATAGCCGTCCGGCCCCCAAAGCTGTCTGAGGGAGCGTGACCCGGCCCCCGGCTTTAAAAGGTTGAGACCTCCTGCCCTAAAAGGCCCCTTCCAACCCAGTAAGTCTATGATTCTATGAGATGAAATGTGAAAATCTTTAAATCTCTGTTTTGAACATATAGCATGGTCTTTATTTATTATGGAGCCAACAGCTGTTGTATAGGGAGATATTTTGGACTGCATTTTTGAATCGTAAGGAAGCGTCTTAGTTCTAACTCGAAGCTTCACCCCCATTCCCTTGCTTTATCTGTACATGGACTTCTTTCTTCGGGCCACAATGAACATGCTGTCTAATTCTGCAGGGCTTCTGTTCGTCTCACAAACACTTGGCCACACAGTGGCGCAAGCACTCCAAAGAATGGAATTTATTCGCACGTGACCCTCTACAGTGGGAGTGGAAAGGAATTATGTGCCTGAATTGAGAGTTTTTACATGGATTTATCCAAACTGTGGTCTATTAACTATTAACTAAAGTATATTTGCAGTGGCTCAAGTGGTTAAGATGCTGAACTCGATGGCTAGAAGGTCAAAATTCCTGAGTACTGCATGATGGAATGAGCACCCGTCTCTGTCCCAGCTCGTGCCAACCTAGCAGCTCAAAGCAACAAATTGCAAGTAGATAAATAGGGGCCACTTTGGCGGGAAGGTAAACAGCGTTCCGTGCACTTCGGTGTCTAGGCATGCCTGCCACATGTCCACAGAAATGTCTGCAAATGCAGATAGTGCTGGCTATGGCTATAAATGGAGGTGAGCACTGAACCCTAGAGTCTGATACTACTGGCTTTTGAGCAAGCATGACCTTTACCTTTACTTTTTTGACTGCAAACATCAACCCCTCTCTTAAATTAATTTCTGTCTCATTCACAAATTTCTTATTTTTTAATAAGAAATGGGGTTTGAGGAAACAATAGATTTTTTTTAAAAAAATGGAAGAGCTATTATAATTTGGTTTACTTTTCCTTGTATATATTTATTCAAATTTTTATTTACATGAGCCACCCTACACTCCTGTTTAGGGACCAGAGCTAGGAAACATAACTTTGTGGGGAACTGCATCTCCTAGAACCCACCTATAGCCAAAGAGACCATGCTGTCTGTGTCTGCAGACGTTTCCGTGGTCATGTGGCAGGCATGCGGAGTGCACGGAATGCTGCTTACCTCCCCACCGAAGTGGTACCTCTTTATCTACTTCTGACTTCTTGCTTTCGAACTGCTAGGTTGGCAAGAGCTTGGACAGAGACAGAAGCTCACTTCAGCGCGCAGCTCTCGGGTCTCGAACCATCTCACTTTGCCGACTTTCTGACCTTCTGGTCATGAAGTTCAGCATCTTAACCACTAAGCCACCGCAGCCCCCTTGCCATATAGCTGTTCTAAATCAAATAAAATACCACCAGTACCTCTGAAAGATTATATTGCCATTGCCTTATGTCGTTCGGTAGCAGCATGTAACTGAGCCATTTCACTTCCCCCCTTGGGCCCATATCTTAATGCGCACTTGAGAAAGGACACTCCATGAGAATGTAGGTATTTCTGGCTGTACTGCCTTGTTTTGAATAAAACCAACAGTCCCAAACCCTGACTTTTGAAAACATATAAAATAAAAATAAACTTGGTGTGGAGTGAAACGTATATCAAATTCATAACTCCATACAGGTCTTTATGGAGAATGGTATTCAACCAAGCATTACCGTTGAGGTTCCTTGAAAAGGGGAGCCAGGAGTCATGGGTCAAAGGAATATATCCGCAGATTCATTCTAAACGTAAATCACATCGATAAGAAATTCATAAAATATATTACAGCAAGGAAAGAAAGAGAGCTAACTGTGGGAGCTGTCAGGATTTGAGATATGATAATAATAATGATTTTGTGCCAGAAATTATTCTGGGTTGAAAGGATTTTTGCGGAAGAAACTCCACTCTGGAATTGCCCAAATGAGGCTCCTTTCACGACCCCAAGAGCTGGGACAGAGACCGGTGCTCAAAACGTCATGCAGTACTCGGGTCTCGAACTGCCGTCTTGCCAGCTAACAAGGTGAGCTTCTTAACCACTGAGCCACCGCGGCCTTTCCGCATGGCACAGCTGGGGCAGGGCATTCATTCTTATAGACTGCTCAGTTTCTAAAGTTGGAATGCTCAAACTAGATTTGTGTGTGTGTGTGTGCTTAAGTTTGTGTTTAAACCAAGAGTGCAGTTAGGAAGGCTGTGCACCTGACAGTTTGGAAGTAAGAAATTGCAAGTCGATAAATAGGCAGGAATGGTAACAGCATTCTGTGTGCTCCAGCATCTAGTCATGGCTGCCATAGAAACATCTGCAGATGCAGATCACATTGGCACTTGGACCATACTTGTCAAGTTTTGGATTTGGAAATAAGGGAAATTTCCCGGCAAATACGGGATACTTGACCGTTATGCTTGTCCTGCACTGCCCTCCAATGGTGGCAATAGGGCATTGCAGTCTAATTAATAAGGGAGGGTAAAATAAGGGGTTTTCCCAGCCAATAAGGGATACTTGACAGCTATGACTTGGGCTGTAAACCAGGGCTTCTCAACCTACGGCCCACGGAAGCGGCTCACAATACCATTTCATGTGCCCCCCTCACCGCCTCCGCCACACCCAGAAGTGCCATGTGTAGTAGACAGGGTAAAATGGCCGTCCAGCCCCCGAAACTGTCTGAGGGAGCGTGACCCAGCCCTCGGCTTGAAAAGGTTGAGAACCTGTGCCCTAGAGTTGGACATGACTGTCTTTCAGGAAACCTTGACCTTCATCTAAAAATTTAATAATCCAGAGCTCTCCTGCTCCGGCTGTAGAGATTTCACCCGTGCCCTGAGACCCGGCAGCCTGACCCCCTTTTAAATAACACTTTAATAACCTGCCTGCCTTCCAGTTTCAGGCTGTATAATATGGGAAAATAGCACGAAGCGTCCCCCTCCCTCCCGCCTCACTTTCATAGGGAAAAATGTAGGAAAAATAAATAAATAAATGTTTGCCTCTGTTGTCGGCCATGCTCTGCCCCCTGGCTCGGCGGTCTCTCTGGCAGTATTTTATTTTAATTACGGGTGTCTGTAGTTTTTACAGACTCCTGTGTGGCTTAAATTGGAAGCATACGGTCCCGATGCAACGCGCAAGAGACGGTTCCCCCCCCCCCCGTCCAGTTATACATTCGGAGTGGGAAAATGTTTGCCCAGATATTTCTCCTCTTCCTTGGCCGTGAGCGTGCCAGCATTAGTACGGATAGGTGCCGGTTGGCAGGCTGTTAGAATAATAGAAAGACAAGAGGGGAAGGAAAGATGATGAGGTCACAAAGACGATTCCCCTGACAATGCCGGTCTGCTCTTTTTAGTCTAGAGAAGGTGAAAAGTTCCCCTCCCTCTCTTCCTTTTCTTTCCCCTCCAGTTTAGTCTACATTTGAGTTATGAATAAATACTTGAGCAGGTTGGCTTCCCATAAGGTTGGGGGGGAAAAAGAGCTTTTGTTTTTTGGATGCTAATTTTGAAGAGTTGTTTCCTCCTGGAAAGGAAAGAAGGAAAATGTGCATAGGTGGGGCGAGAGTTTTAGGATGAGAAGCGAAGTGGGAAGGAAAGGACTGGACACGGGTTTGGAAATGTTACTGCATTTGCCAGTGTATAAGATGCATCAGAGTATAAGATCATACCTGTCAAGTTTTGGATTTGGAAATAAGGGAAATTTCCTGGCAAATACGGGATACTTGACAGCTATGCTTATCCTGTGCTGCCCTCCAATGGCGGCAATAGGGCATTGCAGTCTAATTAATATGGGATGACGGTGGGAAAGAGGGTGAAATAAAGGGTTTTCCAGGCCAATAAGGGGTACTTGACAGCTATGCTTATCCTGTGCTGCCCTCCAATGGCGGCAATAGGGCATTGCAGTCTAATTAATAAGGGATGATGGCAGGAAAGAGGGTAAAATAAGGGGTTTTCCAGGCCAATAAGGGATACTTGACAGCTATGTATAAGGTGCACCCCGTTATTACCAAAATAACCCACTATAGGCCACTGTATACAAAGTTTTCAAGCCGGGGGCTGGGTCACGCTCTCTCAGTCAGCTTCAAGGGCCTGCATGATGGGGGCAGCCATTTTGTCCCAACAGCTTCAAAGGGGTGGCCATTTTGTTTCTTGAATGCCCTTGGAGGGGTGGAGACCACACGAAATGGTGCTGCTGACCAGACCCAGCCCATGGGCCTTAGGTTGGGAGCCCTGATATACAGCATAAGACATATGCAATTTCCCAGTGTATTTTAAGGGGGTGGGGGAAGAGAGTGGGTCTTATACACCAGCAAATACAGTATATTTCTGGGACTACAGCATCCGGAGTCTTCCAGGCAACATGGCATCTGTCCCTTTGTGACAGCTACCTGCACAGTTTTGTGCAATGACATTGTGTGAAAGTTGTTCTGAACCGCTAGCTACTTGGTGTTTTGGTCCTGCATTGCACACAACCTTTTGTGGGGCTCAGGCAACCTTATACAGATTGTATCAACCCTGATATGGTAATGGAGTAGACCCTACTGCCAGTGACTCAATGCCGATCGTAGGGCGGTGGTTAACTAACCTGACAACCCTGAGGAGTAACAGCCTTGCACGGTAAAGTCCACATGGAAGGGTGATGGTCCCCAAATGGATTAAATCCCACTTGAATCCATCTTGATGGAGGGAAACAGCTTCATCCATCCTGGCCTGGGGTCGAAGAGGACCTTGCGTGCCAGAAGGGCTGAGGACCAGAAAGTGACTTGCAGAACTGTGTGGAATGTGACCTCCATATAGGTTCTGCATCTTTTACTTGTGATGGTCCAGGTAGATAGGAGACAATGATGTCCACTGAAATGAGAATGGGAATTTTATGGAGGTCCTGCAAGCATCTGATATCTTATGGTAGTGTTGGTGAACCTTGGCACTCCAGGTGTTCTTAGTCTTCAATTCCCAGAAGCTCAAGTCAGCACACCTGCTGATCAGGGCATCTGGGAATTGAAGTCCAAGAACTGCTGGAGTGCCAAGGTTCACCACCACGGTCTTATGGGAATTGTCAGTATGGGAACTGTCAGTATTTGGTGTCCTTCAGGTATTCTTGACCTGAAGATTTAATAGATTCCAGTCATTTATCAGTGGCCAATAACGTCTAGTCCAGAAAGGACGTTTCAGACTTGGCATGTGCTGTTGACTGAGTGTGGTCAGTCATTCCCTGGTTGTGCAATTGACTGCACAACCAGTACTATGATGGACAGCTTGTAACCAGGAGAATTGGTTTGCACAATTCTTTTTGTGCGCTATAAGACCCAACAGACTCTTGGCCACTGTTTGTAACCTTTTAGACCTTATGGGAATGTTCGCCATTGATTTGAAAGAGGGCTTTAATGTCATCATTGTGGAAAATTCTCACCTTACCTTTTTCCCCCTGATTGTACGTCATTTTCCCCAAACATATGTTTCCAAGTAAAATTGAACGTTAAAATAAATATCTCTCGCTGCTGACGTGAACCTCTGCAGAGGGATTCAAGCTATTACGAGTATTATAGAAGGGAAATTCCCTCCTTTATTTCAGCTTTAAAAGTGAATAAAAAGTTGACACTTCAGACAGAGTTCTCATAAATATCTATGACATTGTTTCAGGGTCCCTCAGTCAGCATGGTTACTCAGATTTGAGATTTATAGTTTTTATTTCATTTTAATTTAACATTTTGAAGCTCTGCCTTCTTATTTGAGTTACCAATTTGCCAACTAAAGAGATTAGGAGTGACCTAAGGATGCGTGTTAGGGTTAGGCAGCCTAGCAGTTCGAAAGCAAAAAAATGGGTTGATTTTGGGTCGATTGAGTCTATATTTACACATTTGTCTGAAGACAGTGTACATTCTAGCACAGGGGTTCCCAACCTGTGGCCCAGAAGCTGTATCTGGCCCATAGTGCCATTTCATGTGCCCCCCCAGCCCCTCCGTCACATCTGGAAGTGCCATGTTTGGTAAATGGCTGCCCCCATTGTGGAAGCAGGGCAAAATGGCCCCCCGGCCCCCAAAGCTGCTTGAGAGTGTGTGATCTGGCCCCCAGCTTGAAAAGGTTGGGAACCCCCTGTTCTAGCATAAGCTAAATTGCCTATTGTTTTCTGGCCGCTCTTCTAATGCGGCCCTTGAATCACAGGAACTCACCTGTCAAAATTAAACACATCTTGTTGATTAGGTTTCTCTTTTTCTTTTCAAACATCTAATCCGTCACTGTCATTGCGGAATGGGTGGTTGAAAGTTGATTCTTCCTAAATTATTAATCTCCAGACTTAATTCAACTGTGATTTCTAAGATGACCTAGACGTTGGAAGTTAATTAAGCAGCTTTGCATGGTTGTCATGCAGAGAAAATGAAAAGTGTTGATGCACCAGCTCAAAGTTTCTTTCAAGGCAAGAACACAATTTCTTCCCTTCCTCTCCCCTTATAGCATAACAACTGTGTTTGTTTTGTTATTCAGACAAATAGTTCTACTTAATTTGGATTTAATTTGCAAGCCTGGCAGCTGAACCCTAAGAAAACCCAACCCATTCTTCTTAATGGGTGGTTTGAATGCATGCCAGACACTGCACTCTCTAGGTCAGTTGTAGCGAACCTATGGCATGTGTGCCAGAGGGGGACCTCGCAGCCCACTCTGTGGGCACATGTGCTGTTGCCCCAGCACAGAGTTCACTCCACCCCTCTGCCCAGCAGCCCAATGGAAGCGCTGCCTTCCTTCACCCAACACAGAGTTCAGCCCGCCCCTCTGCCCAGCAGCCCAATGCGAGTGCTTCCTCCCTCCCCCAACACAGTTCACCCCGCCCCTCGGTTTGGGCACTTGATTTCTAAAAGGTTCGCCATCACTGCTTTAGGTTGTTGATGAAGAAAATTCAAAGCAGGGCTATTGCAGATCTAGACTTCGAAAAGGAACTTCATTTGCTGGTCAAGATATTGATCCATAAGGTCAGTTGTTCTATGGATTTTTGCAAAGAAAGTTGATGTAACTGGTGGTGGTTGGAAAAGTATTCATTCATTCATTCATTCATTCAATATCCTTCTATACTGCCCATCTGGGAAGTGTTCCCACTCTGGGCAGTTTACATGATTCTTCTTCTTTCATGCCCTAATCAAACCCTGGACTGCCAAAATGAAGGCGCTTTCTTGGCTTTGTCATAGGCCAAACCTAAGACCTCATCGGTGCATGTTTCTGGCAGTAATTGGCAGACCAGTAAATAAACCAGATTCTCTATCTCTCCACATTCACACAGTGTGTTGTTTATTTATTTATTTAGTTAGTTTATTTATACCCCACCCTATTGCTGTAAACACCACTATGTTTTATTATTTATTTATTTATTTATTTATTTATTTATTCCTATTAATATAGCCGCCCAACTCACAAAGACTCTGGGCGGCATACAATCTTAAAACCCTTAAAACAAGAACAACCCCATTAAAACAAATTACCCCGCTAAAACCCCCACACATTAAAAGTGGAAGATTACTTTGATATTAAACCAACAAGCAGGTGGGGGTCACAACATCTTCAGGACCCCACACCTGCCCCGCCAGCCATGTTGGGTCTTGCATCTAAGCACATGGATCATCAGTCTATTCAGAGTTCTCCAAGTGACATAGGGGAGGTAGAGTTTACAACTAAAAATGTAGTTATGAGCCACAAAGTTTTAAAAAATTCTTCTTCTTCTGCCATATCCGAATCCAAATATCGGCGATCCTCATGGCGATCAGCCATGAAGACTGTCCTGAGGATGAAACTGGTCCTCTCCATCAAGATGGATTCAAGTGGGATTTAATCCACTTGGGGACCATCACCCTTCCCGGTGCATTTAGCCATTCAAGCCATTAGTCCTCAGGGTTGTCAGGTTAGTTAACCGCTACCTGACGCTTGGCGTTGAGTCACTGGTAGTAGGGTCAACTCTATTACCATAGCAGGAAAACCTGGCCAGACTACCTTATGTTATGTGTATGAATTCTTTGAGACACACTTGACCTTCTGTGAGAAGTTATAGGTCCTGTAGATGCCATGATCTGCGAAGAATTTTCCTGTAAACCTAATCCATCAATGACGTATAACTTTCCCACTAAACATGTTTTACCATTCATGAGATGGCTGCCGAGTTCAGAACATGTGTAGATGGTTAACAGTGTGGGACCCTGGGCATACTGAGATGAAAAGCGAATGAGGGGGGGGAATGTATTTAGTGAAACTTTTGTAGCACTTCCAAAAAAAACCCCTTTGAACAATTTATTAGAAGGAAACAGAAGACCCTGCATCGGTTAGGATTACAAATGAATAATTTTACAGGCAATTATTATTAGGGCAATAAAAATCCAAATAGGAGAAATCTGTCTTGATTATACGCATTCAAGGGTTGAGTTGGAGAGAAATAATTGCAGATGTAGCATGGGGGAGAAATCGAGTCAAGTTGCAACTTGCGGGCATCAGCTTTCCTTCATAGGTTTCTTTCTCCGGATCCCTACAATTCAGTCTCGCATCTGACTCCACCCACGCGGGTCTTTGTTTTGTGAAGGAAAGAGAAGCAGTTCTATAATAATGACATTTCTGAGTGTCTTTGTAAAATGACATACAAAAATCCCACCGAGAAATATTAGTAAACTTAACAAAAGCTCTTTTAGTTCTCCTTGAAAATCTTTGCCTGGGGAAGAATCTTCAAATACTCTCTGTAGGCAGCAGAAGAACATACAAAAGTGCGCTATATGGCCAAGGATAAAACTTTATGATAGAAGGAGCACATGATTTGAAGTGGAGCTAAGTGCATTATTAGCAACGGTGCTACCGTCTAATATTTGTTTCCCTCTCTTTGAGATTGCCTCAGATTTGCAAGGAATCGGAGGCAAATCAGCTTGGTTTTGCTTTGTGAGTGGTCACTGAGAGGGAAACGCACCTTTTATATGGCCGCGCATACCAGATTGCTTTAGAGCAGGAGTCTCAACCTGTGGCCCGTGGGCTGGATGTGGCCCAATGCACCATTTCATGTGGGCCCCCACTGCCTTCACCACACCCGGAAGTGCCATGTGATGGAGGAAGGGCAAAATGGCTATCTGGCCCCCGAAGCTGTCTGAGGGAGCGTGACCTGGCCCCCGGCTTTAAAAGGTTGAGAACTGCTTTAGAGCAGTGATGGCGAACCTTTTAGAAGCACAGTGCCCAGAAAGAGAGGTAGGGTGAACTCTGTGCTGGGGGGAGGGAGGAAGTGCTCCCATTGGGCTGCTGGGCAGAGGGGCGGGGTGAACTGTATGCTGGGGGGAGGGAGGAAGTGCTCCCATTGGGCTGCTGGGCAGAGGGGCGGGGTGAACTGTGTGCTGGGGGGAGGGAGGAAGTGCTCCCATTGGGCTGCTGGGCAGAGGGGCGGGGTGAACTCTGTGCTGGAGGGAGGGAGGAAGCACTCCCATTGGGTAACTGTATCTTCCAGCTTTCCATCTAAGGATGGGGCAAACCAAGTGCTAGAAGGCAGGTGTACAAACTTAATATTTGCTTCAAGTATGCTGGTCTAAATAGGTCAAGGTCTCCCTTGCTTGAAAGCCGGTTGTATCTGACACTAGGGTGTAGTGCTCATCTCCGTTAACAGCCAAAGAGCCAGGGCTATCTACGTCTGCAGATATTTCTGCGGACATGTGGCAGGCATGACTAGTTACAGAAGGCTGTTGACCTACCCACTGCAGCGATACCTACCTGTATTTATCTCCTTGCAACTTCTTGCTTTTGATCTGATAGGTTGGCAGGAGCCATCCTCGTTGCTCCCAGAAATGGAAGTAAAATGACGGAGCTCACTTCGTCATGCAGCACTCAGGTCTCGAACTGCTGACCTGCCGACCTTCCAGTCGTCAGGCTAGTGTCTTAACCACTAAGCCACCACAGCCCCCAGTTCTGATAGATTTATGTCAATAAAATAAAGATATATACAGGTATCTGATGGATTTCAACACAGACCTGAATTTTTCCACTGGAAATAACCAGCCTAGTGTTTTCTAACTCAGACCTTTTGTGTATTTATCTTACATTTTCAAAATACTCCCAGAAACTTCATGTCACGCAAAAGTCGGTGAGTCTTAAAACTTTGAGAATGTGTGTCTTGTGAAATATCTGATCTAGACAGTGGCTTCTTATGTTATTTACATTATTCCTCTCCTAGTCTAGCGTTCCATGCGCTCCGGTGTCTAGTCATGCCTGCCACATGACCACGGAAACGTCTGCAGAAGCAGACAGCGCTGGCTCTTCGGCTTAGAAACAGAGATGAGCACTGCACCCTAGAGTCGGATACGACTGGCTTTCGAGCAAGGGAAACCTTTACCTTTACCTAGTCTAAAACTACCCTTGCTTTGAGTAGCTTCCTTCCTCTTAGAATAGTCTTCCTCATAGACACTGAACACCAATTTTGGGTTGGTGGAAGTAATTCTGAAAGGGGCTTTTCTTGTTTGTTATCTGGATTTTCACAGCCATATTCCTCAAATCCCGGTGCTGATGACATCAGCTGGTACATGGGGGCTCTCTTACCTGTCATTTGCCTTTCCCCCCCTTCTGTTAAAGTCATTGGGCTTTCTCCCAAGAGAGGATCTTGTCTCTCTATGCCAAGATGCCCAAACTACAGCCCGTGGGGCAGATCTGGCCTCAACACCAATTCATCTGGCCCTCGCCATCCTCATTGCTCCCAGAAATGGAAGTAAAATGCACCTGCGTGGGTACGTTATACTTCCGCTTCTGGGAGCGATGAGGGTGGCAGGGGCTGGACGAATTGGAGTTGGGGGTTGGATACGGCCTGCTGGTTGCAGCTTGGGCATCCTGGTTTAAGCAGAGAAAATGGCAGACTGAAATCTATCTCATCCTGTTGCAAAACATATTTGTTGCGGAACAGATTGCATGGCGCATTTTGCTTCCACTTCCAGTGGGAGGAACCACGTGGCCGGCCTGCTGAACCACGTGGCCGGCCCACAGCCCAAAAGGGCTGTTGGGACAAAATGGCCACCCCCATCGTGCAGGCAGGGCAAAATGGCTATCCGGCCCTCGAAGATGACTGAGAGAGCATGACCCGGCCCCCGGCTTGAGAAGGTTGGGAACCCCTGTGTTAAACCATTAAGGGCTTTAAAGATCATAACCAGTACCTTGAGTTGATGACAACTTTAGTCTTAGGTAAGCATGCTTCTGTTTTATTTAGGAAATCTAAGAGTAGACCTTGCCTCTAGTATTTACTTGGTCTGGACTTTAAGATATGAGAAGATACCCTTTTTCGGATGACAAAGGATGTTCATTTAATCCTCTTTCTATTTGCTTCGAAATGAAACTTCTTTTCCTCCTTAAGAGGCTCTATTTCTATATCTTCCAACTGGCTTGTTGTCCTTAGGCACCATGCGTCTGGTTCACATGCTCCAAACATTTGCATTCTGCAGCTTGACCTTCACATGGTGGTCCCACGGTCACCCACTTGTGCTTCTGGAGGAGGGTAACCTGGTTTTTATTGTATCTGTTTGTGATGCCCTCGTAGCAAAACATGATGGATCCCCTGAGATCAGGGCTTCTAAAGTCTCCAGGGGTGGTAGACAGCAAAATAGGAACATCCTGGACAAATAGGCATGGCTGAAAGAGTGAAAATGCCATCTGCTTAGTACATCAGTTGTCGTGAACTTTAACCTGCCCGGATCTCAAGCTGATAATGGGAATCATACGTCAAGCTGCATCCCTACGTGGATGAGAAATGCCCGTTCTCACTGGGTCGCACATTAATCAAAAATAGACTACTGTAATGCCCTCTATGCCATTGAAAACAGTATGGGAACTCCATCAGGTCCAAAATGTTATGGTCAGACTGATCTCCTGGAAGGGCAAATTTGGTCACATTGCCTTGGTAAAGCCTACTTGTCCATTTCTGTGCTGGTTATGACCTTTGAAGCCCCTTAATGGTTTAGGACAGGGGTTTCCCAAGCTAAGGCCCATGGGCCAGACCTGTCCCATGGCACCATTTCATGTGGCCCACCACCCTCCAAAGGCATTTGAGAAACAGAATAGCCACCCCTTTGAAGCTGTTGGGACAAAAATGGCCACCCCGTCATGCAGGCAGTGCAAAAATGGCCACCTGTCCCTCGAAGCTGAGAGAGCATGACCCCGGGCCCCAGTTTGAAAAGTTTGGGAACCCCTGGTTTAGGACCTCAATACATGTTGGACTATCCCAGAATGCAGCGACTTATTTCAACTGCTCTTCTCAATCCATGTAGCGAAAAGTGAGGGAGGCCAGAAAGGTGAAAACTAGGAATCAAGCCTATTGGTGGGGGCAACTGCCAGTTTCTGGAATAGATCACCAATGGAGGTGTGCCTTAAAGGTGTGCTTCCCAGATGTGTATGAGGCCTTTATGGTCTGTCTCCACATCAAGGAGATAGGGCAGTGATGGCGAACCTTGGCAATCCAGCTGTTCTTGGACTTCAATTCCCAGAAGCCCCAAGTCAGCACTCCTGCTGATCAGGGCATCTGGGAATTGGAGTGCCAAGGTTCACCACCACTGAGTTAGGATGTCAAGTTTAGCCCTAGTAAGTAGGGTGTTTGCGTTGGAACTGTCCAAGGTCCTGCCCACCCTTATGCCACCATTGGTTTTGACTGCTAATGTTCTCCCCCAGCTAGTCTCCTCTTTCTTCTCCCTTCTGCCCAACATTTGTGATTTGGGCTTATTAAGCAGAATTCATCCAACCTCACCAACACAATGTTGAGAAGAACCCAAGACAGGAAATCCAAATTTTCACTGAAAAAAACTTCTCTCTAACATACAGATCTGCTTCACTGTTGGGTTGAAATCAACTTTCTAGAAAGAAGAAGGGGAACAACACTCACACCTCCTATGTTTCTATTCATCATCATCCTTGCATCTTGTAACCTTAGGGCAGAAAAGAAAGAGGAAAGAGAAGGATATGAAGGACGGGAAGAGACAAAGCCTTATTGGGTAAACATTCAACCTGTTTTTGGAAAGGTCCACTCAAGTGGCTAAGACATTGACTGGAAGGCCGGCGGTTTGATTCCCAAGTACTGCAGGACAGAATAAGCCCCCGTCTTTGTCCCAGCTCCTGCCAACCTAGCAGTTCGAAAGCAAGAAATTGCAAGTAGATAAACAGGGACCACTTCGGTGGGAAGGTAACAGTGTTCCGTGCGCTCCGATGTCTAGTCATGCCTGCCACATGACTACAGAAACGTCTGCAGAAGCAGACAGCGCCGGCGCTTCGGCTTTGAAACAGAGATGAGCACTGAACCCTAGAGTCAGATACGACTGGCTTTCAAACAAGGGAAACTTTCACCGTTACATTACCAACTTCCACAAGGGTCAGGTTCATAATAAGGGGGGGGGAGGCCAGATTATGATTCACTAGGGTTCAAAAACCATTCCTTCTTCATCTGGAATTTGTCAGCGTAAGAATAATTTTGAAACACATATAATCTTATTTGTAACTTATATTTATTGTGGAGTTAGCATGTTGTCATTTTTAAAATTTTGTCGCTTAGCGGTGAGTCATTTAAACCTCCCTTGTCCACCCACCCTTTTTTCGGTAGACTTTATCTAAAGCTTTCCCCATAAGATGTAGATGACGCAGTTAACATTTATCTGATCGAGGATGTTTGGTTAACATCTTCCATATTTCAAAACAAAAAAAATGCACATTGCTCTTTGAAACCAAAACTATGCTAAGTATTAGCTGAGGCCCTCAACGATATAACAAATACATTCTATAATTTTTTTGGGTTTCTTATCTGAGAATCTCTTTGTCTTTGATCAAGAGATGGGCAACTGCTGCAATTTTGTGTGCGCTCAAGAATGAAAAGGCCATCAATATTTATTTTATATTTTTTGGGGTTCTTGCCAGCAAAGATGAATCAAGTGATAGTTTACATTCTTAGTTTTTATTGTTAAAAGGCTAGACGTAAGCTGAAAAGCAGCGGTATGTGCTGAAATGGCAGATAGATCATAGTTTCTGCACATAATGCGAGAAAGCCAGAAGTTGAGAAGAACTGGCTGGGGTATCTCAGTCACAAATCAGGTGTCATGGGACCACAGAGGAGAGGGTTATGGCAGATGTTCGGAAGATGACATGAACCTCAGAGGTGTATGACCCTTGCATATCACCACAGTCCCTACTCCAGAGTAGCCCCTGGGATATAAAAATTGGCTGCTCCGGAGTTCATTAATCTGTGCTCATTGAACTCTATAGACACACCTGGAGTTCCCAACCTTTATAAGCCATGGGCCGGGTCACTCCCCCTCAGATAGCTTCAGGGGACGGATGGCCATTTTGCCCTTCCTCCACCACATGGCCCTTCCTGGTGTGGCGGATGTGGTGGTGGGGCCACATGAAATGGTGCTGTGGGTTGTATCTAGCCCATGGGCTGCAGGTTGAGAATCCTTTAGGAAAGAGAAGTATTCCAGTGTTGTTCCACAGTTCCTCAACAATTCAGTTCCAGGCCATTTCCCCATCCTGAATTCTTCCTCTCACACCGTAGGGAAGGCGAGGAAGAGAAAGTGGTTACCTCCTCGGCCTGTGTAGCCCTGCTCTATTGATTAGCATTTCCCCTGTAATGCTCCGCAGTTCGTTTATGCAATCAAAACAGCTGAAATATTTGAAACTCCTGCGGCTCACCATATGTCTCATTTGAATGAACACGGCTTTCGGCCACATCTGTTTGAGACCCGTAGTAAATCTCCTCGTGGCAGAAGAAGCCAAGTTGGAACTGGTGATTGTTCCTCTAATATCACCCCCAGATTCTTCACTCCAAGCTATGGGGGATGGATTTGAAACCACTTTAAGGTAAAGGTAAAGGTTTCCCTTGCTCGAAAGCCAGTCGTATCCGACTCTAGGGTGCAGTGCTCATCTCTGTTTCTAAGCCGAAGAGCCAGCGCTGTCTGCTTCTGCAGACATTTCCGTGGTCATGTGGCAGGCATGACTAGACACCAGAGCGCACGGAATGCTGTTACCTTCCCACCAAAGTGGTCCCTATTTATCTACTTGCAATTCCTTGCTTTCGAACTGCTAGGTTGGCAGGAGCTGGGATGAAGACAGGAGCTCATTTCCGTCCTGCAGTACTCGGGAATCGAACTGCTGACCTTTAGCTGCTCCTTAAGTACTGAAGAGAGTCTTTGTTTTTTAAAGAAAATATCTATATAAAAGTTTATGAGGGAAGACGAAAGGCTACATTTTGCTCAGGGTTGTCCATACTGACAAGCTAAGTAGGAGTTTTCAACGTTGGCTTGGGTCACACTCCTTCAGACGGCTTTGGAGGCCAGATGGCCATTTTGCCCTTCCTCCACCACATAGTACTTCCTGGTGTGGTGGTCATACCTGTCAACCTTCCGGATTGGCCAGGATTTCCCAGTTTTCGGCGCTGATTTGCACCATTTTCCGCCCCGCACTGCTGAAACCCCGGAATTTGGAAGCGGGTTCACCCTTCTGCACAGGTTGCCTTCTACACATGCGTAGAAGGGTTTTACGCTTGTGTAGAACCCTTCTACGCATGCGTAGAAGGCTACACATGTGTAGAAGGCTACGCATGTGTAGAAGGCTACGCATGCATAGAAGGGCTATGCAAGCGTAAAACCCTTCTACGCATGCATAGAAGGCAACCTGTGCAGAACCGTTCTGTGCAGGTCCTGGATTGGCCGTAGCCGTGGTTGACAGGTGTGGTGGTGGTGGCAGTGGGGGGCCACATGAAATGGTGCCATAGGCTGCATCCGGCCCACAAGCCACAGGTTGAGAATCCCCGAGCTAAGCGGAAAACAAAATCACACTTGATAGAGGTTGAGGGGAGGGGGAAACGAGCTTTTTGGAACATTTCATATATTTTTTGTCATGTCGCTTTGAGATTCGTTTCCTCAGCTTCGCCATGTTTTGAATGGATACCTCATGTGAAACCTGGCTTCCAGGCAATATACACAGTGTTTTGGTCAGGGAGCCAAACGTGAAATGGAGAACATGTGCAGCGGAGGAAAAGAAGCACAATGCAATACCCTTGGTCCACTTTGCAGCATGCCGGCAAAAACGCGGCGTACTAATAGACAGCGGAGCCTAGATAAACAAGGCTTTGCCATCTGGTGTTTGGGATGGGAAGGGAACTCAAAGCATCTTTCTTTGCTGGTGAGGAGAAAAGATGGGAATAGTCTTCAAAGGGGGAAAGAACAATAGGAGATGTAATTGAGCCTGCCAGCAAAACGCCGAGTTTCTAAAGGGTTTTTGGCTTACAGTGCTGTAAAGCAAATATATGATAGGGCTATTTCCCCCCTTGTCCTGCTTCTGGGCTCCTCGGGGAGATTTTCTTGGCCTCTGTAAGAAGAGAAATGTTAGGATAGATGTCTGCTCCAGCAAGATTTGTCTCTCGTCTCTCAAATCTCACATTCTTTCTACAAGAGAGATGGAGTGAAGGATAGAAAACTCTTTCTCCCACGTTAGGATGTCTCTAACCTCAACAGATAGCCCCCATCTTGAATACAAAAGAAGTGAATGTGTGTGTCTGTGCATGTGCGTGCATGTGTGCCTGCATGTAAATCTTATCAAAAGCTGAAAAGTCAAGGGTGTTATCTTTCACTTGGGCTGGCCTGCCATGTCGGTATTGAAAATGAGCAGACTTATAGAATAGAAAGGATCATTTTCACTTTTATCTAATTCCAATATCCTAAGATTTACATCCATGATGTGTTGTTCCACGATGGACAGTTCTCACCAGTTTGATTTCTTTTGTGTTCAGATTCTGCTAAATCTCAAGTTCCTTCTACCTCCCCATGTGAAGAAATTTGGGTATATTTTTATTGACAAAGAGCTGAACTGAAAAATGTTGTCCCAACCCGTGGGATATGTGTGACGTGTATGATCATTAAAATGCACACACCAAGCCAGGTAGAAGTCGGTTTGCAAACATGTTGATGCTACTTTCATCTGATTCACCTTCATATAAAAATCAAGGAGTCTGGTGGCCAGATTAAAGCAGCAGCGTTTTGTCAAGGTGGTTGTTATTTGCCGATCATCAGTGTGCCATGATCTTATCAGTATACTCATCTTAGCAGTTGCTCATGTTCAGGGTCAGCACAAGTGTGGCATATAGTTTTGCCTAGACTGCTTGTGTGACCAATGGCACAAGCACTTTTGCAAACAGTTGCACGTGGGGTTCCACTAGAGTTGCAAAATGGTATTTTTGGTGGGTGGGTGGGTGGAATTTCTCAACTAGCTTTGGTCGTTTCCAACCTCTGGCTTTCATGGGTAGTTGTAGAACCACTTAACGCAAATTGTTCTGCGAATGTATGCACATCTTCCGCGGAGCAATCCAGCTGACTTTTGCTCAACTGGAGTCAATTTGGAGTTGAGCTGTTACGCTATTAGGCAATTATGACATGACATTGCTAACATTTGGGCTTTGAGAGTGTGTTCTGCTAAAAGCTTCATTTGATAATGACATGCCGTTGCAAACTCCCAAGTAGCAGTAATGAAAACCAAGTAGATGTTTACAGTTCCTTTCCCACAAACAACTCTTTTTTTAAAAAAATGTGCTCAGTTTGCCTCCATGTGTCATTGTTTATCAGCTTTACTGTAACCAAATTTCCTGTTTTCTCTGTTGATGAATTGAAACGGCTTCTTTGTCTATGAGAGCCGATGCCTCCTAACTCATCTGAGGTCGATTGCTCTGCTGCCGGGTTCGAGCAGAGAATCTGAACGCAAGGGTGGGGGAATTCCCATATAGAGAAACATGGAAAGAAGGGAAACTTGCAAAGCCATCAGGCCAATGGCCAATCTTTCCCTTTCTTTCTCTTTCATTCTAGAAAATCTATAGAGGAGAAAAGGGAATTATAGCATAGGAGAAAGTCTTCTTTTTCACGTGTCGTATCTGATTCCGAATATTGGTTATCCTCATGGTGATCAGCCATGAAGGTTGTCCTGGGAACAACATGATGCAGTGGCTTTCCATTTGCCTTCCACATTGCAGCATGACACCCATACCACTGATCCAGTTCCACGGGTCACTTTCTGGTCTGGAGTGACGTGTATGATATGTGTGACGTGTATGATATGTGTGACGTACCCTCCATCAAGATGGAGTCAAGTGGGGTTTCATTCACTTGAGGACCATCACCCTTCCCTGTGGACTTCGCCACCCAAGGCCATTAGTCCTTAGGGTAGTCAGGTTAGTTAACTGCCACCTAATCATTTGTTTTCGTGTCAGCAATTACTCTGGGTTGAAAGGATTTTTTTTCAGGGGACGCCCAAATGAGACTCCTTTCATGTCCCCCATCGTGCAGCTCTCAGGAATTGAACCCATCTTTCCAGTCTCCAAACCTCGCGCCTTAACCACTAAGCCACTGCTGGTGACTCTCCGGCAGTATGGTCTACTCTATTACCATAGCAGGGTAACCTGGCCAGGTTTCATATGAGAGGTTGGCATTGTTTAATAAGGCCACAAACAACGTCCCCATAATGTTTAATATTGGCCAATTGAGTTTCATCCTTTCTCCTCTCCTATGTACTTGGACCTCCAATCTCAAGCATACACATTGTCTTCTTCTCTCCCCTTCGCTTTCCATCCAACCCAACCCAATTTCTCTGAGAGCTTTGCCTTCACCACCTTGACCATAGCTCAGTCTGTCACTAAGCCTTGTTAACATCATGCCCTGGCAAAATGTTCCTTCTTGTGACTGTACAAAAGGGTTCTGCCATCCAAGATAACCACCAATTAGCCACAGTGGAGAATCCAAAGAAGTGCTCACTCCCCTGGCTATAATTGAAATAAAACAAAGCATCCCTTTTTTCCAACATCTGGGCAGTTGTTTTCTTTCTATATCATGAACATGGAGCTTAAATCCTATGAAATAGCCATTTTTTTCAAAAGTGGTCCTTCCATTTTTTTTAAAGGTAAAAGGAGTATTTTCCACATCATGTGGCCCATTAAAACATCTTGACAACTTTAGAGACACAGGGGACTTACTACGAACCACATGTGAAAACCGCCCAAATCGATCTTTGAGGCCCCTATTAATAATCTAATATGCTTGGCAGTTCTTTTCACGTACCGAAGCCAATTTCCTCACATATGTCACCGTGTCTCTCTGAACACTTGGTTCAATTTTGGGAGAATTAAGATTTACACCTAATAAAACCCAAGGTCCAAGTTTTATAGGAAATTTTGAGGCCTTTTAAAAACAAAATCTTCAGGTGATATCTGCAGTATTTAGCTCAGGATAACCACTTTAGCTAAGCACGGCCGTCTTACTTACATTGTAAGCTTTCCAAGTGATTAATTTAAGCACACAGAAGTAATGGCTAACTGGAAAGTCTGTACTACTCTTACACCAATTAGTGGTGCTCATATTTTTTTGAACTTCAACTCCCAGAAGCCCTAGCATTAATCAGGGATGTCTACGGGTTAACATTGAAATCTTCTGGCAGACCAAAGGTAGAGAACCTTTCTCACAAAGGTCCCAGGATTTTCCCTCTCCTTCTTAAAATTGGAGCTGCACGTTACTCAGGAGTAACAATCCTTGTTTCTCTCATCTTATCCAGTGACAGTGGGAAAATGCCAAACAAACCACAGATTGTGTAACTTGTTTTTTGTGTGCAAGTTAAACAATGGCTTTTGTCTTGTTTGTGGACTGTTAAGAATCAAAAGCATTGGATGGGTTGTTTGTGTCTTTTAAAAATACAATTAGTCAGTTATTGTGTTCTTGATATGCAAGCTCTGCTTGAAGTGGCATCAATTTTGCATAGTTTCTTTAACTTATTTGTGTTCTGGATATGAAGAATCTGGGAAATCTTGAAATTTGGACTGGTCTTGCCCTATTGAGACATCTTACATCTGTGATGAATTTAGCAAATATTCTACACATCCTGACTTCAGCCACTTGCAGTCAAAAGGATATGTTTCTAAATCAGTCTTCAAAATCAGGAGTGCAATAGAAGTCTGTCTGGCCAGGTTATCCTGCTATGGTAATAGCAGTAACTCAACGCCAAGTGTCAGCCGGTGGTTAACTAACCTGATAACCCTGAGGACTAACAGATTTGGGTGCCGAAGTCCACAGGGAAGGGTGATGGTCCCCAAGTGGATTAAATCCCACTTGCATCCATCTTGATGGAGGGCAACAGCATCATCCATCCTGGCCTGGGGACAATGAGGAATTTGCATGCCAAAAGGGCTCAGGACCAGAAAGGGACTCATGGAATTGGATCAGTGGTACGCGGGTCCCACTGTGATGAGGAAGGCAGATGGAAGGCCACTGCATTATATTCTCAGGAGAGTCTCCATGGCTGACCACCACAAGGAGCACCAATATTCAGATCTGGATATGGCAGAACAAGAAGAAGTTTGCAAGAGTTGGGCTCATTTTTTCTTGGACAAGAAAGCCATATTGCAGTAGAACCTCTGATAAAGTTCAAACTCCGTTCCACAAGTTTGGACTTTTTCTGATTTTGGACTTTATCCAAATCAAATGGGCGATGCATCGGATAATGTTAAAAAATGGACTTTATTCAAGGTTCCTGTACAAAATACCTCGGATAACGCCCATTTTTTTTAGCGGTTTGGACTTTATGCGATCCACACGTGTGCATGGAAACTGCGACTTTATCTGAATCGGACTTTATCCGAATCAGACTTTATCCGAAGTGCCACTGTATTTATAAAAGTATCCCCTTCTTCTTGCATCCATATTATTTAGTTTTCTTCCAAAGCCAACTGTATGCCGGGGTTTTTTTCGTGGCACGTACAGAAAAAACTGCCGTTTGGAGGACGAAAGAAGAAGAAATAATAAATAAATAGACAAAGTGGCTGGATGCCAGCATTAAAATAAAAAGAGGGAGTCCCTTTTCATTGTGCATAAATTAGCCCATTCACTCCATCCAGGATTGCTGAGCTTAACATCTCATTAGTCAGACCTGTTTGGGCATCCTCTCAGCCTCATGATCTTGGGAGGGGGGAGCAGGAATTGTACACCTTCTGTTGAGCTCCACCATAATGCGCCCTTTTCAACATTCATCATCCAAACAACTTGGGGAGGCTTTCGCCCCAGAGAAGAATGGAGAAAGAGCTCACCTAGATGGAAGGAGGAAGGGGGAGACTCGGCCCCACGGCTTCCTCTGGTTGAGTCCCTGTTTATCTGAAAGGATCTCGGGGCTTACCGTGAGCTGCATTCAAATCTTACACAGCTGCTTTCAACGGCTTGGGGCAGTCTTTGGTTTTCCCTTCCCATCCTTTCCATTCCAACATCCCGTCACCTGTTTATCCCTCCCAAAAGTCCAGATTGCTTTCTCACTCTTTCTCTTCCGCATTTCTGCTTTCTTTCCCATCACACTCTTCTCTTTTTTCATTTTTTCCACCCTTCTCTCCCACACACAGGCAACTGTGTGTTCCTTGTTCGTTTCCCCCCTTTCCCGGCTACACACTGATGCCTCTGTTCTGCTTTGTGTAACCCTTCCTCTCCTGTGCGTGTCTGCCTTAGCATCCCGAAAGCTTAACACAGGGATTCTCAACCTGCGGCCCGTGGGCCAGATGCAGCCCGTGGCACCATTTCATGTGGCCCCATACCGCCTCCACCACACCAGGAAGTGCCATGTGGTGGAGGAAGGGCAAAATGGTCATCCGGCCCCCGAAGCTGTCTGAAGGAGTGTGACCCGGGCCCCAGCTTAAAAAAGGTTGAGAACTCCAGGCTTAACTGAATGCATGACCAGAGATTATGACCAGGTAGTGAACTTACTCTGGGAAGTAACGTTAGCGCTAAGCCACCCTCCCCTCTAAGCGAACTGAGATTTGAAAATAAACAAACCAAGACTCAAGATTGGAACAAAGAGCTGTGTATGGTCACGGATTCTTCTTGTTGGGATGGAGAAGAGGCCTTACATCATGAGAAGGGTTGGGAGGAAAAATACTAAAGACAACCAGCGCTGAATCAAACATAATACAGAACAAATGTCCCCGCTGGAAAAACCCAAAGTTTATGAGTGGCATAGCGCACGTGAGCTTATTGTAAATTGAGAGTTAGACATTCATTCTCAAACTGCAGATGGGGAAACGGTTTCTCCTTCGAATAAGAAGACACACTCTGAAAGGGTCTGAGTAGAAATGAAACAATCGTTTCCTGCACAGGCTTTGTGTATTTGTGTAAAACGCAGAAGGCTGCACATTGCAGTAACTATGGCCTTGATGTGTGGAGGTTAGATTGGGAGGCTTGTTCGTGTTTTGGCCAACAGCCAAGGTCTGGCCAGGTTATCCTGATATGGTACAGGACAGTCTCCATGGCTGATCTCCATGAGGATTGCCAACATTTGGATTTGGATACTGCAGAAGAAGAAGAACAACATTTATGTCCAAGCCGTAGGACTACTACCTTGGGGGGCTGTGGTGGAACAATTCCCTAAAACCGTAATGACGAACCTTGGCACTCCAGATGTTCTTGGACTTCAATTACCTGAAACCCAAGCCCCTGTGAATCCACACAAAGGGGTTTACTGTGATTCATCCGGCCCACGCCGACCTCGTCACTCCTGGAAATGGAAGTAAAATGCACTCATATGGAGGAAAGGTTAACCCGGAAGAGCCTTAACCGTCCGGGCGCATTTTACTTCTGCTTCCGGGAGCGATGAGGGCAGTATGGACCTGATGAATCACAGTAAACCCCTTTGTGTGTATTCACGGGGGCTTGGGCTTCTGGGAAGTGAAGTCCAAGAACATCTGGAGGGCCAAGGTTCACCATTACGGGCCTAGAGGGAGGGAAGAAGTGCTCCCATTGGGCTGCTGAGCAGAGGGGTGGGGCAAATTCTATGTTGAAGTGACTGACTCCAAGTGACTCCAACCTATGGCACGTGTGCCATAGGTTTGCCACCACTGGATTAGAGGCACGGAGTTTAAACCAAAGATTGTGTGTCCAACTCTTGGGTGGAAATAGCAAAGTGCTACCGAGTCCTTTTCTTGCTTATGGTCTCTTGTAATCGCTTCTTAGTTTATTTTAAAGCTAGATAGTTTGCAAAGCCACGACTTTGGATGTTCGAGTCCTCAATGTGCCTCCAGGGAGAAGAACCACCCTTGTGTATTCATGGGCAAGATATGCAGCCCGAGGGTGCCCCCAGAAGAAGGGAATCGTCAGTCATTTCTCAGCACTCTCTGTCTAGAAAACCCTGGAAAGGGAGGCCATAAGTCTGAATTGACTTATTGGTGCATAAGTATTGTTTGGTGCAGCTCCCATATCATGGCTGCATTGTAGTTCTAATTTTTCAATTCCTGACATTGCCAGTTGCGGCTATGGGAGTGTGTGGTCACCTATTAATTTAACAAATTGCTATTTGGAGAATCGGTTGGATCTTGGTTGAATGGAATTTGCTGCGGAGTAAAAATGCCGTGGAATCTTGCCTAATCGAGTGGGCTCCAGTAGAATTGTATGGGGAAATTGAGGTATAAAATGTGCAGAGCGGAACGACTATTTTAAATTTGATCCCCTCTGATTCCCGAAAAGTCAACGCACGGGAGACATCTGGCATTAGACAAATGACTTGGGGAAGCGCATGGAGTAGTCTGCTCAACAGCTGGCAAGGATGGGGAAATCCTGGAAACACCATCGCTCTCTCGAAAGCATGATCTCATTACTCAACCCTTGACTTAAGGAAAGGAGAAGGCAGAATAGCAATGTTAATTGACCTCTTCCAGAGTTGGGAGAGTAATGCTTGCTCATGCTTTCTGGGAAGTAGTGTCGTCCATCATTTTCCATTGCAGCCCCAACCAAGCACATGTTCAAGAGAGCCCAAAAATTCAGACACCTGTCTAGGTCTGAACAAACCAGCTACTTTTCATCCCCTCTGGAAACAGGGCTTTTGTAAAGCTAAGATGCCATAATTCACCCTTGAAGACCAAGCAACCCAAAAAGTCCCAGTTATCCAACTTTGTGAGATTTCTCTTCTTCTTCTTCTTCTTCTTCTTCTTCTTCTTCAACCTTCAAACAAAAACAGATCCTGTAGGATAAGAGCTGCTATCAGAGTTTAGAAAAGTTACCCTTTTTGGGTTACAACTCCTTTAATTCCCTAGCCTTGCTGGATGGGGATTCGGGGAGACAAACTAAAAATATTTTTTCTCCTTTCTCCTCTGGTTTGGGGGTGGAAGATTCATTCCATATTAAAAAGGGTCTCCTCCCTGATTTGATATTAAACTTTCTTCATCCTGATTAGGGGGTTCAAATGTTTTTGACAGTAACTCTAACATGAGCCAGTAGCAGGCTGGAAGGTATGTTTGCCAAGAAAACTGAAGCAGCTGAACATCTAGTGACAATATGTCTGGGATTATACAGTGCTGGCTCTTTGGCTACAAATGAGGATGAGCACCAAACCCTAGAGTCAGATATGACTAGCTTTTGAGCAAGGTTGACCTTTACCTTTAAGGCTCTGTATTAAAGCAGGGATTCTCAACCTGCAGCCCATGGGCTGGATTCAGCCTGCAACATCATTTCATGTAGCCCTCCCCCCCCCCACCACCACATCAGAAAGTGCCATGTGGTGAAGGGAGAGCAAAATGGCTGTCCGGCCCCCGAAGCTGTCTGAGGGAGCATGGGCTTAAAAAGGTTGAGAACTCCTGTATTGAAGCCTTGTAATATAATCCCTGAGAAAGGAAAGAAATCTGCCATTAGATTTAAAATTATGATAATAATTTCGTGTCAGAAATTATTCTGGGTTGAAAGGATTTTGGCAGAAAAAACGCTGCTCAGGGAACGCCCAAATGAGGCTCCTTTCATGTCCCCCAAGAACTGGGACAGAGACAGGCACTCAATCCATCATGCAGTACCCAGGTCTCGAACTGCCGACTTGCCAGGCTTCCAGCAAACAAGGCGAGCTTCTTAACCCCTGAGCCACCACAGCTCCTAATTTAAAATTAAGGGACGTGTAGCAAAAACCTGGCAGTGCTTACTACCCAACAAGAAGGCTTTTCAATATAAGGGAATAGTTTTCTTCGAGGTGGCATTTCCAAATGGCTCTCGTCTTCTAAGCATAGGAAGAAAAGTATGGGACATTGTTCTGTCTTGCCTTTGAAAGGGACAATTTGGGAATTATTGGCTCTCGTTGGCTGTTGAAAATCCTCGCCTCTCTTGCTGTGTTTGAAGACGCAACTTGCTGCCGGCAAGGCATGAATGCAGAAAAGCCGGAGCAACAATGAAGATTCAGGCCCAGACGGAGCGAAAGTAAAGCTTAGCTTGTTACCGGAGGCCCGTAAGATGAGTGACTGCCTTTATACGTGTGTGTGGGAAAACAAACATGGCTTAATTATTCTGAGATTAGCATGCTCCTCCAATGAATTTAATAGCAGCTGCTGAACTTCATTGAGATGTCCCCGCGGTGAAGAGCAAGGCCATTCATGAAAATTGTTGGTAGAGGGGGGAGAAAACCTCACACACAAAACTTGCCTATCAACTTGGATTTGTCTTTGCGGAAACCGGCGAAGGTCAAGGAGTTTTGGGCACCTGCGGGGGAAAAAAATGAAATGCTAGACTTGGGAAATTTTGGATTGTCGGTCGGGGCTTTCAGGAGAACTGAGACTCGGCTTCCAGAGAGAAGGCTTTTCTATGCTGGCGGGCTCGCCCATTCAATGGGTCCTGGCCAGGATTGTTCAGGTTGAAAAGTAACTAATTGTCCTGTACGTGTTCATTAACAGAAAGGCGCATTTGAAGTTTCATTAGGGACCAGGGGCTATGGCTGAGAGTCTCATCCTGAGAAGACGTCTCGTCTTGATGGCGCATGGGAACGTTTCTGTACGTAGGCATGGAGGGTTCTTGGGTGGAATGAAGTGTTTTGTTTGTGCGAACAGGTGTCCGATGACTCTGTCTTACTGGAAAGTATGGATGTCTTTCCCGAGAAGCAGCCCTTGCTAATTTCCAACTCTTCAATCAAATGTGTTTTTACTCTTCACTTAGTTGTGGCTTGTTGGGTTTGGGTAGAGAGTGTGGGATCGGGCCCAGCAGTGCCGATATTTGGACATAAGTGGGTCCATCCCATGGACCCCCCAAAACTCTGACCCACTTTATGTTTGGTGTCTTCCCCTCCATTCCCTGTCTTTTTGAATGAAAAACTTCATTTTGAAAAGCCTATGACCACAATCGCTTTAAAATAGGCACGCTGATAAAGTTTGCAGTGAAGACCTAAGCTGGGAGGAAGGATAATTAAGGCAAAGTTCTCCCTTGCTTGAAAGACAGTTGTGTCTGACTCTAGGAGAAGGGTGCTCCTCTCATTTTACATCCAAAGACCTGGTGCTCTCAGTGTCTGCAGACATTTCCGGGGTCATGACTAGATGCCTGAATACATCGGACGCTGTTACCTTTCCTGCCGAGGCTGCACCTATTTATCTATTTGCAGTTTCTTGCTTTCAAGCTGCTAGGTTGGCATGAGCTGGGACAGAGATAGGAGCTCACTCCATCTTGCAGCACTCAGGTCATGGACTGCTGACCTGCCGACCTTCCAGCCATCAAGCTCAGCATCGTAACCACTTTTACAGTGCTTAAAATAGAATAAATGTTGCTTTATAATGTGACTTTCCAGAAATAGAAAATGACTTTGACAAGGATAAATCGTCTGTTGCTGCATTCCAGAACAGCTGTAGTAGTAATAGCTAGTGATGAATGAATTCATTTCTCTCCCCTTTCTTTTCCCCACCATAATTTGTCTTGAATTGGCTTGTCTGGGAGTGCCAAGCGGTTTCCCAAATGGTCTGTGTCAGAATTGGATCCCATCATACCTTCTCTCCATTGGGGCAGAGCATGGTCGAAATCCACTTTCCAGACCTCCTCATCTCTCACCGATCTCATGTTTTCCCCAAAAAAAGAGTACAGATGACAAACTTGTTAAGTTTCTCTTCTTTTGCACTTCTCTGATCGCCACTTGCATGTTCTTTACACCTTTCTTTTGCATTGAGTTGTCAGTCTCACTGGCTGAAATCCTGTTCCATTTGTTGCACCTCGTAAGGTAGACAAGGCTCTTGTATGCTCCCTTTATGGGGAAGCCATGGGAAAGGACGTCTTTAATTTCTGGAGTTTTCCATTGGCTGGATGATTGTACTGATGGTAGAAAAATTTGGAAAAGAAAGACCCATGGACATCTCATTACCTCTAAGGGCTTCACCACAATCCACAAAAAACCTCTGGGTTTTGTAGGTGTTTGAAAGTTTTTCATTCTCTGAGAAGTTGCTGTGGCTAATTAATGTGTGGTTGGGATATCATCCTTTTCTCATAATTTCTTTTAGGATGGTTCCACAGCCATTGAAGTGGCTTCTCAGTTTTATAGCCGTGTAGTGTAGATGTTGAGGCTGTGGTGGTTTAGGGGTTAAGATGCTGAGCTTGACGGCCGGAAGGTTGGCAGATCAGCAGTTCGAGACCTGAGTAGTGCTTGACGGGGGTGAGCACCAGTTATCTGTCCCAGCTCCTGCCAACCTAGCAGTTCAAAAGCAAGAGATTGCAAGGAGATAAATTAGGTATTGTGGTGGTGGGAAAGGAAACACCATTCCGTGCACTCCGGCATCTAGTCCTGCCTGCCACCTGACCACGGAAATGTCTACAGACACAGGCAGCATTGACTCTTTGGCTGTAAACAGAGGTGAGCACCATCCCCTAGAGACGGACACAACTGGCTTTTGGGCAAGAGAGATATCTACCATTACCCTTACTTATACTACCCTTGTAGATGTTGTCAGTAATTCCCTGTTTTGCCCTTTATGAGCTCCGCACAGATATGACTACATGGATATGATGTAGCGTTTGTGTTCCCCATGCACAGTGCCGAAAGGGAAATAGTGAACAATTTCCATGTTGCATTTTAACTGAGCTTCTTCCAATTCATTGTGCGAAAATGCAGGGCATTCAACTGTTTTACTTCCCAGGCATCAATTTAATTTGTGGCATTTAAAGGCCGTACATTTTTGCGTTCCTCACTTTAATTGCTTGGCGTTTCAGATGCTTTTCATTTTCAGTCACCCTTCTCAACCCAACTCTTTTCACCCCAAACCATATGTTTCTGCACTCTACCCATGGTTGTCCATGAAACATTGTTCCTTGGTCAGAGTTCGACTCACTGCTATGTCACTTTATAGCGGCGGTTGTGGTTTAATTAAAATGTTAGAGCCACGCCAGCGGCCGAGGCCCAGCGGGAAAGAGAGAGAGTGGGAAGAAGGCAAATATAATCGGAAATAGTGTGATAAATGGATTCAGACCCGGCATCCGATGTTATTGCTTCCTTTGCGAGCGCCGCTGGAGCGCAAAAATGTAAAATATTCAAAAATATTGTTAATGGAACTCTTTAAACAGTGGGAATGTTATTGGGAGCCGGCATTGGCCATGAGCTAATCAAAATTTAGCATTTTAATTAGGTGTGATCTAATCAGCTTTTACTGCTCCAGCGCAAGGGAAATACTTCTTTCTTTCAATCCACGGTGTAATTAACAGATTTTTTTGAGTCATTTCCATCATCTCTGTTTCTTTTGCATCTCTTGTTTTCTCACACATGTGGCCTTACTTGTGGGCACAGTCACGCATTGCCTCTTAAATTGCATTGTCTAAAGCCGTCATAAATATTGCGAAACACAATGTACTTAATTGGCCATGGTTTGATTCTGTTTTTCAGAAGAAGACCATGTAGCTCTTTGAGTTGGTTCTAATTATTTTCTCCGCATAGGGGGTGTTGATTTTTACAAACAATGTAAATGCAGCTAAACATTTTTGCTGTCAATTCTGGCCAAAGCGGCTTGCTTTAGACGGCTGATTTACTGTGCAAAAACCCAGAAGGCAACAAATTGCTCCTTCCAGCTCAGTTAGCCTATGATATCTCAACCTTTTTAATCCGTGGGCCAGACCATGCCCACTCAGACAGCTGAGTGCGCTGGACTGGTGATTTCCCCTGCTGTAAACGCTGCCATAAAATGCGCCTGTGGCTGTTATAAACGCATTTCTGACCGATGCGGGCACATTTATGGCTGTTGTAAATGCATCCATTTCTGGTGGTGGCAATGTTGACGTGGGGCACATGAAATGGTGCCACGGGCCAGATCTGGCCTGCAGGTCATAGGCTGAGGAGCCCTGTTCTATGACATTGTAATTTGTATTAGGAAAACTCAAATTTTGTGCAAAACCCCTTCTGTTTTGTGCAAAATACAATTCTCTGCTAAAGTTGGCTGTTGCAGAAGCTACTGTCTTGTTTCGTGTTGATGCAATAGTGAAAAATCTTATAGCATTTGACTTTAAAAACCATCAAACAAATGGGTCCTTCTTTGGCACAGAGGAGAAAAAATTACAAGTATGTGTTACATTGTACATCAGCTCAATCACAATGTGAACAGAAATCCTGGCGTGAATTTGTTTCAATATTCTAATCCTCAGTCTAATGGATAAATGCTATTTTCTTGCTTCCTTGCCTCAGGCTATTTGCAAACATCAAGGACAGCAGCTCAGAATAAAGAATAATGGGTGTGTAACTTTTAAATACCCCTGGATTCTAGATGAAGGTTTTAGCTCCTTGCTTCGGGTTCTCCTATTGTTTCTTTGTAGTGTTTCCCTTTGTAGTGTGTTGTTAGCCACCTTGAAACCTCTGTAAAAAGTTGTTAGAAAACCTATGGATGTGGGAACAGAAAAGAGGTAGCATTTCCCACATATTTGTGATGAAGGGCAGCATGTGTGTGTGTGTGTGTTCTCGTGTCAGAGATTACTCTGGGTTGAAAGGATTTTTGCAAGAGATTCCCAAATGAGGCTCCCAGTGAGCAGGCAGGAGAAAGGTCTTGTTTAGAACATCTGGAAGCCATTTCTTAGGTCCTGGAATTGCTTGCCCAAGGAATGCAAAATGCAAGACCATGTGCTGGCGATGTCTTGATTGATTGTATCATTTGCTCATTGATGTTCCCCATGAAATTGTGGTGCTTTTTTTTTAAAAAAAAAAGCACACATACACAAATAAAGAATGAAAGGAACGGCTGACACCTTCGAAGGCATTGCATTTCCAGTCTATGAAAACCAGAATTGTTCATCACTGTTTTCAGATGTATCTCATTGAAGGAATATTATATATTATATTTTATGATGGACCCAATGTTCTGGAAGCCCTTCAAAAGACTTGGCTGAGGACTTGTGTTTGGTTTTGGACCAAGAGACCCTGAATTTCCTCCATCATCCTAGGAACACAAAGGGGTCTGAAAGAGTGTCTGACTTGAAGTCATCCCGTTGGCTCTTGCGTCTTGGCAGCAACCAGGAGCCTCCTTGTCTTCTCACTTGGCCAACGTTGCCCTGGTTGATGGCTCTTTCCTGTATCTTTAAGAAGACACATTCTGCCTAGTACAGAAGAGATAATCTGGGCAAGGTGCCATTTTGTTTTCGCTATTTATCCGTTTCATTTCATTTGCTGTATGGAAATGAGAAAAGACTGCAACTGATGAAGAACCTCTGTGCTAGTTTTATGTTACTCTGCAGGAGAATAGGCTAGTCCAATGTGGTTACAGATCAATGCATGCAAAGCAGTGAGATTGGTCACAGGATTCCTTAAACCAACTCCGATACCAAAAAGCGCATTACTTAGCTGGCATTCCTCCATCAAAATTCCATCGAGAAAATGGTGCTCAGAAAGAGTGGGTCAAAGCAAGAACCTTGGAAACACACTTGCTATTTGATCACCAACCACCCAAGCAGAAACTGAAGCCAAGGCATCGCTTCCTCACAACTTCTATCCCTCCGAACAACCAGCCCCCACAGACTGCCTTAAAACTATAGAAGGTGAGCAAGGAGCTACCAGATAACTGGGCAGAACCACAGGACTCTCTACCACCTAGCCAAGAACAACCATGGCCCATGTGGAAAGCTTTAAATAGACTGCATGCAGGGGTAGGAAGATCAAGGGCTAATCTGAGAAAGTGGGGCTTCCCTATAGATGGTAGCCTGTGTGAATGCAGAGAAGAACAAACAATCGTCCATATGATACAATGCACATGATGCCCCTCAACATGCACTGAGGAGGACCTTATTTTTGCAAGAGGAAATGCTGTTGAGGTGGCCCAATATTGGGCAGATGGATGCCATCTAGTCCTTTTAATTCCTTTTGGTCTTAGATATGTTAATTTTAGCTTTGTATGTTATTCTATGCTGGTGGTGCCTCTGACACGAATAAAAGAAACTGATGAAAGATCTTCTCCCTGAAGCCCTTCTAACGTCTTCCTGGGGGCCGAGTAAGAAGAGACCTCATTCAGGTGGCCAGTTGCCCAACCAAAAAAAGATCACGCTGAAAATAGCCCAGTGTATGTTTCACTGTTCTGTTTGCCTTGTAGGTGTAAAGGAAATCTCCAAGACCCTGCCAAAATCTGCCAGATCTTTGTGTGCACGTCCAATGTTTGCACAGCTCCTGTGTCAGTGAGCTAAACGGGCTGCCAAATAGCCTTTCGGCGTAATTGGCAAAGAGCTGACCAAGGATACACACAGTTCTAACCAGTCCCTGCTTGTAATTAATTCCAGAGAGAGATTTATCGCAGGGATATATGTCTTTTCCCCATGTACATTCCTGAAGATTTGCTTAAAGATTGAGATAATTGGAGACGTTCGAAATTAGCCAAGACAATGGCTATTCTGGCTGCGCAACATTTTATTTCTGAACAAAGAAAATTCCATTCCTTTACTTCACATCAGCGGTGCAGATTTCCACCGTTGCTTGTTCATTTTGCCAGGGGTGTGTAGTGGTTGGGCAGAAGGTATTCCATGGGACTAAAGGAGAAACAGGTTTACGAACCCAAGCATGGAATGCACTAGTTATTAGATCTGGGATAGGGCTGTGCACCGTTGTGAGCTAATTTAGGATGCGTCTCAACTCATGTGCCTCATTCATCTTGATCTACTTTATGTCCCAGATCTGAACTGCTTTATAAATTTGTGTTAGGTGAAATATGACAATATGTAAGGCCTACATATTTCAATGAGTGTCGGAGTTTTCCTTATTGGGTCAAGCAGGCAGACGCAATCCATGACCCATCTGGTTCAGTTTGTCCTCCAGATTTGAATCAGTTTAGAAACACATTTCCTCTTTCTCCAGAACTGGATCAAGCTGTTCTGTTTCAGTCTGGACTTTCTAAAAAAATAAAAATAAAAAATCAGCGATGTATAATTTGTATGCATCTGGTGAAGGACTCATTCCAGCCAGGATATTAACAGCAGGAGACATGGAAAAATCTGTCAGTAGAACTGGGGAAGGGCCTTTTTTTGGATTA
Source organism: Bradypodion pumilum (assembly GCA_035047305.1). Lineage (NCBI taxonomy): Eukaryota > Metazoa > Chordata > Lepidosauria > Squamata > Chamaeleonidae > Bradypodion > Bradypodion pumilum. The sequence continues at coordinate 25,513,573 of JAWDJD010000012.1, read as the reverse complement.
CAGATCCCATAATACGTCCGTCAACATGTTGGTGAGGGGATTCTGGGAAGTGTGATGTAAAAAACCCACAACTACATTATAACACAAATATATATGAATAGAGGCATGTCAACGTTCAAACTATGGCAACTCAGACTTGTCCAAGAGCTCTAAAAGAGTTTTTGCCAACATTGGAGCCTCCAAAACTGCAGCTCTTGTACTATTCCAGTAAGAAGCCAAAAGCATCCCCAAACTTATAGGTCTTTTCTGCTCCTAATTGCAGGTAGTCACAGATACCTGGCCATTAATACCTGAGTGCTCAGTTCCTGGTCACAGGTTGTGTCTTTAATGCTTTATACTCGGCAAGTGGGTGGAGGATGAAGATAGCCAATCTTCTTATTTATTTTTATTTTTTTTATTTTTTTTATTTATTTATTTCTTAAGGATATAACATAACTACAGTATGCGGAAGCCCAGTCAGTTGCTCCTTGGCTTCTGTCCGAGGTCCTGAAAGACCATTTCTTGGCTGCCTTAGAAACAGGGGGAGCTGCCATATGTTGATGCATACCATTGGTCCATCCAAGAGAGAGCTTGTCCAAATGGACTATTAGCAGCTCATCAGGGTTCTCTCAGCACCCTATGTGCAGATGCCGAGGTATGAACATGGAACATCCTGATGCATGTGGTCTTCACTGAACTACAGTGCTTCTAGTTTCACCACGATGGAATGAGATTGTTCCCTTCAATAGCAGTGGGATATCTTCAGATGCAGTAAATGTTCATACATATATTCATACACCCATAGCCATGAGGTACACCTCTTTGGGGATATTACTCCATTTAAGGAGTTCCATTACTGAAAAAGAGGGGTAAGGGCATGACTTGGGTCATTTCTTGTTTGACCTTTACTTGAGATTGGAGTGAACTGATATCAAGGGATTAGCCAGAAGAAGGCTTTCAGGAAATATCTTAGAGAGGTTATCAGTAGATGGTCATGAAGGTAACCATCTCGGTAACTTTGGTGTGTCCCCATCCATGGTGTAGTAATCAATTCTGATGACAGGCAGCATAACCAGGTCCATTGAAAATGTGTGAAACCAGTTCCAACATTTCAATAGGAGTAGGCAAAGGTAAAAGTTTCCCTTGCTCGAAAGCCAGTCATATCTGACTCTAGGATTCAGTGCTCATCACTGTTCATAACCCAAAGAGCCAGCGCTATCTGCTTCTGCTGATGTTTCTGTGGTCATGTGGCAGGCATGACTAGACACCGGAGCACATGGAACACTGTTTACCTTCCCACCAAAGTGGTCCCTATTTCTCTACTTTCAACTTCTTGCTTTCGAACTGCTAGGTTGGCAGGAGCCGGAACAAAGACGGGCGCTCATTCCGTCCTGCAGTACTCGGGAATCGAACTGCTGACCTCCTGCCTTCCAGTCAGCGTCTTAGCCACTTGAGCCACTGCATTCCCACCATTAGGAGTAGGATTTTTTTTAAAAAATGGCAGATTGGTCTTAATCTTCTGAGCAAGCCACTCTTCCCCCAAAGATGTAGCGCACCGGATGGTTAGCTCACTGCAGTACAATGCTGGTGTAAAAATCTATTTCTTCCTCCAGTTATTATGGGATTTGGAGCAAAGTTCAGTGAGTTTGTAGGCTACTGGCAGATAATGTCATTGTCCATGCTCATCAAAAAGTTCTCCCCTTGACTCTGTGATCTTTGGTTCCTCAGTACCACTGGTCCCAATCCTGGGTTTGCCCTGTCTCCCTTCTTGGGACACCTAGCAAATCCGTCTTACTTCTAGGAAGTTTGGAAAAGAAATTACTCGTTTTGTTATGGGGAGGAGGAGAGGGAACCGACTGCCTCCCTGTGAAACCGAGTCGGACTCCATATAGACATTGAACAGATGTTTAAGGCATTGTTATGGAAGCCCCGTCTAGCCTTGTAAATCTGCACCTCCAGTTTATTTCAAAAGCAACTTGTGTGGGCGACCTGAGGCGGTGGGGGCGAAATGTCTTGTTTAAAAGGCCATTCTGCTCCTTGTATAGTTGCAAAGTTCTGTGTACCTTGCTAGGACTGGATATGCGCATCCAGGCCATGTAATATATTTGTTTCTCAGAAAACCGACTTGTGTTGTATTGAAGTTGTTTCAATTTGAGTCTTTCTCTCCACCTTGCCAGACTCACAAAAAAATTCTAACAAGGTGCGTTGAGTTCAGACAGCATCAACGTGATGCCCTGTGTTGAATGTATCTGTTATATTAGTCTGCACATGACAGGAATACCCATTCTGTGTTCCATGCTGCTCCTTGTCTTTCCTGCTAGTCTGGCTTTTTCAAAATGTACATTTTTTTTTTGCTTTTGCTGTGTGAAAAGACGGGTTGCTCTATCTCCATGAATTTCATTACTTTTGAAATTGAACGAGTGTTATATCTGGTAACTCCAAAAGGTAAGCTATTGCAACTATGAAGATGATCTGGACCATGAAGAGAGGTTACAGGTAACTACATTACACATAGTGCGTTACTTAAAAGCTCCGTAAATCCACAGTTTCTTTTCTGCAGTTCTTGACATCTTGGCCTGACATTACAATTGCTTAAATTCCTCCGGGCTTAAAGTTACCTTTACAGTGATTTCAGTGGGCTATTATATGCTTAACTTAATCTGGATTGCGCCCATTTGAAGGGAGAGCAAGTGGATAAATTGTCAAAATGTCACAGCTTTCCCAAAGAGTTCCAGATTTCCTAAGACAGATAGTAAAGTCCTATAGGTTTTGCCCAATGCGCAATTGATAAAAGAGCAAGATTATTTGGGCCCAACTGCATAATGAGCAGAGGAGGAACTTTGATTCCCAATGGTCATGGAGGCGGAAGAGGCCATGCCAGATGGACTGGCTGAGAAGGCGCGCCTTGTCCATATCCTCAAGGCTGTGGCAGTCCATTGCAGTCCCGATGTTAAATCCTGCATGTCACACTTCATGTGTGCCGTGGGTGATCTCAACCTGTGGTCCATGTGCCAGATGCAGCCTGTAGAACCATTTCATGTGGGCCCCCCACCGCCTCCACCACATCAGGAAGTGCCATGTGGTGGAGGAAGGGCAAAACGACCATCCGGCCCCCGAAGCTGTCTGAGGGAGTGTGACCCAGGACCCGGCTTAACAAGGTTGAGAACCCCTGGCCTAGTTGCTTTCCCCAAACAAGTTTTCCCTCTCAGTTCACAGCACCACTTGTAGGTCACAGAAAGTTCTGGATGATTTTGTGAAATACAGCTTTCATATGTGACCTCACCAGAATTCCTTTGTTGGTCAGATCTCTAGTGCTCAATACTATGTTTCAAGGGTCATTGCCGCTGCAGTGGTCGAGGTGGATGAAGGATAGGTGAAACATCTGTTTCCTGCAAGAGGCTGCTGCTGTTCAAAACATCTGCATTGGTAGCAGATTGACGAAGGTTGCTACATAGGAACTTTAAAGTTTGCTTTTAAAAACAAAGCAGGCAGAGTCAGTCTGTGTACTCTCTAAATTAGTTTGTACATTTGTTCTGATGTAAAGTGAAGGTAAAGGTTTCTCTTGCTCGAAAGCCAGTCGTATCTGATGCTAGGGTTCAGTGCTCATCTCTGTTTCAAAACCGAAGAGCCAGTGCCGTCTGCTTCTGCAGACGTTTCCGTGGTCATGTGGCAGGCATGACTAGACAAGTGCAAGATGGTTGCATCATCTTCAACCTGGACACCCTACAAACCAGTCAAAATCGAGCAAATGTCGTTCGGAATCTATGGCTGGTCTGAATCCAGTGGATATCACTAATAAGAAGTCATTTTCCAGGTTGTGAGTTCGAGAAGAACTGAAACTCCCTATTGGTTTGAGCTGAGATTTCCACAAAGGCAGAGCCAAAATAGCCCGGGAGAGTCAGAGGGGGAATTCGGCAGAGTTTAAGCACATGTGTGTGTTTGATCTAAACAGCTGTTCACTTGGGACGCCCAACAGCTGCTGAGTAATACGGATAGAGAGGAAACTTGCCTCCAGCATATGACAGAAGCGAGTAGTTTGTGTGTTTGCAGCAAGGAAAGATTACCACGATTGGCAAAAAATGTGAACAAAATAATGTGAACAAAATTTAGTCCGGAACGGGCCAGTGGAAGCAGCCAAGGAAGTCCATATTGTGGTCTACACAATTCCTGCTATTTGCTTTCTCTCTATCTATATATGTACAGTATGTGTGATCTTGAAGGAAAGAGGTCTGAAGTCTTCAGCTGGCCCCCTGATCCAGGAAAGCACTTAAACACATGTGTCTTTCCTTCTTAAAAGCATGAGTAATCCATTTGCTAAACTATTCACCCTTGGATTTCCTGGAGTAAACTGAGACCTAATTGGGTTGAGAGGGGGAAAACATGGTGGTGACACCCTTTCCTCCCCCCCTCCCACCCCATCCCCTGCATTCTTGGGAATGTTGTGCGCTCATGTCCACACCTGGATATTTTGCCAGAAAAAGGGTGTGAGATGGATGTTGCATTAAATAGAGAGTGTGCAGCGCAAAAAAAGGGTGTGAGATGAATGTTGCATTGAATAGAGAGTATGCAGCGCAAAAAAAGGGTGTGAGATGAATGTTGCATTGAATAGAGTATGCAGTGCAAAAAAAGGGTGTGAGGTGGATGTTGCATTGAATAGAGTATGCAGTGCAAAAAAGGGTGTGAGATGAATTGTTGCATTGAATAGAGTATGCAGTGCAAAAAAAGGGTGTGAGATGGATGTTGCATTGAATAGAGTATGCAGTGCAAAAAAGGGTGTGAGATGGATGTTGCATTAAATAGAGAGTATGCACCGCAAAAAAAGGGTGTGAGATGAATGCTGCATTGAATAGAGTATGCAGTGCAAAAAAGGGGTGTGAGATGGATGTTGCATTAAATAGAGAGTATGCAGCGCAAAAAAGGGTGTGAGATGAATGCTGCATTGAATAGAGTATGCAATGCAAAAAAAGGGTGTGAGATGGATGTTGCATTGAATAGAGAGCATGCAGCGTCGAAGATTAGAATCTTTTAAGCTGTCGAAAAGCTTGTGCTTATTTTGAGCTGCTCTTAAAAGCAGGTTGAAAACAATGACAGTAAGGCTGAAATCCTGTTGGGTGGGGCTTGAGCATAATGTCATCCTAAACAGATTGCCGCTGATTGAATTCAACTCAATTCAATTCAATTTTCATTTATACCCACGCCAAGGCTGACTCAAGGCGGCAACAACATATCAATACAATACAATATAATAATACAAAAGTAAATTCAATACAAAAATCAATTAAAAATGCAAACCATAAGTAAAAAATAATCTAGCATATACAGAATACAAAAAAAACCAGGAGACAACAAAGTATACAATAATACCCAAATATACAATAATATACAATAATACAGTGTGCAAAAATTACTGTTGTGATTTCGGAGCACATTAGACTCACACCCTGAAAATGGCTTCTTAGTAAGGATATACATTGGATATACAGTACATCCCACTATGGTAATGGAGTAGACCAGTGATGGTGAACCTTGGCACTCCAGCTGTTCTTGGACTTCAATTCCCAGAAGACTTAAGTCTGTATATGTGCAGTATACCCATTTGTGTGGATTCAAAGGGACTTGGGATTCTGGGAATTGAAGTCCAAGAACAGCTGGAGTGTCAAGGTTCCCCATCACAGGGGTAGACTGTATAGCCAGTGACTCAACGCTGAGTGTTGGGTGGCAGTAAATAACCTGACTGGGGCCAAAGGCTACGGGCAGATGAGACCCTTTAGGTGGGGTGATGGCCCCCCTCAGTGGAGGAAATGCCACTGGAAACCAGTGCATTACAGAAGGTGAAAGCATTGTTTTGGGGGGTTATGACATCCAGACTCCCCTGGTGAGCAGCACCAGTGAGATTCTATGGCAGTGATGGCAAACCTTGGCACTCCAACTGTCCTTGAACTTCAATCCCCAGAAGCCCTGATCAGCAGGTGTGTTGACTTGGGCTTCTGGGAATTGAATGAAGTCCAAGAACATCTGGAATGCCAAGGTTCACCATCACTGTTCTATGGGCCGTGGTTTAGAAAGTTAAGCTTCTCAAACGCTGGTGTGTACCTATGTGAGTAAAAGCATGGATTTACCACTCTGTCCGGCACAAGGTTTTCATGTAAGTTCAGTAGGTCAAGGTTGTGTTGCCCGATCCCTCTTTTCCTTCAATGGGTTCTGCAAAATACCCCTTTCCAGTGTCATTACTCATCTGTATCCTCATGGCTGGAGGACATAGGGCAGTTGATGTCCTTTGGGACATTGTCCGCACAGAGATTCTCCTTCCAAGCTCATCCTTGGAGAAGCTGGCCCTGAGGCATAGATTGGTCTGCCTTGAAGCAACCTTAGGAAGGCATCCTACAAAGTTAAGGTTTTCCTGAAGACATTATGATTTGTAAACTGTGGAGTTGTGTACATCGCAATTGATTGTGCTGGATTATTCTCTGGGAAGAGTGGGGCAGGAGGAGCAGTAGAATGGCAACACAACATACTCAAGTTGGGTGTCTCTGACTTAGTGTTAAGATGCTGAACTTGATGACTGCTTGGTCGGCAAGTTAGCAGTTCGAGACCTGAGTGCTGCACAATGGAGTGAGCTCCCGTCTCTGTACCAGCTCTTGCCAACCTAGCAGTTTGAAAGCAAGAAATTGCAAGTAGATAAACAGGCACCACTTTGGTGGGAAGGTAAACAGTGTTCCATGCACTCTGGTGTCTACACATTCCTGCCACATGTCCACGGAAACGTCTGCAGACACAGACTGGGCTTGATGTTTGGCTATAAATAGAGATGAGCACTGAACCCTAGAGTCGGATATGACTGGCTTTTGAGCAAGGGCATCTTTTACTTTTACCTTTACCTAATTGTCTAGAGGCACATTGAGCCTTGGATTCTCCAGTCATGCCCTGGCGGCACTGTGATTAAACTGCTATACTGCAGCAAAAATGTTGTGAATTCACTCCTGACCAGGATTCAAGGTTGACTCAGCCTTCCATCCTACCAAGGTCAGTAAAATAAGTGCCCAGCTCATTGGGGGCAAAGAGTGTGATAAACACTACAGGGTGATATATAAGTGTAATTTCTATTGCTTAGTGCAGGAGTTCTCAACCTTTTTAAGCCGGGGGCTGCATCATGCTCCCTCAGACAGCTTCGGGGGCCAGATGGCCATTTTGCCCTTCCTCCATCACTTGGTGCTTCCTGGTGTTGTGGCGGCAGCGGGGAGGGGCACATGAAATGTTGCCATGGGTCGCATGTGGCCCATGGGCTGCAGGTTGAGAATCCCTGGCTTAGTGCAAGTCATTGCCCAGGTTCCTTGCGCAGAGAGAGAGGAAAAGACGAAAAGTTACTGCAATGTCTTAAAATTTGCACAAAGCAGAGCAGATTCTAGATTTGCCCTTCCTTATTGTTCTGGTCCCTCCCCTTCTTTATTTAACACCAGTGACACAAACGCGCACTCATGCACACCCAGACCGCTACCTCTCTCCCCGTCTCCTTGCTGTCATCCGTGCCCCCCTCTCTGAGTGCAGGGAGAAGTCGTTACGTGGAAAGATCAGCTTACCAGTTGTCTTCCGAGCCCAGCCAGCGGCTGAGCTTGGAAGCTCCTGCTAGCTACTTTGCAGGCAGGCAACGAGAGAAGCAAAGAGGGAGAGGATGGGGAAGCAAGGGAGAGAAATGCATTGAAAGGACCACGGCAGCCCTGGGGACAGCAGTGCCACTTTGAAGCCACCCATTAAATCTGTTCCTTGTTAGCACTTGGCCCGGAAAGCATCCCCCCACCCTCTACGGCAGTTGTGTCGAATTCAGCCACCATGCTTGCCCACTACCTGTTGATGACCTTGCTCTACTTTGAGGCTTTCACGCAGCCTGCGGAAGAGGTAAGTTGAACATTACCACCTGGTACCAAACTTTATCCATGTTGGCTTTCTTTTCCCCTGACCCATCTTGACTGACGAAAAAGGACCGCTAAAAGAAAACAGAGGAAGGAAACTTTGAGAAATGAGTGTTATGGTTTTTTTTTAAAGAAAGAAGGTGGATTGTTTTGTATTATAATATTAAAGCAAGGAGTTCTTTTAAGTGGCGAGCCCACTGTTTGCTGCCTCATTGTAAAAAGACATGTGCCCTTGTGGGGGGCTGTTGATTCTTTGTTTTGTTCACCCCATCTCTGCTAGCTGGGAGCATTCGAAGTCCCTTCCTCGGGGTTTTCCAATCGTCTCAGGTTTACTAGCCCAAGAACAGCGCAAACTGCCTGGAATGTGCGCCTGTGGTTTCCTTTGGAATGTGCTTGGTTACATCGGTGCCCAAAAATATCTGAAAGCTGGACGCTTGGTCTGTTTTAGCACTGAATGTGTTGGGTCGACGTTCTTTGGGAACCAGAGGGACCGGCTTCAGTGTTTACGACCAGAGTTTCCCGGGTACGCTCCCGACCTTGTTAACTCAGACATCTCCAAAATGCATTATATTGGTTTTTGAATTGGCTCCAGGAGGACCCAGGTAGCCAGGAAATTGTCGTAAAGATGCTCAATAACTTTCCTTCTGGCTGCTAACCCAGCCAAAAGGTTGCATGTATGTATCTCTGCTCAAGGTCAGAAATCTTGCCATGCAGACAATCTGAATTAAAAACCTTGGTCCATGAGAAGGGAAGGGATTCTGTTTTGAACCAATGCCTTTGGTTCATCTGTCAGAAAGTTTCCAAGAGATTTTACCCAATTTGCCCAAACTGCTTTTCCTGCGGCTTGCATGAATCTGGCTTTAAATCTCTGCCTGCAGGGTTGAATGTTATGGATCACTTTCACTCACAGCTGTTAGTGTGCTGTGCCTGTGTGGCTTGTGTGTGTTTTCAAGAGAGGAGGGGATTAATTGATTAGAATCTGTTTCTGGAAACAAATAGCTTGATTCCACAACGGCCATTCATTCCCCAGCAGGGAAATGCCTTAGTTGATATAATTACATTAAAACCCAGGTTGCTCTGGAATGTAGACCTGGCTAATTTTGGATGCTTTGATGACCGTCGTGCGGGCCGGCTGGCCGTTGTGTGCGCAGGGCTGTCATTGAAGATCTGTAGCATTTGCATTGAGTGTTATTCAAACAACTAGCTCAGGGGTTCTCAACCTTTTAATTCAGGGGGCCAGGTCACGCTCCCTCAAACAGCTTCGGGGCCGGATGGCCATTTTGCCCTTCCTCCACCACATGGCACTTCTTGGTGTGGTGGAGGGGGTAGGGTGTCACATGAAATGGTGCCACAGGCCTGTGGGCTGCAGGTTGAGAACCCCTAAACTAGCTAGGTGGAACACAAGAAGCCTGCCTTTGATGGAGTTGAATCGTCTGGCTTTTGGAGTGTCTAATGAAGAGTTTGGAAGAGTTACTTTTGGGGGCATGGTGGTGGGTGACATTGTTAGTGGTCATCTGACAAAGCAATAATTCTGAACTCTGGTCTACTGTTGTCACCAACTGGCAGAGGAAAAGTCAAGGTTTAAGCACTGTGTTGGGATGCAGCGGCTGAGTGGTTAAGAAGTCCACCTTGTTAGCTGAAAAAACCAGCAAGTTGGCAGTTCGAGACCCGGGTACTGCATGATGGATTGAGCGCCCGTCTCTGTCCCATCTCTTGGGGACATGAAAGGAGCCTCATTCAGGCATCCCCTGAGTGGAGTTTCTTCCACAAAAATCCTTTCAACCTAGAATAATGCCTGACATGAAATTATTATTATAGTGCTATTTTCTTTTCCAAGAGGAGAAGTTTCTTTCTTCTTCTTCTTCTTCTTCTTCTTCTTCTTCTTCTTCTTCTTCTTCTTCTTCTTCTTCTTCTTCTTCTTCTTCTTCTTCTTCTTCTTCTTCTTCTTCTTCTTCTTCTTCTTCTTCTTCTTCGTGTGCCAGTTCCCAGAATCCATCACATGGTGCACGATTCTGCCATGCCCAGAAAGGACTTTTGAAAGACGTCAGGAGTTGAACGTGGGCTCTCCTGCTTGTAAACATTTATTCTGCTATGGAACTACCTCGTCTTGGCTGGAGAAACTGCAGCAGCTCATACGGAAAGTATTTCTGTCACCGCACAAAGTGAGCTTGAGGAAACTGCACCAAGTTTGAGTCCAGAATGGCAGTAGAGCGCTTGGCTGCCAGTTCCATGGCCATCCAGTAAAATGGGACTATATTTGTACCAGGAAAAAGGTGCTACTGGTATATATATATTATAAGTAAGAATCTGGCTGCTATATTCTATTGGTTTCCTCCTCCCCATGTGCATGAAAACTTCCTCTGTGTGTGTGTGAGAGAGAGAATGAATGGTAAGACATTTTTGGGGGCATCTCCCACATTTCAGAAGCTTCATTGGGGTGACATTACATTTGCTGACTGGAAGGTCGGCAAGTCAGTAGTTCAAGACCCGAGTGCCACTCGATGGAGTGAACTCCCATTTCTGTCCCGGCTCCTGCCAACATCGCAATTCCGAAGTAAGAAATTGCAAGTAGATAAATCGGTGCTGCTTTGATGGGAAAGGTCCGTTAAGACCTTTTGGGGCCTTGAAAATTACCAATTTTTGCCCCCCCCTCCCCATCATTTCTTTTTCCTTTTAATGATGATACCTCTGATGTTTCCCCTTCATCAGTCTGGCTTTCCACCAAGCAAGTGGAGACCTCAGCATGTAATGAAGCATGCAAATAGCTTTCCAGCCTCGTAAAACATTTTAATTAAAGGTCGGGAAATTCTTGTGAAAAATAGGGTCTGGTTTTTCCATACAAAGAAAAAAATCCCCCCCCTTCCCCTCTTTTTAACAGGTTGCTTTTGTAAATATATTTGGTTTGTCACTACACAATCTTCCTCCCTCTCTCCTTCCTCCTCCTCTACATATGGTTCCTTCCATAGGCTAGATGAATGGTTTAATGGGATCGTGGCGAACCTTGCAAACAAAACCCTACCTGGAAACAAGCCCAGCCCTTCTCCACATGCCAGAACTCAAGCTGAATAACTGGACATGCGCCCCGCTGTTAGTATCAAGGCGTGCGTCTCAAGCCCGCCTTAGCATAGCTGTGCTACAGCTGCATTACTCAAGATGTTCATTGGGCTGTGGATCAGAGATCTTGTGGGTCGTGGAATTAATGGTGAAGAATTTGCAAGCAAGGTGCGTTGTCTGGACAAAGACGGTCCATCCCAGCCGGGGCAGCCTCAGGCAAAGTTCAAATCCTGCCCCCATTTATTTGGGCACAGGGATTAGAAAGTTCTCTAATTCTCTCCCTTCCCCTCCTAGCAGTAGAAACAGATGGCAATGGCAGACTTTATAACCCAAAATATGCTTTCTTTTTGCAATGTAACACAGAGATGTCCAAACTTTTCAGGCCATGGGCCGGTCATGGGGTTGAGTGGGCCGGTCATGTGGTTCGGCAGGCCGGTCTCATGGGTCCTTCCACCGGAAGTGAAAGCAAAATGCACCTTGTGATCTGTTTTGCAACAGGATGAGATAGATTTTTGGCTGCCGTTTTCTTTGCTTAAATCAGGGCTGCCCAAACTATGGCCCAGGGGACCAGATCTGGCCCATGATGCCAATTCATCCAGCCCACGCCACTCTCATCACTCCCGGAAGCGAAGCAAAATGCGCAGGTGCATTTTGCTTCCATTTCCGGGAGCGACAAGGGCAGCGCAGGCTGGATGAATTGGTGTTGGGGCCCAGATCTGATCCACGGGCCATAGTTTGGGCACCCCTGATGTCACACAAATTTTACTGAGTCAAGTAGCTGCCCCATCAAATTAAAAGATGGTAGAAGATGCTCTCTGGGCAAGGAACATCATTAAAGGAGGATACAGCTGAGGAACTCAACCTCCCCTACGTCACTTGGAGGACCCTGAATAGGCTGAGGGTTGGAGTCCCTAAATGTAAGACCAACATGCTCAAGTGGGGACTGCTGGCAGACAATGACATGTGGTTTGAACATGGAGAGATACAGAATCCAGGCCATTTAGTGGTCTGCCGATGACTGCCAGAAACATGCACCAGTGAGGACTTAAGAGATGAGCACTCAATCCGTCATGCAGTACCCGGGTTTTGAACTGCCGACTTGCCAGCCTTCCAGCTAAGAAGGCGAGCTTCTTAGCCACTGATCCATTGCAGCCCAATAACAAGCTTAGACTGGAGGAGGCTCATGTACGCCTTCACCTTTGGCCAAACGTCTTGCTGATGGGGAACCACTTTGAGCAGCTCTTGTAACGGCAGAAGTCAAACATGACTTGTGTTCATCTTTTGTTATCGGGATACATTGAGCATTACAATTCCAATGCAGTTTCCCCCCTTTCTTAAAATGTGTATACATTTTTCTTGGCACCCTCTGTATATTTCTACGCATCATAATGAGATGTGCAGGCAGACCACGCATTGCATACTCATGAATTGATTATTCAAAGACATGTCTGAAAATTGTTCATAGGCTCAGACGGATTCCTGTATGATTGCCTATGGGTTTTGTTACCTGCTTTCAGACAGCCTACAGCCAGGAAATCCTTAATTTATATATCAGCTACAAAGTGTCTGCAGTCTTCCTTCGTCTTTCTTTCTCTCCCCCACACACCCCTTACCCCCAGGATTATATCCATAGCTGGGACGTTTAAACTGTTTGTTTAAAAAGAGTATTTTATGCCTGGTTACTGTGGGCTATTGGGACTATGAAACAGCTGGATGTGGTTGCAGATGACACATGATTAAATGCTGCCGAAAGATTTATGGTGAGGAATAACAGTGCTGTAGGGATTTGAAGGAGCTCTGGCTTGAAGGCTTCTGGTTTGCATGGCACATCGCAACCACAATTCTCTGGCCTTTTGAATATATCATTTCCACTTCACCATTAATCATGGGATATGGTCATGAATGAACCATGCCTGATATTTCAGAGGGATCTCTATGGTAAAGGCCGCTCTTGCTTGAAAGCCAGTCGTATCTGACTCTAGGGTTCGGTGCTAATCTCTGATTATAACCACAGAACCAGCACTGTCTGTGTCTTTCCTTGGACATGTGGCAGGCATGCCTCAACACCACAGTGCACAGAACGCTGTTTACCTTCCCACCGAAGTGGTACCTATTTATCTACTTACCATTTCATACTTTTGAACTGCTAGGTTGGCAAGAGCTGGGACAGACGACAGGCGCTCACTCCGTCATGCAGCACTCGGGTCTTGAACTGCTGACTTGCTGACCTTCCCGTCACCAAGTTCAGAATCTTAACCACTTGAGCCACTGCCGTCGCCATGTGTACCCAACCTCTAATTCTGGGAACTTCAGAAACTACATTACACCAAGTCCCTCTCATCTGATTTCGACCATTCTGCATGCTAGGATCTTTCCACGATGACGGCATGAGGGAGGCGATACCTTTATTGGATCATTAAAAAAATAAAAAACGTTGGAAACTTTCGAGATCAAAAGGTCTCTTCATTAGGCAGGCATATAATTATTAATAAAAGTTCATGACGTGGTGGTATTCTCAGCTCTAGGATGTCTGCCATCGAGCTTTCCTGTCATCTGTTGTTTTAGATCCTGCAGAGACAGTTATTGACGTAGATACTGCATGCTGATCCATTAGTCTGCCATTGATCCACTACTCAGTCTCTACTTTAAGCGTAGATGAGAGGATTAGAAATCTGCCTGCCTTACTAGATCTTTGCTGGTTATTGGCTATGTTGAGATGTGCAGCCAGGAGTCACAGTCCAACATCATGGAAGAAAAAGAATTATCCACCCACTCTCTGATTATTTCCCCTCTTTTTCTGGGCTAATGTTTGGGAATATGAGCTAAACTTCTCATTATTTCTCCTCCTCCTCCTCCCGTATCCAATTCTGAATATTGGCAGTCTTCATGGTGATCAGCCATGAAGACTGTCATACCAATATAATGCCATGACCTTTCATCTGCCTTCCATATCGCAGCGTGTCCCCCATACCACTGATTCAGCTCCGCAAGTCACTTTCTGGGTCCGAGCCCTTTTGGCACGCAAAGTCCTCCTCAGCCCCAGGCCAGGATGGATAAAGCTGTTGCCCTCCATCAAGAGGGATTCAAGTGGGATTTAATCCATTTGGGGACCATCACCCTTCCCTGTGGACTCTGCCAAGGTCACTAGTCTCAGGGTTGTCAGGTTAGCTAACCACCGGCTGACACTTGGCACTGAGTCACTAACATTTCTGTTGTGTGCTAATCTGTCAAGTCTATTATGTGCTAATTTGTGTTAATCTGTCAGAAGCAACAGTTGAATTTGAAAGCTTCACCATCACCTCATCAAATTTCCTTAATGCAATTTCCTTGCCGCTTCAACAGAAGATACGGTGACATCTTCTTCAAAAGTAGAAATGTCTATGAGCTGGACAAATGACCTTCCACAGTGGGACCAGAATGCTGGACTAGACAGGACTTTGGTCTCATGTAGGAAGTGGTCTTCTTATTTTCTTATGGACTCAAGCCATGGTGTCGAACCTTGGCACTCCAGGTGTTCTTGGACTTCAATTCCCAGAAGCCCAAGTCTCTGTGAACCCATTTGTGTGGATTCACAGAGATATGGGCTTTTGGACATTGAAGTCCAAGAACACACACAGTAAACCCATTTGTGTGGGTTCACAGAGACTTGGGCTTCTGGGAAATGAACTCCAAAACACGCGCAGTAAACCCATTCATGTGTATTCAGAGACTTGGGCTTCTGGGAACTGAAGTCCAAGAACATGCACAGTAAACCCATTCGTGTGGGTTCACAGAGACTTGGGCTTCTGGGAAATGAACTCCAAGAACACGCGCAGTAAACCCATTCATGTGTATTCAGAGACTTGGGCTTCTGGGAACTGAAGTCCAAGAACATGCACAGTAAACCCATTCATGTGTATTCAGAGACTTGGGCTTCTGGGAACTGAAGTCCAAGAACATGCACAGTAAACCCATTCGTGTGGGTTCACAGAGACTTGGGCTTCTGGGAAATGAACTCCAAGAACACGCGCAGTAAACCCATTCATGTGTATTCAGAGACTTGGGCTTCTGGGAACTGAAGTCCAAGAACATGCACAGTACACCCATTCGTGTGAGTTCACAGATACTTGGGCTTCTGGGAATTGAAGTCCAAGAACAGCTGGAGTGTCAAGGTTCACCATCATGGGACTAAGCCCTCCATCTTCATGTCTTACCTCTTCCAGGTTCACTCTGTCCCAAACAGACACCCCGCCCCCAACCTTCGAGCCAGCATTACCCCACTCAACAGACAGGTATCTTCAACATGTTCCTCTCATATCAAGCTCTCAGCCGCAGGCAGTTGAATTTAGGGATCCTAAATTGAGAAATCTCACCTCTGCTGCCTCAAGGGCCTAAGCTGCCTCCAACATTATGTTCTCAGTGCCGTCTCCTGTCCCGTGGAGCATTCGACTCTGTCAGTTTGCAATTTGTTCAAATTACTTATGACAAGGAGGTGTCCAGTTGTGTTCTCCATCACCGACTTCATTCTCATGGGTTCTGACATCATTTTAAAGATTCACTGAAGCAGCGTCAGGTTGATTATCTTAGAACTGGCTGGTGAAAGGAAGGGTTTTCCTAATCTGTTTGGAATTTGTCCTTAAGGCAGTTTAGGGAGTGTGGAAAGGGAGAACAAGAAGAAAAAGCAAGAAAAGAGGAATTTTCTGTCAGATGACCAAGGCTTGATTCCCGCACTCTTTCAGAAAGTGGTAGACTCCCAAGACTAGACAATGTAGTCTTATGTGATGAGGGTTTTCTGCACATGACTGTATGTTGTCTGCATGGTCATGTGCAGTTAAAAGAACAAAAACCTACAACAGTGATGGCGAAACCTTTAGAGGCCGAGTGCCCAAACAGAGGGACAGGTCGAACTCTGTGCTGGGGGGAGGGAGGAAATGCTTCACTGGTCTAGATCAGTGATGGTGAACCTTTTAGAGACCGAGTGCCCAAACTGCAACTCAAAACCCACCTATTTATCACAAAGTGGCAAAATAGCAACAGGGGAGGAAGGAAATGCTCCTATTGGGCTGCTGGGCAGAGGGGTGTGGTGAACTCTGTGCTGGGGGGAAGGGAGGAAGCACTCCCATTGGGTAGGTGGGCAGAGAGGCAGGACAAACTCTGTGCTGGGGTGATGGCACACTTGCTGACAGAAAGGCCTGGGTATCCCATGTCTGGCACTTGTACCATAGGTTCACCAACATTCTCCTTCTTGCTAGTTGGTCTTGATGATATTATTTTTTAGCACTGTGTGAACCTTTTTGTGTAGCTTGCAAATTATTAATTAAGTATACTTCAACAGAGATGCCCAATGTGAACAGTGGAAATATTTTTTTAGAAGCATCGGATGGGTTGTTTGTGTCTTTTTGATTGATTGGCTGCTTCGCCTTTGTTTACTTTGGCTTGCTCTTCTCTCTATGTGTGCCCTTTTGCTTTGAAAAAGGAAAACAAACTATTTTGTCCTGAGAAAATGCTATACTACTGGGAGAAATCTAGATAGGGAAAAAATGGTTGTATACCTATTTCTCTGATTACATAGGTGAGAAACCTTACAGCGGTTAATTAATTGAAACAGGCTGATTAGGAATGAATAATTTAGTAACAAAACTTTGCATTCATATCCCCTGCCAACACAAGATGCAATAATCTCTGAAAAGGGCAGCCGGATATCTGAAGTCATAAAATGCATTACCATATACAGTAGAACCCCATATAACGAATGGCTTTTACAGCGGGGGGAAACACACAACGAAGAGGATTTGAAAAAACCATTGTGCTCCGTATAACGAAAATTTTCATTATACAATGCAATGCATCTCTATGGGGAAAAATCGTACAACAAAAATCTCTATGGGAAAATCGTACAATGAAATTTTTTTCGTTGTACGATTTTTTTCCATAGAGATTTTCATTGTACGATTTTTTTTCTCATAGCGATTTTCATTGTATGATGCATGCATTGTATAACGGGGGGAAAATTGTATAACAAAGTGCCTCATAGAACGAATTGTTTTCAATATACGGGCTTCTACTGTAGGTGAAATTTTCTTTGCCTTCTTTCCCCGTGAAACTTCTCTCTTGTAGAAATGAGAATGGAAAAAAAGAGCATTTGACACACACACACACATATTTTCACACACACGTCCCACCCCAAAGAACCATTCTGAAGCCTTCATTTGTCCTTGAAACGAAGGCTTGCTCCTCGGTTGCTGCCAACCTCTACTTCATGCGCACTTAAGGTTTGACTATGAGGAGATGTGATCAAAGTTTTCCATGCTTTCAAAGCACCAGAGAGTTGATGAAGCAGCTGCAGAGGCAAGCGAGACACGCTGGAACACAGCTGAGCCTCTCTCTGGCACACGTTCGACACGAGGCCGGAGACTGTGCATCTTTTGTGTCCAGCAAAGAAACCTTGCACTGTCCCGCGGGCAGAGCTGTGAACACATTCCCAGGAGTGATGGAGCATGGTGGAAGGGCTGGCTGAATCTTACAAGGTCTGTGCAGTATAGTAAGAACAGTCACTTGAAGGATGAGAACATAAGAGCTGTGGATCTGGGTCTGACTGATGTCACATCAAACCTGGAGTTCGGTTCCCAAAATGGCCAACTGGATGCCTCTGGGAAGTCCCAACGGTAGGACTTAAGGGCAACAAGGTGCTCTTGCTCACCAGTATCCCCTAATAATAACAATAATATTTGGAACAGTCATATCACATGCTTGTTAAAGGCATGAGGGGTCAATAGGGTAATGCCCGCTAGATCAGTGGTTCCCAATCTTTTCAAGCCGGAGGCTGGGTCATGCTCTCTCAGTCAAGTTCAAGGGCCAGATGCCATTTTGCGCTGCCTGCACGATGGGGTGGCCATTTCGTCCCAACAGCTTCAAAGGAGTGGCCATTTTGTTTCTCAAATGCTCTTGGAGGGGTGGGGGCCCACATGAAATGGTGCCACAGGCCAGATCCAGCCCACTGGCCTTAGGTTGGGAACCCCTGCTCTAGATGTTCTGGACTGCAACTTCCACAATCCTTTGCCATCCTTTGCCATGTCTGGAGTTGTGGGATGCCTGAAGCCCCATCAGGATTAAACTCATGGCAGCAATGTTGTCTGCAGTACATCAGTTTAACCCCTGCACCACCAGGGCTCTTTATAGGCATTCCTCTCTTAGTAGGTCTACTCTACCTGGAATTAACATTGGATTTAGGTAAGGAGTATGGAACTCAAACAATTAGTGCCTTGCGCGTGGAAAGGGCAGGTCTCACTTGCCCATATAAAACCATTAAAATTGCCAGTGTTACAAAATCCCTTATTAACTACAGCAAAGTCTCAAAGTCTTAAACATCCTTGTTAGTTCAGCAGCAGATATTACTGAAGATTAATCCCATGGGTATAATTTGTTAAAATATTTATAGCTGCGAGCATTTATTTGAATGCGGCACTCCATACACAAGGGGTTCAAAGTTCCACTCTGGCATGAAGTCTGGATATAAACTCTAGCAACAAGGGCCAGATTTGCAAAAAAAAAAAAAAAAAAAAACCACCCAAAAAAACAGATTGTATCTGCCCGGAGGGTTTTGCCGAAGCTAAGATGCCTGGCTGCTCAGCCATGCTGAAATGCCAAGACATATTGTCGATGGATTGGCAGCACGAACAATCAAGGCTTAGTGGTGGAGATGCTGAACATGAGGTCAGCAGTTTGAGACCTGGTTAACTACGTGGTAGAGTTGGCCCGCGTCCTCTGTCGCAGCTCCTGCCAACCTAGCAGTTCGAAACAAGGAATGGCAAGTCGATAAATAGGAACCAACCTTGGTGTGAAGGTAACAGCATTCCTTGCACTCTCATGCTTAGTCCTGCCTGCCACATAGCCACGGAAAGGTCCGCAGACACAGACAGCACTGGCTCTTTGGCTGTAGATCCTAAAGTGTTATCTCTCCGTCCTATCTTTGGCGCATGACATGAATGGAGCCCTAAGATTCTTTTCCATTTTAGAAACCATACCTAATCCTAATCTCAAACTACCTAGCTTTAAGATTCATAGCCACATTCAACCATTCTTTGCATGAATGGGAGAAATAGTCACGGAACAGCGGTGTTAAGTTAATAATAATGTAGTGTCAGAAATTATTCTGGGTTGAAAGGATTTTTGAGGAAGAAAATCCACTCAGGGAACGCCCAAATGAGGCTCCTTTCACATCCCCAAAACCTGGGACAGAGACAGGTGCTCATTCGGTCATTGCAGTAGCCGGGTCTCAAACTGCCGACTCTCCAGCCTTCCAGCTAACAAGGCGAGCTTCTTAACCATTGAGCCACCGCAGCCCCTGGTGTTAAGTCGATCAGGTATAAACTATCATGATTTGCAAGACGCACACACAGAGAGACGCAGAGAATAGCCCATACTTGGTGCATTGGCCAGCTAGCTTAACATAACCGGTGATGGGAGAAATAGTCGTAGTTTCGAAACCTCCCAACACAGCGAGTGTTTATTGCACCAATATGTTCTTGTAACGTTATCTGCTACTACATGAATCGGCAGCTGTCCTTTCAAATGTTTTACTACTCGAACCTAGTTCGCCCCCCTCCATCTCCCTCTACCTTGAAAAGATGCCAAGTGTTTTCGTCATAAAAGAGAACACTTGAATCAACATAAATTTAATCTAAATCAAGCCAGGACTAGTTTCTTGGTGGTGGCAAAAATTCCCCACCTGTCTTTTCACTGTGTTGGGGAGGTGAAGTCGGGAAGAGGGAGATATGCTGAAATTTGTCCGGTGGTCCAATGAATAGTAGTTTTAATATTTGCTGTAAACAGAAGTCTGAAGGTGAGACAAATTAAAAGATTATAGATAATATTGTAATTATGGGATTACATCTACTTCTAGCTGCTTGCTTGAGTTTGCTGACAAAATCCAGACTCATTTTCAACTTCCTGCTAGAGTTTTCAATACTGAGCTCAGGCGTCGCAATAAAAGCCATCTTCTCTTATTTTAAAGAGTCTGGAGAGTAACAGTTAGTTAGTCTGGCCAGGTTATCCTGCTATGGTAATATAGTAGACTAGCAGGGGTGCCCGGCTTCACCTGGGTCGGGTTTGAGGGGGCGCTGTCCTACCTCCTGGGATTGCGTTGCTTGGGTGCTCCTTCTCCTGAGCTGACCTCTGTCCACTGGACTCCTGCCCTGCCCTGCCAGCTGACCTGCTTGGCCAAGGGGCAGGGCCCTGTGATGTCACATTGCCTAAGGTTGGGAACCCCTGGTGGAGATCTAGAACAGGGGTTCTCAACATTTTAAAGCTGTGGGCCAGACCACACCCCCTCAGACAGCTGAGCGAGCCAGACTGGTAGTTCCCCCCAACGTAAATGCTGCTGTAAAATGCATTTGCAGCTGTCATAAACACATCTGCTTCTGGTGGTGACGGTGGTGATGCAGGCCACGTGAAATGGTGCAGCAGGCCAGAACTGGCCCACAGGCCGTAAGTTGAAAACCCATGATCTAGAAGAACAAAGAATTTTGCAAATGTTTATATATGTATTTATTGGACTCCTTTAGCTCTGTTGTATAGACTTCTGGCTTTTGTGACAAATACTGGTGAAGTGTTTCTAACCTGGCCATTACTGATCTGGGCACCTTTTGTAATATAACTGCGATTGTATCAATTGTATTAATATTGGGAGATATGGCCTACAGATAGTCTCAGCTAGAGAGGAGACCCAAGGATTCAACTGTTGAATGTTAAGTCAATGCTTATGCAAATCCTATTGAGTCAATGGGCCTACTCAGTTGAGACTAGGATATTAGTTTTAGGGCAGAAACAGAACCAGGAAATGAGATAGCTACCAAACAAATCTAAACAGATGTGAGTTACATTTCCATGACATGCACACGCACATTTGGCAGCTGCCAATAACATGTAAAATGCACCAGGGATGAACCTGTGGGGTCTTGGAGTTGTGACTAAATTGTAGGAGTTGCGTAGCTCGCACAGAACTTCAGACTTGTGGGAAACAGCAAGAAGAGATTTCAGGAGCAAGGATCCATGTATATTCAGGACGCATTCTTGTTGCATTAGCAATGGAAGGTCAGGGAGGGAAATAAAAACGAACTTATAAAATTAACGTGACTTTGAAAATGCTAGATTGAGGTCCCTTGAAACCCGAGTTCGTAATGTTGCTCTTTCGTTCTGCTTAATGTTAAGACGTGTGTCTCCGATGCCCTGAAATTGTTTCTTGCACAACAGTCTATTAAAACTCGGAGATGCTGTGCATCGTGGGTGGGATTTCTTTAAATTCTTCATTCCCGGCACCCGGCACCCCTTCTGAAAAAGGCCTCCTAAGCAAGCAGACACAAGTCCTGCCTTCCCTACTTAATCCATATCATTTGCTGCAGAGGTCCCTGTGAGTTGATCTTTTGGTACCCTTTGAATGGGTGCCCGCGTTTGGAAAACGATCATGCTCTGGAAGCAGTCTTATGAGTTGGCAGCATGGCATAGGTTTCTGACTGCCACGTGCCAGGAAAATGGAATTAATTGACTAGCATATTTGTCATTTGCCATGGTGGGCGCAAGGAAGCTGGCCCGATGTCAATTTTCCAAACCTAAAACAACCTTGTATTGTGCTTGGATTTTTAGAAAGGAGTGACTGTTTGTATAGCCAGAGACCGGAGCAAACACAGGTGCCAACTGAAGAAAGACTGTGTGGAGTGTGACTGAAGGGGTGTATTGGATGAATTTCCCCCCTTTTAATTATTCCCTCTGTATACCAGAGTATGAGGTAGGAAGAAACTCCAACAAAATAGAGAACATGGAAAGGTCAGCTCAGTCTTATCAGCCACTCCTCTACATTTTTTTTGCACACAAAATAGCACTTTATATGATAAAAATCACTCTAGAAACATTTAAAGTAAAATAGGTTATCTTTACTTACAGTTACCATCTGTTACAGTCAGAAGGGGGGGAACGGGTTATCCAGCATTCAGAGGACCCTGCATGCTTATTGATCATCAGGGACTTTAAATGTGCCTCCCACAGTGACCTGGAAGTAGAATCAACTGCAGGCATACCTGATCGTTGTCTTCCTCAATTAAGTGAGAGCCGCCATAAATCTGTAAAAACCCTCCCAATTCTCCACCTGTAAAAGGTAAGGTCTCCCTTGCTTGAAAGCCAGTTGTGTCTGATCCGACCCATGGGCCACAGGTTGAGAATCCCTGTTTTAAGCATTTAATTTTTTTAAAAAATCCCTTATTTTATTGTGCTGGTCATTGACCATAATAAAGTGATTGATCTGCATTGCCACCAGTTTTCCGTCCTCTGGTTTTGTTATTGCCCATGTTTCAGATGCATAAAACATTGCTGTCATATTGAATAAATTTGCCTTGATATTCATCGACAGACTGGTCATCTGTTAGCACTGTTCAGTTTATATTAAAGGCAATCCAAGCTGCTTTGCGTCATCTTAGCACTGACTAGGCAATACTTGTGAATAAACTGGAGGCCAAAGCAGCATGGGGTGCCATTTATTTATGGAGAGATTCCAATGGCCACATCAGAGGCACTCCTAGCAAAACAGCCTCTTGTCCTGTCCTTAGACACACTTGAAATGCAGCCGGATCTATGCCTGCATCAATGACTCTGAAAAGTCCCACCACAACACCATTGTATGTCTCTGGGCAGGAAAGAATTTTAAGCCAATGAAGATTTAGTTGCCATTGTGCGCCTGTGAGGCGTGCGAAGCTCATTCGAAGCTCATTGAGGGCCCGCCTGCTTTTCACGGAAGACGAGAGGGCAAGACCACAAAACTTTGGGAAGAATGGCATCGTCTCCTTAATGGCCGGTCATATCCATGGCTGTTTGGGGGAGAGAGGTCCTAATGAGAAATTCCTTTTGTGTTGCCATTGTGGTCAACACTGAAAGAGGATCGGAGGCTTTTGAAGAGGAAAGCAATAGTTGTGATAGTTTTTCAAAGAGTGCTCGGTTCATCTGAGCATCCCTCAGCTGGCTGCCTCCTTGGCTCTTTCCGGCTGAACCATTGGCCAAATTGAAAAGTTTTCAGACTGTTCCAGCAAAATTCAAAATAAATTTAGATCATTTAAGTTTGTGATGGTGAACCTTGGCACTCAAGATGTTCTTGGACTTCAATTCCCAGAAGCCCAAGCCCCCATGAATCCTCACGAATGTGTTTACTGCGATTCATCCAGCCCTCGTCGCTCCTGGAAGCGGAAGTAAAACGCACCCATATGGAGGAAGGGTTAACCAAGAAGAGCCTTAACCATACGGATGTGTTTTACTTCTGCTTCTGGGAGCGACAAGGGTGGTGTGGGCCAGATGAATCGCAGTAAACCCATTTGTGAGGCTTCTAGGAATTGAAGTCCAAGAACATCTGGAGTGCCAAGGTTCACCATCATGGGCCTAAGGTCTTTAGATCCCTCCGCCTCCTAAAAAGGGAAGGGGGAATCTATGGTTTTTGAACCACATGTATGAAATTGTTGATTTCAGCATTGGGTTTTGGGTGAATGTCCACATGTATAAATTTTTGACAGATGGAGAACATCTAGATCAGTGGTGGCAAACCTATGGTGCACGTGCCAGAGGTGGCACTCAGAGCCCTCTCTGTGGTCACCCATGAAGTCACCCCAGCATAGAATTTGCCCCACCCTGCAGCCTAATGGGAGTGTTTTTACCCTCCCCCAGCCCAGAGTTCACCCCACCCCTCTGCCCAGCAGCCCAATGGGAGCATTTCCTTCCTCCCCTGTTGCTGTGTTGCAACTTTGTGATAAATAAGTGGGTTTTGGGTTGCAGCGGGCACTCGGTCTCTAAAAGGTTCACCATCACTGATCTAGACCAACTGAATTTCTTGAAATAGTGGCCATGTTAGTCTGTGTTTCAGACATATGAGAAAACAAACAAACAAACAAAAAACCCGTTGCAGCACTTTAAAGACTAACTGCTATATTTTTAATGTGAGCTTTCGTGGATCAAATCCACTTCATCAGATGTAGGAGTGAGATGTCAAGGCATGAACTTACTGTATATACACCAGATACAGAGTCTAGATCAGCGTTTCCCAACCTTTGGTTTTTGGTCTTCAATTCCCAGAAGCCTAAGTCAATCCCCCAAAGCACTGACCAGACAATGTCCTGGCTTAGGCATCTGGGAATTGAAGCCCCCGGTGGGATGTGGGCCCCACGTTGGGAACCACTGCTCTAGATGTAGCTACTAGAGGTTTTGCCATAGCTGTTAAATGGGATGGGGTGGGAGGGAACACATTTGTTTAGTTGACTTGTGGTGCCATTGGAGTGTGGGAATAGAGTGGACAAGGACCCATCAACTCAGGCTTTCGGCACGAAATGTTAACAGCCCTTAGAAAGCAAGAAATTTTATGGGCGTAATGTGCCATTACTGAGCTTTGTGGGCCAGCTTTGAAAGGTTGCTTTGGTGAACGTTTACGGCGCACAGCGTGAAATGTGTTTCTGTGGCTCTGTTTACATGGCATTCCTCTCTGCCCCCTTGGCTATGAGTGATACAATATGCTAAGTGGGAATTCTGGAGTCAGCGAGAGGTTGGTGAGCAAAGGTTTTCTTGAAAGCCTTGTTGTTTGTATTAAGCAGGCTTGTTGCCCACTTGACAACCCAGTTGACCACCGCTACTTGGATTGAAGCTGATTTATGGCTCTGTATTATGAACTCTTCAGCTGTGGGTAGCCAGGGCTGCTATTTTGGGTTCTAGCGGTTGGGATGTAAGGAGGAGAAATCTCAAGCCCTATCCCAGGAGTTCTCAACCTTTTAAAGCCAGGGGCTAGGTCACACTCCCTCAGACAGCTTCAGGGGCTGGATGGCCATTTTGCCCTTCCTCCAACACATGGCACTTCCTGGTGTGGTGGAGGCAGTGGGGGCCCCACACAAAATGGTGCCATGGGCCACATTCGTCCCATGGGCTGCAGGTTGAGAAGCCCTGCCCTAGACCCACGATGGTGAACCTTAGCACTCCAGGTGTTCTTGGACTTCAATTCCCAGAAGCTCAAGTGTCTGTGAATCCACACAAATGGATTTACTGCGCATATACGTGCTGTTTTTGGACTTCAATTCTCAGAAGTATGTGCTGTTTTTGGACTTTAATTCCCAAGTCCCCATCCCATGAATCCACACAAATGGGTTTACTGCACATACGTACAATAAACCCATTCATGCAGATTCACAGGGACTTGGGCTTCTGGGAATTGAAGTCCACGAACAGCTGGAGTGCCAGGCTTCATCACCACGGCCCTAGGCTGTGAACTGTGACCAACTGCAAAGAGAATTTGCATAATTTCTTATAATAACTGGAGGTGTACTTTTTTCACAAGCTTTGGCAGAAAAGGTAACAGCGTTCTGTGTGCTCCAGTATCTAGACATGTGACCATGGAAATTTCTGCAGACCCAGATGGCACTGTTTTTTGGGCTACAGATGGAGATGAGTATGGAACCCATGATATGACTGGCTTTCGAGCATGGGCGACCTAGGATGTCCTAATAACATTCTTGCTAATGTCCTTGCTGGTTCCCATTTAAATTTTGGAACTTGTCTTATGCTGTGCTTACCAAATATGCTATCAGTAGAGAAATGTGAGAAGAATACCAGTGGTCTACAAGGGGGGGGGGGGAACAGACTTGGGAGACTGGATGAAAATTGAAATATAATGACTTTTCCCCCTGCCAGTTAGCAAAGGAATAAGCTTACACTTTGTGTAAGGAAAGTCCTTCCAAGCTGCATTTTCTGAGGCTAGTTTTGTAGCCAAGAAAATTACCAGAAGTCTAGTAGTCAAGGCAAGAGGGAAAGTTCTGTGACTGAGATCAAGAATAGCCAATATACCTTGATCTCCTTCCATATCTTGAACACCTTCCTTACCATCTGAGGCTGCAACGGTTGGGCCTCTTCACTCTTGAACGACGGCATCTAAGAGGTGACCTGATTGAAGTTTATAAAATCATGCACGGTGTCGACAAAACAGATAAGGAAAAACTGTTTTCCCTATCGCACAACACTAGAACTAGGGGACACTCCATGAAACTTTTGAGTACTAGTTCTCAAACAAATAAGAGAAAGTACTTTTTCACCCAGAGGATCTCTGGTCTATGGAACTCCCTGCCAGAAGAAGTGTTGACAGCTGTCAGTCTTGACAGTTTTAAGAAAGGATTAGACAAGTTCATGGAGGACAAAGATATCAATGGATATAATTATGGATACCTAAGGACAACCTCTAGTTCTCAAACAAATAAGAGAAAGTACTTTTTCACCCAGAGGATCACTGGTCTATGGAACTCCCTGCCAGAAGAAGTGTTGACAGCTGTCAGTCTTGACAGCTTTAAGAAAGGATTAGACAAGTTCATGGAGGACAAAGATATCAATGGATATAATTATGGATACCTAAGGACAACCTCTAGTTCTCAAACAAATAAGAGAAAGTACTTTTTCACCCAGAGGATCTCTGGTCTATGGAACTCCCTGCCAGAAGAAGTGGTGACAGCTGTCAGTCTTGACAGCTTTAAGAAAGGATTAGACAAGTTCACGGAGGACAAGGGTATCAATGGCTATAATTATGGATACTTAAGGACAACCTCTGGGTTGGAGAGATAAGCAGGATATCTCTCAATGCCATTTCTAGGGGATCCTAAGCAGGTGAAGGCATCTGCTTGGGAAGAATACCCTGAAGCCAATGGTGAGCCACTGTGTGAGACAACATGCTGGACTGGATGGGCTGTGGCCTGTTCCAGCAAGGCTGTTCTTATGTTCTTAATGGGGGTTACTCATCTTCAAATTTTGGGAGTGCCCCCTCTGCTGTGTTTGCGAACTTTCTCCAAAGGGAGACCCCAGATCGCAATGTTTTGTTGTTACACTATATGTTGTAGGTTGCTAGGGTACAAACTGCAGTCATCCTGGCTTTTGGGATGATGCTCCCTTCCTTTCCAAAATTAACTTCTGAAAGAATGGTATAATTCAAAACCAGCTGAGTAAGGAATACAGAAAACATGCTGTAATGTGGTTTTTTTTAAAAAAAAATAAGGCTAAGTGTAATTAGTGGAAGCTTAGATAATCTTCAACATCAAACACCCGTTTCCCTTTCGTTTTGACCTCCCAAAGTCATTCTTTCAAAATATTATGTAAACGTTGCTTAGAATTCTACTTTTTTAATTTTTAAAAAAAGTTGATTAATACCTAATGAAACATGCGTAGTAGTCTAAAGTTCATCTGAAAGTTCAAGAACTTCTGTGGGTGTCTTGGATCCATTTTGTCACCACATGCTGGCACTCCACATGAAAACAAGTCACGTAACTATTTAAGCAACGTGTTTGCATAACTAGAGTCAACCAATGACGCTCAAGGTTACCGTAGCACGATCTAGATTAATTCTTGGGTTACAAAGGGAGTAGGCTTCCATTAAACATAGCTAATACAGTAAAACCCCTACTTGCAAAAAAAAGTCTGTTCCGTAGGCTTTTGCTTGAATCGTTTTTTTTATGTAACTAAAAGCAAACTCATGGGAAAAATTATTTTTTTACGTAACTCAAAGCAAACCCATAGGAAAAATGAATTTTTAATGTAAATCAAAGTTAAACCCATAGGGGAAAGAATGTTTACGTAACTTGAAGCAAACCCATAGGAAAAAGAATCTTTATGTAACTCAAATTTTATGTAACTCGAGGCATATGTAAGTCGGGGTTCTACTGTATTCCTGCTCCATTAACTACTTCTTTGGTTGTGCTATACAGCAGGGGTTCCCAACCTATGGCCTGTGGGCTGGATGCAGCCCACAGTACAATTTAATGTGGCCTCTCACCACCTCCACAGTGTTGACCACAAAACCTATCTCTCTCCCTAAGCAGAAAATAACCAGCAGATGAAAGAAGGTAGATAGGCTGGCACCATGTCCAGTGACGTGGCAAAATGAAATCTTGAGTGGCGCATCAGAAATAATTGGCTGAAAGTATTTACATTTTCTGAAAAGCTCAAATGAGAGAAAGGTCTCATGTTTGCTCAATTTTAGACTCCAAACTCAGAGAAAAGTTCTACCTCAAAGATTGATTGTATGATGGTTAGCTCGCATCAGATGTTCAGAACTACGTCGACTCTCCTAGGAAAGATTTTCTCCTGTACCCTTGAGTTGGATGAGTATGATACAGTTCCCTCACGTTCTCATTACTAGGACCAATGGCCTTATAGAAAGTGATGTGGTTTTGGCAAAACAGCAAATCTGGGTGGCTTGCTCATCCTGCTTTACATTAAACCAGGGGTTCCCAACCTTTTCAAGCTGAGGGCCAGGTCACACTTTTCTCAGTCAGCTTCGAAGGCTGGATAGCCATTTTGCCCTGCCTGCACAATGGGGTGGCCATTTTCCCCCAACAGCTTCAAAGGGGGTGGTCATTTTGTTTCTTGAATGTCCTTGGAGGGGTGGGGTGACCACATGAAATGCCACCGTGGGCCGGATCCAGCCCATGGGCCTTAGGTTGGGATCCCCTGCATTAAACCATGTAATGTTCAGCTGTAGTACCCAACATTCACATTCCATACATCTGTGAGACAGCCAAACTTTACTATAGCTTTCACACATAGGACCTAAGGATCTTGTTGAATTTTTGCCCTGCCTTTTCAGCACAAACGTATGAAAACTAAGGAAGGATTTTGGTTTTGTCCATATTTCATCACAATGTTACCTAAATTCACAGGCCGGATCCAGCCCATGGTGCCATTTCATGTGGCCACCACTCCTCCAAGGGCATTTGAGAAATATAATGGTCACCCCCTTTGAAACTGTTGTGACAAAATGGCCAGCTCCATCATGCGGGCAGGGCAAAATGGCCATCCGGCCATCGAAGCTGACAGAGAGAGCGTGACCGGGCCCCCCGGCTTCAAAAGATTGGGAACCCCTGGTTTTGAACAACAACTTCCCAAATCCCCGGAGCTGGAAAGGGGCCATTCAACAACTATGTGATCCTTGAGCGGGGGGAGAAAGGGGGGTCTTCCATCTGAATTACATGGGTGCGGGTCAGGTCAAAGATTACATAATCCATTTGGAGCTGTTGTGGTTTCGAAACATGGCTGGCGCTTTTTTAGTTTTAAATAGGATCTCTGGGAATTTTGATCCAATTTGAGATTATTTAATTGCTTGTGCAGTCTATTTCTAGTTCACCAATAATGAAAAGCTCTTAAAATTAGAGTTTCGATACAAAAGCTCTGGATTACGTAATTTTAAAGGGGGGTGGGTGGGTGGAAGCAAAAATTACTGTTGGATTACATGGGGGGAGGGGTCGATTTCCCCCCTAAAAATGGATCACGTAATTGTTGCGTGGCTCCAAAGCACCAAGTGGTGCACATGCGGTCCAGTCGATAGACCTGAGTGGGGTTGCGTCGAATACTTGCTGAATTCCTCATTCTCATCCGTTCTCATCCTGACAACCCGAGAGAACTCAACAAAGACTTATCGAGTGCTGTGAGATGCCTCATCTCCAGTGCAAGAGTGAGACCCGGAGCACTTTGTAAGTTTTACAGTTTGTCTCTATGGAATACGGGGCAGGGACAAATGGCTGCTTGTTTCAAAAGATGTGAGCAACCTATCCAATGCTTCCGATTCTTAAAAACCCTCCAGGCAAAACATTCTTTGTGTTGTTTACACCAAGTTTGGTGTCAGAAATCTGGGAACTTCTGCGAAGACAGACATAAGATGCTTCCCCCTCCCCTTTAGATGATCAGAAGAATGTTGTGGTTTTTTGTTCTCCTGTGCAAAATGTGAGTAGCGAGGGTTTTTTGCACCTGAATCACACTCCTTCTGTGCTTTTTTTGGCCTCTTGTCCCTGTTGCTTACCTCCCAGGGTGAGAAGCTGCTTACCCCCTTTTGACTAATTGCCAACCACTGATCCGGCACCAAAGCCCAACACTTTGAGATTGGAGTCTGTCAACACGTCACGGCGCTTATCGCCGTTCACGGATCTGGTGCCACTCGATTCAGTGAAAGCAAACGGTTGTCTCTTTGTATTATGTGGGCGGCCAGGGCTGCGCTTGTTTAAGCATATTTCGCCCAGCAATGAAAGTCTCACATCTGCTTCCCATTTGGAGCATCCGCTCTTCATCTTTGCGAACGCCTGGCCCGCTCGCTCCATCCGATTGTGTACATTGCCTAAAATCCTTGTGAAGTCCACCACCGAATATTTCATCCAGATTGGGTCTTGTTTTTCTCAAAGGATTTCAGGGTAATTACATTTGGCACACAAGCCTACGACAGCTACCACAGGGAGAACATGCAACTCATAAGGGTCCCCCCCCCTATCTCCCTTCAACATGTTGTACAATATATTTGAAAACCTGCAAGATGTTTGGTATGTAGCATGATGATTTTCTTTTAAAACATTAAGTTAAATATTTAGTATAAAACACAGCAATTCCCAATATATTTAAGGGAGACAGGTGTCTGTAGCTCTTTTGTTTAGTGTTCAAAATCTTATTGGGATTTTGCGCTGGAGTGTGGGGAATCACATAAATTGTAAGAGCAGATTAGAGCCAATTAGAGCAGGATCACTTGTGTCTTTAAAAGTTTTTAACTAGATTTTTAATTGGTGCGGGTGGGGGGTAGTTTTTCAGTGTTTTTAGGAATTTTAAGAGTTTATATAGTTTAAATGTTGGGGATTTTATGTATGCCGCCCAGAGTTGCATGTCAATTGGGGTGGTTATATAAATTGAATGAATGAATGAATAAACGAATAAAGGAACGAACGAACGAACGAACGAACGAACGAACGAACGAACGAACGAGCGAGCAAGCGAGCGAGCAAGCAAGCAAGCAAGCAAGCAAACAAACAAACAAACAAACAAACAAACAAGCAAGCAAACAAGCAAACAAACAAATAAGCAAGGTGTTGAGTCTGGGCCCCCAGGCATGAACTGTCATGTGACAGGCAGATGAGTAGCCCCTTGTTAATTAGCAGCGATTTGCCTCTTTAACATAACTGAGTCTACTTATTCTGGACTAAAACTCTAGTAAGATTCTGGCTAGAATTTGGGAATGTGAAACGAGTTCAAGTGAAAGTTGCAGTGCTCAACCAATGAATAAAATGTTTAATCGACTAAAATTGCAACAGAGATTAACCTGGCAGCAGGTATTTAGCTCTTAGTATACATAATTCAAGTGCTGTATCTGTACTTATCTCTACAATTCATCAGTTGTCCTGTAGTGATGAATGGGACAATTTATAGTAAACCAAACAGAGCAAAACAAGGATCATAATTGAACGATGAGCTAAAAGAAAGAGGAGCTAGTAGAGGCATGTTTGGAGAACTGAAAAGTCCCTCTTAGTAATAAAACTGCTTGAAAGTACAGCATAGCAACAGAAATACAAGGAAGAAACAGCCACAGTGATTAGAAAGGCTTTTGTTAGTTAGGCCATCAACCCGGTATTTATCCGTTCTTCCCAGCAGCAATTCCCCAGAGGTCTGTGACGGACTCTTTCCTGGTCCCTACATGGAGATAGTGGAGACCCGTCTTGCAGCCTTCTGTGTGGACGACATGAGAAAGAAAGTGCTAGTGTGCATTAATACTTCCATAGCCACATAAACATGAACAAAAGAAGGACTAGATGATTGTTAAGAAAGACACAAACAACCCATCTGGTGCTTCAAAGGAGCAAACAAAGAAGCAAAACATCAGGACGGTCTATAAATCATTATTTTTATCAATGTGAGAACTCTACTAAGAGTAAATGCCTTGCCCTCTATTGAACTGGGCTGATTTTCAGACGTGTTAACTCAAAGGCTGCCGAATTAACAAGTTCTCCATCGTCGGAAAATTTCACGTCTAGAACTTGAGATAGTGGGGTGTCTGTTTGCACCACTGCTGCCTCACAGAACTGCACAGATATCCTGTTGGGATAATGCATAAGTTGTTAGGATGATGGAAGATCTAGTGGTATGGTATTTCCCAGCTCCAAAAGACGCTTGCCTGTTTTCCACCAGCACAAAATGCTTTAAACTAAGGGTCATAGCTGTCAAGTATCCCTTATTAGCCAGGAAAACCCCTTATTTTACCCTCTTTCCCGCCGTCATCCCTTATTAATTAGACTGCAATGCCCTATTGCCACCATTGAAGGGCAGCACAGGATAAGCATAGCTGTCAAGTATCCCATAAGGGAAATTTCCCTTATTTCCAAATCCAAGACTTGACAGGTATGCTAAGGGTTCCCAACCAAAGGCCCATGGGCTGGCTCCAGCCCATGGCACCATTTCATGTGGGCATTCAAGAAACAAAATGGCCACCCCTTCAAAGCTGTTGGGACAAAATGGCCACCCCCATCATGCAGGCAGGGAGAAATGGCCATCTGGCCCTCGAAGCTGAGAAAGCTTGAAAAGGTTGGGAACCCCTGCTTTAAACCTTCTAGAAGACCTGGTGGAAAACCATCTACTTAAGCCTTTGGTTTGTTTTATCTTGCCCTACATCAGTGATGGGCAGTCTTGGCCCTCCAGCTGTTCTTGGACTTCAATTCCCAGAAGCCTAAGTCAACACTCCTGCTGATCAGGGCTTCTGGGAATTGAAGTTCAAGAGCAGCTGGAGGGCCAAGACTGCCCATCACTGCCCTACATCACCTTCTCATTCTTTTACTTCCAATATCACTTCCCCAATCATCTGGTCACAGTTCATCTCAATGAAGGACAGAGCAAAACAGGACTTATATAACTCAACACCGTTGTGCGTCAGTAGCTAACTTTTCTCTGTTGAGATGCAAGTACCGTCTTAGCATTCCAAAGCCGTGAGCTCCTTTCAGAAGCTGCCCTTAAAACAAATAACCACAGGAAAAGCAGGGAGAAATCAACCTGCCAGGAATAAAAAATGCCTTTATTCATCACCCCTAAAATTGTCTTGGCTCAAGGCCTAGGACCAGTAACATCTCATATGGGACCGATTGCAGGTGGCTGGCTCAACATGCCATAACTCATCAGTGTTAAAAATTTCAGCCTCATGCTATTGAAAGGTGGAGGCTCACCGAAATCCAGCAGAAAAACAGAACTTCACTGTATGCCGGTTTAGCTGAGCACTTGTGCGTTTTTCGGTGGGATACAAGAGCTCCTGCCAGATGAAATGATGGTGATGCTAGTCAATTCAATGGATTAGAAATGCGCATTTGATTTATGGCTTGCATCACACTGGGTTTGAAATGATTTCCTCTCTCTGAGATACTTTTACCCAATGGACTATGAGTTTGATGGCTCTCCATCTTTGGTTTCCAGATGTTCTAGATTCTAATCCCAGAATCCCCGCACACTGGCCATGTTGACAAAGGCTTCCACGAGTTGAAGGCCAACCTAGGTTGAAAGGTTGAGAGGCA
Organism: Bradypodion pumilum; assembly: GCA_035047305.1. Classification (NCBI taxonomy): domain Eukaryota; kingdom Metazoa; phylum Chordata; class Lepidosauria; order Squamata; family Chamaeleonidae; genus Bradypodion; species Bradypodion pumilum. The sequence goes on along the minus strand of JAWDJD010000012.1, from coordinate 25,480,302 downwards.
CTGCATTGGATTACACATCTGCCCCTTCCCTTGGGGGGAAAATAAGCCTAGGGTGGAGAGGAAAACCAACCCCCCACACTATGCTTGAGAAAAGAGGGAGGGTTCGCATAGCAAGTGCTCCCAACTGATCAGCAGGAGTGATTAGGGCCATGATGGTGAACCTTGGCACTCCAGATGCTCTTGGACTTCAATTCCCAGAAGCCCAAGCACCCTGTGAATCCACACAAATGTGTTTACTGCGATTCATCTGGCCTGTGCTGCCCTTGTCGCTCCCAGAAGCGGAAGTAAAACGTGCCCGTATGGAGGAAGGGTTAACCCAGGGTTAACCCATGCCTGTACGGTGCTGTAGGCTGGATCCCTTAGGTTGGGAACCCCTGCCCTAGACAGTGCCTGCATCTCTGGCAACTCCATGGTACATGATTTGCTTTTACTGAGAGGGGCTAGAAATGGAAAATCCTGCAATTCAGATCTGCTGTTGAGTTTCGATCCTTTCCGGTTCCTTCTGTTTGATTGTTACTATTGACAGATCTTCCTGTATCTGTGCTTGTTTTTTAATTGCTTCCTCCTTTTCTTTTTTCCATAACAGAGTATCGGCTGCGATGATTATCTAGGTTCTGACAAGGTGGTAGACAAATGTGGGATATGCGGAGGTGATAACACTGCTTGCAAAGTAGTCTCAGGAGTCTTCAAGCATACCTTGTCCAACCTCGGCTACCACAAAATAGTCGAAATACCAGAGGGGGCCACCAAGATCAACATTACGGAGATGTCAAAGAGCAACAACTACTTGGGTAAGTTCTGCCTTTTCCCAAAAAATAATTTTGAGGATTAGGGTTGTGTGTCTCTCATGTTTGTTCAACTACAGCGGGGGTGCCCAAACTATGGCATGTGGGCCAGATGTGCCCCCCCAATGCCAATTCATCCAGCCCGCACCGCCCTCATCACTCCCGGAAGTGGGAGTACGGACACGTGTTACTTCTGCTTCTGGGAATGACAAGGGCAGCGTGGGCTGGATGAATTGACATTGGGGGCTGGATCTGGCCCACAGGCCGTAGTTTGGGCACCCCTTGTTTAAGCAGAGAAAATGGCAGCTTAAAATCTATCTCATACTGTTGAAAAACAGATTGCAAGGCGCATTTTACTTCTGCTTCCGGTGGGAGGAAACACATGACCGGCCCGCTGAACCACATGACCGGCCCACTGAACCATGTGACCGGCCCATGGCCCAAAAAAAATTGTGCACCCCTGAACTACAGTTTTGATTGACTTTATTTCTACCTTTGATTGTTCCTCTTTTTTAAAAAAAAGCTTCCACAAGAAAACTGCAGGGGGAAAAAGAATGTGGGATTGAAAAGATTCTTTTAAAAGCAGATTTTGTTGCAAATTACTTTTAGGATATTGCAGATGAATGCAGAAATGTGGTAAAACTGGAGATGCATGATCCTGGCGTGAGAATGAGAAATCACAAAAGGTTTCTCCTTGGTTATGAATGGGCAACTTGCTTTCTCTCAGTCTTAGCCTCTGCATTTATCAGAGCCATTTGGGGCCCCAGAAAGGAAAAATAATGTAATTTTCACAAAATGATGAGAACTGCTGCTTTCTTTCATGAGTTTGTTTTAGAATTAAAAGCTTTGGATGGGTTTTCTGCATTTTTTTTTAAAAAAAACCCAAATGCTTAGTGATCATGTGCTTGTAGTGTGTGTGCTTTTCACAGGGGGAAATTTGCAATTTGTGCAAATTTCATGTACACGTTTACCCTATCCTGATGGGACAAGGCAAGATAGAAAGATTAAGGAAATTAATGAGTTTTTTCCACATCTCTAGGCCCTGAACTGAACACATGTGAAAGAGAAAATAGTGCAGTCTGTATGTCTCTAAAGCAGGGATTCTCAACCTGCAGCCCACAGGCCAGATGTGGCCCATGGTACCATTTCATGTGGCCCCCACACCGCCTCCACCACACCAGGAAGTGCCATGTAGTGGAGGAAGGACAAAATGACTGTCTGGCCCCCAAAGCTGTCTGAGGGAGGGTGACCCGGCCCCTGGCTTAAAAAGGTTGAGAACTCCTGCTCTAATGGTTATTGAACGGGATCTTGCTTCTTCTTTCCATTGTATTTAGCAACTACTCGGAAGTAATTACTAAATGCAATGGAAATGGAAACTATATCATTAAAATCCAAAGAATGGGTTCTCTGTACCTCTTGCCTCCAGACTTTATCCGTTTAGGGCAGGGGTTCTGAACCTGTGGCCCATGGGCAGGATGTGGCCCATGGCACCATTTCATGTGCCCTCTCACTGCCTCCACCACACCTGGAAGTGCCATGTGGTGGAGGAAGGGCAAAATGGCTGTCTGGCCCCTGAAGCTGTCTGAGGGAGCGCGACCCAGCCCCCGGCTTAAAAAGGTTGAGAGCTCCTGGTTTGGGGTCTGAAAGACAGATGTTGGCTGTTCATAAAAAAACAACGCTAACTTTCTCATCAGCACATCGGCAACTTGTGAAAACAGGAAACATGCTTTGCGTTTACGGTGTAAGCAAAATGTCTGGAAGTTGGCGGGATGGGAACCTCCATTCCTGGAAGACAGGGGTGATGTGGAAGGGAGAGATTGATTTTGTGCATTGATGGGTCTGGCAGCCAGATTGTCAGATTTAAAGGGAACCATATGTGACAGGGTCCCCCCCCTTTTTTTATATAAAGAAAACCCCCATCTACCTTGAGCTTGGCAGAAGAAAGCCATAGGAACTCTAGGGACTATAATGAAGCCTGGGAAATTGGAGGCCTCATCTGTTCCCATACACACCAATGGCCCTGATTCTTTTTTAGAAGAGACAGGTTTATATTTTCCTGAATTCTTTCTGTCTAAGTAATGCTATGGCATGTTTGCATCACTGCCGGTCCTGAACGAGGGTGACATGAAGACATCTCAACCACCTTTCCATAATCTGCTTCATTGCTAAGTAGTCTTCCCCATCAGTTTGTCTGGACATGTGGGTTTATAATTCCTCTCCTCTTGGGGCATCCTATACCAGTGATGGTGAACCTTGGCATTCCAGATGTTCTTGAACTTCAGTTCCAAGAAGCCCTGATCAGCAGGAGTGCTGACGGGCTTCTGGGAATTGAAGTCCAAGAACACCTGGAGTGCCAAGGTTGGCCATCGTTGGTTAACCCCATCAAAGCCAACTAATGACAGAGCTTTCTGGTGGACCTTTTCTTAACCCTTGGCCAATTAGCATTTCTTTCTACTATAACAACAACTCTGATTCTTGAGGTCCAAACTCCTGTAACTCAGAGGTTCAACCATCCTAGCACCAATGAATCCTGCTTTTGGTTCTTCCATTGAGTCCAGTTACAATGAACTCAGATTTCTGGGATAATCAGAAAACATATTTAGGGTTTCAGGCAGGATTCTTCCCCTAGAGAGTCCAGATAGCATCCCTGCCTAACCAGGAACCAGTGCTGGTGTGGATTAAGTACTAAAGTTAGATAGGATCAAGTATGTTTAAGGCAGGGATTCTCAACCTTTTTCAAGCAAGGGGCCGGGTCACACTCTCTCAGTCAGTTTTGAGGGCCGGACGGCCATTTTGCCCTGCCTGCACTATGGGGGTAGCCATTTTGTCCCAAAAGCTTCAAAGGGGAGTGGCCATTTTGTTTCTTGAATGCCTTTGGTGGAGTTAGGGGGCACATGAAATGATGCCATGGGCCAGATCTGGCCCATGGGCTTTAAATTTGAAACCCCTGGTTTAAGGTGTTGTGAAAGTAAAGCAACTGTTCCAGGCTTTGGAGAATATTCGGAAGAACTTAGACAGCCACTTTGGTTCCTCTTGTCTGATATTGTCAGTGTTTATTTCCAGGGAACTTCAGGGCTTCAGATGAGACTCACAGCCTTACCACTGGCATCTCTCTAGTGCTCCTAGCAGTAACCAAGTTTTGCTTCCAGAAAAAGTAGCCCATGTTCAAGGTAGCACCCTATTTACCTCTCTACTCATTCCCACACAAAATTTTGAATTTGCTGCCACCCACCATCAATCTTCTTCTAGAAGAATTTTTCACTGTGAGGACAATCAGAAAAAGAGTAATATACGTATACCCAATCTCTACCAGTGCCCACGTTCCCACACTTTTCTGTAAGGATGTACAAGCTTTCCCATTGAGGTTGCAGTTCTGAACAACCCTGGCCTCTATGAGGACATGTGCCAAGAGTTGTATTCCTACAACATCTGGAAACCCCAGGTTGTCCACACTTCTACCCAAGTCTCATTAATCTTAAATCTGTGTGATTGCAGTAATCGTATATTGGCCCAGGGAGAGCCACAAGAATTTGGGCTAGTCTCTCCTTAGGCAAATGTGTTTTGCTCCCAACTGAGTATTAATAACTTTGTTTTCCCCGCATTTTTCTTGCTTATGTCTGGGAAAAGATTGGATGTGATGTTTTAATCTGGTTGGGATTTTGTCATTTATTTGATCTTGGTGGGTTGTTTTTAAAGTTTAAATTGTTGCTTTTGGTTGGACGTTTCAAAAGTGCAGTATAATAACAATTTCGTGTCAGAAATTATTGTGGGTTGAAAGGAATTTTGTGGAAGAAATTCTGCTCAGGGAACACCCAAATGAAGCTCCTTTCATGTCCCCAAGAGCTTGGACAGAGACGGACACTCAATCTGTCATGCAGTAATTTCACATGTCAGAAATTATTCTGGGTTGAAAGGATTTTTGCTGGGGAAACTCTGCTTAGGGGATGCCCCCAAGATCTCTCCCCACCAAAGTAGTCCCTATTTAGCTACTTGCAATTTCTTGCTTTCAAACTGCTAGGTTGGTAGGAGCTGGGACAAATGATGGGTGCTCACTCAGTCGTGCAGTACCCTGGTCTCGAACTGGTGACTTGCCAGCCTTCCAGCTAACAAGGCAAGCTTCTTAACCACTGAGCCACTGCCACACTCCACCATAAAATTAACATACAGAAATGTATTTTCCCTGCAAATCTTACATCCATCTTCTTGCCTGGCCAAATTATTGTTGTTTCAAAACAGAAGATATCTTTTTTCAAGAGCTGGAATTGAGATGGCCTGTTTATTTTTGAGTAATTTCGATTTTGGTTCTGAAGAATGTTCTTGGGAGACTGGCTTGGATAAAATGCACTTTAATATTATGCCATATTACTTATCTGAGTTGATACTGGTTTATTATTTTGAGAGATAGTCTCCATCCTGGATTTTTCACTGACATTTCTTTTGTGGTCTCAGATTTAAATACATTATTATTATTTATTATTATTACGTTTAATTTCTATCCCGCTTTCCTGACACAAGTGCCACTCAAAGCGGCTTACAACATGTAAATACAATAAATGTACAAGCAGGTTCAATACAAAAAATCAATCACAAATTACATTACAGTAACCACAAAATACAAAATAGCAATATAGAGCCACATCAATAGTAATAAGAATCAGCTTGTATACACAATGGACATGTTAATATAGGTAAAACCTTATGGAAAACAACAACAAAATATAGTAAATCATTTAGCATTACAATACTCAAAAAAAATCCCCAGGTGACAGAGCACAGCTCATGTCCCAAATGGAGCCCAGCTCATCAATGGAGGAAACATCAACAGCTGCTAGGCCAGTCCATCTCCCTGTTTCTCGAACCCTCCAACCACTCCCACTCACACTAAGGGAAGAACGAGGAAACCAGGAGCCCCGAGGCGGCCAAGCCAGTCCCTCCTCCCCGCCCCGCTCCCACCAGGGCGGGCGCCCAGCAAGTCCAACAACTCCAGGCCCGATGAAACAGTCCTCAGCCGCGCTCCCATCTCCCATGAGGCTGATATTTGGAGTGGCCCCTGCCGTGATGTCAAACAGCTGGGCTTCGCTCCCACCTCCCGTGACGAGCAGGGCCACGGGAGGGAGCCGGAGGCGCTGGCGTCCGGGGCGGCGGGGCGGCTTTTCACGGCCCCTGCCGTGATGTCAAACAGCTGGGCTTCGCTCCCACCTCCCGTGACAAGCAGGGCCACGGGAGGGAGCCGAAGGCGCTGGCGTCCGGGGCGGCGGGGCGGCTTTTCACGGCCCCTGCCGTGATGCCAAACAGCTGGGCTTCGCTCCCACCTCCCGTGACGAGCAGGGCCACGGGAGGGAGCCGAAGGCGCTGGCGTCCGGGGCGGCGGGGCGGCTTTTCACGGCCCCTGCCGTGATGTCAAACAGCTGGGCTTCGCTCCCACCTCCCGTGACGAGCAGGGCCACGGGAGGGAGCCGAAGGCGCTGGCGTCCGGGGCGGCGGGGCGGCTTTTCACGGCCCCTGCCGTGATGCCAAACAGCTGGGCTTCGCTCCCACCTCCCGTGACGAGCAGGGCCACGGGAGGGAGCCGAAGGCGCTGGCGTCCGGGGCGGCGGGGCGGCTTTTCACGGCCCCTGCCGTGATGTCAAACAGCTGGGCTTCGCTCCCACCTCCCGTGACGAGCAGGGCCACGGGAGGGAGCCGAAGGCGCTGGCGTCCGGGGCGGCGGGGCGGCTTTTCACGGCCCCTGCCGTGATGCCAAACAGCTGGGCTTCGCTCCCACCTCCCGTGACGAGCAGGGCCACGGGAGGGAGCCGACTCAAAGTAATACATCAGACTCAAAGTAATATTGTCAAGAAATCCGAATGTTCACATGCTTTCTTAGTTACACACATAGAAGGAGCTGAAATTTATTTAGCGGCTCAAAATTCTTACTTATGACAGTTCATTGCAAATGTTGGTATGGCAACATTTCCAGAGGGATCTCTTGACACTGGGGGAGTGGGCAAAACAATGGCAAATGAGCTTCAACACTAGTAAGTGCAGAGTGATGCATGTTGGGGCAAAGAACCCCAATTACATTTATAAACTGATGGGGTCTGAACTCTCTGTGACAAACCAGGAAAGGGACCTTGGTGTCCTGGTGGACGAGAACTCAATGAAGGTGTCAACCCAGTGTGCCTCAGCAGTGAAAAAAGCAAACTCAATGCTAGGGATCATTAGGAAGGGTATAGAAAATAAGTCAGCAAGTGTCATTTGGCCTCTTTATAAATCTATGGTGAGGCCCCATCTGGAATATTGTGTACAGTTCTGGTCGCCATACCTCCAGAAGGATATTATGGAGTTGGAGAAAGTGCAGAGGAGGGCAACCAGAATGATTAGGGGACTGGAACACCTTCCTTACCATCTGAGGCTGCAACGGTTGGGCCTCTTCATTCTTGGCGTCTAAGAGGTGACCCGATTGAAGTTTATAAAATCATGCACGGCGTGCACAAAGTAGATAAGGAAAAACTGTATTCCCTATCGCATAACACTAGAACTAGGCGGCACTCCATGAAACTTTTGGGTGCTAGTCCTCAAACAAATAAGAGAAAGTACTTTTTCACCCAGAGGATTACTGGTCTATGGAACTCCCTGCCAGAAGAAGTGGTGACAGCTGTCAGTCTTGACAACTTCAAGAAAGGATTAGACAAGTTCATGGAGGACAAGGGTATCCATGGCTATAATTATGGATACCTAAGGACAAACTTAGGAGAGATAGGCAGGATTTCTCTCCATGCCATGTCCAGGGAATCCTAAGCAGGTGAAGGCATCTGCTTGGGAATAATACCCTAAAGCCAATGGTGAGCCACTGTGTGAGACAGAAGGCTGGACTGGATCATGGGCTCTTGTGGCCTGTTCCAGAAAGGCTGCTCTTATGTTCTTATAATTTCTTCCTTTTACAAAGAAGCTTCCCAAATATATTTCACAGCAGAATTCTATCATCTGCTTATTAAGAAAGATCTATGCTGTTTTTTAAAAAGAAAAATCTCAGGTAACGATTTTGGGATCTTCCTTCCTTCCTTCTTTCAGGGAAGATGGGCTACTTGTTTATTATTAGAGGTTATGAGGTATGCAGAAGACAAAGTTGTAAGACTTGCTCTTAGAGTGAGCTGAAATCTTTCTGTCTGTCTTTCTCTCTCTCTCTTTCTTTCTTTCTTCATAATCTTGTGAATTGGACGGCGGCTCCTATTTGACACCATCTGACAACTACTTTCCCTTAATTGTTTCTGCTAGAAATCTGCTTTTGGTTCAGAGCGCTTTCCCTGTGGGCTTCGCACTCTGTCTGACTCTGAGCCTGGCCATTTGGATGTTGCTTTGAAGAGCTTGGGATTTCATTATCTATCTGGAACTCTTCAGGGGTGTATATTCTGGCTGGAAGAAAGCAGTTGCTGAACAGTTTTGGCAGAGGGTAACTTTCTGTGTCAGATTCACATCTGGCAAGGGGTGCCGTGCATGGGCCATGTGCTTTTGTCTCCAAGAACATCAGTTTTGACACAATCAGTCGGGCCATCAATCTCGGTTTGAAGAATGCAGACCAGGAACACGAGAAGGGAGATTTTTCTTTCTCCTTTTTGTTTAAAGAATAAAATAGGTTTATTTTTTATTATACTTTGATAGGACACTAGCATTTTTGGAAGTCTGGTAGACATGAGTATTGTGATTTCATTAAAAAAAATAAGACATACTAAATAATCACTTGCCATTTCTGCTCTGATTTGTATTTAAGGTAAAGGTCATCTTTGCTTGAAAGCCAGTCGTATCCAACTCTAGGGTTCAGTGTTCATCTCTGCTTATAGCCAAAGAAACAGCGCTGTCTGCATTTGCAGATGTTTCCGTGGTCATGTGGCACAGGGAACACTGTTTACCTTCCCACTGATGTGGTCCCTATTTATCTACTTGCAATTTCTTGCTTTCGAACTGCTAGGTTGGCAGGAGCTGGGACAAAGATGGGAACTCACTCCTTCCTGTGGTATTCGGGTATCGAACTGCTGACCTGCCGCCTTCCAGTCAGCGTCTTAACCACTTGAGCCACTGCAGTCCCCTCAGTGTATTTGTATTTGGGCTGCCTGTAACACAGTTATACAGTTGGATCAAGGGGAGAGTTTATACTCAACAACTGAAGCGCAGAAGAGAGAGTTTACTGTTTTAACACCTCTTACATTTTGGTCATACACTGAATTATTTAGACAATTTGGTGCTCTTTTAAGTGATGTAGCTACTAAAACTTTCTGGGAGTGTCCAATTGAACACTTTCTGGATTTAGGTAGTAGTTCAGTATTAAAAGAAAAGCTTACTCTTCATGGTAGCAATGAGGAAAGTTGCTGAAATAAAGGCCTTGACTACTTCTGTAGCAGAATCTTAAGAATGGCAGTTCTATTTCAGACTTCAGATGGATATCATATTTTTAACATTTTTCAGTTTAACAGAACAGAGTTTGCCCCGCCCCTCTGCCCAGCAGCCCAATGGGAGCGCTTCTTCCCTTCCCCAGTACAGAGTTTGCCCCGCCCCTCTGCCCAGCAGCCCAATGGGAGCGCTTCCTCCCTCCCCCAGCACAGAGTTTGCCCCGCCCCTTTGCCCAGCAGCCGAATGGAAGCACTTCCTCCCTCCCCTGTAGCTGTGTTAGCACTTTGCGATAAATAAGTGGGGTTTTGGGTTGCAGTTTGGGCACTTGGTCTCTGAAAGGTTCGCCATCACTAACCTAGGGCCTTTCTGCTATTGAGGTTGCCTTGTCTTTTCTCAAGACTTGGCTTGAGTCTTCTAGTATTTTGAGCTAAGGATCTTTGCCGAACCTTTTTCCCTGCAAGAGGAGGAAAAGCTACTCAGAACAATGAGTGTATAAGCTCAATTCAACTCTTCTGCCTTGAACATTTATGAGAAAGCCATGGAGTGATGCCTCTTGTTCATATGTCCCAAATGACAAGCTATTACACCTAAAGATCAGTTTAGCTCCTTGTTACCTCTGATGCATTTCTTTCTTCAAGCAACCCACTTGAGTTATTCTGGTTTTGCTAAAGTTTTTTTTAAAGGGCAAAAATCAAACTTTTCATTTGACAAGCAAGTGTGGTGAACCATGTGTCGCCGCAAAGTCCTGCTTTTCTCCACGGTGAAAGAAGAAACCTTTGTTGACTGGCTAATCTAAGTGATCTCCCATTGTTCCTTGGCGGCATCTGAACCTACGACTCACAGCCATCGTGCATGTTGTCCAGCCAACGTGTTATTTATATTGCAGTTCTGGGAGGTACCAATCCGTCAATGGCTTCTCAAAATCCCTCTGATTTTGCCACAGATGTGTGCGGTGATTTTGTTGGCATGCACGCAGGAAATAGCTCTTGTTGCATCAGCTGGTTTTGGTTTCTTGGGATAAATCAGGCTAAAAGTGTTCCTGTAAGCCTGGAATATTGAAGGTGCTTATCCTTACGAAGGGGAGAAAACTTGGAATATGGGGAAAGAGGCAGGACAGGAGATACCAGTAGTGTTAGGATAGTGGAAGAGCAGAAGGTTACAAGTAGCCGATCATCCATTCCATCCTTTGTCTTATACTCTTTGCTATTGATATGCCCGTGTCTTTAGGCAGGAAGGTTAGAAAAGTTAGCCAAGGACTAGGCAAGGTCAAGGTCACCCTTGCTTGAAAGCCAGTCTTATCTGACTCTACGGTTCAGTGCTCATCTCTGTTTCAACTTTTAAAACAAAGGATGAACTCACACAATTGTCAATAGATGTTAAAGGCTAAACTCATTGGCAGATGTTCAGTGCCTGGTGTTTGTTTCGTATCCTCCTACTATTTGCAAAAGGGGACTGTGGTGGCTAAGTGGGTTAATGTGCTGACCTTAACAACTGGAAGGTTGACTGGTCAGCATTTCTAGACCCGAGTACTGCCCTATGGAGCGAGCTCCCATCTCTGCCCCCGCTCCTGCCAATCTAGCAGTTCGAAAGCAAGAAATTGGGAGTAGATAAATAGGTACCACTTTGGTGGGATGGTAACAGTCAGTATCCCGTGTCTAGTCATGCCTAATGCATGTCCACGGAAATGTCTGCAGATGAACAGTGCTGGGTCTACAGCTAAAAACAGATATGAGTACTGAACCTTAGAGTCAGATACAACTAGCTTTCGAGCAAGGGTGACCTTTACTTTTACCTTACTATTTGCAATTGTAAAGGGGATATTTACAACTAATCCAAATAACAGCCATTGATCACTTGCTATTACCAGTTGTAAACAGCCATATTGATTTGTGTACTTATCTGTTATGCTAACCAATCACTCTGTACCTGATGTATATAAGTTGATGCCATGAAGTCTCACCCCCATGTCTGACAAAGAGGACTTGATCCACAAAAGCTCACAGTTAGTCTTCAAAGTGCTACAATGGTTTTGTTTTGTTGATTCTCTGACATGTTTGAAGGACAGACTAACATGGCTACTATTCCAAAAAAATTTTTTAAAGCACTAAAGTTCTTAACATCTAATTTAAAAACTATCCGGTACGGTGAACTGGAAAGAGTCCATGAATGTATAGCCTTGTCTGGCTGCAGAAGTTCATGAGGGTCCATGGATGAAACTGGTAAAACCAATCTGCAAACATTTCACATCCCTGGAAAACTTATATATTTGCGTAGCGATGACTTGGTTCCAATGTGGTACCTGCGACACACACTGATACAACTTTTAAACCTACAGCTCAACATGGCAGCCTCCAGGCACGGCTTGCTCAATGGCCATTAAGAATTGCTAAATCATTTGCAGAGCTGTACACCTCTGGCTCCTTCCTTTTCGGTTGCACTTGTTTTCACTGGTCCCTGTCCAACCCTTAAGAAGCCATTTCTGTCATTCGCTCCATCCGTTAAAAGAGGTAAATGTTGGACGGGCGTTTCATATCCTTCCAGTTTTGTGATTGAGCCGAAGCAGGTCGGAGCAGCGGTGGCTCATTTTGGAGGGGGAGTGGAAAAATCCCACCATTAAGAAGGCGAAAGGGCTTTTAAAAAAGCTTATTTTATTATCCGCGTCCCAGGTTTTGACAGGCTTTTGGCGTGGCGTGGTTTATAATTCCTATTGAGATTGCAGATGGGTTCTCTTGAGCTTTCCAGAGGTTCTCCTGAGCTTTGAACACACAGAACCAATGCACCAAAGAGCTGGATGAGAACATGGCCACTGAACATTGGTCCAATAATGAGGTCACCAAAGATGATGGATATTTTCTTCTCCTCCTCCTTGGATTCGCCATGCCTGAAATCCGAGTTGGACTTTCTGCTGAATGTGCAGGTGCTGGAAACAAGATGAAAGCCTGTTTTATTACTTTATATCAGGAGTTCTCGACCTTTTTAAAGCCAAGGGCCAGGTGTTCACTCCACCATGCAGCACTCGGGTCTCAAATTGCTGACCTGCTGACCAGTCACTGTGGCCCTGTACACATTCATATTTTTACCATGTTCCATTACTATTTATATTCCATTCAAGGTACATGAAAACCTTGTATAAAGAACACCTCGCTTAGAGAGCAGAATTTTCTCTGAATGGTCGCCTCGCTTAACAACTAAAAACAACCAAAAACTCACTTAACAACTAAATCGAGGTTCGCAGTCCCCCCCACCCCCCCGTGCGCCAGAAGTCACAATTGGTCACTTACAATGGTGTTTCGCTTAAAGAGCAAACTCGCTTAAAGAGCAATCCCGTGGAACGCATTATGCTCTTTAAGCAAGGTACCACTGTAGTTATTAAAAGATCCCTTTGGTTCCTCTTTGACATTGAATAATGCTTATTTTGTTGTTGTTTGTTTTAACCTGTCAATGCTTGTTTCTCCCACATAAATTGGATATTTTTTGTTATCTCTGTCTAGGAATGTTGAGTTTTATTGCCACAGTGGAGAGAAACATTTCACAAAAATACGCACAAGAGGCATTGTGCCTTGTGTGTGGATAAACCTAATTCATTTATTATTATTATTTTGCTATCTGCATGGTTTGAGTCCTGGCTTTTCTTATGAAATGTAAATCGAGCTGATAGGGAGGGAAAAAAAAAGAGAATCATAACATTCAAACTCTCCAAATGTAATCTGAGCTGTACAACTAACATTGATTCAGGCTCGAACAGAAGATTACTCTACATTTGTTTTGATTTAGAGAGGCCCGGAGTCTGCAGCTAATCTGCCTTTTATACTTAAGAATAAATAGTGACATGAAAGAAATGTTATTAAAGTGGAAGCAGAACGGTAAAGAGAATCAGGTGATGAGATGGCGGCCCAGTTCAGAAATTCAACAGACCCCAGGGAATCAATAGTGTGTGTGTGTAATGTAAGAAGACACATTTGCAATCATGTTGTATGTGGACCTTACTCAAATAATTTGATATTGATGGTAGGACAGTTCAGTCTGGCCAAGGCATCCTGCTATAGTAATATTATAGTAATATAGTAATAAGGGGCTCAGGCAACCTTATGCAGATTGTATCAACCCTGACATGGTAATGGAGTAGACCCTACTGCCAGTGATTCAACGCCGATCGTCAGGCGGCGGTTAACTAACCTGACAACCCTAAGGACTAATGGCCTTGGGTGGTGAAGTCCACAGGAAAGGGTGATGGTCCCTAAATGGATTAAATCCCACCTGAATCCATCTTGATGGAGGGCAGCAGCTTCATCCATCCTGGTCTGGGGCTGAGGTGGACTTTGTGTGCCAAAAGGAGCTCAGGACCAGAAAGTGACTCATGGAACTGGATCAGTGGTACGGGTTGTCATGTTGCTATGTGGAACGCAGAAGAAAGGCCACTTCTTCTCTCTGCATGGGTATTCCCATTGGTATTTCTGTGCAAACCAGGGACAGAAACAGATGCAACCAAGGAAACAAAGTCAATGAATAACACGGAAACAATGGAGTGTGACTTCTATGTTCTGCGTAATTTCAAAAGGAGATTGGAGGAGGTCTCTGGAGAACAGCGGGACTCCATTGGATAATTTGTATGCTAAGTCCCTCTTTGACTGTTTTCACTGTCATTGACTAACTTCCCATTTTGCTCAGAAAGGCTTTAATCCTCCTTTTGAGTTTGGCTAAGCTCTCCACCTCAATGGCATAATCCGATGAGGAGACTGATTTCAGATCATGGGAATTAAAAACACAAAAAAACACAGAAGAAACAAATCCTAAAGGAAAAGTAATATTGCTGGTAATGGATGGAGACTTCAATTAAAGAAATCTCTCAGTTAGCTAATGTAGTGGCCTGATGGCAGGTTTAAGAACAGAGCCCCATTTAATTGAAACTGGCCATTTGGCTTCTCTCAGCTGTGGACACTGGGACTGGATTCATGTTTCTTCTGCCTGGTTCATTTTCTCATAATCCCACCCTTGAGCATTACCACCCTGCCACCTCTATATTCCCTTGATTCTGATCTGTGGAGAATCACTTGCTTCACTTCAGGTATTGTGGGACCAGCACGTATTAGATTATATCCTTGGGTCATTGTAATGGTGTCTCAAGAAAAAGTTGATGAAGTTATGACCATGTCCTACAAGAGTAGGGATGGGGCAAAGTACTGGAGGACACCTTTATTGATTCTGAGGGACAAAATCCAATATTGGGACCATCATACCAGTGGGTAATGGGGCTATGGACACAAGAGGGGTGGAGTGGATCTTACTCCGTCTTTACACACACAATCAAGAGGCAGAATAGATAAGGCCAGATCAAAATCTTACCAAAATGACATTTGCCAACCAAACACAGAACACACATCTCAGTTTTATACATAACAGGATTCCCGTCATGGAAGAAGAAATGAGTTCTATCAGACAGTGTTCCTTCTGCATCCCACAACTCAGCTTTATGTAGGATTTAAATTTAAGTAGTTTAAAATATGCTCTGATCTCTGATCACTGATAGGAGATAAAAGAAGAAGAAGAAGCTTCCAACCATCTCTGGTATAAAGACAACGGCACAAGGCTACCCTTCTTCTGTTCTTTATTGTCAAACCAAGTTTAGACCACAAACAGAGGACACCTAACAAGTGAAGGATTGTTCTTGGGTAAGCCTTGAGATAGAGGACCTGCTGAGAGAAGCCAAATGGCCAGATTCAATTAAATGTGGCTCTGTTCTTAAACCTGCCATCAGGCCACTACATTAGCTAACTGAGAGATTTCTTTAATTGAAGTCTCCATGTGCATGTGTGCTTAAAGGGTATCCATGGCTATAATTATGGATACTTAAGGACAACCTCCGGGTTGGAGAGATAGGCAGGATATCTCTCAATGCCATTTCCAGGGAATCCTAAGCAGGTGAAGGCATCTCCTTGGGAATACCCTGAAGGAAATGGTGAGCCACTGTGTGAGACAGAAGGCTGGACTGGATGGGCTGTGGCCTGTTCCAGCAAGGCTGTTCTTATGTTCCTTATGTTCCTCAAACAGTACATATGGGCTCCCTAACCTGGAATAATCAAGCATTTAAGGCCCCTTTTAAACCATTTAAATCAGGAGTTCTCAACCTTTTAAAGCCGGGGGCTGGGTCATGCTTAGGCCCAGGCTAGCCATTTTGGGACACAGGGACAAGTCCCGGTGCGCCCCAGTGACTGGCGCCCCCCAGAGGTGGGCAGAAGTATGTCACCTGGCAGCTACAATCCATTACATCATGCAGTACCCCCCATGGGTGCCCCCTTCCTATCCAGTGCCCTTTTAGTGTAGCCTGAACTCCCCTGGTCACGCTCCCTCAGACAGCCATTTCGACATTCCTCCATCACACAGCACCTTCTGGTGTGGTGGAGGCAAAGGGGGCACATGAAATGATGCCATGGGCCACATTCGGCACTTGGGCCGCAGGTGGAGAACCCCTGATTTAAATCATTCACACATCTGGCAAGGCATTTGTGTCTATACAGATGGAGCCACCACAATGATGCTGACCTAACAGGTCATACTGTCAGGAAGGTGGGTTGTGCCCCATCCCAAGAAACTGTCTTTCTCCCCCCCCCCCCAAGAAACTTTTTCTGGTGTGTATGTGTGTGTGTGCATGTGTGCCTAAATGCATCTCATGACTGCAGTCCTTCTGATGCACAAAAGCACAAGAGGCTCTGCCAGAGGGCAAACAGCCATGCTCACCTTAACTAATCTCTGTCTGTTGAACGGAATGTCCATGCCGTAGCTGGATTAGGAAACAATTTGGCTGCATTTATCCAGTGTTCAGGGTTTGTGCCAAGTTCATGCTGTGTTTCAATGCTGAGCTTAACAACGTCTAGTTGAGAAGGAAGGGAAGGAGCATCCTACCCATTATGAAGAGAGCTTGATCAAAAATTAGAGAGAGAGAGAAATATGTATTACAGTACAGTACAGTGTACACACACACTGCACCATAAAGTGTGCATACCAGCAAGCCATATAAGTAGGATTAATGGCAGGGTATTATAGTCTGTAGATCAGGGGTTCCCGACCTTTTCAAGCCGTGGGCCGGGTCACACTCTCTCAGTTAGCTTGGAGGGCTGGATGGCCATTTTGCCCTCCCTGCATGATGGGGGCAGCCATTTTGTTGCAAAAGCTTCAAAGGCGTGGCCATTTTGTTTCTCGAATGCATTTGGAGGGGTGTGGGGCCACATGAAATGGCACTGCAGGCTGGTTCCAGCCCACGGGCCTTAGGTTGGGTACCCCTGCTATAGATTGTCATAGGAGGGCTCAGAAGACTTGGCTTCAAGTCTTTGCTGGAGATGATAACTCCCTGGGGGAGGAGTGAGACGTATGGCTTCTTCCGAGAAGATCTTGGTGACTTATTTGAACACATATGCACACATTTTATTTCTCAAGACCGCTTTGATCTTTAGTCCATTGTGTATGTGGTCTCTCAATGGTATATCTCTAAAGTTGTGCATTCCTGCCTAGAGCTGGTCCATCTGTGCAGATAGAATCAGAATTGCCAGCCTTCTCCTTAAAATTGAATCACAGCATCATTAATCTTAAGTACCAATTTTATTACTCCTTAACTTTGAGTAGAGATGCTTCTTTTAAAATATATATACGAGTACCCTCACTGCAGTGGCTCAAGTGGTTAAGACACTGACTGGGAGGCAGAAGGTCAGTAGTTCAAAACCCAAGTACTGCATGACGGAATGAGCTCCCGTCTCCGTCTTAGACCTTGCCAACCTAGCAGTTTGAAAGCAAGAAATTGCAGGTAGATAAATACCTCCCCACTTTGGCTGGAAGGTAAACAGCATTCCATGCACTTTGGTGGCTGCCACATGTCCAGGAAAACATCTGCAAACACAGACAGCACTGGCTCTTTGAGATGAGCACTGAACCCTAGAGTTGAATACGACTGGCTCTCGAGCAAGGGTGACCTTTTCCTTTACCCTCATTGTAACGTCTGTTTCTTGCTGTACTATGCTGGTCTTGGACGGTAATAAAGATGGATTTGATTTTGCTTTGATCATACCATAGCAGTTCAGAGTGCTATCCAACTTCTCTCAACGTATGGGGTAGCTATATATCACAATTTATCTAGCATCTCATAGCATTCGTTCATTTTGAAATTGTCCTGCAGATGGTAACTGGCAGTAGGATGTCTTAAGCAGGCTTGCTAGGACAGAGTTTAATAGCAGGCATAAATCAATCAATTTCAAGACATCCAAAATGGCGCCATTGATTTATGATGCCACATTCCCCTGCCGATGTGCCGCCTGTCCCTTCGGTGACATCTTTATTGAGACACCCTTTGCAACTCAAACGCTCGTTTTTTCCAAGCCAAGGAAAATCACAGGTCGTAGATCTCAGAGTGACGGAAACTGCCAAAAGCAGGTCTTAATGACAAAGACAGACCTGTGTCAAGTTTTCCTCCTCCTTGTCTTTGCCTGCAAGGATCAACAACTGGTTTAATCGCAGGCGCTTGGTGGCTCAGCCTAGACGGCACACTTCATTTTTTTTTAATGGTGAAATATGACCTTTCAGGGGTTCTTCCCCTCATCTAAGCTGCAAACCTCCTCTTGTGAAAAGGTTATTTTTAAAAAAATGACACGATTCCAGCCAGCACTCCTGCTGATCAGGGCTTCTGGGAATTGAAGTTCAAGAACACCTGGAGCGCCAAGGTGCGCCACCACTGTTGTAGTGTCTTGTAAATACCTATCTCATTATTGTCAGCTCTCAGTGACAGCCACTCTCAAAGATCTCAGGGGTGATTCTTGTCTTATTGCATACCTGTCAACCTTCCTGGATTGGCCGGGATTTCCCGGTTTTCGGCGTTGATTTTTGCTCTTTCCTGCTCCACGCTGCCGAAACCCCGGATTTCGGCAGCGGGGGAAAGGAGGCACTGCGCAGCCCATCTGCGCAGGTCACGTTGCACACATGCGTGGAAGGGCTCTCCACTTCCGTAGCTCCCTTCCACACATGCACAGAAGGCTACGCCACGTGCGTAGCCCTCCACGCGCATGTATACAACGCGACCTGCGCAGACCCGGTCTGTGCAGGTCCCGGATTTGCCGGAGCCGCAGTTGCCAGGTATGTCTTATTGGGACATTCTGGGGGTTGATTTTGGACCATCTGCATGAAGAACAGTTCTTTCCCTTTAGGAAAGAACTGATAACCTGGTTGGCAGGGCAGGTGTGGGGCACCGATGGAGGGGTGCCTGCTGGCTTATATAAATAATTAAGATTTCTCCCTCTCTCTTTTAATGGATGGGGTGAGTAGGGAAATTATTTAGAATTTTTAATGGGGTTTTTAAGGGCTTTTTGTTAGGTTTTGATGTTACTTTTAATTGCTGTTAGACGCCCAGAGTCGTTGCCGAGTTGGGCGGCAATAGAAATTTGAAGAATAAAAATAAATAAATAAATAGATCTGTCCCAGAGGACCACTGAGATATGACACTGGCTTTCCAAAGAGTTGAATGAGTTGGACTACATCTTCAACGTAGCCATAATTGCCGCTACGCTGAAAGCCAAATTGATTTCTTGGGAGATTCCAAATGTTGGAAACGTTTCCGGAAAGTAACATGTGTGTACATTGGCATTGGATTGAAGAAGGACGAACCCTTTTTTAAAAAAAAATGCTGTATAAATGCAAGGCCAGCGATTTTTGGACAGTATGAAAGCATACGGATCTTTCTTCTGGTGCCAAATTGCAACCAATTATGTGTCTGGAACATTTAATAGTGAAGCTAATAAACCTTGCAAGGGTGAAAGGATTCCCATCTCATATTTTAAAATTAAAACCTTGATGGGTTTCACATTGTGGAAAAGTTAAATTATTAGCTTTCTCCATTACAGGAGCAGAGCTGAAGAAAATTGGCTGGGTTTCCAAATTGTAAACCAGATCTGGAAGTAGGAAAGGAGACAGGTTGAGTGATCAAAGATTATTTTTTTGAAAAAGGAAAAAGAAGGGAAAAATTGGGAGAGAGGTGAGGAATTCTGCATAGTTTGCATCTTTATGATTCCTTTCCTCTGATCTGGCCCTCATCCTGTTTTGGGCCATTCTAGTTTAACCTGGACAAGGGACTGCAGTGGCTCAAGTGGTTAAGACACTGAACTTGATGACTGGAAGGTCGGTAGGTCAGCAGTTCTAGACCTGAGTGCTGCATGACGGAGTGAGCTTCCATCTCCTGCCAATCTAGCAGTTCGAAAGCAAGAAGTTGCAAGTAGATGAACAGGTACCACTTTGGTTCCCACCAAAGGAAACAGGTATGTGAATATGTCTCACAGCCACTCCATCTGGCATGGCCTCCATGACCGTTGGGAACCAGAATAGTGGAGTGGTTCCTCTTCTGTTCATTTTGCTGTTGGGCCCAACAGCAAAATGGCTGCGTTTTGTTATGGGCAGGGTTTCTCCGGGCCCTCTAGGAGGTTCCCAGTATGAGCTGGAGGTCTTCCTACCCAATTACTAATCACATCTAACCCTGTTTACCTTCCCAACTCAGATGCCAGTGACTTGTTCAAAGAGGTATGGCAGACATATTTGAAACAAGCTGACCTGACCCACACATATAACTTAGAGTGGTGGTGGTGGGCAGTCTGGACCTCTAAAGCTGTATATGTCCTTAGGTTGGCTTTTGAACATCTTCAAGAGACAAGGTGGGGCGATAGTCCCTCTTAGTGGAGGAAATGCCATGGAAACCATTATTTTGGGCCCAACAGCAAAATGAGTAAAAGAGTAACCACTTCACTATTCTGGTTCCCAATGGTCATGGAGGCCATGCCAGGTAGACTGGCTGTCAAGGCACACCTTGTCCATATCTTCAAGACTGTGGCAGTCCATTGCAGTCCCGGTGTTAAATCCTGCATGTCTCATTTCATACGTATCACAAGAGGTGGCTTCGGGATCATAGTGCGTGGGTCACTTCATGGCAAGCTGGGATCCACCTTAAATAAATTCACATCAATGGCATTTTTCCTGAAAACATTCTCAGGAAACAAAATGTATACTCAGACATGAGTTGCAGCCGACGATGACAAGAGATGGGGTCAAAGTTTGCTATCTTGACAACCTGCTGCACAGGAGGAAGATCTTGTAATTGGTTTTATTGAAGAGCTTTTAACTGTTTTTGTATTGTTTTTAAGTTTTGCTGAGCAGCTAGTGAGGTGTTCACTGGACTGTGTACACCGCCCAGAGTCTATTGATTGGGTCGGTATATAAATCTAAATAAATAAATAAAATGAAGAGATGCCTTCTACATTTTTGACTCTTGTCTTGTTCATTGCTGACGTTGGTCTTTCTTGTCACTGTCATGCCACCCTAAACGAATGTGGCTTCCAAGGGTTTCTTCAACTCAGAATTGGTATACTTTCCCATACCTGATTGTCCCTTTCTGATTTCCCATCTACGGAATGGCTGCCGACCAGTTTTGGAGTACAGCCATGAGAGGAACCTTCACTCCAAGAAGGGTTGGGATTGGTAGCAACAATTTAGGAAGCATTTCTGAAGAATACATATCGGGAAAACAAGGTGTGGGCTAATGAGCAGGACCATGGACAGATCACAGGGGGAGATGACTGCCTTGTTAAGGGCATAAAAGCAGCCAACAAGTATAATTGCATGAACTCTTGTCATGCACAGACTGAACATTCAGTTTCTAAGTTGGGTTTCTCACAGATCTTGGGTGCTCTTGGCTTCACTAGTTCTTTCTTTGAATGAGATTCCCAAAACTTAGTTTGGATCCTAGGGTACTCACGCATTGGTTGGTTTGCTGTTCAGTCACACAGTCGGGTCCAACCTTTTGTGACCCCCATGGACCACCACACGCTACGCTCCACTGTCATCTGCCATCCTCCACATCTCTCCCAGGACCCAGGTCTACACCCCGTGTCAATGGTGCCATCCAGCCACCTCATCATCTGCCACACCCTTCTCCTTTTGCCTTCAATCTTCCCTAACATCAAGGCCTTCTCAAGTGAGTCCTCTCTTCCAATTTGGTGGCCAAAGTACTTGAGCTTCAGCTTCAGTAGTGTCCTTCCAAGCAGTATTCAGGGTTGAGTTTCTTCAGGATCGACTGATTTGATCTCCTTGCAGTCCAGGGGACTTTCAAGAGCAGGGGTCCCAACCTTTTCAAGCCGGGGGTCGGGTCTCGCTTTTTCAGTTAGCTTTGAGGGCCGGATGGCCATTTTCCCCTGCCTGCACAATGGGCTGACTATTTTGTCCCAACAACTTCACAGGTGTGGCCATTTTGTTTCTCAAATGCCCTTGGAGGGGTGAGGGACCACATGAAATGGCACCACAGGCTGGACCTTGCCCACGGGCCTTAGGTTGGGAACCCTTACTCAAAGAGTCTCCTCCAGCACCACTGATCCCTAAATCCTTTTTGTTTTCTTTTCAGAGCATGAAACATGAGGAGAATGATTACGTTGTTGCTGCTGTTAATGCATACATTTGATACGAAGAAATGTGTATGTGTTTTGTGCATATATAGTGTGTGTTCAATCAACCCTTCCCTTTCTTCTTCTTATAGCATTGAGGAGTCGATCAGGACGATCTATTATCAATGGAAACTGGGCAATTGATCGGCCCGGGAAATATGAAGGAGGGGGGACAATGTTCACCTACAAACGTCCCAATGAAATTTCGAGTACTGCTGGGGAGTCATTTTTAGCTGATGGCCCAACAAACGAAATCTTGGATGTTTATGTAAGGGGACAAATTGATCTTGTTATGTTTTTGGTGTTAAACACAGATTCATTGTATATTTTCCTCACTGACTGAAAAATAAAGTAAAAAGGAGCCCAGGTGGTTAAACTGCTGCCCTACCACCAAAAGGTTGTGAGTTCAATCCCGACCAGGGCTCAAGGCTGACTCAGCCTTCCATCCATCCAAGGTTGGTAAAATGAGTACCCAGCATGTTGTTGTTCATTCGCACAGCCGATTCAGACCCTTTGCAACCCCATGGACCATCGCCTGCCAGGCACCTCTGTCTTCCACCATCCTCCTCAACCCACCATGTGGGGGGCAAAATGCTAATTAGCTTGTGAACCACCCAGAGAGTACACTAAGCACTATGGGATGGTTTATAAGTGTGATTGCTTTGCTGTGTTTGTGCTTTGCTTCTCAAAGAGAAAGTGTAGCTGAGTTTTGTACAAGCTTCAGACACCTTGGAAGGGAAGTAGAACTCTTTGTCCTGCTCATGGTTGAGAGACCATGGCTTCAGATTTCCTCATCAAGGTGTTGGGTTGTGGCAAGACGGAAAACATTATCAAGAAAGTAGAAATTAGCTGGGATTCTTTCCATGCCTAGTTCATAATGCGTTAGAAAGTCCACAGCTCATACTTCCGAAAGTAGACATAGAAACTGTGATGAGATCTTGTTTCAGTTGCTTTGGTGAAACTTTTGTCACATAAGTATTTGGTCTTTTCCATTTTAGATGATTCATCAACAGCCCAACCCAGGTATTCATTATGAGTACATTATTCCAGGATCCAATGTCATTAGCCCTCAGGTGCCTTTTCATAGACAGCCAGGTAAGATAACTTGCTTCTTTCTCTCTGAACTTGAAATGTAGATCTTCATTGTTTCTCATCATTTTCCCCCCACCCATCTTGATTGATTGATTCGATTTGTACGCCACCCACTCAGCATACGCCGACTCAGGGCGGCTCACAACAAATCAAACATTATGAAAGAATTGCTCTAACTCAGACAAGGGTAAGGAGGTCCAGCATTATTTACCTCGCAGGCAAGAAGAGGCAATTTGTGAACTTGGGCAGGGAAACAGCACCTCGCCCCCAGATTTAGGAGGGGACTCCCCATTTATGAGCTCCCTCGCCTAGTAAGAGTGGTGGATTACATGGTCATTTGCTTTGGAAAGAACAGTGTTTTCATGCAGGGGTTTTCAACCTACGGCCCAGGGGCAGGATGCGGCCTGTGACACCATTTCATGTGGCCCACCACCACCTCCACCACATCTGGAAGTGGCGTGTGTGGCAGGCAGGGCAAAATGGCCATCAGGCCCCTGAAGCTGTCTGAGGGAAGGCGACCCATCCCTCGGCTTGAAAAGGTTGAGAAGCCCTGGTTTAATGTAAAATTTATCAAGGAAAACTGTGTGACTTGTCCCAAAATTGTTATGTTATATAGGAATTGGAAGCCCTGGATGGGTTACTGGCATCTTCGGCAATTACAGATTTCTTGATTTCCTTAATTTTATTTACCATAATTTCCCCAGCAACGCCTCAAATACTAGTAGGATGTCACTGTTCTGTTATGTGTTGGTTGCCCTCAAGCCTTCAGATACAGAAAATGTAGACTTCCCATTGCTGAACATACCTGTCAAGTATCCCATATTGGCTGGGAAATCTCGTATTTCACCCCTCTGTTCCGGTCCTTCCCGTGGCCACCCTGTATTTGAACAGCCAGAAAAGGGGTTACTGCGCATGCAGACACATCAGAGGAAGTGGTGCGCATGTGCAGCGGTGTGCATGCACAAATGGTCACTGTGCATATGCAATAATCCATTCATGCATGCACACTGCTTCAGGAACCAATTCATGCATGCACACCCATCAGACGCAGCAGGGCTTCCCAGTTTTTTCACTGCCGCAACTTGACAGTATGTTGCTGAATTAGATTTTTTTTCCCATGCAAGGAGGTTTTAATTGATGCTGTGTGCAATAGCAAAAATGCTAAATTTTCTGCTCAGAGATAAATGGGGTGTTTTGCTTGGAATGAATCATACAGCCTCACTGGTTGGCTGTTACAAGGCTTTATATACTGCTCTGTGTTGCTAAAATATCTCATAACACTTCACGCTGTTGTGAGATGACTCTGCCATCATGCATTCATTTCAGCTCTCAGCTGAGTTAAGCACCCACTCCTTCTAATGCACTTATGTCTCTATGTTCCCAGGGGAACCATTCAATGGCCAGTTGGATGTGACAGAGAGCGTGAATTATGAAGAGGAACCTTTTCTTCGAGAGACTGGTACTCACACGGGACAACCTGTAGGGAACTTCCCAGTTGTTCCGCCTGGAAGATTTCCTTCACATCACCCAGACAACCAAGTGCTTGCTGGTCAGGCGCCCCGGCGCAACCGAGAACACAACTGGAAGCTGATTGGGATGACGGAGTGTACCACCACATGTGGGAAAGGTAAATGGTTTGCAGCATTGCATGCACAGTTGCTATATATATATAATCCACACTAGAGAATCTCTGTCTGCCAAAACCAAGACATGTAGGAAGGGAAGAAATGAGCCACTATGTTGTCTTAAACTCCAACCCATGGAAAAACAAACAGAATCTACCCGGAGCAAAGCCTATAATAAAGAGCTGTAAAACAAAATGCACCCATCAATTAAAGACAAAGAGAAAATTTATTCATGGAAAGTGGGATGCATCATTGGTAGCTGTGATGGAAAAAAGCAAGCAATAAACTTTCTTTGTTGTTATTCAGTCGCACAATCGAGTCAGACCCTTTGTGAGCCCATGGATCACTGCATGCCAAGCACCCCTATCCTCCACCATCCTCCGCAGCCTGCTCAGCTCTACACCCATTGCGTCAACAATGCCATCTAACCATCTCATCCTCTGCCACCCCCTTCTCCTGTTGCCTTTTATCTTTCCCAGCATCAAGGCCTTCTCGAGTGAGTCCTCTCTTCTCATTTGGTGTCCAAAGTACTTGAGCTTCATCTTCAGTATTTGTCCTTCCAAGGAACAGTCAGGGTTGATTTCCTTCTGGATCGACTTATTTGTTCTCTTTGCTGTCCAGGGTACTCTCAAAATTATCCTCAAGCACCACATCTCAAAGGTGTCTATTCTTCTGTGCTCAGCCTTCCTTAGGGTCCAGCTCTTGCAACCATACATTACTCCTGGGAAGACCATTGCTTTGGCTATGCGGACTTTTGTTGGCAGGGCGATGGCTCTACTTTTTATTATGTTCTCTAGGTTTCTCATAGCTTGCCTCCCAAGAATTCTTCTTCTTTTTATTTCATGGCTGCAGTCACCATTTGCAATGATCTTGGATCCTAAGAGGGTAAAGTCTGTTACTGCTTCCGTCTTCCCCTTCTATTTGTGCCCATCAATTAAAGACAAAGAGAATTTATTCATGGAAAGGGGGTTGCATCGTTGGTAACAGTGACGGAGAGAAGCAAGCAATAAACTTTCTTAATAGATGTTAGGAAAGAGGAGAACCAAATATCTGTGATAGAGGACATGCTAGATATGTACTAAGTCTCCGATTCAACCATAGATCCCGTTAAAAGATTCCCTATCCTGCATGACCTCTATCACTGTAAGGAGATACTTGGACCTGTATTCTAAGAAACCAATCTTTCCAGACTCTGGTTTCCCCTTCCAACCATGCGCAGTGCCTGTAAATGTGGACCATAAGGCTTTCAGATTCTTTCATGCCTCCCGAGAACTGCACCATTGTTATCAAAATATACTGTAGAGTTGGCAGACGTCCAACCATGTGTCATATTTTGACTGGGAAGATTATCCAACTTGGTCTAAAGTTCCAGCCCTGGAGAAATTGGCAAGGATGACAGCTCTCTTCGGTTTCAATTCAAAGAGGAGGGTCTACTCCGTGGTTCAGGGAGGAAAATTATCAAACTCCCTGCTGAGCTTTACAGAAAGAAGTACCTTGATGTGATATAGAAAAATAGCTCAGTCTCGAAGATTTGGACATGATTAGCATCAGCGTGGAAGCCAATCAATCTCTTGTTCTCTGATTCTGATTAAATGTATTTATTTTAGCTATTGGAAGAGAGATGGGCCGACATTCGTAACTCAAAACACACCAAGTTGGTATCAAGAATTATGGCTTAACCCTCCATTGCATAAAGCAGATCTGGCCCACAGCACCATTTCACGTGGCCCCCTCCTCTCCAAGGACATTCAAGAAACAAAATGGCCACCCCTTTGAAGCTGTTGGGACAAAATGTCCACCCCCATCATGCAGGCAAGGCAAAACGGCCATCTGGCCCTCAAAACTGACTGAGAGAGAGCGTGACCCCACCCCACATAGTCTTGGATGGAGTAAGCATCAGGATCCAACCCAACAAGTTTGAACAAAGATGGACCATTTCCAGATGGGTAGTTGGGGCCGGGTCACACTCTCTAAGTCAGTTTTGAGGGCCAGATGGCCATTTTGCCCTGCCTGCATGATGGGGGTGGACATTTTGTCCCAACATTTTGTTTCTTGAATGCCCTTGGAGGGGAGGGGGCCACATGAAATTTCCAGATGGGTAGTTGTGTTGCACAAAACATAGCCTTGTTGGCCTCTTAAAGACTAGCAGATCAATTGTGGAACAATCATGGGCTGGAATCCACTGCTTTAGTATGCATTCATTTGGCCTACATGTAAGGAAATTGTTGGTTCTCAGTATGGGTGTGAGGCGTTTTCGCACAATCCTGCTTATTTACAGGTAAATACTGATTTTTTTAATACACAATTTGGCCAACAGTGTGCCTTTGTGAAACATGATGTGCAGATGCAATGCCATCTGCGGCAATCCATGAATAAATATAAGGTTTCCATTAAATTGATTTTTATTTTATTTTATTTTATTTATTTATTTTATTCTTAGATTTTTATGCCGCCCACTCGGGGAAATCCGACTCATTTTTACATTTCCTATTCTTTTTCTCTTATCACCTACAGGCGCACAGTATCCCATCTTTCACTGTGTAAACAGAAATACACATGAGGAGGTCTCCGAAAGTTCCTGTGACAGCAGCACTAAACCTACTCCAGAAGAGGAACCCTGCAACATCTTCCCCTGCCCAGCTTTGTAAGAGAATGCTGTTGATTTTTGTCTGTTTAGACAGGCAGACACAATCTTATCCATACATTAATTAGCTGTCTGGAGTCATTATATCACTGAGAGTAAACTCTTAGTGCTAGTTTCTGTATGGGATGAAGCTCACCAAAGCACTGAGAATTGTTGTGCTGGTGGCTTCCATGCTAGATATTTCCCACAACATGACTTTAAAAGGCATTTTGGTTCACAACCATAGTTTCATCTGTTGGCTACTCTTGAAAGTCTCAGTGGTCTCCAGGGCAAGGCATGCTGGAAAATCTGAATTGGTGGATACTAG
This sequence comes from Bradypodion pumilum, assembly GCA_035047305.1. Classification (NCBI taxonomy): domain Eukaryota; kingdom Metazoa; phylum Chordata; class Lepidosauria; order Squamata; family Chamaeleonidae; genus Bradypodion; species Bradypodion pumilum. The sequence continues at coordinate 25,453,024 of JAWDJD010000012.1, read as the reverse complement.
TTTAAGCAAGACAAGCTTGTCTGAAATAACACAGATAATTCAGTATTGCATTGAACCACAAAAGGGGAAATACCCTTTTAAAACATCAACAGTAGCATCTGGGCTGCTGTGGCTCAGTGGTTAAGAAGCACACCTTGTTAGCTGGAAGGTTGGCAAGTCAACAGTTTGAGACTCAGGTACTGCATGATGGAATGAGAGCCTGTCTCTATCCCAGCTCTTGGGGACATGAAAGGAGCCTCATTTGGGCATCCCCTGAGTGGCGTTTCTTCCATAAAAATCCTTTCAACCCAGAATTATTATTATTATTATTATTATTATTATTATTATTATTATTATTATTATTATTATTATTATTATTATTATTATTATTATTATTATTATTATTATTATTATTATTATTATTATTATTATTATTATTATTATTACACTAGCATCTGTAGTAACTTTAATGTGTAGTGTCAGGATGAGACTTCCAGGTGTTGTGACATAGACATTCTAACAGTACCATCTAGCACTGCCAGTAACAAAGGTTGGTAGGAATCATGGAATCATAAGCTAGTTAATTTTATTTTTGCAAATAAGAAGGGGGGAAATTAAATTCTTTTGCTATGCTAGGTTAAATTAGAGAAGATTTTGTAATTTTTCTTTTTCTTTTCTTTTATTTCTTTCTTTTTTGCAAATCAGGACCCCTTTTTGCCAAAAAAAAGTAGTCTTTGCAATTAATTTATGCTTTGCACAAAAAACTTGCATTTTGGACAAAACGCAGGATTTTTGTGCAAAATACAAATTATTTTTCTTTTGCACAAAACATTTTTAATTTATTTTATAAAGAAATATATAAAATAAATTAGAAATTAAAAATGTTTTGTGCAAAAGAAAAATAATTTGTATTTTACACAAAAATCCTGCGTTTTGTGCAAAATGTAAGTTTTTTGTGCGAAAAACTATATTTTGCTGACTATATTTTGCTAATGTTGTTGTAGATATACAAAGGCCCTCAACAGGGCTGAGAAATCTCAGAATGGCTGACAATTTTCCCCATAGATTTCCTTGACCCAATTTCTGGGGATTTGTTACAGCCTGATCCAAAGCACCTGGAGGACTGGCGTTCTGCATTATTGCCATTCTGGTCTGCATTATGGACTTCTGCATAATAATAGTATTTTTAAAAATAATGCTGATGGCATTTTGTCCAGGATGCTGCTTGCTATATGGGTCTCTGTAAAATAGTTGCTGTCTGATGTCGATGTCGGTCCTTCCTCCACCACATGTCACTTGCTGGTGTGATGGAGGTGGTGGTGGTCCACATAAAATGGTGCATTGGGCCGCATCCAGCCCATGGGCCACAGGTTGGAAATCCCTGGTCTATTCCATTACCATAGTGAGATGCCCAGCCAGACATGTCTGATGTAATTTGAACAATAATTGAGTCTTCCAGGCAATGTATTTCTTTGAAGCAAATATATAGAGCACAAGAGATTATAGTCCAGTTCTTTCCCCTCCCCTTTACCTTCTGATCTCTTAGCTGGGATATAGGAGAATGGTCAGAATGCAGTAAGACCTGTGGTCTCGGGATGCAGCATCGTCAAGTCCTCTGCCGGCAGATCTATGCCAACCGCACCTTGACCATCCAGCCGCATCGTTGTCATCATCTGGAGAAACCCGAGACAACAAGTACGTGCCAGCTGAAGATCTGCAGCGAATGGCAAATTCGGACAGAATGGACATCGGTAAACAGGAATAATTGACACCACCAGGGATGGGGTTGGGGTGGAGAAACCAAACCCAACACCAAATCCATAATCCCTAAACGGTAGGCTTTTATACCAGAGCGCAACAAATTATTTGGCCATTATAATGGCCAATGTCTAGAATAGGTACAGTACACAGAAATGAATTACTGTGCCAATATTATGGCTTATATTTTCAGAGGCAATTATAAGTGCAAAATATACATTGCGACAAAACTACCATATCTACACCAGATAAGCATCCTTTCCTCTTGGTTCACAACAATATAACTATTCTGAGCCTAAACACACATACCCCAGATAACTAGCATAAAAAGACAGGTTGATGGATCACAGAGTCATTGCAATACTAATTATTTTACTGGTCCATTAACACAACAACAGGTCTCCCTTCCCCCCCTCTAGATCAGTGACTAGAAGACTTTACCTCATTGTGAGGGCATTTTGGGACGGGGTGGGATATTGTTCTCTTTACCAAGTGAGGATGAATTATTTTAGGATTCATACTTCTATGCACTTGTCATGGTTTCCTCAAGGGTCCTTCTTGCTCTTTCAGTGCTCTGTGCCATGTGGAGTTGGCCAAAGAACCCGAGATGTCAAGTGTGTCAGCAACCTGGGAGATGTTGTGGACGACGAAGAATGCAACATGAAACTGCGTCCCAACGATATTGAGAACTGTGACATGGGAGCTTGTGCCAAGAGCTGGTTTCTTACAGAATGGAGTGATCGGGTAAGTCTGTCTTCTACTCAAAGGGAAGAACCACAGCTCAATAATAGTCCAACTGTTTTGCAAGGAGAAGGTCCTTGGGTTGCTTTCGTCAGCATCTCCTGTTAAAAGGGGTCAGGTAGCAACTGGTGGAAAGATGACAAACTAGCTTCAGATGGCTGGTCTGTGAGAGAAAATGCCCACACCGATTTCTTAACTTGAAATCTTTCACCACTGAAAGTTCTACCAGTAGATGTTCTACACGAGATGTCACTAACAGGATCCTGGCCTCGTTTAAAACACAATGCCCTAAGGTCTGGAGAAGGGGTCAACAACCTTGGCTTTCCAGGTGTTCTTCGACTTCAATTCCCAGACGGCCAAGTCAGTACACCTGCTGATCAGAGCTTCTGGGAATTGAAGAACATCTGGAGTGCCAAGTTTGCTGACCCATGGTCTAGAGGAAACACATTTCAGAATAGCTCAGGGGACAGCTATGGAATTTATTCGAGGGTGGGAGAATCATACACCCTCTTCCTCTCTGCTTCTAAGGGGAATGAAGACATTAGTTAGGTTTCTAGGATGCTCGGGTTGCTTCTCCCCATGCCTCCCTGAACAGTGTCCCAATGTTAATTTGAAAAGCTGCAACAAATTAAGAAGCCCTCGGGCCAAAGAATGTTCTGGAACAAACTCTGCTGTTGACGCCCTTTCAAATCCCTTGTAAACTGTAAATCTAGAGTGAAATCTCACAGTGCAGGGGTGGAGCGGGCCTGTTGCTGCTCATCTGGCATAGCATTTGAAACTTGAGCGTCACGATCCACTCAAACATAGCCATTTGAAACGGAGAATAGTATTTGCAAGATAATAAAAGAATAACAATGACTTGACTAGTTTAATTTACTGGCGAGGTAAGCGTGTGACATTTTTGGAACATACCAGATAGAATTGCTTAACAAGAGACTGCAGATTAAAAGAGATTGCTTGGAGTGATTTAATCCTGTTGCCTCATTCTCATACTCAAGAACCAAGTTTTCCCAAGACAATGAAATGCTTTTATCATCCTTGATGATATCTATTGTAATTGTGAGAATTGTTTCTTTAAAAACCACCCGTTTGGTTGTTGTGTTAAGCTGTGAATCCTTGGTGCCTTCACACACTTTTAAAAATGAGAAGCAACACAAGCTAGAAGGGTTAACATTTGACCACCCTGAAATAGGAAAAAGAAACAAGGTGGAAAATAATAATAATTTCATGTCAGAAATTGTTCTGGGTTGAAAGGATTATTGAGGAAGAAACTCCGCTCAGGGAATGCCCAAATGAGGCTCCTTTCATGTCACCAAGAGCTGGGACGGAGATGGGCACTCAATCTGTCATGCAGTAGCTGGGTCTCGAACTGCCGACTTGCCAGCCTTCCAGCTAACAAGGCGAGCTTCTTAACCACTGAGCCAAAGCAGCCCCTGGTGGAAAATCAGAAGTGGATAGAAGTAGAAAAACAAAAGTAAATGTATTTATACTGCCAAATTAAACTGTACATGAGTGTGTGTGTTTCCTTGAAATAACTGGCAGAGGATTGAAAGCCCTTCAGGGCCCTGGCAAAATTTGGAGAACACACAGAAAACCGTATTTTCTTCAACTCTGTTTTTGAATAGGTCACCCTTGCTCGAAAGCCAGTCATATCTGACTCTAGGGTTCAGTGCTCATCTCTGTTTATAGCCAAGGAGCCAGTGCTGTCTGTGTCTGCAGACATTTCCATGGACATGTGGCAGGCATGACTAGACACCAGAGTGCACGGAACACTGTTTACCTAGTGTGAGACATACTGTATTCACATACCTGTTTCTTCTGAGTGCCTGTTGTGAGATCGATGGCTCAACTGGCCCAACTCTTTGCTACATCCAATAGATCTCAGGCGAAGTTGACTTTACAAAGGTTAACTCATAGAACCCAGATACCTTACAGCTCTGGTGGATATTTGTGGGTGAGGGCATGAGCCTGTGATGGTGAACCTTGGCACTCCAGGTGTTCTTGGACGTCAATTCCCAGAAACCCAAGTCTCTGTGAATCCACACGTACGTGCAGTAAATCCATTCATGTGGATTCACAGAGACTTGGGCTTATGGGAATTGATGTCTAAGAACACCTGGAGTGCCAGTAAACCCATTCATGTGGATTCACAGAGACTTGGGCTTCCCGGGATTGATGTCAAAGAACAGCTGGAGTGCCAAGGTTTGTCATCATGGGCATAGGTCCTACAGGAGCTAGGCCAGTCTTTGTGCTCTTTAATGAATGGGAAACGTGAAGGAGGATTTTGTAGCGTAGAGCCCAAAATTTGCTCTGAAATTTTCCATTTCATTTTTTCTTTCTTTCTTGCGTCAACAACTCCAGTCCTAAGAAAAACAAGGCCGTGTCTCAAAACTTTCTTCAGTTTTTATTTGTGTGGCATTCCTCCTCTATTCTGTAGCACCCTACAACAGGGTTTCTCCACCTTGAGCGCCCAGATGTTCTTGGACTTCAATTCCCAGAAGCCCTGACCAGCAGCAGACTTGGGCTGATGGGCCTCTTTGTTTTCTCTTGCCATAACAGTGTTCAGCGGAATGCGGTTCTGGAGTCCGAACACGTTCAGTCGTCTGCATGACCAACCACATCAGCAGTTTGCCACTCGAGGGCTGCGGACACAACAGACCGCCTGACACAACCGCTTGCAACCATGGGCCGTGTTTGGGGAAAGTGGAGTGGTTTGCAGGAAGCTGGAGCCAGGTACACCTTTTATGTTGCCAATAGTGCCAAATGTTAAGTCTGGTGAACTGGAGAAAGCAGAAATAAGGGGAGCTAAATGCTACTTAATCTGGCATTCAGCAGGAGAGGTAGTCATGAAATTAGAACCCAAAACCTATGAGATCATGTTTTTTAGTAGGAATACATAGTATTATGCTGAAAATCTCTCTAATTGGAAACAATTGGAGTTTCAATAGTTCTTACCACTGACTCAAGGGTGGGCTTTCTCCTCCTCCTCCTCCTCCTCCATAGGCATTGAGTCACTGTCAGTATGGTCTATATTATCATCCATAGCAGGACAATCAGATTTTTAAGGCTATTTAGCACTCTAACTCTCAACAGATTCATTTAACCCCATCTGCTTTGGGGTTGAAAATCTCCAAGGGGTGCAAAGAGCCTTAAAATGATGACCCATGACCCTCGCATTTGCACATTTTCACATGTTTTGATGGTTTAAAAAGGGTTAGGATAGGCAACCCCATCCCTGATACACCAGCCTCCATAAGCAAAATGAAGAGGAAATGTTGATTGCCATATTCCCCAGCCTTTTGCTATATTTATTTCCAGTGGGGAAAAATTTTCCTTTGTTTGCTGCATCTGTTTCCAATGTGGTCTGTACTTAACATGTTTTTGATGGCTAAGGCAAAAGGGATAAGGATTCAGGGGAGATTGCTCGGTCTTGCATTGACAGCTGTATTTCTTGTGATTTCATCTTGCTCAGCCAAAAATGGCCTAATACAATGTCAGGGGAAAGGCTACAACTCTGTGGATGTATCCTCTCCATTCCAAATATTTGGTAGCGCACTGATCAGCGCCAATGGGCAATGAGAGGAATTGCTCCGGCCCTCCCATCTGGGTTCGCAATCTGCCTTGGCAAACAGACAAGAAAAACGGAGTTTGTTTTTTCAGTTGACTTGGCGGCCAGATTGGAACCCATTTGTTTGCTGAGAATGGGATGGGATTTGAACATTGTGCCCTCAATTCCATGACCCTTGTCTCTTTCTTTAACCAGCCTCCATGGTCTGAAAAACAAGAGGAACATGGCTCTCCCGCCACCAAAGGAGAGCAGATTTTATTGTTAGCCAGAAGAATCCCCTTTTAATGGTTGGCCTGTGTTTAAGATGAATGTCATGGCTTGCAAAGACTTGCAATCCAAGTTGAAGAAGTAAAAACCTAGCTAACATCTCTAGAGATGTGAAAAATCTCTCAGTTTCCATTCCATTGTGAACCCTATCGTATTCCTGATGTGTATGTGGCTGTGATCTGCCATGGATTAGGACTCAGGAGACTTGGGTTTGAATCCCTGCTTGGCTGGATGGTCATGTTGGTTAAAACCACTCCTAAAATATCTCACGTACCTTGAAAACCCTCTTAGGCTCACCCTACGTGGGTTGGGACTTAATGGCACACAACACACATATACAAGTCTAGAAAAATGCCTTCATCATTTATCTACCCTTTAAACCAGATTTCTCAACCTTGGGCCCCCAGATTTTATTTATTTATTTATTAATTATATTTATACCCACCCATTTAGGAGATTTTCCTACTGTTCGTGGACTTCAATTACTGGAAGCTCTGATGGTGTGTGCTGACCTGGGCTTTGGGTAGTTGAAGTCTAAGAACATCTGGGGGCCTAAGGTTGAGAAACCCTGCTTAGATATATGGATGATCCAAGTTCAGGATTTCTTGCAATAGAATGGGGCCATATCTTCCTATTTCCTTTCCTTTATCTCTCAGTCTTTATCTCCCCAAGCATATTGTTGGGAAAGAGAGCTAGATCAGATGAGTGGTCAGCTATGTAAACAAAACAAAAAAACAAAGGTGATAAAATGACATTGGAGAATTTCACGGAAATCCAAGGTACAAAATCATAATGAAATGCAGAATTCCTATCCCATTTTTCCTAGATCTGATTTGAGACACTTCCCCTCTCAAATCTATAAAATGAAAACCATAAGGCTTTATTTTGGGTCAGCCTCAAGATACTGCCTAGCATGGTGTGTAGGATTACACCAGGAGTTTCCAATGTTTTAAAGCCGTGGGCCGGGTCACGCTTCCTCAGACAGCTTCGGGGGCCGGACAATCATTTTGCCCTTCCTACACCACATGGCACTTCCTAGTGAGGTGGAGGTGTCGGTGGGCCACATGAAATAATAAGCTCACATGGGACTTAAACTTAAAAAAATGAATTGTGAAGGAAAGTAAATTCTGGGATATTTGGAAAACTTTTTTAGAGTATAGTTTGAAAATTAAAAAAGGAGTCAGACCAGAGCTGGAGGTAATGCAACATTGGGGGAAAATAGGTATATAAAAGATGGTCATGTACTGAATTCAAGGACTATGTAAATAGCACTAAGGTGAATAATATATAAATAATAATGCATTGATAAACTACTAAAATTTGATAAATACAAAGAATATTCAGAATTAATTGAAAACTTGATGCGCTATAAAGTTTACATGTTACTTACATGAAATTGGATGCAAATGCATAATGTTGTGTTTTTGTTTGTTTATTGTTTAATGGTTATTTTCATTAAAATAAAATAAATAAAGATATTTTTAAAAAGGATGAAATGGTGCCACAGGACGCATCCAGCCCGTGGGCTGCAGGTTGAGAATACTTGGATTAAACAATCCCGAAAAGCCCATTCAATCACATCTTTGCTGTAGTAAGGCTTTTAGTTGCCCCAGCATTACATGAACCCACAAATCTCAATTCCCTTTACATAAACACACTATCCAAATATATATCTTTGGATGGCAATCCTAAAATGTAAAGCATGGGCTAACTGGAAGGCTTTTTTTTTTTGGTGAACCGGCATCTGAGGAGTTAATCTCCTCCGGGGCTAACAATTTACAATGCTGTTAACAGGAATTACGCCTTGAACTCCTGAACACCCACAGAGTGCTTAGCCATAAATCTACCGTATTGCCTCAGGCTACTAATTTATTTCTCAAACACAATAAATTCTCCAGGAATATGCACCCACGGACATTTTAAAACCCGCAATACTTTAATTCTCCTCTGTTATCTGCAATACACACACAACCACACAGTGGAAAAGTCTGTATGTGAGATGGATTCATACAGAGGAATGGAAGAAACATCGTTCACCCGAGAGGGAATTGTGGGCATATTTAATGCACAGCATCATCGTCCCTCTACAGCTGGTTTCATTAAGAAACAGCCAGGCATTATGAGAAATGGCCATTTCCCAATTTCCTCACTGCATGCCTGTCATCTAGAGCTGTTAGGGAAGTTGCCCCTGAATGGAAAAATCCAAGGAAATTGGAATGAGGTTGATGCCAAACCTCTGAGTAGGTCTAAGCGGAGCTATAACTGCTACCACATGGACTTCTACTGGGTTAAGAATATAAGAATGCAAGAATCTTCTTCTTCTTTAAGGTAAAGGTAAAGTTCTCTCTTGCTTGAAAGCCAGTCGTATCCAACTCTAGGGTTCAGTGCTCATCTCTGTTTCATAGACGAAGAGCCCGCTTCTGCAGTGGTCATGTGGCAGGCGCGCTGTTTATCTTCCCACCGAAGTGGTCCCTATTTATCTACTTGCAATGTCTTGCTTTCGAACTGCGAGGTTAGCAGGAACTGGGACAGAGGATGGGAGCTCATTCCATCCTGCAGTACTTGGGAATCGAACTGCTGACCTGCCGCCTTCCAGTCAGCACCTTAGCCACTTGAGCCACTGCAGCCCCTTCTTCTTTACTTCCTCTTTTATCACTTTAGGTGTCGAGGGAGATACAAGGACTGTAAGAATAGCCGTGGTAAATCATATGCTTATCCCTCTTTTCCTTCCCTCGCCACCTGAAAATTTATCTCCGTAATCCCAGAGTGCAGGACACGTAATAATGGACACATACCAAAGGAAGCCAGATACGGGCTGAATATCAGGAAGAACCTCTTAACCGTTAGAGCGGTACGACAGTGGAACTCACTGCCACGAGATGTGATGAGCTCTCCAGCACTGGAAGCATTCAAGAGAGAATTGGAAAGCAACCATCTGTCAGATCTGCTTTGGATTTGGATTCCCCCATTGAGCAGGGGGTTGGACTCGATAGTCTAAATGGGAAAGGTGGAGGGCAAAAGAAGAAGGGGGTGGCCAAAGACGAGATGGCTGGATGGTATTGTAGATGCAATGGGCACAGAGCAGGGTGGGTTGAGGAGGATGGTGGAGGACAGGGGCGCCTGGAGGACAATGGTCCATGGGGTCACAAAGGGTCGGAATCGACTGTGCAACTGAACAACAAAAACAATTCCGGTGGCAGGAGACGCGGCGGGGGCAACTGTAGCAAGTTCATGGGCTGGATTATTTGCTGCCATGGGCTGTATCCAGCTTGTGGGCTGTAGGTTGCGAACCCCTGTTTTGTGACATGCACCAATGAGGACTTAAGTCTGGCCAATGACAAAGCCAAGAAAGTGGCTTCATTTTGGCAGTCCAGGGTTTGATCAGGACACGAATGACGAAGAAGAACTGTCCAACTTTTGCTCATGTGATCAGGAAATACAGTTGTGTGGGTGATCTTAGTCTTGGTCTCCCATGAAACATCTTTGCACACAACAATCTTCCCTCCTTCTTTCATTGCTGCACTTCTGAGTCCCCGTTTTCTGATTCCTTGGCACCAGTCTCCGTTTAGATTGATGGTTGAACCAAAGCCCATTTAAAAGCGGTTCACGCTGGACTGCAGCCACACGTCTCCAAGCGCATTGTGAATAATACCTCTTTAAAGGCTTTCGTTAGGTCAGGCTTTGGTCAGTACTGTACCGTGCGTGTCTTCAGATACCCTCGGTAAAGTGTGTGTTGATTTTGCCCGGGACATAGTGTAACTGCGCTTTTCATTGGTAGTGTGGATAAGTGTCTGTTCAGGATATTACAAAAATTCTACCCAAGTATAAATAATGTCCCCCTCCTTTAGAATAACAGACAATTGTATTCTGCTTTTCAAAACAGAGACTCTGGAGATCAGACCCTTTCCAGTGACATAGAAACCAATATATTGCTGGATTTGTCTTCCAAAGACCTTTATTCAAAAAGTGCCAGAAACACTTGTTGGTTTAACCTTTGAATATGGCGTTCAGGGCGCTGCGAGCCAAAATCTGCATTTCAGAACCGGGACCCACACCCTTTCGCTCGAGTGCATGTGACTGAGATGAAAAGTACACCCCGGTGGCTATGTAACCAGTCCCAAACATTACACAGCATGAGGAGTTTTGGAAGTGAGCAAAGCCGAATCCTCACCTCCAACTCTGGAGGTGTAACAAAAACGCCCGCCCCAACCAGGGAGTTTCACTGAAGGAGGGGAGACTCACACTTCTTTTTGAGAAATGCTTGCAAGTAGAGAGGTTGAGGGACTGCCGTGGCTCAAGTGGTTAAGACGCTGAACCTGACAACTGGAAGGTTGGAGTTCGAGACCCGAGTACTGCACAACAGAGTGTGCTTCCGTCTCTGTCCCAGCTTCTGCCAACCTGGCAGTTTGAAAGCAAGGAATTGCAAGTAGATAAATAGGGACCACTTTGGTCAGAAGGTAAACAGCATTCCGTGCTAGGCATGCCTGCCACATGTCCATGTAAACGTCTACAAACTCAGACGGCACTGGCTCTTTGGCTATAAACAGAGATGAGCACTGAACCCTAGAGTCAGATATGACTGGCTTTTGAGCAAGGATGACCTTGAATCTCACAGATGTTGGGTGATGAGAACAACAAACCAATGTGTTAATTGGAAACTGATTTGGATAGTGACCAGTTTTGTCAGACATGTGGAATCAATGTAAAGTTTTCTTTAGCTGAATCTCTCTCTTTCCCTCCTTCCTGAAAACAGCAGCAAAAAATCCTTTTGCTTTCTAAGGAAGGTATTTTTGGATTTTCCGGGCTACAAACCCAACAGTTCTCCATTCTAGGAGTTCTACCTGATTTACACACACCTTGCAAACACCTACATTGTGGTTCACCTGGGAGAAAACCCTGATATAGAAACTACAGTTTGACACCCCCAACTAGTGGTGTGCTTGTTTTACGTACCTTGGACGGACAGAAGGCTAAGTCAAGCTTGAACCAGTTGGAGTTGAACTCAGATCATGAGCAGAGTTTTGTCCGTAGTAGTGCAGCTTAAACCTGGTGCCACTGGTGTGTGTGTGTGGAATGGCTTTCTGAAGTTCAGACCTTAGTCCATACCTGACAAGTATCCTGGATTGGCCGGGATTTCCCGTATTTCTGCACCGCTTCCTCCACTTTCCCGCCGCCATCCCGTAATTTGACCGGAGGGGAAAGTAGTTACTGTGCAGGTCCCGTATTTTCCGGAGCCTCGCTTGACAGGTATGCCTTAGTCTGGTTACTTGCTTTAACTCTGCTTTCTGTCTTCTGGTGCAGTGCTCAATGGAATGTGGCAGTGGATCCCAACAGAGGGAAGTTCTTTGTATCAGGCAGACTGAAAATAGTTTTGATCTGTTGGATCCATACGAGTGTTCCTTCTTAGAAAGACCTCCCAGCCAGCAAACCTGCTACCTCAAACCTTGCGGGGCCAAGTGGTTTAGTACTGAGTGGAGCACGGTAAGTGATTTTCCTTCTTTTCTCTCCCATTTCTCTCTCTTTGGGTTGGGGTGGACAACCTCCGAAGGTCAAAATACTGAAGAATAGGAGTTCCCAGCTTTTCCAAGCCGGGGGTCGGGTCACGCTCTCTGTCAACTTCGAGGGCCGGATGGCCATTTTGCCCTGCCTGTATGATGGGGGTGGCCATTTTCTCCCAACAGCTTCAAAGGGGGTGGCCATTTTGTTTCTCAGATGCCCTTGGAGGGGGTGGGGGACCACATGAAATGGTGCCGCAGTCCAGATCTATCCGAGGTTCTACTGTATTAGCAAGGCTCTCAATATAAGTGAAGCCACTGGGTCTTTGCCAAAATTGAGAAGTCGCTGAAGTCTGGAAGTTGAGTGTTAGGAAATAAATGGCAATAACTCCTGCCCCCTCCCCCTCTCTCTTGGAAAGCACACATACATTTTCTCTTTGTTTTTTGGGGGGGCGCATTACTTTCTTTCCTACCTTTTCCATGGGCAGGGCCCTTGCACCTCTGCGTCATTGGTAGAGTGGGTGAGAGATGCTGCTGCTGGCTAAAATATCTCGTTAAAGCTCTGCAATTCAACGACTCCACTCCCAACCCAATTGAAAACTTGGATGGCTTTTTACCTTTTTGCGCATTAAATTGATTTCATTGGGAATCTCATTTGGCCGGGGAGAGCAGGCAGAGGAAACATTTCTACAGTATATTCCAATCTCGGCTTGCCCTTGAGTATATGCAGCCCAATTAGACAAATGGAAAAATCCTACTCAGGACTTTGGGAATCTAATTTCTAAATTAAAATGTCTCAGGAAGTTTTATGAGAGGACCGCGACGGTGGAGTCCACCCTACGAGAGCAATGAAAATGGTCTATGGGCCTTGGGGCACATCTGGGGAAAATAAATGTGTCCAGAAAACAAGGGAGAAATAAAGAAAGATATATTTTGCATGACTTCACACTGTCACATTGGTCCAAACAGTACACTGCAAAAAGCAGATAGGGAACCCAAATTGGGAATCTTTATTTTCTTGCCTCAAAACTCTGGATCAGGGATTCTTGACCTGTGGCCAGAGACAATTGGGGACAAAGCTGATGTACACAGCATGGATAGTTGAGCTCCCCATTTATACTTTGTCAATTTCCTGATGATATTGTTCCTCAAACTGACTTTAGCTTTGGTATTCCGGCAGTGCTGCTGAAAAGAGAATGTCCTATCGTGGGATTTCGGGGCTCACAATCATACATCCATAAAATGCTTTTACTTATTACTTATGTTTCTCCTTCCTCCGTTTCACAATCCACATCCCTGCGTTATTTATTTATTTATCGTATAATAATTATCTACATTGATGTTGATATAACAACAAGCACAAATTGACCGTCTCAAGTTCCTGGCAAGAGTTCCACATCCAATTTAGGCTTCATCTGTGACACTATGCAAGTCCTCCAGTGTGCATTAATTATAACTGCTAGTAATTATTGATATTAATTATTGATATTTTCTGTTTTCCAGCGAGATCCCTAATTTTGTCAGTCTGATACTTTTCTCACCTTTCTCAAACACAATCTCTCCCTCGCAGTGTTCAAAGTCCTGCAAAGGTGGTTTCCGGGTCCGAGAGGTGCGCTGCCTCTCCGACGACATGATCCCCAGCACCGCCTGCGATCCACAGCTAAAGCCAGAAGAAAAAGAGACCTGCAATACCCAAGACTGTGTACCTGAAATAGGTGGGACCAAGTGATGGTTATTCTAGCCATGAGACTCCATCTAGTGGAGGGGAGACTGAATTTAAAGCATGGAAGCTTTTTCAGGACACTCTTAAGGTCCTGGTTCCCAACCTTTGGGTTTTGGACTTCAGCTCCCAGAAGCCTAAATCAATTCCCCAAAGCACTGATTAACCAATGTATTGACTTAGGCTTCTGTGGGGCGTGGACCCCACATTGGGAACCACTACTCTAAGGCTAGATTTCTAGCTCTGATGAGACATACTTCAAAAGAGATTTGTGGGGGCACGTCCGTGGTGGTGTAGTGGTTAAGTCACTAGGCTTGGGAAACTGGAAACACAGGTTCGATTCCTGAGAGCTGCACGATGGGGGACATGAAAGGAGCCTCAGTTGGATGTCCCCTGCAAAAATCCTTTCAACCCAGAGTAATCTCTGACATGAAAACAAACAATGGGGGGGGGATTATAGACACACACCAACACCTACAGTTGAGGGAGCTGGCTGAATCTGTTCTGGCTTCTCCTGCCTCCCCCCAATTTTCTCTATAAGGCTGAGCTTTTATAGCAGGGATTCTCAACCTGTGGTCCATGGGCCAGATGCAGCCCACAGCACCATTTCATGTGGCCCACCACCACCTCTACCACACCCAGAAGTGCCATGTGGTGGAGGAAGGGCAAAATGGCCATCTGGCCCCTGAAGCTGTCTGAGGGAGCATGACCCGGCCCCTGGCTTTAAAAGGTTGAGAACTCCTGTTTTATAGGGTCAGCTGATTAGGATAAAGCAGAGTTTTCCCTGCGAAAATTCTTTTGGACACTTTTGAATCCATTTCTCTGACTGGTTAACTTTCCATCTTGCCTTTCCTCAGGTTAGCTCAAGGTAAATTTCATGACTTTCCTTACCATTTTTATAGCTGCATAACAGCCCTGTAGTGTAGACCAGCACTCCTGCTGATCAGAGCTTCTGGGATTGCAGTCCAAGAACACCTGGAGTGCCAAGGTTGGCCATCATTCAGTGGTGGCAAACCTATGGCACACGTGCCAGAGGAGGCACCCAGAGCCTTCTCTGTGGGCACCCTTGCAGTCACCCCAGCACAGACTTTGCCCCCCCCCCTGCCCAGCAGCCCAATGGGAGAGTTTCCTTCCTCCCCTGTTGCCGTGCTGGCACTCGCTCTCCAAAAGGTTTGCCATCACTGGTATAGCTTCATGACCCAAAACTTTGGGATTATTTTCATGACTTCAGGACACACTCAGAAACACACATACCTTGTCATCCTCTTGAACACAACTGCAAATTCAGCCTCAGAAATACAAAACGCTTGCTGAAATGAGTAGAAGATATTCTGTGCCATCTGGTGGCGGCGGCGGTGATGAGAGAATACCCTTAACAGTTTCTCTTCCGTGCACATGAAGATGAAACGAGTGAAGACTAACGGCTGTCATGTTATCTCTCTGTTTTCTTTCCAGACGAAAACTGCAAAGACAAATATTACAACTGCAACGTCGTGGTTCAAGCCCGGCTCTGTGTTTACACCTATTACAAGACAGCTTGCTGTGCCTCTTGCTTGAGAGTGGCTAGCCGGCAGTCAGGGTTTTTGGGGCGCAGATAACAGCCGCCCCATCATCGACGTCACAACTCTGTTTGGACATGGGTGGCTTCTTGAGCTGCAATAGATTCTACCTTCTCAAAGAGAGAGCACCGGAAGCTGAAGGGTGAAAGATTCAGTGCCGATAAAAAGTTGTTCTATTTCACACGGCACAGAGTCAGATGCCAGAAGCTGTGGAATTATATCATTATAACAGGTGCTGATCGGTATCCTGCTACGTTGCTCTGCCTGCACAATGGGAATGGTGGCAGGTTGCTGCTGGTTGAATAAGTCTATTTTCAGCTCTATGAGGGGCACGTTTGGAATGTAATGAGACATGGTCATGTTCAGAAATAGAAAGTTGTTAAACAGTGTTGTCTGCAGTTGACAATGACATCAGGCTTGTTGTGCAGGCAGAGTGACGCGACAGGATACTGGCCACTCTAGAAGAAAGCTTTCTATTTGGGCAATATACACTATAAAGCTGGGACTTTTCAAAGAGCATTAGGAGCAACCTCTAGAACAAGGGTTCCCAACCTAAGGCCTGTAGGCCAGATCTGGCCCATGGCACCATTTCATGTGGGTCCCCAACCCCCTCCAAGGGCATTTAAAAAACAAAATGGCTGCCCCTTTGAAGCTGTTGGGACAAAATGGCACCCCCATCATGCAGGCAGGGCAAAATGGCTGTTCAGCCCTCAAAGTTGACTGAGAGAGTGTGACCCGGACCCCGGTTTGAAAAGGCTGGGAACCTCTGCTCTAGAGAACATTTCTTGGAAGATGAATGAATGGCCTCGTATGGGAGTCATGACAGTCATCCTTACATGGGAGGTAATATGGGATCCTGATTGGGACAACTCAGAATTACAAATTAGTGAGCTGGCCTTTTTTGATCTTCCCTTCAACTGAGTCAGGTCCTTGGTCCCATTTAGCCCAGTATTTCCAACCTTGTCTGGCCGCTGTCAGCTGGGATTCTTTCCTAGCCCTTCTCAGTGCTATCTGGTGGTCTCCCATCCACGAACTAACCAAGCCCAACCCTGCTTAGCTTCCCAAATCAGAACAGAGTGGTGTCTTTGTATAGATAGAAAGGACATAAAGAAGCTACCTTATAATGAACCAAACCATCGGCTTCCATAGCCCCGACACTGCTGGCAGTGGGTCTCCAAATTTTCAGGCAGTAACAACCTCCATGGAAATTATTGGTGTTCCCTGGAGGTCTCTCATCTTAGGCCTGACTGGGGCTAGACAGATGTAGCCTCCAAAGTTAGATCAGATTGGTGTGTTTAGGGTAGCATGCTCTCTGATCATAGAATCAGAGACTCATTGTTAGAAGGGATCTATGAGGCCACTGAGTCCAACCCTCTGCTCAATGCAAGATTCCCAATCAAAATCAGGTCTCACAGATGGTTGTCCAATTTTCTTTTGAATGTTTCCAATGGTAGAACACTCGCCACCTGCCAAGGTCATTGGTTCCATTGTTGTACTGCTCTAACATTTAAAAATATTTAGCCTATATCTTGCTTCCTGTAAGTTGATGTTTGAGAGAAAATCCTTCCCCTTCCCTTAATGACTGTCTTTTAAGCACAGTGAACCCCCCGCTTTACAACATTAATCCGTTCCACAAGTTTTTCCTTAAAGCAAATGGTGATTTCCCATAGAAGTGCATTGAAAAACAATATTTCTGTTAGAAAGGAGCCAAGAAAACATGTTTTTCCTTCCTGTTCAAAGCTCTTTCTAAAGTTGTGAAAACACAGCGAAAAATTCCAAAGTGTATTTTGGAAAGAGTTTTGAGTGGAGGGGACACTTTTTTTGGGCTTTTTAGTGAGTTCTTGAACTGATTTTTTTTTCCATTTTGCAATGCATATTTGGCACATTTCGAACAGTGCCATCTAGTGGCCAGCCCTGGGAATTGCAGGAAAAGTACCCGCCAAACAGCTGATGAAGGGACGGGGGAATTTTGGCACTTCCTGGTTGCAGAGAATGCTTCTAGAGGTGCCAAAACCCAACAAAAAAAATCAAAAATGGAGCAAAAATGCTCCAAACACCCTCGCACTGCCGTCGGAAGCATCAGAACACCCAAAAAGTTCTGTATAGCATTTTTTTCCCCTTGAAGCGGACCGTCATTTCCTATGGATTTCTTTTCCTGAAGCAAGTTTTCTGGTAAGAGAGCTGTCCGTAAAACGGGGGTTCACTGTATTGCAAGAATGCTATCATATCCCCTCTCAGTCACCTTTTCTCAAGGCTAAACAGTCCTTTTAGCCGTTCCTCGTAGGGTTTGGTTTCCAATCCCCTAATCATCCTGGCTGCCCTCCTCTGAACTTGGTACAGATTGTTGGTGTACTTCTTGAAGTACAGTATCCAGACAAGGCCCAATGAATGCTGAATAGGGTGAGGTAGTACAGTGGTGGAATTCAATTTTTTTTACTACCTACTCTATGGGCATGGCATGGTGGGCATGGCCAGGGGGAAAGCCCTGCATTGCACCCAAATTAGGAATAGCGTACTCTATTTCAAGACTTGGATGGGTGGGGCCAGCCAGAATTTCTACTACCGGTTCTGGCGAACTGGTGGGAACCTGCTGATGCCCACCACTGGGATAGTATCTTCACCTCTTCATGTCCCTTAAATAGTAATACCAACTTTTTGACTTTCAGTTAGTCAGTCATTTCTGTTTATTGTCTATGTCCATTTCACAGATAAATCTTGTTCCACCCAATTTCTGTTCACATTTTTAAAAAACTCTGAAAACTTGTATTTATTTTATTCCTATACACCCTCAACCCAGCTATGCTTTTTGTATGTATGGTCTTTTAGCATACCTGTTTTTGTAAGCACTGTTTGCTAATACAAGCATATTTGTATGCAATATTGAAACCAGAAACTGTTGCAATGTTCAGAGAAATATGCAGTCTAAAGAGAACAGTGATCTGGATGCATGGATCATATTGTTTCCTGAAAACAAAGATCGAACAAAAGTCTCAAACAACTGTACTTTTGATTCAGACCTCAAAAGGAGTGGGTCTTTAATGAGGTCTTTGATTTTCTAAAATTGTTTCCTTTTAAAATTGCTATCAGATGTAATGTCATCTGCAAGCAGAAAATTTCAGGAACAAAAGACTTCCTCCTTCTGTCCTGTGGTTCCCACTGCTTCCACACAAAGAAGGGGATTGCATGTTAGTTGGAATAGCTGCAAGATAGAAGTAAGGTGTTTTTAATTTTATAAAGTCCCCACTCCTAGTTGGTGACATCATTACCCTTTCATAGTTGCTTAGTTACACCAACATGATTTCAGCCAATATCATAGAGACTCTTGAAAGTGAGCATTATGACCCCCTAAATCCTTTTCTGGCTCTGGTTTTAATCTGATCATCCATCTCAGAGATAGATTCATACCTACTCTAAGGAAGCCCTGCAGTTTTCCATTGGTGGGTGCAGAGCCTAACTCTCCTTATTCTGATTAGATTATGAAATAGGGAAAAATCTCATCCTCAACCAGTGGCCTCAAAAAAAAAACACCACCCAACAACCTCCTATCAGGATCTACCCTGGAAAAAAGACCGATTTCCTAACCTCAGAGTTTTAAAACATATCCAGTGATCGAATTCGATTATGTCTTTATGCTGGTGTAACTGAACTGGATAAAATTTCAATGGTGTATCATACAAGTTTAGGAGTCAGCATAGCTATTTGCTGTTGTGCATCAAATCGTGTGACTCAATGCATGACAGCAAATGCCTACGTTGACTTCTTAACTTGGAGGAATTCACCATTAACGTTTATGCCAATAAAGTTATCCCAATGACCACAACTATCAGGATTCTGCCCATGCTGTGAGACAAGGAAGGATATACTTTGTTATAACTTATTTTTTTATATGTGTAAATACAAGATGTTTATAGGAAAAGTATGTATGCTGAGCTATGTCTATATGGAATAAGCCACTTCACTGAGATAGTTCTGTTATTTAGAATATCAGATTTTGTTGTGTGTGTTTTCCTTTTTAACAACAGCCACAACAAAAAAGGGACTAAAATTGTATTTATTTATATAGGCCATCTACATTCTTGCCCATTTCCTTTGCCAATGCTAATCAGCCTTTGACCTGGTGGTTATAAACCAGATTGACATATATATGTATATCATACTGTAACGGCTTCTTTATTTCATGGTTAATAATCCACCTCTACAGATGGATAGGTTTTTTTTAAAGTGGGAGATGTATAAGTTAAAAGTACTTATAGACTAGTTCAGGAATATGTACATCGCTATTCGCCTGAACCACCTCTGTACAGTATACTTTTTCATGTTTGTATACATATTCTCCGATGGGGGAAAAAACAAAGTTTGATATTTTTACTTATGACTAATTTATTTTTTATTATTGTGGGGGGGAAATAAAGACATAAAATAAACACCCTCTCCTGGGGGTTTGTGTGTTTGTTGCCTAAATGCACCAGCTCAGCCAATGGTGAAGGCTCATGTGTGTCTTGCTCCAAGAACATCTGGAGACCCAAGGTTGGGAGCCACTGAGTTAGAAATAGAAAGAGATATGAATAAGTTGAGGCTATCAGAGTCAAGTCAAAGTTGTAGAGAGATTGGGCAAAGTGAGGGGGAAACATGAGTGGTTGTCAGGTGCTGAGGGGTGACAGCTTTTGTGAAGAAGCTGTGAAGTCTTCATAAATGTTCATGTTGCAGTTTGTGGGGGAGAAGAGTGTCCACAGAGACATGCCTCTAGAATGGGGGTTCTCAAAACTTTAAAGTTGGGGGCCGGGTCGCACTCCTTCAGACAGTTAAGGGGGCCAGATGGTTTCCCACACCATAAATGCTGCCCTTAAACACTCTCATGCCTGAGGTAAACACGTTTATGACAGTTGTGGATACATTTACAGCTGTTGTAAATGTGGCTATGGCTGGAGCAAGGTTGTGGGGGCGGATGATTAGGTGCTGTGGCTGTATCCGGCCTATGGACCATAGGCAGTGTTGGGATCCATTTTTTTTACTACCTAATCTGTGGGCATGGCATGGTGAGCGTGGTCATGCAGCCATGTGACTGGGTGGGCATTGCCATGTGGCCATGTGACTTGTTGAGTGTGGCCATGTGACAGGGTGGCCATGGCAACTGGATGGAGGAAGCCTGAGGAGGCTGTGCCACCAGTACAGGAGGCAGACACAGGCCTATGACCCGAGGCTCCGGCAATCAGATGGGTGGGGCCAGCCGGACTTGCTACTACCGGTACGGGTATACCGGGGCGTTGCGGCTGAATCCCACCACTGGCCATAGGTTGAGAACCCCTGCTGTAAAACTTTATAACTGCAAAGAGGAAGAAGCAGTAAATGAGATTTTATCTGTACGACAAGAACGCGAGAGCTTTCAATCCTAAAGCTTTCTACTCTTCTTCGTGTGTGTTTCTCTAAAGAAACGTCTTAGTTTAAAATCCTGTAGTCGAGACCATGTCAACAAAACTGTGGGAAACAAAAAGTGGAAAGTGAGCTTGTCGTCTTAGGCAGCAAATATTAGAAAGTGAGAATAATGAAATAACTGTCCCCATAAGCTGTCTTCCTGTCACATTTCCTACTTTGAAAAAATGATTCAAAGTTGACGTTAGAGTCAATGGGAACCAGCTTGTTTTTTTACCAGCAAAGTACCTTTGGCTAGCTACTTTGAGTGTGAGAGTGCAAAAGTAACAAGTACAAACAATGGGAAGTTGAGTAAATAAAGCTCGCCAATCTGTCCTATCTGATCGGTTATGGTAATCAAGGGATTGAGTTGACTTGACCAATCTGTCGGTTTTGCTTTCTCTCATTCTTGGATCCCCTGCTCTGTGCTCACCATCTGTGTTTCAAGAGAACCTTGAAATTAAAATGTCGCCCATCCCTAGCAATGACCAATCCAACATCTTCATTTTTTTCACTCCACTCAAAATCAAGTGCCTTCTGCATAGAAATAAATCAGTAAAGCCTAAACACTTCATCCATACATAAAGAGACCGCAGTTGTTTCAAGAAAGCAGGAGGTGAAATTGGCAGCAGGGATGTCTCTCAAACTACTCTTAGTGAAATTCTTATCTTGTCCATCCCAGGTGAGGAGAAATGGAGATAAGAGCATCATGTGGGGAAGGATCATCATCGGCTGCAACTCGTATCTGAGAATGCATTTCATTTCCTGAAGCAGGGAAAATGCCATTGGTGTGAATTTGTTTAAGGCAGATGCCAGCTTGCCATGAAGTGACCCACACGCTATGATCACGGAGCCTTCTCCTATGGCACATATGAAATGAGACATGCAGGATTTAACACCGGGACTGCAATGGACTGCCGCAGCCTTGAGGATATTCTCCAGGTGCGCCTTCACAGCCAGTCCATCTGGCATGGCCTCTTCCTCCTCCATGACCATTGGGAACCAGAGTGGTTCCTCTTCTGCTCATTTTGCTGTTGGGCCCAATAGGATGGATTCCAGTGGCATTTCCTCCACTGAGTGGGACCATCATTCCACCTAAAGGGGCTCATTCACCCATAGCTGTCGGCCACTTTAGGGAGTCATGTTAATTAACCGCTGACTGACACTCAGTGTTGAGTCACTGGCTGTACGGTCTACTCTATTACCATAGTGGAAATGGGGTATGAATTCTCTCTGCTTCTGGATTGCTGTTTCCTTTAATTCCTGTTACAGTGTCATCAGTCATTATGTGTGAAAGAAAAAAACACATAGATCTAAACATAATGTGTCTCGGCACCCTTGAACATCTAGAAATTCGAAATGGATGTCACGTTGGCTTTGTAAATGAAAGGGTAATTGACCATCAGCTCCTGAAAGACACACGTGTGCACACAGGCACAGACAGAAACACACAGAGACACATATGGGCATCCACACAAAGTGCCAAGGCTTTGCTATAACAACAACAACAACAACAACAACAACAACAACAACAACAACAACAACAACAACAACAACAACAACAACAACAACAACAACTTATTACACTGGAAATGGCCCTGAGCAAAATAATAATAATTACCAGAACTTTTGGGGAGGAGGAGGGAAAAGGCAGAACAAGAGTATCAGTGTACGGTCTTTTCTAATTTTGCTTGCAATTTACATGTTTAACATGGCGTGACCCGAACGGTGCTGCGGGTGCAGAATGGAACGTCAGCGCTGCTACAGCGTACAGCTTGCATAGGCTGTTTGGCAAGGACTGAACGGAGAGGAAGCCATCTGTAACTGTGACAATAGGAGACACATTCTGTTGAATACAAAAAAATAAAGAGCCAACCACTGGAGATGCAGGTGTTTGAAATGACCTCTAATGACAAAGGAAGGTTCACCATCTGAAAGTCCATCCCCATCCCCGTTTAGCTTGTGTCTTGAGAGACAATTCAAAAGTGTTTCTGCTACATTTCTGTGCAACCTTTATTTTACTTGCTTGCTTGCTTATGCCAAGTGTTGGGCAGTGGTAAATAACCTGACTCCCTAAAGGTGCCAACGGCTATGGGTGGATGAGCCCCTTTAGGTGGGGTGATGGTCCCGCTCAGTGGAGGAAATGCCACTGGAAATGCGGTGATCATAGTGCGTGGGCCACTTCATGGCAAGTTGGGATCCACCTGAAACAAATTCACGCCAATGACATTTTTCCTGCTTCAGGAAAAATTGCATTCTCGTATACGAACGTCTTACAATGGCTGCTGGGAATATATATATATATATATTCCCAGCAGCCACATGTTGGGGTCAACTGTCCTTGAAGCAACCCAAAGTGGTTCTTGCATGTAGAGGAGCAATATTTACACAAATTATTATCTTTTGTTTCTTACATATTAAAAGTAGGAGCACTGGATGGGTTGTTTCTATCTCCTTAATCAATTGGTAGCCGTTTCAGTTGCTGCTACATGGAGCTCCATCATGGAATGGGAAGTCATACACAATCGTGTCATTTATGCTGCTCTCCCGGAAAGCAAAGAGAAAGTGGTACGGATAGAGAGCAGGTTTTTTCCCCATACTCTTTTGTAATCATTTTCCTTCTACTGATGAACAATTCAAAATGTTGACCAACCAACCAGCCAGCCAGCCAGCCATGCGGAAACAAGCACATTTACAGCTGTCGTAAAAGCACCCACTTCCATGTTTACGACAGCCACGGGCGTGTTTGTGCATGCGCGGGTGCATTTTACGGCTGACATAAATGCACCTGCTTCCACTTCCAGGTGTGGCGGAGATGTCGATGGGCCAGATGGGATGGCATCATGGGTTGGGTCCAGCCGGCAGGCCATAGGTTGGGAACCCTTTTAAAAAGCATTTTAAATTTTTTTTTACCTGGATGTTCTTAATATAATATATTTTAACTACATTCTAAGCATTTAAAATTTAAACATTTTACCTCTCGTTTTACTATGCTGGGTCGTAGACTGTATTAAAGCAATTGATGGATTGATTGAATTCAAAATGTCCCTGTTTGGTTGAAAATTCTACTCTATCTTTCCTTTTCTTTCCTTGGGGAGGAAAAAGAGTGAAACTGATGTGCATATGAAACATTTTTTCTCACGAGCAAAATATGCTCCAGCATGTCAAGGGACCAACTCTGTTTACAGTAATCTTTCCTTTTCTGCCATTTGGTGTCACTGTTGCATACCATGGGGAAGCAAGCCTGATCCATCTCAAATGCATGGTTTCACTGTCAAATGTTGCTTCTGAAAAGGAGGATTAATCCATCATGATGGCAGAAAAACTCAGCACGGTTCCTAAAAATCTTTCTTTGTATTTTTGTTCCTGGTGGAGAACAGGTTGAAAAGCATCCCTGAAATTATGTGACTTCCTCCCTTCTTTTCCAAGTGCTGGTGTTCTGTGTATTTCAATCAGATAATGGAAGTTATAGGGATTACAGTAGCTCATGTGGTTATGACGCTGACTGGAAGGCGGGAGGTCAGCAGTTCGATTCCCGAGTACTGCAGGACTGAATGAGCTCCCGTCTTTGTCCCAGCTCCTGCCAACCTAACAGTTTGAAAGCAAGAAATTGCAAATAGATAAATAGGGACCACTTCGGTGGGAAGGTAAACAGCATTCTGTGTGCTCCAGTGTCTAGTCATGCCTACCACATGACCACAGAAATGTCTGAAGCAGGAGACAGTGCTGGCTCTTTGGCTTTGAAACGGAGATGAGCACTGCACCCTAGAGTCGGATACAACTGGTTTTCAAGCAAAGGAAACCTTTACCATTACTAATGGAAGTTGCATGTTAATGTTAAAATTATAACCTTTGCATTATATCAGAGGCGAAGTCAACTAATATATCTATAGCATAATTTAAACTTTTTATCTGTACTTGTGAAATTTTAATGTCTGGACCAGGGGTTCCCAACCAAAGGCCCAAGGGCCAGATCCAGCCCCCAGCACTATTTCATGTGGCCCCCACCCCTCCAAGGGCATTTGAGAAACAAAATGGCTGCCTCTTTGAAGCTTTCGTGACAAAATGGCCACCTCCATCATGTAGGCAGGGCAAAATGACCATCCGGCCCTCAAAGCTGGTAGAGAGTGTGACCTGACTCCCAGCTTGAAAAGGTCGGGAACCCCTGGTCAAGACTTATTCTGCTCATTTATAACAACAATGGTAATTTTAACATGGTTGCATGACATTTGACATATAATTTCCAAGCTATGTTGAAACTAACAGTCAATCAATCTATATATATAAAACAGAGGTGAGGTATTGTAGGTTCTCAAAACAAATCCACACCCCTGCACCGATCGCGCTGTAACTAGGCGCATGCCTACCTTGCGTGAGTGAGAGTGCCACTGCATGGGTCCCGAGCCCCATGGGGGGTATATGCCCCTAAATTGATCTGCAAAGGGAAGTGTACTTGACAGGAGGGTGTGTGTGTATCCCAGTGATGTCATAGTGATGCTAATGTCATAGCCCCAGGTAGGTCACTCGATTGTGACATCATTGTGATATAACTGAGCTGGCTAATGTCACAGTCCCAGGTAGGGACGCAAAGGGGACACATGTATGGGAAGGATAAGGGTGGACCATCAATGGAGAAGTGGGATGGGTGAGGGAAGAGACAGATGGAGGAACAGGAGGCAGGAGTGACCCACACACACCCCATGAGGTTTCCACAGGAAAGGCTAGCCTACAGTAAAAAAACAAACCCAAGCATGGCCGGGTAATCGGCTAGTGTATAAATACAATTGAAATGTCCAAAGTAAGTTTCCATTATAGAAGTTAACATGAAAGTGGGAAAATTTGTGGAGGAAACCTCCCTCTCCTTTTGTTCTTCTGTGTGCACATATGCACACCAAAATAAGAAGCCATAATTGTGGTGCCATGCCTTGCACAAAAATATGAACGTAATGACCATACCAAAACAAGTGCTTGCTTTCTAAGTTTCATACTGAAAGGAAGAATTCTGATGGGGCCTTGAAAATCCACAACAAGTTGTCTCGCTCCCTTGAGATGTTCTGTTCTAATTGTAAAGAAGACATTTCTTCACATCTTGATGTTGGCCCCGTCAGCTGCATAGTTCCAATTCCCACCTCCAAAGGACAAAAAAAGAGAGAGAGAATATTAATTACAGCCCTCTTTGCGATTAATTGAAAAGGGTTGGCGGAGAAACGGCTCCCAGTGTCCCACAGCTGAATCCAGCAATCCAATTCTCAATATAGCTGAAGGATCAAAGCCACCAATGTGTCGAGAACAGGAGGCTGTCGAAGAAAAGGAAAATTAGCACCGCGATTCCTATGCGTTGGATACAGCAAAACAATGCCACATATTTTAAAAAGCAAATAACCCAGGAGATCAACAAACTAACAACTTGTTGAGAGGGAAGGTTGTGTCATGCAATAGCAATGACATTCACTTGATAGTTCCGTAATTCCTCAGGCTGAATAGTTTCTCAGCGTTGAAGGAATTAA
The DNA here is from genome assembly GCA_035047305.1 of Bradypodion pumilum. NCBI lineage: Eukaryota > Metazoa > Chordata > Lepidosauria > Squamata > Chamaeleonidae > Bradypodion > Bradypodion pumilum. The sequence goes on along the minus strand of JAWDJD010000012.1, from coordinate 25,427,021 downwards.
CAAGGGAGCTTGCCATAAAATGCTTTTCAAATGTGTAAAATGTCCCATTATCGTATCTCCATCAGTATTACTTTTGGCCTAGTTGTGGGGAATGGCGGAGTTTGACGTATACACTTGTCCTGTTGCTTTTGTCTTTATTCGAGAATATTTTTCTGCTGCTCTTTGTTTTATTTTTCAAAATCTCAAAGGAGAGCAACAATAAATTCAGACACGACAAAGCCAATGGCTAAAGACAAACAACGAGAAGACAAAACAATTTATTTATTTAGAACATTTATTGACTGCCCATCTGGGAAAGAAATCCCCATGCTGAGTGGTTTACAACAACCAAACAAGCGCACATAATAGGATGCAATTACATTAAAATATATTGATGAAATACTTCATTTAACGGATAACTGCAAATGTTTAACAAACAGGAAAATATTAAGAAAAGCACTGAGACAAATAAATAAGTCTTTGGAACCCGGTGCTCCAGGTTTTCCATCCAATGCTGCGTTTGCACCCAATCTTTTTGGGGAAATCCACGACAGGTTGACAGCACAGCAAAGATGACACTCCAGTAGAAAGTCTGCAGTTCGAGACCTGGGTACTGCATGACGGAATGAGCGCCCGTCTCTGTCCCAGCTCCTGCCAATCTAGAAGTTCAAAAGCAAGAAATTGCAAGTAGATAAATAGGGACCACTTCGGTGGGAAAAGATCTTGAGGACATGAAAGGCGCCTCATTTTTGGCATCCCCTGAGCAGAGTTTCTCCAGCAAAAATCCTTTCAACCCAGAATAATTTCTGACACAAAATTATTCTTATGTATTAGAACAGAGGTTTAATTTAAATTTAAATTTAATTGTTGAATTTCTATACCACCCACTCAACCAAGGCTGACTCAGGGCAGTTCACAATCATAGATAAAACAGATAATGCAGAATTAAGAACCCACTCCCTAAAAAGTGGTGCAGGTACCGAAGGAACCATGGGGGAAGGCATAATCCTCTATACCAACCACCCAACAGAAGCAACCGGAGGGCCATTTCCCCCCTGCCTGCACGATGGGGATGGGCATTTTATCCCAACAGTTTCAAAGGGATGGCCATTTTGTTTCTTGAATGCCCTTGGAGGGGTGGGGGTGGGGCCCACGTGAAATGGTGCCATGGGCCAGATCTGGCCCCCAGGCATTAGGTTGGGAACCCCTGGTTTAACACATCATGTGGGAAATGCATCTCCCCCGGCGTTCTCGGACAACCCCCCCCCCCAACCCCCAGGGAGGTCATGATCATTGTTGATTTCTCTTGCTGTAATTGAATTGTATATTTTGTGGTTTGAGTTTTTGTAACTGTACCTTTGGAGATGTGTTACTGTATTATTGTTATGTATTTATAAACCGCCCTGAGTCGGGTTGCACCTGAGTGTGCGGTATATAAGCGCGAAAACTAAATTAAATTAAATTGTTAGCAGAGGATATTGTTGTCATTCTTTATTTCTGAATGAACATGAAATCAAACTGTCAGCAAAGCTGTTCCGTTTCATCTGGCCCACACATGCTGAACTTCAGTCCTGAAGGCCTCGCTCTCATCCCGTTATTCCCATGCTCAGGAAATGTCCACATGCCTGCATTCAATGGAGCAGGTTTCCCATCCATTTTTAATGCTGCAGTTCGGGGGTTGCTTCTGAAACTGCAAAGAGGGCCTTAGCTCAGCTGTTTTAAGATGCCTGCTTGCCTGCAGGCATTGGATGCAGCTGTTAGATCTGGAACTGACCTCTTCAAGTTTGGGAAGAAAAGGTTTTGGCTGTCCTAAAGTCAGGCAAGTTCTCTGTTTGAAACAGAAGATGCTAAGGGTTTGGAATGGATCCAGGCTCAGCAATTAAGGCTCAAGTACTTTGGAAATGATCAAATGTACACAGCACGCCGACTCACAGCTGTGCTCTCCTCTTAGAAAGTAACGGGGTTTTAAACAGCTTATCCTGTTATGATAATAGAGTAGACCAGTGACAGCGAACCTTGGCACTCCAGGTGTTCTTGGACTGCAATTCCCAGAAGCCCAAGTCAGCACTCCTGCTGATCAGGGCTTCTAGGAATTGAACTTTAAGAACACCTGGAGTACCAAGGTTACACCTGGAGTGCCAAGGTTCACCATCACTCAAGTAGACCCTACTGCCAGCGACTCAATGCCGAGTGTCAGGCAGCAGTTAACTAACCTGACTACCTTGAGGACTAGCAGCCTTGGGTGGCAAAGTCTACAGGGAAGGGTGATGGTCCTCATGTGGATTAAATTCCCCTTGAATCCATCTTGATGGAGGGCAGCCGCTTCATCATTACTGGCTTGGGGTTGAGGATGGGACTTTGTGTGCCAAAGGGGCTGAGGACCAGAAAGTGACTGGTGGAGCCAGATCAGTGGTATGAGTGTCATGCTGCGATGCGCAAGGCAGATGAAAGGCCACTGCGTTATATTCTCAGGACAGTCTTCATAGCTGATTGCCATGATGCTTGCCTATACATGTATTTGGATTCGGATACGCCAGAAGAAGAAGAAGACATTCCTTCCATCTGCAAATATGACTGTACTGAAGTGGAGGAGATGTGAGGTAGGAAGGGATCCAGATCTTCTTCCAAAAGCACATTTTCTCCACTCCTGCTTTCACCGACAAAGTATTCCAGGGACTTGAGTTTTACGTTGGAGAGAGCAATACACATCTGGCTCTTTTTTTTAAAAGCCTTTTTCTCCCCCCAACTCTGGTTGGCGTGCTGTTTCTTGCTTCCCTAAGTAATGGATTCATTAAGACTTCATGAAATGGTGATTTAAGCGTTCAAGACATTTACCTTCATTTTAAACACCTATTGAATTTTCTGGGCTCCACCGAAGCAAACGAATTCTGACGAGTTATCCGAGAAGTAATCAGGCAGTTTGGCATTTAGGAGGTGTGAAGTGTGGAACAGGATTAATCGTGTATTGCTTTATTAAATGCCATATGTGGATGAAATAGGGAAGGCTCCGGGATTGAGTGAGTCAGCAGAGTGCTGTATTATAGAAATACATTTCTGATACCTCCTTCTACCCACTCCCCCAAAACAATGGCGTGAATGCTGTATGTACTCCATGTCCCATGGTCCACTGGGCTTCGCACACTTTCATGTTACTACTGTAGCTAACAAGTCAAGACGAAAGAGAAGGAAGAAAAAGATAAAGTTTCCCCTCCACTACATCTGCCCGCCACTGCTGCTGTTAGTGTGCGTGTGCCTTTTGTATTGAGGTGACAACCAATTGCTCAGAGAAAAGTTGGAAATTCTTCTCCCGCTAAGATGAATATCCAAGCTAATGAAGAATTGAAAGGGTGGGGTGGTAGAGAGAAGACCCATGACATTCTACAGCCTGAGTAAAAAGAGAGAATTGTCTAAAGTCCTTGACCCTGAGAACTAATGGCCTTGGGGGTTGGAGTCCACAGGGAAGGATGATGGTCCCCAAGTGGATTGAATCCCACTTGAATCCCTCTTGATGGAGGGCAGCAGCATCATCCATCCTGGCCTGGGGATGGTGAGGACTTTGTGTGCCAAAAGGGCTCAGGACCAGAAAGTGACTCAAGGAACTGGATCAGTGGTACTGTGGGTGTCATGCTGTGATGCGGAAGGCAGATGGAAGGCCACGGCATTATATTGCTCCCCAGTCAATCTGCATGGCTGATCACCTTGACGATAGCCAATATTCAGCACTTACAGAAAAAGAAAATACGTGACTGGAAATCAAATGAATGACCCAAAACTACGCTGTCTGTAAGAATTTCAAGCACTAGATGGGTTGTTTGTGTCTTTCTTTACTTGCTGTTTGGTTGAGTAAAATGAATGGGGGGGGGGGAACACTTCAGTCACAAAAAGCTGGTGAGGCAGGACTGTGTATCACCCAGCCACCTTTTCTAAAACGTTTTCAGTCGGGTAAACCCTGAGCCCAAACTTCCTGTCTGGCCCTATGGGGTGATCTTCAACATCTGGACCAGGAGCTCTCAACCTTTTTAAGCCAGGGGCCAAGTCATGCTCCCTCAGACTGGGGGCCGGATGGCCATTTTGCCCTTCCTCTACCACATGGCACTTCCTGGTGTGGTGGAGGCGGTGGGGGCCCCACATGAAATGGTGCTGTGGGCCACATCTGGCCCTCAGGCTGAGAATCCCTGATCTGGACTATGGTTTGGGCAGAAAGGTCATCAAAGCTGCCCAGACAGAAAAGGAAAGTGACTTTTGTCTGGGGCTAGTTAATACAGTCTCATCGCCCAACCCAGCATGGTGAGATATTGATGCACCCTCTCTCTACTCCAGGGTATAACATCAGAATTATTTTCTTTAGTTATCATGTTTTGAATCACTTATTCTTCTCTACCTAATTGTGTTTGTTTCATCCAACTTAATCTTGCATTGCCTTGAGGCCCATTCTTGGGAGAAAACCAGGATATAAATAAAACATACACTGCAAAGGCCTTAATAATCCCCTTGGCTCAATTTTAAGTGACAAATTGTTTTAAAAATCATTATGAAAGGCAGAGCAAAATTATTACAAAGGCTCTTAAAATAAGGCTATTTTCAAGTTTGAGTAGATACAAGCCTATTCATCTAGCCCAGGAGTTCTCAACCTTTTAAAGCCGGGGGCCAGGTCAAGCTCCCTCAGACAGCTTCAGGGGCTGGATGGACATTTTGCCCTTCCTCCACCACATGGCATGGAGGTGGCGATAGGGGCCACATGCAATGGTGCTGCGGGCCACACCCAGCCCACAGGTTGAGAATCCCTTATCTAGTCACTTTCTGACAAACTTGTCTCTTCCCAGGTATTCTTTTCTGTTAAAAGAATCTCTGTCCCATGATATACAAAATCCTGCTTCTGAGAAAGTGGGTAAATGTAAAGGTTGTCCTTGCTCGAAAGCCAGTCGTATCTGAATCTAGGGCTCAGTGCTCATATCTGTTTATAGCCACACAGCCAGCGCTGTCTGCATCTGCAGATGTTTCCATGGACATGTGGCAAGGCATGACTAAACACTGGAGTGCACAGAATGCTGTTTGCCTTCCCACCGAAGTGGTACCTATTTATTTACTTGCAATTTCCGACGTTCAAACTGCTAGATTGGCAGGAGCTGGGTCTCGATCTGCCAACCTGCTGACCTTCCAGTCGTCAAGTCCTGCATCTTAACCACTAAGCCGCTGCAGTCTGAGAAACTACAGAGCTCAAGAAAGGCACAAGTGTTTGACACAATGAGAAGAGGGAGGCTGGAAAAATCCAAGATGATTGTTAGTTCAAAAACATAGCAGTTTTATTTGGAAAATGGCCCACTAAATAAGAAAAACATTTAGTCTATGAGTCATCTAATGATTTTCACTGCACATCTACTATGAGAGCAAAGATAGATGTTTCAGCTAATTGCATTTGGTAAGCAAAAAAGACTCCTGTTAGAGTACATAAATCAAGGTATTTCTCACAGTGGAACAGGCCTTCCAAACAGAACAGCTGGAGAAAAAGAAACACATACATGCCACATGAGCAACATCTTTATCTTCACATGCAAGCCAAATTGGACTGGATGGATCAGACCTAGCAAAGCCAAACTCTCTCTCTCTCTCTCTCTCTCTCTCTCTTTCTCTGGTGGATCTCACAATAAAGCCAGCATTAGATTTGCTCTTCAGACATCTAATTTCAAAAGGTCCAAGGAGGCGGGTGGGATGTAGAATGAAGTTGTCAGCGCATAGATGAGGGTTTGCAAAAAGTTAGTTTGTTGGGCCATTAAAATGTCTGAGTCCACGTAGGAACAGGCATCAATGGAGAAGACCTTCCTTCCAAAGTATTCTGGTTTTCGCGTAGCGAGATTCAGAATCTTACGACTAAACCCCCAAATATGTTAAATTAACTTGTAGGGCAGGGGTCCCCAATCTTTTCAACCCAGGGGCTGGGTCACGCTCTCTCAGTCAGCTTTGAGGGCCCAACAGCCATTTGGGCTGCCTGCATGATGCAGATGGCCATTTTGTCCCAGCAGCTTCAAAGGGATGGCCATTTTGTTTCTCAAATGCCCTTGGAGGTGGTGGTGGGCCACATGAAATGGCACCATGGGCCAGATCCAGCCCATGGGCCTTAGATTAGGAACCTCTGGTCTAATATATGACATTGTTTTCCTGCTGCCTTCAACCTTTCCCAACATTATTGTCTTTTGCATTGAGTCTTACCTTCTCATGATGTGGCCAAAGTAGGGAAGCCTCAATGTGCCTCCAAAGACATTTCAGATTTGATCTGCTTCTCAGCCCACTTGTTCATCTTTTTGGCAGTCCGGGGTATCTACAGAGCTCTCCTTTAGCCCTACAAGCAATGTATTTCCTGTTCGTTTTCTTGACTGCCCAGCTTTCACATGTGATGATCTTTAAATCTTCTACAGGTGTAAAAATGAGGATATTTGGTCTACAAGTCTCCCCCCCCCCCAATTTCCAGTGATCTCAGCCAGAATCTGTCCAATTAAGGTAGAGATGAAAAATTCAGAAATGTTCTTCTGCTTGTTGAAGAGTCACGTTAATTAGTCTTCCCGTTTCACTTACCTACAGGCATCGTAACAGCGTTTAATCAAAACAGCCAAGGAACCAGATGGCTTTGTATCTTTGGACGCAACCTGAAAGGCGCTTTGAAGAAACTAATTCAACTGCTCTCTTTTATTAAAAAAAAGTTATTTCAGCATCTCAAAGATACTTCTTCTTCTTCTGCCATGTCCGAATCCGAATATTAGCGATCATCATGGCAACCACCCACAAAGACTGTCCTGAGAATATAATGCAGTGGCCTTTCATTTGCCTTCCACAGCGCAGAATGACACCCATAGTACCACTGATCCAGTTCTGCGAGTCACCTTCTGGTCCTGAGCCCTTTTGGCATGCAAAGTCCTCCTCAGGCATGGGCCAGGATGGACGAAGCTGCTGCTCTCCATCAAGATGGATTCAAGGGGGATTTGCTCTATTACTATAGCACAGTGGTGGCAAACCTATGGCACGAGTGCCATAGGTGGCACTCAGAGCCCTCTCCGTGGGCACCCATGTGGTCACCCCAGCACAGAGTTCGCCCCGTCCCTCTGCCCAGCAGCCCAATAGGAGTGCTTCCTCCGTCCCCCAGCACATTCACCCTGCCCACCTCTGCCCAGCAACCCAATGGGAGCGCTTCTGGTTTGGAATGCAAATGTTGGAGCTTTCTTGGTATCCTTAAATAATCCTTCTCCCTTTCACAGTGTATCCCTCCCAAAGCTTGAAAGCTGATGCTCAAATATCCTGTGAAAGAACTGGGGGAATGATACATATTTATTAGCGTGAAGGATCAATACCATTCAAGGTTCTATTGATGGCGAGCAATTCAGGCCTGGAAAGTAGCCTTTTATCTATAAATCTCAGACCTCATTTTCACAGTGATGGCAATTAAAACCAAGGGTTGATCGCCCAACTGGATGATGTTCTTCAGCAGCAGCAGCAGAGCTCAGAGTTGGAATTTGTTTCTTAATAATGACTGTGCTGACTCAAGTGGTTAAGACACTGATCTCGATGACTGGAAGGTTGGAATTCGATTCCCGAGGACTGCACGACAGAGTGAGCTCCCGTCTCTGTCCCAGTTCCTGCCAACCTAGCAGTTCAAAAGCAAGAAATTGCAGGTGGATAAATAGGTAACACTTCAGTGGGAAAGTAAACAGTGTTCCATGCACTTTGGTATTGAGGCATGCCTGCCACATGTCCATGGAAATGTTTGCAAATGCAGACAGCACTGCAAGGGAAACCTTTACCTTTACTATTATTTCACATAAGTTAGTTTTTGTTGCTTTGACGCAACAATTCAGGGAATTCCTTGGGCAGAATTCGTGGAGTTTCAGCCCACTTTCCTATACCTGCAGACATCTTCGTTTTGCTCACCTGGTAAAAACATGGACCGCCAAGACTTCATGAGAAGCCAAGACTTCAATTCCTCCTCTGAGGCTTCCTAGGTGTGGCAGTCTTGCTATCCTTTAAACCAGGGGTTCCCAATCTAAGGCCTGCTGGCGGGATCTGGCCCATGGTGCCATTTCATGTGGCCCCCACCCCTCCAAGGGCATTGAAGAAACAAAATGGCTATCCCTTTGAAGCCATTTGGAGAAAATGGCCACCCCCATCATGCAGGCAGGGCAAAATGGTCATCCGGCCCACAAAGCTGACTGAGAGATCGTGACCTGGCCCCCGACTTGAAAAGGTTGGGAACCCCTGCTTTAAGCTGAGTAAAACCTGCCTACACAAGAAGTGGTTTTGTGGATCTAAAGAAGTGAAGTTCTAGGATAAATTTTTTGAGCCCACTTCTGGAAATAAACAAACAAATGGCAAATCGCAAGGAAGAACTAACTTCATTTCTCGTTTTCATATGGATCGCTGCGGTTGATTGTCATTAATGGACAAGGTGCCAAGCTCTGTGATTGGATGCACAACAAAGCACATGACTTAGAGAGTCCCGGCCCCATATCAATTAGCTGCAGAAAACGTCCATGAGCCCTTCACAAACACAGTCTTCTCTGGGATGTAAACTTTTCTCCTTCCTACTGGGATTCAAAGAGCATGATACCGTTGGAGAACAAGGGAAATCGAGGAAATTGATCTGGAAATATTAACACTGCAAGGGAAAGTAATGAAGGCACCGCTCGCATCAAAACTCCAAATGTTTCTGCTTGAAATATAACCTAAGAAATTAAAAATTAAAAATGTTTTGTGCAAAAGAAAAATAATTTGTATTTTGCACAAAAATTGTGCGTTTTGTACAAAATGCAAGTTTTTTGTGCGAAACATAAATTAAATGCAAAACCCACTTTTTTGGCCAAAAAAGGGTCCTGATTTGCAAAAAAGAAAGAAAGAAATATATAACACAATCAACTAAAGCTTTGGAGGAGGCAGGGAAGCTTCTGAAAGCATAAGAAGGAAAGTACGGTCTTTAAACTTTCAGATGAAGTGTTTCACTAACTGTTCATTCAATTCGTTCTTAATTAGCCTGTGGCGAGAGGCAGACAATGTAGCCTTCTCTGGGATGTAAACTTTTCTCCTTCTTACTGGGATTCAAAGAGCATGATGCTGTTGGAGAACAAGGGAAATCGTGGAAAATGATCTGGAAATATTAACACTGCAAGGGAAAGTAATGAAGGCACTGCTCGCATCAAAACTCCAAAAAGTTTCTGCTTAAAATATAACACACTATATATATATATATATATATATATATATATATATATATATATATATATATATATATATATATATATATATATATATATATATATATATATATATATATGTATATATATATATATATATATATATATATATATATATATATATATATATATATATATATATATATATATATATATATATATATATATATATATATATATGAAATTTAAAATATTTTGTGCAAAAGAAAATTAATTTGTATTTTGCACAAAAATTGTGCGTTTTGTACAAAATGCAAGGTTTTTTTGTGCAAAGCATAAATTAATTGCAAAAACCACTTTTTTGGCCAAAAAAGGGTCCTGGTTTGCAAAAAAGAAAGAAAGAGGGCCTTTTTATATCTGCAGCAACATTAAGGTAAAGGTTTCCCTTGCTCGAAAGCCAGTCGTATCCGACTGTATGGTCCAGTGCTCATCTCTGTTTCAAAGCCAAAGAGCCAGCGCTGTCTGCTTCTGCAAACGTTTCTGTGGTCATGTGTTGCCCCACAACACACATATATTTTGCCCCACAACACAATCAACTGAAGCTTAGGAGGAGGCAAGCTTCTGAAATCATAAGAAGAAAAGTACGGTCTTTAAACTTTCGGATGAAGAGTTTCACTAACTGTTCGTTCAATTCATTCTTAATTAGCCTGTGGTGAGAGGCAGACAATGTAGCCTAATGAAAACACATTAGCTCCTATTTGCCCATAACAATATTCGCAAATTCTTTAACTATTGCCTTCTCGGTGTAATTACTGTCATGAATGTGAGGGCTGTTTGCACATAATGAGAAGGAGGGTGGTACTGAAACCAATCTCTTGTGTATGGTAGTCTGTGTTAATGAGCTCATTAGCGAGTTAGCATAGTGTAATTTATTCCCTTCTTAACCCAAAAAAAACCACTTTTTTTGGGGGGGGGGAATACAAATATCTCCAAGAATTCGTGTGCCATTTGGGTTTCTTTGTAGGGTCTGTGGCTGTTAGTTTGCTGTTGTAATCCTAGAGCTTTAATTCACAGCTCATCTGGGCTACGTATGTATTAACTTTTAATAGACCCTCTGTTTCAATAATACATCCTGACACATTAAAAGCCTTCTCTTCTGGCTGACTTGAGAAGATTTGTGGAGGGGGGTTTAGATTTTCAAATGCTGAGCACGGCAAATTTACCAAACTACCAAATATAGCATTGATGATGAACACACTTGTCCCGAGTTCCTAGAGCAGGGGTTCCCAACCTAAGGCCTGTGGGTCAGATCTGGCCCATGGTGCCATTTCATGTGGGTTCACCACCCCTCCAAGGGCATCCCAAGAAACAAAATGGCCAGCCCATTGAAGCTGCTGGGACAAAATGGCCACCCCCATGGTGCAGGCAGGGCAAAATGGTCCACAAACAGGTATTAGAAGCAATCTCCTTGCTTGGCTTGTCAAGAACGTTTCCAATGCTTTTCTTTCTCATTCTTCCATGATCTCTTTTGAAACCCTTCTCGCCATTCAAGATGTCGAGCCAACATGTAATAATGTGGGGCCCCAGAGAACATTACAGGTTTCCAGGTTTCTCTAGAAGTACAGCAGAGACAACTATGAGCTGTTGTGGCTCTAAAAATGATGTATTTTTTTATTTTATGTTACTTTACACCATAAATATAGCGAACAGAAAGGACTGCAGATATCCATGTTTCAGATAACTTTTCACTGGCATGCCTTACACCAGAGATTCTCAACCTGTGGTCCATGGGTTGGATGTGGCCCACAGCACCATTTCACGTGGACCCCCACTGCCTCCACCACACCAGGAAGTGCCATGTGGTGGAGGAAGGGCAAAATGGCCATCCGGCCCCCAAAGCTGACTGAGGGAGCATGACTTGGCCACCGGCTTTAAAAGGTTGAGAACTCCAGCCTTACACAGTAGATTGAAGATCCTGGATGATATCTAATTTACTATGACTCTGAGTAGATGTTCCCATAACAGTTTTAAGGGCAGGGACATATCTCAGAACTCCAGAAGGTGAACATTTAAAAGAAGGCCTTTCAGGAGGAAAAGGAAGGCACCATAGGACATAAACTAACAGATTGCCAGATTTTATCGCTCTCGTGTATGTTTTATGTAATTGCCTGAGTAACAAAGAGAAGGGAACTCTTCACTCCTGGAAACTTTCCCAAATGTTGAGGGTGGGAAAGCAATGATAAATGACATGTGGGCCAAGTCCCAGTACAATCTCGATTTTCTGCTGCAGGAATAAAACAGCGCATTAAACCAGATTAATGAGCAGCTATTTGGTCTCTGGCGGATCTGCTTACCTACTTAAGTTCAGCACTCACAGATGGGGCACATTATTATTTCATGTGTTGTCTGAAGCGGCGCCATGATCAGACTGTACCATCTGCAGGTGGCTGAGGAAGAAGCTTTTCTTCAAGTGATGTACAGAACACCATTTTAACCCTCAGTCACCACGGTGGTCACAAATGCCACCATGCTGGCATGAGCAATTTATGGATATTTTCTGATGGAAAAAATTACAGTGTCTCCATGTTATCATTTTGTAAAGTATTCAATAATTTAATAATAATGTGCCATCTCCCCTTACCCATGTTGATATGTTCTGGGATCTGTCACAGATACCTGAAACCATGGATAACGGTGTACCATACATTTTACATTATAGACAGTGACCTCTAGTGGCCAGCTTTGTGATGTGACATAGAAACACACATATATTACGTATTTTGAGATATATATATATATTTTACTGAATATTTTTAGATCTGTAGATAACTGAAAATATGGACACCGAACCTGTGAACCTTAGCTGAATACCAGGGACTGTGGTGGCTTAGTGGTTAAGACCTGAACCTGACGACTGGAAGGTCGGCAAGTCAGCAGTTCAAGACTCTAGCGCTGCACAACAGAATGAGCTCCCATCTCTGTTCCAGCTCCTGCCAACCTAGCAGTTTGGAAGCAAGAAATTGCAATAGATAAATCGGGACCACATTGGCAGGAAAGGTAACAGCATTCCGTGTGCTCCGGCAACTGGTCATGCCTGCCACATGTCCATGGAAATGTCTTTAGATTAGATTAGATTTTTAATTTGTACCCCGCCCTACTCAGCTTGTAGGCTTTAGATGCCAGACAGCGCTGGCTTTTTAGCTACAAACAGATGAGCACCAAAACCCTAGAGTCAGATACGACTGGCTTTCAAGCAAGGGCGACCTATCTGAATACCAGTGGAGATTTGACCAATTAGACAGCAGAGTGACCCTGTGGTTTTCATATGTAGATCCTATGTCTGCAAGTGAACTAAATGTTCTGCAGGGATTTTGATGGAGACCTTTGTTGGCCTCACCAGGAAATGTATAGGATCTTTTGCATGCAACATAAAAGTACTGTGCTTCCTCATGTATCAGCCTTTTTTTTTAAAGGGTTGTGTGTGTTATAATGTGGGATTGATACAGTTATGGGGTGTCCATGAAGATCAACCAATACACTCCTTTCAGTTATTAGGAACCATTTCTTTTTTTTTTATGTAAACTCTACACTTATGTGCATGTTCCTTTGGGTTTATGTTAAAATGAATGCACGTGGTAGGTCACCAGCTGAATTTGTTCTTTTCGGCTGCTTGAAGTCTTTTGAATATGTCATAGTCTTAGCAACGTGGGCAATTTTCTCAGTCTAATTCCTAAGCTGTCATTGACTTTGCTAGGAGGCTTAGCTCCTGGTTGAGAAAGAAAGGATGGATAATGTGTGGCAGTCCTCTGCAAGTTAAGGAACTCTTAAGCTTTGACACCAGAGCTTTAAAGAATCTCAGACTTCCTTCCTCCTGCAGCTAGAGTACGCGGCCATACTTTTATACAATGATGCATAGCTTTCAGTCAGCAGTTGGCAATAATCACTTGCGTCTTCCCCATTTTAAAATCATGCTACTTCTGTGTGATTTTAATACCGTAGCCTATTTAACAGTGTTTTAATACCCTGATTTATTATGTCTTCTTAAAAACTGTATCTGCTTTAAAAAGCCAAAGAACAGATTATTAGGACCATGGACAGCACCTCGGAATGCAGGATTTTATATACAGTATACGTTGTGAGTTGCCTTAAACCAGTGTTGGTCAACCTTGGCACTCCAGCTGTCCTTGAACTTCAATTCCCAGAAGCCCTGAGCAGCAGAACTTCCATTCCCAGAAGCCCTGAGCAGCAGGTGTGTTGACTTGGGCTTCTGGGAATTGAAGTCTAAGGACACCTTGAGTGCCAATGTTCACCACCAATGCCTTAAGCCTTGCTAACAAGAAACCCCAAGAGCGATGCTAGTGAGGTTTTTCACTTCATTGCCATAGAACTGGATCTTGACCCATTGAGATATATAGTTTTTGAAGGCAGAAAATGACTCATCTCTTCTATGTACATTGCACCATCATCTAGATTCCCTGTTGCTAATTTTCGTGGCAAATCAGCCCTTCGCTTCTGAAGATAATGATAATAACTTGATGTCAGAAATTATTCTGGGTTGAAAGGATTTTTTCCCCAGAAGAAACTCCACTCAGGGGATGCCCGAATGAGGCTCTTTTCATGCCCCCAAGAGCTGGGACAGAGATAGGCGCTCAATCCGTCATGCAGTACCCAGGTCTCGAACTGCCAACTTGCCAGCCTTCCAGCTAACAAGGCGAGCTTCTTAAGCACTGAGCCACCAAAGCCCCTTCTTTGAAGATGGTGAGAAGCAATAGACTATGATCGAAACTGATAAATAACACAAAACAAGGGACTGCAGTGGCTCAAGGGGCTAAGACGCTGACTGGAAGGCGGCAGGTCATCAGTTCGATTCCCGAGTACTGCAGGACGGAATGAGCTCCCGTCTTTGTCCCAGCTCCTGCCAATCTAGCAGTTTGAAAGCAAGAAATTAAAAGTTGATAAATAGGGACCACTTCGGTGGGAAAGTAAGCAGCGTTCTGTGCACTCCGGTGTCTAGGCATGCCTGCCACATGACCACGGAAATGTCTGCAGAAGCAGACAGCGCTGGCTGTTCGGCTTTGAAACAGAGATGAGCACTGAACCCTAGAGTCGGATATGACTGGCTTTCGAGCAAGAGATACCTTTCCCTTTTACCAGCCCCAGAGCAAAGGAAGAAAGGAACACAAGAAGAGAGTAAAATACACATTGAAGAATCTCACACACACATGTACAGAGTGCTGAGAGCTTCTCATGAAACTGACATGCACCAACTGTGTTCAGCAATTCCTTTGCACTGAGCACAAACACTCAAATAGTTCAAACCCATGGCCTGCCCACTGGTAGCTTGCAGTGGAACATGGTGGAACATGAGATGAATGTCCATAAAGATAAGGCACATCCCACTTCATGCCAAATCAATCCCAAGCTAGTCGCCTGGCTGAATCTTGTGGCTGAGAATCCTTTAGACTCATATTGCCTGCCGAGAGGTATTATTGCCTTCGGCTCTGAAGAGATGCAATTAATTCATGGGGCTACTAGAAATACATCTTGCTCTTTCTAATCCAGGAGAAATCCAGATCTATGCCGCATCCGTCCCTCTTGCTCAAATTTGTTCAATTGCCTTTTCTGCATATATTTGCAAAAGCTGAGCTGCAGAGAGTCTAAAGTGAAGAAATTCCCACCGACACCTTTCGAGTCTAATAAAAGAGATGTGACTGGATGAAAGGTGAAGGTATCCAATTATTAACCATCATCGACTTATTCTCAGAGTTTTTACCATACCAATCGCCAAGCTGGTAAAAAAGCAATGCGCCAGATTTGCAGAGTGCAACGAGAGACTTTTGATCAACGAGAAGTCAAACTTTCCATGTCAGTGGGATGAGCTCTGCTTTATTCTTCCTAAACTTCGAATGACTTTTGAGCCGTCCTTTGGTTACTTTGTTCTTTCCCAGTCTTTCAAATATTAGTTATAATTTGCCGTGAACCAACAGCCATGGCTTTCTGGGCTGAATGAAACGACCTGTCATTTCCAGAATGGATCTTGTAAACAAAACCCTCCGTGGTTCAATTTATACCCCGAGAAAACGATTTCAGATTGGCTCACCCGCCCAAGTAATTTATCTTCTCAGGGACTTGAGAAACAGCGTGAGCTCCTAAATTTAAATGCTCATGGGCTGTGATTTTCCAGATTGTGAGTTTGCTGACTGTAAGCACTCACAAGGTACAAGTGGATTTCTTGCTGATCTTTTTCTTTGGGTTGACACCAAAAGGAAAACAAGTTTCCTTTTTTTGAGGATCTCAGACGGTTCTCTGGTGTGTCAAAGGCAAATGAAAGCTGGATATGGAAACATGTAGCCTTGTGGGTTTTATAACAAGTTCATTATGTGTTATCTAAGCAGCAAAATGCCAAGATGGAGCCATAAACGAGAGACTTGGATGAGCTAAAAACTAGGAACCAAGCAAACCAGTCATTAGGTAAAGGTAAAAGTCACCCTTGCTCAAAAGCCCGTTGTATCTGGCTCAAGGGTTCGGTGATCATCTCCATTTATAGCCAAAGAGCCAGCACTGTCTGCATCTGCAGGTGTTTCTGTGGACATGACTAGACACTGGGGTACATGGAATGCTGTTTACCTTCCCACTGAAGTGGTACAGGTCCATCTACTTGCAATTTCTTGCTTTCGAACTGCTAGGTTGGCAGGAGCTGGGACAGAGGAAGGAGCTCACTCCGTCATGCAGCACTCGGGTCTCGAACGGCTGACCTGCCGACACTCCAGTCATCAAGTTCAGCATCTTAACTACTAAGCAACTGCAGTCCCTAAACCAGTGATTAGGAAGGAGTAAATCAGATTCTTGGGATAAACCAGAAGACATGGCCAAGGAATGAGTCAAAATCAGTGTTGGGCAGAGGGATTCAACTACCTGAAGCATCATTCCATTGGTTCTTACCTTGAGTCCAATGGCCATTGCTTTTTTCTGTTGGAGAACCAAGCTATATGTTCTTAGTGTCCTGTCCTGATCTAGTAAATTGGCAAATCGTCATCATGAGTGGTGGAAGAAATTCCCACTGCTGACATTGACGTAATAGGAATCAACTGGAAAGCCTTCGTTGTACCTTTAAGGAAGTGTCATTATAGCACCTGAAGAAGTGGTCTAAAGCTGTGTTTCCCAACCTTTGGTTTTTGGTCTTCAATTCCCGGTATTGAGGCATGCCTGCCACATGTCCACAGAAATGTATGGAGACACAGACAGAGCTGGCTCTTTGATTTGATTTATTGGATTTGTATGCCACCCAACTCGGCTATGTGACTCAGGGCAGCTAACAACAATCACAATACATCTAATACAATAATAGAATACAATACAGTAAAATACAATACAGTAATAATACAATAATAGAATACAATACAGTAAAATAAAATACCAGTGTACAGCACACAAATCATGAATACAGCATCACAAAACATTGTAAATGAAAAAAAACATCCATTTATAAAGTCCATGGTATTCATTTAGCAAGTCCACAAAAACACAGCGAGGCCAAAGTGTCCTTTTACCCCCCAGCCGTTGGTGGGGCCCGGAGGACGGTGGCGAGGGGATGTGGAGCAGCTGTAAACAGAAATGAGCACTGAACCCTAGAGTTGGATACGACTGGCTTTCACGCAAGGGCAACCTTTACCTTTACAAAAGAAAACGTCTCAACCGGGAGGATGGATTAGTAGGTTGCAAAAGTTTCTCCCAAGCAAAACGGTCATTGTCTTTTGCTCGAATCAGTTTATAAAGGCACCTGACTCAGAAAAGCCTGCATCGCTGGCTCCTGTATAATTCTCCTGTATAATGTTTGGTTTTCCTTCTTTGAAATGAAAACCATTTACAATCCTGACAAGCAGCCACGTTAACCCAAAGCAAGGCCAGTTAAGTAAGCCGGCTTTCAAATTATGAAATCTCTGCCCGCGCTTGAAGAGTTCTTGAACTCAAGGCTCCAAGACAGCAACCATGAAAAACGATGTATTGTCGTGCACAAATCATGTTGGGCATGAACCATGTTGCACCTTTTCTTCTCCACTGAGTGTGTTCAAGGAAGACGCTACCATGACACGCTCTTAAGAATAGACAGTGCTGACAAAATTGGCAAGGCATCAAACATGCTTCCGAAAAGGGAGGCAGGGAAAAACATCAAAATTGGAAGCTGTTTCTTGCTTGCAAAGAACTGCATCAAAGATGTCGGTTGTTTTCTTGGGCGAAGAACAAGAATGGAGAGCAAGATGTTTTTTCAGATTCATAGATAAGGATCTTGATAATAGACCAGCATTTCCCAACCTTTGGTTTTTGGACTTGAATTCCCAGAAGCCTAAGTCAATTCCCCAAAGCACTGATCAGCCAATGGACTGACTGAGGCTTCTGGGAATTGAAGTCCACCAGTTGGGAAAACACTAATATAGACGACCCAAGGACTGTGCTACCATTAAGGAGAACAAGTCAATAACTCTAGTCAGAGATGTTGGTGGACCATAGCCGTAACCGATACATCATTCCATTACAGCCTCCCAGATATTTCCTTTGCTTGGAGAGTTTAGATATCTGGTTGGGAGTTCGATTCCTTGCATTCATTGTGAAGGCTGTAACTGGATTCCAAAATTGGTTTTCCCTCCCGCCAGCTGAATTCAGATCTGAGCTTGGAGAAAGCTCACTCATCCCTAAAGCTCAAACTAGAAGGACACCAATGTAGTCCTTTGACTATGAATCATTTGGTGGCCCACCTCATCCCCAACCTAATAGATGTGGCTTTAGAGTTATCTGAAAGGTTGGACAAGTTACTTTCTTGCACCAGAACACCTAAATACCTTGATTAATAATGCCAGTAATGATAGTGCTGGAGGATTCTTGGTGCTGTATCTTCAAAAAAAAATATTTAAACCAGTGATTCCCAATGTGGGGCCCACGCCCCACAGGGGGACTTCTATTCCCAGAAGTCTAAGTCAGTACATTGCTGATCAGTGCTTTGGGGAATTGACAGGCTTTTGGGCACTGACGTCCAAAAACAAAAGGTTGGGAAATGCCCACAGGCTAGATCTGGCCCCTGGTGCCATACCCCTCCAAGGGCATTTGAGAAACAAAATGGCTGCCCCTTTGAAGCTGATGGGGCAAAATGGCAACCCCATTGTGCAGGCAGGGCAAAATGGCTATCCGCCCCTCGAAGCTGACTGAGAGAGAGTGTGACCTGGCCCCTGGCTTGGAAAGGTTGGGAACTTTTGCTCTAGACAGACATCAACAATTCCACCTGAGACAAAAGATGCCACGAGGATTGATGTAAAATATTTTATTTTGACTCATGCCCTGCTTGTACCATTGGATGACTACAATTTGCTGATGCACACAAATGAACTCTATTTCTTATCATTGAGACCTTTTGCAAACGCTGTTAAGAAAGATGCTGGCGATAATACTGATAGATGACTCTTAAGACTTTTCATAGTCAATTGCATTCATTTTAAAGATGATTTATGCCAGTGGAATGATGCAGTTCCCTGACAATTTTTTAAATAAGATATTCTTTTATGACAGATGGTTTAATAGTGGATCAAAAGCAACCTACTTATGTGAGAATAGTTCTTGGTTAAAGAGCAACTACTGCACTTTTTGAACGAACGTGTGTGCAATCTATGAGTAATGACTCTATTACGCTATGTGTCTTTCCAACAGCTGACTGCAAATCTTACCTTTCCTCTTCATTAGCTTTGTGCTGAATAATCCCTTGTTTAGATCTCTAGCGTAAAGCAGTCATATTGATAAGCAATAAATATCTTTCTTCCTCCTTCTCCTCCTCTTCTTCTTCCTCTTCTTCTTCTTCCAAATCCATATCCAAATCCATATATAGGTGATCATCATGGCCAGTGATGAGCTGCAAAAAATTTTTACTACCCCCATCCTGGTCATGGCTAACTCTGCAGGTGTGGCTAAATCTGTGGGCCATGCCCACTTGGCCGGCCACACCATGGCCTGGGTTATGGAGGTGGGCATGGCCAACCAAGTGGGCATGGCTTGGGGGAATTTCCGCTACCAGTTCCCGGGATCAGGTGAGAACCTGGAGCAGTGCATCACTGATCATGGTGTGTGTGTTTTCATTGGTAAAAGGCGAATGATTTATGCGATCTGAAGAGAAACCCGAGAGTGTGCGTGTTTTCGTGTCATAGATTACTCTGGGTTGAAAGGATTTTTGCAGGGGACGCCTGAATGAGGCTCCTTTTATGTCCCCTATCATGCAGCTCTCGGGGAATCAAAACCCGTGCTTTCAGTTTCCAAGCTCAGTGCTTTTACCCACTGAGCCACCGGAGATGACCAGCGATGAAAACTGTCCTGAGAATATAATGCAGTGGTCCTTCATCTGCTTTCCGCATCGCAGCATGACACCCATAGTACCACTGATCCAGTTCCACTTTCTGGTCTTGAGCCCTTTTGACATGCAAAGTCCTCCTCAGCCCCTGGCCAGGATGGATGAAGCTGCTGCCCTCCATCAAGATGGATTCAAGTGGGATTTAATCCACTTGGGGACCATCACCTTTCCCTATGGAAAGGTCACTGTGGAAGAAACCCTACTGAAGAAACATGAATGTTCAGCAAGAGGTTGTAAAGTTGACAGCTGAGGACAGAGTAGCAATTAATGGGATAGTAAATGAATGAGGACTTCATTAATTAACATTATTTGTATGCTGTTCAGGGGCAAATGTCAAAATGCAGGCCATCCTTGTGATGGCCATCATGTCATCAACGTCCAGAAGGAAAGGTCTCAAATTCTATCTTGGCTCCATTCATCTAAATCAACCAACCCATCTCCTATCAGTTTTCATCTTCATCACTAGCAAGTGTTTTGTAAAACTAAGCTGACTTCACCAAGTACTTTAAGGTGCTACAGTGACTCAATGGTTAAGAAGCTCGCCTTATTAGCTGGAAGGCTGGCAAGTCGGCAGTTTGAGACCCAGGTACTGCATGATGGATTGAGCACCTGCAGGCTGGATCTTCTCCCAGGAGCTCTTGGGGATATGAAAGGAGCCTCATTCAGGCCTCCGCTGAGTGGAGTTTCTCCAGCAATAATCCTTTCAACCCACAATAATTTCTGACCTGAAATTATTATTATACCAAGTACTTTACACAGTAGCTTGGATAGTGCATAAAAGAACCAGCTGCTCTGAAGTTTGAAGCCAAAATGAGAAAGAGGCTGAAAAATACATAAAAACATGATCGTGAGCGGATGTACTAAAAATACTTACATACAGAGCAAATAAAGTACAGAAACAACATATTATTATTATTTTTTGGGGGGGGACAATGTACAAGAAACAGATTTGTCAAAGTAGTGTGCTAAAACAAATTATTTAGGGGATTTTTGTGCCCCCAAAAAGGATAAAATGCTGTCCAGACATTTAAACACAAATCGCACACCGATTCAGAAATGCTACAATATGAACTTCGGACTGGACAATCCAGGACCCACGATGAATTATTTTGCCATTTCTCTCTGATATGTCGGCCTTCGTCCACTTATTCAGGGTACTGCAGTGGCTCAAGTCGCTAAGACGCTGACTGGGAAGCGGAAGGTCAGTAGTTCGATTCCCGAGTACTGCAGGACGGAAATGAGCTCCCGTCTTCATCCCAGCTCCTGCCAACCTAGCAGTTCGAAAGCAAGAAATTGCAAGTAGATAAATAGGGACCACTTTGGTGGGAAGGTAACAGCGTTCCGTGCGCTCCGGTGTCTAGTCATGCCTGCCACATGACCACAGAAACGTCTGCAGAAGCAGACAGCGCTGGCTCTTCGGCTTAGAAACAGAGATGAGCACTGCACCCTAGAGTCGGATACGACTGGCTTTCGAGCAAGGGAAACCTTTACCTTTACTAAACCGCTGGAGGTCACTTCAGAATGACATAAATTTTCTGGAGAACTATTATTCTAGGGAAAGAAAACCCTGCCATTTAACAAAGCCACCCCCCCTTTTTTTTTTAAAAAAAAAAAAGGACACAAAATTAGAAACAGAAATATCATATAGGGAAGAACTTGGCCGTGGTTAACTGGAACAGCTGGATCCCTTGAAATAACAGCTGCAGTAAAAAAAAAATCCAAAGCAGCAATAAAACCAAGACCTTTGTTCATCTACAATAAATCCTGCATGAGTAAAAGGGTTTCCACTTGATGCCTAAAAAAAATTAAGGCTGCCTGACAGGAGTTTATTTGAAAATAAACTCTATTGCTTTTGAGTAATTTTTACTAGACTGCGGTAGATTGTGTTTCTTTAAAGAAAATAAATTAAATAATCAAGACAGTGGTGACTTAAGAGAACACTTTCGAGGATTTCCTTAGTACAAAATAGTCAGAAGTGAAAGGCTGGTCCCTTTTACCTGAAGCTTCTTCTTCTGCCGTATCTGAATCTGAATATTGGCAGTCCTCATGGCGATCAGCCATGAAGACTGTCTTGAGAATAGAATGCATTGGTCTTCCATTTGCCTCCCACATCGCAGCATGACACCCATAGTACCACTGATCCAGTTGGGAGAGTCATGTTCGGGTCCTGAGCCCTTTGGGCATGCAAAGTCCTCCTCAGACACAGGCCAGGAATGGATGGATGGATTCAAGTGAGATTTAATCCACTTGGGGACCATCACCTGTACTGAAGCTTATTGAAGTTTCTGCAGGCTGGATCTTCTCCCAGGAAACACAGCGGGAAATCAAAACTGCCTACTTCTGGTTCCAGAGCCAAGTACACTAAGTCACGGAAATTTCCAGCTGCTGGTTCTGCACTTTGAGAATGTGCCATGTGGTGGGTAGGGGATCTAGAAAGGCAAATGGGAAAACTAGGAAAGGTACCAAAGAATTAGGATGGCCAGAGATGCAACCTTAAAGGATTAGAGAAGGAACAATTCAGATTACTTGGCATCCCAGGTTCACCAATCTGTTCAAAATATTTTTTTTTGCATCAGCCTGCATGAATAACAGCTTTTGTTAACAGTGGCAATATATCTGACAAACAGATTTGTAGGCTACGATACGTTTTGGTTAAACATCAGTAGAAGCATTTAGATCAGGGGTGGCCAACCTTGGCTGTCCAGCTGTTCTTGGACTTCAATTCCCAGAAGCCCTGATCACCAGGTGTGTTGACTTGGGCTTCTGGGGATTGACCTTCAAGAACACCTGGAGCGCCAAGGTTGCCCAACCCTGGTTTAGATGGTAAGAGGAATTCACCCATGAGTCCTCATAGTCAGCTAGTGTGAGCTATTGCTAGTGAGAGGTTTTGGTTGTCCAGTTGCACAGTCAAGTGTGACCCTTTGCAACCCCATGGACCAGCACACGCCAGGCTCTGTCTTCTTCTTCCATGTCTAGGCCAGACATGAAACTGCCAAAATGAAGGCACCTTTTGGTGAGTTCATTCTGTAGTTGCTTTCGCCTGATCTAGTGTGAGAAAAATTAGCCAGCAACACAAGGTTGCCATTACCAGGGTACTCGTAATTGTGGTCCAAAAATACCACAGTCTTCAAGGAGGATCTTTTCTGTGTACCCCTGTCACCTGCCATCTTCCAGAGTCTGCCCTGTTCTACACCCACTGTGTCAATGATACTGTCTAGCCATCTCACCCTCTGCCGCCCCCTTCTCCTTTTGCCTTCAGTCTTTCATGAGAGGTGTGCAAGCCAACAAATTAATGCGGTATATGTGCTGAACTGGAAGGTCAGAGTTCAATTCTCGGATAGTGCATGACGGAGTGAGCTCCCGTCTCTGCCCCAGCTCCTGCCAACCTAGCAGTTCAAAAGCAAGAAATTGCAAGTAGATAAATAGGGACCACTTCAGTGGGGAGGTAAACAGCATTCTGTGCACTCCGGTGTCGAGGCATGCCTGCCACATGTCCATGGAAACATCTGCAGATGCAGACAGTGCTGGTTCTTTGGTTGTGAACAGAGATGAGCACTGAACCCTAGAGTCGGATATGACCGGCTTTCGAACAAGGGCGACCTTTACCTTTACTAGTCTGGTGAAATCAGGTGCGTTCAACAGTCAATCGATCTACTCTAGGTTATATTCTGGCTTTGAAGGAGTTCTCCAAGGTGCTGAATCTAGTTTGGGGACAAGATTTGATATGCCCTAACTCCAAACATGGAGGGGACTGAGAGGAGAATGAGCAGAAGACTCTCTCTAGTTTTGCTATGCCTAGTTTGTTCAGTTATTCCTCCCCATCACGGATTGAATTTTCACCAAACCAGATGGTGAGGTCCTAAGACTTTTTGACATTACTATTTATTATAGTCTCACTTTGCCCTCATTATAGAAGAGGCTGAAACTCAACAACAGATTTTCTGTACATCTAGGAAAGCTACAGGCCATGTTGCAATGACCTTCAGTAGCTCAAGTAAAAGGAATGTCAAAAAGGATGCTATGCTCATCATTAATCTACCACAGAGTGTCTTAAGAGCTCTGACAGCCCATTGAAGCTACCCTGTTGTGACTGTCTGGCTTTCCTTGAAGTTCACAAGAACTGAAATACAGCAGGCAGTTGTGTCTCATGGTTTTGTTTTTTGTTTTTTTGTTTTTTGGGGTGGTGGTAAAGCAAAAGAAACAAGAAAAAGGCATGTCTCGGTTGAAAAATGGGAGCCTGCCCATATCACCCAGATGAGAGATGCTCCATATCACAACTTGTAGTGTACAAACCATTGGCAGAGCTATCAATTCTCCATGCCCCACCAAACCGGAAGAGTCACAGAGCTCATTTTTTGTGTGACAGTCCTTCACACCACACCCTCTCGGAGACAAAAATGGGGATGAAAGTCCTGGCCAGCGAGACAACCACACGCCTCTTGAGCCAGTTGGATGAGCAAGGCAGCAAGCATGGGAAATGGCTCAGCAGAGGTTTCAATCAAGGTTCTTTTTTTGGGAAATTACTACCCTTAGCTCTATAGACCAAGTCAGAATTCAGTTCTATACTATGATGGTCTTAGGTGGCGGCGGTGGCGGCGGTGGCGGCGGTGGCGGCGGTGGCGGCGGTGGCGGCGGTGGCGGCGGTGGCGGCGGTGGCGGCGGTGGCGGCGGTGGCGGCGGTGGCGGCGGTGGCGGCGGTGGCGGCGGTGGCGGCGGTGGCGGCGGTGGGGGCCAGTTTTTGAACTGGCTCTTCGGCTTTGAAACAGAGATGAGAACTGAACCCTAGAGTTGGATACAACTGGCTTTCAAGGAAGAGAAACCTTTACCTTTTCCTTTTCCTTTTCCTTTTCCTTTTCCTTTTCCTTTTCCTTTTCCTTTTCCTTTTCCTTTTCCTTTTCCTTTTCCTTTTCCTTTTCCTTTTCCTTTTCCTTTACCTTTACCTTTACCTTTACCTTTACCTTTACCTTTACCTTTACCTTTACCTTTTCCTTTTCCTTTACCTTTACCTTTACCTTTACCTTTACCTTTACCTTTACCTTTACCTTTACCTTTACCTTTACCTTTACCTTTACCTTTACCTTTACCTTTACCTGTCACGTGGGTGAAATATTACAATCCACTTTTTTTTGTTTGGTTACTGAAGCACAGGGAAGAATAGAAATGAGTCCATAAAGTTTCTGTTCTCCATCAACAACAGTTGAACAAAAAAGGCAGGACAAAGTGAATTGCTGATATATGATGTGGGGAGAAAAATAAGTCGAATCAAACTTTTCCATGTGAATTAATTACAATTTCTCAAAAGAGGAAGGATGTTTAAAGTGCATTTAGCCAAAAGCTTGTGGGATTCTCCCGGAACAGTTGCCAGAATCCCCGGCAGGATTAGATGGTGGAACTGAGTTGGAAGTCTGCATCGCTGGAGTTTTGCACAGCCGAAGGTATTCAACTCTTTGCTTGCCATGCTTTTGATTATCATTCTTTCCCCCCAGTTCTCTCCTGCTTTTATGCCTTAATTTCCCCTGATCAGGCAAGCGGTTTAGCAGAAGGAGATTCGTATACGGGTAAAGCATTCCCAGGGGAGCCCTGCGAAAAGTACAAAGCTGAAAGCAGAATCTATAGACTAAACAGTGCCGGAGGCGACTCTGGAACAGACAACACTCTCCCACAAGGCTTTGCCAAGAGAGACTTCTGAAATTCCCCCCCCCCACTTCTAAATGTCTTCCCAAATTGTCTCATTTTGTTACGATTCAGGGAATGCAATGGGTTAAGAACGGCGCATGGCTCTTCAACAGTTCTCAACGCAGTTGCGCTGACATAATTCAAGACTTTTTGTGACTGTCCCTGTAGTTTGAATGCACTTCAAAAATGGTGGGTCCATAGTTAAGGTGCCCCTATGATACCTTCATACATATTAAATTAAAAGTGCCTTTGAATGGCCTACAATAGTAAAGGTCTCCCTCAGAAATCCAGTTGTATCTGACTCTAAGGTTCAGTGCTCGTTTCTGTTTATAGCAAGAGTTCCCAACCTTTTCAAGCCGGGGGCTGGGTCACACTCTCTCAGTCAGCTTTGAGGGCCAGATGGCCATTTTGCCCTGCCTGCACAATGGGGTGTGGTGGCTATTTTGTCCTTTTTTGTCAAAGGGGTGGCCATTTTTGTTTCTCAAATGCCCTTGGAGGGATGGGGGGCACATGAAATGGTGCCATGGGCCGGATCTGGCCCATGGGCCTTAGGTTGGGAACCCCTGGTTTATAGCCAAAGAGCCAATGCTCTCTGCATCTGCAGACATTTCCATGGACACGTGGCAGGCATGACTAGACACCGGAGTGCACACAACGCTGTTTACCTGCCCACTGAAGTGGTACTTGCAATTTCTTGTTTTTGAAACTGCTAGATTGGGACAAGACTTTGCTCACTCCGTCGCAAAGCACTCGGGTCTCGAACTGCCGGCCTTCCGGTTGTCAAGCTGAGGGTCTTAACGGCTAAGCCACCGTGACCCTCTGCCCATATAATAGCAGGCTTCATATCTTTACTAGAAGACTGCAGTGGCTGAGCCTACGAAGATGTAAACACCCTGGAAACTAATCATTTAAAAGAACATGTCCTTTGTCTTGCACAACACGTTATTTTCCTTTATGCCCTAGATTGCACACGATTGTTTGTCATCTGAATTAAAGGAGGCCCCAGAGTGGGAACAAGAAAGAGCAGGAGCTGTCAAGCCAGCTAGATCAATTCCAGCAGTCTAGATGGGGCCATCCCCCCCCCCATGATATAGCCTTTAAAAGTTGTATAGTCATGAACTGAATTGCTGTTCTGCCTCTTCTTACACATGGCACTTAACCTATAGGGCCGTGATGGTGAACCTTGGCGCTCCAGTTGTTCTTGGACTTCAATGGCCAGAAGCCCCCATGAACCCACACAAATAGGTTTACCATACGGGCGCATTTTACTTCTACTTCCAGGAGCGATGAGGGCAGCGTGGGCCGGATGAATCACAGTAAACCCATTTGTGTTGATTCACTGGGGCTTCTGGCCATTGACGTCCAAGAACAGCTGGAGCACCAAGGTTCACCATCACTGATCTATGCCAATATTGACAGCAATTGCTGTCCCAGGCTTCATTTAGATGGAGTCGATGGTGGAGATTTTCTTAAACCCGGGGTTCTATCACTGGACTACAACGTCTACTAGCCATGCCCACTGTCCGTGGCTACAAACGTGGGCTTCCAACTCATATTCGTGGAATTGGAGGTGAGTGGAACACAATCTTTTCCATTGCCTTTAATGCAGGGGTTCCCAACCTTTTCAAGTCAGGGGCCAGGCGCTCTCTCAGCCAGCTTCGCGGGTCGGATGACCATTTTGCCCTGCCTGCACGATGGGGGCAGCCACTTTGTCCCAACAGCTTCAAAGGGGCAACCATTTTGTTTCTTGAATGCCCTTGGAGGAGACACACACGAAATGGTGCAGCAGGCTGGATCTGGCCCGTGGCCCTTAGGTTGGGAACCCCTGCTTTAATGGTTTGGGTTCGCCTGAATACCAAACACTTAGTCCAGGGATGACATTTGACCACTTAATAATTCTCCAGCAGCATTTAATGGTACAAAACCATCCACTTTGCTCGAAAGGACGCTGACACTTTCCCCCTGGCTTGCTCATTCCCTATTCATTCATGTTTGTTTAAATGAAATGATTAACATGCTGTTCTCCCCCATTCAGGGCACACTGGCGGAATTTATACTTTCCTTTTATACACAGGTATGCATGAATATTCAAGAGGGCTGCCGGGGGAAAGAAGCGGCTGACGCCTAATGCTCAGGAAGACACTGGTATGAAAAGCGACAAGGCTGTGAAACAGAAATGCGCATGGCAGATTTGTTCGGGGCTTACTAGCAAAGGAGGAGTCATTTCATAACACCACACAACAACGGTTTTGCTACTGGGAATAACACATGTGATTTACATGATATCGAGTGTGCTACTTCCAAATCTGAACCCACGTACAGATTTTAAGATGTGCTATAGTTGTTCAAATGGTCAGCAATTGGGTAATGCATTTTTACATGAGAACATTATAACAGTTGCAGCTACCGCTGTGCCTGCTACCGCCTCAACTGAATCACGTCCCCTGGTGGCATGCATGCCATTTTATGGCATATTTACTGTCGGTTTTATTGTAGCTTATTTTTATGATAATCTTATGACGGTACTTTTAAATTGTCTGTTTGTTGTATGGGAGAATTTATATTGTTAGCTGCCTCGTGTAGGGATTCATTCTCCCTACAGAGGCGGGGTATAAGTGCAACTATAATAATTTATCATTTATGTTTATATTAATAGTAGACAACAAAAATCCTCACTGCGATCAGGAGGTCTGAACTTCCAGGATTCGTGACAAGCAACTAAATTTTTAACTCTGTTCAACTGGATCTCTTGAGCTTTGTTTTCAAAGAGCACATGCATGTCCAACGGGTACAGAGATGTTATCAGGAAGAATAAAGTCCACATTAGCATTGAAGCTAATTGTTTCCTTTTGACATTAATTGGGGAATTAATTCATAGGTTAAATAAATTCATTACGTTAATCGTCATGAGTGTTCCAGTGAGTGATGCATTAGTTTTAAATTTTAAAAAAAAAACCAAACATTTACATCATGCAAGTAGCAAAAGGTTCCCAATTAACCCCCACCTTATAGTAATGCATTAAAATAATATGGAACATTAATCTGAAAATATCACTTAACCCCCTGACATGGTTGTCATCTTCTGATTTAAGTAATTGGTGAAGCTGGTGTTTGCATAAGGAAAATCATTGTAGCCTTGTAGTTGGGAATGTGACCACAACGTGTTGTTAAGCAACAGAGTATACTGGCAAGTATTTCCTCTAAGCAAGCATAAGTGTCAAGTAACTTTTTAAAGAGGTGCTAAAACTGTTCCAGCACTGAGCATTAATTTTTAAGGAGTTCTTTCCCAGTTCTGGGGAGAACCACAGAAGATAGGTATTATGGAGTGTTAGTAAATTCTTCCCTGTTATCTAGTTTAACTTCTCAAGAAGATAGCTCAAAGAAGATGCTTCAATGCCTATGATATAAGGAACGCCGTTGTGTCGTCTCAGAGTGCTGCAACTAATACTTTCTCCAGAACATCTGATCTTTTCAAATCCACGCAACAACACGGTCTACAACCTCTGCCAACTTGGGCAAGTTGGGTTCTTTGCACTGAATCATTACACTGCACAACAACGATTTTGTTACTGGGAATAGCGCATGATGTCAAGCGTGCTGATTCCAAATCTGAACTCTGAATTTGCCTATCACACGCAGATTTTAAGGTGTGCTATAGCTGTTCAAATGGTCGGTGATTGGCTAATGTGTTTTTACAGGGGGACATTACAACAGTTGCAGCTACCACTATGCCTGCTGCCGCCTCAGATGAATCACATCCCCTGGTGGCACGCATGTTCCAGCAGCGGCTAGGCATGTCTGGGCAAGTCAGTGAGCTGAGGTCAGAAATAGGTATTTAAGGCGAGATGGACCAAGGACTTGTCTCTAGTGCGAAACCATCTTATTGGATAGTACAGTTATGCCATAGTGACTCTGTTTTGAGCTAAAGATGAGTAGGCACAGCTGTGTTAATAAATCTTTGCTACATTTGTCGAAAATATACTCCGCGTGATCAATGCAAGAACCTAATCGAGTGGGTGAGATTTGCTAATTTAAGATCCTGATGTCCTAGGCAGAATCGGACTTCAGATTTGGATTCAGCGCACTTGGTTTAGTATAGGACACATGGATTAGACCAAGTAGCAGACGATTTTTTTTTTTTTTCGTGATGCAGTGATCTGTGTTCAAACACTATTTTGTGCCATTCTGCTTCATTTGCATGTGAAAAGCATTGTCTCCCCCTTCTCTTTTTGGGAGCGCATCAGCACAACTTGTCCTCCCCCTGAGGTGAGAAGAATAATTTTGCAGCTAGCTCTTCAGCTTCACCTGCCAGGAGCAGACATGTCAGAGTCTGCGACCTAGCGGAGATCTCTACGCGACAGTTGCAACTAGACGAGGCCGTAGCTTCAGATTTATGAGTGGAGCTTCCTTACATATTAAAAGACATCTGTTTGTCACAGCGTGGCCTTTTCTCACCTCTTCTCCCTTCAGAATCATGGCTGCTTAATTCTGCGACTGATTGTTGGAAGGCAGACAAGGCCATCAGTTGGACGCTCGGCTTCTTAGACACGTGGCTTGGATGGGAATGCGTTGTCGCACAGTTAAGTACCTTTGGCATTCATGCACAGAGCTGCTATGATATCTGGTTTGACTTGGTTGTTCTTGCACTGCGGTGGATTAGCGGTTAAGATGCTGAGCTTGGAGACTGGACGGTCGGGGGTTGATACCCGAGTGCTGCACGATGGATCTTGGGGACATGAAAGGAGCCTCATTCGGGTGCCCGTCCCCTGAGCAAAAATCCTTTCAACCCAGAGTAATTTCTGACACAAAATTTATTTTTAACTTGGTTCTTCTTGCCTTTACTGTGAATCCGGGAAGACAACAAAAAACCCCAAATACAATTTGCTTTTTCATAGATTCCCAGGTTGTGACGAAGCATTTAGTATCAATATTCTAAGGTTCCTATCCTTTAGTAATAGCAGAAACATTATTGAGAGTAGGCAAAAGGTAAAGGTCGCCCTTTGCTCAAAAGCCAGTCATATCCGACTCTAGGGTTCAGTGCTCATCTCTGTTTATAGCCAAAGAGCCAGCGCCGTCTGTGTCTGCAGATGTTTCCATGGACATGTGGCAGGCATGATTAAACACCGGAGTGCACAGAATGCTGTTTACCTTCCCACCGAAGCAGTAGCTATTTATCTACTTGCAATTTCTTGCTTTTGAACAGCTAGGTTGGCAGGAGCTGGGACAGAGGCAAGAGCATAGAGCACTCGGGTCTCAAACTGTTGACCTGCTCACCTTCCAATCATCAAGTTCAGCGTCTTAACCACTAAGCCACCGCAGTCCCATTCTTGATTGTACGCAAGAGCAAAACCAAATTAAAACATGGGGGAAGGAGCTCTTTGGGCAAGGAACATCAGTAAAGCCAATTTAAGGCACATTATTATTCTTAGATCTTTGGGTGTACATGTCTTTGGGGCAAGGGTGGACATTTTACAGGTCCATTTTTCTATTCTGCAACATGGCGCCTCGGCTGCACCTCTTGTTAAGAATTTACAGAGCTGGAGACTAATATTGTATCCAAACATGTGCGACCCTTTGCCAGATATTCACATGGGCAAACAGCACATGAGGAGGGGGGAATTTTGGCTGGCGATTTGTTATTATTAAAAATAATAATAATACATGTTTGTTTGTTATTAGACATTTTGAGGTATGCAGAAGGCAAAGTTGAACAATTTGCTCTTAGAGTGAACTGAAATCTATCTATCTATCTATCTATCTATCTATCTATCTATCTATCTATCTATCTATCTATCTATCTATCTATCTATCTATCTATCTATCTATCTATCTATCTATCTATCTATCTATCTATCTATCTATCTATCTATCTATCTTTCTTTCTGCACACTCTCCTCCACATTACAGCTTTAGCAGTAAGTTGCCTGTTTTCCGATGTTTCCAGCAGATGCATTTTCCACTAAAGACTGCACTTTAATAGGCGCTGCCTCAGCAACTCCAACTCCATAATCACCATCATAATCTGTCATAACTCTCTATAGCCTTTCAACATTTCTTTTTCTTCCTGTTCCCTTTCCTCACACTACTCCTCTTTCCAAAATGTGAAAGGAAAATGCCCTCCTGTGCAATCCACATGCTGAATATAATTGCCAGTGCTGAATGTTCACAGCATTTCCTATAAGGCAACAAATGATAATAAAGGAAGTGGGTGTCTGTGATATGGAAGAATAACCACATAGAATCAGTATAATATATAGGTTTTGACAATACAGTTCATTCAGATCCAGAGATTTGCGAGGCAGCCTCTCCAGTAAGCTTTTTGTCTGGTCTTTCCTTCTGTCTACACTTCCCAGCAATGGGACTGCGGTGGCGTAGTGGTTAAGACGCTGAGCCTGACGGCTGGAAGGTCAGCAGGTCAGCTGTCCGAGACCTGAGTGCTGCATGATAGACTGAGCTCCCGTCTCTGTCTGAGCTCTTGCCAACCTAGCCGTTTGAAAGCAAGAAATTGCAAGTTGATAAATAGGTACCACTTTGTCTAGTTCTGTCTAGTCATGCCTGCCACATGTCCATGGAAATGCCTGCAAAAATGAAGATGCTGAAGTTGTACTATGAAAGGGCAAGATTGGGTAGAAAAGGCGGTAAAGCTGTTAAATAGTTGAAGGCACCAAGAAAAAAGAGGAAAGCCAGACCTAAGATGGATTGACTCGATAAAAGAAGCCACATCTTTGAGCTTTTAATACTCTGCAATACAGAGTTATCAAAGGTCAGAGGCAACTTGATAACAAAAGCAAGATGCAGAGCACTGAAAGAGATGCATTTTTAGTGAAATTTTGCAACTCCCAAACTATGAACACCCATGGACTTCAATTCCCAAAGCCTCAGTACATTGGCTGAGTAGTATTTTTGGAAACTGAAGTCCAAGGACCAAAGGTTGGGAAACACTGTCTTAGACCTTATTTCTTGGTTATCTTTGTGAAGCAAGAAACGTGTAAAAAAAATCCTAAATGCTCTAGCGCAATTAGAATAGGCTATCACTGGTGTCTAATGATGGCCTTGATTTGGAACATAACAGTCAACTATTCATTTTTTTAAAAATTTATCTCTTCAACTCAACCTCGGAAACCTTCAGTGCTCATCAAGTCCAAGCAAGAACTCAGACCCTTCTGGTGTAAGTCGCCACTTCTTTTCCTGCCACCCGTCAGCCTGAGCATATCAGCTGACTTCTTGCCGCAAGCGTTTTAAAACGGTTATCAGAACGGTTGACATTTCACAGTAATTGTAGAGTTTGCAGCTGAACCCGTTACGTTCACTCTCCTTGACTTTTACATTCAGTTATCCAGAATCAGGCAAGTGGAACTTAAGGGCACCACAGTTTGGTCTTTGAAAATTGGTTTTTTAAAAACATGGTCCAGCAGTTTTTATGATCTCTCTCCATCGTTTGAAGAAGAAAGGCAACGGAAGAAGGAACCCTACTGCACATGTTCCTCTGTGAGCTGAACACTTAATGCTGCACACCCCCATCTTGGTGTGTGAGTGAGTATCTGCATTCAGTAGCTTCAGGCCAGGTTGATCCAACCTTGAGAAAGCTCCCAACATGGGGTTGAGATGTTCGTGCTCCAAAGCGGTGGAAGCGAATGACGGCTTCTCTACTTCTCCATGTCTCTACCTCTCATTATGTTCTGTCCTGCTGAGCCATTCTAACCCCCCCCACACCCTAAACGCATATTGTTCTGAGAAAACCTCTGAGATAGATTTTTCTTTTCCCTCACTTCTTTGTACCTTTGAATAAGAAGGACAGAGACTTTGCAGGGGTTTTTTTCTTTACAAAATTATCCACCATGCCCAGCAAATGGCGCCATCATGGACAATGGAGAAGAGGGATGGATAGAAACTAAAAGATAAATCCCACCCCGCTTGAAACAACTCATTGAAGCCACCCCACTTGCAACTGAAAAAAGTTACCTTTTTGACGACTACAGCGTCTCCCAAAAAGCCTGGGAATTCTGGGAAATTTAAACCCAAAACCATATGTGTCAAGTTTTGCATTTGAAAATAAGGGAAATTTCCCGGCAAAAACGAGACACTTGACAGCTATGCTTATCCTGCAGTGGTGGCATCAAGGCATTGCAGTCTAACTAATACGGGAGGACAGCGGGAAAGAGGGTAAAATACGGGAGTTTCCCGGCAAATACGGGATACTTGACAGCTATGCCCAAAACAGATCGTCTGATATTCTGACCTCCTATGCGACATACGTACATAATTATTTATTACAGTCCAAAACCAGCATAGTACAACAAAACTAACAGAAGTTGAAATATATCAAGAGACGGGAGTCAAAATGAGGGTACTCTGTCTGTCTGG
Source organism: Bradypodion pumilum (assembly GCA_035047305.1). Classification (NCBI taxonomy): domain Eukaryota; kingdom Metazoa; phylum Chordata; class Lepidosauria; order Squamata; family Chamaeleonidae; genus Bradypodion; species Bradypodion pumilum. Next base: position 25,393,442 of record JAWDJD010000012.1, on the reverse strand, counting down.
ACATCCCATTACAGTAATGGACTAGACCATACAGCCAACGACTCAACGCTGAGTGTTGGGTGACGGTAAATAACCTGACTCCCTAAATAGGCTAACGGCTATGGGCAAATGAGTCCTTTTAGGTGGGGTGATGGCCCCCCTCAGTGGAGGAAATGCCACTGGAAACCATCCTATTGGGCCCAAAGGTAAAATGAGCAGAGGAGGAACTCTGATTCCCAATGGTCATGGAGGCGGAAGAGGCCATGCCAAATGGACTGGCAGTGAAGGCGCACCTTGATAATATCCTCAAGGCTGTGACAGTCCATTGCAGACCCAGTGTTAATATGGTAGAGAAATTGCATATAACTCTAAAAACAGCAACATCATTTTGAACATTCGGAGGAGGCATTCAGAACAATTGCTTGTTAAGAGAGTCAAAGACGGCAGAAATTCCACATGAATAGCTTTCCTCATTGAGTGGTTGGACGAGACGGGGACACAACTTTTATATTTCCATGCTTCCTAGTTACACTGGCAATCCCAAAGAGATTATGTTTTGAAAAACGATGTAACTTTGGCTTTTTGTGTAAACTACAATTTGTGTAAAATCCCTCTTTTTATGCTGACAATGTGTTCCCCCCCACACACACTTTTAAAGCTAAGCATGGACAGAAAACACAAAAGGAAAGCCTGCTCAAACTTAAAGACACAAACAATTTAGTGCTTTTCCTATTGCCTATATTATCAGCAATGGATCTGCGAGTTCACATAACATGAGAGCAGTTGCCAGATTGTCCAGAACTGTGCAATTCACAGAAATCAATTTAAAAAACCCAGTCTCAAAATATAAGAACCTTCTCTTTTTTTGCTGTTCACTAAATCCTACAGTGGCTCAAGTGGGTAAGATGCTGACTGGGAGGCGGCAGTTCGAGACCTGAGTACTGCATAACAGAGTTAGCTCCTGTCTCTGTCACAGCTCCTGCCAAAAGCAAGAAATTGGGACCACTTCAGTGGGAAAGCAAACAGTATTCCGTGCACTCTGGTATCTAGGCATGTCTGCCACATGTCCACGGAAATGTCATTCCAATGTCTGCAGAAGCAGATAAGCACTAGGGTCAGATACGACTGGCTTTCAAGCAAGGACGGTCTTTACCTTTATCTTTAAATCCTACTGAGTTTTTAGAGTTTTAGAGTTTTTAGAGTTTTAGAGCTTTTAGGGGTTAAATGTGTATATGTGGGGTGGGGGTATGTTGATAATTTTGTATAGTTGTATTTTGTTTAGGTTTTGTTGGGTTGTTAAGTGTTTTCCCCCCCAATCTCGTTGTTCTGTGCAGGACAATGACAATAAAGATCTATCTATCTATCTATCTATCTATCTATCTATCTATCTATCTATCTATCTATCTATCTATCTATCTATCTATCTATCTATCTATCTATCTATCTATCTATCTATCTATCTGAAGTTGTTGTTGTTGTTGTTGTTGATAAATTCTTTTAGTTGTCCTGTTGACAACCAGGGAAAGCATTAAGCCTCCCATATTCTTCATCGCAGACCTTCCCGTACAGAAAAGCTCCGGGAAGATTTGTCATGGCTTACTCTCTCCCAAGATTTACCGTTACCACGTCATTCCACTTCGAGCAAAATTTAGTGGTGAAATTGAAAGTTTCTGTTGCAGAGAAGCCTTTGAGGAGTTTCAGAGAGAGGCAAGGAAACAGACTACCAATAAAAGCATTGAGATATCTCGGGGGGCTTGTATGCATTCCTCTTGGAAAGTCTAGCACCAACATTTATTTTCCTAGTAGAAGAAAGCTAAATAAGTAATAATGGGCGCCCAAGGATTCCATAACTAGTATGAGCTCCTCTTTCATTAGCTGATAATGGCCGTGTTTCTTTCTTTAATGCCAACGCTGATTTAGTGCTTTTCCAAGCTGATCGCCTTCATTTACCTCTATTAAAAGTGCAGTTAACCTTGGAGCCTAGTGGAACGCCAGGCATGAGATCACTAAATGTTTGGCCTATGTTGGATCGTTATCGTGAACAATTAGAATCATTTTACAGCCATGCACTTTCTGGTTTCCTCTGTTCCATCAGCCACAATCTTCCTCAATGTCAGGGATTCTCAACATGTACCACATGGGCCAGATGCGACCCATGGTGCCATTTCATGTGCCCCCCCTCCCCCCACTGCCTCCACCCATACCTGTCAAGTATCCCAGATCGGCAGGGATTTCCCATATTTCTCCACTCGTTCCTCCCCTTTCCTGCCACAGTCCCATATTTGAATGGTGGGGAAAGAGGTTACTGTGCATGTGCGTCCATCGCAAATGGGCTCTGTGCATGCGCAGAGAGGTTCTGTTGTTGTGGCACATGCACAACCAGACCGGAGCAGTTCCTGTATTTTCAGCAGCCATGCCTGGTGGGTATGCCTCCACCACACCTGGAAGTGCCATGTGGTGGAGGAAGGTCAAAATGGCCCCCAAAGCTGTCAGAGGGAGCGTGACTCGGTTGGGAGCTCCTTCTCAATGTAATTGTTGTCAAGGCAGACGTTCCCTTCTATGATACAATGCACAAATCACTTTTTTGCTCTCATGTTTTCCTTGAAGGATCTTGATGTGTCATAGAAGTGTGGTTGCTGTGTTTTACCCTCTCAACGACCTTGTGAAGGATGTTCAACAGTGCTCCAAAGAAAAGCTACAGCAGGGACTGTTCCCACTTATTGATCCAATCGCTGCTGTAGCCGAAGGAAAGCCTTTTTGGACTTTAAGTGAACTAAGTATAAGAAGTCCGGCTCCTCCGCTCCCCATGTCCCTGTGTAGGTGCCAGGAAGCAGGTAAAAGAGCTGAGCTGTTATGCACAAGAACATGGTACAAGATAAGGGAGCCTGGTCAAACTAGTTCTGGCCTATTGCATATTTTATGTATTGGGATGTCTGATGTCTGTCTTGGCCTTGTTTATAAAAAGAATTTTGCCTCTTTGCTGCAAGGTAGAGAACCCATACAATAAATCCTTTCTCTCTCTCTCTCTCTTACTTTTGGTGCATGTATTCCTTTTGGGTACTCACAGCGTTGACCTTCTAACGTGCCTCAAAAGTGTAATAAGGGTCAGCATAAGTTGGAATCAGCTTAATGGCACACAGTGCATATGCACTAAAACCTGTAGACAGTGTGCTGGTCTGAAGAAGGAAACTAAATGGTTACCTAAGAGTAGGAAGAAATTATCCAATACTGCATGCAATTTCTAATTCGTCATTGGCTACAACTCCTTAAGTAAGGAAAATGCCATTGGCATGAATATGTTTCAGATGGATCCCAGCTTGCCATGAAGTGACCCACACACTATGATGACGGAGCCATCCCCTGTGGCATGTATGAAATGAGACATGCAGGGTTTAACATCGGAACTGCAATGGACTGCCACAGCCTTGAGGATATGGATAAGGTGCGCCTTCACAGCCTGTCCATCTGGCATGGCCTCTTCCACCTCCAAAACCATTGGGAATCAGAGTTCCTCCTCCACTCATTTTGCCGTTGTGTCCAGTGTCATGGTTTCCTCCACTGAGGGGGACCATCACCCCACCTAAAGGGGCTCATCCGCCCATAGCCATTGGCCCCTTTACATAGTCAGGTTATTTGCCACTGCCCAACACTCGGTGTTGAGTCTCTGGCTGTACGGTCTACTCCATTACTGTAGCGGGTTGTCCGGCCAGACAGGGATTTCGAATTAGCTTAGATTTTAACTCTGAAACTGGAAAGGTCTTTGGTTTTACTCGGTTGTGCAATGTTTCATTGTCCCATTGTTCTCTGGCAGCTTGTTAAGAAGCAGCTCTCCCGAAACCTTGCAGGAAATGAAATCCTGAACAAATTTATTCATTCATTTCGAGAGCCCTTTGGGCTTCGATTAGGTGCAATCACTGAGATGAAGATAATTGGGGGCACTAGAAAGAAACAACCGGAAATGTCAAATGAAGTGCAGAGTGCTAATAAGGATGGCACTCAGTCTGGGGAGAATGGGATGCCGTGCCCTCCTTTATGGTCTGAATGTGAAAAATGGGAACCATCATTGAGCAAATCTGGGTCTGATCCATCTTGATTTCGAATGTCATGTCTGGAAATAGATTACATTTTAGGAGCAGATTACGGCAAATAGCTATCTTGCTCTCAAAAGCTGCCAGTCTGAAGATGGAGTGATAGCTTTAACACCTTCCCGAGGAGATGCTTTTAGCGTAATGATGTTTTAAAAGGTTGAAGTATTTTTGCAGAAAAGATATATGGCGCACACGGAAACCGAGGACTGTTGGGAACGGAAAACGGAATAGATCCTTTGGCTTGAATCAACGCAACTTCCTGTTCAAAATGGCAGCAAATAGGGGCAAACTGTACAGATTCTGTCTCAAAGATTTGACTCACAACTACAAAATGAGACGTTTGTTTGATGGTTGTTTCCTCCTGGCTGGCTGGACATCCCACTGCGGTAATGGAGTAAACTGTACAGACAGTGATTCAATGCCGAGTGTTGGGTGGCGGTAAATAACCTGATTCCCCAAAGGGGCCAATGGCTATGAGCAAATTTGCCCCTTTAGGTAGGGTGATGGTCCCCCTTAGTGGAGGTGACCATCACACTGGACCCAATGGCAAAATGAGCGGAGGAGGAACTCTGATTCCCAATGGTCTTGAAGGCAGAAGAGGCCATGCCAGATGGACTGGCTGTGAAAGCACACCTTGTTAATATCCTCAGGGATGGGGCAGTCTGTTGCAGTCCCGGTGTCAAATCCTGCATGTCTCATTTCATATGTGCCATAGGAGATGACTCTGAGATCACAGTGTGTGGGTCATTTCATGGCAAGCTGAGATCCACCTTAAACAAATTCACCCCAGTGGCATTTTTCTTGAAAACAATTTCAGCGGGGGGCGGGGGAGTATACTTGGATATGAGTAGCACATAGCTGTCAAGTATCCCTTATTGGCCAGGAAAACCCCTTATTTTACCCTCTTTCCCGCCGTCATCCCGTATTAATTAGGCTGCAATGCCCTATTGTCACCATTGGAAGGCAGCACAGGATATGCATAGCTGTCAAGTATCCCGTATTTGCTGGGAAATTTCCCTTATTTCCAAATTCAAAACTTGACAGGTATGGAGTAGCAGATGACGACAACATTTCCTCCTCCTCAAAACAGGGCCAAATGTCCTATTACTACTGTTTACAGACAACTTGTGATCAGTTGTGGTTTCCTTCTGCAGGAAGAGGTTAGGTTAGATGACCTCTGAAGTTCTTTACACATCTTTGACTCAGCCTTCTGGCCTTACTTGCAGCATCCAGTAGTGATTATAGCGCCATTTTGCTTTCCATCTCAACAAAAACCTGAACATCACAGACTAACAACTTCACTTGTAGCAAACCTAGTGTAGACTAGCCATAAACCCTGATTGTCTGTCTCAAAGGTTATCTATCAGTTGTGATGCCATAGAGTTGTTTTGTAAGAAAATGCAGAAGTTGGGGGATTATTATTTTTTTGCAATCAAGACCTTCAGCATTTTGGGTGTCTCTTGCTTTATGATTTCAGGCTCTGCAAGGAATTGGTCAACAAATTAAGGAATGGGGCACTTGCAGCGTGTGTGTTTAGAGAAGTAATGGGTGGCATAGCAAATAAGCATGGTTTGGACTATAAGCACAGATTGTTTGGGAAGTTGTACAAATAGAGAAAATTGAATATGCTGATAGCTGTCTTTTAATACTTTAAAAGAGACACAAACTGCCAGTAACATCAAAGCAGAGAGCATTTTGATAACCCTTGCAAGGCTTATAGGGAGATCAGAACTGGCAGCTATTTCCTCTCTTCTTCAGAATTGCAAATTCCCAAAGCTCTTTTCCAGTTATTAGATAGCCATGGCTTCATGACATATATTTGCGTGTAGCATGCCATTTGCCCTTAAGATGTTTTGGGAAGCAAAAATAAATTGGTATATTATTGCTGATTCGCTGTAGTATGATGGATTCATTATACAGTCGCAATATCCCTCTTGAGCTAAAGGCTGGGAAAGTAACTTTTTCTGAAGCCTGCCAAATAATGTTTTAAGAATAATTAATCAAAGGGAGGATTTTTATTCCACACTGTGTGCCCTTCATATTGCCCTAGACCTTGGGTGAAATCTTCTGGCTTTAGTATAATAGGTCTCATTAGAACAGGTCAAGTGGATCATTGGGGATTTCATGAGTCATCTCCTCTAAGTTCCATTGATTCAAATGAGCCGGCTCTAGTGTGACTTACTATGTATTTATGTCATTACAGTGCAATGTTTTCAGGTATGAATGAGGTTAGTTTTTCTCACCAACCAACCAACCAACCAACCAACCAACCAACCAACCAACCAACCAACCAACCAACCAACCAACCAACCAACTGAACGAACCAACCAACCAACCAACCAACCAACCAACCAACCAACCAACCAACCAACCAACCAACCAACCAACCAACCAACCAACCAACCAACCAACCAACCAACCAACGAACAATGGAGCTTTTGCTTTTTGCATTCTTCAAAACATTAACCTATGCTTCACAACCAACCAGTTGAGATATACACAAGATATTTTAAATTGTACTGATTGTTTACTATGGGCAGAATGGAATTTCAGGAGATTGAAGATAAAATTGATGATGGGGGGCCCACATGGAATGGCACTGCATGCCGTATCCGGCCCACAGGCCTTAGGTTGGGGACACCTGGTTTAGAGGGTTAAAGGAACTGCTGTCTGAGATATCTGAAAAGTGTTAAGAAGCGAAAAGTTGTTCTAATTTGTAGTCATCCATTACCTAAATATGCTCAAAAAACTCAAGGCTTTGTCAGTGCATTTTGACTGCCATTTCTGAGCCGCTTAAGCCGAAAGGACAAGCTATCTGAAAGCTCAGACTGAAGGAAATTGAATTACTGTCTTTGACATGTTGCTTTTGGTTTCTGGCTAGCTGATTACCTGTCATATGTTGAACTCTTTTCCCCCTAAAGATATTACATAAAATCATTATATTTATGATTGAGCCATAGGAGAGTGAATCAATAGTAGAGCATTTGAGCAAAGCCTCAAATCCCAATAAGATATTGATTTTGTTGTTGCCATTGACTTAAAGGGCCCATTCTCAATGTTTATGCCACAGTAAAAATGAAAGACGACGATGAAATGGGAGGACTATGAAGTTGAATTGAAATAGAAAATACACTTTCTGAACTGTATATTTGGGCACTGGGAGAATTCTGGGAGATGGAGTTTTTTATAAAGGTAACTGTGACATTTGCAAAAAAAAAAATGAGTTACACTTGGTTGAGTGTCCATTAAAAATTAGCTGTTGGTGTTAGCCTAGCTATCTCAAGATTAACTTTCTCCCACATCTAATCTCCTTGAGTCAAGGATCAGGGCTTTATTCCCTGCTTTCTCAACACACACACCTCCGACGATTAAAAGCAAAACTGTTTTTTTAAAAAAAAAATATTCAAGATATGGAAAGCAACTTCATGCCGTGTTCAACTTGTTATATATGTAAGTGTGATCAAAGGGAGTTGGATGTTCATAAAACATGGATAAAGCAATCACCTTTCCGCCCCTCATATAGTCTCCATCTCTGCTATGTATGATTCATTCATTCAGCCTCCGGTGCCATTTCAGTGCTCAGGTACATGCATGGCACCATTTCATGTCGTCCCCCCGCCAGCCCTCCAAGGGCATTTGATAGAAAAAAGGGTTACCCCTTTGAAGCTGTTGGGACCATACCTGTCAAGTGTGGCTCTGAACAATATGGGACCTGTGCAGAAGGCTTCTAGGTAGAACCCTTATACGTATGCGCAGAACCCTTCTACGCATGCACAGAAGGGTTCTGCGCAGAACCCTTCTGTGCATGCGTAGAAGGGTTCTGTGCATGCGTAGAAGGGTTCTGCACAGAAGGGGATGCGCAGTAACTACTTTCCCCTGCCGTCAAATTATGGGATGGCAGAGGCTCCGGGCAGGAAAGTAGAAAAAGCGGCGCTGAATTTCGGGAAATACCGGCCAATGCGGGATACTTGACAGGTATGGCAGGCAAGGCAAAATGTCCATCCGGTCCTCAAAGCTGACTGAGAGAACATGACCCGGGCCCTAGCTTGAAAAGTTTGGGAACCCCTAGTTTTTAGTTTCTTAAAAGTGAACTCTGGTTTTTTTTAAAAAAAACTTGACTTCTACTTTCTTTGTTTTCACTTCCACTTTGAGTTTTCCTTCTACTTGGTAATTTTCTTGACTTTGTCTAGCCCTCAGGCGCATAACCTTGGTTTCTGTCTTTCATCTTCCTTTCTCTGCGCATACCTACTTCACCCTGTTGCTTTCATCTTTATAAAATATAGTTGCACTTTGTTGTTTCCAGGCTGAAGGTGGGGGACTGCTTTGGCACGTTTCTGCTGAAAGCAATCTATCAACTCCTTTCCAACCTTTTCCCTGTAATATTTATGGGTGAAGAGTTGGTAAGAGACCAATATTGTACTCTTGCAATTATTTTCTAATCCACTTAGATCTTCCAAATTCATCCCAATTATTTGACAAAGTTCTTTCTGATTTTTGCAAGGAAGGAAACCAGCCAGTGATTGTCTGTTATGGGAGAGGAGAACTCAAGGCAAGATTCAGAACAGCCTTCTGCTTGATATATTGAAGATTAAAATGAATGAATGGAAGAAAAATGTCTCTGCAAAATTAGTATTTTTTTTCTTCTTCCAGTGAAGCTAAAGGTATATGCATGGAAAGACTGGCTGATAGATTGAGGCAGGAGTTCTCAACCTTTTAAAGCTGGGGGCCGGGTCATTCTCCCTCAGACAGTTGTGGGGGCTGGGCGGCCATTTTGCCCTTCCTCCACCACATGCCACTTTCTGGTGTGGTGGAGGTGGCGATGGGCCACATGAAATGATGCCGCATCCAGCCCACAGGCCGCAGGTTGAGAATACCTGGATTAAGGAGATAGAAACACCCCATCCAATGCTTCTACTTTTAAGAAGGAAGGAAGCAGATTACATTTTCAGAAAGAAAGAAAGAGACTCCAGATCATTCTAAGACCAAATCTTACACCTTTGCCTTCTGCATACCTCAAAAAGTCTAATAATATATAATTACATATTATTATGCCAATTCTGATTCATGACAACACTTTCCTGGGTTTCTTAAGAAAAGGAAAGCCATGTGTGATTTCCTGGGGTTTTGAACCTAAGCTTGTCCATCTTCTTGTCCATCACTCCATCTCAGGGGTTCCCAACCTAAGGCCCGTGGGCCAAATAAGCCCCCAGTGCCATTTGATGTCCCCCCTTCCAAGGGCATGCAAGAAATAATATGGCCACCCCTTTGGAGCTGTTGGGACACAATGGCCATCTCTTATTGTTCAGGCAGGGCCATATGGCCTTTGAAGCTGACTGAAAGAGCATGACCCGACCCCAAGCTTGGAAAGGTTGGGAACCCTCGCTCTATCCAATTAACAAGCTACAACACACCTTTCTCTGTCAGCAGTCCCATCGTGTTGCAATTTGTGTCAGAAATAATGTCATCGATGAAATAATGAGACATCACAGTTTTAATTATTGCTTTTCTGATGGAAGGCAAAATGAGGGTCAGGAGCCAGGCATTCATAAGTGAGAATTATCCATGTGTTTCCCATACATTTTCAGCCATCTTGTATCTCTGGGTTGACTCTTCTCTCTCTCCCCTTCGGGGCATTTACCCATTTTGCAAATGAGCTTTTCATTACACACCAATTATTTTTCTGTTGCAATTGGCCAGCAAATGCCCAAACTGGCAGAACTGAAGCACTTTTCAATCACCACACTGGGAACCATCGGACGGGCTTCACTCATTTTCACTGTTTCTTCCCTACCCTCCCTCAACACGAGCTTATCAGCGCTTCACACCTCTCAAACTTCTAATTTCAGAACAAAATGGGGCTTTATAAACTGAGCAGATGAAAGTTACGAAGAAATGTGAACAAGGATTTTCAAACAGAGGCCATTATTTTTTAAAAAAACATGTTTCCTCTAGCACTTCTGCAGAGCTATTTCTTCTTTTTGTGCTGTATCTGATTCCAAATATTGGCTATCATTATGGTGATGAACCATGAGGATTGTCCCGTAAACAATATATTGCAATGGCCTTCCATTTGCCTTCTGCATCGCAGTGTGACCCCATACCACTGATCAGGCAAATTCAGCAACAAGAACAAGAACAAGAACAAGAACAAGAACAAGAACAAGAACAAGAACAAGAACAAGAACAAGAACAAGAACAAGAACAAGAACAAGAACAAGAACAAGAACAAGAACAAGAACAAGAACAAGAACAAGAACAAGAACAAGAACAAGAGCAAGAGCAAGAGCAAGAGCAAGAGCAAGAGCAAGAGCAAGAGCAAGAGCAAGAGCAAGAACAAGAACAAGAACAAGAACAAGAACATTTTGCCCTTCTTCTACTACATGGCACTTCCAGGTGTGGTGGAGGTGGTGGTGGGGTACATGAAATGGTATCATGGGCTGCTCCGGCCCACAGGCCACAGGATGAGAATCCCTAACCTAGAATAACTGTTGTTGTTGGAAGGAAATGAGCCTCCACAGGGTTGTGATTGAGGGTCCAGTTGCAAAACAAGAGTGTAGTTAATTAGTCCCAGTAATGTTCACATTAAGATCTCTAGTGTTATCTATCATTGAATCAATCCAAATCACTCTGGATATATATTCAATCTGCATCGGACCTAATTCAGATCACTCTGACTGGCCTTTGACCAATGGCTCAGTTTGTTTCACAATTCAGCCACAATTTATTGCGCAGACCTTCATGTTCCCTAACTTCCGCCATTGCCAACCAGCGTTAACTTGACAAACTGCACACCAACACAAGAAGAACATCACAAGTTTGAGAAGATTGACCTAGAATTTAAGGATTTACAGTACTGTCTGAATCATTTCACTCACTTTATCTAAATCCTTTTTATTCCTTCTCTCACAGCTCCTTTGATATTTCTCCAGAGCAGAACTTCAAAGTAACCTTGAAATTTGGCTGTAGATGGAGTCTGGCTTGGTGTCAGTCACAGATCTTATTAACCATTTGCCTGCCCTGTGGAAAGTATCTTCAGTGTCCTAGTTTTTTTTTCACCAGGACCACTAGTGCTGCTGAGTGTGAGAAACGAATGGAACCAATATCTGTACTAGGATTAAACTCTTTTGTCATTTTATTGTGGGGCTTGCGCAAGCATGTGTGGCTAACTTGGCTTTTCTGAAAGTTCTGCAATACCTCCTTCCCTTGAACTTTATTGGGTATTTCAGTCAAAGTAGAAACTTTAAACGTTTTCTCTAGATGTGTTCAATGCTCAGTAATTTAATTATATGGCTTTGAAAAGTGCTCACTCTTCCAGAATTGCCCATTGCAGTAATACCTACATTTTGCCACTATGCCCTGGTCTAACTTATGACAACCCTTATAGACTTTTAGAAGTACAGTGGTAGCTCACTTAAAGAGCATAATGCGTTCCACAGGATTGCTCATTAAGTGAGTTTGCTCTTTAAGCGAAACGCCATTGTAAGTGACCAATTGTGACTTCTCCTTGTCCCCCAATTTTGTTGTTAAGCAAGTTTTTGGTTGGTTTTAGTTGTTAAGCAAGAGCAGAGAAAATTCTGCTCTTTAAGCGAGTTAGTCTCTAAGTGAGGAGCTCTTTATGCGAGGTTTTACAGTATATGAAATGTTTTAACGGTAGTTACTATTGCCACCTACTAGTGAGCTTCCATGGACTAGACATGAACCCAGTTCTCCAGAGTCCTACACACTCTACTAGCTGTCTTAACTTTATCTCCCCACCCCACCTCTACCTTCACTGTCTTCCTCCCTTGGTCAACCATAAAGGAACGAAAATGTGTGCAAACTTTTGAGGTCTTCTAATCTCTCAACCAAACCAAGGTGTTGAAAAAAATTTAAGTAAGATGGGTAGGGAGAGAAAAGGAGGAAATTTGATCTTGAAGTCATATAGACTCCATATCATCTTAAAAATTAAGAAAAGGATTGTGTCTGTAGATTATCAAAGAAGGCTATTCACATGATGCAAGAGTACGAAGTTTCACCTGTCCAATGAGACCTAATTCTCAAACTGCATCTTCTCCATCTTCATCACATCTGAAGATAGCATGCAGACATCATGTTTTAAGCTCAAATCATTGTCTCTCTCCTTCCTTCCTTCCTTCCTTCCAGCATTTTGTAAAATTTTGCTTTATAAAGATAACCAAAGGGCTCAAAGGTTTGCACAAATTTTTCGCCTTCTTGATTGAGCTAATAAAAATATTACCAGTATAAACAAGTTGGAATCCTCCTCTTCCTCAAACACCCAACATGACTACCTGAGCATTTGGTCTACCAGAATCTGGATTCCACAAATTAATTAGAATTTAAACGTATACCTAAGCATTTATTCACCTCTAGAGATGGGATTTTCAGATTATCTGGACGACAAATACTACAGTTCTTGAAGCTCTACCCATGTTATAGATACCGAATTGTGATGTTCCTGGAGAAAGACCTAAATTGGAAGGCATTATAGCTTTCAATTAGACCCAGTTTTGCCCAGATTCCTGCTAACAAGGAAATCTCCCATCTTGCAGTAGGTCAAGGACAAGATGCTTGGATAGAACTAGTCCTAGCTAAGTCTCAAAGCCAAGTATATCGCGTTTAGATCTGTGCAACAGGTAGAACTTCCAGAATGAAGAATGATGGGATCTGTAGTCCAGAAAAATCTGAAAATCCTTTCCCTGATCATCTCTAGATGAAAACAGTGATAAATTTACTAGCCCAACTGTAAAGACACAAAACACATTTCCCCCTTTCAAAGTTCTTTGAATCTCACAACCAACAGCCCGCTAATTTCTTTCTTTTAATGGTGCATTTGAATACCAACAGTTTGCATCTAATGCCAGCCACTCTCTTTTCCATGGGCTTGACCTCAGTACAACCAGGATGGCAGGCAACTCGCTGTCACTTTCAATTGTGCCACGGTGGGACGATAAAAGGTCAAGCTGTTTTAAGCAGTGTGCTTTCAATTGTCATATGCCAATGTCATGCAAATGTGACATTTTGGTAGGTTTCCAAATTATTATGTGATGATGCCGAGGGCGTACTTTGCTTGAGTGCATCAAATTGCTGATATCCAGATGACCTGACAGGAAACCTTGAACTCTGAAAGGATTCGCTTCAAGGTTTGTTCAGAACTTGTTGAACAACAGGTTTTCGCTTTCTCTCTCTCATTAAATCCCTTCTCCTCCTCTGATTAAATAAAATGTCTCCAATATTGAGTACTGTATTTTCTGGCGTATAAGACTACTTTTTAACCCTGAAAAATCTGTGCCAAAGTCGGGGGTCGTCTTATAGGACAGGTACTTAACTGCAGCTTGTTTCCCCTTGCTTCATATGTCTGGCGCATATGGTGGGGGGGTGCCGTGGCCAAGTCCCTGCTCTGTGTGGGGAGTATGAAGCAAGGGGAAGCAAGCTGCACACATCTTCCTGTACCTCGAGGAGGAGAACGTGAGCGTGGATTGGCTCTCCACCAGAACCTGCCCATTCAATTCGGAGGGCTGCGCATCTTGGTTGAGTATGGGTTAATTTTTATTTGGTGTGCATTGGAAGAGGGGTAGTCTATATTTTAACTGGAAAAGTTGGGGGTCGTCTTATACGCCCAGTCGTTTTATACGCCGGAAAATTCGGTAGTTAAAACGCCTAATCCAGGGGTTCCCAACCTAACACCTGTGGGGCAGATTCTGCCCATTGGTGTCATTTCATGTCGCGCACCCCACCCCTCCAAGGGCATTTGAGAAACAAAATGGCCACCCTTTTGAAGCTGTTGGGACAAAATGGCCAACCCCCCTCATGCAGGCAGGGCAAAATGCCCATCCGGACCTCAAAGCTGACTGAGAGACCGTGACCCATCCCCCGGCTTGAAAAACTTGGGAACCACTGACCTAAACCACTGTAAGAATGAATGGGTTGTTTAAGAGTTGCATTTTACATCAGCGAAATGTAAAATAAGTTGACAAAATATTGGTAACGTTTGTTCTCTGACAAGAGTGGCTATGCACATGAAGCTCTACCCATGTAGAGACTGTGAAGATGATTAGCATGAAATAAGAGACCTTGACAATTTCAAAAGAGCAACTCTTGCCTTCTTCTCATCTGGAGAGAAGGAATCTTGGAGTGTTGGAACAGTCTCTGTTAAGGTATCTCAACAAGTCAAACCAACACACATCAAGGATACATACAGCAAGTATTCCACACAACCCTACTTTAATGAGAGCATAAGAATTCTTTCCATCCCACAGAGAGTCATGAAGGTCATTTCGAGTAACTTATCGCTAAAGATAGATATGTGCCCAGTTGTAGATTCTTGATTCCAGCTTTGTGGCTCATGAAAAAATGAAGTATTCAAGTTGTGTTTAGATGACGGTCCTTTTACGAAACAAGGCCTTTCACATCTACATCTGTTCTAGCATCCATAGGCTGCGCACCTTATTTGTTGTCTTACTGATGTAGACGACAATTGCATCAGAATATTCTGCATTCTAATGGTTTAGCGAGCCGTTTCGTCTCCCATAGCAAACCCAGCCTCTTAATCAAAATACTAGTAACTTCATTATGGGGGGATAAAAGGATAGATAAATCCTGTATCTGACTTCTAAAATGAGTTAACATCTGGCATTATTAATGCAAGTCCTCTGCATTCAATGACATCATCCATTTTTGGATGAGTCAACAGAACTGCAAATGGTCTAATTTCATTTTCATTCAGTCAAAGTAGGAATGAATTCAGTAGCCTACAATTACACTGCATCACAAAAATTAAATATTGTCTGCTACTTGGTCTAATCCATGTGTCAAGTGCACTGAATCCAAATCTGAAGTCTGATTCTGCCAAGGACATCAGGGTCTTAACTTAATTACACTTATAGACGTGATTAGTTATATTGTCCGTCTTATTAACACAGCTGCACCTACTCATCTTTAGCTCAAAACAGACTCACTATGACCTAGCTGTACTATCCAATAAGATGGTTCCGCACTAGAGACAAGCCCTTAGTCCATCTTACCTTATATACCTATTTCTGACGTCAGCTCACTGACTCGGCCAGACATGCCCAGCCGCCGCTGGAACATGCATGCCACCAGGGGACGTGATTCAGCTGAGGTGGCAGGAGGCATAGTGGTAGTTGCAACTGTTATAATGTTCCCATGTAAAAATACATTATTTATTTATTTATTTATTTATTTTTCACACTTATATACCGCCCACTCAGGTACAACCCAACTCAGGGCGGTTTCCCAATTACCCAATTACCAACCATTTGAACAGCTATAGCACGCCGATAACTTAGAATCTGTACGTGGAGGCCAATTCTGACTTCCGATTTGGAATCAGCACACTCAATATTATGTCAATCACATGTAGCACAGTGGTTAAATTGCTGTACAGTACTGCAACCAAACTGCTGAATTTGTGAGTTCCATCCTGACAGGAGGCAAGGTTGACTAAGCCTCCCATCCTTCCAAGGTTGGTAAAATGAGTGCCCAGCATGTTTGGGACAAACATTACCTTGTGAACTATGCCAGGGAGTGCACTCAGTGCTATGGAGCAGTATGTAAGTGTAATAACTAATTGTTAAATACCGTCTGTAATCTCTCATTATGAGACAAGCTGGACAACAACTCACACAATCAATGTGGTTACGGATGCCAGTGAGTCATGAGCAAGAGGACAATTTGCCAATTGCGCTTCTGTTTCACGTTTAGTTCAGTGATGCAGCGTTGGCCTAATTCTCTTAGACACGATGTCGAATGATACATTAAATATGGTCATAACAAGGAACTCAGCAAGACAGCATTGGTTAATCATCAGTAATTTTGCTTCACAAAGTCTTGGATATCTCACGACACCAGCCTCTCTCTCTCTCTCTCTTTGCTGTCTGCAGGGTTACAATCCAGTTACAAGCTTTAATATCTTGGCAAGAATATTGGCCTGAACTAGAGACATGAAAATTTAATACAACCTGAGCGAATTGAACTTCTCTAGTTTTTACCCTCAAGGTTCTTCCATGTCAGGTATGCATCAGATTGCAAGCTTTTTTTTTTATTCTGCACAGAAAGTTATAATATTCCTACATGCAATTTTCCAAGATATATGTAGTCTTCAGCATTTTTTTGTTGCACATATTTTTATCCCTCCTCTTTGCATTTTTTTTTAAAAAATGTGTATGCAAAAGTAGTTTCCAAATGTTCACTTTTTTCAAACTTTCCTCCCCATTGTCTCTGGAATTCTGTTGGAATTCTACTAGGTTTGGACTTTTGACTGAAGTTTGCATTGTTTGGTTGGGGTCAGTGCAAATGAAAGCGAAGGAGATGCGGAAAGCATCTCAAGTCCAGAGAACTCAACCTCCCCAACGTCACTTGGAGGGCCTTGAATAGGCTGAGGGTTGGAGTCCCTAAATGTAAGCCAATATACTCAAGTGGGGCTGCTGGCAGATAACAACATGCTGTGTGAATGTGGAGAGGTACAGAATCCAAATCATCTGCTTGTCTGCCATGTACTGCCAGAAACATGTGCCGATGTGGATCTAAGTTTGGACAATTACAAAACCAAGGAGGTGGCTTCATTTTGGCAGTTTAAAGTCTGACCTAGACATGAAAGAAGAAGTCAGGTCCAGGTTGATGGCCTATAAAAGCGATGGTAAACCGATTGCCCAAACAGAGGGATGCGGCGAACTCTGTGCTGGGGGGGGGGGGCGGATGCACTCCCATTGGGTTGCTGGGCAGATGGGTGGGGTGACCTCTGTGTTGGGGGGGAGGGAGGAAACATTCCCAATGGGCAGCTGGGTGGAGGGGCAGGGCGAACTCTGTGCTGGGGGGGAGAGAGGAAATGCTCCCATTGGGCTACTGGGGAAACTCTGCACTCCCATGATAGCATGCATGCCCACAGAGAGGGCTCTGAGTATACATTATATGTATAATGTAATATGTAGTTTAATTCTTTCATTTTGGATCAGACTCTTAGATTTTGGGCTGCATCGTGGCATTGGAACCTGAAATCTTGAAGGAAGAGATGTTGCCAACTTTCCAGTTACCTATTTTGGAGTTTTGGGGGTGGGTAGTTTTAACTGTTTTTAACATGTTTTTAAAATTATCATTGTGAACCGCCCTGAGTTGGCTTTGGCCGAGTGGGCGGCATATAAATTTGACAATTAAATTAAATTAAATTAAATTAAATTAAATTAAATTAAATTAAATTAAATTAAATTAAATTAAATTAAATTAAATTAAATTAAATTAAATTAAATTAAATTAAATTAAATTAAATTAAATTAAATTAATTCCCTCGGGTTCTGAGCATGTCTTCCAGACTCAGCTAGAGGCGGTCTGGCCTTTTCTACTGTCATGCTTACTCTAGCGCTCCTGAGGCTAGAATTGACAAGTTGGGCATTAAATCTGCTGTGAAGTCTTTGCACTAGCTCTCTGTTAGACACCTCCCATTTTTCAGTTACTGCTTGCTTCCTCGGGCAGAACAAGAATCTCAAAGGTCAGCCAATTTTTTATTTGGTCATAAAATTCGGTTCTGAAATCTAGGGGCATAGGCTGTCGTTAATCTGGCAGTCCCAAGAGTATAAATCACGGTCTTTTCAGCTAGACCTCTTTGGCTATACATCTCTTCCCATCCCCATCCCATAGACCAGACAATAAGGAAGAGGAGGGGAGGGAGAGAAATAGAACCGTTTAAATCAACAAAACAAAAAGGCTGTCACCTTTGGTAATGCAGAAATCCTACCATTCATCAGATTCATGGCTTGAACAGCATTTACAACAGTAAAGAGTTAATTAGCTGGCATTTGAACAAACATGAGTGACCCCCCCCTCCCCTCTATAAACCCAGTGAGTAGCATGATATATTCTCATTGGGAGAACCAATGCCCAAAGAATAGTGAGCAACTGCAACTCAAGTCATATTAAGCTCCTGCTAACTCCAGCTATCTTGATTTATGGAGATGGTCTAGAAATCTGGTCTTGACTCAGGCTGTAGGAAGGACAGAGAACTGGGATGAGCCAGTTTTGAGAACGCTGAGTTTCTGTAACCGGACGTCTGTGCTCTGTACCTCTGTCAAGAGATGCAAGGAAGATACCCTCATGCCCAATGATTTATTTGCTTTGGAAAACTCTACCCATGCCACCAACAGGTCTGGTGTTGATCACAGGCCCACTGGAGTCCTTCTGTGGAGAGGAGTTGAAATTCCCTGAACCAGAACTTGGTGAAGAACTAACTAGTTCTACAGATCCTGGACACCATGGAAACCATCCTCCTTTGTCACCCACCATCTTCCAGAGACTGCCCACCCCGTTAACAATACTGCCTAACCATCTCATCCTCTTCCACCCCTTTCTCCTTTTGCCTTTGATCTTTCCCAGCATCAGGGCTTTCTTCAGTGAGTCCTCTCTTCCCATTTGGTCACCAAAATACTTGAGTGTTAACTTCAGGATTTGTCCTTCCAAGGAGCAGGGAATCAACCTTGCCTAAAGGGAATCAACCCTGCCTGCTCCTGTCTTTCTGATACCCTTTCTCCAGCATGATTGACATATGGTAGACATGTCCTCAGCAATGGTAAGATAATGCCAACTGAATAGGCACATTGGGGTTCTTCTCCCTCCTTTTTTGTTTCCCACAGTGTCTTTCATGACAAGTTCTTGTTTTGGAAAAGAAAGCTGCCTTTGGATAGCTCACGGAGTGAACTGCAAATGAGGAAGGTTTGGTCACCAGTATCATTTTCCATCTGTCAAAAAAGCTTTTGACAACCCAATGTTGTTCGCAAGCCACTATGAGTAGTAGCACGGGGAAAATCAACAGCTTCTCTGGCAATGTTCGTTTTCTTAATTTGCCAGCACTGTATCTCTTCCTTTAATGGTCAATGCGACGCTTTTTAACTGTGGACATGAAATCAAGAGAAAGCCGTGTGCTTCTGCAGTGGATGACAGAAGCATGGAGAAAGTGCCATTCAGACATGCATGGCCATCCTGGTCCACGGATGGGACTAACACAGGGGGTTCCAAACCTTTTCAAGCTGGGGGCTGGATCACACTGTCTCAGTCAGCTTCAAGGGCTGGACGGCCATTTTGCCCTGCCTACACAATGGGAGTGGCCATTTTGTCCCAGCAGCTTCAAAGTGGTTGGCCATTTTGTTTCTGGAATGCCCTTGAAGGTTGACATGAAATGGCACCATGGGCTGGATCTGGCCTGTGAGCCTTAAGTTGGGAACCACACATATTCCAGCTTCTGTAGCTGACACTGGAAGATCCGTGCCATCCCACATCTGTTCAAACTCAACACATTTTGATGGGCTGAGTTCTACATGTTTAACCCTGGGGTCTGCAAACTTGCCTCCCCAGATGTTCCTGGACTTCAACTACCAGAAGCCCAAGTCAGCACACCTGCTGATCAGAGACATACCGAGATATTGAGTATGGATCTCTTTGTTTATGTCAGAAATTCCGTATTAGGTTTCCATTTACACCACAGATGGTAAATGTTTGGGCATTGGCTTCTGGAATCCCAGGGTGGACTTCTGGAAGGTGTAGCTCCATCAAGTGAGCTTCACAAATCTCATGGGTCATACTGTCTGATTATGGCCACCTCTGGGATCCAAGAATATAAGGCTGTCCACACCAAGGTTTAATTGACTCCTTGTGCATTTTGACTTTTTGACTCTCAGATGGTTTACCTTTCCAAGCTGTCTATTGATAAACTTCCAGTTAAAATTACACACAATAAGCCTCTAATGGTGGCTTATAATAAAATAACTGCAATGGAGTCAACATCATTCCAGAGTCAGAGTGTTCTGAAATGTCTCTTTTAATAGCTGTGTTTGTACACGTTTGTAGAAGACTTGCGATGTCAGGGCCCAAAGGACATGCTCTACTGTGGGGATAAAGAAAGAGAAGAGCATGCTTTCTCCAACCGAATCAAAAAAGGAAGAGGATATTATTATTTTAAAACCACACAACTCCATAAAAAAATAAACGAAAATACTTGAGTTGACTCTCAGTCAAAGTTCCCTTGGCTTGCATTGTCACACGGCCTTGACTCTCGTTGAACTTCACCTTCGTTGTTAAATTTCATCTCTTAAAGCCAAACTCCCAAAGGTTGCCTTGTGAATGTTTGACACGGGGTTATGCCGCCGACATCTAACCTTTACTATCCAATGAATCACTCTTTGTTCCAAGCCATGTCTCCTGCCCTTTCAGTGCCAACAGACATGACAATCAAATTTTCATTATCCCCAAATGCATTTTCTTTTAAAAAGAGAGA
The DNA here is from genome assembly GCA_035047305.1 of Bradypodion pumilum. NCBI lineage: Eukaryota > Metazoa > Chordata > Lepidosauria > Squamata > Chamaeleonidae > Bradypodion > Bradypodion pumilum. The sequence continues at coordinate 25,373,099 of JAWDJD010000012.1, read as the reverse complement.
AAATCTGTTCCTTATTTAATTATTTGGTTCAACGGGTTTCTATTGTTTTGGAACTTTTTTTGGGTAACAGTATCAATCTCCCGTATTGGGTTTTTTATTGAATTTCCCTGTTTAACAATGGGGGGGGGGGGGGTTTGACGGCTTTCACTAGGTGAATAGAAGAATAGAAAGCTTATGATTAAATTGAGGATCAGAGAATTTCCCCTCCACGTACAAGTTTTAGTCTCTTTTGTTTTTTAGATTACAGGACATTTGCAACAATAAAAAGATGTTTTGTATGCCAAACCCTCGTTCCATTTTGCAGCACAAGGGGAGAAAGGACAAAAAGAGGTGTAATCTCATAACAGAGAAAACTTTTGAAATTGTTGATTGCATTTTGTGAGAAAGAAATAAGTTTTTTCCCAAAAAAAATCCTTAGATGAGGCTCTCTAGTAGAGAAGTATAAGTAATGATATTGCTGGGATTAGTAATTTCCCAGTCTGGAATACAAATTGGTCCACTTTGGATATTCTGGATTGCCTTTCAAAACCAATATCTCAATTTCCCTTTCTACAGCTCAAAAACAATCACACTCACACTTCTATCTTGACTCACAGCGGTTAGCGCACACTCTAGGCCAGTAGTAGTGAACCTATGGCACGCGTGCCAGAGGTGGCACTCTGATCCCTCTCTGTGGGCACCCGTGCAGTCACCCCAGCACAGAGTTCACCCCGCCCCTCTTCCCAGCAGCCCAATGGGAGCACTTCCTCCCTCCCCCAGCACAGATTTCACCCCACCCCTCTGCCCAATAGCCCAATGGGAGTGTTTCCTTCCTCCCCTGTTGCTGTGTTGGCACTTTGCGATAAATAAGTGGGGTTTGGGTTGCAGTTGGGGCCCTCAATTTCTAAAAGGTTCACCATCACTGCTCTAGGCAGTTCACAAATTAGTTAGCATTTTGCCCCCAACATGCTGGGGGCAAAGCAATCACACTTATATACCACCCCATAGCGCTCAGTGCACTCTCTGGGAGGTTCACAGGTTCATTAGCATTTTGTCCCCAACATGCAGGGTACTCATTTTACCAACCATGTAAGGATGGAAGAGGCTGAGTCAACTTGGATCCCTGGCCAGGATCAAACTCACAACTTTTGGGTTGCTGTACATTGATTTAACCACTGCACCACCAGGGCTCCTGCGGATTCTACAGCCATGGGTAAGGTTGGTTGACCCTGTTGTGGCTATTCTTCAAGTCGTGGGCAGGAACCTGCAGCTCATAGCCAGAGTAGCACCAGAAAGAACAGTTCTGGTTGGATTTCGGGGCGCTATGGGCAAAATGCAAGGATTAACTGTTGTTGATAAATGACTGTGAAGCTTCCGCCAAACAAATTTGTTCCTACTCAAAGGCTTTTAAGGCATTTAGTAATATTTTACCTCTCTTTTAATCTAAACCTTCTTGTTATTTGGTTTTTGGCTTTTAGTTTGGTTTTATGGCCTGGTGGAACAATATGTTCCTTTGCTACATTACTGTTTTTTATTTGTCTGATATATATATATATATATGCTTTTAACTTTGTTTATCTAGAGCAGAGGTTCTCAACCTACGACCTGAGGGCTGGATGTGGCCCATGATGCCATTTCATGTGCCCTCCCATTGCCTCCGCCACACCCAGAAGTGTCATGTGTGGCATGCAGGGCAAAATGGCCATCCAGCCACCAAAGCTGTATGAGGGAGCATGACTTGGCCCTTGGCTTGAAAAGGTTGAGAACCCCTGATCTAGAGTAGGTTCAGCTAGTGAAGTGATATAGAAATGCAACCAACCAACCAACCAATAAATATATTGCTTATCCTACATTTCAAAATTCATCACATTCCCTTGACGTTAATAATTGCTGATCCAGTTTAGATATTCTGGACTGCCTTTCAAACCTTTGTTTTTCACCCTAAGATTTCTTCTCTTCAAGGTTTCTTTTCAGTGTATGAAAGCAAAGAGAAATATAGTCAGATAATGTACCATCTGCAAGCATGACATTCCAGAAAGATGGTTTTATTTTATTGGTTGATTCTATTAAGGAGAAAATAACTCTTCTAGTTAAGGCTTCCTGACAACCGGAGATAGATCCAGCTGGGTCAGAACAGAAGATGTTTGGACACATAAGGTTTTCAGAAAAGCATACAACTCTCGGTTTCTATTCCTTGATTTTTTTTTCTGTGTAGACTGTGAAAGAACAGCAAAGTATAAAGAAAACTAAAGGAAGAAAAATAAATGTCACACCCTTAGTTCAGGTTTGAAATGTTCAATACACAAGCTAGAAATGTTCTTATCGCAGAGATGATCCACAAGAGATGAAAATCTCTGAAACGACAGCAGATGAGCTGGAAGTGTGGGTCAAGAAAAACAAGTGTGCCATGCCACCACAGTTTCTAGTAGAAGGTGATTAATTAATTCCTATTAAGGTAAAGGTTTCCCTTGCTCAAAAGCCAGTCGTATCCGACTCTAGGGTGCAGTGCTCATCTCTGTTTCTAAGCCGAAGAGCCAGCGTTGTCTGCTTCTGCAGACGTTTCCGTGGTCATGTGGCAGGCATGACTAGACACCGGAGCGCATGGAACGCTGTTACCTTCCCACCGAAGTGGTCCCTATTTTACTTGCAATTTCTTGCTTTCAAACTGCTAGGTTGGCAGGAGCTGGGACAAACAAAGACGGGAGCTCATTCCGTCCTGCAGTACTCGGGAATCAAACTGCTGACCTTCCGCTTCCCAGTCAGCGTCTTAGCAACTTGAGCCACTGCAGTACCCTATTAGTATACTGCAGTATACCTATTAGAAATGAAGATATACCAAAAGGCACATGGAGTGTGTTTCAAAGACTTCATCAAGCTGATGATCAAAACAGGAAATTGTTTAAAGCTGTATACCATGGGTTGGGAATGTATCTCTCCAACTAGATCTACATCCTGATTTCGGTGCTGAGATGACAACTTTGTCATATAATTGATTGATTGATTGATTGATTGATTGATTGATTGATTGATTGATTGATTGATTGATTGATTGATTGATTGATTGAATGGATTTGTATGCTGCCCACTTGACCTACGCGATTCAGGGCGGCTCACAGAAATCTCAACACATCAACAGTAAAATACCATAAAATAGCAATAAAATATAAGAGTGCAATAGAACATCATGCAATAAAATATAACAAAAAAATATAACAGTGCAATAGAACATCATATGGCGACAGCAACATAATTTTATATTGCAGCTAATCAGCCATTAGTCATCCAACAGCTGAGTCCTCCTACTTCCTCTGCCAAACAGGTGGTCCGGTGGCAGGGGAGATGCTGGCTTTATCGGCCCCAGACTCCAAACACCCAGAAGGATGGCCAACCTTGGCACTCCAGGTGTACTTGAATTTCAATTCCCAGAAGCCCTGATCAGCAGGAGTGCTAACTTGGGTTTCTGGTAATTGAAGTGCAAGAACACCTGGAGTGCCAAGGTTGGCCATCACTGACATAGGGCTATGTTTTTCTAGATCGGAAGTCTCACCTGCACAGAGTTCACGACCTCTTTATATAAACTGTAATGTTAGCTGTATGCTTTAATCTATTAGGACTCCTGGCTTTCATTAGCACAGAGAAGAGGGAATTTAAAAGCCATTAATGGTGGCTCAAGTGGTTAAGACACTGAACTCGCTGACTGGAAGGTCAAAGTTCGATTTCTGGGTACTGCATGACAGACTGAGCTCCCGCCTCTGCCCCAGCTCTTGCCAACCTAGCAGTTCGAAAGCAGGAAATCGCAAGTAGATAAATAAGGACCACTTTGTTGGGAAGGTAAACAGCGTTCTGTGCACTCTGGTGTCGAGGCATGCCTGCCACATGTCCATGGAAACATTTGCAAACGCAGACAGCATTGGCTCTTTGGCTATAAAGAGAGATGAGCACTGAACCCTAGAGTCAGATATGACTGGCTTTCGAGCAAGCGCGACCTTTACCTTTACTAATGATGATAAATAATAACCACAATATATTTAGTCTCTCACCCATTTCAACACCACAATAATGCTCTAAAAGGTTAAATTTCTTAAGAGAATGAGAGAGATTGAGACCTCGGGCCAAAATTGTCCCACTCCAAAGACAGTACAATGAAAGTTAAACTGTCTTTCCCAAGGGAATTTGTGTAGGAAGAATCTGAAGGGTTTTAAAAATCTGGGTCAAGCAAATGAAAAAGGCAGGATTTAAATGTGAAATTTATTGAATGTACTTCTTAGAAGATTTTACAATGGGTGCCTTAAGTAACAGGCTCTTCTGTGAGGTCTCCGAAGAATGCATATGTTGTTTTCTCTCCCAAGTTTGCTTAGCGATGAAATTCCCACATTCTCAACTTCATTTGATACAGGCTGACAGATCAGCGCTAATTCAGCACTATTCATGTGATGCTGGGAGGGGGGAAATAATGCCCTCCGGAAATGGCTTTCCACGGAACTGCTAAAAGAGAGTTCGATAACAAGCTACCAGACATTAGCTGGCAAATGAAAACCCATGAAACAAATCTTCTTTTTCTCCTTAAAACCTTCCACATGGATCTGGAACATAGCTGTCAAGTATCCCGGATTGGCCGGGATTTCCCATATTTCCGTGCCGATTTTCTCTATTTCCCATCCGGAGCTGCCACTACCCCGTAATTTGGCAGTGGGGGGGAAAGGAGTTACTGCGCATCCCTTCTGGGCAGGTCCTTTCTACCCATGCGTAGAACCCTTCTACCCATGCGTAGAACCCTTCTATGCATGCGTAGAACCCTTCTATGCATGCGTAGAACCCTTCTACGCATGCGTAGAAGGCTTCTGTGCAGAAGGGGATGCGTAGAAGCCTTCTACGCATGCGTAGAAGTGACCTGCACAGAACAGTTCTGCACAGGTCCATTCTACACATGCGTAAAAGCCTTCTATGCATGCGCAGAAGTGACCTGCGCACAAACGTTCTGCGCAGGTCCCGTAATCTCCGGAGCTGCCCTTGACAGGTATGATCTGGAACATAACAAGATATCACCCATAATTCATTAGGAGCATGTATAGATTCTCACAGTGCATTCATCATCTCAAATCTCAACACTCTGGTAGTTTTGTAACTGAGGCATGTGGACGGATGGCAACTTGTGACTAAAACAGAAGGGACATCTGCCCCTGAAATTAATTTGAGGGGTATGGTAATGTAAATTTACCTTATTTGTATCTCCTGAACTAAGTTAAACTTTGGCACTTGTATAGTATTTTGTATAGCTTGATATTTTTCCATAGGCATCTCCGATTTTTTTTTTAAAAAAAACATGCATTAAATAAATATGCCTTGGGGGAAAAGTGCACACAAAATACATAACTTGGAGAAAAAGACATCAAAATGCATTACACGAGGAGGAGTGATTTTTTTTTAAAAAACTGTGCAATTTAGAATAAATGTCATCAAAAAAGGGAGAGAATTGACATACAGACTTCTTAAAACTATAGAAATGGAAGGAGGATGGATCAGAGCAAATGTAAGTTTAGAAAAGCCAGCCTGGAAGTTGCTGACATGAAAGGGTTGAAACAAGAAAGAATTTTGTAAAAAGGAAATCGTCTTTCTTTACAAGTTGAGTTATTCCTGTGGGATTTCCCAGCCTATAGAGTTCTCAGTAATCTTGTGGTATAATACTTATGTGAAAAACAACGAATTGTGAGATATAGCCTGGATCTTACAAGTAAAAATCAAAATGGTACCCAATTTTAAAACTAGCCTCTACTTCAATTTTATAATGGGAGAAGCTGGCTTTTAAAAAGTCATCAATCAATCAATCAATCAATCAATCAATCAATCAATCAATCAATCAGTCTATCTATCTATCTATCTATCTATCTATCTATCTATCTATCTATCTATCTATCTATCTATCGCAGCTCCTCTGGTGGCTTAGTGGTTAAGATGTTGAGCTTGAAGACTGGAAGGTTGGGTTTCGATATCCAAGGGCTGCACTTGGGGACATGAAAGGAGCCTCATTTGGGCATCCCCTGAGCGCAGTTTCTCCATCAAAAACCCTTTCAACCCAGAGTAATCTCTGACATGAAATTATTATTATATCTAACCAGAACTAAAATTCCCTCTCACAGTTCACATCTCCCTCGAGGCAGCCTGGGGCTAATTCAAAATTATTCTTCATGTTGATTGACCTCTAATCCAACTGTTACTGGAGTTACATTTCCCCCCTTTTGCCTGAGATGAGCTAAGATCGTTTAAATGAGTTATTGCTTCCCCTTGATGAACATTCAAGTCCATTTTCGCACCCTGCCAAATGAAGGATTTAATTACTGCAGGAAGGGACCACAGACAATAGTTCAAGTGGCTTCAATTTTCTCGGGCAAATTACCGGAGGCTAGAGAAGCATTTTTACATTAGTAAGAGTTTAAAGAAGTCAAACCACTGGCATGAGTTTTCAACACAAGACCCAAACATTGGATGACATTTCGCACCACCACCACTGTGGGTGCCTTGATTTGCACAACATATACTGAGTGAATTCTGGTTGGAGTAAATACCCCCATAGAATAGTGACATTACCAGCAATTGGAGATTTTCCTGTAATCAAATACCGTTTTCCCCATGGCTCTTCTGACTTGCAAGCAGTCTGTTTCATAGAAGCCATGGGAGCTGTGGGACTGGAGGAGGAAGTTGTTCATTATTTTTAAAAAATCACCACTGTCTAATGATGTTATCAGCAGAGGAAGATTTTTGGTATATTCTACTTCCCTCTGTCCTTAACAAGCCAAGTTTGCATAGATGACCTCTGTCTGGCATTAACCCATTCCTTGATGGGCCAAATCCTTCCTTCTCATTCTTTGTTTGCTACATTTGTACCCACCCCATCTGCCAATGAGCATAAGGAGTTGTAGAATTTATTTATCTATTTATTTTTCAAATCTCTATTGCCGCCCAACTCGACAGCGACTCTGGGCAGCTAACAGCATTAAAAACAAGCATAACAATCTTAACTAGAAAACTTTCTTCTATCATAATCCATCCTGCTTCTTTTTTGGTGGCCAGAGGAGAAGAATGTATCTAAAATCTGCCTACCTTTATGCCCAACTCAATATTGGCTGAACATCTGGAGAAGATAATGTTTTCCTCTATTTATATTTTCTATATTTTCCTGTACTTATGGGCAAAAGAGTGTCTTTTGAAAGCCATCTATGTGTTTCATGCCCTGCAAAGACTGGAACAAATATCTCTCAAGTCCCAAACCAAGGCTTACATCACACTGGTTCTTCTTGCCAGTAGACGTCCTGTGAGGCAAAGACAGGAATTTTCAGTATGGCATAAAATCCATCTGGTTTGGAACATAAAAGCAGAGATGTAGTTACAGCAATGACTGCACTCCAACTGATCAGTTTCATTGATTGATTGATTGATTGATTGATTGATTGATTGATTGATTGATTGATTGATTGATTGATTGATTGATTGATTGATTGATTGATTGATTGATTGATTGATTGACTCAGCATACGCCGACTCTGAGTGGCTAACAAAAATCACAACATATCAAACATTACAGTACTATAAAATATAATATAACAATACAATAAAATGTAACAATGCAATAAAATGTAACAATGCAATAAAACGTAAAAGACCAACACATACATTGACAACTATGGCAAAGGGACCATCATTTCCTTCTTTGTCTGTCTGATCCTTAATATCCTGACTCAGAGCATGTATTAGACCAGGGGTGGCCAACCTATGGCCTGTGGGTCAGACCTGGCCCACAGCATCATTTCATGTGGCCCACTACCGGAAGTGGATGCATTTATGACAGCCATAAAACATGCCCATGCATGCATAAATGTGACCGCGCCTGCTGCAAATGCTCCTGTAGATGCACCCACAGCTGTCGTAAATGCATTTACGACAGCTGCAGATGCGTTTTACGGCAGCATTTATGGCAGGAGGAACCAAGTGACTGTCCCGCGCAGATGTCCGGGGTGTGGTCTGGCCCACAGCGTAAAATGGTTAGGAACCCCTGTATTAGATTCTAGAATACTTGGTGGGCTGCCAGAGAAACCTCAACCACTGCTTTGAACCTCTGTCCGGACATACTGCTGTTTTGATCCCAGAATTCTGCAGGTGATTGTGGTGAGTCAAGGGATGAGACAATGAGACCCTTCCATCACTTGCAAAAACAGCCATCAAGTGCTGCCCAAAATAGTGTCCCACGTACAATCCTGGCAACAGGAGTCCATGAAAGACCCAAACAATAAAGCTAAATGTGTACAGAAATGTAGAACTCACAGTCATACGGCTCTAAGTGAGGAATGTCCTTGAATTCAAATGCATGCAAGCTACGCACACAGACACACATAAACACAAGCCCTCTGAGAGATGCTGATTTCATTTTAGATTCTCTTCAATGAGCTTCCCCACATAATGGGAACAGCTTGATGGAGTTACTTGTTCAAAGACCTTTTGTGAAAACTCCTCAGAGTTAGAAGGACAATTCAGCTACTTTTTTTTTAAAAGCAGGTCTGTTGCTAGAAATGCTGTGGTGCAGATGTGGGGAGCAGCTTAGAAGGTGCGCATGGCGCAGTGGCAGTAGAATTGATGGAGAAGAACTTGAATAGAAATGCAAAGGCACACAATGGCTGAAATCCTCTCGTACAGCTATGCTTGTATAATGTGACGCTGAAGAAGCTGTAGGGCTGGGATTCTCAACCTGCGACCTGTGGGTCGGATGCGGCCCATGGCACCATTTCATGTGGCCCACCACCTCCTCCACTACACCCGGAAGTGCTTTGTAGGAGGAAGGCCAAAATGGCTATCTGGTCCCCAAAGCTGTCTGAAGGAGCATGACCCGGCTCCCGACTTAAAAAGGTGTAGGGAAAGTCACAGCAAGGTAGAAGTGCTGTTCATAACACAAGCGCATTTACGACAGCCACGGATGCATTTTACGGCAGCGTTTACAGGGGGGGACCACCAGTCTGGCCCGCTCAACTGTCTGAGGGAGCATGACCTGGTCCCCAAATTAAAAAGTTTGGCAACCCCTGTTCAAGTAGAACAGCTGCCGAGATTTGAGGGCCAGTTTTCCAGCACCATCTGGGGTAGGGGATGGGGGCACGGCTTCTTTGGGGGTGTAACCGAAAGTGAATGGAAAGTTTTTTTCTGGCTTCTCAACCCAACAAAGCCTCAAGCTCATGAAATTTACCAGTGATTATACATAGCGCTTTTTTCCAAAGGAGTCCTTGGACTTTCTCAATCCTTGCATTACAGGGAGAAAAGTTGGAGCGCTGCCCAAGAGAACTTGGGAGATCTAGTCCAAAATTAATGTTTCCAAAGTCTGCTTTGGATTTTGCCCACTCTTTGCCAGATCGTATCACCTTGCCTGCAAACATCTAAAGGCAGGAGATTGGCAGCGAGAGAGTAAGTCATAAAAGTCGAGGAGTTTTTGGATCCCTCCACCTGCACTCTAATTCAAGCCTAGAAAAATCACAATGTTCCCTCCGGCAACAAGAATGTGCCAATTTCTCCAAAGCTTTCTCAGTGTTTCTTTTAGGACTCCCCAGAGAGTCAAAACTGAGCCAGACCAAAAAACAAAACAAAACCACATTTGGAAAGATCATTTATAGGGGTTCTTTTCTCCCCCTTCCCATTTTTGATGCTTCCAGATGTTTTGTCCTGTCTGGTTTCTATGTTTCACATCTGTATTTCCTCCCCTTCTCTTTCCCACCTTAGGAGGTGATGGGCAGCCATTCTTCCAACACACTCTGGATCTTGTAAAACTTCATTTGGTAATTTAAAAAAATGATGCTTATCTAATTTGAGCACAATAAGGGAGAAAAAAATCTAACCTAACTGGGGTCTGTGTCTTAGAAGCAAAATCTTCTTCTTTTTAATGGTTGTGAAAGAACAATAAAGTTAAAGGTCTCCCTTGCTCGAAAAGCCAGTTGTATCTGACACTAGGGTTCAGTGCTCATCTCTGTTTCTGAGTCGAAGGGCCAGCGTTGTCTGCGTCGGCAGACGTTTCTGTGGTCATGTGGAAGGCATGACTAGACACAGGAGCGCACAGAACACTGTTACGCTGCCTGCCAAAAAGGAGGAAGAGGAAGACAATGGTGACAAAGAAGAAGAGGAGGAAGATATAGAGGAAGAGGAAGAAGAACCATCAGAATGAACAACTCTTGCCTCTAGAAAATAAAGTCATGATTCTCTCCTGGTGATTTGACGACTTTCTCTTAATGTTTTAATTCAGCAGGAGCTCTCTGGTTCTCAGGAAAGCTGCTGTCTTTTTGACGTATCTCACTGAAGCGTGTTGGTCAATATATTGCAAACTCAGTGGGGGAGACCGTCTCATTCAATCAATGGAACATCTTTCCCTTTTTATTTGCACCACTGATGTTGAGAGACAGAAACATCGTTATTTCTGCCGATGGTAATGACTCACTGGTTCCAACACTCTGGGTTAGAAAAACAATCTGCCACTGAGGTACCTACATATTAGGAGACCTTTTTATGATTCACGTCCTGCTGCTCCCATTTGGTGGAGGCGGGCATGGGTCCCCCATGCTCTTCATTTCTGCAGATGACATTATTTTATGAAGCTCCAGGAAATCAGCCATCCTGTGAGCCAAAGCTGATTCAACATGCTGTGTAGGACATCTCAATGTTTGACAACAAAGGAGCCCAGTTTCCATCAGTGCGTAGGAAATCTGAAGGACTTCTTATGCACAAAAGTCTGGGAGCATTTCAAACATATGGATTCATTTGTCATAGTTGTGTCCTCAAAGGTCAAGTAGTGGGTGGTTGACTCCATCTGCTTTTTACAGTGGCAACAAGCCAGTAAGGTAGATTAGAATAAGGGCTGAGAGGTAGGTAAAGGGAAAAGGTAAATGTTGCCCTTGCTCAAAAGCCAGTCCTAACTGACCCTAGCGTTCAGTGCTCATCTCTGGTTATAGCCAAAGAGCCAGCAATGTCTACATCTGTAGACATTTTTGTAGACATGTGGCAGGCGTAACTAATGCTGTTAACACTAAGGTCCTTTCAGATTAGAAAGTTTGAAGGGGAGCTTTGGGGCAAACCAAGCCAGCGTCCAATTGAAGAAGACTTTTGAAGAAGGTCTTCCCAGTCATCAAAATATCACTCCTCCTTTATCATTAGGGATTTTCGGATTTTTTTCGCCACATGCACCAGAATTTGCCATTCTGGGAGTTCTACTTATCTCATAGTCAATTTGCAAAACCCTGAGTGTGATCCACTCGGGAGAAAGACCTACATTAGAAGGCTTTGAAGCTAGTCCATGCATCCTAGTGCTAGCTGGGACCTTTCTTTCTGAGAAGGGGGATTGACCTAGCTAAGCCTTAAAACCTTCTAATGTAGAGTTTTCTCCCAGGTGCACCACATTCACATATTTGCAAAATTCTTGTAATGTGGATAGAACTCCCAGAAAGGAGAATTATCGTATTTGTAGCCCAGAACATCCTATCTCAGTGATGGTCATCCTTGGCACTCCAAGTGTCCTTGGACGTCAATTCCCAGAAGCCCAAGTCAGTACTCCCTGCTGATCAGAACTTCTGGAGATTGAAGATCAAGGACATCTGGAGGGCCAAGGTTGGCCATCACTGTCCCATCTCTAATCATTGTGTTATTGGTAGCGAAGATCCTTTGTCTAGAGACCATTCAGAAGAATGTCCTTATTTTAATTTTCAGATGTACCTCCCCGACTGAATGAAGCAGTGAGCAATTCACCTTTTAAAAAATCTGCATACTTCCAGTTGTAATAGGTATTCCATGAAAGAAACACAGGTGACAATATGGAGCATAATGATGTTGAAAGAATATCGGTGCATATGTCTAACATTCATCTGTATATGTTGTAGTCAAAGAAGGAATGTGCTTCTTAAGGCATTCACTTGGAAAAATACTCACAAAAATGTGCAATTGTCCCCTACTCCCACACAACAAATTCATATGAAACCCAGCATAACAGTAGTAGTAGAAGAAGAAGAAAGTGGAGGAGGAGGAGGAGAAGGAGGAAGAGGAGGAAGAGGAGGAGGAAGAGGAGAAAGAGGAGGAGGAAGAGGCCAACTGTATACCTCTTGGGCAGGAATCTCACTGGGCAGTGGCATGTCCTGTCTGATTTTGGCCTTGCTGGGGGTGACAGACCCCAATGCGTTCCACTCACTGCACCCAAACTAGCTTTTAATTTCATTTGCTGTTTCATTCTTCAGTCACTGCTGCATAGTTTGTTTGTGCAATGAGCTTCTTCTAAATCAGTGTTTGCACCCCAAAGAGTCATCCTTCTTTTGAATTTAAATGCTTGCGGGCACTGAATAAGATCTCAGATGGTGCCCTGCTAAGCTACTGCCGAGAATGAAGCCTCATAGAAACCCTACATCACCGTTTGTAGTAATAGAACCCGTGAATGTTTCCCTCCCCATGCTGAGAAACATAGTTGGATTTTTCCAAGAGTGGAAATTTGATTTTCTGTAGATCTCATTTCCTCCCTTGCATGAAACTGACCTTTGGGCATAGCATATTTTTAATTATATTTAATGAGCTCATAGAGTTTCTCCCTTGGTGATCAATATATCTGACCACACCTCCAGTCTGAAAAGTTTTTCTCCATTGGAAATAATTAGGTTTTTTTTAACTTTACTCTTCCTGAGTATTTGAACTATTTAGCCCAGTGTTCAGATATAAGTTTTAACAAGATGTGATGCAATAAATCCGTGACACAGATGGCCTTGGTAATGTAACAGCAGTGGGTCACAAAATTTGCAGGCAACATGGTCCAGAGCCCAATCGTAGATGTCTCTCTTTGTTCAATAAAAACTTAGTTTTTTGAGCAAAATAGAATTTCAAGGCAATAGTCAGAATCCTATATACTTGTGGTTCCCAATGTGGCAGCACACACTTTAGAGGGAGTCAGTTCAATTTGGTGGGGGGGGGGGGATTCAAGAATGAGTTATTAACAGTGAATTTTTTGCATTGCTTCCTCCATGTGAATAGGAGTTCACTTTTTGAATAATAAGACTTATATTTCACTGGTGGGGAGGGACATCAGGATTTTATAGATTCTTCAGTAGGGCATGGCCAAAAAAAGTTTGCGAACCACTGCTCTATACTAACATAATCATACCACAGCTTCACTGCATCACAAAAAAATAAATATTGTTGGCTACTTGGTCTAATTCCTGCATCCTATACTAAATCAAGTGCGCTGAATCCAAATCTGAAGTCCGATTCTGCCTAGTCGGGATCTTAAGTTAGCAAGTCTCACCCTCTTGGTTAGGTTCTTGTGTTGATCACACAGGGTATATTTGCCACAAATGTAGCAAAAGATGTCCGGTTTATTAACGCAACTGTGCCTACTCATCAGCCCTTGGTCCATCTCACCTTATATACCTAATTCTGAGGTCAGCTCACTGACTTGCCCAGACATGCCCAGCTGCTGTTGGAACATGCATGTCACCAGGGGACATGATTCAGTTGAGGCAGCAGCAGGCATAGTGGTAGCTGCAACTGTGATAATGTTCCCATGTAAAAATACATTACCCGATTACCGACCATTTGAACATCTATAGCACGCCTTAAAATCTGTATGTGCTAGGCAAATTCTGAGTTCAGATTTGGAATCAGCACACTCAATATCATGCAAATCACATGTGTTATTCCCAGTAGCAAAATTGTTGTTGTGCAGCGATAGGACTAGGACTAGAAAATGAAAGTCTTGAGTTGCAATATTGTGTGTTGGATGGGTTGGGTTGGGTTGGGTTGGGTTGGGTTGGGTTGGGTTGGGTTGGGTTGGGTTGGGTTGGGTTGGGTCGGGTTGGGTTGGGTTGGAGGCAAGGGTGGGTTGGTTTGAGTGGATGGATGGATGACATTTGTTGATAGAATGTCAAGGCAACAGACAGAGAAATATATTATAAAGGGCTATTGCTGAATGAGAGTGGTCAATATTATGATTCCTGGCTTCTCTGGGTGGAGAAAATGCTAATTTTGTAATCTTGAGAATACATTATATCCAGGCAGAGGAAGTCCAATGTATGAAATCCTGGAGTGCTACTACTTAGCTTGGTCTCATTCTTCCAGTTTTTGAACTTGATGGGTAAAGGGATTGTATTTGGAGAGATTTTAAGGGGGGTGAGCCTACTCCACCAGTCCCTAGCCGAATGTGGAGGGTTTTTTTAATTAAGGGTTTGGACAAAACACTTATTTTTCCTGATAATGTCTCCTGCTCCATACACTGAATGAGAAACATGGGGCATCTGTTATCTGAGCATTTCTGAAGGCCAGGGACATATTTCTAACTCGCTGCTTGCCTTTACGGCTGAAGAATTGCATCCTCTCACCTTCTCAAGCTGAACCTCTAGGAAAATATATCTCTTAATGAGCCCCTGAGGCTGGGAATTCGTTTGCTACAAATGCCACAGCAACACAAGTGACATTATACAAGGCAGCGTGCTTTATGTCTCACACATTGCTTTGTCTCAAAGGTTAAAGGATGATAATGGCTCGACACTACCTTATCTACACATATATGATGCCTGGGTTGTCCAGCCAGGGAGCTGCAACTCAGAAGAACAATAGGGCCTACTCGAGAGTAAGGCATCATAGTGTTACACTGCACTTGGGGACATGAAAGGTGCCTCATTTGGGCATCCTCAGAGTGGAGTTTCCCCAGCAAAAATCCTTTCGATCCAGAGTAATCTCTGACACGAAATTAGATAGATAGATAGATAGATAGATAGATAGATAGATAGATAGATAGATAGATAGATAGATAGATAGATAGATAGATAGATAGATAGATAGATAGATAGATAGATAGATAGATAGATAGATCTTTATTGTCATTGTCCTGCACAGAACAATGAGATTGGGGGGGGGGAACACTTATCAACCCAACAAAACCTAAACAAAATACAACTATACAAAATTATCAACATACTTCCACCCCACATATACACATTTAACCCCTAAAAAGCTCTAAAACTCTAAAAACTCTAAAACTCTAAAAACTCTAAATAATTATTATTATTACCTCTAGATAACACGCAAAACCTGAAAGTGTGCACTATTATATCCTTCATATGCAACTATATTGACCAATACGGCCTTGAAATGGCCCCATGGAGTTCAAAGTTCTCCATCCAGTTTTTGAAAGGTTGGACTGGGAGAGACCATTTTGGTGGACAGATTTGCCATCACTCCAAAACCCCAAACTTGCAAGAGAATCATTAAATGTTGAGACCACTTGGCATAGGTCACCCAGACCGGGAGACCTCCAAGTTTCTTAACTTAACTGTTTCCAGGAGTTGCTTGGGAAGAATATTAAGAAAACAAGGTGGGCTAACAGCATTCTTGCTGGTGTAAAACTTGTGTGGGCTTGGCAGAGGACAATTTCGTTCTTAATTGTCACTATAGGATTCCTAACCCAGAAACCAATGGAGGAAGAGAAATTAAATTAAATTAAAATACTGCTTCTCAAGCTTAGAAAACCAGATTGTGGGATTTGAGGATTCAGTTCTTTCAGATAAAGTAACTGATAACTTGCTTGGAAAAGCAGAAAAGAGGTGCTATATTGCGATTTATTCATTTTTTGGCATAAACTTTCAGGGACTTCCAGCCCACTTCACGAAGTCTAGTGCTATCGGCTGCACTCCACAAAACTTTATGCCAAAGAAAACTTGTTAAAGTGAAGGAAGTCACTAAAAATCTTTGCTGTTTTGGCTTCAGCCGACGAACGTAGCCGTTGCCTTCTCCTGTCATATATTTACCTGCTGTTAAGGCAGTAAATTAAAAACAAAATTTTAAAAGAATTTTTTTGTGTTTTGCTCTTTTAAGGGTAAATCGGTAGCAGGAAGCTGACGATTAGTCCCTAGGCAAATATAAAACGGAAGGCGAGCGATGGAAATCTCAGTGAAACTGTATATACCCGGTTATATGAAACTCTGACTCCAATGTTATATTTTGTGTGTATGTGTTTTAAATGCTATTTTAAGAGAGGCTCTTTTTCTTTCCCCTATAAAGCAAGGACAGGCGTCAACAGCCACCTTGGCTCCGGGGATATTAAACTGTAAATCAATTTCATGATAATGTCTTCAGCGTAAGGGCAAAAGACGGCATTTGACTTTTCTTTTAAATTTGCTGTTTTTTAGAAATCTTGGGGAGGAGCAAAAAATGTATTTTAAGTGCAAATGTGTATCATCTAGCCTTGACAATGGCTAGCAATTCAGAACCACTTCAGGAGTAGGCAATTTGGGGGGGGGGGCTAGCAGCAGCGCTGAAGGACGTTCTTAAATCTTCCCTTTTCGCCATCTCTTCTGCCAAAACAACCCACAAATCACTCTTCCCGTTGTACGGTTGTGCATTACCAGGTTCGCTATGGCCTAAGACCATGATGGCGAACCTTGGCACTCCAGATGTTCTTGGACTTCAATTCCCAGAAGTCCAAGCCCCCTGTGAATCCACACCAATGGTTGTACTGCAATTCATCCGGCCCGCGCTGCCCTCGTCGCTCCCAGAAGCGGAAGTAAAACGTGCCCGTACAGAGGAAGGGTTAACCCGGAAGAGCCTTAACCGTACGGGCACGTTTTACTTCCGCTTCTGGGAGCGACGAGGGCAGCGTGGGCTAGATGAATTGCAGTAAACCCATTGGTGTGGATTCACAGGGTGCTTGGGCTTCTGGGAATTGAAGTCCAAGAACATCTGGAGTGCCAAGGTGCACCATCACGGGCCTAAGATGTGTTTTGCAAGGTGCAGTAATGCTGCAAATCTGGATGATAGTGGCCAGTACTAGGATGATGGGTTGCTTACTAACCTTTTAGATCTGTTACAGATCTTCTTTATAATATCCCAGAGTCCCTTCCAGGGGAAAAAGTGCTTCATAATTAGAGATGTGCTTTTTTTTCTTTAGCAGTTGTTTTTCATACCACAAAATTTATTGACACAGTGATTTCACACTGCTGTTTACCTACTTCCAATTTCTTGCTCACTCCATCCTGTAGCACTTGGGTCTTTAACTGTTGACCTGCCAACCTTCCTGTTGTCAAGCTGAGCATATACCTGTAAATCACTAAGCCACCATTACTCTTTCGTTGCGTACCACTATTCTTTTTCTATCCATGTGACTCCTGGCTTTAAGCAGAGCATGAGATACCTCGACGCATTCCCTTTTCCAGGCAGATCACTATCCAAATTAACAGAAGCTTTCTACAAACAGCAAGTTTAGCTGGTATTATGACGCACACGAATAATTCCGACTAACGAAATTGCCTCTGAAACCTCCACACACAACGCTGTGTGTTGATATAAATAAGGCACGCTGTGGGTATGTCTGCTTGTCAGGTTGGCTCTCTGCCGTCTGCTGCCAATGCTGCAAATCCTCCACGGCTGGCTTCCTGTCCTGCATGGGTCGATGAAATTATGTTTTGCATAACACAATTATCCCCCCCCCCTTTTTTTTTTTTTTGGTATCATCTTTTGCAACCAGCAAAGTGCAGGATTGGGTAGACCACAAGGCAATCTCTGAATCAGAGTTTGAGCCTTTAGTGCAGGGTTGCAAAGTGCCAACACAGTAACAGGGGAGGAAGGGAGTGCTCCCATTGGGCTGCTGGGCAGAGAGGCGGGGCAAACTCTGTGCTGGGGGAGGGAGGAAGTGTTCCCATTGGGCTGCTAGGCAGAGGGGCGGGGCGAACTCTGTGCTAGGGCAACCGCATGGGTGCCCACAGAGAGGGCTCCGAGTGCCACGTCTGGTACGCATCCCATAGGTTCACCACCACTGCAATAGATGGTGCTTATCATCATAAAATGTCTGAATAGGGCTTTGGTTTAAGCTTTGTGTGACTGCAGTGGCTCAGGTAGTTAAGACGCCGACTAGAAGGCCCGCAGGTCAGCAGTTCGAGACCTGAGCACTGCATGATGGAGTGAGCTCCAGTCTTTGTCACAGCTCCTGCCAACCTAGCAGTTCGAAAGCAAGACACTGCAAGTAGATCATTGGGCACCACTTCGGTGGGAAGGTGAACAGTGTGCCGTGCACTCCAGTGTCAAGGCATGCCTGCCACATGTCCACAGATATGTCTGCAGATGCAGACAGCACTGCTTCTTTGGCTATAAACAGAGGGGAGCACTGAACCCTAGAGCTGGATATGACCGGCTTTCGAGCAAGGGGAATGTTTACCTTAAGCTTTGTACTCATCTTCTGTCTTCTCTGAATTGTAGGTGAAATACAGAATGAAAGAGAAAAGCAAGCCATTCCGCCTTCAGATCAGTTCTAAGGGGGAATCTTTTCCTTTATCCTGAGGTCGTAATGGTCTGTCGAACAGAAAATTGAATATAGGAAGCCGAATAGATGTTAAATACCTAAGAGGAGCATCGTGCCACAGAGACTGGAGAATGACAATGTAATTAGAGTTTCTGGAAGAACGTGATCTCATTCATCCATTTTGGCAATTTCTCTGACAATCCTTTGTCACTGGAACATTGTTGCTAAATATTTGCATCATAAAGCTGCCCTCTATGGCTTTACGAAATCTGTATTTGATATAGCCCTAAATTATACCAGCAAAGTAATGAACATGCCAAATCAATGTTTCCTCCCAGACAATTTATTTTAAGCTATTTTATTCCATGTGAACAAGGCTAGTTCTTACCTTGCCTAAGCATGCACACTTGAACGAACACCACAAGTAATCAGGGGATAATACCTGTAGATTTGTTTAAAAAATAATAATAATGGCATAGATTACTTATGGCAAAATGTGCAGAGAGATCTCTTTGTGTTCATCATTATCTGTCTTGCTGGCAAGTTTTGTTGTTGTTGTTGTTCAGTCGCACAGTCGATTCCGACCCTTTGCGACCCTATGGACCATCGTTCTCCAGGCACCTCTGTCCTCCACCATCCCCCTCAGTCCTCCCAGTTCTGTGCCCATTGTGTCTACAATACCATCTATCCATCTCATCCTTGGCCTCCCCCTTCTTCTTTTGCCCTCCACCTTTCCCAACATCACGGCCTTCTCAAGTGAATCCTCCCTTCTCATTTGATGCCCAAAGTACTTTAGCCTCATCTTTACTATTTGACCTTCCAATGAGCAGTCAGTGTTGATTTCTTCTAAGATTGACCTATTTGTTCTCCTCGCTGTCCAGGGTACCCTCAAAACTCTCCTCCAGCACCACATTTCAAAGGCATCTATTCTTCTGCGTTCAGCTTTCCTAATTGTCCAGCTCTCACATCCGTACATTACCACTGGGAATACCTTTGCTTTGACTATTCTAATTTTTGTTTTCAAGGTGATGTCTCTGCTTTTCACCATGTTCCCCAGGTTTTTCATGGCTTGTTTCCCAAGAATCAGTCGCCTTTTTATTTCATGGCTACAATCCCCATCTGCAGTGTCTTTGATCCCAAAAAAGTAAAATCTGTCACTGCTTCTACTTCTTCCCCATCTATTCTCCAGGAACTGATCGGGCCTGTTGCCATTATCTTGGTTTTCTTGATATTGAGTCTCAAGCCAGCCTTTGCACTCTCCTCCTTCAATCCGATCAAGAGATTCTTTAGGTCTTCCTCACTTTCTGCCATTAAGGTGGTGTCGTCTGCATATCTCAGATTGTTGATGTTTCTCCCAGCAATTTTAATCCCATATTGTGATTCCTCCATCCCTGTGTTGCGCATTATGTGCTCTGTGTATAAGTTGAATAAGCAGGGTGACAAAATGCAGCCTTGTCTTACTCCTTTTCCTATTCCAAACCACTCTGTCATTCCGTGTTCTGTCCTAACTGTTGCTTCTTGGTTCCTGTACAGATTTCTCAGGAGGCATATGAGATGCTCTGGTATTCCCATCTCTTTAATCACTTGCCACATCTTGTTGTGGTCCACACAATCAAAGGCCTTAGTGTAATCAATAAAGCAAAAGTAAACTTGTTTCTGGTATTCCTTTGTTTTCTCCATGATCCAGCGTATGTTGGCAATGTGGTCTCTAGTCCCCCTGCCTCTTCTGAAACCAGCCTGCACCTCTGGTAGTTCTCTTTCCACATGCTGCTGAAGTCTATCCTGTATTATCTTGAGCATCACCTTGCTGGCGTGTGGGATGAGCGCAATTGTTCGATAATTTGAGCATTCTTTGGCATTGCCCTTTTTTGGGATTGGAACATATACTGATCTTTTCCAGTCCTGTGGCCACTGTTTTGTTTTCCAAATCTGCTGGCATATTGAATGCAGTAATTTGATGCCATCATCTTTTAAAGCTTTGAAAAATTCAACTGGGATACCATCATCTCCACTAGCTTTGTTGTTTGCAGTGCTCTTTAGGGCCTTTCTGACTTCACTCTCCAGGATATCTGGCTCAGGTTCAAAATCTTCATCATTGTGACTATCAGGAGTGTTGAGTTCCTTTTTGTAGAGTTCCTCTGTGTACTCTTTCCATCTTTTCTTAATTTCTTCTGCATCAGCTAGCTCCTTTCCGTCTTTGTCCCTTATCATGTTCATTTTTGCTTTAAATGTTCCCTTGATTTCCTGGATTTTTTTGAAAAGGTCTCTGGTTCTGCCTCTTTTGTTGTTTTCCTCCATTTCTTTGCACTGTTCTTTTAGGTAGTTTTCCTTATCTCTCCTTGCTTTTCTTTGAAATTCTGTGTTCTGGCAAGTAGGAACGTATTTTCAAAATCCATTTGATTACCATTTTTTCCTCGAGTGCCGTATCCAATTCTGAATATTGGCAATCGTCATGGCGATTAGCCATGGAGACTGTCCTGCAAATATAATGCTGTGACCTTCCATCTGCCTTTTGCATTGCAACGTGACCCCCAGTACCACTGATCCAGTTCTGCAAGTCACTTTCTGGTCCTGAGTCCTTTTGGTGCGCAAAGTCTTCCTCAGCGCCAGGATGGATGAAGATGCTGCCCTCCATCAAGATGGATTCAAGTGGGATTTAATCCACGTGGGGACCATCACCTTTCCCTGTGGACTTCGCCAAGGCTGCTAGTCCTCAGGATTGTCAGGTTAGTTAACCACTGCCTAACATTCGGCGTTGAATCTCTGGCAGTATGGTCTACTCTTTTACCATAGCAGGTGCCCTCTATGCGCATTTGGAGGCACACTGGAGGACTTGCATAGTGTCACAGATGAAGCCTTCCAATGGCTTTCAAACTTGGATGTGGAACTCTAGCTAGGAACTTGAGATGGTCAATTGGTGCTTGCTGTTATATCAACATTAATGTAGATGATCATCATACGATAAATAAAAATAAATGGGTGCATGAGTGAAACATTGCAGAAAAGTAACTTTCTTATGGTTGTAAACATTTCTTTTGTGCAGTGTTGTTACTGAGATACAACCCCACAAATAAAATACAAACCAACAAGAAAATCTCCGTCAGCTGAAAACTACAAACAAGAGACAGAAGGAGAGGGGTATGACTCATCCACGTCTCTGAACATAGATTTTCTTCTTGGACAAGGCATTTTGCCTTTCAAACGTATGTTTAAATGGCAAACAAAAAAAAATATAATCTAATAAAATGCCAGTTTGGAGCTGATGTAACACGGCTAATGTCATTACAGACTTCCATTTTATGTATGACTCTGAGCCTTGCAAATGCAGGTGTGTCGTTGTATACAATATAGCAGATGATCAATTTTCCTTGATAAGATTTGTTAAAATGTCCAGAGTGCATTTGAGACACAATCAGCATCTATTTACTTGTCTCGTTGCTCCATAATGTTTCCAAGCCTTCAGCAAACACACTTAATCCAAAATGATTAACCCTCTAATTAGGTTGCTGTTTGCCTTCTGTATCTCTTACCAAAGTTTATTGCTCATAAATGGGTCGAAATTGTCTTTGTTCATTTCCCATCTGTTGAACTGTGGGGCCCTTTTAGAGTAAGACAAGTGGAAGCACAAACAGTTAAACACAGAGAACCTGGAAAAGTTTTAAAAAGACATCATGTTTTATCAGCCTTGGTAATTTCAAAGGATAAAGGCAACTTGGGTGGGTTGGAAGTAAAGATAAAACTTTTATTTTTTGAAATATGGTATTGATTAAAAAAAATAAAAATCTATCATTAGATTCATAGTCGAAGGGTGGTAACAAAATTAATGTATTAAATTTGTATGGCCGCCCACTCACCGAAGCGACTCCTGGGCGGCTCACAATACAACGGCACTTCACTCTAAACAAAAACTCAACATACCATTAAAACCCTACATAAAATACATTATAAAATCTGTTGTTGTTGTCATCGGCACCGCCACCACCTTCGACTTCGGTGCCGGCGGCATCGGCTTTGGCTTTGCCAGCGGTGGTGCCGGTATCGGTATCGGTATCGGTATCGGGATCGGGATCGGGATCGGGATCGGGATCGGGATCGGGATCGGGATCGGGATCGGGATCGGGATCGGGATCGGGATCGGGATCGGGATCGGGATCGGGATCGGGATCGGTATTGTGGAGTCCCAAAACTACCTTCTTCCTTCACCCAGTCCTCTTGTGTAGCCTACCAAAATGAAATGAAACTCCATGTAAACTTGGCGGCTTGGAGGGTCCAAGTTTGATGTTTCTTTAGTGTTATGTGTCTCAAGTTGTTCAAATGATTTGTTTCATCCTGTCAGCCACTCCTATTATGTCCCCATCAGCCGCCTCTCGGCAACTGATAAATTACACCAAATACTTCCCAGCTGACAAATGACTGAAGGATTAAAAAACATTTATGTGAAATCCTACCCAAAGATCCCTTTATGGCAAATGACCTGTCGAAATCGACAGCTTGTTTTTACTACGGGCAAATTTCAGAAACCTCAAGAGGATTGGGTAGAGAATTGTTAAAATTTTCCAACCATGTAGGGGTTGGATGAGGAGCAATTTGAAGGCAGGGGGTCAGCAGTGGCCCCTGTTGAAGGTGGTGTTGGGTTTTTAACTTTGAAGGTTTATCACCAGTTAAAATTCCCTGCTCTGTTTTTAATTCCAATGAAACTGGTGCATTTAAACATGCTGGGTGGCTCCCTTTCAGATAATGACTCAAAAGGAATAGAATATATCCTTCATTGTTCCATAATCCCTCATTTCAATTCATGACCTGAGTTGAGCAAAAAAAAAATTTAGAATCAAGCACGTGCTTTGCAAAATGACTGGTGTCTGGTGGATAGAGAAGAAGGTAATGTGACTATTAATAATAATGATTATAATAATGAGTAATAATAATCATCCACAAACCAAGGCTTAACATGGGCTACAATGCAGCATTTGTATGTAATGTTTTGGGCAACAATCTCTAATACAGGGGTCCTCAACCTTAAGCTTCTGGGGCCGGATGGCCATTTTGCCCTGCCTGCCACACATGGCACTTCTGGGTGTGGCAGAGGTCATGGTGGTCCACATGAAATGGTGTTATGGTCCACATCTGGCCCCTGGGCCATAGGTTGAGAACCCCTGCTCTAATATGTTGATCCTTTCACCATACTCACTAGTCTTTTGAGAACTTTACTCCAAAAG
The DNA here is from genome assembly GCA_035047305.1 of Bradypodion pumilum. Classification (NCBI taxonomy): domain Eukaryota; kingdom Metazoa; phylum Chordata; class Lepidosauria; order Squamata; family Chamaeleonidae; genus Bradypodion; species Bradypodion pumilum. Next base: position 25,349,621 of record JAWDJD010000012.1, on the reverse strand, counting down.
AAGAGAACATAATGATTAAGGTAATTTATCGATATTTTTAAAAAGATGTTGGGGAGCTTTCATTTAATTCCATTAAACATTTTCTAAGACATTTTCCAAAAACCTAGTTGTTTATGAAATTGTGTAATTGTTTCTTCCCACTTTGGCAGGTTCTTATAAGATGGCTGTACAATCATGTTCATGGGACTGTGGTGGCTTAGTGGTTAAGATGCTGAACTTCATGACCAGAAGGCGAAGGTCAGCATTTTGAGACCCGAGTACTGCACGATGGATTGAGCACCCGTCTCTGTCCCAGCTCCTGCCAACCTAGCAGTTTGAAAGCAAGAAATTGCAAGTGGATAAATAGGGACCACTTCGGTGGGAAGGTAAACAGTGTTCCATGCACTCCGGTGTCTAATCATGCCTACCACATGTCCACAGAAACGTCTGCAGAGGCAGACAGTGCTGGCTCTTTGGCTATAAACAGAGACCTTTACCTTTTCAATCATGTTCATGACCAATGGTGTGAGGGACATTGTAGCACAACAACATCTGGAAGATCAAAGATCTGTCCAATCCTGGGCATAGGTGGTCTGCCTCAGTAGGAGATAATTATACAAGATGTGATGAAGGAGCCTACAGAAATGAATGGAGGAAAGACCTGGTGGCACAACGGTAGCCCGTCTGACTCCAGAAATGAATGGAGGAAGATCTATCAGGTTTCTTGTACAGAAGCTGCATGTTCAGAAGTGAAGTGTATGGATGCCATTTGGGAAGAGTCAGAAACAGGAGAGGATGGCTGACATCATGACTTTTATGTGGCTTTCTGGAGGACTCTTGTGCACCATAGGAGACTAGAGCAAACAGACGTGTATAACTAAACTCAGAGTTTGTCCTACCTGGAGTAGACCCACTGGTATGATTAGAACTTGTCAAACAGTACTCCTCTTCACTTCAATGGACCTACTCAGGGATTTTGCCTTTGGTATGATCTGATAGAGATCGCCCGATGTCTCTCTTCATCATTGAAGAATTTCTTATCCTTATCATCCCCATTATTCTCAATCCTCATTTTTCTAAAAGCACCTTTTGGGAAGGAAGAGGTACAGAATGTTAAACTTGCCTTTTATCTTCCCAACACAGCAGAGGGAAAGAATAATAAACATTTTAAAAAGCATTGTCGTTTGTCCTCAAGGATATCATAAAATTAAGGTGAGTGGCAATTTCTCGAGAAAAACAGAAAGAGTAAAAAAAATTATGCCCTTTATAGGAGATGGAAAACAAATTAAGAATCGGTGCCAACTGTTTAAAAGGCAATTTGCTCTTTTTAGAGACAGATGGGCGAGTGACATCCAAGAAGCCGTTCCAAAGCCTTGAGGGCCATGTACTTCTGTCCCCTTCAATAAATAAACTCCAAGTTAGTAACGGCAAAGTTGCTTGGGTATTCTAAAGGATATGAAAATGGACCAAGATGTGTGTAATGGTAAAAGCCCATGTGCTTTTGTATCAATGAGTTTCATTGATACGAAAGACATATGTAATGGTAAAAGCCTATGAGTTTCATTTCCAGACGGGTGGGTAGCAAGGAAAAATTAGTGTGTTTTGGACCACTAAGAGGAATGGGCAGATTTTGCATGTTTCAGCAGAACCATATCGATGTGCCCAGGTAGAAGAATCAATGAAACAGCAACTGTGCGGACTAACGTGTCTTGTCTGAAATAGAAAGCCACCTATTTGTTGGGATGGGAGAGACTAAATTAACCAATACATCAGAAATGCACTTCATTTGTCTGTCTTCCACCCATCATTCATCATCTTTGGTCTGGCACTTTTACCGCTACAATGCAAGAGGGTGTTCTGGAGAGGCTTTGCTAAGGAAGGAATCTTAACAGGAACAATCATGGAGGAGGAAGAGGAAGACAATGACAACAAAGAAGAAGAGGAAGAGGAGAAAGATGTAGAGGAAGAAGAAGAGGATGGCGGCAGCGGTGCTGAAGAAGAAGAAGTTCTACAGCATGGATTCTCAACCTTTTTAAACTGTGGGCCAGACTACATCCCCTCAGACTGTTGGTGGGCCGGACCCTGCCACCTGCTGGACCAAGCTGAGCACCTCCCACTCCCCTACTACTGCTTCCCTCCTTGCCAGCCTGGAGGAGCTGCATGGAGGAGTCCAGGCTGTCCTTCTCGCCCACACTCAGCCAGAGTGGCCTCCAGGAAAGACACAGGAAGCCATGTGCGTCTTCCGCTGCTGCTGCCACCTCCTCAATCCCTTTCCCCTCCACATGGCTTGGCATGTCCCTAATGGCAAACCATAGCTTACAACATCCACCTTGCTATGGAGCGCCGTTAGGGACATGCCAAGCCAAGCGGATGGGGAAAGGATTGAGGAGGAGGAGGAGGTGGTGGAAGTGGTGACTGCAGCAAGGGCGAGGGCCACATGAAATGGTACCATGGGCCGTAGATTGAGAACCTCTGATCTACAATATAGGCCAGCTGGAAGATGATTCTATCTAACCTAGTATTGTCAGCTCTGACTGGTAGTTATGACTCTTCAAGGTTTCAAGCAGCTCCTGCCTCTAACTGGAACTGCCGCATATCCCATAACCTTCATCATAAGGGGTATAGATTAGAAAATGCACCTGATGCTGAAGTACATCTAAGAGGCCAAAAGTAACTAAGCAAAAAGACTCAAACCCATTCTTGTAGGTTCCTTGATCACATCAATTGATTATTAAATTGCAAATACTTATGCTACGATCTCAATTATCATTGATACATTTCAGCAAAGCCCAAAACTGGCCACCATCTCTAGGACACCTGCCTCTTCTCATGCCCAGGAAATTGTTTAGTCCTAAAATGTGCTGAATCCAATCCACCTAAAATCTATTGCACCTGCTAATCATCACTGTCACTTCTCCAAAACAGAGGTGGATTTTGTGTATTGCTAAAGCATTGGATGGGTTGCTCGTGGCTTATTGATCAATAGGCTTATCCTATTATGTTTCCTGTTTGTGTGCATGTTTGCTTTCATTATGGGGGAAAGCGTGAATATTGTGCAAATACATTTTACACAAAAAGGAGAAACATTACTTAAACAAATGCTGGAAAGCTGAGTGGTTTAGGTATCTGGCTGTGGAGTCAGAGGCTGGGAGTTCAATCCCCCACTGTGCCTCCTTGACTTGATGATCCACAGGGTCTCTTCCAGCACTGCTGTTCTAAGATGATGATGTTGTTGTTGTTGATGATTATTATGTTGAGTTTCAAAAGTATGCTTGGTGTTTCTCTTTTGTTCTGGCTGAGATTTTTTGATGGAGAGTCCTCTCTACAAGCTATTTTGAGCTGCAAAAAGATTACATGCCCACAGCTAAGTACCCCAAAAGGATGTAGCCAAGATTGTTCCGTATAATTATGGCAATAAAATATATTGTAGCAACATATTGGCAATGCTCTGCATTTTTATTCATGTTGTAATGTTGGCGCATTTAAGCTTCTCATAACCTGCATTTTGCACAACAGGCTACATCACTATATCATATACACCTTTATCCCATAAGAGAAATTCTAACTTTGCTGGGACAGCCTTTGACCTATCTGGAGTAAACTCTGCTGCCTTGTCTTTTTTGACCTCTGTTCCCCCTAATCCAGCTCAACACACATTTTGAACACTGCGACTATCCTTCATCAAATAAATATTGTTTTTGTTTAAGAATTTTAAGTAGGGCATAAGTACTGCTAGGCAACCTAGAGGTAAAAGAAAATTTATTCCTCAATTTCAAAAGCAGCAGAGGAACCCAACTCATGCTAGGCTGCTTCGTTGGTCAAAAGTATTCTCTCTTCGCAGACTTCTATTGGATTAAATCCACCTCCTACCCAGATGAAAATTGATGATTCCTCTGTAAAGTGTGGAGAAAGAAGAAATTGTCCTATTTAAATGCCTCTTAGATATTTTTAGCTTAACTTGTGTTGGAAGCAAAAACAACCCAATAAAGCTTGTATCGTCCAGTCTTAGCTCCCTGGCAGCTTTCAGGTCTTCCTCATCCCAGGGTTCCTCAAACTTGGTTCACCAGGTGTTCTTGAACTTCAATTCCAAGAAGTCCTGATCAGCAAGTGTGCTGACTTGGGCTTCTGGGAATTGAAGTCGAATAACACCTGGAGTGCCAAGGTTCACCATGACGGGATGGACAAAATTTAACCCCTGCTGATCAGGAGTTCTGGAAATTGAAGTCCGAGAACATCTGGAGAGCCAAGTTTGAGGGCCCCTGACTCCAGGCCAAGGGACGAGGTGAGGAATGTGATTGACATGCCATATGGATACAACAGTTTCAGGAGAATAAATTAAAGTAGGGTTACAACACAACAGCCTTAACCTTCCTCTCTTTGTATAATATGGCAAAGTCTTAACCTTGAAGAAAGAGTAATTTTGGGGGGAATGGACTGCACTTAGGTCTTCTATCAAACTATTGTGGGCAGCCGGGGGTGTGTGGAACAGAAACAGGGCTAATTTTCCACCTCTTTGCACATATCACTTCAGGCAGGAACTGTGCTTGATAAATTGCAACTTCAGCATATCGGAAAAGAAATGCTTCCCCTGATCATCCAGGAACAGTGAGGAAAAGGGATTTTTAAAAACATTTTTGCAAATAATCACTAAATTGATGCAGCAGTTTGTTTAAGTAAGGCAAGAGTAGCAGCTGGAGAAACGTAGACATCACAAGCTTCTTGGCTTGGGTGGACTTGAGACCATCTTCGCAGCGGCTCAAAAAACATTTAGCTCAATTGTCTGCAACTAGGGCTGGAAGTCCTAGAATTCCTAAGGCCCACAGTTAGCATGTGGTCCTGACAGATGACCTTGGAAGAAATGTAGATATCAATAGAAAAAACTTTGCTTACTCCTGACTTAATGCCTGAAACTGTTAAGAACTTTGAGACATTCCTCATTGAGCTTGCATTCAATGGCTGGAAGTTGGTGAACCTTTTAAACAGACAGGGTTTTCTGTTGCTGTGTGCCTGTTGCTTTTAACATTTATGACTCACCCTGAGCCACTGAGAAAGGATAGTGCAGAAACTAAATAAAATTAATCATCTGAGTCCCTTTATCACATGAAGGGTAAATAGGCAATAGGACAGTGACTTTAGGATCTTGAATGTGATGGGAAAGATTGATTGCTAATCGAATTACTCATCCGCACTGATCATCAAGCTGGATGAATTAATCATTGAGCCTGTTATCTTCATACATGCATGCAACCCCATGCCACCATCTTTCTGCGTGAAGAAGAAAAAAGATCAAAACAACACCATCTGTTAGGCAAATCCAACCTTCACCAGGTAAGCATGACCAAGGCTGGGGAAAGTAACTTTTGTGGTTGCTATTCTACAAATTTCTCCTCTGAATCAACTGAACTTAAGTGTTGGATTAATAAGCCCCATTCATTTGAATGGTCCATTGTCGTTGGGACCAACTTTTAAAATGAGCTCAGAAATATTTGTATATATATTTGGAATTAGAATGGGATATATTCGTAAGGTCTTTTGGCTTTAAGACTCATTTTTTTGTTGGTTTCCCGAGGGAATCGTGAAATGTCTGTTGCAGCAAATTTCCTTGTGGTGTCTTGAGGAACAAGTCAACAAAAGCTTGTGTCAAATTAAATTGGTGCATCTTTAAAATGCCACACATATCTCACGTTATTTTGACAGTTCCCATTGATTGTTTGAACACATCTGCATGACAGTTTCCCACTGATGTCACAACAGAAATCTCAAACAACAGTAGGGTGTGTGTTTGTGTATTCAACATAATTACCACTAAAGTTACCTAGTCTTTTGTAAAGGGAGTGTGCTAAATATAGACCGTCCAGTCTAATGAAGCATCAATTATCTGCAGAGCACCTAATCGCTTCCAATCTCTTCTGAATTGCTTACATTTAATAATAAAAACAAACGAATAGAGCATTTCTAATTAAACTTGTGGGTTGTGCTGCTAAATGTATTGGAAGTCGTTCATGCTAGAAAGCAAACCATTTTTTTCATCAAAGGAAGGATTGAGTCCCAGATGTGCAGAATAGCACAAGGGTCTCCGACTGAGCAGGTGAGTCGCAAGCAGAAAATATTTTACAGCGGCTGGAATTATTTGCGTTAGCTAGTTCCACAAAGTGATTGTGCATTGCGTGAGCCTCTGGTTGATTGGCCCTTCTTGTCAATCAGCATCGATTTGTGTCCCTTCCGTTCTAGCGTGACACTAAAGTTTGCTTTAGTTCCCTATTATTTCTGGAACTAGTTTCTCTGTCTCAGCTATAAGGCTAAGTCTGATGGCTAGCAGCGTGGGCTCATCATCAAAATCAATTCTTGAATGATAGTTCAACCCATGTGCAAATCTCATAGGTTCAGTGGGCCAGCCTGTGTTGGGACTAACTGCTGGATGCAGAACTCCGTTTCCTTATCTTGTCAAATAATGGGTTGCAGAGCTGAAAATATCACTTTGGTGTCATCATCTCCTTTTCTTCTATATTATTGGGGGGGGGGGAGAGATTAGCCTCTTTTCAGCTATATAATTTTTTCTTGGTACTCTGACATACAGTATATAATATAATGAGAAAACAAAAAAAGGAGGGGGCAGGGAGGAAAAGGTAAGATGAATTTCCCACACTGCTTGCAAGTAATCTGTCAGTTCTGTGGCTTTCGGTCCAGAAAAACATTTTTTCATTGCTTTGTCACTGTGGAATCACACATGGCGTCCATCAGTTTAATATCTCAATTTTGTTAACTCCACTCATTACTTAATTGACTGAGACCTTCTTGCACCATTTGTTCAGCCCTAACGTTGCAGGGTCGCTCATCGTTCACAGTGAACATTGCAAAGAAGAGCGTCAGCTAAGTGGCACTGGGATTGCCAGATTCTACTACAACATTATCATGATCAAATCATATATCAGTGATGTCTCACCTTGGCACTTCAATTCCCAGAAGCCTAAGTCAACACACTTGCTGATCAGGGCTTCTGGGAATTGAAGTTCAAGAACATCTGGAGTGTCAAGGTTGGCCATCACTGCCATATATCCTACCACTGAAGCGTCGTCAACTATCAAATCTTCCCTGTTATAGACATTCCTGTCTGAGATCTAAATTAACCTTGATTTGTGCCTGGCCTATAACATAATACAGGTCAGCAAGCAAGCATCACTTTGTGAATGAATAAACCATGACTACTTAGCATGAGGATTTTGACTTAGGTACAGCTTATGCAAGTGCCGTCTGGAAGGGATGTTGGAGAGTCTTAGGAGAAGTGAAAAACCTGGAGAGTAAAAACCAGGCTGACTTTATTATTATTCATTTATGAGCGGGTGAGCGGGTGGGTGGAGCAGCAGAATGGTAATGTGATTGCAGCAGGGATTATGGGCTACTAGGTACATGGCAGCCAGAAGACCTGTGGCCCGCAGGAAAATTAAGATTCTCATTCAGCACGGCAGATGTCTTGTAACTTGGCGAGCAGCAATGCACAACATAAGAAATCTCTTTCTTTCAAGCATGGCAAAGTGGGTCAGGCTGCTGGAGAATTCCATTTCAAAGTCAGAAAAGTGTGACGGTTAATATTATTATGAGAAGCGCACAGCATGGATGGATTCCCTAGCAAGTCCCAGCCCTGTGTTTCATTGAACTGTGAAGCATGAAACCAGCAAAGATAGATTAGACGTTTGCTAGACTCCTGTGTCAAGGGACTGCGGTGGCTCAAGTGGTTAAGATGCTGGACTTGATGTCTGGAAGGTCGACAGGTCAGCAGTTTGAGACCTGAGTGCCGCATGTTGGAATGAGACAGCGCTGGCTCTTTGGCTATAAAATGAGATGAGCACTGAATGCTAGAGTCGGAAACAACTGGCTTTTTAGTATACTTCCCTTTGCAGATCAATTTAGGGGCATACACCCCCCATGGGGCTTGTGCCCCCCGTAGTGGCACTCTCGCAGGCGCAAGGTAGGTGTTGGCCAAATTACAGCACGATTGGTGCAGGGGTGTGGATTTGTATAGAGAACATACAAGACCACACTTCTGTTTTATAGAGAAGAGATGACAATAGGTTTACTCTAAAAACACATACACAATTTTAAAGATGCCCTGGTCTACTCTAGAAACAAAGGATTCAAGACTTTAAAACCAAGCATGTGAATTAACAGCTTGTGCTGCCAGTCCTCCTTCTCCTTTGCCGTGTTTTGAAAATGGAACAGCAATTTGGCGTACCTTTCTGACAAAAGCCTCTGCTCTAATGCAATTTACAATAATTCTGAATAAATATAGTTTTAGCGCTCCCGGTACACTCTGAACCTGAGTCTCAAATTAGCCTAATTGTTCGGATCTAATTGCTGACAACTCCAATTCTCTCCAAAAGGCCGGAGGGATATAAATTGCCTTTGACAAATGACATTGTTCTTCTACCTTGCCCTCTCTTGTCCCAGTCTCACGTTCCCCATATTATCAAATAACAAAGCTCTCAGGGGAGCATTCCATGTTCACGTAATGCGTTCATTTTCTCTTCTATTACCAGCTCAATTGTCTGGATAAACTAATGGATTGGGTGGATTAATGGAGCGCATATTGGAATAAACATTGTGAAACTGTCTTACAGTTTCTAGTAATCAATATATTACATATGGGGGTGCAGATGCCCTGAAGACCTGCAATTTCATGTCCATTTATTGTTCATTACAGCTTTTGCCTCCATGCTATTGCGTTGCGTCTTCTGTTCTTCCTCTCTGGGATATGTTTTTATTTTATCTGCATGTTCCATATGTTGAAGGGACTGCAGTGGCTTAGTGGTTAAGACACTGAACTTGAGGACTGGAAGGTCAGCAAGTCAGTAATTTGAGACCTGAGTGCCACATGTTGGAGTGAGCGCCCGTCTCTGTCCCAGCTCCTGCCAACCTAGCACTTCGAAAGCAAGAAATTGCAAGTAGATAAACAGATAACGGTTTGATGGGAAGGTAAAGAGTGTTCTGTACACTCCGGTGTCTTGTCATGCCTGCCACATGTCCACGGAAACATCTGCAGACGCAGACAGCACTGGCTCTTTGGCTATAAACAGAGATGAGCACTGAACAATAGAGTCAGATATGATTGGCTTTCAAGCAAGGGTGACTTATTGCGTTGCATCATCTGTTCTTCCTCTCTGTGATATTTTGATTTTTTTAATGCATATTCCATTCCATAGTCCAATATTCTCTACTGCGATATCTGATATTTCTTGTTGTTTTTACCTAAAATGTATACATTATGAGCTTTGCCGATACTTTTTGATAACACATTTTGCCCTTCCTCCACCACATGGCACTTCTGGGTGTGGTGGAGGCAGTGGGGGCCACATGAAATGGCCCCATGGGCCACATCTGGCCTATGGGCTGCAGGTTGGGAATCCATGATTGGAGGGCAATTTAGCAATCCATAGATTGAAAAAGTGGCTAGCCAGCCATAAAACACCTGACAGGCTGGATGTGACATAGAAATAGTGCAAATAATCAAGTGTACACACGTAAGCAGTCTGTGGGAAACGGGGAAACAATTCAGAAGTTGCCATAAAGTTGTTAAGAGTAGCAAAATGCTTTCCACCCTACTCTAAAGCAGAATCATTTTCTGGCTTCTCTTTCCGTTCCAACTGATTGCTTTCCCGCATGTTTACCGTCTGTATATTGACCTCAGGATGAACCAAATGGGGGATTTATTCTTGGACATTCCTTTAGTCCCCCTGTGCTTTCTTCAGAAACATGACCAAGGAATGTGTTTCAATGTTTATTCACCACACTCACAGGACTTTGGCAGCTTTTGATTTGATTTATGGCAGACAAGGTCTCCCGCACTCCAGATTTTGGCTGTTTGAGAGACAGCAGGAAATTGCACCCTTCCCGGCAGCAGCCATGTCCAAGGTACCTGGAGCGCAAAGCCCTCTCAGTCCTTTCAATCCATGATATAGGAAAATCCAACCCGGCAATTAAAATAAGCAATCAATTTTCTTATCATAATGAGTTACAAGGGCAGGATAATTATTGCATGCTGTCAAGTCAATTCTGACTCGCTGTAACCCTTTTCCTGTATTTTTTTCCCTCTGAATAGAAAATATACAGAAGTGGTTTATGTTATTCCATTGATCAGGGGATGCTCTAGGACTGCACAACTTGCCCAAGGCTCGATGGGGTGGCCCAGTGGGGACTCAAACTGCCAACCTCTGGCTCTGCAGCCAGATATTTTAACCATTGAGCTATCCAGGAAGCACTGCTTTCACTCTGACATGGCCGAATGACAAGATCATGCCATCCTTTCCTCTGGCAAGCCAGAGACTCTCCAGTGGTAGGCTCTCCAGTGACGCAGGGGCGCATTCCCCAGCAAGGAAGTTCTGCCTAGTTTTTCTGAGGAACGCAGCCACTCATCAATCCCATTATTATACCACCGTGCAACAGCTGTAGTTTTCAAATTATAATTACCATCACATCTTTCCACTCCAGGCTGCTTACCAAAGCTCCCCATAGCTTTGTCAAATTGAACAATTCTGTCAGGTGCATGACTGAAAAAGTCACTTGCATTTTTTTTTTAAAAAAAAACTTACAACACATTGTACACTATTTTCTTCCCTCTTCTTTTCACAGAACCATCCCCTCGGTTGGCTGTACTGAATTGTTTGGCAGTCTAATGTGCACGTTCATACATTGGAGGTACTCTCTAAAGAGAGTTCTTGTTTATCGGTAATGAGTGAATTGCATGTCATCAAGTCAATTTGGACTCATGGAGACCCCTTGTGGGTTTTCTAGGTAGATAATAGAAGGTGGTGCTCAACTCCATTGACCCGAGGGCTGCGTGATGGAGTGAGCGCCTGGCTACTGAGCCAAAATCAGGTGGTTGATATGCTAACCTTGACAAACAAAAGGTCAGCAATTTGGGACCCAAGTATCGCACAATTGGGGTGAGCTCCCATCTTCTGTCCTAGCTCCTGCCAACCTCGCAGTTTGAAAGCAAGAAATTGCAAGATCTTAAATAGGGACCACTTCAGTGGGAAAGGTAAGAGCATTCCGTGTGCTCTGGTGTCTAGTCATGCCAGACCACATGATCATGGGAATATCTGCAGGTGCACATAGGGCTCCTTCTTTGGCCGTAAATGGATATGAGCACCACCCTCTAGAGTCAGACACAACTGGCTTTGGAGCAACGGACACCTAAGGTGTGTATAGGTCCGGTTGACATTCTAGAGTGCAGAATTATGGGATTTGTAGTCTAGAAAGACAAAATTCCCATCCTTAGTAACTCCCCTCTATTACAACAGAGGATTCAGTGAAACTACAATGTCCTATTTTCCTTCTACTTCTATTCCACGTTCTCCCTGATATTTTTTTTGGAGCAAAGTGAACGTTTGCTTTAAAGGAATTTAAAATGTATGGAATATATTAAAATATATATTCATTTTTAGCTAGTGTTTGTATACAAATATGCTCCCGTTTGAAAGTATTCCCTGAAGAGATGCAAATTATCATGTACTAGCTGATTTTGTTGTGAAAAACAAACTCAATGCAAATGGATTCCCCCGAGTTTCTAGCAGGAACAGACTGTTAAAAGAGATGAGTAATCGGAACGCTTATGAGAATTATCTCTGTTCACAAGCAAATCACCATTATGTGTACTGGTTTATTTTGAATAGGAGTACTTAACTGCAATACAATCCTTCAGTATTACTCGTACTGTATGTGTTTTCGTGTCAGAGATTATTCTGGGTTGAAAGGATTTTTGCTGGGGACACCGGAATGATGTTCCTTTCATGCCCCACATCTGTATCTCTCCACATTCACACAGCATGTTGTTGTCCACATGAAGCCCCCACTTGAACATGTTGGTCTTGCATTTAGGGGCTCTGACCCTCAGCCTATTCAGGGTCCTCCATGTGACACAGGGGAGGTCGAGTTCATTTAATGTTGTTCCATGTTCATCGAGTTCCTTCCTCCATCTTCTAATTTGATTTTGCTCTTCTGTACCCTCAAGAATGTTTGTTCTTACCATAAAGCTCTTCCTGGATCTGAATCGGTGGACTTGAGGCCATACCTGTCAAGTTTTGGATTTGGAAATAAGGGAAATTTCCCGGCAAATACGGGATACTTGACAGCTATGCTTATCCTGTGCTGCCCTCCAATGGTGGCAATAGAGCATTGCAGTCTAATAAGGGATGACGGCGGGAAAGAGGGTAAAATAAGGGGTTTTCCTGGCCAATAAGGGATACTTGACAGTTATGCTTATCCTGTGCTGCCCTCCAATGGCGGCAATAGGGCATTGCAGTCTAATTCATAAGGGATGACGGCAGAGAAAAGGGTAAAAAAGGGGGGGTTTCCCGGCCAATACGGGATACTTGACAGCTATGCTTATCCTGTGCTGCCCTCCAATGGTGGCAATAGGGCATTGCAGTCTAATTAATAAGGGATGGCGGTGGGAAAGAGGGTAAAATAAGGGGTTTTCCCGGCAAATACGGGATAGTTGACAGCTATGCTTATCCTTTGCTGCCCTCCAATGGTGGCAATAGGGCATTGCAGTCTAATTAATAAGGGATGGTGGCGGGAAAGAGGGTAAAATAAGGGGTTTTCCCGGCCAATACGGGATACTTGACAGCTATGCTTGAGGCAGATATCCATTCAGAGGATGTTGGGGGTCATTCTCTTGCGTACAGGTAGTTCTCTCTGTTACAGACTGATCACCCCTTTTCACTATTCTAATAATCATCTTATGACGGTAGCCATCACGTAGCTATTGTTGACAATGGGTTTCCATGTTAACTCCTCCATCGCAATAAGTGGTGACGACTGTGTTGGGTGGGTTTGTTTTAAGTTTGGCAATGAAAGACTGCTCATTACGGCAATTAAATCCTGTGGGTCTACCTGCCACCTTCTGAAATCATGACGTCTCTACTCATGCTTTATATTGAACGGAACAATGGAGAGTAGCAATTAGGTTGACGATGTTGATTACTATCTTCCTTATTCATAGGGGAGATACGTTTTCCATGGAGCAAAACTGATTCTCCAAAAAACAGCGCTGTCTGCATCTGCAGATGTTTCCGTGGACATGTGGCAGGTATGCCTAGACACCGGAGTGCATGGAACACTGTTTACTTTCCCACCTATTTATCTCCTTGCAATTTCTTGCTTTTGAACTGCTAGGTTGGCAGTCGCTGTGATAGAGACGGGAGCTCACTCCGCCGTACAGCAGTGGGTCTCAAACTGCTGACCTGTCGATCTTCTAGTCAGCAAGTTCAGCATCTTAGCCACTGAGCCACCACAGTCCCTACTCCAGAGTAGCCCCTGGGATATAAAAATTGGTTCATTAATCTGTGCTCATTGAACTCTATAGATACCCCTGAGTTCTCAACCTTTTTAAGCTGGGGCCCGGGTCACGCTCTCTCAGACAGCTTCGGGGGCCAGACGGCCGTTTTGCCCTTCCTCCATCACATGGCACTTCCTGGTGTGGTGGAGGCCGGAGCCCCCACATGAAATGGCACTGTGGGCCGCATCCAGGGTTGTTCTAACAGCTTCCTTCCCAAGTCCTTCCTTTCTGATCCATATCAAAGTCTGAAAACTAGCCGGGCTGGGATTCCATAACTAATCCTGACAATCTGAAGTTAGAACATAACTTGAGTGACCATCTTTGGTTACTGAAATCAAAATCCTCGGAAAGTTTGCTCAGAAGAAAGCCCTGCACCCGCCGGCTCAAGGAGTGCAAAAAGAGAGAGATAGCGTAGCATGAGAAGGGAAATCAAATTATTATTTTTCTTCTTCCTGATTGCAATTTGGTCTTAGGGGAACAAGAGGGGACTGGAATCAGAAAATTGAGCATACAGTAATTCCAATTTTCGGTCAAGAGAAAATAGAAAGAGGTGCAGGCTTCTGCCAGGGGGATGGGGGTGTCCGCTCAAGCCTCGCTCCAGAAGGAAGGTCGTCTTTGGCCTGAAGTGCTGTTAATGCACTTTTAATCAATAGAAATACATTGTCAAATGAGTGATAAGTTCAAGCAGACAGAACTAACAAGCGGCCTTGATCCAATTAAAGCACTTAGACAAATACGCAAGGAAAAATAAAATAAATTTAAAAATCTGGAAGAAAAAAACCCACTCAGTTTCAAAAAAATCTTGCTCGCATTTTATATCTCAAGCCAAATGCTACTGCACTTAACCAGCATGTACAAAATGTCCTTGCCAATAATGTGCTAAGCATGGCCAAGGCACATGGATGATTGACCTTTCCATCAGCTGAACTCTGTCGAAGCCAATTTTGGTTCTTCAGGTCAGCTCGTCCCGTCCTAGGGGGAAATGCAGGCTCAGAGTCGGCCAAGACACAAAGTACCTAGACCAGTGGTTCCCAATGTGGGGCTCATGCCCCACAGGGGGACCTCAATTCCCAGAAGCCTAAGTCAGTGCATTGGCTGATCAGTGCTTTGGGGGAATTGACTTAGGCTTCCGGGAACCACTGATTTACAGCTAAAGAGCCAGTACTATCTGTGTCTGCAGATGTTTCTGTGGTCATGTGGCAGGCATGACTAGTCACTGGAGTACATGGAATACTGTTATCTTCCCCACCAAAGTGGTATCTATTTATCCACTTGCATTTTTTTGTTTTCAAACTGCTAGGTTGGTAGGAGCTGGGACAGACAACAGGTGCTCACTCCATCGCGCAGCTCTCGGGTCTCAAACTGTTGGTCTCTTTTGCTGTATGAGCACCACCTTCTAGAATCAGACACAACTGGCCTTTGAGCCAGGGAGACCGTTACCTTTACCTTACCAATCTAATGCCATATATAGAGTCTCTATTCTAGTGATGGTGAACCTTGGCACTCCAGATGTTCTTGGACTTCAGTTCCCAGAAGCCCAAGTCCCTACGAATCCACATGAATGGGTTCACTGCATGTACGCCCACAGAAACTTGGGCTTCTGGGGATTGGAGTCCAAGAACACCTGGAGTGCCAAGGTTCACCATCATACCTCTATTGTGTCCCTGGAGCCCACCTTCAGACATACACACTCAAATGCAACAAATGTTAAGACATTGCGCTTGGTGAAGGAAACAGAAGTATTTGTTAGCTGCCCTCAGCTCTTGTGAGAAGGAGTGCCATATAAATTAAGTAAACAAGTAAACAGATATATTCTTTTCATCTTGGGTTTCTCTTCTGTGTCCTCATATCACCCCAAGGAATAGGCATGTTTGGAAATGGAAGTGGCAATCGCCCTTGAATGAGGAAGAGTTTGTGTGTGGATGAACAGATCAATCTAATGCCATACCCAACTGGCCAACCCTTTTCAACCCGATGCGAACCAGTCTGGCTTGTATCATTCATTAGCCAGAACTTCAATCCCCGTTGTTTATGTTTATGTTTATTCGACTTATACCGTGCCCTACTCAACACATGGCTGACTCATGGCCATCCCCTTCCCTATCTTAACAAGCTTTCCTTTTTTCCTTAGGAGAAAGTGTTGTGGGGTGGTTCTTTTCCAAGGGAGGAATCATGCTCTGATCATCATTCAAAGGACTGGATCCACAAGTTCACAATGCTTCGGCACTGCTACTTTCTGCTTATTCCGGAAATTTAAAATCATGAGGCTTTAATGGGATGTGCACTCAGGCTATCAACACCTCGCAAAATAGATTGCCTCGAATGGGAGCTGTAATAAAACGTTATTTGTCCCCAAGGCACGGAAAGCGTAGAGGAGATGGATGGAGATTGCCTTGTGAAATAGACCTCAAGCAGGATCACTTTTCTGTGCGCATCTTTCTCTGCGTGGCCTTTTTCTGACATTCCTCGGCGTTTTCTTTTATCTATCGTGTGCCTCAGTTGGTTCTTGGAGGAACCGTTAAGTAAACACAACTCACATCCCACTTTGACTGATGACCACTTTCCCCCCTGCGCCATTTGGAAATGGGTTCGGCTCAGAAAAAAACAGCAGCGCATAATTTTCTTTTGTTTCAGAATCGCATCGCTTTCCCTCAATGGCCTGCTTGACAAGTCTAGCACTAAAATGGAATTACCTTCTTGTGAACATCTGTGCTTCAAAACAAGGAGGGTTTGGATGAAAAGGTGAGGTGTTTCATGAATAGATCCCAAAACTGCCCTTAGATAGTTTAGGGCTGATACCCTGCTTCTTATTTAAAATGTCCTTTCCCCCCATAAGCAACACCCCAACCGATAAACCATCACATACACAAATTAACACTTGGTACAGTGAATGGTAAGTCTGTCCAGGTTGTCCTGCTGTCCGACTCTAGGGTTCAGTGCTCATCTCTGCTAGGATGGCAGGAGCGTGGAAAAAGACGGGAGCTCACTCCATCCTGTAGTACTCGGGTATTGAACTGCTGACCTGCTGCCTGCCAGTCAGCATCTTAGCCACTTGAGCCACTGCAGTAGTCATAGAGTAAACCATACTGTCAGCAACTCCAAAACCAATCATCAAGCGGTGGTTAACCAACCCTGAGGTTCGCCCCAGTTCACCAGAACCAGTAGCAGAAATTCTGGCTGTTCCCACCCACCCAAGTTATGAAATAAAGTAAAAGTAGTCCTAATTCAGATGCAACGCAGGGCTTTCCCCTGGCCATGCACACCATACCATGCCCACAGTGTGGTAGTAAAAATTTTTGGAGCCCACCACTGGATGGTTCCCAAGTGGATTAAACCCTACTTGAATCCCTCTTGATGGAGGGCAGCAGCTTCATCCATCCTGGCCAGGGGCTGAGGAGGACTTTGTGTGCCAAAAGGGCTCAGGACCAGAAAGTGGCTCGTGGAACTGGATCCGTGGTACTATGGGGTGGTCATGCTGCGATGCAGAAGGTTGGCAAGACCTGAAACAGACAATGTGATCTCACTCCGTCACCCAGTACTCGGGTCTCATACTGCTGACCTTCCAGTTGTCAAGTTCAGCATCTTAACCATTAACCCACCGCAGCCCCAATATACCTGCAGTACTTGTAACTAATTGCATCTAAGCTACGCAGCCCAATATATCAGCTCAGCATTCAACCGTGTCATTCTGCTATGGGTGTTCTCACTTCAGACTTGCCAGACAAATCTAATTTGGGATTAGTGGTTAAAAAAGAGATGGTTTTTCCTTCTTTCTCTCTGATCTCCCATGCAAAACTCTTTATTTGAATGATTAATTTGGCTTTTACTTCGTGAGCTTGTTTCCATTCCCAAATGATCGATAGAATCCATGCAACGTCCGTCGTGAATTTAAGTTTCACTATAAATTTCGGTGGTTGTCAATTTAAATACTTCCGCAAGACACAACCAGAGTGTCGCTGCGATGAATAATTGAGACATTATCCTAGGAAAAAATGACTTCTTAAATTATATTACACTAACCAAAGGAATGCAGGTTAATGACAGTTTCAGGCATAAAACTCCCATGAATGTGACATTAAAAAAAATAAATGTCAGTAAAATAGAATACATACAAAGTTTTATTGACCTGTCAGCTCACAAGTAAAAAAAAATTAATTCCGAGATAAATTGAGGGAGTAGACTTTATGGGGAATAAAACCTCCGCCCTGTAGCTGATGCCAGGCTGAGTAAAACGCCAAACTCGATGCAATTTTAACACCGTTTATAGTAAGCAGAGCATGTGCGAGTATGCCAGCTCTTAGCAGGAGACGTCTGATCTTATTAGACCCACTCTAAGCTATGCTAATTGGTATGAAAAGACGTCCAAGGTTGATCATCATGTTGGGGTCATTATCAGTGGCAGTAGAATATATCTGAAATACATTCGTTTTGCAAATGTTTCTTCGTCTGTAAAGGAAACCTGACCCCACCTGAAGAAGCAGCGCCATAATAAGGGGTTTTGCTTTTACCTGGGAAAATGAACAACGTGTCTTGTAGCCCTTGCTTTCAAAAGGAGAAAAGGCAACCCATGTTTAGGGAGGGAGAACTGAATGAAGAGCGAGGCTTATTATCTGCTGTTCACAAATAACCCTATTTCTTTTATTTATTTTTAAAGCAACAACATCAAACGCCATCGGACAAGTCAGATTAGGTGCACTTGCTCCGCTGATAACGCATAATCTCCTTAGCAAATGCTGTTGTGGAGGAGTTTTGCGCCATCTCTGCAAGGTTTGCTTGCGTTCTCGTGCGCGATGACTTTGCGACCTTCTCCGGCGCAAACCGTACGAGCTGCCTCTTCTGCAGCAGGATGGATCTGTAGCAGCTGTGCTACTATAGGGAGGAAGTAGGACATCATTTTTTAAACTCTGCTTTACCCCATGACCATACAAGAATGTGAGACCCACTCGGAAGTGAGTCTCCATTGCCTAAGTGCAGACTTCAATTCCCAGAAGTCAAAGTCAACTCCCCAAAGCATTGATCAGCCAATCTACTGACTTAGGCTTCTGGGAATTGAAGTCCCCACCATGGGGTGTGGTCCCCACATTGGGAACCACTGTGTTAGTGTAGTACAATGATGGACCCCATGACCTCGGGAGGTGGCAAGCGCTTCAAAGTTGGAGGCACGGAAGAGAAAATTGGACAACCACTGATTTGCTTTAATTTGGATTATTGCAGGGGGTTAGACACAATGGTCTAAAACAAGGGTGCTCAAACTATAAGCCAAGGGGGCAGATCTGGCCCCCAACACCAATTCATCCAGCCTGCACCACTCTTGTCCCACCCGGAAGTGTACAGGCATGTTTTACTTATGCTTCCAGGTGTGACAAGTACAGCATGGGCTGGGTGAATTGGTGTCAGGGGCCAGATCTGGCCCACGGGCCATAGTTTGGGCACCCCTTTTTTAAGCATAGAAAATGGCAGCCTAAAATCTTTTTCAACCTGTTGCAAAAACACCTGTTGCAAAACAAATAGCAAGGCGCGTTTTACTTCTGCTCCCAGTGGGAGGAACCACATGACTGGCCCGCTGAGCCACATGACCGGCCCGTGGCCCCAAAAGTTTGGGCACCCCTGGTCTAAAAGGCCTCTTAAAACTCAGTTAGTCTATGAGTCTGTGCAACAGAGAGCTACCTAACTGGCTTCGTTTAGTTTGAGTGCTGGGAGACCTGAGTAGTGAGTACCTACCATCGGTACCCATAACTCAAAACCCGCCACACTGGCTAAAAATCGGTAAGCACGACAAAAGAAAATTAACCGTGATGTATTTGGCCATAATGCATTCTTTGCATGTTTCACGGATTGCAGTCGCTGCAAGATGACGCCGCTCCCATTAGAAAACTGTCTCGCTGTACAACAATAGATTATTTCCCACAGACCATAAAGCAAGACATTGCAATTGGTTTGAGCAGTAGAGAGATTAACTCAGCGCCTGGAACTAGTCTTTGGGCACATAATAAAATGCCGAAGGTGCCATCCTTATACCTTGTAAATATGCCCGTCTTGTTCTCAGAGAAATGGGGGTGATTATGAGAGCAAAAGATTAGAGTTCGGGGCTCCATTCATTTTAAGACAACGTATCTGGGAAAACTCCCTGAGCGGACCCATGGCGGATCAAAATGTGCAGCGCATTACAAGAGTGAGAATGTTGTTCTTTCTCTTTCTCCGAGGGGGGAAAACTGTATTGTTTCATGAATTACTCACTTTCATATTCTGGCTGCTAGCTTGGTGGTGCGCACCTCTCTCATAAAAATAATTTTCAATGTGAAGCCAAGAGAAAGAAGAAGGAGACAATCTATAAATTCATGGAGGGTAGGGAGAATCTTCCAGCTAGGAGCTGCGGATAGAAGTACAGGCAATTATAGCTAGCAAAGGGCAAAATAAATTCAAAGTTATTTACCCTTTAAATGTGCTGGACAGTGTATTAAAATGCTATATGCCTCCAGCTTTTGTCTGGCCGGACATCTCATTATGGTAATGGAGTAGACCGTATAGCCAGTGACTCAATGCCGAGTCCCTAAAGAGGCCAATGGCTATGGGCGGATGAGCCCCTTTAGGTGGAGTGGTGGTCCCCCTCAGTGGGAGTTCGAAAGCCGGAAATTGCAAGTAGATAAATAGGGACCACTTCGGTGGGAAGGTAAACAGTACTGTGCATGCTGGTGTCGAGGCATTCCTGCCACATGTCCACGGAAATGTCTGCAAATGCAGACAGCGCTGGTTCTTCAGCTATGAAACCGACATGAGCAATGAACCCTAGAGCGGGATACGACTGGCTTTTGAGCAAGGGCGACCCTTTACCTTTACCTAGACAGCCTCTCAGGGAGAATGACTAATGGAGGCTACTTTGGATGGTGTAAACTTTGTTAAGTTCTTCATTTTTTAGAGTTTTTAGAGTTTTAGAGTTTTTAGAGTTTTAGAGTTTTAGAGCTTTTTAGGGGTTAAATGTGTATATGTGGGGTGGGAGTATGTTGATAATTTTGTATAGTTGTATTTTGTTTAGGTTTTTGTTGGGTTGATAAGTGTTTTTCCCCCCAATCTCGTAGTTCTGTGCAGGACAATGACAATAAAGATCTATCTATCTATCTATCTATCTATCTATCTATCTATCTATCTATCTATCTATCTATCTATCTATCTATCTATCTATCTATCATTTCACAAACCTATGGGTCAAATTTCATTGTGCGTATGAATCTTCTCTTTCCACAAAACTAAGTTCAGCACCTTGGAGAGCTCCTTTGCCCTTCAGACCAGAGTGGACTCATCACACCGGCAAAACTGGAGGGATAATGCACATACAGAGAAGCTGGCTTCTTTTTCTTGTGCTGTATCTGATTCCAAATATTGGCGATTGTCATTGCAATCAGCCATTAATGCCGAATATAATGCAATGGCCCTCCATCTTTCTGCATTGCAGCATGACCCCCGTACCATGGATCCAGTTCTGCATGTTGCATGACCCTTTTGGCACACAAAGTCCTCTTCAGCCCCAGGCCAGGATGGATGAAGCTGCTGCCTTCCATCAAGATGGACTCAAGTGGGGTTTAATCCACTTGGGGACCATCATCCTTCCCTGTGGACTTCGCCACCCAAGACTGTAAATCCTCAGGGTGGTCAGGTTAGTTAACCATCCCCTGATGATCAGCATTGAGTCGCTGCCAGTAGGGTCTACTCTATGACCATAGCAGGATGATAACTAATACAAAGACAGTAAGATGGGGATCATTTGCTCTAAGCATGTTATTCAAGCAAAATTGAAGCAAATTCCAGGTCCCTGGTGGCAGCTGTCTCCTTGATGTATGGGTTTTATATTTTGAATTCCAGCAAAGTAGCTATGTTTTGCTATTTAAAGACCAGTGGAATGATCCATATGTGTTCTATTCCCTCAAGTGACGGAGAGAAAATTATCTGATTGTCAGTCCTGCTTTAATGAAAATACCTATAACAGCGTGTGAAAACTGAATATTTAACTCGTTCGGGATTTTATTTGTCTGACTCTTAGCATTGCCAGTTAATAAAAGTTGAGGTGTAAAATGCTTCTGGCTCAATGCTAATCCGATTACAGGTTGGAGGAACGCAACTTCCCTTTATAAGCTGATATGGTGACTTTAAGGAGTACATTTGTCAAAAATGGTATTGATTTTTTTGCTACGGGGAAAGCACACCAGGAAGATCGAAGAAGTTCATTTCTCTTCCTTAGCTTCCTTGCCCACACAAATGAACAGTACTGGATAGATAGATAGATAGATAGATAGATAGATGGATGGATGGATGGATGGATGGATGGATGGATGGATGGATAGATAGATAGATAGATAGATAGATAGATAGATAGATAGATAGATAGATAGATAGATAGATAGATAGATAGATAGATAGATAGATAGATAGATAGATAGGTAGGTAGGTAGGTAGATAGATAGATAGATAGATAGATAGATAGATAGATAGATAGATAGATAGATAGATAGATAGATAGATAGATAGATAGATAGATAGATGGATGGATGGATGGATGGATGGATGGATGGATGGATGGATGGATGGATGGATGGATGGATTGAATGGATATTAATTGATTCATCTTATGAACTTATCAATACTATCTGATAATTTAATTAAAAGAAGCATTGTTTACAGAAGTTAACTTTCACCAGTATATGCCTAAATGCCTACCTAATGTAGAGCCAAATACCTCACAGTTTGTGTACCACAAATAGGGGGGGGACTGATTTTATAAAAGAAGTTTGGGATTTTCCACCAGACTCCCCCGCCCCACAAAGTACAAAGACCAATTTATCCGAGATCACAATTTTTTCTTCCCCCTTAATCATCCTCCCTCCCCCCCCCCTCATTCTGGCGGATGAAAAACCTTTCCATCGAGAGGGGACATTTGGTTTATTAAAAGGGAGATCAATATTAATTTTCTCTAGCGTCAAGTTACACCGTTTGCAGGCTTTTGCAATCGGTTTCTTCACCTTGTAGGCTTCATCTATTGATGACGATAAATGGCAAGACACTGTTTGTCTCTTTGGTTCCTTTTGCAACTTATTTTCTGTGTCAGATGCTAATGGATCTGTTCATATTCACAGATGACAACTCTGGAATAATTCAAAAGCAAATTAACGTAGTCTGTAGATTGCGGCGATATGAGCACTGGCTTTAAATGGGAATCAGATACATTCAGCTTGCTGAGGAGGTCGATCAAGGTCTGTCAATAAGGCCATGGAATGGTGCACCATGGAAATGAGATGTCTGAGGAAGGCTGCTGGAGTGACTGGAAGGGATGAAATCAGGAATGAGGTTATAGAGGAAAGAATTGGAACAGAACCAATCTTGCACTACATACAGAGACCACAAATAAAGTGGTTTTCCAGTTTGGAGAGACTGTCTTTGACTTACAAGGCATATGAGGAAAGGTGAGAAGGACAAAGACCATGAGGAAGACCCAGAGGAAGGTGGAGAGATGGCATCAAAGGAAATATGACAGGGACACCAAATAACACCTAGAAATGCCAGAAGACACACAATGGGGTGGTGGTGGAGGAGGAGGAGGAGACGACTTGTAAATTTTCTTCTTGAAAAATATCTAGAAACTGCTGCTATTTAAGAGGTACATCCATGACTTTAAAAGTCAGAATTCAACTACATTTGTTACTGTGAGTTATTACTAAGGACCCAGTAAGGGAAATGAACCAATTCATTCTGAGCTTTACCGTCTATATGTGTTTTATCATTCAGCCCAATGACTGTGTCCTTCCCCGCGTTTTGCACAATAAATATTCCCTTAGTGAGCAATCAAAGCCTCTGATGCCGTAAATAAATTCATGTCATTGGAAGTATTTATGGTGTGGGGCAAACTAAACAGCTGATTTAAATTCACAAAACTTGCTTTGCGAGATTTTCTTTCCTGTCCTTACCTGCCCCTGATCACATTTCTTTGGATTTCCAAAAATGGTGAGTGCAACCAATGGAAAACAACATTATTTAGGTTCCTTGTGATCGGATACCCTCAGAATCCCTTACACTCCAAGGTAAGCATGCTGTCTTAGGGACTGAGTCTTATAAAGTTGGGGACTGGGTCTTCTAAAACACTAAAATAGCAATGCTTAGGAAAGTTATATTTTGGAACAGTGGTTCCCATAATCCTAAAAAAGCCAGCAAGCTAGCTAGTACGTTTGGGGCGCTGTCACCCCAGTCCCAATTAAATATGTGCAGTTGAGTAGAAACTGTGGCTACTGTGTATGTGTGACACAGAGAGAGAAGTCTGCCCAGGTTATCCTGCTATGGTAATAGAGTAGACCATTAGGATCTAAGATCACTGCAGATGGGGATTGCAGCCGTGAAATAAAAAGGCGACTGATTCTTGGGAGACAAACTATGAGAAACCTGGGGAACATAGTGAAAAGTAGAGACATCGCCTTGCAAACCAAAATTCGTATAGGTCAATCTTAGAAGAAATCAACCCTGGTTGCTCATTGGAAGGTCAAATAGTAAAGATGAAGATGAAGTACTTTGGACATCAAATGAGAAGAGAGGACTCACTTGAGAAAGCCTTGGTTCTGGGAAAGGTGGAGGGCAAAAGAAGAAGGGGGCGGCCAAAGGTGAGATGGCTAGATTGTATTGACGACACAATGGGCACAGAGCTGGGTGGGCTGAGGAGGATGGTGCTGGACAGAGGGGCCTGGAGGACAATGGCCCATAGGGTCGCAAACGGTCTAAATCGACTGTGCAACAACAACATACTACCAGTGACTCAACACCAAGTGTCAGGTGGCGGTTAACTAACCTGACAACCCTGAGGACTAACATCCTGAAGTCCACAGGGAAGGGTGATGGTCCCCAAATGGATTAAATCCCACTTAAAGCCCTCTTGATGGAGGGCAGCAGCTACTGGCATGGGGCTGAGGAGGGCTTTGTGTGCCAAAAGGGCTCAGGACCAGAAAGTGACCCACAGAACTGGATCAGAGGTACAGGAGTCACGCTAGGATAGAAGGCTACTGCATTATATTCTCAGGACAGTCTTCATGGCTAATCACCATGATGATCACCAATATTTGGATTTAGATATGGCAGAAGAAAAAGGTGTGTGTGTGTGTGTGTGTGTGAAAGTGCTCTCACAAACAACCACTTCTTCTTCTTCTTCTTCTTCTCCTTCTTCTTCTTCTTCCTCCTGTGCATATCTGATTCCAAATATTGGCCATCCTCATGGTGATCAGCCATGAAGATTGTCTTGCCAATATAATGCCATGGCCTTTCATCTGCCTTCCACATCGCAGCATGACACCCATGCCACTGATTCAGTTCTGGTCCTGAGCCCTTTTGGCACGCAAAGTCCTCCTCAGCCCCAGCCCAGGAGTGATGAAGCTGCTGCCCTCCATCAAGAGCGATTCAAGTGGGATTTAATCCACTTGGCGTCCATCACCCTTCCCTTTGGACTTTGTCACCCACGTCTTCAGGGTTGTCAAGTTAGTTAACCACCGCCTGACACTCGGTCTTGAGTCACTAGCAGTGGCATCAAACAAACATACCCATACAGGTGCAGACATAAATACAGATACATCCAAGACATTGATTCCCACCCCCACCCCCCAGTCCTCCTCTCGTCTCCACTATGCAAACTGAAATGACTACTTAATTTTAATTAAAGTTCCATATCATTTCGTATGCGATAACCCAGGGTTATTCATACAAAGACCCGGAAGCTGATTTGCTGAGTCAATGAAGAATGACCCTTTATATGTGCAGATATCTCTGGAATGCAAATTTGAGGCTCATCATGAAAGTTGCGTTTCCAAATTCAACAGTTCCTTACTATTAGATGATGCTGGGTTGCATCCTCTGTCACGGAAGATAGCACTAGCATCGTTGGCCTTTAAATATTCGGGTTCTGACACAGGCAAGCATGCTTAGCTTATCTCCAGCCTTAAGAGGTCGCTACTTTTTACTGAAGCCTAGAAACGAGAGAGGGCAAAACGGATCATCCTTGGTCTGCTTGGAGATGCTGCCAAAGCAATATTTAATGCGCTTTGGGGAAATTATAGGGGAAAGACTATTCTGAGATGAATAATTCAAGCAGCAGTTATGCATGTCTTTTGCCTAGCCATGTCGGGACCATCTGGAAGTTTTCTTTTCTGGAAACTCTTCCTGGCACAGATGGACCTGCCTTTTAATGCTAGCATGGAAACACAGTGGAGTAGAAACACATCATGTGGGGTGAAGAACGGGCTCAGCCTGAAAGAAGGGAAGACGCCAATTTGGGACGGTCTCCTTAACATGTTTTCAACATTCCCCATATGACTGAGGGCCCCTATGGCTTGGAAGGTAAAGGTAAAGGTCGCCCTTGTTCGAAAGCCAGTCGTATCTGACTCTAGGGTTCAGTGCTCCTCTGTGTTTATAGCCTAACAGCCAGCGCTGTCTGCATCTGCAGGCGTTTCCATGGACATGTGGCAGGCATGACTAGACACCGGAGTGCACAGAACGCTGTTTACCTTCCCACCCAAGTGGTCTCTATTTATCTACTTGCATTTTCGTGCTTTCGAACTCCGAGGCTGGCAGGAGTGGGGACAGAGACGGATGCTCACTCCGTCATGCAGTACTTGGGTATCGAACCCTGACCTTCGCTTGGGAACCCCTGCGTTAAGTACATCCTTACCCTTCTCTGCTTAAACACATAAGTTGTCTTTTAAAAACAGAAATTAGAAGTCAGTCAGGGGGTCTCCTAATGATCTAATTTAATAAGTAACACATTCTATCTGATGGATTCTTGTTAGAACAGCTTTTCTCCAGATGAACATTAACAATGTCTTCTGGTCTTTTTTAAAATAGCAATTAATGGCAAGAGTTCTTGACCTGGTGCATGGCTACCATAATTAGGAGAAAGTCTAATAAATGGAGGCAGGCTATTTATGGGCTGCGTGATTCTCACAACACAGAGACACAAAAGAACCGCTGGGTTTTGGAGGACGAGTGGCTGTGTGCATTAGACGATGGATAGAGAATGACTGTTTCTTGAAATCAAATAGCTGTTCAAATGCAGTATCGGACTATGCAGGGTAATAATAATAATAATAATAATAATAATAATAATAATAATAATAATAATAATAATAATAATAATAATAATAATAATAATAATAATAATAATAATAATAATAATAATAATAATAATAATAATTTCATGTCAGACATTATTCTGGGCTGAAAGGATTCTTGTGGAAGAAACTCCACTCAGGAAATGCCCAAATGAGGCTCCTTTCATGTCCCCAAGAGCATGAACATAGACTGACGCTCAATCCATCATGCAGTACCCGGGTCTTGAACTGCAGACTTGCCAGCCTTCCAGCTAACAAGGCGAGCTTCTTAACCACTGAGCCACCACAGAAATGAGTAGGCGGAAATAGAGCCAGGAGAAAGACTTCTCCTCGCCTTGGCCTTGATCTCAAGATGTAAACAACTATAGGGCAACTAATGAATTCAACATTGAGTGATGTGAAAGGTACATTCCTATCACACACACACACACACACACACACACACACACACACACACACACACACACACACACCACTTTTAATCAAAGCCCTTTGTTTCCGAGCTAATGAAAGGTGGACCCTCTCCCGGCCTTCATTTTGGCAGCTGTTCCCTCTGTCATTTTACGCTTTTATCAACGCCAGGACATCCAAGAAGAATTTAAATAGAAACCGTGATAAGAAACAATACATCCCCTGCCAATGAATCACTCTGAACCATCCTGGTGTCTCAGGGGAGGCTTGAAGGCAGATGCAAGCGGCAGATTGATCCGGCTCTGAAAGAGCTCGGAATGATGCTTGGGAAAGTTTTGTTTGCCTGCTTCAGGTTAATGTCATACAACATAATCAGAGTTTCAAGGGGCTGGGGTGGCTCAGTGGTTAAGAAGCTCGCCTTGTAAGCTGGAAGGCCGGCAAGTCGGCAGTTCAAGACCCGGGTACTGCATGATGGTCTGAGCACCCGTCTCTGTCCCAGCTCCTGCCAACCTAGCAGTTTGAAAGCAAGAAATTGCAAGTAGATAAATAGGGATGTCTTTGGTAGTAAAAGATCTTGGGGACATGAAAGGAGCATCATTCGGGCATCCCCTGAGTGGAGTTTCTCCAGCAAAAATTCTTTCAACCCAGAATAATTTCTGACATATTATTATTATTATCCGAGTTTGAATATCCACTTATCTTCAGGGCAGAAAGATCTTTTAATACCACAAGGCTCACTCGTTTTGGTCAGCCTAACTTTTCCAGGGGCCGTGGTGATTTAGCGGTTAAGATGCTGAGCTCGATGACCAGAAGGTTGGCAAGTTAGTAGTTCGATACCCGAGTGCTGCATGGCAGAGTGAGCGCCCGTCATCTGTCCCAGCTGCTATCAACCTAACAGTTCAAAAGTGAGAAATTGCCAGTAGATAAATAGGTACCACTTTGGTGAGAAAGGTAACAGTGTTTTGTGTGCTTTAGTCATGCCTCCCATAAGACCACGGAAATATCTGCAGATGCAGACAGCACTAGGTCACACTCTCTGTCAGCGTTGATGCCCATTTTGCCTGCCTGCACAATGGGGGTGGCCATTTTTGCCCCAACAGCTTCAAAAGGGGTGGCCATTTTTGTTTCTTGAATGCCTGCCACACATGGCAATTCCTTATGTGGTGAAGGCGGTGGGGGGGCCCACATGAAATGGTGTCATGGGCTGCATCCGGGCTCCGGGCCGTAGGTTGAGAACCCCGATCTATAGGAATCCCGGTCTCTGCAAATTATGTCTGTCCATTCATGATGTCAATGCTAGTAAAACTGCTATCACATTAAAGTAAATGCTCGTTGCCCTTCAGCACATTGTATTGATGCAGAAGGAGTGAAAAGAACTCATCGGCAAAATAGCTGTCTCTGCTGCCCAGCCGATGTCTGCGAGTATCTCCCATTAAATTGGAGAAACAATTCCGTTGTATGAAATGTAGCTCTTTGATAGAGGGAAAGATTGGCCTTTTTAATGTGAGATGTGCTCTCTGTCTATCAGTGTTGGAGTCTCTCTTGCCAATAAATTTTTGCCAATCACTTGGTTCCAAATACTGGGAATGGAGGGATGTTCCTCTAGCTGTTCTGCTGTATACAAATCTGAATATTGGCAGTCCTCATGGCAATTAGCCATGAAGACTATCCTTAGAATATAATGCAGTGGCCTTTCATCTGCCTTCCGCATCGCAGCATGACCTCCACAATACCACTGGTCATGTTCCATGAATCACTTTGTGGTCCATCCCCATCAAGATGGATTCAAGTGGGATTTAATCCACTTGGGGACCATCACCCTTCCCTGTGGACTTCGGCACCCAAAGCCATTGGTCCTCAGTTGTCAGGTTAGTAAACCTCCACATTGAGTCGCTGGCAGTAGGGTCTACTCCAATGATGGCCAACCTTGGCACTCATTCCAGGTGTTCTTGGACTTCAGTTCCCAGAAGCCCAAGCCAGCACCCCTGCGATTAAGACACTGACTGGAAGATCAGCAGGTCAGCAGTTCGAGACCCGAGTGCACAACGGAGTGAGCACCCGTCTCTTTTCCCAGCTCCTGCCAACCTAGCAGTTTGAAAGCAAGAAATTGTAAGTAGGTAAAGAGGTACCACTAGGGTAAACAGCATTCCGTGCACTCTGGTGTTTAGTCATGCCTGCCCAATGTCCATGGGAACATCTGCAAAGGCAGACAACACTGGCTCTTTGGCTATAAAGCACTGAACCCTAGAGTCGGATACGACTGGCTTTTGAGCAAGGGCAAACTTTGCCTTTACCTAAGGGCAGAAAGAGGCCTCGTTTTGTTCAGAGGATGGGAGTGGAGGAAAAATAGATAATGTTGATAATATTATGGACTGGATTATGAATACATCACCTGTTCAACTAGGAGAAGGATGTTCATCCAAATCAGCATCTGGCCCACTGCCATTCCCCGGCTGCATTCATGATGTGAGGAAGGGTGGGGGGGTGGCATATTCCCTAACTGTTTGTGCAGTCAAAAATGTAAAGTGAACTTAATGAAAGAGGAATAATTGACAGGAGTAATTAAAGCCAGGGAGATATGAATACAAGCACTGAAGGGCATGACAGATGCATCGTCTTCATAGCTTGTCAAAATACTCACCGTGACTGACAGAGAGACCGGCTTCAGGGAGAAGACCGAACGGAAGGCAGAAGATTTACGCTCTGCAGTTACTCACTTATGGCAAAAGCTTGGATAATTGTTTAAAGCGCAAAATTAAAGGTGTTTATTATTTATTATTTATTTATTATTTAAATTTATATCCCGCTCCACTCAACCCACGGCCGACTCAGAGCGGCTAACAACATATTAAGATACATACTGTTACAATAAAATGATGCAAAAACACAATAATTAATCAGTACAATTACAGAAAAACAATAATCACAATAATACAATATCAACCCTCCAACCCTCCAATATTGTTGTAGAAATAGCGGTGTAGCAGCCACCGCCGATGAAAGGTGTTGCAAAATGTGGCGTAAACTGCGGTGGCTCAAGTGGTTAAGATGCTTAACTTCCTGAATGGAAGGTTGGGGTTTGATTCCCTGGTGCTGCGTGACAGAGTGAGCTCCCGCCTCTGTCCTAGCTCCTGCCAACCTAGCAGCTTGGAAGGAAGATATTGCAAACAGATAAATAGGAACCACTTCCAGTCATGCCTTTAAATTCCAGACTAAGCACCAGAGTTGGATGCATTGCTTCTCATCTTTCTGACCCCAGTCTTTATCGTAACAAGGGCCCCAGCATCCAGTACTGTGGGCAATGTAGCATAAATTGGTTTCCCTTTCCAGCACCACTGCCCTAAAGAGCAGACTTCGCTGCACATTTAATTTGTTCTGCACAGAACGCAACTTGCTGCAATCTCAAGTTCCTTCCTTTGCAGGTATTTAAGGACAGAAACTGACAGTATCGACAGAAACCAATCTAAGTCGGCAAAGTGAAAGACTGACATTGGTGGAGAGAAGGGTTTGCTTTGGAACGCCGAATTTCAAGCAGGCAATTTTCCCCCTGAAATTTATTTCTCTATTTATTCTCTTATCATGCGCTTCTTATGGCCAGGCCCAGGTGAGAAATTTAGAAAGGGGCAGACTCCAAAAAGAACGTCATGCTTTATCGGAAATGTAAATGCACATGCAAAGTTTGTAGCATGGTCTGCCTGTGAAATATCAAAGAACTCACTCTCCTGCTGCTTGTGGAGAGAACCATTTGGCACACAGCTCAACGTATGAGAGGAGGACATTTCAGAATATTTGCAGTACAGCTGTTCTGCATTTTGATGGAAAGATCAACACCGATAGGTTTTCCTCCCCTGCTTTATCTAGATCTATAAGACAGAGGTGTGAGTTTGTATGTGCACTAAAGGAACCCACACCCCTGGACCAATGATGCTGAAATTTGGCACATACATACCTCGCACATGCAAGATCAGCACTGTGGGGGTCCCAAAACCCATTTAGGGGTATATGCCCCCCAACGTGGGACGTAAAGGGGACACCCCCACTGACAGGAAAAATAGCAATGAAACAGCAGTACTACGCATGTGCACCGCAACGAAACAGCAGTACTGCGCACGTGCACCAGTGCCTGCTTTCTTCCTTTAAAGAAAAAAACCCGAGCAAGGCCGGGTAATTGGCTAGAGCAAAAGAGTTGAAAAGGCCCCAAGAATCATCTAATGCAACCCACTACTGATGCAGAAAATCCACATGTACCCATTCATAGAAGGGATATATCCAACAGAGTAGACGTAAATAAGGAGCTTTCCATGTTCGGGTTGATGACCACTAAAGCGGTGGTTCATTCTGGACCTTTAGTACTTTGTACTTCAATTCCCAATATCCTGTGCTGACTTGAGATTCTGAGAGATGAAGTCTGAAAGCATCTAGAGCTGTGATGGCCAACCTTGGCACTCCAGGTGTTCTTCGACTTCAATTCCCGGAAGCCCGTCAGCACTCCTGCTGATCATGGCTTCTGGGAATTGAAGTCCAAGAACACCTGGAGTGCCAAAGTTGGCCATCATTGATATACTAGATCATGATTTTTCAGTCTTGGGTGTTCTTGGACCTCACTTCCCAGAAGCCCATGTCAGTACACCTGCCGATCGTGGCTCCCGGGAATTGAAGTCCAAGGATATCTGGGGACCCAAAATTGAGAAACCCCGATCCTAGAGAACATGGGTTAAGAACCATAGGCCTAGAGCAGTGTTTCCCAACCTTTGGATTTTGGACATCAGTTCCCCCAAAACAATGATCAGCCAATGTACTGACTTAGGTTTCCGTGGAGCCTAAACACTGGTCTAGAGAAAAACCAAACATCTACTGAACACACCGCCTTTTTTTTTTAAAGTACTCTTCAAGTTCTGTTTTAAAAATTGACAGAAAGAGCTGAGATGTTTTGTTTTAAAATGTGAGGAAATGATAATCTGAATTGGATCCCCGTCAGGATGGAACTCACGTCGGCGACTTTGGCTACAGTGCAGCAGTTTAACCAGTGCGCCACCACAGCTCTGTAATGGAAAGGTCATGGTTTCCCTTGCTCAAAAGTCAGTTGTGTCTGTCAACGTTTGACCCATTAAAGAGGGGGAGACTGCCTGTTGACCCCTAAATCCTTCCATCACAATGGGGACACCATGATTCTTCCTTTAAAGCAGGGGTTCCCAACTTTTTTCAAGCCGGGGGCCGGGCCACACTCCCTCAGTCAGCTTCAAGGGCCAGATGGACATTTTGCCCTGCCTGCACAACGGGGGTGGCCATTTTGTCCCAACAGCTTCAAAGAGATGGCCATTTTGTTTCTCGAATGTCCTTGGAGGAGTGGGGGGCCACATGAAATGGCACCTCAGGCCAGATCTGGCCCATGGGCCTTAGGTTGGGAACCACTGCTATAAAACAAGCTTTTAATAACCATATTGGGTATAAAAGCTATGCTGTCTCTGAGCTCTTTGTCACTGTATTTTAAACGTGTTTTTAAGGTGCTCTCCTTGTTTTTAGATGATTAATTTTTATACGACTGGAGGTTTTAATTGCCTTTTAATTGGACGATTTATTGTGCTTTTAACTGCATTTGTAGCTTAATGATTGCATGCCACCTTGAGTCTCCATTTATGGGAGGAGAGCAGCGGTAGAAATGATATAAATAAAGTAAAATGGTCACTCACAGTTCGAAAGCAAAAAATTGCAAGTAGATAAACAGACACCATTTCGGTGGGAAGTTGTCTAGTTGTGCCTGCCATATGTCCACAAAAATGTCTGCAGATGCAGACAGCACTGGCTCTCTGGCTATAAACGGAGATGCACACTGTCCCCTAGAGTTGGACACAACTGACTTTCATAATAATAATGGTTGAAATATATACTGCCCCATAGGTGGTGGGCGCATTTATTACTTATTACTTATTATTATGTAGTTATGTATTTTTGCTATGTATTTTTAAAAGTTGCTTATATGTGTGGTTGCTGTTAGTTGTATGAATAGTATTATAGTACAGTTAGGGTTAGAGTCATGATTCAGCAAGGAGTCTGCACATTGGTAGACATCTCTGCGACACTCTGCACATTGGTAGACATCTCCGTGACACATCAAGTCCATTTCCATGCAGTTTTTTTTAGCCATTAGGATATCACGTCACGCACTGGCTAGGCAGACCTTCCAGGTTTCTACAAAGATGGCCAACGGTTACAATGAAGCAAATGGCTAAGTTTAGCAACCAAGAGTGATAAAGCGGTTCAAGGACGGGCAGGATCTGTACTCGATCCTCCCAGACTGCAGGACACATAATAACGGGCTGAAATTACAGGAAGCCAGACATAGGCTGAATATCAGGATACACTTCCTAACTGTTAGAGCAGCATGACAATGGCATAGCTGTCAAGTATCCCTTATTGGCCGGGAAAACCCCTTATTTTACCCTCTTTCCTGCCATCATCCCTTATTAATTAGATTGCAATGCCCTATTGCCGCCATTGGAGGGCAGCACAGGATAAGCATAGCTGTCAAGTATGCCTTATTTGCCGGGAAATTTCCCTTATTTCCACATCCAAAACTTGACAGGACAATGGAGCCGATGACCTCAGGAGGACATGGAGCACTCCGACATTGGAAGCATTCAAGAGAGAATTAGACAACCTTGTCAGATTTGCTTTGATTTGGATTCCTGCCTTGAGCATGGAGTTGGACTCTTATGGTCTCATGGGCCCCTTTCCCAACTCAATTATTCTGTGAATCCTCTGGATTTGTGAGGTCCATGTGTGACAATCTGGTGCAGGAGTTAATCTTTTAAAGCCGGGGGCCGGGTCACGCTCCCTCAGACAGCTTTGGGGGCTGGACGGTCATTTTGCCCTTCCTCGACCACATGGTGTGGTGGAGGCGGTCGGGGGCCACATGAAATGGTGCCATGGGCCACATCCAGCCCACAGGTAGAGAATCCCTGATCTAGCGTGACCTTGATGCATTTGTACAAATCTGAGGAGCTAAACAAGGTTGCATTGAAGCCCCTTCAACTCTTTTCACACATTTGTGTCTTTTCCCATTTGGAAAAGAAGTCTGTCTTCCTGTTTCAGATGACATTTATTAAAATCCCCCTTAGGATTTTAATTACTCCTCATTTGAGTTGTCTTTCTTGTGCAAGGAAAGCATCTCATTCGAGATTTATTATCAGTCCTCCCTCCCCTTCCTTTTCTTTTGGCGCATAGCAGCCTTTTTCTTAAAAGAAAACAAATCAGGACAATCGTAGAACTAAATATCTTCCAATATATTTTTTTTCCCTCTCCTCTTCCCCTCTTATTTCTTCATTACTTGAGATAAAGTAGTATTAATGGGAAAGTATGTTCTCTGGCATTCACAAGGAAGTTGCTGATAAAAAAAACCCGTCAGAAGATGGTGAGTTTAAAAAGGATAGATATCCCTTCTGTAAGAAACATAAACATTGCAAATGCATGGCATGCCATTGGTGACTGCTATCTGTAAATGGTCTTTTAAAGATAGCTATTTCGAATGGGATACTGTTGAGAAGCTATGAGATGGTTTTCAAAAAAGATTGCACAGTTCTAATGATGAAGGTAGTTTAATCTCTTATTCCACCTCCTCCTCTGGGGGGGGGGGGAAACTTGCTTCAGAATTTATTTATTTTTTTCCTCCAGGAAAATTGGAAATATGTATATCAATAGACTGTCCCAAGGACCTTTTAAAGCTCCATTTATTCCTGGGCTGTCTGCAGATTCCTGGATCCAGTTTGGAGACCAATTCAACCTAATGGAATCTCTCCTGATTCGCTCAATCTGTTCCTTTTCAGGTTCAATGTTTGTGTCCAAAATCTGAGCACATTGGTGTGTCTCCCGTTGGCTCATGTTGCAAAACCGAAATGGCTCTAACGTTTTTGTTTTGTGTCTGAAATGCATAAGGTTTGACAACACGACAGACCTTTGGGAGAATAATAAACCTGTCAAATTTCAGATAGCTAGATTCAGAGGTTTGCATACAACATTAATTTTCATTTTCTCATATCAAAAGCAAATGCAATTTGTGGATCATCTAAAAATTAAAGCTTAGCTCTTTGTGGCTCAGCGGTTAAGAAGCTCGCCTTGTAAGCTGGAAGGTCAGGAAGTGGGCAGTTTGAGACCCAGGTACTGCATGACAGTTTGAGCACCCACCAATATCCCAGCTCCTGCCAACCTAGCAGTTCATTATTATTATTATTATTATTATTATTATTATTATTATTATTATTATTATTATTATTATTATTATTATTATTATTATTATTATTATTATTATTATTATTATTATTATTATTATTATTATTATTATGTTTAAATTTTTCATTGAAAATATTTTATTTTTAATATCTTGTATGTCGCCCAGAGTGGGAAAATATCCCAGATGAGCGGGATATTAATGCAATAAATAAGTAACATAAATAAATTATGCAAATCTGCCCTGTTTTTTTAACAAAATGCTTTAGGAATCGACATATTGTGCTTTTTTTCAGTTATTTTCTCACACATTTACTCCTCACTCTATTTCATCCAATTCCTCCATTCATCTTCCCCTGCAAATAATAATCATAAAAGTGTATACATTTTCATTGACTGTTGTCTGCTTGTGTCCCAATGATTTCTCCACAATATTTTTTTTTTTAATGCTGGAGTATTGGCCGTGCTTAAGGACTTCGTTCCTTCATATTGACACAGGCAATGTCTTCATCTGCACCTTTCAGACATATCTGCAGATGAGAATGTACATTATCCACCTGGATTTACTGTTCCAGCTGTTTTCCTACAATGGTTAGCTCCTGAAAATGACAGTAATGCAAAATGCATGCAGGTGAATCTTTGGGTATAGATAATGGATGTCACGAAATAATCTCCTTTGCACTCTTATCTGCCAGTTCATCACTAAGCACAAATATAAAGCTTGAGCTATCTGTGAGCGCATAAAGCAAGTTCTCGGGAACTATTCCGTTGTTCGGCTTACAGTATTGAACAGAGACATCAGAAAGACTGGTTCAGTTTCCCACAGAGCCATGAAATCTGCTCAGTTGTTTTGGGCTAGACCAAGGGTTCTCAAACTTTTCAAGCCGGGGGCCGGGTCACGCTCTCTCAGTCAGCTTCAAGGGCCAGGTGACCATTTTGCCCTGGCTGCACGATGGAGGTGGCCTTTTTGTCCCAACAGCATCAAAGGGGTGGCCATTTTGTTTCTCAAATGCCCTCAGAGGGGTGCAGGAACCAAATGAAACGGAAAGGTGAAGAGGGATGCTTACAAGGTTGTATATTCTTGCAATGATTTTCAGTTTTGACACTAAAAGATGCAATATGTGGCAAAGAGTTGAAATTGGCGCTGAGAATCCAGGTCAAGAATTCCTTCATCATCTTCTCCTTTCGTTTTGTCCCCCCAAGAGATGCCTGTAAGCATTTAGATATCATTAGCTGAGTTGGACGAGGCACACACCTTTTGACTAAATCTATGCAGTATCTCTGGAATGAAAAATTGGCTTTTCCCCGCAGATAAATTCTTCAGCTCTTGGACAAATTTACTGCACATATGCGCATTAAACGGGCTTAAAATGTTGTTTTAGTAGGTTGTTTTTAAAAAAAACCACCTTTGCCCACTCAGAGATTCGTTCTTATTTTATGATTTGCAGATGCCGGCAATTGTCGTGTGAGTGATATATCACAGCTGTATACCATTGTGAGAAGATGAGACACACTGGATTTTGGGCCAACACCAGGCTAGACTTGAAAGTCCATGGCGTACGACAGTGAACCTAGAAAGCAGGAAGTAATAGGTCCAATTCCACTGCAGGATCTTGACCTTTCCATGGCAATAAGTAACCTCAAATGATGGGTAGCTTGCCAAAGATCTAGCTGGGTTGATCTGCACTAGGAAGGAGTCCCAAAAATTGGGGGAAAGTGAGAGCATTGAACAATAGCCACATCTTCTTCTTGGCCTTGTTGACCTTCAGTTCGAACACTGCATGGGCTTAAACAGCAAAGCAAGTCGATTTCTCCTTCCTGGGCTATAATAAAGAATCCATCTTAGTCCATCTTATGATGGGATTTATAGTCTTCGATATTAACTTTTCTAAACAGGATTCTAGATAGACTACTACACCAATACATCACTGCATTGCCGTAGTACAGTGATGGCCAACCTTGGTTCTTGGACGACAATTCCCAGAAGCCCAAGTCAGCTCTCCTGCTGATCAGGGCTTCTGGGAATTGAAGTCCAAGAACATCTGGAGTGCCAAGGTTGGCTATCACTGCCCTAGTAGAACTCAACATTTTCCAAAAACCAGCTTCATCACTAAATCCTGGTTTTAAATAATAGTTTTCTCTTGCAAGCCATAATCTATCACCTTGATTTAGACGCCAATTCCATTTTAGTTCAGAAGAATAGATTTGACATGCCCTCCTTTTTTTTTTAAGAAGAACACTTTAAAAATGCTTTTTATGACTTGCTCATCCTCTCCTGGCTGCCACTCATGGGAGAAAGAGAAATTGACATTGCTGCAGTCCACAGAAAGAGGCCGTAGATTATGTGAAGACATGTGACAAGCGCTTGTGCATATATCACTTGGCGGATCAATTATGCAGTTTGTGATACTGCAATAATGGAAATTGATGGCTTGTGAACTGAGCTCACAGTAGGTAGGTTGGTGGGTAGGCAGGACAAATATTTAGACCACTCAGCATGTTTTTTTAAAGCAGCCAATTCTTGGGAACTGATGATGCCTACAGGCTGCGTTACAAAATAAAGAAGCTCCCGGTTCAAATCTTTCCCAAGCCAAAGACTTAACAAATGGATTTGATGTATCATCTGCCATATGTTCAACCTAAGAAATATGGACGCTATAATACTGGCCTAAGCCAAAGAGAATAGTAAGGCAGGTACATGAACCTTATGCATTTGCTGTAAGTTACATGAAAGGGGAGTTTGACTAAACATTAGGAAAAATTTCCAGATGATAAGAGCTGCTCAATAGTA
This sequence comes from Bradypodion pumilum, assembly GCA_035047305.1. Taxonomy (NCBI): domain Eukaryota; kingdom Metazoa; phylum Chordata; class Lepidosauria; order Squamata; family Chamaeleonidae; genus Bradypodion; species Bradypodion pumilum. The sequence continues at coordinate 25,311,757 of JAWDJD010000012.1, read as the reverse complement.
GAAAACACTGGGAAGGTGGGAAACCACAGACTTTATTCGGATGTGGTGATCTCTTCTGCAGGTGGTTTTCAAACAGAGGTTGAATCTTGAAAGGATGATTTAGCTGCCCACTACCTTCACTGGCATGGGGTTAAACGAGATGATTCTTGTAGTCCCTCTAAACTCAACAATTCTATGATTCTATTAGTCTTCAAACCATCTGGCCAGGTTATCCTGCTATGGTAATAGAGTAGACCATACTGCCACTGACTCAATGCTGAGTTTCAGGTGTCAGTTAACTAACCTGACAGCCCTAAGGACTTAAGGCCTTGGATGCCAGAGTCCACAGGGAAGGGTGATGGTCCCCAAGTGGATTAAATCCACTTGGATCCATCTTGATGAAGGGCAGCAGCTTCATCCATCCTGGCCTGGGGCCGAGGAGGACTTTGCGTGCCAAAAGGGCTCAGGACCAGAAGGTGACTTGTGGAACTGGATCAGTGGTACGGGGGTCATGCTGCAATGCGGAAGGCAGATGAAAGGCCACTGCATTATATTCTCAGGACAGTCTTCTTGGCTGATCACTATGATGATCGCCAATATTTGGGTTCAGATATGGTAGTAGTAGAAGAAGAATTCCTCAAGTAGAGCTAGGGAAGAACCCTACCTGAGATACTGAAAGAATGGAGCTGGTCAGAGTTAAGAATACTGGAGTAGATGATCAAATGGCCAAGCTGTGTCTAAAGACAGCTTCATTTACTCCATCCTGGTGTCTCAAGTGGCTAAGATGCTGAACTCACTGACTGGAAGGTTGGAGTTCGATTCCTGGGTACTGATGGAGCAAGCGCCTGTCTCTGTCCCAGCGGCTGCCAACCTCGCAGTTTGAAAGCAACAAATTGCAAGTCAATACATAGGGACCACTTCGGTGGGAAGGTCAACAGCATTCCATGTTGAGGCGTACTTGCCACATGTCCAATGAAATGTTTACAGATGCAGTCAGTGCTGGCTCTTTGGCTCTAAACAGAGATGAGCACAGAACCCTAGAGTCAGATATGACTGGCTTTCAGGCAAGGGCGACCTTTACTAGCGGGTACCAGGTTGGCTCAGACAACAGAGTCTGCTGACAAATGGAGCTGCCAATCAATACTGCACTATAATAGAAGCCAAGTAATCTCCTATTAGCAGCACCAAAGCCTAGTTCTGCTGACCAGCAGATTCATACCCAAGGACCCACAAAATGCTAACAGCTCCCAAACGTTGCCAGCTAGCTTTGCAGCTAATGAGATGGCAGGGTCCCCACTGCGGTTAATGGGATGTGGCTCAGCTGGGGAAATGATGATCAGATCATCTGTATCCCAAATGCTTTCCAAAAGGGAGGCTGAAGGTAGACTGATGCCAAAACAATCACCAGATTGAATCGTCAAGCCTGGCATCCACCAGCTACTGATGATATGGAGCAGGGATTCTCATCCTGCGGCCTGTGGGCCAGATGCAGCCCACAGCATCATTTCATGTGCCCCCCACCATTGCCTCCACACCAGGAAGTGCCATGTGGTGGAGGAAGGGAGAAATGGCCATCCTGTCCCCAAAGCTGTCTGAGGGAGTGTAACCCGGTCCCCGGCTTTAAAAGGTTGAGAACTCCTGATATAGAGAGAAAGATGTGAAAGATTCTCTTTAATCTCATTTTTTTTCTGGGTTGCAGCAAGCCCATATTAGCAGAGTGAAGGATCTTGAATTTTAGCCTCACCGGCCCTGCAGTTATTAGGAAAAATAAATGCCTGGCCAATGTACAACCAACATGCTCAACTGGGGGCTGCGGGTGCACAACACACTGTGTGAACGTGGAGAGATACAGAACCCGGCTCATTTACTGGTCTGACAGTTACTGCCAGAAATGTTACTGGACTGATGAGAACTTGAGTTTGGCCAACGACAAAGCCAAGAAAGTGGCTTCATTTTGGCAGTCCAAGGTTTGATCGGGACATCTATCTATCTATCTATCTATCTAGCCCAAGTCAGGGCTTCTGGGAATTGAAGTTCAAGAACACCTAACATGCCAAGATTCACCATCACTGATCTAATCCAACATGCAGCCCACACTGGACAACTAGGTGGCATCAGTCACATCTCAAGTGATGCCACAGCCCATCCAGTCCACACAGTGTCTTACCATTTCCTTCAGGGTATTCCCAAGGAGATGCCTTCACCTGCTTAGGATTCCCTGGAAATGGCATTGAGAGATATCCTGCCTATCTCTCCAACCCAGAGGTTGTCCTTGTTTTTGAGGAAAGAGAAAAGAGAGAGGAAATTCCACTGATGACTCAAATCCTGGAAAGTGAGCAAATAATACAAAGAGCAGACCTAATTTAAACAATTTATTCTGGACACCCAATTTGGTGGTTTCAGATTATGATGGTGCAGCATTCACACAGCCCAAGCTTTGGCCAAGGCTATTCACGATTATATTGTCCTTTTATATACTGTATATATATTCTTCAATCCCCCCCCACCCTCCCAAAATTGTTTGCTTCCACACATCCTGCATAAACCCAGCGCACCATCTATGCTATTGCTAAGTAACGCATTCTGAGAGATCGCCCACATTTTGCAAGTCAGGCAAAATCTTTGGAAACGGCCTCCACGAAATTCGGCGCCGACATTAAAATGCCGATGGTGCATATGATGGTGAAGACGGAGAATGCCATCAAGCAGAGGCGGTCCACCACAGACGCCGCAAACTTCCACTCGTTGCAAACGGCTTCTGCCTCATCTTGGTCTCTGAACCGGTTGGCAATGTACCGGACCTCATCCAAGATCTTCGCCAAGTCTGGGTCGGTTTCCGAAGGATGCCCGCTGTGAAGGAGGTTGTCGTCTTCTGATGGGGAACATGTCATTCTGCCACAGATCACACCTGAGTCAGGGGTTGGTGTGCAATGGACACCTTCCAGACCCCTGAATCCGATATATAGCATATTCCCATTGCTGGATTGCTGTCCACTCACGGTGTTTACCTCAACGCTGGACATACTGCAGCGACGCTGTTTGTGTTGGCATGCTGGGCGTACTTTATCTTCCCCTGGTCTTTTCATCCTCAGGAACCAGGCACACCAGTTCAGAAGGATGGTTCTGGTCTGGGGAACATTATTGTTACTATGAGTGTTGTCATCATCACAACTATAAACATCACTACCACCACCACCATTGTCAACAATAACATCACTATTTATCTGTCTGACTGTTTTATTTGCCGGCGTATAAGATGCATTGGAGTATAAGACGCACTCCATTTTTCTGGTGTATTTTAAGTAGGGGAAGTGCGCTTATACACAGCGCATCTCCCACAGACTCCAAACTGCCCCATTAGCAGTCTCTGTAGTGCTAATGTCTCTCTGTCAGGCCACTAGATCACTGGCAAAATCAGCGTTTGGTCTATGTAGCAGCGCCGGATGAAAGAGAACAATCTCAAAGGGGGTCTGTATGAATTTATCAGCTTTTGAGATGTACTTGAGTTATGTGCTGAAGAGACTTGTCAAATCAAAAGACATATCTTCTAATTGATGGTTCTGAGTTCAAAAGTGGACGTCAAGCTGAGATGAAGCACAGAGAAAGAGGTTCTCCTAAGACATTGTGCTGAACACTGGAGACCATCTAACTGCCTCAAGATATATCACACATTTCCCCCAGGAGGCATATTGGGAGATTGAACTGCCAACCTCTAGTTCTGCATCCATCTACCTGCCACTCTTCATCCATCTACCTGCAACTCTGATCTATTGCTCTATCTCAGTGATGGCTAACCTTGGTATTCCAGGTGTTCTTGAACTTCAATTCCCAGAAGCCCTGATCAGCAGGTTACTGACTTGGGCTTCTGGGAATTGAAGTCCAAGAACACCTGGAGTGCCAAGGTTGGCCATCCCTGATCTATCTGCTCCAGAGCTGTATCCAGACAAGGAGTCTTGAAACATTCACTCACATAATGATATTCTTGGTCAGTAATCGCCAACCTTGCCACTCCAGGTGTTCTTGGACTTCAATTCCCAGAAGCTGAAGTCAGTACACCTGCTGCTCAGGGCTTCTGGGAATTGAAGTTCAAGAACATCTGGTGTGTCAAGGTTGGCCATCACTGTCCTAGGTCCTTCTCTGAACTTTCACATGTTATTTGTAGAGAGATCAAAGAAACCATCTTTTCACAGTGGGAGTCAAAACCAATCCCATGAATCTGTGGTCTGATCCATCAGGGTCCTTTCAGTGTTTTTTGGTTTGTAATGACAGTGTGCACATTTTTAATCAGTTTTAATGTTGCTTTTAATAATTGATTTGCTACATGCCTCGAGGGTCTTCGGAAAGACGACCATTTTCAGGAAATAAAATATACATCGCCATAGCTGCCGTGATGTGGCTGTGTGCCACAGACTAGGCTTTCTGGCACTTCATTGGGACATGGAAGAAGTGTATGTGCATGAAACCACAACACCTGGCCCTGAAAGTGTTTCTTTCTTGCCCTTGATGAACTTTTGGTTGGACAAGAGAAAAACCTCACTCGGACCCTATTCTGAACGGCGTGTTTCACGTAGATGAAACTGGCTCTTACCCATTTGGGCATTTTGCCCCCATCTGGATCATGGTGGTGATACTGCAACACAATAACCGTGACAACGACAGAAAGTCCAACTATAATCATAGTGCTGGCAAAATATTGTGCTGTGAAGAAAACATAAAGTATGGGAAAACATACTTTAGAAAGAGAGAGAGAGAGGCTTCCTAGCCCCTGCTATTCTTGTTTATGTTGTAATTTTTCAAATTAACGTATTTCGATAAAAATAGAAAATAAATCTAGCATTGACTAACCTATTAACGGTACTGAGTCCGATGTTGCCGGCATAATTTCTGCCACCAGGAGCATAAAAACTGTCAGAGACAATAGAACTGTTATCCCTGAAAGACAAATTATTGAGCATGAAGTCAGCACCATGCGGTGGGGGGTGGGGATAAAAAATATCAAGAGATGCATGTTTACAGCAAGCTTTGCAGAACACAGACAAGCTGGAACAGGTATACAGAAAGAAAGCCAAGAGATGTTTTTAGAAAAGTTGGAATAAGGGGCTATATTTGGCTTTGTGTGGGTGGTGTGGTAAAAGTCCACCGAGGTGGTGAGGATGTGACAATCCGCTCCAGATTCTTAAAAGCATAGAATTACCCTGCTGGACAGAATTGCCCTGTACATCCTGGACAGATACAGCAAAGGATCTGTTGTATGTGGGCAGACATTTGTCATTTATGATTTCTGGTTCACCACCTGTGATTCTAACCATGTGCTGGTGTGGATTGGTAACTGCCTTAAGCTCAACTGATGAGCCATGAGTCAAAACCTTGGTATTTTGGACCAGCCATCCCATAACACTGCACAGCAACAATTTTGTTACTGGGAATAACACATGTGCTTTACATGATTTCGAGTGTGTTGATGCCAAATCTAAACTCAGAATTTGCCTATCACGTACAGATTTTAAGTTGTAGGCGTGCTATAGCTGTTGAAATGGTCGGTCATTGGGTAATTTTTACATGGGAACATTATAACAGTTGCAGCTACCATTATGCCTGCTGCTGCCTCAGCTGAATCACATCCCCTGGTGGCATGCATGTTCCAGCAGTGGCTGAGCATGTTAGGGCAAGTCTGGTGAGCTGACATCAGAAATAGATATATAAGGTGAGATGGACCAAGGGATTGTCTCTAGAGTGAAACCATCTTATTGGATAGTACAGCTAGGCCATAGTCAGTCTGGTTTGAGCTAAAGATGAGTAGGAACAGCTGTGTTAATAAACAAAACAATTTGTGCTACATTTGCCTGTGTGATTAATGAAAGAACCTAACCAAAAGGGTGAGATTTGCTAACTTAAGATCCTGACATCCTAGGCAGAATCGGACTTCAAATTTGGATTCAGCACACCTGATTTAGCATAGGACACATGTATAGGACATTATATATATTTTTTGTGATGCAGTGTAATATTATGTGCACGATGAGGGTTGTGATTCAAAAAATTAATGGTTCCCTGGCTGGATGGAAACATAGGAAAATCCCATCAATTCCATGAGTCTGTTCTAGTGGGGGCTATAAATGGTTTTTAAGTCAAGATGTTCCCATTTCATGTAAAAAAAGAAATGCTTAATGCCAAAAAAAGGAGACTGATTTCTTGCAGGTCCAATTCGGTCACCTCCCCGCCACCTTGATAAAAACAGAATCTCTGTTTTGAAGCACAGCTCGACATTTACCGAGTGAAATTTTCTCCCCAGAATCGGCTGGAAGCAGAAACACAAGGAGGGCAAGCGCTGAGATCAGCATGCAAGGGATGAGAAGGTTGAGCCCGTAATACAATGTTCTCCGCCTCATGGTCACGGTAAAAGTCACGTCTGGGTAAGGCTCCTTGCAACAGTCATAAAAGGTTTCCGTCCTTTTCCCGGGAACCCCTGCGTGGAGAAGACAAAAAGAAATGGCAGGAAGAATTAATTTGTAGTCAGGGGACTATGGTGGCTTAGTGGTTAAGATGCTGAGCTTGACACGTGGAAGGTTCAGCAGTTTGAGACCCGAGTACTGCGCAACAGAATGAGCTCCCGTCTTTGTCCTAGCTCCTGCCAACCTAGCCGTTTGAAAGCAAGACATTGCAAGTAGATAAATAGGGACCACCTCGGTGGGGAGGTAAACAGTGTTCCACGCACTCTGGCGCCTAGTCATGCCTGCCACATGTCCACAGAGATGATGTCAGACACAGACAGCATTGGCTGTTTGGCTATAAACAGAGGTGAGCATTGAACCCTAGAGTTGGATATGACTGGTTTTTGAGCATGGGTGACCTATAGATATTGTCCACTCAGTTTGCTACACAGTAGTCTCAATGGGTCTCCATAAACAGCTTCAGAATGTAGGCCCATGGTTTCTCTGTTCGAGCCCTGGGAATCCCAGACATGGTTTGTCTTCCCTGGATCACTCTAGGCATGAGGAGCAACTGAAGTTCTCCAAACAGTGAGACTTCACCAAACCTAAACTCTCAAGACTTTTTGAGGGGTAAAGACGCCATGTTAGGAACCCCCCCCCCCCCACGAGCAAACGTGAGTTGGGGAAAAAGCTGGTTAACATGCGAGTTTAGCCTTTTCAGAAAGTCTTTTTTTACAAAGCAAAAGACTATGTTCATATTCACACTCGCAGGAATTAAGGGGCGATAATGCGGGCAATGTGAAAAGAGCATTAGTTGAGATTGCTGTAATCCTTAAGGTGCTTTAGAGAGGAAAGGTTGGCTTGTGTTTCTAAATCCCTTCGATATTTCTACAAATCTCCCCATCACACCACACCACCCCTCCACAGAGGTTTTAAGAAGTTTTGTGTGTGTGTGTTATGGCTTTTTTCCCCTGCTCGAGTTTTGTCAAAGGATTGGCATCTTCTCCACATTTCTCTCTGGCGTAGAATGAAAATCAGAAATTCTTGTCTTGCTTCCACTTATGGTCCAGTTTAGCATCTATCTGCATCTTTTAGCATGGTCATTCCCAATATGCAGGTATAGCTATCGAACGAAAGACTGGCCTTAGTCGTGTGTCCCAAGTCTCATCTTGAAAGGCCTTCAGGTGGTCTCCAAAAAAGGAACAACTTTGGTGAGACTTGAGGTACCTCATACAACGATTTTAATCCGTTGCACGTGGCTCATTGTTGTACGAAACAACAGCTGTACGATACATGCATCGTATAGCGATTTTCCCTATGGGATGCATCGTACAACGATTTTTTTTTTGGCTGAGTGGTTTTTCCCATTGAAAAATTGTTGTATGATTTTTTTTTCCCATAGGGAAAATTGTTATGCGGCACGTCATTTGCCCCCAAAACCTAATTGTTATGCGATTTTGTTGCTATACGAGGCAATTGTTGTATGAGGTTCCACTGTATATATATTTGGCCTGGGTATTCTGAAGGCCATACAGCCCCCCAAAAAAGGAAGGAACAAAGGAACTAGATCTGATTGGGAATCCCTTTCTACTTCTGAAAAATAGCAATAGCAATTACGCTTATTGAAAGAAAGAAATGGCAAGTAAATAAATCCCAGATCCCACAAGCAGAATTCAACAGAGTATCAACCAACCAACCAACCATCCAGCCATCCAGCCAGCCAGCCGGCCAGCCAGCCAACCCATCAACCAACCAACCAACCAACCCACCAACCAACCAACCCATCAACTAACCAACCCATCAACTAACCAACCCATCAACCAACCAACCAACCCATCAACCAACCAACCCACCAACCAACCAACTCATCAATCAATGGTATATATCCCTGCCAGAAGAACCAGTCTATGTAATCCTTAGAACAGTGGTTCCCAATGTGGGACCCATGTCCCACAGGGGAACTGAAGTCCAAAAACCAAAGGTTGGGAAACACAGACGTAGCCCAATCTTTAAATCTTGCCTCTTTAATTTTTCAGGTCGAGAGGCCAACACACACCACGTTCCACTCCACATTTGGCCATGGAACTCCCCGCTGAACTAGGGTAACCCTGTTTACGAAGAACCTCCCTAGAAGCTTACCAACCAGATCCCACTCGCCGTTTGAGATGTACCCAGAGGTTTCGGCTTCACTCATTTGCAAATCCAGCGACCACCCGCCGTAAGTCCAGGATCCGAACTTCAATTTGCACTTTTGGACATCAAAGGGAAACCAGCGCACGTCTATGGAGCAAGAACTTTTGAATATTCCTAGATCGAAAGGGAATGCGAAGGAGATTTTTTTTTATTTTTTTTTTAAAAGAAAGATGCATCTCAGCTATTGTCATCTTTTAATATGTATAACGCCTCAGGGGGAAACACTTCCGTGCACTGACATTCAAAACAACTGATCTGCATGAAATGATTTCCAACGCACTGAATTTTGCAAAGCAGGAGTCTCAGAATCCCTTTTGTTGTTTTCTGTATCATCTGCGGATTTCGTCCCTTTACTTGTCTAAAGGTCTTTTCGTTTCACAAAGCAACAATGTCCAAATCTCCTCCTCCTCCCAAAAGCATTATTCTGTCCCCCAAAGATTATCCATTGATGACGCTAGATCAATTGACTCTGAAGTTATAGGGCTGTCATGTTACACGATGAAGTACAGTTAAGTGTGGCTCATAGCTTTCGGTGAGGTTTACACTTGGAAAGGGACTACGGTGGCTGAGGGGTTAAGATGCTGAACATGAAGACTGTAAGGTCGGAGTTCGATTCCCGAGTACTGCACGACAGAGTGAGCACCCGTCTATGTCCCAGCTCCTGCCAACCTAGCAGTTCGAAAGCAAGAAATGGCAAATAGATAAATAGGGACCTCTTCGGTGGGAAGGTAAACAGTGTTCCGTGCACTCCGGTGTCTAATCATGCCTGCCACATGGCCACGGAAACATCTGCAGAGGCAGACAACGCTGGCTCTTTGGCTATACACATTGATGAGCACTGAACCCTAGAGTTGGATACAACTGGTTTTCGAGCCAGGGTGACCCTTATCCTTACCTTTTACGCTTGGAAATGATCTTGGGGAAAGAGGTAACAACCCCGGCTGCATAAACAACAGGGCTCAGGGAATGACCCCTGACAACTGATAATATTTGCTGCCTACAGAAAGACAAGCATTAAAGACCTGAGTTTATCTGCAGTTTGGATTTTAATCCAAGCCATTATTATTATTATTATTATTATTATTATTATTATTATTATTATTATTATTATTATTATTATTATTATTATTATTATTATTATTATTATTATTATTATTATTATTGGCATGAGAGGGAGGTAAATCTCTTTCCCACACCACTACTAGGACTATTCCGGGGTTTGGGGAACAGTCATTTCTCCAGAATTACCCAACAATTCTTACCTGGGGGAAGATACTGACAGTATCCGGAGGAGTTCACCAAAACATTTGTGTGAAATGTAGCATCAAAACGCTCGTCAGCACTAAAATGAAGGGGAGAGGGAAAAGCAAGATGATTTCACCAGTTTAAAACTTTTTTTATGGAATCCAGTTGAAAACTTATGGTGGCATGAATCTACCAGGATAACCTACAACTGCAAATTGCCACCAGTAAAGAAGTCAGTGTAGGCCTTAATTAATTGATTGATTGATTGATTGAATTAATTGATTGATTGATTGGTTGAATTAATTGATTCAATCAATCAATCAATCAATTCAATCAATCAATTAATTAAGTCAATCAATATCCCACCCATTTAACTATACAGTTATTCTGGGTGGCTAACAAGTTAATAATGTGCTGCAGTAACTTAGTGGTTAAGACGTTGAGCTTGACGGCCAGAAGATCGGCAGCCCAGCAGTTCAAGCCCCGAGTCCTGCATAATGGAATGAGCTCCTGTCGTCTGTCCCAGCTCCTGCCAACCTAGCAGTTTGAAAGCAAGAAATTGCAAGTCGATAAATAGGTATTGCTTTGGTGGGAAAAGTAACAGTGATCCATGCACTATGGTGTTTAAGCATGTCTGCCACATGACCATGGGAATGTCTGCATACACAGCTAGCGCTGGCTCTCTGTAAAGGAGGTGAGCAACTGCCCTCTAGAGTCAGACACAACTGGCTTTCAAGCAAGGGGGACCTTTACTAAAGCAGTTCAAGACCCGAGTACTGCATGACGGAATGAGCACCTGTCTCTGTCCCAGCTCCTGCCAACCTAGCAGTTTGAAAGCAAGAAATTGCAAGGAGATAAACAGGGACCACTTCGGTGGGGAGTAGATTTTGGGGACATGAAAGGAGCCGCATTCCGGCGTCCCCTCAGCGGAATTCCTCCGGCAAAAATCCTTTCAACCAAGCATGCACCTTTGTTTGCTTCTGACATGATTTAAATAAACTAATGCATACATCAAAAATAAATAGGAAAAATTAAAACCACCAGAATAAAGTAAACCATGACATTAAGAAGACATACAACAATGAACATTAGACACCTGGATGTGAATCAATGCAGTGATGGCAGCAAGCTAAGAAAGAATGTCTACAAACGGTAAGATCCGCTCTACCACAATGGAACTGTATGTGACGGCGGCGGGAGTTAACTAAAAAGAAATCCTCTAGTTAGAAAAATTAACGAAAGCTCTAAGGATCTTGCCCACCAAGGTAAATGCTTCTAAATATATATATATTTCCATTCTCACTTGCAAGAACAAAACAAGCAAAGATTAACATCCCTAGAATCCATAAACACGGACACGCTCGCGCGGCTACACAGTCACCGCGGAGAAAACTCAGCATCGATTGATGAAGAGTTTTCAAACAAAGCTGATACCGAAAGGAAAGGAAAGTTTCCAGCTGGGGCCCTCCATTCCTCAAACTGCCAGGGAAAGGTTGCCAATGTTGCATTTAATAAACTTGTCAATCTCCCAGAAAGATGTGCATCCGAAATCAGCAACCAGGGAGAGTTAAACGCTACAGCTCTGATGTGCCACAGCTGCGCGGCAACTTTTGGATATGGATGACTGCAACGAACTGGAAGCAGGAAATCCCATTTATTTGCTCCTGTTTCTCCCTTCTTCTCTTTGCCTGTCGAGAGAGTCTGTGCTCGGCTATGGTAGGTTCATAAGACAAGAGTCTCCCCTCCAATGTGCCAAATCCTTTCCTAGTCCCCCATGTCTCAGTCTTTCTCTACCAATCAAGATATAATATTATGTTTGGGGCACTTGATCAGGGCATTGTCTGGCCAGACGTCCCGCTATGGCAATGTAGACCAGGGGTGTCCAAACCTTTTGGGCCATGCGCCAGTCTCCTGATCCAGTAGGCCAGTCATGTGGTTCAAGATGTTCTCATGATCCTGCTATATTGGCTACCAGGAAAGTGCGCCAGTGGGGGGGGGGGAATCTGTATAGCCAATCAACGAGGACCGCTGGGAGGAATGGATTAATGTATAAAACAGAACACCTGTTTTGAGCATATGTCGACCCATCTGGCTCTCAGAAATTTCCAGAAGAGGCATTTCTCTCTCCCCTGGCATTTCTTTTCTCCTAAGATTGAACGACGCACACGCCTCAAGCTCTGACCTCAACGCTTTGGCCCGGAATAATGATGCATCCTGACAATGAACGCCGAAGTGCGGAGCGGCGTTCACCTCACACTGTTTTGCATGAAAGGCTCCAAAAACGGAGAGTCTCGTCAAGCAGGTGGCAAACAAAGTGGGTTTGTCAGCCTGAACGAATGCGCTCACAGGTGGTAGACAGATGAATAAATATGACCGCAGCATCTTTTCCCATACTCAGCCGAAACGGCCCCATGAGTCAATACCCCCCCCCCCGTGAGGGCAGTATTAATTATCTAGCACCATGATGGCAAATCTTGGCACTCCAGATGTCCTTGGATGTCAATTCCCAGAAGCCCAAGCACCCTGTGAATCCACACGAATGGGTTTACTGCGATTCATCCTGCCCACGCCGCCCTCATCACTCCCAGAAGCGGAAGTAAAATGCACCTGTATGGTTAAGGCACTTCCGGGTTAACCTTTCCTCCATATGGGCGCATTTTACTTCCACTTCCAGGAGTGACAAGGGCAGCACGGGCCGGATGAATCGCAGTAAACCCATCCGTGTGGATTCACAGGGTGCTTGGGCTTCTGGGAATTGAAGCACAAGAACATCTGGAGTGCCAAGGTTCGCCATCATGGATCTAGCAGGTCTGGTAGGAAGAGAAGGTAGCAAAACAGTAGCTAACATCAGTCCCTTCTGTGCATAAAAGAAGCAGATCAACAACTAACACTGGTCTTTGAGATGAAGGCAGGCAATCTGGCTCCTTTGTACTCATCAGGGAGATGTTAATCATCTGACATATGGCAAGAAGAAGTGAAGCCTCTAGCAGGGCATCAGGGCAACCACACCGTTGCGTTGCTACCACAGCAGAAGAAAACATCTGGCACGTCGCAGAAGATGGCCAGCGAGATCCAGCGCATGGAACCCCCAGATGTCATTATTGTTTATCTGTTAGCCACGGGATGTACATGGAGAGGTTTACAGGCTCTGGAAGAGCAGCTTGGAATGAGATGTGGCTCAGAGATTTGGCATGGTTCCTCAGGTGGAGCATCCAAATGGACAGGGCCTCTGCTGTTGGACACGCTTCCAAAAGGAGATGTGCAACATCTGCTCCAAAGGCTACTTTCCCCACTTCTATTTGCCAGGGAGTGATGGGTCCGGATGCCACGTTCTTGGGTTTTTTAATGTTGAGTCTCAGGCCAGCTTTGGCACTCTCTTCTTTCAACCTAATCAAGAGGTTCTTTACGTCTCCTTCACTTTCTGCCCCATACAGAAAATCGTGAAATTTTTTGGTTCCCGCTACTATCGCAAGTGCCTCCCTATCGGTCTGTGCGTAATTCCGCTCTGCTTGGGACAGGGATCTTGAATAAAACGCTATCGGGGCCTCCCTTCCGTCGTCCAACACGTGGCAAAGCACCGCCCCCACCCCCACCGGGGATGCATCACAGACTAAAACTATGGGCCGTTTGGGGTCGAAATGAGTCAGTATAGCCTCGGACGAGAGGAGTTGCTTTAAATCTGTGAACGCCCTCTCTTGCTCGTCGCCCCACAGCCATTTTTCCTCCTTTTTAAGTAACCGATGGAGCGGCTCGGCCACGGACGCCTTCCGCGGAAGGAAGGTATGATAGAAATTGAGGAGCCCCAGAAACGACTGTAGCTCGGTTTTGGAAGTGGGGCGAGGAGCTTTCTTGATTGCGGCTACCTTAGATTTGGACGGCCTAATTCCTTCGGGCGTGACACGGAACCCTAGAAACTCAACCTCAGTTTCGAAAAATACACATTTGTCTTTTCTCAGTCGTAGCCCCGCTTTCTCGAACACGGTCAGGACCTTATCCAATCTGTGAGCTAGCTCGGCCTTACTCCCCCCTGTTATCAACACGTCATCAAAGTATGGCAACACCCCCTCCTGCCCCTTCAGGAGGCGTTCCACTAGCGACTGAAAAATGCCGGGTGCCGAGTTCACGCCGAACTGCAACCGCGACACCTGGAACGCCCCCTTATGTGTGACTATCGTTTGTGCCGCCGCTGTGGCGGGGGTTACCGGGAGTTGCTGGTAGGCCTGTGCTAAATCAAGTTTAGCGAAACACTTTCCCCCATTCAGCCTGGCCAGGAGGTGGCTGACCACTGGCACCGGGTATGCATTAGGGCGGATTGCCTTATTAATGGTACACTTATAATCAGCGCAAATGCGCACCTCCCCGTTAGCCTTCAGTGCTGTTACAATTGGAGTCTCCCACTCCGCGGAATCCACAGGAACAAGAATCCCCTGACCCACCAGTTTGTCCAGTTCCGCCTCTATTTTGTCCTTTAGCGCGAACGGTACCCTGCGCGGCTTGAGTCTTATCGGGCGGACCTCCGGGTCTAGGTCGAAGGCTACAGGGGGTCCCTTGAACTTTCCCAGTCCACTTTTAAAAACGGTGGGGTGTGCGTTACACACCGCTTGTATCGGGTCCTCCCCTACGGCATGCACCCCCCCTATGAACAGACCTAAAGGCTGAAACCACTGTGTCCCGAGGAGGCTACAACTTCCCCCTTTGAGTACTACTAGGGGAAGCTCCGCAGAGTGTCTCTTAAAACGGACCCGGAATGTCCCGACCCCCAACACTGGAATGCTATTCCCCTGTACGTCCCGTAGTGTGGCCCTCAACGCTTTGAGCTTGGGCCGCATGTGGGGGTCGATTCTTAAAAACTCTCTCTGGGGAATTATAGAATAGGAGGACCCCGAGTCAATCTCCATCCTAATAGGGGTCCCTTGTACTAGTACCTCAACGAAGTAATGGGCCTGTCCCGCAGAAACGCTGAACACAGGAGCGTCGACCTCGCTGTCGTCCGAGATGCGGCCCACGCCGTCCTGCTTCCTCGTGGTCCGGGCGCCATCTTTGGACCTCGCCGGACGGTCCGGCCTGGCTGAGCGGTCCTGCGACTGTCTCCGGCCCTCTTTCCATTTCCTGCACGCCTTGGCGATGTGCCCCCGACGGCCGCAGTTGAAACACTCGGCTTTCCTGAATGGGCACCTCACGCGCTCATGGGCCGCTCCGCAACCATCGCAGCGGCGCCCTCCTCTCCGGACCTTCTGGACCTCTTCGCCGTCGCTGCTCTCGGAAGATGACTTCGAGGTCGGTCGGGTTGCATGTACCGACTGACCGGACTTCCCGTGCGACGAGCTTTCCGCTTTGCCGGCCCTCGGACGCCACTCACGCCACTTGTGCATCTCGTCTACTCCAGCATTCGTGGACTCCGCGGCTTCCGCGGCCTCTACAACCTCTTCCAGCGTGGGTGGTGGCTCCTTGTTCATGAGGCTGCGCTGCACTTCCTTGTCCTTCAGGCCGCACAGCACTCCGTCCCTGAGGGCCATCTCTAGGAATTGGTCCCATCTGCAGGGGGCGGCGGCTACCCTCATGGCCGATACGAATGCTTCTACCGACTCGTCCGGCGCTTGGACTCGCCTCCAAAACGCGCTCCGAGCGGGAAACATTGCCCTCGAGGGTCGGAAACGCTCACGCAGCAGTTTCATGATGTCCCCGGCTTTGAAATCACTCATCTTCTTCGGTGCAAGGATGCCCACCAGCGTCCGCTTGGTCTCCATCCCCAGCATGCGGGTGAGGATGGCCCTCTTCCGTTCCTCATCGTCTTCCTTGACTTTGAGTTCCACCAGTGCCGCCTGGAAGTCCATCTCGAAAAGCTCCCAGTCTTGCGGTTTGGTGATGTTGAACCCGCTCTGTGTCCTGGCTCCCTGGGGATCCATTATCCCACCTTCGTCGCCAATTTAGTGTATGAGAGTCAAGACACACGACACAGCCAAGGGCTGGGTTAACTCAGGTTTATTGCATGGTGGGCAGAGGGAACATGAGGTAATGGCGGACAAACAGCTCTATATATATGGTAGTAACGTATTTGAATGTGGCTCCACGATAGTCCATTGGCTACGGGCCCGCGTGACGTCATTGCTAGTCACGCCCTTCTTGTCCAGGTGTAGGTAGCGGCGGGAAAGCTTCCCGCGCTGCGGTCTTTGATGGGTTTGAACCAGGAGAGCTTGGACGCTCGCTGCTGCCAGCTGGTGGTCATTAGCTCGCGTCCTATTACAGGGTTTATAGTGATACAGCTGAAGGTTACATTGTTACTCATAGGCAAGGTTACATTAGTTCAGATACATTGACATCACATGTGGAAGGTTACACTGTTAGAACACAACAACGTCCCGCTATGGCAATGTAGACCAGGGGTGTCCAAACCTTTTGGGCCATGCGCCAGTCTCCTGATCCAGTAGGCCAGTCATGTGGTTCAAGATGTTCTCATGATCCTGCTATATTGGCTACCAGGAAAGTGCGCCAGTGGGGGGGGGATCTGTATAGCCAATCAACGAGGACCGCTGGGAGGAATGGATTAATGTATAAAACAGAACACCTGTTTTGAGCATATGTCGACCCATCTGGCTCTCAGAAATTTCCAGAAGAGGCATTTCTCTCTCCCCTGGCATTTCTTTTCTCCTTCTAAGATTGAACGACTCACACGCCTCAAGCTCTGACCTCAACGCTTCGGCCCGGAATAATGATGCATCCTGACAATGAACGCCGAAGTGCGGAGCGGCGTTCACCTCACACTGTTTTGCATGAAAGGCTCCAAAAACGGAGAGTCTCGTCAAGCAGGTGGCAAATAAAGTGGGTTTGTCAGCCTGAAAGAATGCGCTCACAGGTGGTAGACAGATGAATAAATATGACTGCAGCATCTTTTCCCATACTCAGCCGAAACGGCCCCATGAGTCAATACCCCCCCCCGTGAGGGCAGTATTAATTATCTAGCACCATGATGGCAAATCTTGGCACTCCAGATGTCCTTGGATGTCAATTCCCAGAAGCCCAAGCACCCTGTGAATCCACACGAATGGGTTTACTGCGATTCATCCTGCCCACGCCGCCCTCATCACTCCCAGAAGCGGAAGTAAAATGCACCTGTATGGTTAAGGCACTTCCGGGTTAACCTTTCCTCCATATGGGCGCATTTTACTTCCACTTCCAGGAGTGACAAGGGCAGCACGGGCCGGATGAATCGCAGTAAACCCATCCGTGTGGATTCACAGGGTGCTTGGGCTTCTGGGAATTGAAGCACAAGAACATCTGGAGTGCCAAGGTTCGCCATCATGGATCTAGCAGGTCTGGTAGGAAGAGAAGGTAGCAAAACAGTAGCTAACATCAGTCCCTTCTGTGCATAAAAGAAGCAGATCAACAACTAACACTGGTCTTTGAGATGAAGGCAGGCAATCTGGCTCCTTTGTACTCATCAGGGAGATGTTAATCATCTGACATATGGCAAGAAGAAGTGAAGCCTCTAGCAGGGCATCAGGGCAACCACACCGTTGCGTTGCTACCACAGCAGAAGAAAACATCTGGCACGTCGCAGAAGATGGCCAGCGAGATCCAGCGCATGGAACCCCCAGATGTCATTATTGTTTATCTGTTAGCCACGGGATGTACATGGAGAGGTTTACAGGCTCTGGAAGAGCAGCTTGGAATGAGATGTGGCTCAGAGATTTGGCATGGTTCCTCAGGTGGAGCATCCAAATGGACAGGGCCTCTGCTGTTGGACACGCTTCCAAAAGGAGATGTGCAACATCTGCTCCAAAGGCTACTTTCCCCACTTCTATTTGCCAGGGAGTGATGGGTCCGGATGCCACGTTCTTGGGTTTTTTAATGTTGAGTCTCAGGCCAGCTTTGGCACTCTCTTCTTTCAACCTAATCAAGAGGTTCTTTACGTCTCCTTCACTTTCTGCCATTAAGCGAAGGGCCTTCATATTGCCAGATCAGTTTTAAAAAATGCAAAAACACAAACCTGTTTATGATTGCAAGTGAACATGAGACCTTCTGTGTGAAAAACCTATTTCTCGATCTATCAAGTCGGATGGATGCCCAGTGCATAGATCCCCTCCTGAGTGGCATACTTTAAGCCACACGCTGCCCCTCCTTTACCTCTGGCCTGGCAGCCACAGCCCATAATCATGCTACAAATTAGGTAGCATCTACTCTACATAATTGGCGGAGGGATTCGCATTACATATCTGAAATAGCCCAGGGGAGTCACGAGGAAACTCCAGAGGAACAGGAGGGTGAGAAACCAAAGTGACAAGTGGCCATCAACTATTTCAACAGCCTGCCTAGTTAAATCCTCCTCTTTCTCGGGCAGTATCAGCAGGCGAGCACTTCTAATCCAATGCATAAATCCCCGTCATTGCATATGAATATAAAGTCCAGCTGGGCAAGATAAGAGGACGTGGAGAACCATGGGCACAGAACATCATTTCAAAGGGGCAATTTGTTGTGGAAACAGCAGGAGGTGAGGCTTTGGAGAAGAGGCAGTATAAATTCTGGAGCTATCTGCACACTTCTTTTTGTGGGGTGTGGGAAATATTCTGAGTGTGTATTGCTCTTTAACTTTCTTCAAGGAGGTTTGAAAGAACCTGGGAGTTTCTCTGGTGATGAACAGCCTCCCAACTTCTCAAATTAAGGAGGTAGGACACGATCAGAGATTTTCTTGCCCTTGATCAAAAAAATAAAATGCATCTCACATCATCAAGGCACCAAAAAAAAAGTTGTCAAAGGCTGGGAGACGTGTTCTTCATATTCATTTCCTTACAGTTTACCCTATGGGACTGCGGTGGATTAGCGTTTAAGACGCTGAGTTTGACGACTGGAAGGTCGGCAGGTCAGCCGTTTGAGCCACAAGCAGTGGTGGGATGGCCCATTGGGCTACCAGGACTCAGTCTGGTGTGCCCCCTCCCAGGACCCCAGTATCATGATGCCCCCCCCTTGGGTGCCAATCCAAAAAGCTGAGCTGTGATGCCAGGGATGATTGAACAAATGAGTGGAGCTCCGTGTTCCCTTGCCTGCCTTCTCCTCCTTTGCTGCCAAAGATAAGGTTACAAAAACAGCCCTGTTTACAGTGTGTCTGCTGTGGCTTGGGGGGTTGCAATTTTGCTTTGTAAGCAAGAGGTTGTTGGTTCAAATCCACAAAGGGGAGTTGAAATTAGAAGGCGAGTGGCATCGTATCTACGATACCATCTAGCCATCTCATCTTTGGCCGCTCCCTTCTTCTTTTGCCCTCCCTCCACCTTTCCCAGCATCAAGGCCTTCTCAAGTGAGTCCTCTCTTCTCATTTGATGTCCAAAGTACTTCAGCTTCATCTTTACTATTTGACCTTCTAAGGAGCAGTCAGGGTTGATTTCTTCTAAGATGGACCTATTTGTTCTCCTCACTGTCCAGGGGACTCTCAAAACTCTCCTCCAACACCACATCTCAAAGGCATCTATTCTTCTGCGCTCAGCTTTCCTAATGGTCCAGCTCTCACAATCATACATTACCACCGGGAATACCAATGCTTTGACTATGTGAATTTTTGTTTTCAAGGTGATGTCTCTACTTTTCACTATGTTCCCCAGGTTTCTCATAGCTTGTCTCCCCAGAATCAGCTGTCTTTTTATTCCATGGCTGCAGTCACCATCAGCAGTGATCTTAGATGCTTGCTTACCAGTCGTGTTAAAAATTACTTTGTGCAAAGGAAAGTAGGTTTTACAGAAGACACACTTTCAAATGCAAAAGGTAGAGTTTGGGCCAAAAATACAGAAACATCCCTGCAGATTTTTCACTACGTTGTAGAATTGTAAATTCTCCATCAAAATCTGGTATGAGGTCCACCTATTTTGACTTGCCTTAGTCAAAAGCTATTGTTTTCATTCCCCACCAAATAATGTAGGGTCCATGGGGTCGCAAAGGGTCAGAATCGACTGTGCAACTGAACAACAACTCCTAGTAAGCTTCCATGGCTGAGCGGGGATTCGAACCCCAACCTTTCTAACTCTTGGTCTGTTTTTCTATGTACTATACCACACTGGGCATCCATTTCTGGATGGGTCCGAATTCATAGGCAGATACACAAAATGTTTTGCAAGAGATGTCGTTAAGCACTAATGAGATCTTGTAGCTCACAAATGAGATTGTCATTTATTATTCACCATTGAGCCTCTTCAGGCAATTGTTGTTGTTTCACAAAGAAAGCAATGTTTT
The DNA here is from genome assembly GCA_035047305.1 of Bradypodion pumilum. Lineage (NCBI taxonomy): Eukaryota > Metazoa > Chordata > Lepidosauria > Squamata > Chamaeleonidae > Bradypodion > Bradypodion pumilum. The sequence goes on along the minus strand of JAWDJD010000012.1, from coordinate 25,291,694 downwards.
GGGTTAACTCTTGGATTGCAAGGAAGAAGATGAACTATTTTCTTCATGCTCTCATCCTCTCTGTGGTGGAATGCAAAGTGGTCATGCTCTCACCCTCTCTGTGGTGGAATGCAAAGTGGTCATGCTCTCACCCACTGTGGTGGAATGCAAAGTGGTCATGCTCTCACTCTCTCTGTGGTGGAATGCAAAGTGGTCACGATTCTGCAAGAACTCCAGTGTGGAAGAATCATCATCCTCTTGCGTAGTGTCTTCTGTGGGGTTTCCTGAGCTCTGCCTGTGCCACCAGCACAAGATTGTCACACAAACTTTTTCATACAAGTGTAAGATTCTGGTGGCTTAGTGGTTAAGATGCTGAACCTGATGCCTGGCAGGTCAGCAGTTCAAGACCTGAGTGCTGCACAATGGATTCAGCACCCGTCTCTGTCCCAGCTCCGTAAACAGTGTTGCGTGCACTCCAGTGTCTAGTCATGCCTGTCACATATCCACAGAAATAATCTATTTATCTACTTGCAATTTCTTGCTTTTGAACTGCTAGGTTGGACAGAAACAGCTCACTCTGTTGTGCAACACTCAGGTCTCGAACTGCTGATCTGCCAACCTTCCAGTCATCAAGTTCAGGGTCTTAACCGCTAAGCCACTGCAGTTGCCTGATTACATGGACACGTGTGCAAAACATCCAAAGGATTTGGCAACGTAGCCTTTGATGAAACCATGGTCTTGGATCCTCTTAGCGATTGCCCCCTCCTCCTCCAACATCTCATCAATAAATAGCAACTAGCTGTGGTAAGTTATATAAACCTTTAGGGAAACAAAGGACAGTTTGCCAGACAATGTTTCTAACTTGATTTACCGCAGCGCTGAAAACAGTGCAGGAAAAGAGGCCAAAATGATCGAGGGACTGCCGCAAGATCAATATCGAGGGTGTGTGGTTGAATTCAGTTCAGTTTGTAGAAGGAGACATGATCAAATTGTCTAGATCAAGGATTCTCAACCGGCGGGCCGCAGGCTGGATGTGGCCCATCCATGTGGCCCTGCACCGCCTTCCACCACACCCTGAAGTGCCATGTGGTGTCGGAAGGGCAAAATGGCCATCCAGCGCCTGATGCTGTCTGAAGGAGCGCGACCCGGCCCCCGGCTTAAAAAGGTTGAGAACTCCAGGTCTAGAATGATTCCCAGCACAGAGAAAGCAGATTTAAAAAGATGTGTGTTCCTTCTTCCATAAAAGATAATATTAATTTGTTGGGATCATTTGCTGAAGCAATTCTGACCATAATCCAGACACATGGAAACAAATAACACCTGCCTTTTTGGCATAAGCAACCCACCTGTTGTATAGAAGGATATCCGGCTTCCATATCTGACCATCTGGGAAACGGACATTTTTCACGCCGGGGTATTCAGACATATTCCACTGCAAATAGTAGTCCGTCCAGTACTTGACAAGGAAAAATAAGATAAATCAACAATCACTAGGGTTAAATTTTAAGTTCCTGTTACACCTGAGTCGTCCCTTGAAATATGGTCTGCTTTTGCCTGGCTAAGAATATTACCTGGATCGTTTTTTTTTTTAAAAAAAAGTGATAATTCGCCTGTAAACATAAACTTTTTACAAATGGTGCTTTTAGACACATTAAGAGGTGGGGAAAACAAATTGAAAGCATTAAAATTGCATTTTAGGTCACCCAATTGCACACAGCAGCTATAAAAAAGCATTTTGGTTATGTTTGTGACTTATAGTTCGTGCCACCTGAAGCATAAAATTGGACTATACTTTATTTTAAAAAAAACATACAGTCTGTATATTCTCTCCAATTACATTTTGCTTTCGAGCCATAACTTTGAGAGTTCATTTTTGCTAAAATAAATGATTAGACTTTAATAACCGATTAGAAGCACATTAAGTCGGAGAGCGAAAGGTCCGTCTGCTGATAAGAGATGTGAGCAAACTCAGCTGTGCTGAAATACAAGGCAGGTTTACAATGGAAGACAATGCCGGTAATGAAAGGAAAATACGATTCCGTTCACATTAGCCTCTTACTGAAAAATAAAATTTTATGTGCTCTTGTAAGGGCAGAAGCCAAGAGGTTCACAGAGTCATTTGGATCCAGGTAAGACAATCTAGGTAAGGCAATTTAGGAGACTGCAGTGGCTTAGCGGTTAAGACGCTGACGTTCATGACTGGAAGGTTGGCAGCTCAGCAGTTCAAGACCCAAGTTCTGCACAACGGAGCGAGCTCCCGTCTCTGCCCCGGCTCCTGCCAACCTAGCCGTTTGAAAGCAAGAAATTGCAAGGAGATAAATAGGGACCACTTCAGTGGGAAAAGATCTTGGGGACATGAAAGGAGCCTCATTCGGGTGTGCCCTGAGCAGAATTTCTCCAGCAAAACAGCATTTCGTGCACTCTGATATCTAGTCATGCCTGCCACATGCCCACGGAAATGTCTGCAGAGGCAGACAGTGCTCTTTGGCTATAAACAAAGATGTAGAATGAAAATGGAGGTACAGGGGGTCACACCCCTGCCACCTTTTTGGCAAGTTCATTCTGCCCCTGCTCCATGAGCCTCAGCCCCTCAAAATTTCCACAAAGGGGAATGATAGTTTTTGCAAACTGAAAGGGTCCCCTTTCACCCTCTTGTAGAAAATCCTTTTTTGGAAAAAAAATTGAGGGGTGCTACGTGACCAAACTTGCCCCCCACCATACTCGAGGGGGGAAAGGACCTTCATTTCCTGCCAAATTATTTAAAATATTTTAAGGTGGTTGTGAGTATCAGGGGTTATATGTCGCCCACAAGGAACATATTGCTTAACCATCATATGGAGCTTCTTCTTCTTCTTCTTCCATGTCTAGGCCAGATATGAAACTGGCAAAATGAAGCCACCTTTTTGGCAAGTTCGTTCTGCAGTTCCCTTTGCCTGACGTAGTGTGAGAAAGATTGGCCGGCAATCGGTTACTGGGGTACGCCCGATTGCGGTTCGAAAATACAACAATCTTTGAGGAGGCTCTTTCTGTATACCCCCAACATGATGTATTACAGTAAAACCCCTACTTATGAAAAAAAAGTTCATAAAAGTCCGTAGGCTTTTGCTTAAATTGGTTTTTTACGTAACTTGAAGCAAACCCATAGGAAAAAGAATCTTTATGTGACTCAAAGCAAACCCATAGGAAAGCATTTAAATCGGGACATGGTTTTAGGACAAAATCATTATGTATGTTGAATTTTATGAAACTTGAGGCATATGTAACTCGGGGTTTTACTGTATATGGATCACCCCTAACATGATGTAGTTCATCAAAAGAACAAATAGTTTAATGCTATTTGGTTATACACTGCTCCAAGACATACAAGAAAGCAAAAACAGTTAAGTTGGGCCAGTATCACCCTCTAGAGTACTGGGGTACACAGAAAAATCTGGTGTTACTGTATTTCTGAACCACAATCGGGCATACCTTGGCCAACATCAACCTTGTTGTGCCAGGTAATCTTTCCCACACTCGATCAGGCGAAAGGAACTACAGAATGACAAGATTTGATAGATCAGTGGCTTCGGACTGTGGGGCTAAAGCAAGGGTTTCCAACCTAAGGCCCATGGGCTGGATCTGGCCCATGGCACCATTTCAAGGGCATTCGAGAAACAAAATGGCTACCCCTTTGAAGCTATTTGGACAAAATGGCCACCCCCATTGTGCAGGCAGGGCAAAATAGTCATCCGGCCCTTGAAACTGTCTGACAGAGCGTGACCCGGCCCCCAACTTGAAAAGGTTGGGAGCCCCTAGGCTAAAGACTAGGTGTTCGATACTCCACTGTGCTTCCTTGACAGGGATCTAGACTCGATAGTCTGCAGACGTATCCATGGCCATGTGGCAGGCATGACACAGAATGCTGTTACCTTCCCACCAAAGTGGTACCTATTTATCTACTTGCACTCGGGTCTCGAACTACTGACCTGCCGACCTGCCAGTCGTCAAGTTCAGCGTCTTAACCACTAAGCCACCACAGAATCTTCCACATCTCTTAATAAAGATTGTGTGGCAACCTTGTTTTGCTGAGCACAATAAATGAAACTCTCATAAAATAAATATCTTACATAACTGGCGTCTGGCTGTTTTCTATTCTTTTTGCAACTCTCCAGGCTGGCTGCATTTCTGTCAAGCTAGTACATGATCAAAGTGCTCCAACCGCGTATCCTCCAGGTCTACAGATGTCAATTACCAGAGGGAGAATTAGATCGGGATGCCCAACAATTAATTCTTGTCTTTTCACATGTTTGTGATGCAAATAATGGTGTCCTTAATTAAACTGATGGGGAGCGTGTCTAAACTACGCAGTTAGAGCAGTTTCACAGAGCTACAGAATCCTTGGGATTTGGGGAGGTATTTAGGCTTCACTGCCAGACAGCTCTCTTGAACTCTCTTGTAGTGTAACCCAGACGTCTACATGCCCTGCCAAACTACAGATCCCAGGATTCCCTATGTTGGCAGCCTAGTGTTAAACTGATATAAAACTACTACACTTGTGGAGCGTAAATCTGGGTTGAAAGGATTTTTGCAGAAGAAATGAGGCTCCTTTCATGTCCCCAAGAGCTGGGACAGAGACAGGTGCTCAATCCGTCTTGCAGTACCTGGGTCTCAAACTGCCAACTTGCCAGCCTTCCAGCTAACAAGGCGAGCTTCATATGTTGACCATATTGGCTGCGGATGTTGAGAGCCGTCACCTTCTTCTTCAACGTCATCTCCTTCTGATACAGAGCCTAGTCTACCTGTTTTCGACCATCCCTGTTGCAAAAACAGCCGCAACCCGTGCTAGATGAGCTTCCTATTATCAATCAAGGTGTTACTCCATAACAAAACAAAATCCCACTCCACCTGCAGAAGGGGAGATCTCTGTTACTTTGCAACCCCTGGGAGACCTGCTCCGAAACCGATAAGGTTGCAATTGGTTGGAATCAGCTCCATTAGAATCGTCTCCAGATTTCTCCATCATGGATGGAACAAATGAACCTTCTCAGGAGACCATCAGTATCTGAACATGTAGCTGCTCTCCAGGTCAGCATCTACTGTTGCCACCTGGGGATTTAACAGCAGAGTTCTGCAGTGTGCAGTACATGGAATTTGTCACAGGGCATCCATCTCCCATTCATCCTAAACATCTGACCTCTAGCAGTCAGGTTTTGACAATTGGTGACAGCCAGTCTAAATTAGCAGACAGTATTGGACAAGAGGTGGCAGCTGTCACTCTTACACACTCCGGACTTAACTGCGTTTGGCTGATGACATACAACTGCAGCGATCAATATTTTGACTTTATTTGCAGGGTGTCTTGCGACGGAATTTGGTCAGCTTTTTCATTAACTGCATTCATTCATTAAAAATAGCTAAATATTGAAATTGTCACATTGTGTTTAAGATACCAAAAGGCCCCTGGTGTTGTTCTTTGTCCCATGGAAAAGCCATCCGACCATCATCCTTTCAAAAGGGGCTCCAGAAATCGAAAACTTACCATGTGTAGCCAAATGTTGGTGGTTAAGACTTGATTCTTTTCATCCTGCCAAAGCAAAAGAAACAAAGAAATCATCCGTGTGGTTGCTTTTAAATATTTTTAAAGAGTTTTTATAATCTGCCCTGTATTACTAGAATTAGGACATGGTCCAATCAATATAATAATAATAATTTAATGTCGGAAATTATTCTGGGTTGAAAGAATTTTTTGCTAGAGAAACTCTACTCAGAGGATGCATGAATGAGGCTCCTTTCATGTCCCCAAGAGCTAGTACAGTGACAGGCGCTCAATCCGTCATGCAGTACCCGGGTCTCGAACTGCCGACTTGCCAGCCTTCCAGCTAACAAGGCAGGCTTCTTAACCACCGAGCCACTGCAGCCCCTTGGTCCAATCAATAAAATCACATCAGCAGATGCTAAACTAGTAGTAAAGGTAAAGTTTGCCCTTGCTCGAAAGTCAGTTGTATCCAACTCTAGGCTTCAGTGCTCATCTCTGTTTATAGCCAAAGAGCCAGTGCTGTCTGTGTCTGCAGACGTTTCCGTGGACATGTGGAAGGCATGACTAAACACCGGAGTGCACGGAACATTGTTTACCATCCCGCCAAAGTGGTACCTATTTACCTACTTGCAATTTCTTGCTTTCAAACTGCTAGGTTGGCAGAAGCTGGGACAGAGACGTCAGCTCACTCCATTGTGCAGTACTCAGGAATTGAACTCCGATCTTCCAGTCTTAAAGTTCAGCGTCTTAACCACTTGAGCCACCACTATTTCAATACACTTCTTTAAAGTGTTTTAATGAACAAAGGCTGAAAGCTAGTCATAAATTACAATTCAGGTAGGTTGGGGTTGCAGTCATGCCCATGGGGTTTCTGATTTCTTGGATTACAAATCCTATAATTTGGCACTCTGAGAGTTGTGTCTGAAAGACAACTTGTATGGACACTTAAACATGGCTTGGCTGGGGAAATGGCCACAACTGGAAGACTTTGAGGTTGACCTACACCAAGCTTTAGCTAGCTCCCAGTCCAGAAAGCAAGCTTCCAGCTAGCACTGGCAGGAAACTTAGATGGTGACAGACCTAGCCGAGTCTCAAAGTTGCCTTTCTTTGGAGAGAGCCACATTTTGACTCTTAGTTTATGGTATCTGTCAAGCAGAACTCCTAGATTCTACTTGATCAGGTTTGCTGTCGAAGAAATTTTAAAAAAAAAAAACACTATCCTAGTGATAAGCTTCGCAAAAACAACTGAGCATGAAATGTGTAGAGTTGAAGAAGACGGACCTCTTAAATTCTTACACATCCCTGGAATTTTTCCCTTCATTTAAGTCAATACAAATGCAGTAACTCCACACGTACAACAGAAGGACCCAATAATATTCTGGATTTGGGATTCGTAAACTAGGGCATTGATTGAGCTGGCATCTGTGCTCCACACCTGCGGTGTAATCTCAGATGGATATAGCGTCTCCAAATGTTCACAGGCGCTGAACCCACAGTCAATCGGTCCTTAGTAAGTGCTGCCTCCCAGCCAAATGGTTGCCAAAAGCTTTGGACGAAACGGACATGTTTTCCCACGGATGCTTCATGCTTGTATCCCTAGATAAGCAATCCATTAATCTTTGCCAGTGATGTTTTCTTGGACGATGTGTTAATAGCGGCTTCCTAAAGGTGTTGCTTGTTGCCACAGGGATTTAACGCAACTTGCCATCAATATTAATGGCAACATTATTACTTTGGAACTAGACGAACATTTGTGTAATGCATCACTCAAGCCTTCTGAAACTCCCTAAAGTAATGAAACTCCTACTACCGGAGGCGATTAATCCATTATTATGCCCTGATCTTACCCCTGCCTACTGGAGACAACGCGCTTGCTGATGCTCCTGGCATAAGAGAACCCAAAGTTGGTAGGTAGGTGGAAGGAAGGAGTCCTAAGACACGTATCTTTCTAGGCAGGATTCTTTTCCTGTCCCTCCCTAATGAGGGCTTCTTCTGTGTGGTGGTCACTCATCCAAATGCTCACCAGGTTTGACCCTGCTTAGCTTCCAGAATCAGACAAGATCAGGTACATTTAGGACAATACAGAAGAAATGTGTGTTTTGTTGCTTGAGAATACAATCCTTTGTAACCTTTCACAAACCCTGAGATATGCAATCCAACCACCAAAATATATCCAACTATACGCACATAGTGCCCTTAAATGACCTGTTGAAAGAACTCATGGCAAATGGTGAACTACAAGAACATCTAACCATGGAGCCCTTCTTCTTGTGCCATATCCAATTCCAAATATTGGTGATCATCATGACGACCAGCCATGAAGACCATCCTGAAAATATAATGCAGTGGCCTTTCATCTGCCTTCCACATCACAACATGACATCCATAGTACCACTGATCTAGTTCCACGAGTCCTGATCCCTTTTGGCATACAAAGTCCTCCTCAGTCCCAGGCCAGTATTGATAAAGCTACTGCCCTCCATCAAGATGGATTCAAGTGGGATTTAATCCACTTGTGGACCTTCACCCTTCTCTGTGGACTTTGGCACCCAAGGCTGTTAGTCCCCAGGGTTGACAGGTTAGTTAACCACCACCTGACACTCAGCATTGAGTCGCTGGCTGTATGGTCTACTCTGTAACCATAGCAGGATAACCTGGACAGATATGGAGACCTTCACAGTTGGTCATTCTGTGGTTTCCCTTTGCTTGGAAACATTGTCTCTTCCAGTTGTAGTTCTTCAACTGGCTCTCCCTGAATTCTTGGACAACATAGCCCATATTCTGATCATTGGTGAAAACTGTTCTTCATTTGTACGTTCATCCTATTTTCAAGTTGAGCAACTTAAGATATTGTTTTCCAATTTCTCCCTCTTTCTTCCCAGGGCCACTGTTAAAAATGTCTTCTCCTCTGTCCAGCTCTGTGTAGAGCTAGGGTTCTCAACCTTTTCAAGCAAAGGGCCAGGTCACGTTGCCTCAGACAGCTTTGGGGGCCAGATGGCCATTTTGCCCCGCCTGCCACACATGGCACTTCTGGGTGTGGCGGAGGCAGTGAGTGGCCACATGAAATGGGGTCATGGGCCACATCTGGCCCTTAAGCCATAGGTTGAGAACCTCTGGTGTAGAGTTTCAACTTTTGTCGTGTTCAACTTTTAAATTGCAAAGACTTGAGATCCAACAGGCTCTTTTCGCAATTATTCTGAGCTGTCTCTTTGGGAAACTCCCATCGGAAGAATGAGATACAAATTGACAGCCTGGTGGATTGGTAGCCAAGTGTCAAGATGTTGTGGGTTGTTGTGTGTTTTTTTTTAAAAACCAGCTCTGGGAGTTACCTCCAAGTTTACACTGGCTCTTAACAGCCTCTCTACTCAAATGTCAAGACGTGCACTACAGAAACAGAAGGCGAAGAAGAAGTAGAGAATCATGTATCCCCTCTTGTTCCTGAAAGGCTAATTTGTAGAATTGTTACTTCACATACCCGAGCACAAGTGAGTGAGATGCAACGTCAAGGAACTTTTTTTTCCCCTTTGTGTATTTCATCACTTTAAAAATTCAGAATGCACAAGTGAGTGGTTTCGGACATAATAGGTCCCCTCTGGATTACTGCTTCCACGATTGTTTTCTTCCTTGTAAAAAATAACTCAATGGCGGGCTCAGCTTCTGTTGAACAGTAAACAGTTCTCCAGCTTGTTTGTAACTCAACAGGTTGGGTTGTTTCTCATCAACACAAGAGGCTGATTGGTGTCCTTCTATGTTCAAAAGCTTTTGTGTCAGATCGTTACGTCTCCGAAAGCTTAACTTGGAGACAAAAAAAGGGCAGCCTGAAAGTCATTAGCATCTCCTGCTGAACAACGAACATGATAGAGTCATTCTTGCAAAAGTTCAGTCCCTCGGTTTTTTTTTTCCAGAAAATAAGATGACTCATGGCTCATCACTCAAAAAAAAAACACCTTAAAACTAGACATAAATATGGAAACATTTTTACAGAGAGAGGCCTCCACAGCTGAACACAACTTCTTAACAAGTGGAAAGACTCGGCTGAACATCTTCCAAAAACTCTCATGGCATCATCATCATTGCTACATAATTGACACCGCTGCTTCTGCAATAAAGGAAGTAAAAACCTAGCTCTTGAGTTTGGCATTCAGACTTTCATGCCTGTTCTTAATCACACAGGGAACTGAGTCAGACCATCGACCTAGCTAGCCCAGATGCTAACTACGACTTGCAGAAACTGCTACCGGGTTGGATCCTTTCTTAGATTCCTGATGGTCCCTGGAGGTCACCTCAACCAGGAACCAACTTGAATATGTCCCTAATTCAGTTCTTATCAGAGGAAATCGGTGCACTCACAATAGTAGTCATGTACGGCTGTGAGAGCTGGACCATAAAGAAGGCTGAGCGCAAAAGAATAAATGCCTTTGAACCTGTGGTGTTGGAGGAGGCTTTTGAGAGTCCCCTGGACTGCAAGGAAATCAAATCAGTCCATGCTAAAGGAAATCAATCCTGACTGCTCCTTGGAAAGACAAATACTGAAGCTGAAGCTCAAGTACTTTGGCCAACAAATGAGAAGAGAGGACTCATTGGAGAAGGCCCTGATGCTAGGAAAGATCGAAGGCAAAAGGAGAAGGGAGCAGCAGAGGAATAGATGGCTAGATGGCATCACTGATGCGGTCGGTGTAGATCTGGGTGGACTACGGAGGATGGCGGATGACAGAGGAGCCTGGCATGCGGTGGTCCATGGGGTTGCAAAGGGTCAGGCTCAACTGTGCAACGGAACAACAACAAATTTCATTCTTTGAAACAACATGCACATTAGTGGCGATAGAGCAATATAGTATTTCCAGCATGTTCTTAAGAACATAAGAATAACTGTTCTGGATCAGGCCAGAGGTCCCCCTGCCCAGTCCATCATTTGTTCTTACAGAAGTCAACTGGATATCCCAGTGGGAAGCACATAAAGAAGAAGCACACAAGTGGAACAAACCCTCTTTTTCTTGGATTCCCCAACAACTGATGAACCTTTCGGGTAGTGGCTATTGAAAAGTGCTGGAGAAGACTTTTGAGAGTCCCCCTAGACTGCAAGGAGATCAAATCAGTCAGTCCTAAAGGAAATCAACCCTGACAGCTCCATGGAAGAACAGATAACTGGAGCTAAAGCTCAAATATTTTGACCACCAAATGAGAGAAGACTCACTGAAGAAGGCCCTGGTGCAAGGAAAGATCGAAGGCAAAATCCCAACAACCAAACCAGATCCAAATATATGTACATAGTGGCCTTGGATGACCTTCTGAAAGAACCCAGGGCAGAAGATGAGATGGTTAGACAACATTGTTGATGGGGTGGGTGTAGATCTGGGCAGACTCCAAAGAATGGAAGATGACAGAGGAGCCTGGCATGCTGTGACCCACAAAGGGTTGGAGTCACCTGTGTAACTGAACAACTCTGTTTCCCACCAGGTTTCTCTAAACCCTCCTGATGGCCACTCTAGTTGATGGCCAACACTACAAGTCATTGGACGAAATGTCAGGCCCTAGTTGTGCATGTGCAATGAATGACTTCTTTTTTGCCAGGATGTTTCCACTGTTCAAGTTTACTATGGCCTAGATACTGAGAAGATGACCCACTTCTGCCAGCTTGGGAGAGTCCAGTGAAGCAACAGCTGGCTCCATCATGTGACTTCTAGCTTCAAGCACCAGGCGGTCATCCCACTCAAATGTCATCCCTGATTGTAGACAATGTTTCACTAATCCAAGATGAGAGTAAGCTAGATATTAGAAGAAAAATTGTTGTGAAGCACCTGGTGCCCAAAGGATGTTGGTAAACAGACTAGACATGTTTCTCAACCTTTGGTTTGGGGACGTCAATTCTCAGAAGCTTAAGTCAATTCCCCCAAAGCACTGATCAGCCAATGTACTGACTTAGGCTTCTGGGAATTGAAATTCCCCCAGTGTTCTGCAGAACATAGTTTCGGAAATACTGGGAGGAAGCAGGCACATTTTCTATTAAGACATGTTCTCCACCACCAGGAAAAGGACATACAAAATAGTATTCAGCCTAGCTTCCCCTTAAGACCAAGGAGCTGTGCTCAAGAACTCGTCTCCAGGAAGGATTTTGCTGAAGAAGAAAATGACTGAGATGAAAGACTTAATAAAAAGATAAGACCGGATGCTGTGTGCAATGATAACACTGCACAACAATGATTTTGCTACTGGGAATAACACATGCGACTTATGTGATATCGAGTGTGCTGGTTCCAAATCTGAACTCAGAATTTGCCTATCGTGTACAGATTTTAAGACACGCTATAGCTGTTCAAATGGTCGGCCATTGGGTAATGTATTTTTACATGGGAACATTATAACAGTTGCTGCTACCACTATGCCTGCCGCTGCCTCAGCTGAATCACATCCCCTGGTGGCATGCATGTTCCAGCAGTGGCGGTCATGTCTGGGCAAGTCAGTGAGCTGACCTCAGAAATAGGTATATAAGGCGTGATGGACCAAGGGCTTGTCTCTAGTGCAAAACCATCTTATTGGATAGTACAGCTAGGCCATAGTGAGTCTGAGCTAAAGATGATTAGGCACAGCTATGTTAATAAACTGGACAATTTTTGCTACATTCACACTAGAGACAAGCCCTTGGTCCATCTGGCCTTATATACCTATTTCTGACGTAAACTCACTGACTTACCCAGACATGCCAGGCTGCTGGAACATGCATGACGCATGATCGATGCAAGAGCCTAACCAAGAGGTTGAGATTTGCTATCTTAAGATCCTGATGGCCTGGGCAGAATTGGACTTTAGATTTGGATTCAGCTCACTGGATTTAGTATAGGACACGTGGATTAGACCAAGTAGCAACCAATACTTATGTTTTTTGTGATGCAGTGTAATTAATGATGAAGGAAAAATGAAGCGGACACTAGATGGCAACTGGGTCCATGGCTTATATCTGAGGAAATAGCCCAATTTCTCAGAAGGGGCCTGTGGTGAAAATATAATCCAAGTCCTCCTGCTGCTACAAAAATTGTTGTTTTGGAGACGTCGAGTGTTCAACTGATGTTGCATAATTCAGATTTCCCTGCAGGCACACACGGTGACTTGGGAATGACAATGTACGAAGGTAAGGCTAAACCTCGGGAATAAATTGCTTTCTGAAAGGAAGGATTTATTATTCAGAATAAACCACCGAACACTCGGGAACACGTCTGGCTTGGTGTGTCACCAACTTGTCTATAAGGAAAGTGGAGATCTGCTCTGCACACCAATTGAGAAAAGGTAGAGAGTTGAATCTGTACCCATGGCTGAAACCAAGCTTGGAGCAGAAGGTTGAGCCAGCAGCTTGCATGACCATGTGGCCGGGGGCCAGGTCACACTCTCTCAGTCAGCTTCGAGGGCCAGAGGACCATTTTGCCATGCCTGCATGATGGGGGTGGCCATCATGCCTTGGAGGGGTGGGGAGCCACAAGAAATGGTGCCAGGAACAGGAACCCCTGTTCTAAAGCCCACAGATCTTAATTGCACCTATGAAACCACATTGCTTCAAATTGTTGTGCATCTTCACTGAACTTCCTTCTGAGGAAGATCTAAGACTAGGGTAGGGTCATCCAGGAGCATACCTGTCAAGTTTTGGATTTGGAAATAAGGGGAAATTTCCTGGCAAATAAGGGATACTTGACAGCGATGCTTATCCTGTGCTGCCCTCCAATGGTGGCAATAGGGAATTGCAGTCTAATTAATAAGGGATGACGGCGGGAAAGAGGGTAACATAAGGGGTTTTCCTGGCCAATAAGGGATACTTGACAGCTATGTCCAGGAGACCGAACGTCTTTCAGATAGCCTGGATTCGGGAAGGCTTAGATTCCATCTGATTTTAAGTCCCAGGTAGATTTCTATAGAACTGAAGCATTAAATGTATAATTCTCCACCTGCATTTCTAAAATTATGCTGCCCAAGTAGTCTATTTTTCAGTTTTGCAAAGCTTTAAAGGTAAAGGTCTCCCTTGTTCGAAAATCGGCCATGTCCAATTCTAGACTCATCCGACTCTAGATTCATCTCTATTTATAGCCAAAGAACCAGGGTTGTCTGTGCCTGTAGATGCTTCCGGGGTCATGTGGCAGGTATCGCTAGATGCCAGAGAATAAAGAACACCGTTACCTTTCCTGCCGAGGCAGTACCTATTTATCTACTCTTGCTTTCAATCTGCTAGGTTGGCAGGAGCTGGGGCGGACCACGGCAGCTCATTCCATCGTGCAGCACTCAGGTCTGCGGACCTTTCATTTGTTTTTTCTGCCAATCGGTTGGAAACCGGCCACTTTAGGTAATACCAGCCACAAATCAAAGAGAAATCGTAGGTGCGAGAAAAGCAGGGAGAAATGGTTGATCCAACTATTTAGCTGAGCACAGCAGTTCTTAATGTATTCCTAATTCCTGGTGTTTTCCAGCCCAAGAAAGATCCAACCCTAAGGTCTTCTCTGCCATCTGTCATTGACCAACTAATGGCCCTGGCCTACCGCAGCGGTTCAATTGCTGCACAGTTAATTGCAATAACAAGTGATGATCAAATAATTAATGAAGGGAAAGTCACTACTGGCCAGGCGAGTATATGAGCCTATAAATTTTAATGTAACAGAGCCGAGCTCCAGAATAGATATTTATCTTACCCTGCGCACACAATAAAAAGACGGCGCATCATATGGAGGAAAGGAGCATTTCAAAAGCAATGCCTTTAATGTGTCAAATTCTTCTATCCGACTCCTTCACCTTTCTACTCTACCAACTATTACACAGGAACGGGGGACTGCTTGTGGCATTTCAATGATCCTAATTGCACCATTACGGAGTGCTGAAGAGTAGGGTGACCTATAAAAATGGAGAAATCAAAATATCTAAAACATAATAAACACAGATAAAGGTGAAGGTTTCCCTGATCCTTGCTCAAAAGCCAGTCTTATCGAACTCTAGGGTGCAAAGCTCACCTCCATTTACAGCCAAAGAGCCAATGCTCTCTGTGTTTCCAAACATTTATGTGGTCACGTAGCATGCATGATTAGACATTTGAGCACACTGAACATTGTTCTCTTTCCCGCCGAAGTGGTACCTCTTTATCTACTTGCAGTTTCTTGCTTTTGAGCTGTTAGGTTGGCAGGAGCTGGGACATGTGACAGGTGCCCACTCCATCATGTAGGTCTCAAACCGCTGACCTGCCGACCTACCAGCTATCAAGTTCAGCATCTTAACCACTAAGCCACTGCAGTCCCATATAAACACATGGTAAATCAGCAACTTTACATAATTAACTTAAGTCAGGGGTTTTAAACCTACTAGATGTGGCCCATGATACCATTTCATGTGCCATCTCCCACCGCCTCCGTTACACCATGTATGGCAGGCAGGGCAAAATTTACGTCCGGCCTCCGAAGCTCTCTGAATGAGCATGACTCGGCCCTCAGCTTGAAAAGGTTGAGAACCCTTGACCTAAGCGATACACTTGTACAATTTAGGGTGTCTGTTTCCCATTCCGAAATTGCATTGTTCCCTTTGAAGTTCAGCAGCCCTTTCCTTTTGTTAATCTTTAAAATCTCCCCAGCATGACACATTTCACTGGAGAATTAAGATAAGGAGAGAATGCCAACGTGCAGAAAGATCCCTCTCTCCCCCATATCAAGATCTATTGTTATTTACTTCAGTGCAAAAACCAGGAAGTTAATTAGTTCATTATCTCTTATCGGGTTTTCTTCTATGCTTCCAGTTTAATTATTCTCAGCATCTTCCGCTAGACAAGGTTAAATAATATTTTCTGTGTGTACAAGGTTTTGTTTGGCTTGCTTTGGAAAGGAGATGACATCTGTTCAGCTGCCCTATCTCCATGGTTCATTTTGGAAGCCAAAAGAGAATAATATACAAATGAGAATTATTATTATTATTATTATTATTATTATTATTATTATTATTATTATTATTATTATTATTATTATTATTATTATTATTATTATTATTATTATTATTATTATTATTATTATTAAAGGCTTTTCCATCTCAAAGGTTTGAATATTAGTGAAGGGTTTCTGGGACATTATCAAATTTGATATGTCACAACTAAAAGGTTGTTATATTCTGCTATATCTGTTGTATGTTAAATGTTACAGAAACTACTTCGGTGGCTCAGTGGTTAAGAAGCTCACCTTGTTAGCTGGATAGCCAGCAAGTCGGCCGTTTGAGACCCAGGTACTGCAAGATGGAATGAACACCCATCTCTGTCCCAGCTCCTGCCAACCTAGCCGTTCGAAAGCAAGAAATTGCAAGTAGATAAATAGGGACCAGCTCAGTGGAAAAAGCTCTTGGGGGCATGAAAGGAGCCTCATTTGGGCATCCCCTGAGTGTAGTTTCTCCAGCAAAAATCCTTTCAACCCAGAATAATTTCTGACACGAAATTATTAGTAGTAGATTTCTCATCCACAGTCTCAGTCTACCTCTCCACAACAAAGGGAGAACTTGGTGCTTGGCCTGGGCCATCACAGAATAGAAGCTCGGGCTGAAGGGCACACTCATTAGCAAATATGTAATGCCACAATGTTTGTCTTGCATTCATCTACTGGCCATTTGCAATTCAACAGGGCGAAGCTTCACAACTCATCTGAAGAACAGGTATTACACAAGTATTACCATTTGTCAAAAAAAAAAACCCACATTGACTTGTATACTTATCTGTTATGCTAACCATTCTGCACCTCTGTACATGGTGTGTATAAACCGATGCCATGAAATCTCACTCTTATGCCTTGATCCACGGATGTTAACATTAAAATTCAGCAGTGAGTCTTGAAAGGGCCACAACGTTTTGTTTACTCTCTGATACTATTATGGCCCATACACTGGCCAAGCCGGTCGGCCAGTAGCTGCTGCACAAGAGGTAGGAGAGAGTTCTTACTTTTCAGTCCAAAAGACATAAGCAAAGCCATAGTCTTGGGTAGCCAAGGTCAGGAGCAGTTCTCTAGCAAACTGTAGATACGAGGATGTTCCAGGGGTGCCATCAGGGTCACAGGTGATGCAGTGTCAAGGTCCAAGATGGATTGCTCAAACAAGAGCTTACCAGCACATCCCTTCTTTGAAGGAGACTTGGGGCTCAGAGATGATGACTGGTTCTGAATGCGTGCCCTAGCCCTGCTTCACCTCAACTGAAGATCATGTCTTAGTAGGACTCTGTGCCTTTCAGATGTACTGGGTTGCTCTTGGTCCTCCAGAGTGCTGACATTTGGTCCTCCTGTCAAGCCCTGATCAGCTTGACTGGCTTGGCCTCGAAGAGGAGGCTCCAAACTGGATTTGGGCAGGCAGTTTGCTGAGGGATGGGCAACAGGTTCAGACTCATACTCCAGATCGGAGGCAGTAACAAGCTGATGGGCTGGCTAATTGTCCTCCTCCTCCTCCTCCTCACACCCAGGATCCCAGGCCACAACAGATATACTCTCCAACAGACCCTCATTGTGGGATAGAGGTTAGGCACAAACAATAGTTATTGAGTCCAGATGCGAAGAAGGTTGGAAGGGTCTAGAACTGCAATGGTAACTCTCATAGCTTTCTTCCCTTCTTTCTGTGTGCACAGGTGGAGGGGGAAACAATGAGGAGACATGCATGCCCAACGGGCCTCTCTCCTCCTTGCTCATAGCTTTGACTTCAGAGATCAGCTCCTTCCTTCGGAACAGCAAGCAAAGGAAAAAGGATTCACAGCAGAGTCTTTGAAGGGCTGTTGAGCTAAGCTTTAAAGCCAATTTCTTGCTTTCTAATAATTGACAGGTCTTGCTATCTTCCAGGTCCAATGTTCATCAAAAAGCTTACAGGCGTTGCCAGGTTGGGCTAACACATGCACAAATAAGACTTCCGCACTTGTGAAGTGTGGAAGGCAATTGCCTTAAAATCTTTGTTAGGAGTTCTTCAAGGGCTTTGCAAAAATGAAGGGGATTTAAAAGCTGCTCGACAGAGCCCAAGATTTCGTTAAAATTGCTGGCACGGCACTCCGTATGCTCGTCATAAGGCGACAGCTAAGGCAGCTCTATTAAAGTCATCCTCCTCACCCTACAGAGGAACCTAATCTTGTAGGTATTTCCGTTTGCCAAGCTTGAAACCCAAAGCAAGACCAAGGTCTCCACTGACGTGACACAAAATTGGTCCAGCCAATTGACAATGCTTAGACCAGGGGTGCCCAAACTTTTTGGGCCGTTGGCCGGTCACGTGGTCAGCGGGCCAGTCATGTGGTTCCTCCCACCGGAAGCATAAGTAAAATGCGCCTTGCAATCTGTGTTGCAACAGGATGAGATAGATTTAAGCTGCCATTTTTTTCTGCCTCAACCGGGGGTGCCCAAACTCCAGCCTGTGGGCTGGATCCAGCCCCCTATGCCCATTCATCTGGAGGAAGCTTTCTTCACACTCCTCTCATACCCTGTTTTCTTTAAGGTTTGATGGCCCAGTATTAAGACTTACAAGTCATGCTCTCTCAGTCAGCTTTGAGGGCCAGACAGTCTTTTTGCCCTGCCTGCATGATGGGGGTGGCCATTTTGTCCCAACAGCTTCAAAGGGGTGGCCATTTTGTTTCTCCAATGCCCTCGGAGGGCCCACATGAAATGGTGCTGCAGGTCAGATCCATCCCACAGGCCTTAGGTTGGGAACCCCTGTCCTAAAAGAACCTGAGCCCACCACACATAGCGAGCCTGCTTAGCAAGACATGCGTATGACCAACCGCACATCAATAAAACCTAGTCAGTCTTCTTGGAAAGAGGAGGTGATAAACAGACATTTCCAAAAGTTATTCCTAACATAATATAACAGAAACTCAATAAAGGTGTCCCATCAAGTTAGTTCGGACTTATGACAACCCTTTCCAGGGGTTTTTAAGGTAGTGAGTATTCAGGAGTAGTTACCATACCTTTCTTTTGAGCGGGGAGACTTCTTGGGTCTGTGCAAGTTGTTGCCCAAGGCGATAAAGTCTAATAAATGAAATGAAAGTGAAACCAGAAAGTCCCAGTTTCTGGTTTTCTAAAACCAAAGAGTTGGCTACCTTTCCAGCCTTAAAAACAAGCATGTGAGGAAAGCAGGTCAACATGGCTTCTAGTGACATTTGCATTTCGAAGCTTTCATTTGAATATGAAAAACTACACTGATGCTGTCATTTTGTGCATCCAGAAGAAAATTCTCCCAGTTGAATTTCCCCCCTCTTAATGCACAGCAATGTATTGTTCAGATTACGTTTTAAAAAAACTTCGCATATTCACTGCTTACGCCCCTGTGGATTCTGAGTGTTTGAACGTCTTCCTGCATGCTTTCATAGACCCTATTCAATTTAATCAAATACATAATTTTAAATGAATTGCTCTGCGATGTTCTAATTGGATTTTTTTTAACTAATGCAAGACAAATTATTTTTCTTATTAGGCAATAAAAATAGCAACACGGTATCCGCGGAAAGCTGTGTTTGCTCTTCTACCGAAGGAAATTGGAAGTGACAGTTCAAAGCTGAGCGTAATTTTTTGCATTTTGAAGTCGGAAAGTTTCGGCTAATTATGACACCAAATAGACGTTAATATCCCATTTGCCTGTCCTCCGTTTGAACATTTCCACAAAACAGATGCATTGGTATAGCAGTGTATTATAGAAAGCAGAGAGTGGTACCTTCTGAGATCCTCTAACGAGAGCAAGATGTAAAAGAATTTAGAATTTAAAAGTTCTAACCATAAAGTTTTGTTCTGAGCAACGGATTTATTTATGTATTCATACATTCAATCATTCATTGCCCTTCTTATGTTTATTAGATGAAGGGCTGCAGGCAAAGGGGAAAGGAGCAGCTACATATATATATTTTCTATTTTGAAGCTGGTAGCTATCCTCCCAATCATCTTCAGGAAGAGTTAGAAAAGGTCCTGCTTGAAACTCTGTAAAGCCATCACTTCTTCTTCTTCTTCTTCTTCTTCTTCTTCTTCTTCTTCTTCTTCTTCTTCTTCTTCTTCTTCTTCTTCTTCTTCTTCTGCCATATCCAATTCCGAATATTGGTGATCATCATGGCGACCAGCCATGAAGACTGTCCTGAGAGTCCTGCAGTCGTCTTCCATTTGCCTTATATATCGCAGTGTGACACCCATACCACTGATCCAGTTCTGCAAGTCACTTTTTGGTCCTGAGCCCTTTCGGCACCCAAAGTCCTCCTCAGCCCCAGGCCAGGATGGATGAAGCTGCTGCCCTCCATCAAGATGGACTCAAGTAGGATTTAATCCACTTGGGGACCATCACCCTTCCCTGTGGACTTCAAGACTCAAGGCCGTTAGTCCTCAGGGTTGTCAGGTTATTTATATTCTGTCTGACAATTGGTGTTTAGTCGTGCCAGTATGTTCTACTCCATTAACATAGCAGGGTAATCTGGCCAGACTGGGTTACTGCTAGTCTGGATTGGGTATGGTTGTGAATTTGACCTCCATGATGGGGCTGGACTTGATGATCCATAGTTCTAAGACTATTATTCTCAATAATACTGGTCTAGTTCAAGACAAAAGTGCTGTGCAATTGAGTGAACTCCCATCGTCTGTCCCAGTCCTGCCAACCTAGCAAGAAATGGCAATCAGATAAATAGGTACTACTTTCAGCAGGAAAGGTAACAGCATTCCACGCACTCCAGTGTCTAGTCATGCTTGAAACATGACCATGGCAATGTTTGCAGAGACAGACAGTGCTAGCTCTTTGGGACCATCTCTCTGAATTATTGTAAGCTGGTTTACAAAAGGCGGATGACAATTTTGGCGAAAGCGATGAAATCTAATAGAATTGTGCCATTGGAGTTTGCCTTTCAAAAGTGGGACACAATGTTAATAGTAATAATATACAACTCAGTGACATTTTCCAAATTATGGGAGCAAGAGATTATGAAGGCACAAGACCAACAGAATGATAAACCTGTAGCTCAACCATTTGAAATATGGACTAATGCCTCAGGTTTGAAAAGGGTTTTGCAAACAGTTCCAAAGGAGAAATCAAGGGATTTTTGACCCTTATCAGGCAATGATTGTTTCCCTGACCTCCATTCATCAGTCTTACACAACACATTTAGATTACCATATATAATCGAGTATAAGCTGAGTTTTTTAGCCCCAAAAAGGGGACATGGCTTATACTCAGGTCAATGACCACGAGGGTCCTAAGACTGCACCGGATTGAGATGTGCCAACAATTTAATTAATTTTACCATATATTTCAT
Source organism: Bradypodion pumilum (assembly GCA_035047305.1). Classification (NCBI taxonomy): domain Eukaryota; kingdom Metazoa; phylum Chordata; class Lepidosauria; order Squamata; family Chamaeleonidae; genus Bradypodion; species Bradypodion pumilum. Next base: position 25,270,962 of record JAWDJD010000012.1, on the reverse strand, counting down.
GTATTTTTATTATTGAAACTCACTAATAGCTGCTGCATTTCCTACCCTCGGCTTATACTCTGGTCAATCTATTTCCCTGTGTTTTCAGGTCAAAATTAGGTACCTCGGCTTATATTCGGGTTGGCCTATACTCGAGTATATACAATATGTCTAACTGGTACCTTTTAGTGACCCAATTATCTTATCAGCCTGAATAAAAGATTTATTTCTTGGGCAGCATGAATGGAAGACTCCTGAGGCTTTTGGACAAAGGAATGCTTGAATGCAGCTCGATACTGAGAAGGAAACTTATAAAAAGAAATGGATAAACATATCCAACAGGGCCTCTGTTTGGTGGGTTAAGGTGGTTAATCAATCATGTTGCTCGACAAGACATATCCTAAAAATGTCATCGTGAAAGAAGCGGATTCCATTTTGCAGGAGGGACATCGCCAAAACCAGCCTAGATCCTCACATTTTGAGATTATGTGGCCAGAATCCTGTTGCTGAGTTACAGTTGCATAACAGACTTCACATAAGACTTTTCTTTATGTCTCCTAATGATGCCCCGGGGTGGCATTAATTCCTTACGTTTTTACAGCTAACTCGTGTCTGTCTTTGTATACACATTAAGGGGGCATTTAGCAATATGTCAATGGTTGACTAAGGACTTCCACTTGACTGCCGTCCTAGATATGTGATCGATTGCCAGTTTCCTGGAGCCAAAATTTAAAGCTTTCCCATTTAAAACCCATGCTATTAATAAAACAACAGAATCAGCAAAACCCATGTCACGGAAGTGTTTTTGGTGACCATTAAGCAAATAATGCAAGAGAATGACAACCCCATGTATTGCATTTGTGTTTTCAGCCTGCCTCATCCAATCTTCCTTTTGTTTCATCCAAGCATAGCAGGGGAACTTAATGGATCCAGTTGCAAAGTGAAAGTAGAGTGGGTTGTCAAATTGGCGCACCTTATTTACACAGGGAAGGGACTCCGGTGGCTTAGTGATTAAGATGCTGAACTTGAAGACTGGAAGGCTGGCAGGTCAGCAGTTCGAGACCCGAGTGCTGCGTGACGGAGCTCCCATCTCTGCCCCAACTCCTGCCAATCTAGCAGTACGAAAACAAGCAATTGCAAGTGGAGAAATAGGTACCATTTCAGTGGGAAAAGTAAAGCATTCCATGCATGGATTCGCAAAAATGCAGACAAGCTTTGAAGATCAGTGACGTGAAGATCAGCATTGTCTAAAGCTTACGTGCTTTTTGAACCTTTCTTCCTGGCCTCTTAAAGGCATTGACAAAATAATACACCAATGGAATTGTTGGTAGGTAAAGGTAAAGATTTCCCTTGCTCGAAAGCCAGTCGTATCTGACTCTAGGGTTCAGTGCTCATCTCTGTTTCAAAGCCAAAGAGCAGTGCTGTCTGCTTCTGCAGATGTTTCCGTGGTCATGTGGCAGGCATGACTAGACACAGGAGCGCACGGAGCACTGTTTACCTTCCCACTGAAATGCTCCCTATTTATCTACTAGCAATTTCTTGCTTTTGAACTGCTAGTTTGGCAGGAGCTGGAACAAAGACAGGAGTTCACTCCGTCCTGCAGTACTCGGGAATCAGTCAACATGATTTCTTCTACTTTCTTTGGTTTAAAACACTGCCATTCAATTCCCTCATTGTCATAATCTTCTAAATCCCAACACCCAGAAGTATCGCACAAACACACTATGTCAGAGTTGGGCAATGTTCCTTTGGTGAACCACAATTCCCAGAATCCTCTTGGCAGCACGCAGGAAAGTGTAGTCCCCCCCTCCAAAAAAGAAAAAGAAACATTTCAAAGTTCTCAGTCTACTAGATAATAACAACACAAGAATCCATTTAATCTGAGAAGAAGGGAGAGCTTCATAAAACATAAATGAAGTGTGAGTGAATGCATTATAGATTAGAGCAGGGATTCTCAACCTGCAGCGCATGGGCCAGATGCGGCCCATGGCATCATTTCATGTGGCCCCCCACTGCCTCCACCACACCCAGAACGGCCATGTGGTGGAGGAAGGCCAAAATGGCCATCGAGCCCCCAAAGCTGTCTGCGGGAGCATGACCCGGCCCACGGCTTTAAAAAGTTGAGAACTCCTGCATTAGAGAGCTCCACATTTTGACATCTACAGTGCAAAACTATTCCTGGAACTCAAGAGTTTTCCACTTTCTAGCTAGGTTTAAATAGTAACATTAAGTTGGTGGTTTTAAATGATGCTTCGGTTGGCCAGTTTTGGAATTGAAATTACTGCTAGGGTACAGTATTCATATTCTTTTTACTGAAACCTAAACTGATATGATCTATAAAACAACCCACATGCATTCTACGCATCAAGATTTAATGCCGCTACTTCCTTAAAAGCAATGGCAAGCAATCATCTGTTTTATGCAAAATATTGATTGCCCCCAAGGAATTGTATAGCTTCTTTACCTATATAAAAAAGATTTAATTACAATAAGAAAACTCATTCCATTTCCTACACTGTATCAAACACGGTTACTGCATTTTCGATATTTATTAGAAAGTTGGGTAACGCTGTGTGAATCTCAACTGGTTTCCGTTGAGGCTGATTTTTGGTGATACGAAAATGAAATGGCCAAAGCAAGGGCTGTCGACGTAAAGGTTTCCCTTCTGCATTTTTGATCTTAAGCCTTTTATTCTGTGCTTTACACTTCATTTAGACCCATAGACGAGTCCCCCTAAGGATGTAGTTTCTCGCTTGTTTTGTTCGTCATACACAAGATCCTCACTCCTCTAATGAGATATTTCTTGTGGGTCGCAGTGAGCATTTTCATGTTTGCAAGAATGTTTTTCTCCACTTTCTATTCTATTCTTCCTTCTTTTAAATAATGTTTCATTTAAATGTTCCAAAGGGTAAAAACACAGAGGTTTTGCTCCATAAAACTCCATCTGAGATGAGTTACAAAATGTGCAGAAGCGTCAATTCTGTTGGTGTCTCCATGAATGGTCCAAAAGAGGAGGACCAGGACCTGTTTTCTATTATCCCAGAGTTCAGATTGTATAATAACAGGCTCACACTAAAGCAAGCCAGATATAGGCTGAATATCAGGAAGAATTTCTTAACTGTTAGAGCAGTACGACAGTGGAACCAACTGCTTCAAGAGGTTATGAGAGCTTCAACACTGTAGGCATTCAAAGGAAAATTGGAACACCCTCCATCCTATCTGCTTTGATTAGGATTCCTGCATTGAGCAGGTGGTTGGACTTGATGGCGTAAAAACCATGATGGTGAACTTTGGCCCTCCAGGTGTTCTTGGACTTCAATTCCCAGGAGCCCAAGTCAGCACTCCTGCTGATCAGGACTTCTGGGAACTGAAGTTCAAGAACATCTGGAGTGCCAAGGTTGGCCATCACTGGCCTTAAAAGCCACTCCCATCTCACTTATTCTATGAGTCTACTGGCCGTACTTACATCCTGTTGGGCATTGTGCTTCCATGACCTCCTCCAAGCCTTGGAAGAGTTCAGTTCAGTTATTCTATGAGTCTACTGGCTGTACTTACCTCCTGTTGGGCATTGTGCTTCCATGACCTCCTCCAAGCCTTGGAAGATTTCGTCTCCATGGCAGGGACACTTCCCTTGGCCTGGGTGCCAAAGTTGCCTTCAAAAGGATGGGTGGTGGGATAACTGCATGAACCTACTCCAGGCGCCATAGATTGAAATGAGATCATCGCCATTATGGTCCTTGCTGTAGATCTCAAACATGACCCAGATGTCATCTGGACCATTTCATGTGCCCCCACCACTGCCTCCACCACGCCCGGAAGTGCCATGTGGTGGAGGAAGGGCAAAATGGTCATCTGGCCCCCAAAGCTGTCTGAGGGAGCATGATCCAGGCCCCAGCTTTAAAAGGGTGAGAACTCCTGAGCTAGAGTAAGGTGAGGCTAGACTTCAAGGAGCAAGGACCCTGGGAAGGCAAAACAACAGTCTACAGGAACAGAGCAGGGACCCCTCAAAAGTAGGAAGGAACAAGGAGGGGATCTTCTGGAAACCAGGGAGAAGGCAAGAGATCTTCAAAACAAGGCAACAAAGCCAAGCAACTGACCTTCATTGCTGACACAGCTTCTAGGAGGAAGGACCACTTCTTATATAGCTAAGCCACCCAGGGTCTCCAGTTAGAGCCTATGAATGCCCAGAGCCTTCCCCAGGTTTCCCTGGTGGAGATGGGTTAGGATTTGCAACAATCCCAACACCAATACAGGAAAAAGTATTGAGGAAGTGTGTATATTTCTCTACTAATCTACCTACAAAATGCAGACAATTAGAAGAACAATGTTCATTTGATGAGCTCCTTCTAAATCGGCTATAGGGGAGACCGCCTGCTGTATGGTGATAAGCAGCTTATATCTCTTCTGGGTGCCAGTTCAAATGGGTCGGCTGATTTAGTGTCATCTTGATTCATTCTTCCAGATTTATTTATTTCCTCTTCTTTTGAAGAGGTTTGGGGTGTTTAAAAATCAACAAGCAAAACGTAAGCTCTTCTCATCTTTGAGAAAGTATGATATTCACAGGGAGGACGTGGGTCCAAGCCGATGTCAGTGCCAAGCCCAAAAGTAACAAATGGGAAGAAAAGAGATGGACAGCAGGGTCAGGCCCATAGCGAAGATAGATGCAATAGTACTCCTTTACTCTAGACCCATGATGGCCAACCTTGGCACTCCAGATGTTTTTGGACTTCAATTCACAGAAGCCCTGATCAGCAGGAGTGCTGACTTGGGCTTCTGGGAATTGAAGTCCAAGAGCATGTGGAGAGCCAGGTTTGAGGACCCATGACAGTGATGGCCAACCTTGGCACTCCAGATGTTCTTTGACTTCAATTCCCAGAAGCCCTGATCAGCAGGAGTGCTGACTTGGGCTTCTGGGAATTGAAGTCCAAGAATGCCTGGAGGATCAAATTGCTGATCTCTGCTCTAGACCCCTGGTGGTACAGTTGTAAAGCTGTAGTAACTCTGCTCATAATCTAAGTTCAATCCTGACTCATGGTTGACTCAATTTTCCATCCTTCCAAGTCTAGCACAACAAGTACCCAACTAGGTGGGGACAAAATGCTTATTACCTTGTGAACAGCCTAGAGCAGGGGTTCCCAACCTTTTCAAGCCAGGTCACACTCTATCAAATATGCTTGGGATTGGATTCCAGCCTTAAAATGGTGGGTTGGCTTGATGGTCTCATAGAACAGTGATGGTGAACCTTTTAGCGATTGAGTGCCCAAACTGCAACCCAAAACCCACTTATTTATCTCAAAGTGCCAACACAGCAACAGGGGAGGAAGGAAGCACTCCCATTGGACTGCTGGGCAGAGGGGCGGGACAAACTCTGTGCTGGGGGCAGAGAGGAAGCGCTTCCATTGGGCTGCTGGGCAGAGGGGCGGGGCAATCTGTGCTGCAGTAACTGCATGGGTGCCCACAGAGAGGGCTCTGAGTGCCACCTCTGGCACACATGCCAGAGGTTATCCAACACTGTCATAGACCCATTTTCCAACTGACTTATTCTATGGATTCTATTATTATAAATGTCCAGGAAGACAAATAAAGTACTAAGGTCAGTGGTAAGAGAGCTGCGAATTCAAGGCTGAAATAGAAATTAAAATATCGCATGTGGAGAAGAAGAAAGATGTGTTGGATTTGGCCAACTGGTTTTTTCTAGTTTTATCTCCCGTCATATCAGGCTTTCATTAATGTACATTTCTCTGCATTTTTCCTCCACAGGAACATCTTGTCTGTTATTAACATCACGTAATTGTCAGCAAGCCCCATGCGTAAAGCATTTGCACACTTACCCCATATTTTGACACCTACACAATGCCATTAGTAAAGTAAGACTGTGACAGAGCTCCTTAAAGCAACAAAATGGCGAAATCTACATCCCACGGATCAGGGGGAGGTGGGGGAGAGAATCAATTTCCTTGTTGTTGGTTTTTTGAAGTATAAGATTTTTATCACCTTGGAATATTTTCAGCAAAAGTCTTTGGGATTGAAGGTCTACCACAAATGTACAGCTGTCTCCTTTTAAGGTCAGTCACCACAAAATATAGGTGGCTCAAGTATCACAGAAGGTGCTTATGGTACAATTAATTAAGGCTGAAGCCATAAAACTATTTTTTTGGTTTTGAGCCCTTTCGGCACGCAAAGTCCTCCTCAGCCCCAGGCCAGTATTGATGAAGCTGCTGCCCTCCATCAAGATGGATTCAAGTGGGATTTAATTCCCTTGGGGACCATCACCTTTCCCTGTGGACTTCGCCACCCAAGGCTGCTAGTCCTCAGGGTTGTCAGGTTAGTTAAACACCGCTTGAGGATCAGTGTTGAGTCACTGGCAGTGTGGTCTACTCCAGTGATGGAGAACCTTTTAGAGACCGAGTGCCCAAACTGCAACCCAAAACCCACTTATTTATTGTAAAGTACCAACACAGCAACAGGGGAGGAAGGAAATGCTCCCATTGGGCTTCTGGACAGAGGGGTGGGGTGAACTCTGTGCTGGGGGGAGAGAAGAAGTGCTCCCATTGGGCTGCTGGGCAGAGGGGTGGGGCAAACTCTGTGCTGGGGGAGGGAGGAAGTGCTCCCATTGGGCTGCTGGGCAGAGAAGTGGGGTAAACTCTGTGCTGGGGTGACCGCACGGGTGCCAACAGAAAGGTCTCAATGTGCCACCTCTGTCATGCATACCATAGGTTCACCACCACTGGTCTACTCTATGACCATAGCGATATAACCTGGCCAGACTGGAACAAACTCTACTTTGAGCTAAGTCACTATGCCCTCCAATTGACACACGTTAGTCCAGAAAATCTGAAAACCTCATCGCTTGGTCCAGCATCTTACATAGGTCTTGTAAAATTCAGATTAAAACACAAGCCAAATTCAACAGCTGAGACCTGGTTTTGGACATAAAAGAGAAAGTGTCTCCCTCCCTGCTGAGATTTCAGAATCCCCTGCTCCTTGGAGCTTAGAAAAGTTATTTTTATTGACCAGCTGTTCTCAGCATCATCTGTAACCATGCTAGCAGGGAAGAATTTCTGGAAGGGTGGAATCCAGCAAAGCAGTTTCTCCAAGCCACAGGTGGCTTGTCTATGCCCAGGGGAAGTAATCAGACAACCAGTTCAGACATTAGCCAGTCCTGTTGCGAATGGAAACTGAATCAAGATGCAAACCCTGTGAAAAATGTGCTGGATTGGGATAGAGATGTTCTCCCTGGACAAGGCTGCAGTCCAAGAAATTATAAGAAACAGTACTTTTTAAAAGAAAAGTGGGAAATGCAGGTAGGACGTTGGGCAAAAGGGCAGCTCAAAGGAAGGGATGCTTTAAATCTAAATTGCAGCTGCTTAATATTTATTTGGGGCTTAGTGGTTAAGACACTGAGTTTGTGACTGGAAGGTCGGCAGGTTAGCAGATTGAGACCTGAGTGCTGTGAAACAGAATGAGCTCTCATTGTCTGTCCCAGCCCCTGACAACCTAGCAGTTCGAAAGCAAGAAATTGCAAGTAGATAAATGGGGACCATTTTGGTGGGAAGGTAAACAGTGTTCCATGCACTCCGGTGTCTAGGCATGCCTGCCACATGTCCATGGAAATGTCTGCAGATGCACACAGCGCTGGCTCTTTGGGTATAGCTAAACAGAGATGAGCATTTTCCAGGCTAAGAACATTAATGGGCTTATTTTACAAAGCTGCCTAAAAGTCCCTGCATATTCCTGGGGCATACCTCTGGGGACCTGAACATAAACAGCTCTCCAGAATTTCCTGTTCTATTGTGCTCTACTCCGATTGTTTGGGGGATTTTCAAAACACATTTGGGATCCTACAAATGCAAAGACTTACCACGTCCATGATTTGTCTGAGGCTGAGGCTGAAGGAGACTGTGAGAGGCTGTGAATCATTGGCTACCGGCCTTTCCAGGGGGTTGTAATTCTTCAGCAGTTCCTTGTAAAGTTTCCTCTGGTGTTCTCCTTGCAGAGAAACTGGAGGAAGATCGATAAATAAAGAGGAAGTTTTAGACATCTGATGGCATCAAAGTCAGCTCTGATCAGCTTTAAACAGTTGTGTCAACACGAGTCAGGTTGAAGTTCACATAATTACCTGGGATAAGTTAGAGCAGAGGTGGTCAACCTGGGTCCCCAGATGTTCTTGGACTTCAATTCCCAGAAGCCCTGATCAGCAGATGTACTTCTTGGGCTTCTGGCAATTGAAATCCAAGAACCAAAGGTTGGGAAACACTGCTCTAAACCAAATTGCCTGGATTGAATCCCATCGATTCAATGATCTACTCTAGTTAGACTGCCAAGAGTTGGAATGGAATGGATGCCCTATGGCTTTGATGGTGAACCTTGGCTTCCAGCTATACTTCCAGCTATCCTGAACTAGAGGATATATATAATGAACAATGTTGACCAACGTGTTCAAGATCTTCTCTTGTGCACATCACACACAGTCACATGCATCTCAAACTTATCACAAATAGGTCAATTGTTAGGCATGTTGGAGGTTCTGTTGCATACTCATGCCTCCATCGTTGTTATATTTCCACAATGTTCTCGCATTTCAAATACCGCTTTAAGATGGTCTTGTGCTCCTCGAACGCCAACCATGCTCCCGCCATTTTCTTTGGCTGTCCTGCCTCTTGCCTGGTGATGTTAGTTTATGCAAACATCATACTACATATTGCTAACATAATTCAATTCAACTTTGAAAAGTAAGTGATAGATAACATCCTCTGTATATTACTTCTCTTCTATCTAAAACAGTGATGGCCAACTTTGGTGCCCCAGATGTTCTTGGACTTCAATTCCCAGAAGCCCTGATCAGCAGGACAGCTTACTTGGGCTTCTGGTGATTGATGTCCAAGAACACCTGGAGACCCAAGGTCAGCCACCCCTGAGTTAGAGTGATAAAGGGGATGATGGAAGCTGGTGACTCTGATTTTTTTGGGGGGATGATGAAGTCCAAACTTTACAGGAACTATCCAAAGTCTGAATCTATATTGCAAGTTTAGGTGGAGAGATGGGTTTCCAGATACTGGACTACAAATACCACAATTCTGCATTCTGGGAGTTCTACCCATCTTCCAGACACCTTGCAAACATCTCAATGTGCTACACCTGGAAGTAAGGCCTAAATTAGAAGCTCAGCTGGGGCAAGTTCCAAATGCTTATGGGAAGAACTTTAAGTTAAGACTGGAGACTTTCTTACTAGAAGACAGTTCTCTCAATGGAAAAATCTGAGATTCAGTCCCGGTGTTCATTTGTAGGGGGGAAAAGCTTCTGAACTGTCTTCCAAGGAGCCCCATGAAGCACACTGTAGTTGTCCAGATTGAAAGTAAGAAGTGCATGGATGATTGAGGGTGGATCTGGTTGGAAGTAGGGCTGCAGCAGGCAGAATCCAGCTCACATGCTGGTTACTACCACAAACTTGTACCAGTGAGGATTTAAGTTTGGCCAACGGCAAAGCCAAGAAAGTGGCTTCATTTTGGCATGGTAAAGTCTGACCTGGACACAAAAGTAGAAGAAGAAAACCGGCAGACCATAGGCTTCTAAAAGGCATTCCTGGCCACAGCCCTATACATTATTCACCAGTTTATCATGAGCACGCAGGCTTCTTCTCAAGATAAGTGTAATTCCACTGAAAATCGATCCCACCCCATTCTCCCACTCTGTTGACCTTCCAGCCCAGAAAATGTTGGCCTTTCCTGGATTAAGTGTACCCTCATATCTGTCGACAATTGAATAGCCTTCTATCTCTCAGCCTAAGCTTGGATTCTAACAATTGGGGAGAAATTAGAGGCTAGGAACAAATCAGAATTAATGCAAAATAGTTCCAAAAAAGCAGAATGGTGCCAAAGAAAAGAAAAAGCTTGTGGTGATGGTGCATCATATGGCTGATCTTGGAGAAGAGGCTGCCGGACAAAAAGCCATAGCAAACTACAGAAACATTTTGGGAAAACCTCCTTCTTCTTCTGTATCCAAATCTGAATATTGGCAATCCTGATAGCCATGAAGACTGTCCTGAGAATATAATGCAGTGGCCTTTCATCTGCCTTCCACATCACCGCATGACCCATGTACCACTGGTCCAGTTCCATGAGTCACTTTCTGGTCCTGAGCCCTTTTGGCACACAAGGCCCTCCTCAGCCCCAGGCCAGCATTGTTGAAGCTGCTGCTCTCCATCAAGATGGATTCAAGTGGGATTCAGTCCACTTGGGGACCATCACCCTTCCCTGTGGACTTAGTTAACTGCCACCTGACACTTGCCATTGAGTCATTGGCAGTGTAGTCTACTCCAGTGATGGCCAACCTTGGCACTCCATATGTTCCTGGACTTCAATTCCCAGCAGCCTTGACCAGCAGGAGTGCTGACTTGGGTTTCTGGTGATTGATGTCCAAGAACCTCTGGAGTGCCAAGGTTGGCCATCACTGGTCAACTCTATTACCATAGCAAGAAAAACTGGCCAGACATTATTTTGGAAAACCAGCAGATTCAATTTATCCAGAGCAGTTCCAAGGCTGATTGTCAGCTGAGATGCGGCAGCTTTGAACACGAGGTAGAAAGATTTTCTTTCAATTTATGATTCCCACAGTCAAGAATAGATTAAAATCATCTTCTTTTTTAAAAAATTACGTGCCAGAAAGACCTGGTGAGGATGAGGTGGAACACAAAATATGCATTCAGCCAGAGATAATTTGGGAATTACTGGCAAAGAGGGGCCTTCGTGGAAGAAGGACAGCGGGTCAACTTGAGTCAAAATGACCTGTCAAGACCAATTATGCTTAGAAATTCATCTCACGAATATATTACCAACCTGTCTTGAATAAATTCATCCTAGATGCTTTAAAGCATGTGCACATGTATTCATAGAAAGTGTAGTGGAGCCTGCTCACTCATAAGTGTGCATAACATTTTCTTTCTGTTGAACCAGGTGACTGGAACAACTTATTCACTGTTATTTAAGGGGACTGTCCCCTAATGTACGAAGACAATCTCCTTCCTAGAACTCTTGGAAATGCCAGGGTAGAGTTGGCTGTAACTAAACAAGGAGTTTGGTTTTGGAGCTGAGGTGCACCCCATTTTACACCTTATCAGAAAACCCCCTCCATTGTGACTCTATTAACAGGAGAGGTACATCAGCTTTGGCCCTGAGCATCTCTGCAGTAAGGCATGCATCTGCAAACACAAAACAAGTTGACATCACTGTTAATGAAGCCATGTGCATAGTGACAGGATGCCTCAAACCAACCAAGTTGAGAAAATATATCCTCTTGTTGGCATCGCTCCACCTAAGATCAGGAGAGAAGTAGCAGCGGACGCCAAGCAAACCAAGCAAGAGAAGGACCCTCGACACCCTCTGAATGGATATGAGCCTCAAGTCCACTAGCTCAGATCCAGGAAGAGCTTTATGGCAAGAACAAATGCTTGAAGGCACACAAGAGCAAGACCACACTAGAAGATGGAGGAAGGAGATCGCTGGGAAAGGAATAAGATTAAAGGAGGATATGGCTGAGGAACTCAACCTCCCCTGCATCGCTTGGAGGACCCTGAATAGGCTGAGGGTTGGGGTGCCTAGGGCAGTGATGGTGAACCTTGGCACTCCAGCTGTTCTTGGACCAGAAGCCCAAGTCAGCACTCCTGATGATCAGGGCTGCTTGGAATTGAAGTTTGAGAACAGCTGGAGTGCCAACGTTCGCCATCACTAGCCTAGGACATTGTTCCCCAACCTTTGACCCTTGGACTTCAATTTTCAGAAGCCTAAGTCAGCACACTGGCTGATCAGTGCTTTGGGGAATTAGGCTTTTGGGAATTGATGTCCAAAAGCCAAAGGTTGGTCAACACTCTCTTAGGGCCACCAGGAATACAAATATTGTAAGTAGGTTGTGGATCCAAACAAGCCTGAACTCCCACTAGAAGCTGAATCAAGACTGTCCTATTTTTGAGCACATCATGAGAAGACAAGAAACACTGGAAAAGGCAATCATGCTAGGAAAAGTGGAAGGCGGTAAGAAAAAGAGATGGATTCACTCAACAAAGCAAGCCAACGATGTCTAGTTTTTCAAGACTTGAGTAGGGCCATTAATGATAGGATCTACGGCTTCAGACGCAGGTAAACAGCTATACCTGAAGGTTTTCTTTCATCAGAACATTACCTACATGCATAAAAACAACACCTTGATCTTTTCACAACACCTTGGTATGGGATATGAACTCTTTTTCATAGGGAGGATTTTGTTTTAAATCATCCTTCCACCAGAGCTATGGCACTGGGTAAGGGGATAATTCTTTCCTAGTCACACATTCGTTTCCTTGATTAAATCCACTCTTCAATGCTCCAATTTGCCTCCTGGGGAACACATAAGAGACAAGTCCCCTACTGGCATGGATTGGATGAAAAATACGACCCAGCCCGACGCACACATCACAAAAAGTCCCCACGGAGCTCAGCAAGGCTGGCTCGCAGACAGATATCAGTAAGATTTATTTAATTTTAAGCCAATATGCAAGACGGCGGTTAGGATACAACTCTCACTGTTGTTCCTCAGAATCAAGACCCATTGTTTCAACTGTGCGTTCCTATATATAACTTCATTCGGAACTGCAACTCCCCTGAGTTTTTCCAGCAAAAATCCTCTCCATCCAGAATAATTTCTGACACTAATTTATTATTATGTTGGGAGAATGGAAATGGTAAATCAACTAAAACACCAAAATATATTAAAAATGAACACATAGCATTCCTATGCTGCTTAGCGTAGTTGATTATCAATACCCTACTCTATAACTGTGAATCATTTTGGAATTTCCACTTTGTGAGATGTTTTAGGAAACTCGACCCTTGACTAATAACAGCACACCCAGCCCATTCCTTTACAACTTGACTCAGAAGTCCTGTTGAGCACATGAAGACGTATCTTGGGTATGAGTTCACAGAACTGCAATCTTAATGTCCATGTGGCTGCTAAACCCAAAATTGTGTCCAATCCAGGCAACGATGAAACTTCAGCAGAACCTCAAAACTTATCTATGGCTCAATTGAACCCTCAATTGAACCCTGCTATTAAAACTCAAACCCAGTAGTATCTATTAGGGATTTTCTGTTATCAGACTCATTATGTGGAATTATATTTCCTTTGTATGGTTCTGTCATCACAGGGAGATCTCTTTATGTGCCACTTGTTACCCATGCTTATTTTCCTGATTATTAACATTTTCAGTTTTGTTTAAAAATATTTTGCGGTAGTTTTTTTCTTGTTCCTATCATGATTTTTCTTTTTAGTTGCCAGTTTTATTTTTAATCTGTTTGTAACTGCAAACTCTTATGAGCTCTGAATGGAACACAGCAGGGAAAGGTTATTAAATACAAGTGTTTGTACCATATGGGGATTGCATAGATTGAAACTTTGCAAGGAAAGAGAATTTCCTAGGGATTATCTCTTTTAGCTCTAGCATGGACATGCTTCATGGACTCCGCAATGGTTATCCCTACCCATTGCTCCTTATTGCCTTTATTGTATTCATTTAAAATGCACATGGGCAGCAAAAACCAATAATAATTTCATGTCAGAAATTATTCTGGGTTGAAAGGATTTTTGCTGGAGAAACTCCGCTCAGGGGACGCCCGAATGAGGCTCCTTTCATGTCCCCAAGATCTTTTCACAACAAAGTGGTCCCTATTGATCTACTTGCAATGTCTTGCTTTCAAACTGCTAGGTTGGCAGAACCTGGGACAGAGACGGGCACTCAAACCATCATGCAGTACCCAGGTCTCAAACTGCCAACTTGCCAGCCTTCCAGCTAGCAAGGCAAGCTTCTTAAGTGGATGTATCCCAGGTAGACTTTATAGGATTGAATTATATCATGGGATGGTGTGAGGGGTTGTTGTTTTTTTTTTTAAAAAAGCATCACTTTTATTGATTTTGGTCTATCTGTCATTTCTTCCTCGTGTAATAGTACAACTCTTTCCTTCATACAGTGACTCAAGATACAGTGGCTCAAGTGGTTAAGACGCTGACTGGGAGGTGGAAAGTCAGCAGTTCAAAACCCGAGTACTGCATGATGGAATGAGCTCCCATCTCTGCCCCAGCTCCTGCCAATTGCTATATGGACTTCTTAACTGTTAGAGCAGTACGATGGTGGAACCAACTGCTTTGAGAGTGCTCCAACACATCGAAGCATTCAAGAGAGAATTGGATCTCCATCAGATCTGCTTTGATTCAGATTCCTGCATTAAACAGGAGGTTGGGACTCAATGGCCTAAAAGACCCCTTCCAACTCAGTCATTCTATGATTCTATGAACTCCTAGGTATATCTTAGCTGGCTGGATAGCTCAGTGGTCCAAGTATCTGGCTACAGAGGTTGAGAGTTTGATTCCTCACAGTGTCTCCTGGGATAAGATCCAGCCTGTGTGCCCATGGGCAAGCTGCACCATCCCAGAAGAAGGGAGTGAATATTCCTTGCCACAAAATGGGTTGGTGGCAAATGAGACTTGTATGGGGGGGGGGAATGGTTGTAAAACCAATAAACTCCCGTCCTTCTCCTCCAGAAAGAAAATCATACAGGTCTGAGATGGTGAGAAGGAAAGTTGGCACTCTGCCTGTGCACAGAGGCACCGTCTCCATGATCCCAAACTGTGGCTGGCTCGTCACTCCTCCTACAGCAGTGTGTCCCAATGTATAATTCCCAGAAGTCAGTACATTGGTGGATCAGTGCTTTGGGGAATTGACTTATGCTTCTGGGAACCAAAGGTTAGGAAACACTGTCCTACGGAGGAAGGAGCTGTTCAAGTAGAAGGGGCATCAGGACTCCTCCTCCCCCCCAAAAAAAAAAAAATAATCATGCAAATCCGAGACTGGCAGTAGGAATGCCGGCACTCTGCCTATGCGCAGAGGCGCCTTCTTCTCTATCTCAGACCCAGACAGCAGAAGCATGAAGGCAGCCACTCACCATGGACGAAGATCAGCACCATGGAGAGTTCACGGAGCATCATCGTAGCCGCCTGGTGGCCACCGGCAGGGAAAGAAGCCACGGGCTATGGGGGCGGCGGGGGGGGGGGTCGCCTCTCTTCCAGCCCCCCAGCCTGGGGGAAAAACCCCCAAAGTTTGCCTTCCGAGCCGGGAAGCCAAGTCTCGTCTGCGCAAAGCGCGCCGGAATCCGTGCGTAATGCGGAGATGGAGAGGCTGGGATCCGAATCGCCTGGTGGCGAGCGGGTGGGTTGGTTTGCTCGCCGGATGGATGGATGGATGGATGGATGGCTGAATGGATGGATGGATGGCCTTCCTCCTCCTCCTCCTCCTCCTCCTCCTCCTCGCCCCACGTGACGGATTTCCCTCCTTCCGAGGAGATCCGCCGCCGAGCGCCTTTGCAGTCCCTCTCCAAGCGCGCAGAGGCGAGCCAGGCAAGGCAGCGCCGGGCTTATAAAGGGGGCGAGCAGGAGGGTGATCCACCCCCCACCCCACCCCGTCTCCAACTTCCTCGCCTCCGATCCGCCCCCTCCCGCCGCCCCCCTCGCCCCCCTCCGGCCAGCCACCCACTCCCGGCGTCGGAGCATCCTGCAAGCACTTCTGCCGCAGCCCAAGGCTAGCGGGTCCTTCCCAGGGTTTCCCAGGGAAGCGGGCTGCAGGCAGGCTCAAGGGGCTGCGGGATCGCACCCGAAGGACCCTTTTTGAGAGGAAAGGCGCAGGAGAACTAGAGGAGGTGTGAAGCCGCTTTAGATCCACCGAGCCCCCAGTCCTGACAACTGGCACTGAGAGACATTTTGTATATTATGTACTTTTTTGACGCTATTAATTGATGTTTTACATATAATTTTATAATTGTGATTTTGTAGGTAAAGGTAAAGGTTCCCCTTGCTCGAAAGCCAGTCGCATCCGACTCTAGGGTGCAGTGCTCATCTCTGTTTCAAAGCCGAAGAGCCAGCGCTGTCTGCTGCTGCAGACGTTTCCGTGGTCATGTGGCAGGCATGGCTAGACACCGAAGCGCACGGAGCGCTGTTTCCTTCCCACCGAAGTGGTCCCTATTTATCTACTTGCAATGTCTTGCTTTCGAACTGCTAGGTTGGCAGGAGCTGGGACAAAGACGGGAGCTCATTCCGTCCTGCAGTACTCGGGAATCGAACCGCTGACCTTCCACCTCCCAGTTAGCATCTTAGGCACTTGAGCCACTGCAGTCCCTATATTGTTTGAATTTAGATTTTGTATGCTGCTTTTGCACTTTGGATATTGTATTTATATGCTGTAAACCGCTTTGAGTTCCCCTAGGGTAAGTAAAGCGGTATAGAAATGTAAATATAATAATAGAATAATAATAGAAGTGGGCTTCCAAGGTTTGGGTGCAGAAATCTTCCCAGCTTTTATTTTGGCCAGATTTAACTTGGAGATCTCTGGCAGCCTCCCATCCAGACATTGCTGGCCAGGTCTGACCCTGCTTAGCTCCCAAAATCTGCCAAGGGGGAGGACAGAAGGGGTCTATTTTTGGCATGAATGTGTATGGGAGTTCAGGTGCATTGGTTCAAGTGGTCAAGATGCTGACTAGAAGGTGACAAGTCAGCAGTTCAAGACCTGAGAGCTGCACAACGGCGTGAGCTCCCATCTCTGGCCCAGCTCCTGCCAACCTAGCAGTTTTGAAAGCAAGAAATTGCAAGTAGATAAATAGGGACCACTTTGGTGGGAAGGTAAACAGCGTTCTGTGCACTCCGGTGTCTAAACATGCCTGCCATATGTCCATGGAAACATCTGCTGACATAGACAGTTCTGGCTCTTTGGCTATAAGCAAATGAGCACTGAACCCTAGAATGGGATATGACTGGCTTTTGAGCAAGGGCAACTTTTACCTTTACTTAAGCTGCGGAGGACAGAGGTGCCTGGAGGACAATGGTCCATAGGGTCGCAAAGGGTTGAAATTGACTGTGCGACTGAACAACAACAACAAACAAACAACAACAACAACAACAACAAAGCTGGTGTATTTCAGTTGGGAATCTTTTGCTACCCACCCCACAGTCACAGATGGAACCAACTGCCACAAGCGGTGGTCGCAAGCGCTCCAACGCTGGAAACCTTCAAGAGAGAATTGAGCAACCATCTGTCAAATCTGCTTTGATCCAGTTTCCTGTGTTGAGCAGAAGGATGGACCTCATGGCCTCAATGACCCCTTCCAACTCTGTGGTTCTGTGGTTCTATGCTCTAGCTGCAGAATCCTGCACAGGCATGGGGTAGGACTGGATCACCTGCTGGACCGCTCTGCCCATCCATGATCCCCAGTGGTTCGTGGAAGAGTGGGGTGGATGCCACCAACCTCAATGGAGTTTGATTTCACACCAATTTCCAGAGAATTATCAGGAAATCCGGGAGGAGGTGGGAGCGAATTCTCCATCTCATGTAAAGATTCTGAGAATGCAGACGTCAAGACTTTAATATCCTAGTGCAGTGATGGTGAACCTTGGCACTCCAGCTGTTCTTGGACTTCAATTCCCAGAAGCCCAAGTCAGCACTCCTGCTGATCAGGGCTTCTGGGAATTGAAGTCCAAGAACACCTGGAGTGCCAAGGTTCACCATCACTGTCCTAGTAGCTTCGCACCATAACCACCTTGCCTGTGTTTTATTTCCTACCCTCTGCCTGAAGAAGACAACTGAAAATCTCCAAAAGTTGACATAGGGAAATATCGTCCTCCAAATAGACTCAGAAATTAGGCTGGGGTTACTCACAAGTAAAATGGCCACCGTGGATTCTTGGCTAAGACTCCGAGTTTGAAGACCAGAAGTTCACCAGTTTGAGACCCGAGTGCTGCATGATGCAGGAAGCGCCCGTCATCTGTCTCAGCTCCTGCCAATGTAGCCATTCGAAAGCAAGACATTGGGTCAGGAAAGCGGGATAAAAATTAAACTTTATTATTATTATTATTATTATTATTATTATTATTATTATTATTATTATTATTATTATTATTATTATTATTATTATTATTATTATTATTATTATTATTATTATTATTATTATTATTATTATTATTATTATTATTGCAACTAGATAAATCTAGTCATACTTGTGCCGAGTAAGGCGGGATATAAATTTAATAAATAAATAAATAGGTACTACTTCAGTGGAAAGGTAACAGTGTTCCATGTGATCCAGTGTCTAGTCATGTGTGGCACATGACCGTGGAAACATCTGCAGATGCAGACAGCACTGTCTCTCTGGCTGGAAATGAAGACGAATATCATGCTCTAGCTCAGCATCTTAACCATTTAGAAGGCACCGTGCCTAGGAATATTTTTATTTTTGAGCTGTCTATGCATAAAGCTTCCCCACCCCCCGTGAGTTAAGAGTGTAATAAAAATTTCCTAACAAGTAGAAGACACAGCTAAACCACAGCATTAAAATCTAATGAGAGGGAGTTTGTGTTCCTTAAAGTTAACCATCTGACCCATTTGTTAAAAGGCCAGCCAATTTTGCGCCCCATTATGATTTATTATATCTCAGTCAATGCAATATATCTTTCCTTCAGTTTTACAATACAGTGGAACCTCGGTTAACAAATGGCACGGTTGAGATAAAAATCACATAACAAAAGGAAATCCATAGGAAATAGTGGCTCGGTTGACGTAATTTTTTCCCCCCAGAAAGGATTAATTGGTTTTCAGTGCACTTTTATGGGAAACTGCATTTTGGTTAAGATATTTTGGTTTTCAATGCATGCCTATGGGAAATTGCATTCAATGCATTCCTATGGGAAATTCGGTAAAAGTAATTTTTGCTGTAAGAAACATCCCAGAGAACGCATTAATTACGTTAACCGAGTTTCCGCTGTACTCCTGTATAGCCCTTTGTATGTCTAAAAGTAAAGCTCTCCCTTGCTTGAAAGCCAGTCGTATTTGACTGTAGCCACCACTGCCTCCTTTGTATGTCTACTTGGGAGTAAATTCTACAAAGTTCATTGGCACTTCCTTCCAAGCGAATGCGTATAGGAGTGCAACTTTATTATCCTTATATCATTTCTTTTGGAATCATAGCCTGATTTGTGAGCCAGTGCGTAGTGGAAGGCTCTAATTTATTTTTAATCTCTTTTTTTTCCTCCGTCCCCTTCCCCACTTTTTAGCGCCCTTGCTTTTCTGCTCTTTAGCTGTATTAAAGATTCATGCTTCTTCCCTTGAATGTATTGTTTGTGACCTTCCTATTTTAGTTGCAACATTAAAAGGAGTGGGAAATGTTTGTTCATCTTTCCTTGGAACATAAAGCATGCTTATAGGGTAGGAGTGGCTCAGTGGTTAAGAAGCTCACCTTGTTAGCTGGAAGGCTGGCAAGTCGGCAGTTCAAGACCCGGGTACTGCATGACAGATTGAGCGCCCGTCTCTGTCCCAGCTCTTGGGGACATGAAAGGAGCTTCATTTGGGCGTTCGCTGAGTGGAGTTTCTTCTGCAAAAATCATTTCAACCCAGAATAATTTTTGACACAAAATTATTATTATATAGTGTAAGGGAAGAAAAGGCCAGAGGAAAACTCCAGGAAGGAAAAGATTTAGGCCCAGGTGTCTCTGAGCACAGAGAGCTTTGAATACTAAATTTCAGAAATATTGGAAAGGCTGGATCCATCAAGGATACACAAGAGTAAAATCAAAATAGAAGATGGAGGAAGGAGCTCATTGGACAAGGAACAACATTAAAGAATTTAATAATTGATTGATTGATTGGTTGGTTGGTTGGTTGGTTGGTTGGTTGGTTGGTTGGTTGGTTGGTTGGTTGGTTGGTTGGTTGGTTGGTTGGTTGGTTGGTTGGTTGGTTGGTTGATTAATAAGGATATGGCTGAGGAATTCAACCCTCCCTACATGACTTGGAGGACCCTGAATAGGCTGAGGGTCGGAGTCCCTAAATGTAAGACCAACATGCTCAAGTGGGGGCTGCTGGCAGACAGCAACATGCCATGTGAATGTGGAGACACACACAATCCGGCTCATTTGCTGGTCTGCCGGTTACTACCGAAAACATGTACTGATAAGGATTTTAATTTGGCCAATTATAAAGCCAAGAAGGTGGCTTCATTTTTGGCAATTTAGAGTCTGACCTGGACATGAAAGAAGAAGAAGTCACAAGAGACTGGAAATTTATTACAGATGAATGGTGGTAATGGCTGGAATCCTCTTGCACAGTTCTGCACGCCGAACAGCAAATTGATACTGATTAAAGACTTGCTTTGACAAAGTTTGGACATGCACATCTTGGTTGCCATGTGTACAAATCAGGCGTGCCCAAAGCCACCATTAATCAGTGGCAATTTGCCTTTAATCAGTAGTGATCTGTTGCTCGACATCATCACTGCTCCACACACAGAGTTGTGCTACAGGATTCCAGCCATTGTTTGGGATTTTTTGTTCTATCCATTTCTGTACTTCACCATCCTTTGGGCAAAACTGGAAGAGAGACTTTGCCATGTCCTTCTCATATAAAAAAATTGGTCTTCTTTATTCTGAGTGTTGTGGAAGGATGTCGAAACACCTTTATATAATATTAATATTAAATAATCTAATGCATTATTCTATGGATAAATGAAGGGACATCTTGATTTATCTATGAAACGTAGCCAGTTCTCAGGATCCTTTGATTGGTAAAATAGCTCAAGGCACGTCAGAGAAGATAGATACACATTTAAGGATGCAAAACAGTAGATCTTACTTAAAGTTGCCATCAAGCGTAGATTTGGGAACCCGCAACTCTATTATGTTGAAGGGCTTTATGAATATTTCATCAATACAGATTAGCATACGTGGGATATTTTACAGTTCACTAAACCAAACCGTTATCATGTAGCCCCATTTGCAAGAAAAGCAAACTTTGAGTTAGCCATCGTTAAATCCAAAGTAATTAGTGCTCAGGGAAAGAATGTAGCATATAAGATGTTAGAGATCTGTTTCGGAAGAGGTTTGAACTCTACATTCTAGAAATATCAAACTGCCTGGATCCATCCTAATCTCATCCTAATTTGGAAATGAATCCCAGTCAGGCCTATTGGTATTGGGTGATCCCAAACCATATCAAGGATCTCAAGATCAGGGGTTCCCAACCTAAGGCCCATGGGCCAGATATGGCCCATGGCACAATTTCATGTGGTCTCCCAGGGCATACGACTGGTTTTCAAGCAATGGAGACCTTTTTAACTTTACTAATTCTCTACATCGGAAGACACCGTATTGCCAACTTTTGTGGGAGGCCCCCTCCTGAGTCTTTCTGTTCTGGCTTTCTAGCCAGATTCTCACCCCACCCCACCCTTTCCCCAAAGCTTGCTCATCAATCTCCTGTTCCATGCGCCACCTCCCTTCCAATCCACAAAAATCTGAATTAAAAACATCCGCCTCAAACTCATGGCGTTGGAAACAGTGAAAGATCTAGGCCAGTGTTCATGACTTGCTCAAAGATCTTCAAGAAGATGGCTTGATGGTCTCTCGATGGAAACACGATACCAGATTTAGATTTTGGGGAAATCTAAATCTGATTTTTGCAAGAAATCTAAGGCTAGCAAAAAAAAAATCACCCATGAAAACTGTCACTTAATATTGCAGTCATGACACAGAGGAAATTCAAGTGTAAGGCAATAGTACTATGTACAAAGAGAATTTGTCATTTTGACTTTCTTTTAAACTTTGAAATATTCTCTCCATCACCACCTCATATGAAAAATGCATTGTAATGCTTGTGACATTTATAAAGCATTATATATTTCAGTTTGGGGGGCTGTTGGCTGTTCTTATTTCCCCAGCGTGGTCTCTCGGAAAATAGGTTATGATTTCCCATTGAAAACACTCACTTCTTTATTCCCTCAGCATATTACCATGCCATGTATTTATATTTACAGGAAGGCTACACGAAGGAAGGAGCGAGGGAACGAACGAAAGCCGGAGCGATGTTTTTTGGGCGACAGGATGTGCTTCGCTGAGAAATACAAGAAATTACTCCTAATAAATTAATCAGCAGCCAGACTGAAACTCTGGCTTTTTCAAAGATGCCTGAATTTCAGAAGTGGGTCTAAGAGTCACTTTTTAATTTATTTTTTAATGGAGACTCTACCCACGGATGTATAATTAGAGGGCTAAGGATTCAGTAATATCTCTCAGAACCTCGTTTCCTTCCTGCCTCGGTCTCTTTGGGGAGAGGAGATAAATTAAAGAAGAAATGCTACTACTAGTCATTTCCTTTCTAATGCAGCCAGTAGCAAACCCTGAGAGGGGGTGGGAGGCTTGATATGATTCCATCTTGCAGCCATATTAGGTAAAGGTAAAGGCTTCCCTTGCTTGAAAAGCAGTCGTATCTGACTCTAGGGTTCAGTGTTCATCTCTGTTTCAAAGCCGAAGAGCCTGCGCTGTCTGCTTCTGCAGACATTTTCATGGTTATGTTGGTTGGTTGGTTGGTTGGTTGGCTGGTTGGCTGGTTGGCAGGCTGGTTGGCAGGCTGGTTGGCAGGCTGGTTGGTTGGTTGGTTGGTTGGTTGGTTGGTTGGTTGGTTGGTTGGTTGGTTGACTGGTTGACTGGTTGACTGGTTGACTGGTTGACTGGTTGACTGGTTGACTGGTTGGTTGGTTGGTTGGTTGGTTGACTGGTTGACTGGTTGACTGGCTGGCCAGCTGGCTGGCTGGCAGGCTGGTTGGTTGGTTGGTTGGTTGGTTGGTTGGTTGGTTGGTTGGTTGGTTGGTTGGTATTTTAAAAAATCATTATCATGGCTGGCTTAGCCTTCAGTAGGTCCAGATGCCCCATGGGGACTTTAGTTTCTGCTTCTTTAACCCCAGTGTCATTATAACATCAAACAAGTTGTGATTCTTGACCTGTACTGGTGGAGAGTGAAATCCAATTTAGTTTGGGGATATTTGTTTCAGAGAAAAGAAAGGAAAGTGACGCTTTTTGTTTTGGTTTTTTTGACAACACAGACTAAAAAGACCAAAGAAATCATTTTTCTTTAACAAGACTATTATATTTGAGATAAATTGTTCTGAAACTCTGCAAACGGAGCAGAACTGTATCATATTAGTTCTGAAGCTGTCCGTATCCCTGGCATGTAATAACAGTTTGAGCAGTGGAAGGTCCATGAATCATAAGGCAGGCAGAGTTCGGCGTACCCGGGCACTTTTCTCAGCGCGGCCTCTAAAATCAAAGATTATGTTATAGCTGAGAGGGTATTTTTGATGTTCATGGAAATGCTGAGATACTCTCCAAGCCAGGTGGGCAGCTAAGGAGAACTCCACGGTACCAAGCTGCCCCCTAAAGGTGACATTTTGAAGTTCACCAATACCTAAACCTTTTGTTTTGATTTTCATTAACCAATAGATCATCGGAGCTGAAGGTCCATAACTCGTTGGCAGTGTTTTGCCTGAGACCCCCGCGATGTACAGCGGAAATT
This sequence comes from Bradypodion pumilum, assembly GCA_035047305.1. NCBI lineage: Eukaryota > Metazoa > Chordata > Lepidosauria > Squamata > Chamaeleonidae > Bradypodion > Bradypodion pumilum. The sequence continues at coordinate 25,247,582 of JAWDJD010000012.1, read as the reverse complement.
GATTGGTTGACTGTAGGCCAGCAAAGTGGACAGCAAAATATTTTGTGGAGAATGCAGCAAATATCTATCTATTGGTTGGACAGAAGGGTGGTATATAAATTTAATTAATTAACAACAACAACAATAATAATATCAACTTCTTTTCAGACCGCTTCTCATATTAAGTGACCGAGATGTACAGATTTCCTCACAGATAAACATAACAGATAGAGCATGGATTTTTTTTTAAAAAATGAAATTAATGTGAGAGAAACTAAAACAGAACTTTGATCAATCCCAGGTCTTTGTGTTGTTGTTTTTGAGTTGCATAGTCAAGCCCGACCCTTTGCGATCCCATGGACCATTGCACGCCAGGCACCCCTATCCTCCACCATCCTCCTCAACCCACCCAGTTCTGTACCCATTGCATCAACACTAACATCTATTCATCTCATTCTCTGCCGCCCCTTCTTCTTCTTGCCCTTGACCTTTCCCAGCATCAAGGCTTTCTCAAGGGAATCCTCTCTTCTCATTTGATGTCCAAAGTACTTAAACTTCATCTTCAATATTTGACCTTTCTTTGAGTACTCAACCCTTAAAAGACCCTCTGTTCTTAACCTAGGCCAGTGGTGGTGAACCTTGGCACTCCAGGTGTTCTTGGACTTCAATTCCCAAAAGCCCAAGTCTCTGTGATTCCACACCTGGAGTGTCAAGGTTCACCATCATAGATTTAGGCTTTCATTTCCTTCCTTCCTTCCTTCCTTCCTTCCTTCCTTCCTTCCTTCCTTCCTTCCTTCCTTACTTACTTACTTACTTACTTACTTACTTACTTACTTACTTACTTACTTACTTACTTACTTTTTTTGCAATGGGCACATGTAGGTTACATATTATTTTTGCTTTCAATTGTTACATATTGTTATTTGTTTTGTTGGGTATTTATTGTATTGATTGTCTTATTATGTCTAATTTTTATTGTATGTTGTCCAGACTAGTTGTCTCACTAATCAGGTGGCAGGAAGGAAGGAAGGAAGGAAGAAAAAGCCAACATCCCATCATGCAACCCACCATGTAAGCCAGGCGGCAGATGGAATTTCTTCCTACCACTTTTGCATTTGCAGTTACACTTGCAGCAGAAATAACAGAATAAGCAGCTGTCGTAACTACTAGGCCAAGATCATATTGCCTAAACACTGTTGTGAAAGCATCACTCCTGACCTAGCCATTTCCCATAAGCATATCAGTCCTTGCTCCGGTTATGTTCAGTTGCGTCCCTGGTCACCCAACAAGAAGCCTGGTATATTACCCTTCTGTTCCGCATTTAAGCAATGAGAGACTTTAAAGTTTAATTGATATTATTAGAAAGGTTACAATAGTTTTGCAACAGCTTAAATCCAATTGGCAGTCTAACTAGAGTAGACCTTTGAACCAATGGGATTTACACAGCTATTGACCGAATTGTTTAGCAATTCTCAGCTCTAGTTTAATTGTTAGGAAAAGGAATTTTGGAACTTAGTAGTCGAAAAAATAACTTTAGCAGACTCTGTGTCTAACCTCTTTTACTCTCTCTCTCTCGCTTTTTCTCTCCTGCAGCTTCGGAGGTAATTCTCAATCTCCATCCGTCAAGCAAGCATCAGACTCTCCACATGATATTTTTAATTAGTCTAGAAGCAAGAGACAGTTCCAGCCCTTGGAGGTTGGATCAAGCTCTGTGTTTTTCAGATGAGTTATGGACAGATATCTGTAATTGTATTTCACCATTATGGTGTCTTCTACTGATGAGATCAGCATTCTGCAAGAAAAGGCTTGTGATTTTGTTTCTTCACAGCTTGATATGCCATCACAACCAGCAGAAGGATTTCCAATCCCCGTATTGTTTCTGTCGCCCGCCCTCAGCTCAGAACAGCCCAATCCATGAGTTAGAAACATTTTCCTGCAGTTGTTGAGGCGGTGGGGGATGCATCCATCTGCCAACAAATCTGGCGAAACCAAGTCTTCCGATGAAGCAGGATCAGAGCTTTGCATTTCCACTGGAAGAACTAGAGAACAATCTTATATCTATCCCCAAACATCTGGAGCAGCTAATGTTGTGTCAGAAATTATTCTGGGTTGAAAAGAGTTTTGCTGGAGAAATTCCGCTCAGGGCACACCCGAATGAGGCTCCTTTCATGTCCCCAAGATCTTTTCCCAACGAAGTGGTCCCTATTGATCTCCTTGCAATTTCTTGCTTTCAAACTGCTAGGTTGGCAGGAGCTGGGACAGAGGCGGGCACTCAAGCCATCATGCAGTACCCGGGTCTCAAACTGCTGACTTGCCAGCCTTCTAGAAAACAAGGTGGGCTTCTAAACCACTGAGCCACCGCAGCTGTGGCATCATTAATAAAGTAGTTTTGTTTTTCAGTTTCAGTGACCAGAAAAGATATTTTCAGTCAAGCTGGAGAAGACCTTGATGTTATGGAATTGTTCAAGAGTAGACACAAAATACCTTGGTAAGTTGTGGGTTGTCATTTCTTTGAGCTTTTCAGTAGAAATTGATGGGCCGACACTGAGGGTATTCATATTATTTATTTATTTATTAATCTTTCTATCCCCAGGTTGTGAATTGGGTCGAATCGCAAGCTGTAAACCACTGTTTCCCAACCTTTGGTTCTTGGACTTCAATTCCCAGAAGCCTAAGTCACTTCCCCAAAGCACCGATCAGCCAATGTACTAATTAGGCTTCTGGGAATTGAAATCCAAGAACCAAAGGTTGAGAAAAACTGCTCTAAACCGAATTGCCTGAATTGAATCCCATCGATTCAATGGTCTACTCTAGTTAGACTGCCAAGAGTTGGAATGGAATGGATGCCCTATGGCTTTGATGGTGAACCTTGGCTTCCAGCTATTCTTGGACTTCAGTTCCCAGAAGCCCAAGTCTCTGTGAATCCATATGAATGGGTATGCATCGTTGTTGTGTATGTAACTCAGATGTAACACGATTGTAATTGGATCTAACGATCCTCCACCTTTCCTTCTTCTTCTCTTGTGTAAATATCGCGGGACTTGTTTCCCGCCGTAGCTGTAGTGTTAATTACCTTGTAACCAATCAATGTGTTGTTGCCCTGTTGTTTACCATGTTGTCCAATCACTTGGCTCCGCGCCAGGTTTGAATCCTTACCTATTGTATATAGGGAGCATTGCTCCGCCATTGACCTCGTGTTCAGATTGACTACCGTCCAATAAAGATGTGTTTGGCCCCCTGACTGCTGGCTACTGCATATCAATCTGCAAACATCAAAATAGTAAACCCATTCATGTGGATTCACAGAGACTTGGGCTTCTGGGAATTGGAGACCAAGAACAGATGGAGTGCCAAGGTTCACCATCATGGCCTTCTGAGGTGTCAACCTGCACTACAATTCTGCAGATTGTCTGGTCTTTGTGGACACTTCAAAGCCCTCACTGGTTTGTGACCTCAACTAATGGAGAGAGTAGCTTTCTCTTGACATACCTGCCCTGGGCACAGTGCTGGTCTGCCTGCAGAGCTTTCCTGCTGCCCCTATTATTTGGCATCCAAATTCTCTGGTATTGACCTGAGTTACTATCATGCACCCACACTACTTAATCCCCATTGCAATAGTTTGCAATAATTTATTTTGTCTTAATAAAGTGGCCCATGGTTGAACCCACCACATGTGTCCGTCTCTTCACTCGGGGTTGGTAGATGAAACAAAGCTTACACCGGCTTCCTGTTTAACTTGCGCACAAACCTCTGATCTAATTTGGTCCACCGATGTCTTCAAAGATGCTTCTCTGATCCTGGTGCTCAACTAATGAAATCAGAGTTTTCAGATCTGAACGCAACAGAAACCTTTTAAGAAGAGCTCTGTGATGGTCAATGCGTCTATTTCTTTTCTCGATTTCCTATTCGTCACCCACATGCTGACCGAAGTCTTCTGCCCTAGGGTTTTCTTCACCAGCTGTCTGGTCTCTCTTCCTTTGTTGGATTTTCACTAAACTAAGAGCAGGTTGCCTCATTAAAGTTGTCTGCTTCCATTTAATGATGTGTTGTCCATGAATGCAAAGAGCAATGGTTCTTAAGGCCTCCTTTCGCACATGGCATTAAAGGGCTCCTTGGACTCTTTCGCTCAGGAGTTCTCAACCTTTTTAAGCCGGGGGCCGGGTCACACTCCCTCAGACAGCGTTCGGGGCCGGATGGCCATTTTGCCCTTCCTCCACCACATGGCACTTCCTGGTGTGGTGGAGCCAGTGGGGGCCCCACATGAAATGGTGTTGTAGGTCACATCTGGCCCATAGGCCACAGTTTGGGAATCCTTGCTTTAGCTGATCATCGCTGTCTTGAGAGTTCCCATCTGGAGAACGATAGTGTGGACCGGCGGTGTCGAAGTGAGAAGTTCAGCCCCGATGAAAGAATATCATCAACTCCTGGCATCGCTCAGACAGCTGGGAATATTAACTCGACAAATTAATCAATTAGTTTTTAGTGTACATTCGCTGCAAGAGAGACGGGTTGCTTTGGAGGCCATTTTCTTTTATTGCTCCTGAACAACAGCATTAATCAGCTGAGGGTTTATTAAAAGGGGTTTATTCTTTCTAACCGGGAAGATTATCTGACATTTCCAAACACATACAGTCAATAGTAACAGCTTTGCTGAGCCGTCGAAAAGCAACCTGGATTTTTTTTAAAAAAAATCCTGCTTAAATGCTTGCCAGTTCAGATGAGAGATATGTCATCTGCTCATCTCCGCAGTCACAGATCGGATATCCGTAAGACTATCATGAGAGTCACCGAGCAGTTGGAGGTGTTTCTTTTAATAGCTGGAGTATTATTGGCTGTCTGGCTTGCTAATTGTTCCCTGCATTGACTGGGTTGAAACAAATTGGCCTATTATTGTAGTCAGGGTAAGTAACTGAAAGATAGGACAGCATCCTTTGTAGTGGACATGGCTGTCCTCTACATATGAAGTTAATTCATTCCCATAGGAATGCATCAAATGCAATTTCCCATAGAAATGCATTGAATTGTGTATCTCACAAAAATCCTATTAAAAATTTGTATCTCAAACCTGATTTCATTCTGAGATTTTCAGATGCATCCCGAGTTTTCTTAAGTCAAACCGTTCTTATCTCGAGGTTTGACTGAAAAAACAATCAATTCTTGCTATCCTCATGGATATTTTACACTACAATTTACTTATTCATTCATTCATTTGTTTCCATCCATCTGTCCATCCATCCTGTCTGTCCGTCCGTCCGTCCGTCCATCCATCCATCCATCCATCCATCCATCCATCCATCCATTCATTCATTCCATTCATTCCATTTATGTACCACTACATTCATGTTTAATGCTTCTCATGGTGGTTCACAATAATACTATATCGACATAAAGTAACAACCATTAGGAAAGAATTTAATGCAATAATAGATACAGCATACACTAGCTGATTACCCGGCCTTGCTCGGGTTTTCTTTTTTACTGTAGGCCAGCTTTTCCCATGGAAACCTCATGGAGGGGGTTACTTGTGCCTTCCTTCTTTGTGTCCCCTTTGCGTCCCTACCTGGGACTGTGGCATTAGCCAGCTCAATTACATCACGATGATGTCACAATCGGGTGACCTACCTGGGGCTATGACATACCTACCTTGGCCTTTGGAACACACACACTGGCACACATACACACCCTCCTGTCATGTATACTTCCCTTTGCAGATAAATTTAGGGTCATACACCACCACCCCATGGGGCTCATGACCCACCGCCCATGTACCTCTCCAAAGTCCAAAGTAGGCATGTGGCAAGTCCTGGCAACATCTGTTCAGAGGTGTGTGAGCCCATTGAGGACATACAAGACCTCACCTCTGTTTTATATAGATAGATAGATAGATAGATAGATAGATACATAGATACATAGATACATAGATACATAGATTTAAAATCCCAGGTGGAGACTGAACATCTGTGGACTTATGTCCAGTAACCTCTCAATAAGGTAAAGGTATAGGTCAAGGTCTCCATTACTTGAAAGCCACTCTAGGGTATGATGCTAATTTCCACTTATAGCCAAAGCGCCCGCACTGTCTGCATCTATAGATGTTGCCATGGTCAGTTGGCAGGCATGACTAGATGCTGGAACACATGGATGCTGTTAGCTTTTCTGCCTATTTATCTACTTGCAATTTCTTGCCTTCGAACGGTTATAGCCAATAGCAGGGGTGCCCAAACTTTTTGGGCCATGGGCCAGTCATGTGGTTCAGCAGGCCACCGGAAGCGGAAGTAAAATGGACCTTGCAATCTGTTTTGCAACAGGATGAGGTAGATTTTAAACTACCATTTTTCTCTGCTTAAACCAGGGGTACCCAAACTATGGCCCATGGGCCAGATCCAGCCTCCAATGCCAATTCATCTGTCCCACACCACCCTCATCACTCCCGGAAGTGTGCGTGTTTTGCTTCCGGGAGTGATGAGGGTGATGTGGGCCAGATGAATTGGTATTGGGGGCCGGATCTGGCCCATGGGCCATAGCTTGGGTATCACTGATATATAGAAATCAAAGGATCTGTTGGAGAACAGAAAGCCTTCCTTTGGCGGAGTATGGGTGTCATCTAGTGGTACAGAGGAAAAGTGCAGCCATCCACATAGAGGCATGCGTAATTTTTTTCAGTCGTTCCTTTGAAAAGATTTATTTATTCATTCATTTATTCTCCATCTTTGTTCACCACACTATAGACCACTTCCAAATTTTCTCCGGCTAGTTTATCTTTCGGTAAAGATGAAAGTGTGTTTGGATTCATTCCCGGGCTCCCTGCAAGTACATATAGACTTTGAATCCCATCTATGTTGTTACGACTGCTCACAGCATAAGGAGAACCTGTAAGACAAAAAAAAAAACAAATTGTAGGAGAAAAATAGTTTTGAATCTTCATGGGAAAAATTATGAGAAGCCTTTCTTTTTTAAATGATGGATTCATCAACTCACTTTTAAGAAAGAACATGCACGTATGGTGAGCGCGTCATCATAGAGCAAGATTCTCAATAGCTGGGATGTGATTTATACATCTGTCAAAAGGTTGTGCGTGGAATTTTATTAAAGCTTGAGAAGAAGCAACTGATACCCAGGCTTCACATTTAGTGATAACACATGGAACAGCCAGTTCTAAAACTTCTTCTTGTGTACTAACTTTCTAGAAACCTAGACTGTCAGGGACAAACTTCCTCTTCTACCCTTCACCTTGTGTACCAGCTTTCTAGAAACCTAGACCATCAAGGACAAACATTATCTTCTAAACTTCTTGAATATCAGCTTGCTATAAAACCAGTACATCAAGGACAAACATCCTCTTCTAAACGTCTGCTTTAGTGCCAGCTTTCTAGAAACCTAGACTGTCAAGGACAAAAATCCTCTTCTAACCTTTTCCTTGTGTACCAACTTTCTCGAAACCTAGACCATCAAGGACAAACTTCCTCTTCTAAACTTCTTCTTGAATACCATCTTTCTAGGAAACTCCTGCCAACCTAGCAGTTCGAAAGCAAGAAATTGCAAGTAGATAAATAGGGACCACTTCGGTGGGAAGGTAACAGCGTTCCGTGCACTCCGGTGTCTAGTCATGCCTGCCACATGACCACGGAAACGTCTGCAGAAGCAGACAGCGCTGGCTCTTCGGCTTAGAAACAGAGATGAGCACTGCACCCTAGAGTCGGATACGACTGGCTTTCGAGCAAGGGAAACCTTTACCTTTACTAGGAAACTAGTAAATCAAGGACAAACCTCCCCTCCTCTTCTACACTTTTCCTTGAGTACCAGACTTCTACTTGCAGAGAATTGTTATGCATTACCACTTCAGGACTCAACCATATCATTAGCAGAATGGGGAGACCAGAAGCTATTTAGTTTCTAAAGTTATATGCATACTTGAGCAGTTTGGTCTCGAATTCTTAAAAACTGACTCCACATGTAACGTTCCACAGTGATTCAATGTGTTGTGTGAAGGATATCTTGAAGACACTTCTTTTCCCTATTTTATTTAATGTGCAACTTTAAGTTACTGCAGGGGTCGGCAACCTATGGCCCATGGGCTGAATTCAGCCCACAGAGCCAAATCATCAGGCACTGCCGGGTGCATTTATGGCTGCCATAAATGCATTTATGACAGCCACTGATGCGTTTACGGCAGTGATTATGGCAGCGATTATGGCAGTGTTTATGGTGGGGGGACCACCAGTCCAGCCCTCTCAACTGTCTGAGGCCCCGGACTTTAAAAAGTTGCCAACTTCTGAGTTACTGTTTTGAAATTGCATAAGGGGAAGGGAGCATATGCTTACAATCATCATGTTCTGCTTCCAACGTAGCATTGCTCCTAAATAAAAGAAATTATTTTAGAGTTATTTCTGTGAAATGGAAAGGGAACAAAATTAGAACTCCTTATATGATAGTACATGTCATACCTTTGAATCTGTTTGGACAGTTTTGCTGCAACAAAACAAACATGCATTGTGAAATTGCAATATTTCAACAACACCAAAAAGCTTTCGGAAACCTCATTATCACTTTTGAGCCCGTTCCAACGCATTACCTTTTGATTTCTTCTCCCAATAAATAAATGACCCAATCCCAGTGATTAGAACGATGCCTCCTACGATTCCCAAGGAGATATATATCACATTCCTATAACCAGATACTGAAAAGAGAGCATGAGAAGATGACATTTTAATAAGGTTGAAATACAATAAGCATAGGCAAATAAAGCTGTCTAAATATGGGTATTATTATTATTATTATTATTATTATTATTATTATTATTATTATTATTATTATTATTATTATTATTATTATTACTACTACTACTACTACTACTACTACTACTACTACTACTACTACTACTACTACTACTACTACTACTTATAAGCTTACACGAGAAGGGATCCTCCACTTGTACTGACACATTAGTCACAATTGTCCAATTCTGTGGATGTGCAAGTGTGGTGACCACACATAAATATATTCCACTGTCATAGGGAGTGACATCAGTGATTGTCAGGTAGTGATTTTGACGTCGTCCTCCCTCGTCTGTGATTTCTAAATCCCAGTGTGTTCTATTTTTTATATTGTCATCAATACAGCAGTTTATGTTGTAAGAAGAGAAATTAAAATGATGGTGGCCTTCATTTGAAGCAGAGTAGAGGCAAGCGGTATGGTCCGTTTCTTTAATCCAGTATACAGCAAAAACTCCTGGCTTTATCTCCAGTTCAAATTTGCAAGCAAGGCTGATTGTCTTCTCTTTGACCAGCAGGATTTTCTGTTCTGTAATGCAAAACAGATCGGTCATATAAGGTAACAGTCATAACACACTATATTTTGATATTAACAAGGAGCATGCAAACTTTCTACCACATATGCATTTCATTGAAATGTAGCAATCCAAGTTCAGGTTAATCATTCTCAAATAGGTGAAGGTAAAGGTTAACCTTGCTTGAAAGCCAGTCGTATCTGACTCTAGGGTGCAGTGCTCATCTCCTTTACAGCCAAAGAGCCAGCACTGTCTGCATCTGCAGACTTTTCTGTGGTCATGTGGAAGGCAGGACTAGATTCCAGAGCACAAGGAATGCTGTTTACCTTCCCACCGAAGTGGTACCTAGTTATCCACTTTCAATTTCTTGCTTGCTAGGTTGGCAGAAGCTGGGACAAACAATGGGTGCTCACTCCGTCGCACAACACTTGGGTCTCAAACTGCTGACCTGCTGACCGTAAGTCAGCCAGCTCAGTGGCTTAACCACTAAGCCACCACAGCTCTCTAAGATTAACACCACCCATTCCATGACTCGGATTTGAACCAGGGTTGGTGCTGCCACAACGAAGAGGAGTATGGTCAAGTTACAGCTGTGGTTCATTCTCAAATACAAACATGCAATTTTGGCAAAGGCAAGAAATTTCTAAATTATTACTAGCAATTGTTCACTTGGAGTCTTATGTTAATACTGTTCCCATCTTCCCAGTATAAAGTCCTGCAAGCAATACACTTGGGAGAAAGGTCTAGTTTGAAAGGCCTAGACACGGAAGAAGAAACTAATGCTCACTGCTCAGACCAGAAAAACATGCGCCCTGCCAGAAGACTGGCACATGGGTTTTCTGACTCAAATCCCTGGCTCAGACATTTCCACCCCAAACTTTGGGCCAGAGATTTTAGAAAAGTTCTCTTACCTATTCGGGCTGTTGTCTTTGCGAGAATAAAAAAATCAAACGTTGCACAGTCCTCCACTTTAATAAATAATGGGGGTTGAGGCATCATGGCTTCATTTCCGGTTTTGCATGCAACGATGTGGTCATGCGGGAAAACGACATTGAGCTCCTTCCCTTTTGTGTAGCATGCATTACATTTGTCCTTCCTTTCTGAACAATTGCAACTAGCATTGTGACTTATTTGAAACTTCTGTAGAGGGTTAGCTACAAACCACCAGGAGGTCCCACCTTGATGGTCTGATGTGTTGCAGACCAGAGTTTGATTTCCACCTGCATAATCAAGAAAGAAGGTGGCACCTAGAATAGGCAGAAAAATTGTTAACAGTCAGATTTGAGTTTGAAGAAGTTTCCTTTTTCCCCACCCCCCACCCCAAGCTATAGCTTTAGCTGAGGAACTTGGAAATATCCACCTCTCAACATCAGCTTCTGTGAACATTACAGCTCAGCTCAGCTTAGCAAGAAGCCAGAGGGGAAGCACATGATCATTGTGCATCAACATGGGACACTCATGTGTCACCAAAACAAAGAAACAAATGCATGTCCAGCTGTGTACATCCTAATACAGAAGACAAGATTATATTGGTTTATTTAGTCTAGACACCCACAAGTATGGATGTCCAATTTTGAGGTCTCCATGCTGTTCTTTTCTCAAGTTCCTTATTTTGACACCGGTCACGGGATACACCGTTCCATAAGTGGAGGGTGCTTTAGCTAGCTGGATAACTAAGTGCAGGGTATCTCAATCTTGGGCCTCCAGATGTTCTTGGACTTCAATTCCCCAAAACCCAAGTCAGCACACCTTCTGATCAGGGCTTCTGCGGATTTGCCAGCCTTCCAACTAACAAGGCAAGCTTCTTAACCATTGAGCCACCACATCCCCTGTTATGGTAATAGAGTAGACCCTACTGCCGGCGATGGCTCAAAATCTGATGAGTACCGAAGCCTGAGCAGTTTCCCAGACACACCACCCCTGCTGAGAGTCCTTACAAAGGAAATGTGGAGCCCATAAATCTATGATACAAAAAGAGAAAGAAAGCCAGCGGTCGAGATGAAAAAGACAGGGAGTTTTCTTTGCAGTGACTTACCTGAAATTTCCCTTAGGAAAAAGAAGAGCAGTAGAGCCATCATCCTCCTGGGAAGAAAAGAACATGAGTCTCTCTGTTTTACTTCTCTTGACTTGAGGGCGGAAGAAAAACAGAAGTGGAGGCCGACACAAAGACCGCAACAGGAAATCTTTTTAAAGAACAAAACAGAACTTTACACCGACACCCTTAGTTACCAGCCTGTGTACAAGCCACCAGCAGTGCAAAATTTCTTGTGTATTTCATATTTTGGGACAGTGTTCATGGCTACACTTAAAAGAAGAAGAGGAGTTTGGGAGATCTCCCATTGCTTACCTGCTTTCCAATGTCCTACTGTCCTACAAAAGAGGTGGCCTAGTGTTTGCTCAGAAAGAACATCTATTTAGTAGACCCTCACATAACGACGTTGCTTGGTTCCCCAAGTAGCATCGCTATAGGGGAAACATCGTTGTGTGGTTTTCAATGGCAGCTGCACCATCTAGCAGCAAAAAACTGTCATTTTCCGCACAACGACGTTTAAAAAAGTCATTAATCTGCACAACGACAGTTTTTTGTCGTTGTGCGGATAGTCACGTGGCGAGTGACGATGCGTTGGTAAGCAGAAATGATGCTATTCGAACACGTCGTTAATCGGGGATTCAGTGTATTTCGTATTTTGCATTATCCTTTTATTTCACTGATTCTCATTTTGAATTTATCCATTGCTTTGCCTTTGCCTTTATTGGTCTGCTTTGATTTTACAAGCTCAGAAGCACACACACACGGAAATGGTTGAGTCTACTTTCACTGTTCCAAATGAGAAAGAGTTAAACCATTGATTTCACATTCCTTAAGGTCCAGAAATAGCACCTAAATATTGCACACAATTGGACATCCATCCCAAAAATCTTGTGTCGAATTGAATGTGTTAATTTTTAAGCGGCCGCAAGACTCTAGATTGGTTTGACTATAGAAGACTTACATGGCTCCTCTCCCAGAAGAAAATTTTATCTAACCAGTGAATTGTACTCTGTACAGTTTCTGTATGTTATCATGTTGACCAACCACTAGATGGAATTGCAAAATTTCTTTTGCAGAACTTATTCTTCCTAAGAATTGAAGCAAGATGATCAGCAGGACAGACTGGCACATATATTTTAGAAATGAGTCAAAAAGCCCAGCTCTCCTAACTGTTTACAGGGATTCCCAACCTAGGCCTGTGGGCCATATCCAGCACACAGAACCATTTTATGAAGCCCCCACCCCTCCAAGGGCATTAAAGAAATAAAATGTCCACCCCCTTTGAAGCTGTTGGGACAAAATGGCCACCCACATTGTGCAGGCAGGGCAAAATGGCCATCCGGCCCTCAAAGCTGACTGAGAGAGTGTGACCTGGCCCCTGGCTTGAAAAGGTTGGGAACCCCGGTTTACAGAAAGAATAATAGAATCATGGGCTCACTGAGTTGAAAGGGGGCCTTTTAGGCCATTGAATCCAACCCCCTGCTCAGCACAGGGATCCAAATCAAAGCAGATATGACAGATATGGTTGTCCAATTCTCTCTTGAATGCTTCCAGTATTCAAGCACTCACAACCTCTCAAGGTAGATGGTTCCAATGTCGTACTGCTCTAACCATTAAGAAGCTTTCCCTGATAGTCTGCCTATACCTGGCTTCCTGTAGTTTCAGCCCATTATTATGTGTTCTGCACTCTTGGATAATTGGGAATAGATCCTTCCCCTCCTCTTTTCAACCATCTTTCAGGTATTTGAAGAGTGGCATCGTCATATCAGGGACGGCAGTGGCTCAAGTGGTTAAGACACTGACGGGAAGGTGGCAGGTCAGCTGTTCGATACCCAAGTACTGCACGACACAGTGAGCTCCTGCCTTTGTCCCAGCTCCTGCCAACCTAGCAAGAAATTGCGAGTAGATAAATAGGGAACACTTCGGTGGGAAGGTAAACAGCGTCCCATGCACTCCGGTGTCTAAGCATGCCTACCACATGACTACGGAAACATCTGGAGAAGCAGATAGCGCTGGCTCTTCGGCTATGAAACAGAGATGAGCACTGAACCCTATAGTTGGATACGACTGGCTTTCGATCAAGGATAACCTTTACCTTTACCCATCATCATATCCCCTCTCAGTTTCCTTTTCTCATTACGCAAATCCAGCCAGAAGGAGACTGGGAGATGTCCTCCACCAGTTCCCTTTCCTCCTATGGCAACTTACCGTACCACTCCAAATCTGGGAAAATCAAGATCTGATCAGTGAGAATGCCATTAAGAAAGAGATCTGTTTCATGCATGTATGAAAACCCACCGTAGTCCCCCACTGAACTAACATAGGTCAATAACATGAAAATGTGAGCAAGAACCCTGAAGACTGACTGTTGCTTCCCAGAGTTGACAGAGTTCCATGAGATCTGTCATCTCTCACAAATACTGAACACATGCTTTTTTTTTGTCATTAATCCCAAACACCTGCTTCCATCTGGACAGATAGTTTGGGGGATAAAGCATGAAGGAAAATAGCCATGAAGGCCATCTTGACCATGTCATTCGCACCACCAGCCGCCACTAGGGAACCCAGCAAAGGTTTCAAAGTAACTGTGCATTTGTCAAATTCAAGACATCCCAAGTGGGGGCTGCTGGTGGACAACAACATGCGGCGTGAATGTGGAGAGAGACAAAATCCAGCTCATTTCCTGGTCTGCCGATTACTACCAGAAACATGAGGACAAGTTTGGCCAATGAAAAAGCCAAGAAAGTGGCTTCGTTTTGGCAATCCAGGGTCTGACCAGGACACGAAAGACGATTCTCTGGATCGCCGCTGAAGCCAAATATCCACCAGGCAGAATAAAATTAGTGGAAGTTTTAATCATGGATGACTTGGATACAGAAGCCACAAACATGTTGTAGATATACACATAGATCAGAGCCCTTCTATTGGAACTGTTCAAGAAACAGTGGTTGTGTGATTGTCATTGTGCCCTTGTTTTCAGGTAAGATCGCACTTAAATGTTATAATGAAGATGAACATAGGGCGGCAGGAGTTGCTGTCATGCATTTGACAACAAAGGTTGCATAGCTGGTTTTCTTAAAGAAGCAGAATAGGGTCCCTCTTTTGGGTGACATGCTGTGGGTATATTTGTTTCCATAGTTTGGTCTTTTGGTTTGTTTTTTGCTTTTTTTTTTGCACACTGTCAGAATAATGTCTTCCCAGAAATGAACCCACGATTTGAGTTTTGTTTGTTCAATAGTTTGTTTGGTGTCTTTGTTTGCAATCTGTCAGGAGAATTCAACCTCGAAACCATGTTGGACGTCCAACATGGAAGAGCCTGTTTGGAAAATGCAAAGGATCCCTTTCAAAGGAAAAAGAGTTTCAAGTTTAACAAGGAATTTGGTATTCTTACAGCACCTAACCCAACATAATGGCATCTTTGGTGTATGCGTCCTCTGCAACATCCTGGTTTCAGCAATCCATCAGGACCACTTCCTGTTCTGCAGGTTTGACCGGTCCATGTCTTGGAAAGCCAGGCTGCCTTCTTTATCACTCTGTTGCTGTTTTTTGCTTGGCAGGGCTAAGGTTATCAAGTCTTTGCAAATACAAAATTTACAGAGTGATAGGCAGAATAACATCCCATCTGATTTTGCTTTTATCTCGTTTGGATAATAACTTGGGAATGTTTCACCCATGATGTTGCCAGCCAACAGCAAGGGTTAAAAAAAATAACCTTATACAAGCGATGGAGGTGCTTCCAAGATTTTGAAGACCAGTGCTGCTTGTTCCTTAGTCCAAGGCCATGTTAGTCCTAGCAGAAGTCAGAAGAGGTGGGCAAATACCTTCGGAGAGCACTGATTTACACCAGCATATTCAGATTCGTATATGGAAAGTGCTGCGGAGATATTAAAAAAACACAACAAAATATGAGACAACATAAAAAGGGAAGCCTAGCTTTACTAAACCCAAACAAGTGTCTATCTAAGTCCAGTAGGCTTGGTGGTATTGATGATTTTTTGTCAATGTCACAAACACAGACATGGTTTGCATTCGAGCAATGGACTGAAACGCCTAAGGGGGAAGTGTAACCTGGGACATCTAGAAAGACAAAGTATATATATCAGTGGTGGCGAACCTATGGCATGCATGCCAGATGTGGCATGCCCACCCCTCTCTGTTGGCACATGTGCCATCATCTCCAGCACAGAGTTCGCCCCACCCCTCTGCCCAGCAGACCGGTGGGCTGGGAGTACTTCCTCTCTCCCCCAGCACAGAGTTCACCCAGCCCCTCTGTTTGGGCACTCAGTCTCTAAAAAGTTAGCCATCACTGGTGTGTGTGTGTGTGTGTGTGTGTGTGTGTGTGTGTGTGTGTGTGTGTGTGTGTGTGTGTGTGTGTGTGTGTGTGTGTGTGTGTGTGTGTGTGTGTGTGTGTGTGTTACGATAACTGATCAGATAAGAGTGGAGATGTTAGGTTGAGATGGACATGATTTTAGACAACTTCGCGACTTATCATGTTTTGCATGATCAATATCAGTCAACTATTGGACCACTGTGTCCATTAAGAATAGTTTTCAAGGGGGAAGTCTTACTAGACAATTCATGACAGTACTCAAACCATGACATCAATATCTATGCCTAATGTTCTTTTAGGCTGCTAGCTGTGCCATCTGTATAGATTTGTACAGATCTGTGGGGTGGTTGGTTATTTTTTAAGAAAAGAAAAAGTTTCAGCTTCCAGAATGATTTATAAAACAATTTCCTGCAGAAAACGCAACCAGTCTTGTAGAACAGAACACTCCACCTCTGCCAACTTGGAGTGCTAATGGCTCCATTAAAATAAAGCAGGGTCAAAATTATCACATTTGTGGGGTGGGCGGAGAGAGAGAAGTTGTAAAATAATCTCACAGGGATCAAATTTTCTGAACCAGCAACTGCCTGAGCCATTTACAACTTATTCCTATTTCTGGGATACAGTCCAGCACTGACCATTTTCTCTACTATTAGAACAGATGGGTGGGCTGGATTTGATCCCCCACCCTTTCCCACCAGAAAAATTTGAATTAGCACCTCTTGTAATTGCAGAAGTCAAACAAAACTTGTATTCATCTTTTGTTATCAGTGTATGTTGAGTAATACAATTTTAATACTTTTTCCCCCTTTCTTAAAATGTGTGTACATTTTTTTAAACCCTATGTATGCATTTCTATCAATATGGCTCTGAATCTTTTACAATTGCGGTTAGATCAGGAGTTCTCAACCTTTCTAAGCCGGGGGCCGTCAGACAGCTTCAGGGGCCGGACAGCCATTTTGCCCTTCCTCCACCACATGGCACTTCCGGGTGTGGTGGAGGCAGTGGCAGCCACATGAAATGGTGCTCCGATCCACATCCAGCCCACAGGCCATAGGTTGAGAATCCCTGGTTTAGATCATCATAGCCTCTCCACTTTTACAACTCTTGGGTTTTATATATGGGTGGTTTGAAGGGAGGTGTGTGCGCAAATCGTAACCGCCAAAGGTTGCCAAGGGTGAAAAGCCACTTGCAAAACACCCACATGAGAACCAGGCACGGAAAGGAAATGAAGATCCATGCATTTCAGTGCAGCTGAAATGCACTGTGATGGAGCTGTCTGGTATTACAAGCAGTAATGAAAGTACTGTAACCGCATACAGAAGCCCTGGGACAGTAATTCAAAGAGTGCAGGTCATTCTGGCGCCATCTCTTCCTCTCTCTCTTTTTTAATGGAGTAAATAAAACTCCTGCCAAATGATTGTGCTTCCAAGATTTTCTGAGCACGGACCGAATACATAAATAGATATTTAAAAACGGAGAAAGTCAGTCCAGGATTTGGGGGCTCAGAAGATCAATGAACTTTTGTTAGCTACAACAATCAGTGATGTGGTCACCTCAAAGCAATCTTTGCATGACGGATAAGGAATTATGTGGGGAGGGGGCCTATGGGGTTGTCTACAGATGTAGAGAAGAAAGAACATCTTTTTTTTAATGGAGAACCATATTTTCTTGGATATAACCTGTTGCTTGGTTATTTGGTTGATCCATGTTTCACACGTCAGGTTGACATGGAGGATTGAAGCTTTGTCTTCAAGATTTTAGCGGGCTCTTGCCATCGGGAGGTCCTACTGTAGCAGGGTCCGATGGCCCATGGGGGACTGAGATCCATGTTTTTGATGCTCCTTGAGCCATTGAAATACAGTGACACATCTGGCTGGGCTCATGTCAAAGTTGGCCATGATAGAGCAATGAACTGGCCTGGTGCATTGGCTGGTTACCCAACCCCGCTTAGCTGACCTGCAGTTCCAGAAAGAAGGGCCATTCCAGACCACTAGCCCACACCTTTGTGGCATGGTTGAACCTGCCAGGGGCATACACCCCCACCACCATAGTTGTCACATGGCCAGGTTCACCGCTGCACCACATTGAGGCGTGAAGTCGGATTTGCAGCAGGACATAACCTGTAGGAAGCCAAAAGTGGGCAATGGGTGGGTTGGAAGACATTGTCTGTCTGTCTGTCTGTCTGTCTGTCTGTCTGTCTGTCTGTCTGAAGAAGTCATCAGGCAGGCAGGCAGGGAGGCAGACAAATGTTTTCCAACATACAGGTTATGTCCAAGAAAATATTGTTCTCCATAAAATAATGATGTTCGTACTTCTCTGTATCTGCTCACAACCCCATAGCCTCCTCCCTATAGTTCCTCATCCATCATGCAAAGATGAGGGGGGTTTTTTTACCATATGAATCCAAATACTGTACCTGAGAAAATCTGGTGCTTTGGAAATCATGTTTTCAAAATCTGAGAATCCAAGCTTCCCGTCACCATCCATATCAGCTTCCTCGATGACTTTTTCACAAACCAAGTTGACTTCTTCTTCCGTCAGCTCTTCTTTGGTCAACTTGTTGAGGGTTTGCTCCAGGTCGGATTTACAGATGAAGTTGTCTGTGTTAAAATCTAGGGGTGGAAAGGTTGGAGGTTGGAGGGGAGGGAAAGGAGGGTAACATGCCTCTTCTGTAATCCCATCTTGCACAACTAGCATCACAACCAGAAACCTGCAGAAACTTGAGAATAGAGTGGTCGGGCTGGAGAAAGCTTGGCAACATGGTCTCCTTGGACTGTGGTGCTGGTTGCAGGCACTGGTGCACTGTAGTCCAACACGGTAACTTTGGCAAACTCTCGGCTTAGAATAAGTCAAGAATTATGTCTGACATCCAATATCCTAGGAATTGAACGGCACCTTCCTATTAAAAGATGGTGTGCAACCTTCATCCAGAAGAACCCTGCGTGAAGCTCTGAAGAACAGCATGAGTTAATCATAAACACAGGGATGTCTTCATGGGTACTTGTGGTGGAGGCATTTGACTCCTGGAATCCTTAGTTTATTTATTTATTATGTTAATGCAATTAAAGGGCAAAGACTCTCTTGCTCAAAAGATAGTCATACCCAACTCTAGGGAGTGACAGTCTTCTCTGTTTACAGCTAAAGAGCCAGCGCCGTCGTAGACGTGTGGCAGGCACGACTAGATACACAGAATGCTATTACCTTTCCCGCCAAAGCCGTGCCTAGTTATCTGCAATTTCTTGCTTTCTAACTGCTAGGTTGGCAGGAGGACTTAGTAAAGGATATAAAGGTAAAGATCACCCTTGCTCAAAAGCCAGCTGTATCTGACTCTAGGGTTCAGTGCTCATCTCTGTTTATAGCCAAAGAGCCACCGCTGTCTGCATTGGCAGAGGTTTCCGTGGACATGTGGCAGGCATGCCTAGATAAATCTGCAATCCACGCAGTAGGTCTATTCCTCTTGCATGTACGGATTCCATTTTGGTTGCAGAAATGTTTCAACTCGCTCCAGTACTTACCATAGATCTTAAAGGCATAAATTGCTTTCAGCTCTCGGGGTGCTGTTTCGCTGAGTACGGAGAACATGTCAACAAAGTCGTTAAAGCTGAGGTTCCCTTCGGCGTCCTCAGAAAAAGAGTGGACGATTCGCTCCCTGAAGGGGTTTTCCTGTAGGGAGACAAGATTCATGAGCTCCTTGGAAACTTAGCAATGGTTCTTTTTTTAATAAATAAATAAATAAATGCTACTTTAATCAAAGGTGGAGCTATCTATTGTTTGGGGGGGGAATGTCTAAATGAGGGGTTCCCAATTTAAGACCCATGGGCTGGATCTGGCCCTTGGCACCATTTCATATGGCCCCCGCCCCTCCAAGTGCATTTGAGGTCACACTCTCTCTGTCAGCTTTGAGGGTCAGAGGGCCATTTTGACGTGCCTGCATGACGGGGGTAGGCATTTTTTTTCTTGAATGCCCTTGGAGGGACAGGGGGCACATGAAATGACACCATGGGCCATATCTGGCCTGTGGGCCTTAGGTTGGGAAACCCTGTGCTAGGTGGTCAGGAGCTGGGACAGAGAGACGGATGCTCACTCCATCATGCAGCACTTGGGTCTCAAAGTACCGACCTGCCAACCTTCCAATCATCAATTCACCCTCTTAACAACTAAACCACTGCAGTCCCCCCCCCGCCCCCATTTTCACTTTAAAGACTTTAAAATCAAAATGGCAATTAGGCTTTCCAGTGATGAGGAGCATGTACGCGCATTTTGCTTTCTTCTGGTCATTCTCACCCACAAGAGGAAAACGAGCCATCTGATGAATTCTCATTTATATCAAGGGAAGCAGTATCCATACCACAGATCAACCTGGGCTCCAGCAGTCTATCCGCTTTCTACATTTCTGCACCATTACCAATTGGCTTCCCTTACAAGAGAGTACATTACCACTAGATCCAGTTACCGTGGCGACAGTGTGCTAGCACATGAACTGAGGACATTATTTCCGAAGGAGGTAATGAACCTGGATTGTACATAGGTGCTGTGTAGGCTTTCAACATGGAGAGGGGGAACACTGGGAACATCAGCCTTTGAACCCAAGGTGGCCCTACTCATATTAAGGTACCATTCTTGTTTTAGAGACCTACAATCTAATTGGAAGGGCAGGGATTGGTGGTGAAAGAAGCAATCATAGGTGACCTTCAACACTTGGTTCTCATTTGGGTTTTAAGGTCCTCTAATTCATAACTACTCAGAGAACTGCTCATTGGGAACATCTGCATGAGGTCCTTCAGAAATCCATGTCAGAGATGGCACCAGGTGTTTTTCAAAGGTCATAGACCTTCAGAAGGGCACTGGACCCCATGTCTCAACCTGAGAAGGTTGCATCGATATTTTCCAGGTTGCTAGGAGGACCATAAAAAACACACACACCACAGCTGCCATCTACACAACACGGCTAATAATCAACCATGCTTAAAGCAGCTTAAGAATGACTCTGCTTTCCTAGATCAGGGGTTCTCAACCTACAGTCCATGGGCCAGACCCGGCCCATGGCACCATTTCATGTGGCCCGTGTCACCACTGGAAGTGGAAGCGGACGCATTTACAACAGCTGTAAATGAACCCACAGCTGTTGTAAACATGTTTACAACAGCTGCGGGTGCATTTTATGGCAGCATTTACTGTAGGGGGGGGGGACCACATTTAAGGTCCAAAGTAGATAAAGCATAGCCCTTTTTAAGATGCAAAAGACATCCATTGATCGTGGGACCAATTTCTGTTGCCTCATGTTATAAATTCACCTGCATTGAGAGCTACAAACCAGCTTCATTTACAAGCCTGGTTAGCCGTGGAAGTTTGAAGGAATTGTGTGCCTGGAGGAAAAAGCTTTGCAACAGCTAAGTTCCTTCTGTGTGTGATCTCTCTGTAAAGCTTTCTTTCTTTATTCCACCACAAAGCATATATGGATGGGGTGAGTGGATAAATTATTTAGAATTGTTAATGGGTTTTTAAAGGGCTTTTAATTAGTTTGATGTTGCTTTTAATTGTTGTTAGCCACCCAGAGTCATTGCCGAGTTGGGCAGCAATAGAAATTCGAAGAATACATAAATAAATAAATAAATATAATAGCATACAATGCTAAAATCAACATATATAAAACAAACAGAAACTAATAACATCCACCCAATATTGGGTCACTTCAACAGCATTTCCTCTTGCCAGCATAAGGTTGTCCTCAGTGCACGTTGAAGGGCATTGTGTGCATTGTATCATATAGGACAGGGATGCCCAAACTATGGCCCGGGGCCAGATCCGGCCCATGATGGATACGACTGGCTTTCGAGCAAGGTAAACCTTTACTATAAGTCTCTATTTCGGAGCTGTCCATGGTTCTGCTGGGGCTGAAAACTCTTGCCTTGAAGCTTAAGGGCACTTTTTGTAACTACAAAGTATGTCACTGATGGCAAACCTTTTAGAGACCAAATGCCCGAACTGCAACCCGAAACCCACTTATTTTTCGCAAAATGCCAACGTGGCAATTTAACCTGAATCCTGATGTTTCTGTTTAGAAAAAAACAACTCCTACATGTCGTAAAAGAAAAACACAATAATAGAGATTTCAATGATACAAACAAAAAAGCAAGCAAAGAGAGGGGCTTATCTGGTTTTAGTGGTTCCAGTGGCTAAGATGCTGACTGGGAGGCTGGAGGTCAGCAGATCGATTCCCGAGTACTGCAGGACGGAGTGAGCTCCCGTCTTTGCCCCAGCTCCTGCCAACCTAGCAGTTCGAAAGCAAGAAATGGCAAGTAGATAAATAGGGACCACTTCAGTGGGAAAGTAAACGGCGTTCCGTGCGCTCCGGTGTCTAGTCATGCATGCCACATGACCAGGGAAAGGTGAGGTCTCCAACACTGGAGGTGTTCAAAAGGAAATTGGACAACCCTCTGTCAGGTCTGCATTGATCTGGATTCCTTCCTTGAGAAGGGGGTTTGACTAGATACCCTCACAGACCCCTTTTCCAAATCAATTATCCTATGATTCATTGAACAGGTATCCAGAACAGGTTGCTCTGAAGAGCTCCTTGATGCCTTTCTAACGTGCCACGTATATCTTCTCCAACACAAGAAATCCAAACACAGACATGCCTTGATCCATCAATCAATGCCCACTTTTGCCAATACAATTCCTAATTTCCCACCTTGGGTTTCAGCATCAAGAGGAAGATGGGATGTAAGCACAAGTAAACAGATAAGCCGAGGGCAAAAGGCTGATGTCATTTTAGCCTCTTTCAAAACATTAGAAGTCGCTCTCGTCTGTTGTCGATCTCATCACTTAACTTAATCAAAGAGTTTAGATTGCACGATGGGAGTCCTGAGTTTCTGATTTCCTGGTGGACTATATGAAGTTACAAGGCTATGTAAAGCAATCTCTAAGGTTGTGAGCAGGTCAAAGTAACCAAACAGCAATTGCTGTGGGTGAAGAAGGCCATTGGCCTGAGGAATTTATTCTCAATTTGGAAGACGAAAGGGAAGTGCTGACTTGGGCTTCTGGGAATTGAAGTCCAAAAACACTTGGAGGGCCAAGGTTGGCCATCAAGGGCTTAGCCATAGGAAAGGTTCTCTCTCT
Source organism: Bradypodion pumilum (assembly GCA_035047305.1). Taxonomy (NCBI): domain Eukaryota; kingdom Metazoa; phylum Chordata; class Lepidosauria; order Squamata; family Chamaeleonidae; genus Bradypodion; species Bradypodion pumilum. Next base: position 25,224,836 of record JAWDJD010000012.1, on the reverse strand, counting down.
CTTTCTCTTTTTTCCTGCTGTTGTGAAACTTAATTCTAAATCTTGCTTCCCAAAGAAGGAGGAGAAGTTGCCAAACACTCAAGGTCCCATTCTGTTCTTCGGTCAAAGGTTCTGTAGGAACGTCCACCTGAAAAAGGTAATAAAAGGAATCTTCCAAGCACCCCAAAAAAGCAATACCTTTAGCTCTGGCATGTTTACTATGAGCTGCATAGGTAGCTTAATATCCGGGTTTTTGGTGTAGTCCATGGGAACCATGTTTGGGGCCAGTTCGTGGTAACGCCCGTGCAACCTAGAAGTGAGCACACACAAATACAAAAAGGGGAAAAAAAGTGCTTGTAAGTCAATGCTTGCCTTTGCTCTTCAGAGTGGGCAGGTTGACATGGACTTGTTGGACACCACTCTTTTGCTTTTGTGTCAACAGGATCATGATCTTAGACAGACAGAGCTGGAAAGGAACCTATGGAGCAACAAATCCGACCCTGTCCAAGGAGGCACATTGTGGATTCAAACTCTCAGCTTCTGAATCCACAGCAAGATACCTAAACCACTCAAAATTGTTGGCAAGTCAACGTGATTCTGACCTATGGGTACCCTTTTCAGGGTTTTCTAGGTAGAGAGGACATGGAGGGAGATTCCCATTTCCTCACTCTGGCTGAAGCTCTTGAGACTATAAAGCTTGCTACGTAGATTGGCTCTTCTCCTGAAAGGCACAGTGGGGAATCGAACTCCCAACCTCTGGTTCCACTGCCAGATACCTGATCCACTGAGCTATTCGGCAGTTCATCGACAAACTCTTCAGCCCTATCCTGAAAACTGCAGTCTCTCAAAAAGCAAAATCCTTGGCCAAACTAGGACTGTGATGGTGAGCCTTAGCACTCCAGATGTTCTTGGACTTCAATTCCCAGAAACCCAGGTCCCTCTGAATCCATACAAGTGGGTTTACTTGCACTCCAGGTGTTCTTGGACTTCAATTCCCAGAAGCCCAAGTCTCTGTGAATCCACACAAATGGGTTTACTGGCACTCCAGGTGTTCTTGGACTTCGATTCCCAGAAGCCCAAGACTCTGTGGATCCACACGAATGGGTTTAACGGCACTCGAGGTGTTCATGGACATCAATTCCCAGAAACCCAAGTCTCTGTGAACCCACACAAATGGGTTTACTGCATGTACGCACAGTAAACCCATTCCTGTGGATTCACAGAGACTTGGGCTTCTGGGAATTGAAGTCCAAGAACACCTGGAGTGCCAAGGTTCACCATCACAGTTCTAGGAGTTCTTTGTTCCAAAATGTAACTTCTTCCAAGTTCTGGGTCAAACAAAGGTTCTTTGTCACATATAGAGTTACAAGGCTAGCAACTTCCCAGTTCTTTAGGATTCCTAGACTTTTCTTCCCAAAAGGAAGCATGGGATACAAGTCAAAGCAAATTAAACAAAGAAGCAAACTTTCAACCTCTTAGGATGTGACTCTTCTTTTTTGGGGGGTGGGAACGGGAGGACCTTCTCAACCTTAGGGCTTCAGAAAGATTGTGCCCACCCCAGATGTGTGAAAGGCATCTGATTTCCCAAATAAATGGGTTGAAATCACTGCTTGCCATGTTAAAATTGATGGATAGTGTTGAGGGCATTTGTGGGAAGCGCTAATGAGTTGTTGAGTGTATCTTATCGTCTAATGGCCACTCAAGCCTTCATAATCAATGAGCCATTATCAGCTTTTATTTCTCGTTTTCTGTAACAGTGCTGAAAGCCCTCTTTAGACTATGGGAGCCAACACACCACGTCTGACTGCAATGCAGAGACTGGGAGGGCAACGTCTGCAAATCCCATCCTGGTCCAGTCGTAGCCACTGGTCATACTACTCCTTAGGGGGTTTGGCAAAATGTAGTCCTAAAAGTTCAAAAGCAAGAAATTGCAAGTAGATAAATAGGTGCTGCTTCGGTGGGAAGGTAACAGTGTTCTGTGCACTCCTGTGTCTAGTCATGTCTGCCACATGGAAACATCTGTCAATGCAAACAGCCCTAAGAGTAGTTTCACTACAGCGTCAAAGAGGGACAAAAAGAATGTCGCTACATTTGAGTGTAATTAATTGTGTCATCAAGTTAATTCTGACAAATAGTGACCCTTTGGGTGGGATTTTTAATTTTATTTATTTGTTCCTTGCTTGCTTGTTTAATAAAGGTAAAGGTCACCCTTACTCCAAAACCAATCATGTCTGACTCTAGGGCCCAAGAGCCAGTGCTGTCTGCATCTGCAGACCTTCCTGTGGTCACGCGGTAGGCATGATTGCAATGCTGTCACTTTTCCTGCGCCAAAGCAGTACCTATTCATCTGCTTACAATGTCTTGCCTTTAGACTGCTTGGTTGTCAGGAGCTGGGACCGACAACGGGCACGCACTCCACCGTGCAGCACATGGGTCTCAAACTCTTCCAAAGTGAGGCCACCTTCTTGGCTTTGCCGTTGGCCAAACTATATCCTCATCGGGACATGTTCCTGGTAGACCAGCAAATGAACCAGATTCTGGTAATGATCTTCAGAAATTAAAGGCTACACCAAATCCCACAATCCCAAACAGCTTCCCCACAATGAAGGGGAATATTTGCGAATATTTTCCTCTTTCGGAGAAGAATTGGGAGGTTTTGTTTTTTTTAATTCCTAAGAAAACTCACCACAACATGGTTTTATAAACAGGATTTCAGATCCTCAGTCCCAGACATGACGTGACTGAGCAGATTGGAGGAGTCATTGATTAAAAAATAATAACATTTCCAGATTCTGGCAAAATCACCCTCCAGCTGCTTTCCCCCTAAAAGTAAGCCATAAAACCATGGTAGACAAAAATCTAAAGCATGAGATCTCAACCTTTTAAAGCCGGGGGCCGGGTCATGCTCCCTCAGACAGCTTCAGGGGCCGGATGGCCATTTTGCCCTTCCTCCACCACATGGCACTTCCAGGAGTGGTGGAAGCAGGGGGAGCACATGAAATGGTGCCACAGGCCATATCTGGCCCACAGGTTGAGAATCCCTCATCTAGAGTTTCCCCACTGAGTGGATTTTTTGCTAGTTTTTCCTTCCCCTTATCTGGACTCTCGGGCTGACTTCTGTTAAATCTCCTCTGTAGATCTGCTTTTTCTCTCCATCCATTACCCGTGACTCTTTGAATGCGGCTAATGTGATATTAGACGAGCATTAATTCTCTTTGCAGTGGACAGGCATCAATCATCCTTCTTCCTTTGAGAGCCGACTTCCAATTAGACTCAAAATGAGAAATGCGACGTGCCAATTTCCATGAAAGCAATTCGTTTGGGGAGGGCTTTCCAGAAGTAATTTTTCTTTTCTTCCCAGAGTGATTTTTGGACCTTTTCAATGGGAATAACATGCAGGGTAGAAGCGCACATGTGAAATGAAAGGGAGGAAAATAGTGGGGACTATATCAATGGCCGCGGTGGCTTAGTGGATAAGATGCTGAGCTTGACGTTTAGAAGGTCGGCAGTTCAAGACCAGAGTGCTGTGTGAGGAAATGAGCTCCATGGTCTGTCCCAGCTCCTGCCAGCCTAGCAGTTCGAAATCAAGAAACAGCAAATAGTTAATAGGTACCGCTTCGGCAGGAAAGGTAACCATGTTCTGTGTGCTCCAGCATCTAGTCATTCCTGCCACATGACCACGGAGATGTCAGCAAATGTCTTTGGCTGTAAACAGAGATGAGTACTACACCCTAGAGCCGTGATGGCGAACCTTGGCACTCCAGATGTTCTTTGACTTCAATTCCCAGAAGCCCAAGCCCCTGTGAATCCACATGAATGGGTTGCTGCAGTTCATCCTCCCCATGCCACCCTCGTCGCTTCTGGAAGCGGAAGTAAAACGCACCCGTACGGTTAAGACTCTTCCGGGTTAGCCCTTCCTCCGTACAGGCACATTTTACTTCCGCTTCCAGGAGCGATGAGGGCAGCGCAGGCCGGATGAATCGCAGTAAATCGGATGGATGGATGGATGGATAATCTCACTTCACTTTTTCTTTAAGGGCTTTAATGCCAAGTAAATTTGCAGAAACTTGGTCTATTATTAATAATTCCATGTCAAAAAATTATTCTGGGTTGAAAGGATTTTTGCAGAAGAAACTCCACTCAGGGAACACCCAAATGAGGCTCCTTTCATGTCTCCAAGAGCTGGAACAGAGACAGGCACTCAATCCATCATGCAGTACCCAGGTCTCGAACTGCCGACTTGCCGTCCTTCCAGCTAACAAGGCCACTGAACCACCACAGCCCACTTGGTCTACTAATGGCTCTTGATCTTGAATGGCATCTTTGCTTTGGCAAATGCAAAGGCAATGATTTGCAAGAAAAGGCTGCAGAATGCCTTCTGAAGAGAGGACGGTGGATCATTAAATCAGAATTAATAATTGCCTATTAATGCTGTAACCTGATGAACTTGGAGGATCCAGTGGCAATGGCTTAGTAGCATGGCTTTAATCAGCAGAAACATATATTACATGCATGGTTTCCACATCAGAAGTAAACAGGACGGTGCGCCCACTTTGGCAGACATCCCACTTATTAACCAAATCTGCTTTGATTTGGAGCATTTTATATGAGGTCTGTATCGCAGCAGAATGGGCGGATTTGGTTCTGGAGGAAGTCAAAACAAATGTTACAGATGAGTTCAGATCCAAGGCATAAATCAAATTGGACAAGGCAGAGACTGATTTGGTAACTAGGTGGAAAAGCATGGGGTGGGAGGGGGGCAAAATTAAATAAAAGGGTGCCCAGTTTGGGAAGGTCTTATATCAAGCACACAAAATGTTTCCCTGGATTCTGGCCAATGGTTATAACCTTTGCAACTGCACATGGCACTAAGTTACTAAGTGGTCTTTTTGCTTCTACAGCCATTGTTCCCAATGTGGGGCACACACCCCATATGGGGGCAATTTGATTTTTAAGGGGAGGGGGTGGATTTGAGAATGAGTTATTAACAGTGAATGGCCTCTTAGGCTTCCTCCACGTGAATAGGAGTTCACTTTGTGAATAATAAGAATTATATATCAGAGGGGGGGCAACAGGGTTTTAGAGATGCTAAGGTGGAGCATGGCCAAAAAAAGGGTTGGGAACCACTGGTCTACAGTGAACTATGCACCACCCTAGGTAAAGGTTGCTCAAAAGCCAGTCGTATCCGACTCTAGGGTTCAGTGCTCACCTCTGTTTATAGTCTGCATCTGCAGACATTTCCATAGACATGTGGCATACATGACTAGACACCAAAGTGCATGGAATGCTGTTTACCTTTATTTCCACTAAACCAAAGAGCCATGGAAGAGCAATTATGAACCACTTTGAGAAGTCTATAGCTCTTGGCCGGCTTCTCTGATTCCACCCTCCGTTGACCCTAGGATACATCCTGTCCTCTTGCAAATATATCTATTTCCTGATGGAACGACAAGTCCTGCAGCCTTGGCTGGACCGAGAATTACCGCTCACTTTTATTTTACCTTTCGGCTCCGCTGCACACAGAAGTGCCGGCTCTGTTGCGTCTACAGAGAAATCATGTAACACCAGGGGAAGGTCTGCGCCGGAAAACAGCCTGACCCAAGCTTTGTGCTCATGCTGCGAATGGAATTAGCACACAGCATTACTCGTGCCGGGGGAACATCATGCGTTCATTCAGGAGAACAGGAAATCTGGGCAAAATCCCAGGAATCAAACAAACCGTGGCACAGTTACCCCCCTCTGTCCCTTCCGTGAAGAGTGGCTAATGGTCGCATGGGGACATTATCTTGTACAGAGCTCCTTTCTCCATAGGGGTTTTTATTTCCACTAAATCAAAGAGTTGGTCAGGTTTAGTGGAGAACGCCAATGTTCGGGGCCAGGACTTGGGGAAACCATGGCTTTGAACGTCTGCTTTGTTTATGAGCTTTCCCAGGTGAACCATGTCACTGTCTCTTACCTTGTAAGGATATTTTTGGATGAAAGTTTAGGAAGGAAGGAAGGAAGGAAGACAGAAAGACAGAAATAAAGAACGGAGGGAGGGAAGGAAGGAAGAAGAAAAGGAAGGAAGAAGGAAGGAAGACAGAAAGACAGAAATAAAGAAGGGAGGGAGGGAAGGAAGGAAGAAGGAAGGAAGGAAGGAAGGAAGACAGAAAGACAGAAATAAAGAAGGGAGGGAGGGAAGGAAGGGAGGGAGGAGGAAAGGAAGGAAGAAAGGAGAAAGAAAGACAGAAAGAAAGGAGGGAGGGAAGGAAGAAGAAAAGGAAGGAAGAAGGAAGGAAGGAAGGAAGACAGAAAGACAGAAATAAAGAAGGGAGGGAGGGAGGGAAGGGAGGGAAGGAAAGGAAGAAAGAAGGAAGGAAGGAAGACAGAAAGACAGAAATAAAGAAGGGAGAGAGGGAAGGAAGGAAGGAAGACAGAAAGACAGAAATAAGGGAGGGAGGGAGGGGAGGGAGGGAGTGAGGAGGAAAGGAAGGAAGAAAGAAGAAAGAAAGACAGAAATAAAGGAGGGAGGGAAGGAAGAAGAAAAGGAAGGAAGAAGGAAGGAAGGAAGACAGAAAGACAGAAATAAAGGAGGGAGGGAGGGAGGGAAGAAGGAAAGGAAGAAAGAAGGGAGGGAGGAAGACAGAAAGACAGAAAGAAGGGTCTCATGTATGCCACCTCGAGGGTATCAGAGATAAGGAGAGGTATAAACATGGTGGATGAATAAATCAGTTACGAATGCAAGAAAAAGGTGTACATACCGAAGGACCTCTTTTCGGGTAAAGAATGTGCAATCCTGTAAAGAAAAGGAAAAAACAATTAAAAATTAGTTGCTTTGTTTTGGAGTTTTCATCTTTTTTTAAAAATTTATAGAGAGAAATACAGTGTCACTGCTATCTTCCTATGAGCACAGCCATGTCCCTCCCAAAGAAGGGAAGCCAACTGCAGGCAAATAATGAGTTACTTGAAATTAGTTCCTTTTCCACTAATGAAGCTGTAGCTACCAAAGCGGACGAGGGCGGGAAGGAAGAGCCTGCATGCTGTTCTCGAGCCCAGTGGCTTCCAGCATTCAGACATTTCCAAAGTAACTGAAAAGGAACTGCCGAGTTAGGTTTGCAATGGCCAAGGTAACTAATTCCATGAGATTGCAACTGAAACTGTCACCGCTGCCTCTTTACTGGCCTGCAGCGCACCAAAAACAGTCAGGAAGGCTCCAAATTAAACTGGATTTTTTCACCCGGCTCCCCCATCCTGGCTGTGCCCAGCCATGGCGTACTACAACTGCCATCCTCCACAACCAGACAATTACAAGGCATAATGGGCAGAATTAGCCAGGATTCTAGATTTGGGTGGGGGGTGAAAAAAAATTCAGGAGGGGCAAACATTTTCAGGAGGGGCGACAATGTCACGCTCACATATATAACATTGGCACCACGGGGTGGGTTGGGGGGCTGTTAGCTCAGAAGGGTTTTCGACCCCCTGGCTATGGGACTTGTGATGTGTTCGAGTCCACACGACCAGAAAGATGCCCTTTAGGGAAAGTCTGTTCTCATCGGCCGGCTCAGAGGAAGAAGGGGGAACCGTCAAGGCCAATCGGGTCGGATGGATAGGTGTGGGTTTCCAATTATTCTTATCGCACCTACTTGGGTATCAATTATTCAGCCTTCGTCCTTCTCGGTCTCCGAACTGGGCAGGAAAAAGAGGCCATTGGGTGGTGGGGAGGTTGGGTGGCTGAATAGGGTTACAGGCAGCCATCGAGGGTAGTTGATCTCAGGTTGTCCGAAATGAAAGGGAAAGATGAGCCCCAGAGTTAAGTTGGTCATTCATTACAGGACGCATGAACGCCTCTTGGCTTTTCCGGCCACCTGCCCTTTGAAGGCGGGACACCACCCAAACTCCCAAATGAATGAGAGAGAACCAGATCGATGTTGTAGAGCAGGGGTTCCCAACCTTTTCAAGCTGGGGGCCAGGTCATGCTCTCTCTGTCAGCTTCGAGGGCCGGACGAACATTTTGCCCAGCCTGGACGATGGGAGGGTGGACATTTTGTCCCAACAGCTTCAAATGGGTGGCCATTTTGTTCTTTGAATGCCCTTGGAAGGGTGGGGAGCCACATGAAATGCTATCAGATCATTGCTTTTCTACATTTAAAAAAGTAACCATCAAAGGCAACTGGCCCATGTGCCTCCATAAGCAATATTATCATAAATCCTGGAGCATCTGACATAAGCCCTTGAATGGGAAGAAGGCCTTGCTCAGAAGTAGACTCACCTCTGACACATAGGAAATCTCAGACATAATCTCTCTCTGGCATTTCTGATCAAAGGAAATTAGTCTCAGAGCTCGCAAAAGACCTTTGTAGAGAAGAGACCCAATGGCTGGACTCTGTATAGCAGTGATGGCAAACCTATGGCACTCCAGGTGTCCTTGGACTTTAATTCCCAGAAGCCCAATCAGCCCTCCTGCTGATCAGGGCTTCTGGGAATTTAAGTTTATTTATTTATTTATCTAATTTCTACCCCGCCTTCCTCATCCGTGGATGACCCAAGTTCATAAACAGCTGGAGTGCCAAGGTTCACCATCATTAGTATAGGACATTGCTTATAGCAGGGGTTCCCAACCAACAGCCCACGGGCCAGACCTGGCCACCAACGCCATCCTATCAAGCCTGTCGCTGCCTCCACTGCACCCAGACGTGGAAGCCAGCATGTTTTCATCAGCTATAAATGTTCCCGCTTCTGCTTCCAGGGGTGTGATCTGGCCCACGACGTTGTCCGGGGGCGTGGTCAGGCCCACAATGGAAAAAGGTTGGCCACTCCTGGTTCATAGGATCTGCATTTCAAAGTCTAAGGCAGCCTTCCTTAGACTGACAAGCTCTAGATAAGCTAGAGTAGATGTCCCATGAGCCCCTGTATCACTTATGCTGGGGATGATAAGAGTTGTAGTTCAAGACATCTGTGATACCACAGTTGAGGAAGGCTGAGCTACGGTCTAGATCAGTAATGGCCAACCTTGCATTCCAGATGTTCTTGGACTTCAATTCCCAGAAGCCCTGATCAGCAGGTGTGTCGACTTGGGCTTCTGGGAATTGAAGTCCAAGAACACTTGGAGTGTCAAGGTTGGCCATCGCTGGTCTAGATAGAAGCAGCAAGGTCTACTTTTGCAAACAGAGACCACCCAAAACACAGAGAGGCTGGCCTGTTTCAGACCGACAACAAGGATACCCAACAAACTTCAAGGTTGGCCATCGCTGGTCTAGATAGAAGCAGCAAGGTCTACTTTTGCAAACAGACACCACCCAAAACACAGAGGCTGGCCTGTTTCAGACCGACAACAAGGATACCCAACAAACTTCAATTGATGAAAGCTTGTCACATGGACATCTGGTTTCTCTTCAGATTGTTTAAATCTTTTTGCATTAAAAGGAAAAAAAGGCAAACACAAACCCGAGGCCAAACCTGCGGAATGGAGGGAGGATAAAATGATTTAATTTGCTTTTAGTTGTCCCATCTCAGACACCGAAATAACCTTTCTGTGACTGCAAGCCAGCGTGACAAAGCATCGCACCTACTACGACACCCTGCGGTCTCCAGCGGCGGCTGAGCCTTACCTGGTAGGCATCCAACTGTTCGTCTGTAAAGATCGTCTGCTTATTACCCATCTTAACGGAGGGAGCTGACCCACAAGGAACGGGGGCCCATGGCAAGCCTCAGGAGTTCTCTGTCCTGCAGGCATTGAGGGTAGGCAAGCATCTCCGCCGAGGCCAAAGAAATCCCCACGCCTGCATCAAAATGTTTGCAGCCTTCGGTCCAGCTGCAAACACACAAATGTTGCCCGGAGGGACGGCTCTCGTCTTTCGCTTCCTTGGCTGGAAAGCAGAGGTGGGGAGGGAAATCTGATGTTGAAACTGTCAACATCTGCACAAGCCTGCCTCCGGACTACCTATGGTCCAAAGACACTCGGAGAGAAGATCTACCCAACATGACCCTCCTCTTTGCACCTGACTCAAAGGCAATGAAGGTTTCAATCCACGAGGTGGCACCGAATAACCTCCTCCTTTTAAATAAATAAACTGGAGAGAGAGATTGAGAAAAGGATGAACACACATAGATCTATGACTTAATGATTTTATTGAATTGATTAATTAAAATACTGAAAAGGACACACAGGGGAAAAAAACCAACAAAAATTGTAACTACAAAACAGCATACAAAAATCTTAACAAAATGACATATGCTGTAGTACACTATAGCTACACCAGTGGGAATAATAAACCTTCTCGATTAAATGCGCTCAGTATTGTTAAATTTAAACATGCAATATTTAATTGATTTTCTATCGAGCATACTTTTTATCAGGGGTTCTCAACCTACGGCCCGGGGGCTGGATGTGGCCCATGACACCATTTTATGTCCCCACCCGCACCCCACCGCCTCCGCCACACCAGGAATTGCCATGTGGTGGAGGAAGGGCAAAATGGCTATCCGGCCCCCGAAGCTGTCTGAGGGAACGTGACCCGGCCCTCAGCTTGAAAAGGTTGAGAACTCCTGCTTTATGTATTTGCATATATTCAAGTAATTATATTGCACACAAATATATATGCAAGTGTGTGTTTATTTATATTATGCATAAAAATAAATTTGATTTGTGTGTGTGTGTATGTGCGCGCACGCGCACGTGTGTGCGCATATATGAATATATAGTAAAGGTAAAGGTTTCCCTTGCTTGAAAGCCAGTCGTATCCGGCTCTAGGGTTCAGTGCTCATCTCTGTTTCAAAGCCGAAGAGCCAGCGCCGTCTGCTTCTACAGACGTTTCCGTGGTCATGTGGCAGGCATGAATAGACACCGGAACGCACGGAACGCTGTTTACCTTCTTACCGAAGTGGTCCCTATTTATCTACTTGCAATTTCTTGCTTTCGAACTGCTAGGTTGGCAGGAGCTGGGACAAAGACAGGAACTCACTCCGTCCTGCAGTACTCGGGAATCGAACTGCTGACCTCCTCCTGCCTCCCAGTCAGTGTCTTAGCCGCTTGAGCCACGGCAGTCCCTTTTTTTAAATGAATATATAAATCAAAACATATTTATTTATATAGCAAACATATTTATATATTTTTTAAAAATCATATGGTAAATAAATAAAATAAAATAAATAATAAAAATATAAATAGATAATATATTTTGTTATAAAATATGAAATAAATATAAATAGATAATATATTTTGCTATAAAATATAAAAATAAGATATATATTAAACTGTAATTTATAATACTGTATGTATTGAGAATATAGGCTGTCTTAACCTCTCCAGGTTGCCCCGCCCCCTCCCTCCCTCCCTCCCGTGCGGGGGCGTGGCCTATCGAGCTTCACAACCCGTTCCGCCCACGCCTGCGGCGACCAATAAGAGCGGGAGGAGGAAAGCTTGGGGCGGGCTTCCGCAGCGGCTCCCACCAATCCCGTCCCAGCCTGGCGGCGGACGTGAAGCTCTGATTGGCTGCCATCCGCGAACGGGCGCAGGGCCGGCGAGGGGCAACGGCGAGAGCGTGGGGTGACCCGAGTGGGGCGTCTTCCGGCCATGGCTTCGTCGTGGGTACCGAAGGTGAGCCTGGGCCGGAGAGAGAGAGGGGGGGACGGAGTGGGGGTAGGGGTCACCTTGGCAGGGGGTATTCGCTCCCCTCCTCAGGAGAGGCGAGTCTCGCGAGAGAGCTGAAATCTCGCGAGACTCCCCCCCCAAGAACCCCACCCACGTGACCTGGGTGACTGGAGGGGTCACCCTCTTCCTCCTCTCCCCCCCCCCCTTTTGCCCTTGAAATGACACCTCCCCCCTCTTCCTGTCTCTCTTGGGTTTCCTCAACACAACAACCCTGCCAGGTAGGACAGGTAGGGAACCAATGGGGCTGGATGAGGCCAATTCCAGCCCACCTGGTGTCCTTTCTCGTCCTACCTTTCCCTCGACTTCATCTCAAGGTGACTCTAAGTAGGGCAGTGGTGGCCAACCTTGGCACTCCAGGTGTTCTTGGACTTCAATTCCCAGAAGCCCAGGCCCCCTGTGAATCCACACGAATGGGTTTACTGCAATTCATCCGGCCCCCGCGCTGCCCTCGTCGCTCCCGGAAGCGGAAGTAAAACGCGCCCATCCGGGCGCGTTTTACTTCCGCTTCCGGGAGCGACGAGGGCAGCGCGGGGGCCGGATGAATCGCAGTAAACCCATTCGTGTGGATTCACCGGGGGCTTCTGGGAATTGAAGTCCAAGAACACCTGGAGTGTCGAGGCTCGCCATCACAGCTCTAGGGCAGTGGTGGCCATCTTTGGCACTCCAGGTGTTCTTGGACTACAGTTCCCAGAAGCCCCAACTCAGCCCTCTTGCTCAGGGGCTTCTGGGAATTGAAGTCCAAGCACAGCTGGGAGTGTCAAGGTGGGTCCTCACTGCTCTAAGGACACCCCGGCTGCAACCCTGCAAGGTAGGACAGGCCCACAGAGAGAAGGGTTAAATCTCAAGGTCACCCTTGGGAGGTGAGCCTCAAGTCCACCGACTCGGACCCGGGAAGAGCTTCATAGCAAGAACAAACACTCTTGAGGGTTTTTGTTCAGTCGCACAGTCAAGTCCGGACCCTTTGCAACCGCCATGTACCATCGCACCCCAGGCTCCTCTATCTCCCGCCATCATCCTCAACCCATGCGCATCTATGCGCATTGTATCAACGATGCCACATATCCACCTCATCTTTTGCCACCCCCTTTTCCTCCTATCTTTCCCAGCATCAAGGCCTTCTCGAGTGAGTCCTCTCTTCTCATTAGGTGGCCAAAAACACACTAGCTTCGTCTTCAGTATTTGTCCTTCCAAATGAGCAGTCCGGGTGGATTTCCTTCAGGATCGACTGATTTGTTCCCCTCGCAGTTGGGTACCCAATTTAGAAGATGGAGGAAGGAGCTCATTGGGAAAGGAATGACATTGAAGGAGGATGTGGCTGAAGAACTCGACCTCTACTATGTCGCTTGGAGGACCCTGCATAGGCTGAGGGTCGGAGTCCCTAAATGCACAACCAACATGTTCAAATGGGGGCTGCTGGCGGACAACAGCATGCGCTGTGAATGTGGAGCGATACAGAATCCGGCTCATTTGCTGGTCTGCCAATTGCTACTGGAAACAAGTGTGGGGTGGAGGAAATCCAAGAAAAGTGGCTTCATTTGGGCAGTTGTAAAGTTTGAGCAAAGAAATTCTATTCCTTGATTATCCAGAATAATATGTTTTTCTGTTCTTAATACATTTTTTTACAGGTTTTTCGTTTACTAGGGAGCTTTCAAAACCAAAAACAGGTGACCAGAAGTTTTGGTAGTGCTGTGAGTATAATAGTTTAACCTTTTTTTTTTTTTACCTTTTTAAAGAAGTTTCTCAAGAAAGGGTGGGATGAGGGAAATAAAACCAAGCTTATATCGTATTTGCATCATTTTAGGTTAATTTGAAAAGAAGCTTTCTTTTGTTACCATCTGTTTAAGAACTTTGCTGGACATGCCACATATGTCATATTTATTTGAGTGCAGATACCTATATGTGGTTGCAAGGGGGAAAAGAAATTATTGAGCCATAATAAAAGTAGGAAACAAATGTTTTCAGGTATTTTATTTATAACCTTGTTCATTAGACAGGAATTATGTGAGTCTGGCCAAAGAAAAATTTGAATTGTTTGCTTTTAATGCCTTAAATGCCGTACTGCATTTAATAAATGCCGTACTTCGGGACGGAAATGAGCTCCCGTCTTCGTCCCAGCTCCTGCCAACCTAGCAGTTCGAAAGCAAGACATTGCAAGTAGATAAATAGGGACCACTTTGGTGGGAAGGTAACAGCGTTCCGTGCGCTCCGGTGTCTAGGCATGCCTGCCACATGACCACGGAAACGTCTGCAGAAGCAGACAGTCCTGGCTCTTCGGCTTAGAAACAGAGATGAGTACTGCACCCTAGAGTCGGATACGACTGGCTTTCGAGCAAGGGAAACCTTTACCTTTAATGCCTTAAATTAGTTGCTTGACACTTGGGAAATTTCAGTGGGGAAACAATTGAGAACCTTCTTACCTTGCACACCATTGTTCTGAATATTTCCCTTAAGAAAATATTCTTCTTTATTTTGCTGCCTAGAATATATTATTGTTTTGCTTTCTTTGTTTTTTAAATGTAATTATTATTATTTTTTAGAACTGTTCACCAGTAGTTTCAAACTTGTTGGTAGCTAAAGTATGGCTCATTTAGCATTTTTCTGAGAACTGCTTTCCCCGGCTCTGTGTCTTCTCGTGGTGCAGTTTATGCCTTTCTGTAAGCTGGCTTGTATTGCTTTTAGTCTTGCTAAAGATACGTGCTTGGCGCATGTGTAATTTTTTTTTTAAATGGGCAAAAGCAGGATCCTGAAACCCATTCTTTGATTATATCTTGCAACTACGTGGTTAAGGCTTTTTACACACTCTGGAGCTGCATAGATTACAGCATAGATTTGTACATGTTTTGCAACATATAATACTTCAAAAAGAACTATCTGAATCAGGGGTGCCCAAACTACAGCCTGTGGACCAGATCCAGCCTGCAGCGCCAAATCATCCAGTCCACACAGCTCCAAAAGTGAAATTAATATGCACCCACACATGCGCAGAATGCTTCTGTAAATGCACCCCCATTGTTGACATCCACAGGTGCATTTACGACAGTGTTTTGCACATGTGCGTGTGTGTTTTACTTCCGCTTCTGGTGGGAAGAACTACGTGACCGGCCCACTGAACCACATGAAAAGTTTGGGCACCCCGATGTAATCGAGTGGTTCCCAACGTGGAGCCCACACCATACAGGGGGCTTGAAATCCCAGAAGCCTAAATCGGTGCTCTGGGAAATTGATTTAGGCTTCTGGGAATTGAAGTCTAAAAACCAAAGGTTAGGAAACCCTGGTCTAATCTATCCTAGTTTCCTTGTAAGGGTACATCTCACTGCTGGTGCACTCACATTTTGGATATAAACCTTGGAGAAGCAAGGTTAACGGGGAGAAAACCTGATGTCTGGATTGTAACTTGTGTAACTATAAATGGTGGAAGAGTGAAGTAATATATTCAAAGTTGTGCAAAGCTGTCTATTTCATCTGTGTGTTAAAGCAGATGTAACCAAATGCATCCTTGTTGAAATATTGTTTTACGCCATTCAAATCCCAGGTAACATGCAGGTTTCTCTGAATATATGCTTATTCCTAATGCCTGTTGGATGTATTATTATTATTATTATTATGCATCTAGATTCGTACAGTAACTTTAATCCCAGGAGATGGTATTGGACCAGAAATCTCTGCTGCCGTCGTGGAAATCTTTGAAGCTGCTAAGGTAGGGGTACCCTTGGATTTCCGCATATCTTGCTATGGTTTGTTCTTTGACCCATGGTTGGATTTGCTCACTTATAGAATGTGTTTCTGAGATATAATTTAAAGGAGTTGAGTATATCAGTTAAAGTGAGAAGCGAGCTTTTTGCCAGGAGGAATAATCCCTGCATCTGGGAACAGCTGCTTATAACGGTCTTAGAACTGCAGAGTTGGAAGGGATCCTATAGAACGGGGTGGTGAACCTTTTAGAGACTAAATGCCCAAACAGAGGAGCGAGGCGTACTTTGTGCTGGGGGTGGGAGGAAGCACTCCCATTGGGCTGGGGGGAAGGTGGGCAAGGGAAAGTGTGCTGGGGTTGGGGAGGAAGCACTCATTAGGCCACTGGGCAGAGGGGCGGGGTGAACTGCTGGGGGGAGGGAGGAAGCGCTCCCATTGGACCGCTGAGCAGAGGGGCGGGGTGAACTCTGCTGGGGGAGCACTCCAATTGGGCTGCTAGGCAGAGGGCGGGGCAAACTGCTGCGGTGATGGCGCGCATTCCCACAGAAAGGGTTTTGAGTGCCCCCTCTGGCATGCATGCCACAGGTTCGCCACCACTGCTATAAATCATCAAGTCCGGCCACTTGTCAAGTGGGCACAGTGTTTATCGTTATTTTTCCCGCAGCTGAGCTCAAAGCATAATGTATGACCGTTGCATTTAGGTTCCTGTTCAATTTGAAGAGAAACCTGTATCGGCGATCCAAGGTCCTGGAGGGAGGTGGACGATCCCTCATGAAGCCAAAGAATCAATGGACAAGAACAAGATAGGACTCAAAGGTATTCCAGCGCTTGCTTTTCACTTTTGAGAGGTGTGTGTGGAGGGAGAGGTTTGAGGAGGAAAGAAAACAAGTGGATTGAAACTTTGTTGCATCTTAAACAATGATGATAATAACAATGTGCAAAAATCAAGTTGATTCTGACTTTTGGTGACCATTTGCAGGGTTTCCCCAGCACAGAATATTTGGAAGGGGTTTCCCATTTCCTTCTTCTAAAGCAACGTTTCCCAACCTTTGGTGTTTGGACTTCAATTCCCAGAAGCCCAAGTCAATTCCCCAAAGCACTGATCAGCCAATGTACTGACTTGGGCTTCTGGGAATTTAAGTTCCCCTGTGGGACATGTTTGGGAACCACTGTTCTAAGGGTTACATAGACTGGTTCTTCTAGCAGGGATATGTACCATTGATTGATGAGTTGGGTTGATTGGCTGGGTGGGTGGGTGGGTGGTTGATGAGTTGAGGGGTTGGTTGTTTGATTGATGGGTTGGTCGGCTGGGTGGGTTGACTAGCTGATAGGTAGGTAGGTAGGTAGATACCTACCCTGTTCCACTTGGTGCAAGCACTACTCTGGGTGCCTTACAACAGCAAAACAATAATATCAAACAGAACAATCCCAGCAAGGTAGACTCAATGATAACCATGGATAAAATAAAATTAATAAAAGTACATACCTAGATGGCATTAGCAAATTTAGAGTCTTACACTATTTAATAACCTAAGTTATCTGTTTGCAGCCAAAATGTAACATGGTAAACCACAGCCAAGTATATTTAATGTTTGTAGTCCTCGTTGATGGTTTCCTGCGTTCTTAAGACCTTTTCTTTGACACAGGCCCTTTGAAAACACCAATCGCCGCCGGCCACCCGTCAATGAACCTGCTGCTCCGTAAGACGTTTGACCTTTACGCAAATATCCGACCTTGCGTGTCGATCGAAGGCTTCAAAACTCCCTACACCGATGTCGACATTGTCACAATACGAGAGAACACCGAAGGCGAATATAGTGGCATCGAGCATATTGTATGTTGGAGGAGTGGAGGCAGGGTTAAACCCTTTCCCAAATAAATAATGTGCATTCCCTGCACTGGACTCTCCTTAAAGATGTTAACTCTAAGCCATAATATAAGTTAGATTTAATTTTGCACCGCAGGGCTCTGCGTGCTGGATGATTCACCAAACCAGCCCAGTTGAAGTAGTTTAGGATTTAATTTAACAACTCAGCTTTTTACTAGCTACGTAACTCTTGGTATGTTTTCCAGATTGTCGATGGCGTCGTACAGAGCATCAAACTCATCACGGAAGATGCAAGCAAGCGCATTGCTGATTTTGCTTTTGAATATGCCAGAAACAATCACAGAAGCAAAGTTACGGCTGTCCATAAAGCCAACATTATGTATGTGATAATTATTATTATTAATTCATGTCAGAAATTATTCTGGATTGAAAGGATATTGTGCTGGAGAAACAGTTCACAGGATCCCCGAATGAGGCTCCTTTCATGTCCCCAAGATTTTTTCCCACCGAAGTGGTTCCTATTTATCTACTTGCAATTTTCTTACTTTCCATTTGCTAGGCTGGCAGGAGCTGGGACAGACGGGTGCTCACTCCATCATGCAATACTCGAGTCTCAAACTGCCAACTTGCCGGCCTTCTAGCTAACAAGGCGAGCTTCTTAACCACAGATCCACCACAACCTCTATGTATGTGATCATAATAGCCTAATTCTAATGTGCAGAAGTCTTAGCTGCTCTTTTGTGGTGGTGCTTTAGCCAAGACATACGTGCTCTTTGGTCACGTTTTGCTGCCAGAAGAAGACATTGGTCTTCTTTTGATGACCAGGCATTGCCCAGGGTTTAGGTTTTGTTTCTTTATGTTTCTCACCCCCCCCCCTTCTAAAAAATAAAAAAGGGTTGGCTCCTTAAGTCGATGAATCATGATTGTGGTCACACTCAGATGAAATGTCAAAGCCAGGGTGATTGGACTTCATAGAGAAGGGAACAAGACTCAACCTGCTGGCCTCACCCTCCTGATTTTCAGATGCGCAGCAGAAACAGAGCATGACACTGTGCATGGCTGAGCATCTGGGGTCACATCAGGTTCTCAGAGACATAGAGTGGTGTCTACAGGTCAAGCCACATTCTTACAATTTGCTGAACAGACGAAAGAATAAGAATCTGCAGACATTTCCGTGGTCACGTGGCAGAAATGACTAGAAGCCAAAGCACGTGGAATGCTATTACCTTTCCTATTTCTCTACTTGCAATTTCTTGTTTTCGAACTGCTAGGTTGGCAGGAGCTGGGGCAGATGACGTCAAGCTCAGCATCTTAACCTCTTAAGGCTGTGATGGCGAACCTTGGCACTCCAGATGTTCTTGTACTTCAATTGCCAGAAGCCCAAGCACCCTGTGAATCCACACGAATGAGTTTACTGCTATTCATTAACCCGGAAGAGCCTTAACCATACGGGTGCGTTTTACTTCTGCTTCCGGGAGCGACGAGGGCAGCGCGGGCCGGATGAGTCGCAGTAAACCCATCCGTGTGGATTCACAGGGTGCTTGGGCTTCTGGGAATTGAAGTCCAAGAGCATCCTGAGTGCCCAAGTTCACCATCACGGCTCTAAGGCACCATTTGTGGCAACGGGTTGACCAACGTATGGGAGACGTTTCTGCTCGGCTAGATTCCCAGGGGTGGAGAGGTCGTGTTTTTAAAAGGTTGCAATTCAGGAGAACAATATGGAAAAGCTTCCCTGTCCTGAACATACTTCTAAGGGCTCCTTATTTTGTCTTCCTTTTAAAAGAAGTTTACTGCGTTTGAGAGTCCATTGTTCACTTCTGAATGCAAACTCTTAAGCCTGTTGTGTTACATTGTTGGAAGAGGGTGCCCTTATGCACTAACGTGGGTCCCTAACATTTTGTTGGTGTTTTCTCTCCTTCATTTCCTAACCTGCAGGCGAATGTCCGATGGGCTTTTCCTGAAAAAATGCAGAGAAGCAGCCGAAAACTGCAAGGATATTAAGTTTAATGAAATGTACCTCGACACTGTGTGTCTGAACGTGAGTATATTGCAGCCGTATGGCAAGATGTTTATTATTTGGCATTTCTGACCCTCTTAGAAATAGCTGCATACCTCTCATCCTTTAGATGGTCCAAGATCCATCGCGGTTTGATGTCCTTGTGATGCCAAACCTGTATGGCGATATTCTTAGGTAAGTACGTGTAAATAACTGCTATGAAAGAATGTATTTCTCCTATGTTTGGGCTGATTGGATGTATCCAACTTTGCAAAGGATTAGCTCAGGGGTTCCCAACCATTTCAAGCTGGGGGCCGGGTCATGCTCTCTCAGTCAGCTTCAAGGGCCAGACGGTCATTTTGCCTCGCCTGCACGATGGGGTGGCCGTTTTGTCCCAACAGCTTCAAAAAGGGTGGCCATTTTATTTCTCAAATGCCCTTGGAGGGGTGGGGTCACATGAAATGGTGCCGTGGGCTGGACTTAAGTTGGGAACGCCTGGACTAGCTCTTAGTTGGTGCCATCATCAAAAATCACTACAGATTTCAGTCTTCCTGAACAAGGAAGAAAAAGTAAAAATATTAACCACCAAAATTAAACTAAATCGGGGTTTGCATTCCCCCCCCCCCTGCCAGAAGCCACAATTGGTCACTTATAATGGTGTTTTGCTTAAAGAGCAATCCTGTGGAACGCATTATGCTCTTTAAGCGAGGTACCACTGTACAGTACTGTACTTTTAAAGGGGTATCAAAAATACATCACTTGCCAAAGGCCTCTCTTGGTCCTTCCTTCCATCTTTCTTCCATGCCATGTGGCTCTTATGTTTGTCCTTTGTACTGTAAGCCAAGCTCTACTAGGATGGGCAACTTTGGACTGCACATATCGCCATAAAATGAAAAGAATGAATTTCGCAGTGTCTTGGAAGCCGCTTCCTATTTTTCTTTGCTGTTATTTTGGGTGTTTAAAAGGTGCTCAGATGTTATGCCATCTCTCATCACCCCAAAGGAGTTTTTTTGCATTCTTAGCAGGAAAAGTTTCCACCACTTATGTTCATATACAGTGGAACCTCATACAACAATTGCCCCGTATAGCAATGAAATCGCATAACAATTAGGTGGTTTTTTTTGGGGTGGATGGTGTCCCTCATAACAATTTTCCCTATGGAAAAAAACGTACAACAATTTTTCAATGGGAAAAACCACTTAGCAAAAAAAAAGTATGATGCATCCCATATAAGGAAAATCGCTATACAGTGCATGTATCGTATAGCAATTGTTTCGTACAACAATGAGCCCCGTGGAATGGATTAAAATCGTTGTATGAGGTACCACTGTATATATTTTTAAAGGTGATCTGTTAAAAAAAAATCCAGAATAATTTTCTGCCTCATTTTGTTTGTTTGCGTGCCACCAGCGATTTGTGTGCCGGATTGATCGGGGGTCTTGGAGTGACGCCGAGTGGGAACATCGGCGCCAACGGAGTGGCAATCTTTGAGTCGGTAAGAACTCTGTCGTGAAAGGAAATTGGGTCTATCCTGTGTTTGTGGTCTGCAGTTTTCATTAATCGAAGATGGAACTTAATATTTCAGGAATGCTCAACGACTTTCAAAACAAAAGATGTAGCTGATCCCTGAGGAAAGATTTTTAAAGCTACCATTGGTGGAGCATTGGTGAAACTGCATTTATTTTGTGGTTTTTTTTTTAAAAAAAGGAACGTAAAATTCTGTAACATTCTCTAACCATGTGACACATCAGTATTCAGACATTCTTTATGTTATTTAATAGGAAAACATTCACAGCCTTGATCAATGACACAAAGAAGCAAAGTGCAGCAATAATTGTTCTGTCCCTGGCTAGTTGACGAGCTTTGCAACTTTGTTTTGGAAATATTCTCCTGTATATTAATAAATCTGGCCAGGTTATCCCGCTATGATAATAGAGTAGACCCTACTGCCAGTGACTCAACACTGTCAGGCGGAGGTTAACTAACCTGACAGCTTTGAGGACTAAGGGCCTTGGGTCGCGAAGTCCACAGGGAAGGGTGATGGTCCCCAAGTTGATTAAATCCCACTTGAATCCATCTTGATGGAGGGCAGCAGCTTCATCCATCCTGGCCTGGGGATGATGATGAGGACTTTGCATGCCAAAAGGGCTCAGGACCAGAAAGTGACTCGGAGAGCTGGATCAGTGGTACTATGGGTGTCATGCTGTGATGCGGAAAGCAGATGAAAGGCCACTGTATTATATTCTCAGGACAGTCTTCACAGCTGATTGCCATGAGAATTGCCAATATTCGGATTTAAATACAGCAGAAGAAGAAGTATTAAAAAGTATTTTATGCATCTAAACAAGAAACTTTTCCTTGGTTATTTCTCACGGGTACGTGAAGAGGCCACATTTTTAATATGCCCCATCAAAACGCCAGGTTTTTCACTGCTTGTGTAAGGCATCTATTTAGCATTTTCTTGATGAGTCGTCTGTGTCTCCGCAGGTACACGGAACGGCTCCAGACATTGCGGGAAAAGACTTAGCCAATCCGACGGCCCTTCTCTTGAGCGCAGTGATGATGCTAAGACACATGGGATTGACAGACTATGCCACCAAAATTGAAAATGCGTGTTTTGCTACAATCAAAGATGGGAAGGTAGGTCTCCTTGGTGTTTGCCCGTCCCTAGTAGTGTTCGAACACTGCTTCTGCCGGAGCTGTTTTGGACAAAGCCAAATGAATCGCCCTGTTTTGCATTGGCCTCCGATCTCTCCTAGCTGTTTCCCTGTGATCCATCTTTGAGGGCTGCCTATTTCTTTCCTCATGTCTTCAATACTTATCAGCCATGCTGCAAACAATATCTAGTTATAAAGTGGTTTACAAGGAGTTCTTGGGGAAGACAAAATGTTTAAATGGCACAGCAAGGGGGGGGGGGTAATATTGCTATGTTTTTAAGGTTTTTTCATTCTTTTATATTGTTTTTAACTTGTGTACACCGCCCAGAGTCCATTGGATAGGGCAGTATATAAATTACATTAAATTAATTATTTCCACCTAAACCAGTTTTGGTTGCTGGTAGTCGGGGGGGGGGGGGACTGTGGTGGCTAAGATACTGAACTTGATACCTGGAAGTGTAGTAGGTCAGCAGTTCGAGACCCAAGTACTGCATGACAGAGTGAGCTCCTGTCTGTCTGTCCCAGCTCCTGCCAGCCTAGCAGTTCGAAAGCAAGAAATTGCAAGTAGATAAATAGGGGCCACTTTTTGTGGGAAAGGTAACAGCATTCCATGCATCTCGTCATGCCTGCCACAAACTAGGAAAGGGACCTTAGTGTCCTGGTGGACAGCTCAATGAAGGTGTTGACCCAGTGTGCCTCAGCAGTGAAAAAAGCAAACTCCATGCTAGGGATCATTGGGAAGGGTATAGAAAATAAGTCAGCAAGTGTCATTTTGCCTCTTTATAAATCTATGGTGAGGCCCCATCTGGAATACTGTGTACAGTTCTGGTCGCCATACCTCCAGAAGGATATTATGGAGTTGGAGAAAGTGCAGAGGAGGGCAACCAGAATGATGAACGGACTGGAACACCTTCCTTACCATCTGAGGCTGCAACGGTTGGGCCTTTTCACTCTTGAACGACGGCGTCTAAGAGGTGACCTGATTGAAGTTTATAAAATCATGCACAAAGGTGTGGACAAAGTAGATAAGGAAAAACTGTTTTCCCTATGGCACAACACTAGAACTAGGGGACACTCCATGAAACTTTTGGGTACTAGTTCTCAAACAAATAAGAGAAAGTACTTTTTCACCCAGAGGATTACTGGTCTATGGAACTCCCTGCCAGAAGAAGTGGTGACAGCTGTCAGTCTTGACAGCATTAAGAAAGGATTAGACAAGTTCATGGAGGACAAGGGTGTCCATGGCTATAATTATGGTTACTTAAGGACAACCTCCGGGTTGGAGAGATAGGCAGGATCTCTCTCAATGCCATTTCCAGGGAATCCTAAGCAGGTGAAGGCATCTCCATAGGAATAATACCCTGAAGCAAATGGTGAGCCACTGTGTGAGACAGAAGGCTGGACTGGATCATGGGCTCTTGTGGCCTGTTCCAGAAAGGCTGCTCTTATGTTCTTACGTCCATGGAAACGTCTGCAGAGGCGATGCAGAAGGCAAATGGAAGGCCACTGTGTTCTATTTTCCCCAGGACAATCTTCAGGGCTGATCGCCATGAGGAGGAGCCAGTATTCGGAACTGTATACGGCACTTGAAGAAGGAGGAAATGTAACTCGTGTATTTTTCCTTCCTCTCCCCCGTTTTCAGGTCTTGACCAAAGATTTGGGAGGCAACGCAAAGTGCTCCGAGTTCACTGCGGAGATCTGTCGCAGGATGGACGCCGACAAGTAAATGTAACGCTGCTTCGTACTGTATTGGTTTCAGTCACTCCCTGATGGATGCGGTAACTAAAGCATACTAGCTTTCTGTGGTTCATATCCATTTTGTTCTCCTTTGCTCTAGTCTCGAGGAAAGGAGATTTTACACGGGGTGGGAGCCCTTCTTTGTTAAATAAATGCACTCCAAGCGGATGCGGTCATTCTTGTGCCTGCTGCTTCTCGGTGGACTTCTTCCAACTCTTCGTTCTCTTTATTTGTTCAGTGGTGCAGATTTTCCTACTTGGGGGTATTGCATGAACAAAAGCTGACTTTTCTTTTGAACTCTTTTGCTTTCTGGAAGCGCCTGGTGGAGTCCCTAGACAAACGAAGACGGCCTATTTATCACAGCGCCTTCAACGAGGTTCTGCCACTTTTTAGCAATCTTCTTAGCCAGCCTTCAAAATAGCACAATATATATTTTCTAGAGCAAAAAGACCTATATATTAACTGACTGGCAAAGTCACCTTAAGTTAGTACTTATAAGGAGGAGCTTTCTTATCTGAGTCTGACCCCTGAAACCTTCAGAAGTATGAATAGAAACTTGGGGAAAACTGTGAAACACCAAAATAATCCCAGCTGTTGCACATTTTAAAAATGCAAGATATCTCCCCTTTGGAAGCGAAAGGGAAATTTTTAAAAAGTAAACCCATCCAGTTAGACTTTAAGGATCTTCTGTATGTCACCTGTAAGTTGCTGTAGCATCTTTCCATGAAGAATACTTATATACATTGATTTATTTATTTTTAATCTGCCAGTTGAAAAGGGAATATCTGTGCTTTTCTGTCTAGATGGATACAAATCTATAATTTGTAATTCCTACTGTATCTCAAGGCATTTAATATTGTGCTCATGGCTGTACGGGTAATTGATACCTTTCGTTTACATTTCAAAATAAATGGATTTCAAATTACGTCAGTAGAAGAATGAGGAGAAGCCGTAAGAAGTCGATCCAAGTTGGCTCTAGGTATGAACTGATGTCTGTGGCTCTCTTCCCCTCCAGATGAATATCAGCCAGTACGGATTACACGATACGGTGTCATTTAGCCCGAGTTTGAAGAATAAGATGGCTTCGAATCTAGACCAAAAGCATGTGTGTCCTGTTTGATGTTGTGTTTGGAGGAATCAAGAAGGGCTGAGATGTTGCCTACCACTTATGTCTGGTTCCATCCCAAGTAAAGCAAAATAGCTCTACAGGCGAAACTCGGAAAATTAGAATAACGTGCAAATATTCATTCATTTCACGTAAAAGGTGAAACAAATATATGAGATAAACTCACTACATGCAAAGCGAGATATGTCATGCCTTATGATTGTGATGATTATGGGATACATGAGATTGGGGGGTTGGGGTTTTCATAAACTAAGCCATAAGCATCAATATTATAACAAAGTAAGGATTGAACTATCTCGCTGTGAATGGAATGAGTCTATCTCATATTTGTTTCACCTTTTAAGTTGCATTACTGAACTGAATGAACATTTGCACGATATTCTGATTTTCCGAGTTTCACCTGTATGTTTCAGATTTTGCCTGATGCTAGTCCCACTTTTTCACCTTGAGTATCATGTTATGGACATGTGGAGCACAACCCTTTCTGAATCCATTGCCTATCCTTGTTTATGGGACACACCCAGCCACTATCCAAGGGTTGATTCATCAAGAGCAGGAGTTCTCAACCTATGGCTTGCAGGCACCATTTCGTGTGGCCTGCCAACAGAAGCAGCCGCGCACGCATTTATGGCCGTCGTAGATGCATTTACGACAGCCATGGATGCAGTTTACGGCAGAGGGAATCACCAGTCTGGCCCGCTCAGCTGTCTGAGGGAGTCTGATTGGCCCACAACTTGAAAAGGTTGAGAACCCCCTGATCAAGAGGTACAACTGAGCCCTCTGGGACTTTCTCTCTTGCTCTTGCTTAGAGGCAAGATTGTCTTTCTGTAGTTTGCTTCTGCAAAGGATTTTGTACCATAAGGCATACCTGTCAACCACGGCTCCGGAAAATACGGGACCTGCGCAGAACGGTTCTGTGCAGGTCGCCTTCTACGCATGCGTAGAAGGCTTTTACGCTTGCATAGAACCCTTCTACACATGCGTAGAAGGCTTCTACGATCCCCTTCTGCGCAGATCACCTACGCATGCGTAGAAGAGTTCTACGCAAGTGTAAAATCCTTCTACGCATGCGTAGAAGGCGATCTGCGCAGAAGGGATGCGCAGTACCTCTTTTTCCCCCGCTGCCAATTCCGGGGTTTTGGCAGCTGCAGGTGGGAAATGGTGCAAATCACCACCGAAAATCGGGAAATCCCAGCCGACCCGGGAAGGTTGACAGGTATGCCATAAGGTTGACTTCCCTCCTGTCTCTAGGGGTTGCTCAGAGAACTTGTGAGAAGAGCTTGCGCTTGAACTGAATGTATGTATTTGCCATTGCTGCTACCGCCGCTTCTGTCTCTCCTGGGTTGTACAAAAACGCCCTGGGTTACCCATCCACGCACAATGCCAGTCGAAATAAAGGCCCCTCAAAGACGTTTGGCTTTTGCTTGGTTCTTTGTGCCAGAAGCTAGTCTCCATTGGTCCCAGCCAGTCGGGGCCCGCATGGCCGTCAACGCCGATCTCTACCGCACACAGGTTGGGAAGGCTCTTGATCTACAACTCTCAGCTCTCCTAGACCTTGCTTGGGTGGCAGGCAGGGCAAGATGGCCGTCCAGCCCCCGAAGCTGTCTGAGGGAGCGTGACCCGGCTTGAAAAAGTTGAGAACCCCTGCAATAAACAAACGCCCTGTGAGTACCAATTAGTATGTTACTCTGTTGGCTAGAAGACGGTACGAGAGATTGTGCGTTGCTTTATGTGTGCACCCTGCAATGTAAGAAAACAAAACCCATCCAGGTAGAAAGTGCCGTCTGCCGGACATTTAATTCTATTTCACCTTGGTACGAAATCACTCGTCGTGTTTCCAGCATCTGCAAACTATAGGTATAAATTGGTATTGATTGCAATGTATATGGACGTTGCAAGTGGATTAATTACTAACGCTCCAAAGGGAGATACGGAAAGCCACGGATGCTTTTTGTGTCCATTGTGAAGCTCCAGTAAGAGCCAGTTGTGCCTTTTAAGAAGGATTTTGCGCAACTGCAGGGCGCTGTCCCTGCCTATTCTCCCCACATTTCTCCAAGTCCCGGAAAGTATTTAATTTGCGTAAAAGGAGTCGATTGCGTCTTTGTACTTCTCAACCACTACTTGCCGCTTGAGTTTCATCGTCGGGCCTGAAATGGAAGAGAAATTACATTACTGGACAATCAGAGGACGGTATTTCTAAAACTGGCGAACAAACAAGAACTGGTTTTGGAGGATTTAATTATCCAAATTGTCAAGAACTTGCTAAAGAAGAAGCGTCTACACAGGGAACATTTATTTTTTCCAATGCAAAGACTGCTGCGTTCAAACTTTTCAACTTTCGGAACATTATTTATTTCCCACAGTATGAATGCCAGGTGACGGGTGACGATTCCCAATTTTAAAACCTGTAAGGGTCCCCTTGCTCGAATGCCGGTCGGATTTGACTCTAGGGCAGTGGTTTTTCCCAACCTTTGGTTTTTGGACTTCAATTCCCAGAAGCCTCAGTCAATTCCCCAAAGCACTGATCAGCCAATGTACTAATTTAGGCTTCTGGGAATTGAAGTCCGCCCTGTGGGACCTGAGCCCCATGTTGGGAACCACTGCTCCAGAGTTCAGTGCTCATATCTGTAAAGAGCCAAAGGTGTCTGCATCTGCAAACATTTCTGTGGCCACGCGACAGGCATGCCTAGATGCCAAAGCACACGGAACACTGCTACCTTTCCTGCTTAAAGCAGTACCTATTTTATCTACTTGCTTTTGAACTGCTAGGTTGGCAGGAGCTCACTCCATCACGCAGCGTCTTAAGCACTGCATCATCACAGCCCCTAATACAGGGGTTCCCAACCTAAGGATCGTGGGCTGCATCCGGCCCACAGTGCGTTTCATGTGCCATGCCCCACCCCTCCAACGGCATTTGAGAAACAAAATGGCTTTTGAAGCTGTTGGGACGAAATAGCCACACACCTCCATCATACAGGAAGGGCATCCGGCCCTCGAAGCTGACACGAGAGAGTGTGATATGGCCCCTGGCTTGAAAAGGTTGGGAACCCTTGGACTAATATAACCATAGCTGCTAATAATAATGTGATTTGGTAGTTCAGCCCTGGGAGAACTTACCAAATTCTCCACCTGAAATGGAAAAATCCTTTTCCAGGACTGCCCACTTCTGAATGCGCTGTACGTTAGCAATGGCACGGGCATTGACCCGGTCAATGCCCTCTTGAATAGCCCGGTAGATCGCTTGGTCCTTCTGCCTCACCACCTCGGATGCTTTAGTGGCTTTGCTGCCAATTTTCTGGCAGAAATCTCTGGCTTCTTGGGTCAGATGGTCCGTAGGTTCGGAGGTGTCAAGATCCACAGCGCACTGAAGGGAAAAGTGAGAAGCCGTTTGTAACACAGCAAAGGGATCCCGCAATTTGCATAGCCGTCGTTGGAATTATCATGGATCTCATAGCCATTAAACCACGTTGGATTTGGTATGCGCTTTTCAGGAGTTGCGGCTCCTTCCAACCACGGTGCGGGCTGGACTCTTCAAAAACAATGCACCCACTGCAGAAATTTCCATGACCATGGGGCAGGCATGACTAGATGCATGGAACGCTGTTACCTTCCCCACCAAAGCGATACCTGCAGTATTTATCTATTTGCAATTTCTTGCTTTAGAACTGCTAGGTTGGCAGGAACTGGGACAGAGACAGGAGCTCACTCCATCATGCCACACTTGGGTCTCGAAGTGCCAACCTGTCGACCTTCCAATCATCAAGTTCAGCATCTTAACCACTAAGTCACCGCAGTCCTTAATCTTTAGTGTACATGGCCATAGAACTCCCTCCCTTCAAAGCCAGTCGTATCCGACTCTAGGGTTCAGTGCTCGCCTACTTATCTTTCGACAGCTCTCTGAGCAATGGAATAAGTCCGCAAACCTCACAAAAGTAAAACAATCCATACACAGGTAAATCCACTTTCGATTTTAAATCCTTTTTCCATCGCTTACTTTCAAAGTCAGGAGCATGGAGAGGAATTTCTTCTGGTCGCCGATCAACATGGCATTGCTGACCAGCGGCAGCTCCTTCTTGACGGCTTCCTCGAGAGGAAGGGGAGGGATATTTTCTCCCCCAGCGGTAATAATGATCTCTAGGAGGGGGGAAAGGAAACAATTTATGGTACTTGTCCCACCCCTGGGTTTTGACATCTGGAAAATTTTGGATGTCGGCATTGGTTCGGCGCCCCGAATTATTGTGATTCTATTGCTTGACTTGGATTCTATTTCGTTGACTTTCCCAATGGAATAATGCACCGTTTGGAAGGAGAATAGCAATTAACAATTGCACCTATATACTGCTCCACCGGGCACTCTCTGGGCAGTTCACAAGGTAATGAGCATCACAAGGTAATGAGCATCACAAGGTAATGAGCATTTTGGCCCCCAACATAGTTATTCAATTTACCGACCTCGGTAGGATGGAAGGCTGAGTCAACCGTAGTCAGGATCGAACTCACAAGGCCAGCAGTTTAGGCTGCAGTACAGTGGTTTAACCACAGCGCCACAAGGGAGAAGGGAGAGAGGATGGGAACCCATAAATTGGGCATGGCTGGAAGGTCCATCCCGTGTCGAAAGGAGCCTCTTGGTCTACAGCAGGGGTTCCCAACCTAAGGTCTGTGGGCCTGATCTGGCCCATGGCACCATTTCATGTGGCCCCGCACTCCTCCAAGGGCATTTGAAAAACAAAATGGCCACCCCTTTGAAGCTGTTGGGTCAGAATGGCCACCCTCATTGAGCAAGCAGGGCAAAATGGTTGTCTGGCCCTCGAAGCTGACAGAGAGAGAGTGTGGCCCGGCCCCCGGATTGAAAAAGTTGGGAACCCCTGAGAATCACAGTGGGAGATCTTTGTACCTTTCATTCTCCCGGTGACGTAAATGAACCCGTCCTTGTCAATCTTCCCGAGATCTCCCGAATGGAGCCACCCGTCCGAGTCTATCGCCTCCTGCGTCTTCTCCTCCATGTTCAGATAGCCCATGAAGACGGTCCTGCCCCAAAAACAGATCTCCCCATTGCCGTCTTGGTCTTGGTTCACCAACTTCACTTTACAACCCGGCACGGCCTTGCCACAGCTGCATGGGAAAGAGAACACAAGTCGCCCAAATGGAGACCCATGGCGTAGGGTGCCAGGATCAGTCCTTCCAGCTGTGGCTTCTGGGGATCCCAACCGTTTCCCTCTCTATGGGTAGTGTACAGACACCAGGTGTCCACAAAACTAGTGTGATACCAGCCCCACCCCTCTGTGGTTGGTTGGTCTGGCTCTTGAGAGTGCGTTAGCCAACTTGCCCAACTCAACGCAATTGAGTTTTACCTGTAACGTCGGTAAACATACGGCCCCGACATACAGTGGGGGCCGGTGGTCTCACTCATCCCATAAGCTTGATACAAAGGGATGTTCAGCCCAAGGAAAAACTGCATCACTTCGGTCGAGATGGGGGCCGCTCCGCAAAAATGCTTCTGGCACCGAGAGAAGCCCAGCGCCTGCCGGATTTTGGCGAGCACCAAGGAGTTCGCCAGTCTCACCCGGAAGGGCTTTAAGTTGCTGAAAGAATGAAGAAGTAGAGAGGCTGAGAGCACATGAAGGAAGGAAACATCAATGATAAAGCTTTAGGATAGGGTTAGCAAGTCATTGGAAGTGAAGCGCCGTTAAAACAGGGGTCCCCCAACCTTTTTTTGCACCATGAACCAGTTTCATGCCCAACAATTTTTCCACAGACCAGCCATAGTTGAGCAACGTGGAGGAGGAGCCCGGCCGCCCACCTATCTGCTGTGTCTGAAGTCCATGCTCTTGCTCCGTTCACCAGGCAGACCCGGTGGAGCACATTGAGGGCAAAAGGCTGCCATTGGGGGGCCCAGCGCCACCCACCCGAGTTTGGGACAGCCCATGGCCTGGTATCGGTCCACAGCCCGGTAGTTGGGGACCCCAGTCTTAAAGAATAAAAGATATCTGTGTCTTTTCCCTAGCACAAGTTTGTGATAAGTGGAAAGAAAGCACAGGTATGGAGCTTTGAAGGAATTACGTCTCTAGAGGGGGAAATGTTATTTTTCTTCTAATCAATGAGATGCGATTTGCGGCATACAGCTTGGCCTTAAGATGGAGAAAAGCAGGAAGGAAGTCATTTAAACCAGACAGACAGACATGAGGAATAAAATATCCAAAAATGGCAATTTTGACTGGAAAATACAAGGTGTTTTTTCCCAGCCTGATTATCGTCAATTCTCCAGGCAGGAAATATCCAGGCGGAGATCTTTTATCCTCAAGAAAAAATATACTTGATTCTTTTAAACTGAAAATTAACTAAGACACCCCTAAGCAATTGTTTAACGTTACGTGTGCTCCGGTGTCTACTCATGCCTGCCACATGACCACGGAAACGTCTGCAGAAGCAGACAGCGCTGGCTCTTCGGCTTTGAAACAGAGATGAGCACTGAACCCTAGAGTCGGATATGACTGGCTTTCGAGCAAGGGGAACCTTTACCTCTACTAAGCAATTGTTTAAATCCAAAATGGGGGTTCAAGACCTCTCGGCAGTTGAAAATTACAAATAAAAAACACTGTAGATGGGGGGGGAATTAAAATATACAACTACACAAATCATGATATTAAAACCACAAACAAGTAAGATAATTTTTTTTATGCCACTAGAAAATTAGAACACATTTCCTTATAACACTCTTCCTTTAGTAAGTTAGTAGATACTCAATTGGTGGAAGGATAGCACAGGGGGGAACAGTCTAGACATGCTCAGAAGCTATGCTATTACCGGGAGAGTGGCAAATGTCACTCCCGGATTTTAGTCCGAAGTTGATCGGAGCGCATGAAGGCATTGAATCTTGTCTTCAAAATTCAGCACCATGGAAAGCTCCCAAGTTTCAGTTTCAGAAGCAGGATTCTGGACTTCTTACAGTCTCAAAAAAAGGTAGATTTGGTCCAATTCTGACCATAACACCAGGGGAAAAAACCTTATTTTTTTTTCTTTTTACTAGTCTCTGCAATGTCTCTTACCTGTTTGAGTGGCTCAGGTGTCGTTCCAAGCTGACCGACATGGCCCAGGCGAGCATCTTCTTCTTCATGAATCCGGACTGAGCGGAGATGTCTTTGATCTTCTCCATCATCTTCTCCCAGACCCGAGGGACCCCCATGTGAGAGGTGGGCAAGGCTTCTCGGAGGATGTCCACCAAACCTCCCTGAGAAGGGTGAGAAAAGGAGACTCACTCGCCAACACGCTGGACCCTACAAAATCATCCGCCATCGCCGAGTCTGCGTTCGTCACTCAGTTTCTCTCCGATTGGGATCTTGAGGGCTGCGGTGGCTGAGTGGTTAAGACTCTGAGCTTGATGACTGCAAGGTCACCAGTTCGGGACCCAAGTGTTGAAGGACGGAGCGAGTGCCCATCGTCTGTCCCAGCTCCTGCCAACCAAGCACTTCGAAAACAAGAAATTTGAAATAGATAAAGAGGTGGGAAAGGTAACAGCGTTCAGTGCTCTCCACTGCCTAGCCATGCCTACCACCTGACCAAGGAAATGTCAACCCTGGCTTTTTGGCTATAAACAGATGAGCACCAAACCCTAGAGTTGAGATACTCTAAATCAGGGGTTCCCAAACTTTTCAAGCCAGGGGCCGGGTCACACTCTCAGTCAGCTTCGAGGGCCGGACGGTCATTTTGCCCTGCCTGCATGATAGGGGTGGCCATTTTGTCCCAACAGCTTCAAAAGGGATAGCCATTGTGTTTCATGAATGCCCTTGGAGGGGTGGCGGGGCCACATGAAATGGTGCCATGGGCCAGATCCAGCCTGCGAGCCTTAGGCTGGGAACCCATGCTCTAATTCGGCCATCTACCATCCGGTTCACGGAGCCAACACAATCTTTCCATCCTAGCGCTCACCTGGTGGCTCCCCCCAAGCCATTTTTTGAAAGGGACACCATAATCCTCCCCCCTGAAATGATATAAATTCTCTCTTCCTCCCCCCCCCAAAAAAAACCCTGTTATTCTCCTGAGAAATCAGGAGTGGTGATTTTTGCCATAAGGTTGCGCAACCCTCCATCCATTAAACCAGATGGGGATTTCCTGGCACATCTGGCTGTGGGTTGGGTCCATTGTGGGGTTTTTGTAGGGCTGGTGAAACCTGCCATGGGTCCTGTCTGTAGACCCCTGGGACCCCTCCCAAATAGGTCTCTTGTATCAAGCCCACAGAGTCAGACCTTCAAGGCATCCGGCTGGGCAAAATAAACCTCTTCTCCCCACTTGATCCCGGTCCAGAGGTCGTATATTTGGGCGGCGATGTGGCTGAGGGGGAGGTAGCTGACGATCCTCTCCTGTTGGACTTCGGCGGGCTGCATGTCGCCCGCTCGGCTGGCGTGCGCGGCGGTCCACGTGATCTGTTTGAGTGAGCGGACAGAGACATGGCAGTTGTGCACTGAAGTGGACACACATACACATATATACATTCACACACATATGTGTTGTGCTTCCCAGGTGACTCAAGAGGGAGAGGTGAGACATCAAGGTGCCCAAACTACGGCCCATGGGCCAGATCCATCCCCCGACACCAATTCATCCATCCCACGCCATACAGGTGTGTTTTACTTTTGTTTCCAGGAGCGACAAGGGTGGCACGGACCAGATGAATTGGTGTTGTGGGCCAGATCTGGCCCATGGGCCATAGTTTGGGCATCCCTAGTTTAACCAAAGAAAATGGCAGCCTAAAATCTATCTCATCCTTGGCAAAACAGATTGCAAGGGATGTTTTACTTCCACTTTCGGTGGGAGAAACCATGTGACTGGCCTGCTGAACCACATGACTGGCCCAGTGAACCACGTGACCGGCCTGTGGCCGGAAAAGTTTGGGCACCCCTGCTGTATCTAGTGACCCCATCCAATTCTCCTTTGCACTGGGTCATTCTTGACAGAATTGCCTCTACGAGTCCATCTAACAAGAAGAAAAGGTAAGAAGGTAAAGGTCTCCCTGGCTCAAAAGCCAGTTGTATCTGACTCTAGGGCTGTGACGGCCAACCTTGGCACTCCAGGTGTTTTTGGACTTCAATTCCCAGAAGCCCATCAGCACTCCTACTTACTTGGGCTTCTGAGAATTGAAGTCCAAGAACACCTGGAGTGCCAAGGTTGGCCGTCACTGTTCTAGGGTCCGATGCTCTTCTCTGTTAAGAGCCACGGCTGTCTGCATCTTCAGACATATCCTTGGTCTTGTGGTAGGCATGGCTAGATGCCAGAGAGCACGGAACGCTGTTACCTTTTCCACCGAAATGGTCCCTATTTATCTACTTCCACTTTCTTGCTTACGAACTGCTAGGTTTGGCAGGAGCTGGTACAGAGACGGGAGCTCATTCTGTCGTACAGTATTTGGGACTCGAACCGCTAACCTGCCGACCTTCCCATCGTCATGTTCAACCACTAAGCCATCCCAAGAAGAAAGGGGCCAATGAAATCGACCCTGGCCGGGATGCCATTTTTCTGATCCAGATTCATGTGCTAAATAAGCTGTCGCCAAGGGCACCGGAAAACTTTGGGAGACGCACCAGGCGAGAAGGAAGAACCCGAGATAACTGGAGGCATGTTTTACTTCTCGATCTAAGCCTTTGGTGTCTCAATGGCATCTATATATGTCTTCCTGCCTCATGTCGAGGGAGGGATCAGCACCCAACACCCCCCCAAATTTGATCATGGAGACAGCGAAGAAGAAACTTTTAATAAAGAGAGCCTCGTTCAGCACAGAGGATGTTTTCCAGGGTAAGAGAGGTATTAAAAATAGATTCCTTGCGAACAGGGATGAGCAACCGGAGTTTGATTAGCCAAAATAGAAACTGCACAGAGGGAGAGAAAATAAACTCCGTCTGCATCTGTTGCCCGTGATTAGAAAAGGACAGGAAAGGATCTGGCCAGGTTGTCCTGCTATGGTCATAGAGTAGACCCTACTGCCAATGACTCAACGGTGAGTGTCAGGCAGCGGTTAACTAACCTGACAACCCTGAGATATCTCGGCCTTGGATGGCGATGTCCACAGGGAAGGGTGATGGTACCCAAGTGGTTTGAATCCCCCTTGAACCCCTCTTGATGGAGGGCAGCAGCTTCATCCATCCTGGCCTGGGGATGGTGAGGACTTTGTGTGCCAAAAGGGCTCAGGACCAGAAAGTGACTCACAGAACTGGATCAATGGTACTGTGGGTGTCATGCTGCGATGGGGAAGGCAGATGAAAGGCCACAGCATTATATTTGCAGGACAACTTTATGGCTGATCGCCATGAGGATCGCCAAGATTCGGATACGGCAGAACAAGAAGAAGGAAAGGATCTTACGCAAATCAGCTCAAAGGGGTTTTGTTCAACTAGGCCAAATTCCCTTGGTGACTTTTCAGTGTGCGTTCAACTCCATGGGTTTTCAAGGCATCTGAACTATTCAAGTGGGGGGGGGGGTTGTTTGTTAGTTTGTTTGTAGACTATCATGCCCAACCTGGCAATGGTTGTGGGGCATTTGGATAAGTTCTTAGAACAGCCAGCTTAGGACAATCCAAACCTTTAAACAGAGATTGTGTTGCTTGTTTTCTGGAATTACAGTTGCCGCTTTGTACCGCAGTTTGAAAGCAAGGAATTTCAAGTCGATAAATAGGTACAGCTTCATTGGGAAAGGTAACAGCGTCCCATGCACTTTGGTGTCTAGTCATGCCCTGCTACACGACCACGGAAACATCTGCAGATGCAGACGGCGTTGTCTCTTTGGCTGCAAATGGAGATATGTACCCTAGAGTCGGACGTGACTGACGTTCGAACACGGGAGTCCTTTACTCTATGCTAACTATGACCATAACTGACTACTTGGGACAATCGCTGCAACTAGTTACTGGATTAAAGTCACTTTCCAATTCATGGGCAGCTCTCTTCGATTAAAAACCAATGCACAAACTCTTCCATTGGGTGAATACTCAACGTTATCGTGGCTCAGCATGGCGCCTTTGGGTTCCCCGGTTGTTCCAGAAGTATAGATCAAAACACAACATTGGTTCGGCTTCTGAGAATTAATTACTACATCCAGTTCTTCATCCTTCACCTCATTGCCCAGGTCCATGAACTCGTCCATCTACAGATCAGGAGAGAGAAGCAAAATGGCGCATTAGATTTGTCTCGCATCGAGCCTGGGAAAAGCTAGAGATTACAGTTTACAGGATCTCCCAGGAAGGTCAGAGAAAGTATCTAGCAGTCAACGTTTCCCAACCTTTGGTACATGGACATCAATTCTCAAAAAGCACTGATCAGCCAATGTACTGACATAGGCTTCTGGGAATTGAAGTCCAAAACCCAAAGGTTGGGAAACACTGGTATAGTTGTCTGGGGGTCCCCCCACCCCACCCCTTCATTCGTTATCCCCTTTATCACTATGACAATTTGAACATTAAGCGCAGTTCCCAGCTTGAGTGCAAAATCCTAAACTTAGAAATAAAAATTATGATTCAATCCCTTTTCACAATTATTCTGATCAGCAGCATGGTTTGTGTTAATAAGCCACATTTAGTCATTGTAAA
Organism: Bradypodion pumilum; assembly: GCA_035047305.1. NCBI lineage: Eukaryota > Metazoa > Chordata > Lepidosauria > Squamata > Chamaeleonidae > Bradypodion > Bradypodion pumilum. The sequence continues at coordinate 25,188,622 of JAWDJD010000012.1, read as the reverse complement.
TCTTTTTACCATTATGATTTATAGTATTTATAGACTGCCTGCTATATTGCAAAGCATCTAAGTATAAAAGAACCCCGTATAGCGAATGCCTCTTACAGCGATTAAATTGTACAATGATGAGGATTTGAAAAAACATTGTGTCCCGTATAACAACCAAAATCGTTATACGATGCAATGCATCTCTATGGGGAAAATCGTACAATGGTTTTTTTTGTCGTTGTACGATTTTTCCCATAGAGAAAATCGTTGTACGGTGCATCCCATAAGGATAATCGCTATACGATGCATGCATCGTATAACGCTTAAATCATACAAGGACTAGCCCCATGGAATGAATTAAAGTTGTTATACGGGGTTTTACTGTACCATATTTACTGGCATATAAGACACACCGGAGTATAAGAGTGGGGGTGACCCCAGATGGGCAGGATATTGTAAGTTTTATGTGTTTTAACTTTGATTTTAGCTGGGGATTTTAGGTAATGTTTTTACTATTAATGTTTTGTTTTATGTATTGTATTTTCCTCTGTTGTTGGCCACCCTGAGTGGCGTTTACACCAGGAGGGTTGGGTACAAATGAACAAATAAATAAAAACTAAAAATATAATATAAATGGAATTATAATTATTATTATTATTATTATTATTATTATTATTATTATTATTATTATTATTATTATTATTATTATTATTATTATTATTATTATTATTATTATTATTATTATTATTATATATATACTCAAGTATAAGCCAGGTTTTTTAGCCCTAAGAATGAGCCCCCAAAGGGGGACAAGGCTTATACTCGGGTCAGTGACCATGAGGGTCCCAAGACCACACTGGATTGAGATGTGTCAACAATTTAATTAATTTTACCATGTTATCGTGTATTTTGGTTATTGAAACTCACTAGAAGCTGCTGCATTTCCCATCCTCAGCTTATACTCGGGTCGATATATTTTCCTGGGTTTTCAAGTCAAAATTATGTGCCTCGGCTTATAATCAGGTCGGCTTATACTTGAGTATATATGGTATTATAATAAGATGCACCCAATTATTACCAAAATAGGCCACTATAGGCCACTATATACAGTACAAGACACACTCTATTTTTTCAGTGTATTTTAAGGGAGAAAGGGTGAGTCTTATAAGCCAGCAAATAGGGTGATTAGATCAATAGATCAGTAGATCGCTAGATCACGGGATGGATGGATGGATGGATGGAGAGAAAGAGGGGGGGATAAAACATTGGCCTGTTGGCCAATAGTGCAGGATACACGTGCTATAAATAGGTAAATAGGTAAACAAATAAAACAGTTTTAAAAGGGGGGCTGTAGTAGTTTAAATCTCTTCTTTCCAAATATCTTTTCAGCCTCTCCAGAATCAGAAGAGACAGGAAAAATTGCCCAGAGGGGCAGCAGTACAGTTTAGCCGCATGGTCCACTTGCACGTACCGTGTACAAATTGGCCCGTTTCTCCGGCAGAGAACCTTTGTACATCACGACAGCTTTCAAGCATGGCAAATGCTCCCAGATCTGCACAATGTATAAAGGAAGGGGGGGGAATGTACCTCCGTCAAAATGTACCTGCTTTCAGGAGACACTTTGGAAAAATCCATCCCGTATTAAGTAAACCAAGGTTGAGGGTCAGGAATCAAAAAGTCCCAGAAACCTCGACTAGCCGTGCTGTGTATTTTTGTGTCAGAGATTACTCTGGGTTGAAAGGATTTTTTGCAGGGGACGCCTGAATGCAGCACCTTTCATGTCCTTCATCGTGCAGCTCTTGTGGGAATCAAACCCAGTGCGTCCAAGCACAATGCTTTTACCCACTGAGCCACTGCGGAGCTGCACTAACCATGCTAGCTAGGATATATTGGCAAGCATGACTAGATGCTTAAGTGCCGTAACTTAAAGGGCCACACCACCTTGCCAGTGTCTGCTTCCGCTTTGGCTCCTCTCACCGGGCTCCCCTCCGCCCTGTGGAAGAAAGTCCGAAATGCTCCGGCAGTGGCGTAGAGATAATAATAAGACTTGGATTGGGGAAAAACACACAAAATTATTATTATTATTGCTGCGTCGCTGCCAAAGCTCTTCGGACTTTCTCCCACAAAGGAGCAGAAACTGCAGAGGTAGTGTGGCCCTTTAAGTTATAAATAATAAGTAGGGACACACAGCGACACGTCCCGGCATCCCACCGAGCCAGCACAGGCCTGCACGGAACACTATTACCTTTCCTGCCGAAGCAGTACCTATTTATCTACTTGCTTTTGAACAGATACAGAGGCTCACTCCGTCGTGCAGCACTCGGGTCTCAAACTGCTGACCTGCTGACACTCCAGTCATCAAACCCCAATGACATGCATTAGAGCCACCCTTTTGGAAACAGCCAGCTTCTTCCCTACCTGCGTTATTTTGTCCAGTTGCTTTTGGTTTTCGACCACAATGATATTAGCTCTGCAGTCGTGGGCGATGTAGTGGCACGCCTCCGGAGAACTGGTGGTGTAGATCCCAGTCACGATGCCACTGGGAGCGAAATTGAGATTGAGTCAAACTAACGTGTCAGAAATTAATCTGGGTTGAAAGGATTTTTTTGTGGAGGAAACTCCGCTCAGGGGATGCCCAAATGAAGCTCCTTTCATGTCCCCAAGAGCTGGGACAGAGATGGGTGCTCAATCTGTCATGCAGTACCTGGGTCTCGAACTGCCAACTTGCTGGCCTTCCAGCTCACAAGGTGAGCTTCTTAACTATAAGAGAAAGCATCCCATCCTTTGTATACTGAGTTTTCACGGCTTTTGGAAAGCTCAAACTTCTCCTCTCCAAATCGTCGGACTCGGCACACTTTCCCAAAACTTACCCGGCGAAAACCGTTCCTACAGCAGAGATGAACCACTCGGCAGAATTGAACCCAAGAATCGCAACGCTGTGGAATCGTTCCAGGCCGAGCTTTTTGGAAGAAAAGATTTTTAAAAAAGAAACAGAAGCTTGGATAAGAAAGGAGAAGAGATTTGAGGTTTTTTCCCCCTCGATTGCTTTCAAGCATTTCAAGGACTTCCTCTAAATTCTCCTGGCTATATTGATATTGTACTACTTAAAGAGTTAAATTCCACTCTGGCCAGGATATCCTGCTATGGTAGAGTAGACACTATTGCCAGTGATTCAACGTGTCAGGTGGCGGTTAACTAACCTGACATCCCTAAGGACTAATGGCCTTGGGTGCCACAATCCACAGGGAAGGGTGATGGTACCCAAGTGGATTAAATCCTACTTGAGTCCCTCTTGATGGAGGTCAGCAGCTTCATCCATCCTGGCCTGGGACCGAGGAGGACTTTGTGCGCCAAAAGGGCTCAGGACCAGAAAGTGACTCATGGAACTGAATCAGTGGTGCTACGGGTGTCATGCTGCGATGCGGAAGGCAGAAGAAAGGCCACTGCATTATATTCTTTGGAAAGTCTTCATGGCTGATCGCCATGAGGATCGCCAATATTTGGCTTCGGATGCGGCAGAAGGAGTATCAACAAGTATTTTATGCATCTAAACAAGAAGCTCTTCCTTGGTTATTTCTCCTGGGAAAATGGAAGTCTACTGTTATTATATCCGATCACCATGAGGATAGTGAATACTGTATTCGGAATCAGCTATGGCACTTGAAGAAGAGTTCAATAAAACCAAATCAATTAGTTGTTTTTCCCTCTCCTATTTTGATGGTCAAGGGCAAAGCAAAACAAAGCAATTACACCGAATTACTGTCCCATAAGACAGCACTGGCTCTTCGGCTTAGAAACAGAGATGAGCACTGCACCCTAGAGTCAGATACGACTGGCTTTCGAGCAAGGGAAACCTTTACCTTTAACGCTAAGTGGGCACTCTGGGCAGTTAAACAGAGTGATTAGCATTTTGCCCCCAACATGCTGTGGGCTCATTTCACAGACCTCGGAAGGATGGAAGAGGCTGGGTCAACCTTGCGTCCCGGTCAGGACTGAACTCACAACATTCTGGCTGCAGTACAGAAGTGTGACCACTGCGCCACCAAGACTCAAAATGAAGAGGTCCAGGAGAAGGAGAAATTGAACAGGATACCCGGTTTCTTTATGGGAATTTGGGTGCATTATTGACATGGTTTGCACGCCAGGACTCAGGAACACCCCCTTGGGGGGAGAGTTTACTTCATTTCTCATGCAAGTAATGGCACAAGTTCAATTGGAAATGGTCAAGGGCCTCCAAAGAAGTTAATTTGGGGGGGGGGGGCATCCTATGCTTCAGGCTCCACGTTTACCTTCAGGAAGCTTTTCGCTGCTTTCCGAGAAAGGCCGTAATACTCGGAGAAGGTAATCTTTTCCCACGTCCCATCCTTTCGGCTGGCCAGAGCGTTGAGAGACCCGTATTTCTCCAAGGATTCTTGAAACATCTGGTGAACTGTGATGGGCGTCTGGGAGCAGGTGGAGTCCACCCGCAGCGTCACCGTTCTTTTGGCAGATGTGGTCCAGAGAGAGGCTGATGGGGGGGAAACGAAAGGTGATGACCACCCACCATTTGAATGTTGTCCGTGCAAAGTCAGAAATCGGATCCCTCCCTTAGCGTCACTTCCCCGAACCTGGAGGTTGTGCGCAGTGAATGTTTTATTTCATGGCTGCTTTAACATGTCTTACTGGAGAAATTATTTATTTGTCTACTCATGGCATTTAGATATGCTGCCAAAAGTGGGCAAATTGCTGCTCATGTAGCTGTGGGTACCAAAAGGAATACATGCACCAAAAGTAAGTGAGAGAGAAAGGCTTTATTGTATGTATGCCTATGCGCTCACCACCTTGCAGCAAAGAGCAAGGGGTTCCCAACCTTTTCAAGATGGGGGCTGCGTCACACTCTCTTAGTTAGCTTCGAGGGTCGGATTTTGCCCCACCTGCACAATGGGGGATGGCTATTTTATCCCAACAGCTTCAAAGGGGTGGCCATTTTGTTTCTCATATGCCCTCCCTTGGAGAGGTGGGGGGACACATGAAATGGCACTGCAGGCAGGATCCAGCCCACAGGTCTTAGGTTGCGAACCCCTGAGCTAAAGAGACGCAATGCTTTTTATAAACAAGGCTGAGACATGTGTCTGAATCACCATAGGTCAAGACTGGTGGGAACAACTCTTGATGAACTCTCCGGGTTTTGTCTTTTAAAGATTAAACAAGCAGCTAAGACACTGAGCTTAGCCACCAGGAGGCCGGCAGGTCGGCAGTTCAAGACCCGAGCACGGCGTGACAGACTGAGCATCCCGCTGTCTGTCCCAGCTCCTGCCAACCTAGCAGTTTGAAAGCAAGAAACTGCAAGTAGATAAATAGGTACTTCTTCATCAGGAAAGCTAACAAAGTTCCATGCATCTAGTCATGCCTGCCACATGACCACAGATGTGTGCCTCACCCATATATCCGTTTGATAGCACTGCAAGCAGTCCTGGCTGAATTCTACATGGTCCAAGGATTTATAGACTAAAGATGGATTATGATTTCTCTACCGGTGTATCATTTACCTTCCGGATCTTCTTGACCTGGTCCAGAATCGTCCAAGACATTTTGTGGTCCTGAGTCTCTGAGAAAGGGGAGGAAAATGGTTCCTTTAACTAGAAGTCCCTCCGTCAACAGGTAGTTTGTACTCCCTGGCTGAAGTATCTCAACACATTAAGTATTTTTTGGCTAGGGTGTCCACGTTTTCCTTTACCCTCCCCATCTTTTGTGTCCTTTCTTAAGATTGTAAGGTGGAGAAAAGAGCCTGTTTTGTCTTTTTTAAAATAAAATAAAAACCAGATTTTCCAGCTGTTAACATTTCTAGATTTAGACCTGGGTGAAAACAGAAGACCTATTCTGGACCTAGTCGTCGGGAATTTGAACCTCACCTACATGGCTACTCTGCTTCCCGATATCTATATCCATAAAGGATCAAGGTCTCTTACATTTTATTGCATTGTTATTTTTTATTGCATTGTTATTTTTTTATTGCATTGTTATTTTTTATTGCATTGTCACATGTTATTGTACTGTTATATTTTATTGTACAGTGATACCTCATACAACGTCCAAACTTGGTTCTACAAGTTTGGACTTTATACGGATGTATGAGGCATGCAAAACCCTAGCTGCGATGCCTCATACAACATCCAAATCCTTGCCGCGATGCCGCGATGCCGCGATGCTGCGATGCCTCATACAACATCGTTTCCATAGAGATCCATTGTACTGTAACAGCACAGACTTCAGGGCAAAGTCAAGGAAACAGACAGGAAACTGACAGAACTTTAAGAACTCATTGTCTAAAGGCTAAATACATTACAAAAACATGTCAAGCAACCCTGATTGTCCAAAAACCTGAAGAACGCTGCAAAAATCCCAGGAATGCTTCTAAAAATTCTGACGAAAAAATTCAAAGAAATCCAAAATCGCGCTCAAAACCACTCCTAAACACTCTTCGCCTCGTGCAAAACCCACAATAGCAATGCACGCATGTGTTCTGCCTTTTACACTGCCCAGGCACAATGCCACCTGGGGAAAACCCCAATGCCTCATACAAAGTCACAACGACTTTGTACGAGGCAACTTTTCCCAAGGAATTAGGCGTTGTTGTATGAATTCGATGTTGTACGAAGCGGACTTTGTACGAGGTATTCCTATACTGCAATGTTGTGGCTTTTGTGAGCCGCCCTGAGTCGGCGTATGCTGCATACCTGTCAACCTTCCCAATTTTGGCCAGGATTACCCCGTAAATTGACGTCGATTGACATCATAACCCGGCCCCCGCTGCCAAAACCCTGTAATTTGGCAGCGGGGGAAACGCTTTTTGCTCATGCGCGGAAGGGTTTTACCCCTTCCGCGCATGCGCGAAAGCGCTACATCGCTTGCGTAAGGGCTGCGCAAGCGGTGTAGCGCTTCCGCGCATGCATGGAAGGGGTAAAACCTTTCCACGCATGCGTGGAACGCGACCTGTGCACAAGCGATGTGCGCAGGTCCCGTTTTTCCGGAGCCGCAGGTTGACAAGTATGGTATGCTGAGTGGGCGGCATACAAATTGAATCAATGAATCACGCCAAGTCCGCACCAAACTCTGCCTTGAGGCTGCTTAAAGCATCAAGAAGTCTTCAGACAACCTGAATTTCAAGCCCCAAAGCTCTAACCTTCTAGGGGGAGAAAGAGAAAGTGATGCCAACAAGTGGGTTGTTAAGGGCAGAGAATAAACAATCCCACCATTTACTAGGAAAGTTAATAGGATTGAAATTGTCATTACAACCGGCTCGGATAATCCAGGGGCAAATTATTAATTCCTCAGAGCCAATCGCTTCGTACTTATTCGCAGCAAAGTTTAAGGCTCTGGATGTGGAGTTTACAGAACATTTTGGGTCCCCCCCCCTTTATATTCTGGACTTTTTTTTAAAAAAAAATGATTTTTCTTAATTAGCTTTACCCAGAACAGACCCACACTTGTTTCTTGTGTAGAAACTGCCCCTTTTACTTCTTTGGTTCTCAGGTTTTTTAAAATAAAATTCCTTTATAAGCTGGTCTTGTTGGCTAGCAGAAAACGAGTCCTTTGCAAACAGGCCCAGGGATTTAGGACCGATTCTTCCCCTTAAGGTACAGTGTAGTCATTTCTGAAGGACAACTGTGGTCCAAGGTCAATGCCATACATATGCTGTAGCAAGATATAGCATCTAATTGCCTTGACATTTTGATGTGCAGCTCATCCCCCCCCCCCCCGATGGTTTCTGTGCCTCCTTGTGTAGTAATTTTAACAGGAGTAACAATTCTCCATACCAAAGATTGCACAATTGAATGCTATTTGCTTCTAGGAAAAGTTGGGATTGTTTTTAAAGAAATCGGTAGGGCGGAGATCATTTTCTGTCGGAAGGCGATCTAGTCCATGCACTCAGAAAAGCAATCTCCTCCAGATAGTTTAAGGCAGGGATGCCCAAACGTCAGCCCATGGGCCGGATCCGGTCCCCGACACAAATCCCTTTGGTGTTCCCAGAAGTGGACGGCGGATGTGCCCGCCAATGCGGATGCGCATCCAGAACCACTTCCGGGAGTGGATGGGGATGTCCCTGTGCATGTGCAAAAGCACCCGTGCCACTTCCGGGAGTGGTGTGGGGATGTTTGTGCATGCGTGGGGACGTTTAGAACCACTTCTGGGAGTGGCACGTTGGCGTTGGCGCATACGCAAACACCCCTGCTCCACTCCCGGAAGTGGCTCGAATGCATATGCGCAAACACGCCCGCTTCCGGGGGCATGGTCAGGCACGCTCAGCTGTTCTGGGGGTGTGGTCAGGCCCCCGGTGCAAAAAGTTTGAGCACCCCTGTTTTAAGGCATAAATCCCACCATGTCTAATAAATTAAATCCCGCATTAGTCTTACCTAGAGTAGATCCCACGGAAATGAATGGGAGCTCTACATTAAACAGTGGTGGGCATCAGCAGGTTCGCAACAGTTTGTCAGAACCGGTAGCAGAAATTCTGGCTGGCCCTGCCCACCCAAGTTTTGAAATAAAGTAAAGGTAAAGTAAAGGTTTCCCTTGCTCGAAAGCCAGTCGTATCCGACTCTAGGGTGCAGTGCTCATCTCTGTTTCAAAGCCGAAGAGCCAGCGCTGTCTGCTTCTGCAGACGTTTCCGTGGTCATGTGGCAGGCATGACTAGACACCGTCTGAAGTACACAGAACGCTGTTACCTTCCCACCGAAGTGGTCCCTATTTATCTACTTGCAATTTCTTGCTTTCGAACTGCTAGGTTGGCAGGAGCTGGGACAAAGACGGGAGCTCATTCCATCCTGCAGTACTGTAGTCCTAATTTGGGTGCAAGGCAGGGCTTTCCCCCTGGCCATGCCCACTATACCACACCCATAGCGTGGTAGTAAAAATTTTTGGAGCCCACCACTGTCTGCATATAAGTTTTAAGCTGCCTGGAGTGGGTCTTGCATCAAAAGGGGCAAGGTATTAAAGTGAATAAAGTAAGTAAGTAAAATAAGCTGCAAAGCATGATTTAGTTTTGTTAATTTTACGTGCAGAAGCATAAATTAAAGGACGTCTTGTGTTTCCTGCCAAACAAGTATCTCCGGATCAAAATGTTCAGAGTTCTACTCATAAAATATTGCAGTTAATGAGATATGGAAAGCGATTCAAAATCATTGTCACATGGATTACTTTTTTAAAAAAAAAACACCTATAACTGGGGGAAAAGAGAAGTCATTATAAAATAGGTGTAAGTTGCACTGCAATCTTCGTTAGTTCAAGATACAGGATGCTATGAAGGATGAGAGGAAGACGTCAAGGTCTGACATGACTAACACGTCCAGTAAAGAGAAATTGGACATTTTAAAAAATGTCCTTGTAACTGTTTATTGCTTCACATTTCTTGTTAAGTTTCCCAATCAAAGCTAGGAAGCGTTGTCTAGCTTTGGTGGCCAAAGGCTTTGGTTTGGACGCTCTAGGTTTCAACGCCTACTTAGCCATCTAGCCCATCTTAAGCCGTCCGCGGCCTCTCAACTGACCTACCTCAAAAGGCTGTTGAGAAGAGAAAGCTTTGCATTTCGGCTAGTAACTTGGAGGAAAGCATCGGAAGAAGGCGCGAACCAATCGCACTTCTATACCGCCCCATAGCATTAGTGCATGCTCAAGCTAATTAGCATTTTTGGCCCCCAACATGCTGGGTACTCATTTTACTGATCTCGGAAGGATGGGAGGCTGAGTCAACCTTGATCTTTGGTTGGATCGAACTCACAGCCTTTGGGTTGCAGAACAGCAGTTTGACCCCTGTGTTCCTGGAAGGAAGAACGCACAACTAACTCAATTTCTTTCCTTGGCTTTCCTCTAGATAAGATTGACGGCGGGTTTAGTCCCACGAACGTTACTCAGATACCACCACCACCACCACCACCAAGAACTACAACCACAGTTCTTTTAATAATTGGACTCTTCAGAAGTTACTTTACCTGATTTGGGTGCTTTCAGACATCTTCCCACGGCTGCTCTTGCTTTAGGCGTTGGATAGCGCCCAACACTTTTTGGGCCAACTTCTTGGGCGTGTTTCAAGCAGAAACCAACAGACTTCTGATCTGTCTCAAGAAAGTGACCAGCAGCAAATGGACAGAGAGGGAAAACCCACCCCTTACTCAAGAGGCGGAGACTTCTGAAAACTAATTCTCTCACAGCTTTGGGGAAAAAATGCTCAATGAAGGGACATTGTTCAACTCTTAAAACTTTCCTTTCACCAAGCTTTCTTTAATTATCCATGAGAAGCATGCCAATGAGGCTGGAAACTTATTAAGATGCAAATTCTCTCTCGCTCCCTCCCCTCCATCGCCTATGTCTGTGTTTCTGCCCCAAATTCCTTTATATAAAAAAAATCTCAATTATTTTTGTTAAGGGGTAAACTGTCTGGGAAAGCCCTTGGAAAGAGATGGGTTTTTGAAATTGATCTCACTCCAACGCAGGACACGGTTTTCTCAGGCTTTTCTGATCCTCGTCCAACAAACTAAAAAAAAAAGGGGGGTCTGGATTTTTGACGGTGGGTCAAACATTTGAGTCACAGGTCTGAAAGTGGGAGCGATGCACACTTATTGCACAAAATCAACTGGAGTTAAAAATACAGGTAACCACATTGAACTCCGGGTACACAGAAAGAGCCTTGGTATTTTTGAACCCCAATCGGGTGTACCCTGCTAACGGCAACCTTGTGTTGTTGGCTAATCTTTCTCGCGCTTGGCCAGGCCAAAGGAACTGCAGAATGAACTTGTATGTTGCATCTATATTTTTGTATTATTTTGTTTTGTAAAAACCGCCTTGAGTCACTCGTTGGGTGAAAAAAACGGTATATACATTTAATAAATAATAATAACTTACCAAAAGATGCCTTTATTTTGGCAGTTTCACATCTGGCCTAGACACGGATGAAGAAGAACGGATTGCATCCTCTTTCATACCGCATTTTCAAAATGGCTTTTCATACCAAACGTTTGCTTGCAAGCCGTGTGCATTCAAATTTTTAAAAGTACATTATTGATGCAAATCCTTCCCCCATAGCTGTCAAGTATCCCGTATTGGCCGGGAAAACCCCTTATTTTACCCTCTTCCCTGCCATCATCCCGTATTAATTAGACTGCAATGCCCTATTGCCGCCATTGGAGGGCAGCAAAGGATAAGCATAGCTATCAAGTATCCCGTATTGGCCAGGAAAACGCCTTATTTTACCCTCTTCCCTGCCGTCATCCCATATTAATTGCCGCCATTAGAAGGCAGCAAAGGATAAGCATAGCTGTCAAGTATCCCGTATTGGCCAGGAAAACCCCTTATTTTACCCTCTTCCCTGCCGTCATCCCGTATTAATTAGACTGCAATGCCCTATTGCCGCCATTGGAGGGCAGCAAAGGATAAGCATAGCTGTCAAGTATCCCGTATTGGCCGGGAAAACCCCTTATTTTACCCTCTTTCCCGCCATCATCCCTTATTAATTAGACTGCAATGCCCTATTGCCACCATTGGATGGCAGCACAGGATAAGCATAGCTGTCAAATATCCTGTATTTGCTGGGAAATTTCCCTTATTTCCAAAATCCAAAACTTGACAGGTGTACCTTCCCCCATTCTGTAGCATACACATGCAGACAAAACAACTTTAATATCAGTCCGTTCCCCACCCAACATATTCATTACTTTTGCTAGTGATTTGTTCCTTCAAACATCTTTGCCCGAAGAATTGACCTAGAGGTCTTGAAACTGTCACCACTCGCGTGGCTGTGATTACCAAAAGGAATACATGCACCAAAATGAGGAAGGAGAAAGGCTTTATAACTTTTGTGGAGTTTTTTTGCGAACTCAGTGGAGACATTACAACACTGTTTCGGGCTGTTGTATCTCTTCCGTTATAAATCATCAGTCCACTCCCAACTGCATGGCTATCCATGTAGTACAGTAAAAACCCCATATAACGAAGGGCTCTAATAGCAGAAAAATCCATACAATGAAAGAAAATGGAAGAAAAATGGCGCCTCGTATAGTGAAAAAAAATTGAACGATTTTTCCTATGGGAAATCGTGCTTCGCATAATGAATTTTCTTTTTCAATACATTCCTATGGAAAATAGCATTCAATGAATTCCTATGGGAATTCATGTAATGAAAATTTCGCTGTACGAAAAACCTCGTGGAACAGATTAATTTCGTTATACGAGGTTTTACTGTAGCACACACAAAAAAGGAACTTCTCCATTTTTTGGCTTTCATAAATGTTGGCCAACATTTGAGTGTAATTTTTAACTATGCCTTTGACATTTTTTTGTAAATCTTTATATTGTATGTTTCTTGTTCACTTTTGCTGCTGTCTGCTGTGCAGACAGCATGCGCCAATTTAGACCGCTCTGAGTCGCCTTCGGGCAGAATAGAGCGGTATACAAATTAAAGGTGAACGAAGGTGAATGAATACAATAAATCGCACTCTGAAAAGTCATTGATATGTGCGCTTAAGCATGCACTATATAAGATAAGGCAATAAAGCAAAAAAAGAGAGAGAAAATTAAAATGAGAGAACAAAAGAACTTGTTCCTAAGCAACACAGAAACATTCTGTTAGCTCTCTCTGACAGTTGATGGAGAAAAGGGAATTATAGTCCAAAGACGGTGGATGGCATCCGGCTCTGTTTTGTCTTGAAACCTACATCCATCCCGTATCATCTGCCATTGCTAAATTTTCCGATCACATTTTCAGCCAAGGTGGCTATTAGCATTTCATCGGATGAATTCTCATTGTTAACGCAGGTATGTCTCCATGCATCCTTCGCATTGGCCAACTGTACAGTTAAGTCATCATTGCCCAACTTTGTGTTCAGTTCGGGCCATTACACATTGGTAGGTCATTTTTTGTTGTTGTTCAGTTGCACAGTCGATTCCGACCCTTTGCGACCCAATGGATCGTTATTAAAGCTTTATTGGCATAAAAGGAGTCAAAGAAAGAATTAACTAAATATACACAGTCATTCCCCACCAGCACTGGCCAAACCTTACACAACAGATTGTTGGGAAATACAGTTGCCATATCTGTTAAGTCCTTTATCTAGGAATTGAGCAACTATTTGTGAAATTTTGGGCAGACAGTCATTTAATAAGTATTGGTAAGAAAGCATAGCCTTTGTTGGGAATTTATCCCTTAAAGGGTTTAAAAGAAATTATCGGCAAAGAGACTCGTGTAACTGACAATCAGATATAATGTGTTGGATTGAATCAAGAGGTCCACTGGAGCAAAACCTCTCATGTTTAGGCGCATGTTTGTAGTTCCCAAAAAACAACTCTTAGGGGAAAGAGTTTACTCTTGGTAGGTATGGAAGACATTCAGGACACTTGCCCAGATATTTACAAACATCGAGAACCAAACAATTTCTGTTTGATACTCTTCTGAGATGTCCTTGAAACCTTGCACTCAATATTTCTAGCTAGGTTTGGGCCTCCAGATGTTCTCTGACTCTAGTCCAAGCAGCTCCAGACAGTATGCTGAATGGCCAAGGATGATGGGCAGTGTAATAAAAAAAAATCTGGAAGGACACAATTCCCCATCTTTTGTAACTGGTTTTCGATGATAAGTTTACGGCACAAACTTAGAATTATTTGCTTAGAGAAATAAATCCTAAATTAACCACTTCTTCTGCCTCAAATCCTGGACTGGCCAAAAAAAAGCCACCTTTTTGGCTTTGCCATTGGCCAAAATTAAATTTTCATTGGTACATGTGCCTGTCTGGCCTGGTTGTCCTGCTATGGTAATATGGTAGACCCTACTGCCAGCGACTCAACGCCAAGTGTCAGCCGACAGTTAACTAACCTGACAACCCTGAGGACTAATGGCCTTGGGTGGTGAAGTCCACAGGGAAGGGGGATGGTCCCCAAGTGGATTAAATCCCACTTGAATCCAGCAGTTCGATTCCTAAGTACCGCAGGATGGAATGAGCTCCCATCTTTGTCCCAACTCCTGCCAACCTAGCAGGTAGAAAGCAAGACATTGCAAGTAAATAAATAGGGACCACTTCGGTGGGAAGGTAAACAGCGTTACGTGCGCTCCGGTGTCTAGTCATGCCTGCCACATGTCCACGGGAAGGTCTGCAGAAGCAGACAGCACTGAACACTAGAGTTGGGTATGACTGGCTTTCGAGCGAGGGAAACCTTTACCTTTGCTAAGTTCTTGGGAAATGAAGTTTTCACAAAGATCTACGTCCAAGTTTGGTTGTTTCAGGGAACAATTCGAGCTATTTTCTGGGATTTCTTTTCAGTTCCTTTTCAAAGTAGCTCGACTTATTTTCTAAGCTGATCAGAATTTACTCAATAGGAGTTGCATGGATGGGTGGGAAAGGGGAGAAATCACCTGATGCTCATGTTTACACAAAGCCTCATTTAATTCACATTGCTTTTTAAAATTTGTTTTGCTTTCTTTGGGTATTTCCCCTGGTTTCCTTCAGTAATTCCAATTCTACACATGGAGTCCAAAGAAGAGAAAAAGCCCAACGGACAGCCTGCGGAGGATAAAAAGCCTAAGGAGGAACCTGCAGAAGATAAGAAACCGAATGAAAAATCAGGGGAAGACCCAAATTCTAGTGGGAATTCCACAGAGACGAAACCAACGGATGGACAATCCACAGAGGAAAAAGAAACTGCCAGCAGTGAAGTAAGATTCATCATTTTCTTGCAGGTCTACAATAGACCCGGGGTTCTCAACCTTTTCAAGGCGAGTGCCGGGCCCTCAGGCAGCTTTGGGACATACCTGTCAAGTTTTGGATTTGAAAATAAGGGAAATTTCCCGGCCAAAAACGGGATACTTGACAGCTATGCTTATCCTGTGCTGCCCTCCAATGGTGGTAATAGGGCATTGCAGTCTAAAAAATATGGGAGGACGGCGGGAAAGAGGGTAAACTATGGGAGTTTCCCGGCCAATATGGGATACTTGGCAGCTGTGCTTTGGGAGCCGGATAGCCCTTTTGCCCTGCCTGCCACTCATGGCACTTCTGGGTGAGGCGGAGGCAAGGGGGCCACATCCTATTTCTCTTCTCCTATTTAACATATACATGAAGCCGCTGGGTGAGATCATCCGTTCCCACGGAGTGCGGTACCACCAGTACGTGGATGACGATCAGTTGTACATCTCGGCCCAGTGATGCTGTCAAAGTCCTCTCCAATGGCCTGGAGGCCGTTGGGGTCTGGATGGGGGCCAACAGGCTGCAAATGAATCCCAGCAAGGCTGAGTGGCTATGGATAAGGGGCCCCGTGCTATCCCAGGAGTTACCCTCTTTGGTACTAGATGGGGCTATTTTGCCCCAGACAGACCCGGTGCGCAACTCGGGGGTCCTCCTGGACTCGCTGCTGCTGCCAGAAGAACAGGTGGCGGCTGTGGCCAGGAGGGCTTTAGTGTATGAGAACCAAGACAATAGAACAGCCGAAAGGTTGGCTTAACACATCTTTATTGCATGATGGTCCGGGGGAACATGTGGTAATGGCGGATGAACAGCTCAATATATACTATGGCTATACATTTGAATGTGGCTCCTCGATAGCCCATTGGCTACTGTCTGCGTGATGTCATTCCCCATCACGCCCTTCTTGTCCAGGTGAGGTGGCGGCGGGAATCTTTCGCCCAACTTCGGGTGATTCGCCAGTTGCGCACGCTCCTGGACCGGGGCTCTTTGATCAGGGTCACTCACACCCTGGTCACCTCCAGACTGGATTATGGTAATGCGCTCTACATGAGACTGCCCTTGACGACCATTTGGAGGCTGCATCTGGTCCAAAAAGCGGCTGCCCGGGTTGTGATGGCGTGTGGATGCTATGCCCGCACCTCGCCACTACTGCGGGAGCTGCACTGGTTATCAGTTTGCCTCCGGGTGCAATTCAAGGTGCTGGTTTTGACCTTTATGGTAGTGGGCCAGGATACCTAAGAGACCGCATTGCCCCAAGAGTGTCCGTGCGTCCAACCAAAGTGGACCGGAGGGGCTCTCTGGTTATACCATCAGCTAGAAGGGCACATCTCTCTAGCACATGAGGGAGAGCCTTCTCCATGTCCGCACCAGCCCTATGGAACCTCCTGCCAGCAGAGCTAAGATTGCAGATGGAAAAGGCCTGAAAACCT
Organism: Bradypodion pumilum; assembly: GCA_035047305.1. Lineage (NCBI taxonomy): Eukaryota > Metazoa > Chordata > Lepidosauria > Squamata > Chamaeleonidae > Bradypodion > Bradypodion pumilum. Next base: position 25,172,517 of record JAWDJD010000012.1, on the reverse strand, counting down.
GGCTGGCAGGGCAGGTGTGGGGTCCTAATGGCAATACGGCCCCCGCCTGTTGGCTCACACCAAGATAGAAATCAGGAGCCTTCCTCTTTTATGTACAGGGTGGGGTGGGTGGGAGTGTGGGGTTTTATGTGTTTTGTATGTTTTGTATGTTTCTAAAGAGGATGTAAGCCGCCCTGAGTCGGGTTCGCTTGAGTGGGCGGCATAAAAATGTGAATATTAAATTAAATTAAATCCAGCCACCAGGCCATAGGTTGAGAACCCCTGCAATAGACTATGCAAAAACCACATAGGCCAGACTTAAATTTATTTTAGGTAAAGGTTAAGGTTTCCCTTGCTCGAAAGCCAGTCGTATCCGACTCTAGGGTTCAGTGCTCATCTGTTTCACAGCCAAAGAGCCAGCACTGTCTGCTTCTGCAGACGTTTCCGTGGTCATGTGGCAGGCATGACTAGACACACCAAAGCGCACGGAACGCTGTTTACCTTCCCACCCAAGTGGTCCCTATTTATGTACTTGCAATTTCTTGCTTTCGAGCTGCTAGGTAAGCAATGGTAAAATGGCGCTACATAATTTCTGTCTCGTTAGAATAAAAGCAGAAAATAACTGGAAATTTGTATGCAGTATCCAGAAACAGGGAGGGGGGGGAGTCAGAAAAAGACCTCTTCTATGAGGTTATGGAGGGTCATCGGGTCTTTTAGTTCAATTTTAATTTGAGGGTATTTTAATGGGTTTTTTTAAGTTTTGAGGTTTCTGTTTTATTGTTATGTGATGTTTATATTTCTGAGCCTCCAGGAGTCGCCTTGGCCAGGGGGTGGCAATATAAATTCAAATTAATTAATTAATTAATTAATTAATTAATTAATTAATTAATTAATTAATTAATTAATTAATTAATAGGATGCATTTATTTGCTTTTGCAAAAAAAAATGATGTTAGAGGTCAGTGCGTAGCAAAGATCTGCATTTTAACATATATTTATATATTATTTCGACTGCGGTTGGGGCGTCCCGGAGAGCCCTCCGTGCTTTCCAGGCTGCTCTCCAACACTAGCGTACAAGGAGGACGAAGGGCATCTCAGGACAAGGGCGCGCGGTCGGTCTCCAGTGCGCACGCGCGACGCGAGCCCACTCCCCCCCCCTCCTCCTCCCCTCTACTATCCCTTTCACTGCTTCGAAAGCTCCGCCCAATTTCAGGTCTCCCCCATTGGACTGCGGCAGCCGTTGCTTAGCGACGGTTCTGGGCGGGGCTTCCTCCTTCTCCGACTGAGCCCAACCTCCGTCCCCGCCTCCTAGCGCGCTAATTTGCCCCGCCTTCCGCGAGCGCTGATTGGCCCCGCCTTCCGCGCGCGCTGATTGGCCCCGCTTTCCGCGCAGTTCGTCCTCCGTGCGCTCTGATTGGCCCTTCCTCTCACAGGCTTCGTTCCAGACACTTCTAGAGCCTGCCATGACGTCACGTCGGCGGCGTTCCAGAAAATTCGTGCCGGCCGGCCGGTATAAAAGCCTCGGGCAGAGGGAATGTCGTTGGCGGGCGCTTTATAGGAAGTCTCTCCAAGCACCGGCGGGGTTTTTTTTTGGGCAGGCGGGCTTCTTCTTCCCCCTCACAGAATTAGGGCGGACGTTTTTTTCCCCTCAGAAGTTGAGAAAGTTCCAGAAAGGGAGGCGGGAGTTGCCCCGAGGAGCCCTAAAAGGACCACTTCTGAGGTAAAATGTTAACTATACGTGTGGTCTGAGGAGTCCTTCGTCGGTTAATTAGTCCCCAGGTCCTCAAAACCGGCACCTCCGGGGTTAGTTTTTTGTCAGAAACGGAGGCATAAAGTCGTTTTGAGGTAAATCCCATCTTTGTCCCAGGCTCCTGCTAACCTAGCAGCTCGAAAGCAAGACATTGCAAGTAGATAAATCGGGACCACTTCGGTGGGAAAGGTAAACAGCGCTCCGTGCGCTCCGGTGACTAGTCATGCCTGCCACATGGCCACGGAAAGGTCTGCAGAAGCAGACAGCGCTGGCTCTTCGGCTATAAACACAGATGAGCACTGAACCCTAGAGTCGGATAGGCTGGGTTTCGAGCAAGGGAAACCTTTACCTGTACTACGAGTGGACTGCAGTGGCTCAAGTGGTTAAGACGCTGAACTCGCTGACTGGGAAGATCAGAGTCCGATTCCCATCTACTGCGTGACAGAGTGAGTTTCCGTCTCTGTCCCAGCTCCTGCCGACCTAAGCAGTTCGAAAGCAAGAAATTGCAAGTAGATAAATAAGGGACCACTTCGGTAGGAAAGGTAAGCAGCGTTAAATGCGCTCTGGTGTCGAGGCATGCCTGTGCCACATGTCCACATAAACGTCTGGAGACGCAGACAGTGCTGGCTCTTTGGCTGTAAACAGAGATGAGCACTGAACCCTAGAGTTGGGAACGGCTGGCTTTTGAACAAGGGCGACCTTATGGATAGAGTCATTTCCCCCCTCATTCCAAAAGGATAATCCATCTTGCTTTGACTTTACTCTTTTCCCTTTCACTAATCTGATCAGTCTTCCCCATATTGCCTCAACTAATGTGACTGCCACTCTGAAAACAACAAGAAGGGTGTTGCTGTTTGTTTGGGACTATTGGGTTTTTTCCCCCTGATTTGGGGTAGATCAAAGAGTCTTCCTCACTTTGAGATATGAACATAAGAATAGTCTTGCTGGAACATGCCACAGCCCATCCAGTCCAGCATTCAGTCTCACACAGTGGCTCACCATTTGCTTCAGGGTATTCCCAAGCAGATGCCTTCAGCTGCTCAGGAATCCCTGGAAATGGCATGGAGAGATATCCTGCCTATCTCTCCAACCCGGAGGTTGTCCTTAGGTATCCATAATTATAGCCATTGATCCCCTTGTCCTCCATGAACTTGTCTAATCCTTTCTTAAAGCTGTCGAGACTGACAGCTGTCACAACTTCTTCTGGCAGGGAGTTCCATAGACCAGTGATCCTCTGGGTGAAAAAGTACTTTCTCTTATTTGTTTGAGAACTAGTACCCAAAAGTTTCATGGAGTGCACCCTAGTCCTAGTGTTGTGCGATAGGAAAAACAGTTTTCCCCTATAAGTGTTCAATTAATGGTTTCCCATTGCACCCTGATGAGTTGTTGTAGGATTTGAACCCAAGTCCTGAGAACCGTAGCTGGCCTAGCACTACATTGTCTCTCACCTGCATAGCAGCAAGTGACCGTCTAAATGAGGATGGGGCTAAATTATGGAAGTGACTTAAGTCATTTGCAGTGTTACTTTGTGTTGTCATTTTACACGAAGGATCTGAGGGTCTTTACAGAAACTCCGGCTGCAGCAAGGGTCAAATAACCCATCTTTGTATTTCTCACTCAGTTATTGAAGGTGTAATTAAACCCTACTTCAAGCATTCCAGGAACTTAATAAGTTACTTTATTTATTTATATACCGCCTTCCTCGCTCTGGGGCCACTCAAGGTGGTATATATTTCATAAGATATACACAGTCAGGGCCCCAATGGCTCTTTTAATATTGTAAATGTAAAGGGCTTCTTTGCTCGAAAGCCAGTTGTATCCAACTCTTGGGTTCAGTGCTCTTCTCTGTTTATAGCCAAAGTGCCTGCACTGTCTGTGTTTGCAGGTGTTTGCCTGGTCATGTGGCAGGCATACCTCGACACCGAAGTGCACGGGTCACTCTTTACCTTCCCACTGAAGTGGTACCTCTTCCTGCAATTTCTTGCTCTCAAACTGCTAGGTGGGCAGGAGCTGTGACAGAGACGGGAGCTCACGCCATCATGCAGTACTCGGGGTCTTGACCTGCTGACCATCCATTCATCAAGTTCAAGATCTTAACCAGTAAGCCACGGCAGTAATATTTTACCTTATACTATAATCTTGTGTGGAAGGAAGGCCAGTATTAAACATTCACATTTCTAGGCAGACCATTTTACAGGCTTGTCTTAAGACTTCTCGGGGAATTCCTGGCTTAGATGTTCGGTAGAGACCCAGACCTCTGTCTGCTCCATCTTGACCCCAGGGTTGTCTGCGCCAAGGATGGAAAGCCTCTTTTCAGCCCAAGGACCGAATTCAATCCAGGATTAGGTTTTAGGGGCGAATTCCATTGATGAGTGAGATTAAAGATAATCCGAAAATACCAGCCAGTTCCTGTAACTAAATTTTAGGAGAAATATTTTAACTTCTGGGGGGGGGGGGGGAGCAAGTAACCTGTACAAAAGCTGGGATAGCACAATATGAAAGAGGGTTATAGATGTCTGAGGATGCCCAGAAATAGGCAACTCATGACTTTAGGATTCAGCTTTATACATGTAGCCTGAGGTTTTCCACCAGGGTCTGTTCCAGTAGTTTGCTTAGTGGGCAACCATTCCTTTCTACTAAAACCATTGAGTGATTTGAAATTGGGAGTTTATTTTTAATCTCATTAATTTTTCAAACCTTTGCAAGCTTTCACCTGGAGGGAAGGAAAGCAGGCTTTTCATCCAGGGATAGGTGTAAACTGAAGCAAGGAATCTCCTGTGCATAAGTGAGGTGTGTGTGTGTGTGTGTGTGTGTGTGTGTGTGTGTGTGTGTGTGTGTGTGTGTGTGTGAGAGAGAGAGAGAGAGAGAGAGATCTAGAAACCCTGCCTTTGTGCAAATTATTTTGGCCCCAGTGCTGGGCTGAGGTGCTTTTTCATAAGAACGTTGTAACTTTCACTGGCTTGAATTGGTAGATCTAATTTTGTGTGAACTGCAGAGGATAGCAGAGGTGGTCCATGGGGTTGCAAAGGGTCGAACTTGACTGTGTGACTGAACAACAACTTTACATACAAAAATTAAATTTCTGGAAATGTTGTGAGTGGAGTGATCTAGACTGAACAGTTTCCTACTTGATGGAGAGTGTGGTAAAACAAAATGAATAAGATTATATAAGTCCTATCTCGTGATCTGCTTTTAATTAAATGCTTTTTCTTTCACTCTCTCAGGTCATTATGGTGAAGGAAACTGGATACTATGACACTCTGGGCGTAAAGCCCAATGCCACCTCAGATGAGATCAAGCGCGCCTACCGCAAGTTGGCACTGAAGTACCATCCTGACAAGAATCCTAGTGAGGGCGAGCGGGTAAGGAGACAGAGCCAGGTTCTAGGGGAAAGCTGTGCTTGAAATACACGTGGGTTGGGTAAAAGTGAGTCAAGATGTGTCCAGTTTCCCATGCCATGTACTATTGATTATGGACAAAGTATTAAATTGCTATTAGACCATATTCATAGGAGGTAAATTAGATAGATAAATGAAGCAGGGAGTCAAACCTATCGGAGACTTGAGCCCATGAGCTTAAAACTGGCATCAGATGCCAGAGCTGGTCTAAAGAACATGTTGCCCAGAAGTCCATCTTGAAAATTCTTGGTACCTGCTAGAGCTGTGATGGTGAACCTTGGGACTCCAGATGTTCTTGGACTTCAATTCTCAGAAGCCCAAGCCCCCATGAATCCGCACAAATGGGTTTACTGCGATTCATCCGGCACGCGCAGCTCTCGTCACTCCTGGAAGCAGAAGTAAAACACACCCATATGGAGGAAGGGTTAACCCAGAAGAGTCTTAACCGTATAGGCGCATTTTACTTCCGCTTCCAGGAGCGATGAGGACAGTGTGGGCCGGATGAATCACAGTAAACTCATGCGGATTCATGGGGACTTGGGCTTCTGGGAATTGAAGTCCAAGAACATCTGGAGTCCCAAGGTTCGCCATCACGGCGCTAGGGTAATTGAACTATTTCTTGTGCCAGTTGGGCACGGAATACCAATACTGGTACAATATGTATCAGTTTCCCTCAAATCATGTATGCACTTTTGGTTATGAACTACTGTCTGCCAAAAACTCACCACATTCTTAAGGGGGAGAATGTTGTTTATGCTGCGTATTCATGAATGTAGCCTTAAGCCTTTTTAAGCTGATGTTCATAAGTTTTCCTAATCGCTTGTGTGATGATTGTTCTTTAGCCAGTCATTTAGAGGGGTTCTCTTTCTTTCTAGTTTAAGCTCATTTCGCAGGCATACGAAGTTCTCTCAGATCCAAAGAAAAGGGACCTCTATGACCAGGGTGGGGAGCAAGCTATTAAAGAAGGAGGCTTAAGTGGCGGCAATTTTTCTTCACCCATGGACATCTTTGACATGTTCTTTGGTGGTGGAGGCCGAATGAGTAGAGAGAGAAGAGGTATGCAGATGTGTGTTTTTTTAAAAATAGCATATTAGTTAAAACTTTAGAGTTTAAGTGCTGTGTGCAGAGCTTAAAATAAATTGTTTCTAATGGCAGCAGCTGAAGGGGTCAGTCAGGGACTGAAGCCGCTGACCTTCTCTGGACACAATGCTATTATTAGTAAAGTTTTTTTCCCTCTGTGATACTCATTGATACTGTATTGAATTAAGCGGCCCCATTGTAGCATTTGTGAGAAGCATCATGTTACCATATTAATGGCACAGCTGTTCTTCTGCAACACTGTTATTCAAAGCCACTCTGGGAACCTAACAGCCAGAAGGTGGGAAGGAAACAGGATCAGACCATAACAAGTTCAGAAGTGTTTATTTGGTATCTTGCTTATAGAAGTTGTTTTTTGAGCTTGTTTGTTACAACAATGGTTGAAAGTCAGGCGCGTTGCTTTAGAAAAGGTTCCTTCCTACTTTCATGGAGAACGGGGTGGCCAGAGCCTAGGGCATAAAGTACAGTAAAACCTCACATAAAGAGCATCTCGCTGAGAGACTAACTCGCTTAAAGAGCAGAATTTTCTCCGAATGGTCGCCTTGCTTAACAACTAAAACCAACCAAAAACTCACTTAACTAAATTGGGGTTCACAATCCCCCCCCTCACACACACACACACACACACACGAAGTCACAATTGGTCACTTACAATGGTGTTTTGCTTATAGAGCAAACTTGCTTAAAGAGCAATCCTGTGGAATGTAGGCTTTTAACTGGATGTTCTTTTCTGAGTTTTTAGGAATTTTCCAGGGCATTTTTGTTGTTTGTTGTTGGGGATTTTATGTACGCCGCCCGGAGTCGCATGTCGATTGGGGCAGCTATACAAATCTAATAAAATAAATAAATAAATTATGCTCTTTAAGCAAGGCACCACTGTATTTCGTTTTTGTTCTATAATGTAAGCGAGCAAGTCGCCTGATGCTATAAGGTGGCAGCTAAATAAGGGGCAACAGGGCAATCCAGCTGGTTGCTTTTTAGTGATAGACTGCTTGGCTTTTCCCAACCTGTCTGTGTTGTCTTGGCATCTGATTCCACCCAGAAGATCTGTACTGAGCATGCACTAGGTTTGTTTGTTTCTAATCCAGGGGTGCCCAAACTACAGTCCGGATTTGGCCCCTGATGCCAATTTTATCTGGCCCGCAAAGCCCTCATCGCTCCTGAAAATGGAAGTAAAACATGTTTTACTTCCGCTTCCAGGAGCGATGAGGACTTTGTGGGCCAGATGAATTGGCGTTGGAGGCCAGATCCGGCACCCAGGCCATAGTGACCGGCTCCCTGAACCACGTGACTGGCCTGCGGCCCGAAATGTTTGGGCGCCCCATTCTAATCCTATAGATTCCCATAGTGTGACTAATATAAAGAGAGAGCTGGAATCACATGTGAAAAGCAGTTAACCATTGTGAATACTGTATAGCACTTTAAGGAGTAACAAGCTTCCTGACTTGAAGTCTGCATGAGCTTAGGGATCACCCCTAACCAATCATTAACTTCCTTTCTCAAGTCCAAAGTTGGAAGTAGTGAAGAGTTTTGGCCACTCCTGGGTCAACTTTTGGAAGTTTGAGGTTTTTTGTGTTAGCGGAACAAAAATGACAGTTTGAGTAGAGCTTATATCTTAGAAACAAGCACTCAGTGGAGAGCTTGGAGATTGCTATTAGGGAATGGCAATCTTACATTAAGCATTTGAATTCTTTTCTTGTTTAGTGAAGAATGTTGTCCACCAATTGTGCATTTCTCTTGGAGACTTGTATGTTGGAGCCACAAGAAAGCTTGCGCTGCAGAAGAATGTAATTTGCGACAAATGCAAAGGTAATTTCTTAATGTCTGGGTAGGACTTGAAATTGGAAGCCAGTCCACATCCACCAAGTGTACTAGAGACTGGTCCTTAGTGTGCAGGGGAAATTTATACTATATCATATAATTACATTTAAAGGCACTGGCTACCTACAAGTGATTTATCAGCAAGTACGTAATACTTCTCAGCAGTTTACTCTCTAACATTAGTACCCCTTTAGTGACCTTTATTTTCTTGTGTGTTTCCAACTTTAATCCCCCAGAGTTTTTAAACTACGTCACAAGCTTGTGATTACAACTATTGTAATGATTTTCATTTTAAGCACATGCAGAAGTGTTTGTACATAAAGTAATTTGGGATAATATCAGTCCATTGAAAAGCTACGTTTGCAGCCCCATCCCTCTAGCAGTGTTTTCTGATGTGAGAGACAAGTGTGCATGGTGACATAGCTGGCATTTTAGGAGCTGTTGTTTGCCATCAGCTGGTGTGAATTGATCCTTCGCTTTGCATTTCCTCCCAAGGTTATGGCGGGAAAAAAGGTGCTGTAGAAAAATGCCCGACATGCAAAGGATGTGGCGTGCAAGTCATTGTTCAACAGATTGGACCCGGCATGGTGCAGCGAATTCAGACTGTTTGTCCAGATTGCAAAGGCCAAGGCGAGCGGATCAACCCCAAGGACAGATGCACCACTTGCAATGGCAACAAAGTGGTTAGAGAGAAAAAGATTTTGGAAATCCACATTGACAAAGGTGAGATGGGTCATGACCTCCCCTACCTTGACATGGTCTCTCTAGCAGCATTTTCTCACTCTCTGCCACTCGGGAAAGAGTCTGAGGAGCATCTGAAGTTGATGAGAACGTTCCGTGATCATGTACTTAAAATTACTCCCACGTATCCTCCACAATTGGAGTTTGTCTAACTTTTACCTCAAGGTAAAAGAAAGTCTGAGAAATGTTTTACATCACAAGCCTACACTCCATTTGCGTTTCGTAATCAAGTAACTGATCCCTAGTAAAATGTGGGCCTTTGAGTCAGTAAGATGGGAATCATTGGAAGAATTTGAAATTTCAATTTCCAAAAAATATATCCATAGTGGGTGTTGTTGTTAGCCTTGTGCAAAGTAAGTTATATTGCTGGATTTACCCACTGTGCTCTGGTCCTGATGTGTAAGCCTGTCTCTGATCAGGCTTTCAGGCAACTTTACTTGAACAGGTAGAGAATTTTGTGGTAGGAACTGTTAGTTTTGGGTAGTATCTTGCATATACAGTGAACCCTCGTTTTAAAGCAAAGTGCGGTTTCCCATAGGAATGCATGGGGGAACCGTTCTGAAGCTTGGGGGGGGGGGGAGCCAAAACACAATGGGTTAAGTGTTCAAAACTCTTTATAAAGTAGTGAAAAATTCCAAAGTGCACTTTATGGAGAATTTTGAACAGAAAAAAATGGAGTTTTTTTAAAGCTTTTTTTCTGTCCTTCAGAACAGAAGAATTTGATTTTCAATGCATTCTTGTGGGAAACCGTGCTTTGTACCCTTTAGCGGCCAGCTGTGATGATGGTCTGACAGTCAGCTGTTTTTCCACCACCACCCTGGAAGTGCAGAACACAATTTTTAAGCTGCTGAATCACACCGAAAACACAACAAAAAAATTCAGGAAACAGTGGAAATGCTCCAAATACTCTCCCGCTTCTGTGGAAAGTGGCAGGGGGGTTCCCAAGCAGCCCCAAAAATGTTCACATCCTGGGGAAATCCAGTCCATATCACAATTTTTGTCCATGAAGCGGACCGTCATTTGCTATCAAGTTCTGTCCTTGAAGCAAGTTTTCCGGTAAGCAGGCCTCCGTAAAGTGGGGGTTCACTGTAGTTTCAAAGTGGTAGCTGTGTTAGACTGTACAAGCGTATCAGACTGCCAATAAAACAAAGACAGAAATGTTGTGGCACCATAAAGACTAACTGCTGTGTTTTAATGTTAGCTTTTGTGGATCAAGTCCACTTCGCCAGACAGAAGAGTGAGACTTCATGGCAATAATTTACCCATTGCTTCATGACCAGGTGGGGGCACAAAAGTACACAGTGGTTAGTTAGTATACAGTATTAGATACGGTTCTCTAAATCAAAGCAGTGTGGTTGATAGTTGTTTGTTTGTTCATGGAGTGCAATAGACGTTACAGGGTATTATTTGTCAAATCTTCACCTGTCTGGCTACTTTGATACTGAAATTCAACTTTTCACCTCTAGGTATGAAAGATGGTCAGAAATTAGTGTTCCATGGCGAAGGGGACCAAGAACCAGACCTGGAACCTGGTGATGTCATCGTTGTGTTAGATCAAAAGGACCACCCAGTGTTTCAGAGACGGGGCCATGACTTAATTATGAAAATGAAAATTGAGCTGACGGAGTCATTGTGTGGCTTCAAAAAAACTATTGATACTCTGGATGAAAGAGTCCTCGTAATAAGTTCCAAACCAGGTGGGCTTTACATCTACTTTGCCTTTAAAAAAAATAAAAAATAAGTAAACACAGACACAAATAAAGACACTTGGCAACTTAATATTTAAAAAGGAAAGTTTATATACAACATTCAAGCATGGTTTACCACTGGTTTTGGGCTGTGGGATTGGGTTTCACCTCCCAGAATCCATCACTATTGTTGGATAGTGGGCTGCAGTGTCTCAATGGTTAAGCAGCTTACCTTGTTAGCTGGAAGGCCAGCAAGTCAGCAGTTTGAGACCCGGGTACTGCATAACAGATTGAGCGCCCATCTCAGTCCCAGCTCTTGATGACATGAAAAGAGCCTCATTCGGGCGTTCCCTGAACAGTGTTTCTGCCGCAAAAATCCTTTCAACCCAGAATAATTTCTGACATGAAATTAGTATATTATCACTATTGTTGATGTCAGACAGTGCATAGGAGTGTGTTGTGTAATATGTTGGAGGGTGAAATCTCAGTACTCTGCTCGCCACTGATTTGAGGGCTGTATAGACAAGCTTTGAATTTAAGTGCTTTTAATTGCCTTCACTTCGCAGAAGGCACTTTTTATCACAGCTGTGATTTTTGTTCAGCAAGGAAGTAGCATTCACAGAAAGCTGGGCAAACAGGGCCCTGGTACCAGTTACTCGATTTAGTTATGCAATCCTTTTTTTTACACAGGTGAAGTAATAAAGCATGGAGATATCAAGTGCATCTTAAATGAAGGCATGCCGATTTACAAATCTCCAATGGAGAAAGGTTCCCTCATCATACAGTTCTTGGTAAGTGTGCTTTTGCTCTTTTAGCAAGGGCTGTGTTGGCAGGAGTGTTTGGATTTGCCGTTTATCTTTGTAGACTGTCTTGTTGAGCTACGCAGAAGCAGCCAGTTGTCTTTTAACACACACCCTGCTGCCCAGGAACAGCACCAAGGGGGGCAGGGGGGCGGGGAGCTCAGTTGCTTACTAGTGTTCTTCCGCTCTTTTCCATGCTTAGTTGCGGACGCTAGTTCTTCCAGACTGATTTATAGATTAGTGTTTCCCAACCTTTGTTTTTTTGTACTTCAGTTCCCAGAAGCCTAAGACAGTTCCCTGTAGACTATACTAAGTCAGTACTCTGCCCAGCAGCCCAATGGGAACGCTTCCTTCCTCCCGTTGCTGTGTTGGCACTTTGAGATAAATAAGTGGGTTTTGGGTTGCAGTTTGGGCACTCGGTCTCTAAAAGGTTCACCACCACTGTGATAGAGGCAGCTCTTCTAGTGCTACTTAAGTTATGTAACTTTCTCTTCAGACTTCATGGTCTAAGACAGGGGTTCCCAACCTACGGGCCATGGGCCGGACCGTGGCACCATTTCATCTGGCCCGTCACCCCTGCACCTGGAAGTGAAAGCATTTATGTCAGCTGTAAAATGTGGTCATAGGTGCATTTACGGCTGTCATAAATGCTTCCTGGGGGTGTGGTCAGGCCCACTCAGCTGTTTGGGGGGCGTGGCTACGCCCCTGGTGTCAAAAGGTTGGGAACCCCTGGTCTAAGAAGCCACTCCCGCCTGGGCTTTTCTCAGGCAAAACCTTCCTGCTTCATGGGCCGTGCCTCTTTCTGGCAGGTGGAGTTTCCAGGGCATCACTGGCTTTCCCAGGACAAGGTCCCTCTGCTCGAAGCTCTGCTTCCTCCGCGGGAAGAAGTCATGGTTACGGAAGATATGGATCAAGTCGATCTGGTTGAATTTGATCCCAGGGAGAGGAGTGCTTACCGCAATCACAGAGAGGTCTACGAGGAGGACGACGAAGGCCCCCGAACTGGAGTTCAGTGCCAGACGTCTTGATCGGAGAGGCAGTGGACTTTTTTAAGGTGACGGTTCCAAAAAGGAAAAAAAAACTACCTGTAAGGCTTCTCCCAAGCCTTCTTGTTGTGTTTTGCATAAACATGAGTTATTGCCTATTCATTTTTGTATTTATTTCATATTTAAGTGCTCTATGTAAAAGATCTGTGTAACTTAAGGCATAAGTATGTGTCAGCTTGATGAAATAAGCACTTCCAGTTCTAAGGACACACACCCATTGAAAGAAAAGTTGACTTTGTTGGGACAAGTTCCATATAACAGCAATGCCACTTTAGCATAAGGTGTTAAAGAATTCTAATGTTGTGCGGCTAAACCATTCTTCAAATAAAATACAAGGGCCATTCCTGTTACTGGTGCGCTTTGCATGTTCTAACTGTGTTCTAGGTTGATAACTAGTTTGAGATTTTTCACGGTTATTCTGTTCTCTGTCTCCTTGTAGGCTAGTCATATTTCATCTACTTCTGTAGAATTTGAAATTTCTTTAAGCTTGTTCATCCTTACTGACTTGCTATTTAGAAAGGAAGCATCACAGTATCTTTCTAACAACTGTCATTTATTTTTTGTGTTGACATAAACCAAGTCATATGAACTTTTATAAGTATACCGGATTTCATATTTGCACTCTTAACAAAAAAATAAGCTCGAATTACCAAATATTAGATATACACATTAGCAAAGCTATAGAACACGGTATCTAGAAAGCAACCAGCTGATAAAAAGATATTTAAATAGGGCAGTCATAAATATGGATTTCTTGGTCATCGCCGACTGAGACAATCTTTGAACCATTTCCGTTGTATTGTACTCCCCACACCTGCGAAAGCAGACAAGTATCTCATGAAATTTGTGACAACAGGAAGAAGTTTGTTGTTGTGCAACTAAAGGCGCCAAGTGCAAAACTTTAATAACCTGGTCTTGATGGTCAAAGAAGGTGTGGGCGCAGGTCCTTGAAGGCACATCCCAAACTTTCACGGTTTTGTCTGATGAACTATAAACACACAAGCAGCATTAATAGTTTAGATTAATCCACATGTGCTGCAACTCTCTAATGATGCCTATAGTCTTGATAGGCTGCAGTTTGGTTTGTAGTCCTTGCACAGCAGTATGCTATTTTATCCCCATTCAGAGGCTATACATTCACATCATTAACTCTGCTATCAATTCCTGGCTGGAGGGCATCACCTAGGTCTGTGATGGCCAACCTTGGCATTCCAGGTGTTCTTGGACTTCAGTTCCCAGAAGCCCAAGTTTCTGTGAATTGAAGTCCAAGAGAACACCTGGAAAGCCCAGGTTTGCCATAGTGTGACAGCCAGAGGGGTGGGTGTATCACCACCACTGGGGTTCTGTGCAGTCATGGATTCAGGACTGCTGATTACACCACAACAAAACACTTTGTCTGATTCTTAACAGTATTTTGGCCCCTCTCCCAAAGCACATCCCAATAGAAGAAGTATAGTAAAGGGTAAAGGTGTCCCTTGCTCGAAAGCCAGTCGTACCGACTCTAGGGGTCAGTGCTGATCTGTTTCAAAGCCAAAGGCTCAGCGCTGTCTGCTTCTGCAGAGGTTTCCATGTGGTCAGTGACCTTAATTTATCATCAGACTATTGCTGGACATTCATTTGTTATAGCCATAGTTTAAAGCAGTGGTTTCCAACCTACGGCCCATGGGCCTGATCTGGCCTGTGTCACCATTTCATGTCCCCTCCCCCAACCCCTCCAAGGGCATTTGAGAAACAAAATTTATGCCCCTTTGAAGCTATTGGGGGGAAATGGCCACCCACATCGTGCAGCCAGGGCAAAATGGCCATCCAGGCCTCAAAGGTGACAGAGAGCGTGTGACCCAGCCCCTGGCTTGAAAGGGTTGGGAACCCCTGGTTTAAAGTTAAGAGAATGATTTCACACTGGGAAGTCTCTTTGGAAAGAAGAGGCTGAGTCCAAGGGCCCAGTTTGGCAACTACACAAACCATCCTCCCTGCGCCCCACATGAAAGAACAGTCATGCTTATCAACCACACTTAACAGCAGACAAGGATTGACAAAGACAAGACGGTTAACAAATCCGGAAGATAACATTCGCCATACCTGGAAACAAAATGCGTGTCGTCAGGACAAAATGCTACATTCAATACCCAGGACGCATGGCCGCTCAGCGTGCCTGCCAAGTTCGCGTGCTGTCTGTAAAATTCAAAACAGGCTGTGGCTTAGAAGAAGAAACGCTTCACGGCAGCAGTCTTCAAAATCCAAAGGTTTTTTTCAGGAAAACCTTCAGCAAAGAGAGAACATCTGGCAAAGGTTCAGAGAACAAAGCCAAAACTATTACAAGGCTTGAGCAATAATAATTGTGTCAGAAATTATCTCAGGTTGTGAGGATTTTTGCTGGAGAAATTCTGCTCAGGGGATGATGCCCGAATGAGGCTCCTTTCATGTCCCCAAGATCTTTCCCCACCGAAGTGGTCCCTATTGATCTACTTGCTATTCCTTGCTTTCAAACTGCTAGGTTGACACGGAGATGGGAGCGCAATCCATCATGCAGTGCCCGGGTCTCAAACTACCGACTTACCCGCCTTCCAGCTAACAATACAAGCTTCTTAACCACTGAACCACAGCCCCTAATGTTACACTTTAAAGAGAAAGGGGAGCAATTCTACCACTTGAGAAAGCAGAAATATATTTTTTAAAAACCGCACACTGCGCAGACCAATAAAGGAAATGCTGCCTCATCTGGCATGGTGGGTAAGTGTCAAGTCCTCCACAGTGAGGAGCTGTTGAGTTTTGCCATCATGATCCACTTGTGTTTCCCCCCCCTAAGAAAGGATTTCCACTCACACGTCGTAAATTTTGATATAGCCGTCATCTGAAGCCGTGACCAGCAGTTGCGAGTCTGGCGAAAATGTCAAGGAGCGGATGGGCATCGCATGGCCTGAAAAGCAAGAGAAAGGCTGGTTTTATCTAGAGCCTCCTCAAATATTGGTATTTTTGAACCACAATCGGTCATACCCCAGGCAACGGCAACCTCGTGTTGCAGGCTAATCTTTCTCATGCTAGGTCATGAACTATGGAATGAATTCACTCAAAGGTGGCTTTGTTTCAGCAGTTTCTGCTGGTTAGTTGTTACCAGGGAGGGCAGGAAAAACTGACTCCTCTAAGACTGGGATGGTGGATGTAACCAAACCCCTGTTAAGGGGAGAAGGGGGAATACATACAGGTCCACAAAAAAGAAACATGAAGTACCTTTACTCACCTTCCAACGTGTGAAGAAGTTTTCCAGTTGCAATATCGAAGATATTGATAATACCATCTATGGCTCCACTGGCTAAATATTTTCCATCTGGGCTCTGCAAAAGACCAGATGTGAGCACTGTGATGACTGCTACATTCATAAAGCTGTGATGGCGAACCTTGGCACTCCAGGTGTTCTTGGACTTCAATCCCCAGAAGCCCAAGCACCCTGTGAATCCACATGAATGTGTTTACTGCGATTCATCTGGTCCACGCTTACCTCATCACTCCCAGAAGCAAAACGCACGCGTACAGTTAAGGCTCTTCCAGGTTAACCCTTCCTCCATACGGTCACGTGTTACTTCCGCTTCTGGGAGCAATGAGGGCAGAGTGGGCCGGATGAATCGCAGTAAACCCATTCGTGTGGATTCACAGGGTGCTTGGGTTTCTGGGAATTGAAGTCCAAGAACATCTGGAGTGCCAAGGTTCGCCATCACGGCTCTATGCTGGGAGTGGGGGAGAGTCGAGTAAAAAGGAAGTACAGGATTCTTACATAGGCAATACTTAAAATGAATTTGCCTCTAGTGTCCAGAGAATACTCCTTTTTCCCAGTCTCGACACCAAAAATGTTGACTTTCCCGATGTGGCTTCCTGTAGCGAGATATTGGGAATCGGGCGAAAATGCCAGAGACCAAGCATCAACTGGTTGAAGAGAAAAGGGGGGGAAAGTTAATTAGGTCTCTAACATCATTAAGTACACACCTATTGTTGCACCGTGGAATTAGAGCAGAAAGGAGTGGAAGGTTTTAAACACAATTCTTTGAAGAAAACAATTGCTGGTAGATTATTCTCATTTAGATACAGATGGATCAGAACCATCTCATAAATTATTCTCAAATGTTTCATTCATTTTAGCTAAAGGTCGCCCTTACTCAAAAGCCAGCCGTATCTGAATCTAGGGTTCAGTGCTCTTACTATTCATAGCCAAAGAGCCAGTGCTGTCTGTGTCTGGAAATGTGGCAGGCATGACTAGACACCGGAGTGCACGGGACGCTGTTTACCTTCCCACCAAAGTGGTCCCTATTTATCTACTTGCAATTTCTTGCTTTCGAGCTGCCAGCTTGGCAGGAGCTAGGACAGAGACGGCAGCTCACTCCATGGTGCAGCACTTGGGAATCAAACTCGGACCTTCCAGTCAGCGAGTTCAGCACCTTAACCACTTGAGCCACTGCAGTCCCCACTCTTCTTAGCGGGCTTTACTTTAGTGAGAAAGCAGATAAGGGGATAGATTGGAATTCGGTTGTCTTGTCCCATTGATGGAAGGACTTCCCTCTCCCCGTAGGCTAAGATCTCAAAGTCTGGAGGCTTGGGGGGGGGGGGGAGATTTCAAAGCCCTCTGGAGCAGATTTTCAGGTTTGCTCGTACAACTTTCTGCCTGTAAAAAGCCTTAATTAGCCTGACTGAGATCTGAGCAAAAGAAAAGCCAACGTTGCATAGCACGCCATTAATAAAGAATGGATCTGAGTACTTCACCTGGCCCAGCGTCGATTGACTTGATTTGTTTGCCTGTGTCCAAATCCCAAATTCGTATGTGAGCATCTAAAGAACTGGATGCAGCAACGGTCCCCGAGTGGCTAATGTCCACTGAAACCACACCCAGCTGATGGCCTTCTAACGTCCACTTGAGGTCTAGCTTTTCCTCATTCCTGTGAATGGGGCGGGAAAGTCACATTATACGGCAGGTTTTCCCAACACCACACATTCTGCCATAACTCAAATTCCTCACCCTCCTCCAGTTTAAAAATAACTTTGCTTTCCATAATCTATTGCTCACCCTGGATGCCTCAGGGATTAAAAGGTCAAAGTTCAATCCATGACATCGCCACACGGTACTGGCAACATCCCCCTCCTGCCTAAAGACCCCCAGAGGATCAGCTGCCGTTATTTCCATTACTTAGTCGTAAATGTGACTCAATGAGCAAGAACATAGTCGTCAGCAAGGCAATGAAAAACAAACTTTAGCAAGGCTTCTGTGTCGAAGCATGGGCTAGAAACCAATCAAGTACCTGAACCAAAGTGCCTGTAACATGTATGCGTTTGAACAGCAAGTACTGAGCTCTGCCAAACAAGTACAGTGGACCCTCGATTAACGACACGTTCGAATAGCATCATTTCCGCATAACGACGCGTCGTCACTCACCACGTGACTATCCGCATGGCGAAAAACCGTCGTGCGGATTAACATTTTTTTAATGTTGTTGTGCAGACAATGACAGCTTTTTGCCGCTAGATGGCGCAGCTGCCATTGAAAACCGCACAACGACGTTTCCCCTATAGCGATGCTACTTGGACAACCAAGTAGCATCGTTATTCGAGGGTCTACTGTACTGCAAAAATAATCCCCAAATCCTTTACTACAAGCCAGCTGGAGTTGGACCAATGTTGCAGCCATCGCTTTCTTAGGATTAGTTAGTGAACTGATACTAGTTTATATGTTGCTTTTCCCTTTTTTAAAAAGCCAGTTTACCAACAGCAACTTGGAAACTCACCACTTCCAGACTTTCACAAGGTCATCCAAAGAGCCTGAGATTACCGTCTCCGAGCCGTCATTTCTGTTTCTCCCCCAAGCAACTGACCAGATGGCATCGTCATGAGCTAAGAAAGAGGGGGGGGAGGGGAGAGAGAGTCACTGACACAACATGTGTGCACATCTGTCCCAAAGTAAACCCAACTGGGCACACTGGAGTTTTAATCCTAAATCTGCCTGGCTGGAAGGCTGGCAAGTCGGCAGTTCGAGACCTAGGTACTGCATGATGGACTGAGCACCCGTCTGTCCCAGCTCTTGGGGACATGAAAGGAACCTCATTCGGGCGTCTCCTGAGCAGAGTTTCTCCCGCAAAAATCCTTTCAACCCAGAATAATTTCTGACAAAAAATTATTACTATTACTGCACTAGTTTTTCAACATTCGAGGGATTTGAGCAAGTTCCTAGCCCACTTTCCCTGCAGAAAATGATCGGGATCACAAGGATTATACAGTAAACCCCTACTTACGAAAAAAGTCCATTCCGTTGGCTTTTGCTTAAATCGTTTTTTTATGTAACTCGAAGCAAACCCATAGGAAAAATTATTTTTTAAGTAACTCGAAGCAAACCCATAGGAAAAATGAATTTTTATGTAAATCGAAGTAAACCCATAGGGAAATGAATTTTTTTACGTAACTCGAATCAAACCCATAGGAAAAATAATCTTTATGTAACTCAAAGCAAACCCATAGGAAATCTTGTAAATCGGGACATGGTTTTAGCACAAAACCATTATGTAAGTCGAATTTTATGTAACTTGAGGCATATGTAAGTCAGGGTTTTACTGTACATTCTGCTTAAATATTAGTTTGGCTGCTTATCAGGACACAAACCATTTTTAGGAAGAGTCAGAATTTCCCTTTATTTCTCCCAATTGAGGATAAGGAACAGCCTATCAAGATTATGCTAATCTTCAGCAAAAGAAGTGATCTTGTATTTCACATCAGAAATCAAGACA
Organism: Bradypodion pumilum; assembly: GCA_035047305.1. Classification (NCBI taxonomy): domain Eukaryota; kingdom Metazoa; phylum Chordata; class Lepidosauria; order Squamata; family Chamaeleonidae; genus Bradypodion; species Bradypodion pumilum. The sequence goes on along the minus strand of JAWDJD010000012.1, from coordinate 25,153,439 downwards.
AGTCATAACTATACATTTGATTACATTTTACCCTGTGCTTTGTTCTGATATTTTCTGTCTATTTTCAATCGTTCCAGAAATCAAAACAACCAGAAAGTTTATTTCAGTCACATTGGAATTCTTAAAAGTTCTCTCTCAAATCCATAAGAACAGCCTTGCTGGAACAGGCCACAGCCCATCCAGTCCAGCATTCTGTCTCACACAGTGGCTCACCATTTCCTTCAGGGTATTCCCAAGCAGATGCCTTCACTTGTTTAGGATTCCCTGGAAATAAATGGCATTGAGAGATATCCTGCCTATCTCTCCAACCCGGAGGTTGTCCTTAGGTATCCATAATTATAGCCATTGATACCCTTGTCCATGAACTTGTCTAATCCTTTCTTAAAGCTATCGAGACTGACAAATGTCACCACTTCTTCTGGCAGGGAGTTCCATAGACCAGTGATCCTCTGGGTGAAAAAGTACTTTCTCTTATTTGTTTGAGAACTAGTACTCAAAAGTTTCATGGAGTGTCCCCTAGTTCTAGTGTTGTGCGATAGGGAAAAAGGTTTTTCCTTATCTACTTTGTCCACACCGTGCATGATTTTATAAACTTCAATCAGGTCACCTCTCTTCTGCCCATGTATTCTAGCACTGTATTTTTACTGCATGACAACAGATGCTGTGAAACAGCAGACTCACCTTGTTCTTGCTTGAAGAGAATACTGTACTGAAAAGAAAAGTATATAGAACATGACCATCTTTGTTATAAAGCAACACAAGTAAAAAAAGGGGGGAAAAGATTGTCTTTGCATACTTACCTGAGTAGTCATGGCTTCATTCAAACTGAGTAGGTATAGAAATGGTCTGGTGAGAAAAAAGAGATATTAGGTTTAGGCATTGTAAAAGGGAAAGGTGTTCTCAATTAACATGAACTAAAATCAAACAGTACACTCAACAACAATGCATGTAAGGGAAAGGGTGGGAAAAAGAAACATAAAAACCTGTTTCCATTAAAACTTAAAACCTATTTTAACATTCCCTGTTATGCCTTAAAGTTAAATTGCTCTTAATGTTAAATTGGGATGTTAAATTGCTCTTGCTAATATTAAAGCAGGGTTTTAACAATTAAAGGAAAGCAAGCCTAGGAGGTAAAAGGAAGGAACTACAAAGCTGGAAGACTCTGGCTCAAACTTCACCTCTGCCAGGAGTCGCCTGAAATAAATCATAACCTCAAAATGCTCCTCTAGGAGCCTATTACAGGGACAATAAAACTATTAGCTGCTTTTAACAAAATCATTGTAATATTTACTGAATTAACGTAAGTAAAGCAGTCAGTATTAATGCAGGGGTAGGGAAGCCAGTGCCTTGTTAGAGGTCTTGGGCTGCAACTCCATGGGCAGTTTGTCACTCTCCTTTGAAAAGAGTCTCTATTAAAATGATGAGGGGAAAGGTGGAGAAGGCCTGGTGAGGGGGAGAGGGAGGGAGACCACCTCAGCCCCACCCCTGCTTACTCAGAAATGGTCCCATTGGATTCAATGGGGCACAAAGGAGAACCAAACACACACACACCCCAAGGCTGGACACCTTAATGGGGGCAGAGAGGGAACGTCTTCACCTCCCTGTCGCCTGAAAACTCTTTAAAAGCAACTGGTTTATAAGTTTCTTTAAACATAAATGAAACAGCCAGAGGTTTTGAAGGAAAAAGAGATTTTATCAGCAAGATCAATTACAACATAATACATGCATATGTGGTGCTTGGTTCCATATAGATCCAAGAACCACTATTAACAATTCAACCAGACTTATATTTTATCTTGACATTACATACTCGTGTAGAATGTTCGAAAACATACAGTCATGCAAGTCTGCTCCTCTTCCATCAGCGATGGCAAACCTTTTGGAGACCGAGTGCCCAAACTCAACAGGCTGCTTCCGTGCCACAGGGGGGGGGGGTAAACTCTGTGCTGGTGGGGGAGGGAGGAAGCTCTCCCATTGGGCTGGTGGGCAGAGGGGCGGGCCATAAAAACTTGTGTATTTATTAAGTTTATTTATTTAATTTATTAATGAGTTACATTTATTAAATTAAAAGGGGGAAAGGAGTGTTCCGTGTTTCCTTCCTCACTTTTTTCTACCTCCCCTGTCCGTCTCTGGACACAACACCCCCCACCCCATCACCAGGTTGCCATGGAGACCCGGCCTAAGGCTTGGCTTCCGTTGGGGCAGAGAGGCGGTCCCACCCCTCCCCACCCCCAATTCTGCCCCTGCCCCATGTTAACCCAACACACACACTTTCCTCCGCCCACCCCCCTTCCTTACCGGCCCGACAAATCTCAATTTCTGCCACCCCACGCCTTCCCGCCTCGCACTTCCGGCGCCTTCTGATGACGCGCACACGCCCTCGGAGCACAGAGAGCGGAGGAGCAGAGCGCCCGCTCGGAGCACGCCTTACCATAGAGGCGACACGGGCCGGAAGAGCCAGCGGGCGGGAATAGTGAAACTTCGGCCATAGCCCTCTGGTGCCACCTGGTGGAGAGGAGGGAAGTCGCAGGCGGTCAAGTACTGCATTGGTTTGGGTAAAGAAGAGATGAATTAAGGCTAACTCACGTTAGATGAAGCTAAAGTACTTTGGACGTCAAATGAGAAGGGAGGACTCACTTGAGAAGGCCTTGATGCTGGGAAAGGTGGAGGGCAAGAGAAGAAGGGGGCGTCCAAGGATGAGATGGATAGATGGTATTGTGGACACAATGGGCACAGAGATGGGCAGGCTGAGGAGGGTGGTGGAGGACAGAGGAGGTGCCTGGAGGAAAATGGTCCATGGGGTCGCAAAGGGTCGGAATTGACTGTGCGACTGAACAACAACAACAAATAAAGGTATTGCCTTCCTCCTGCATTTGTTTTACAATTTGAATATAGATCACACGGCTAATTTTCTTTATTAACCTGATAACGGATTTCATCCCTCAACTATGGGGTGTTTATATTATTATTATTATTATTATTATTATTATTATTATTATTATTATTATTATTATTATTATTATTATTATTATTATTATTATTATTATTATTATTATTATTATTGGGGGTTGGAGGCAGTGATGTGCTGCAATTTTTTTACTATCCCCACCCTGGGTGTGGCTAACTCTGTGGGCCACGGCCACCTGGGATAGGGAGGTGGGCATGGCCAACCAAGTGGGTGTGGCCTGGAGGAATTTCCGTTACCGGTGCCCGCGCACCTGTGGGCACCGGGAGCAGCCCATCACTGGTTGGAGGAATGTACCTTCTCATAACTTTTTTTGGCACATGTTAGCCCTTAGAAAATATACGTGCAAACATTTTGTTCTGCTTTTGTCATCCTATTGCTTCTGTCTACACAGCTTTAACGCAAATTGATTTGCAGAATGCGATTTCCACCATTGAGTCACATGTAGTTAATGTTCCACACACACCCCTCCCTCCCAGCAATGGATAATAAATTACATTGCTGCTGTAGGTTAGTTACAACGTAACTGAGTTACACTGCTACTGAAACTGGTTCAGACATCTCTCCTATTTGCAAAATAACTGTAGCATGGCTTGCTACTTCTATCCAGTCTTCTTCTTTGTGTCCTGATCCCAACCCTGGACTGCCAAAATGAAGCCACTCTCTTGGCTTTGTCGTTGACCAAACTAAAGTCCTCATTGGTGCATGTCTCTAGCAGCAATTGGCAGACCAACAAATGGGCTCCACTCTGTGTGTCTCTCTCCACATTCACACCGTGTGTTGTTGTCCGCCAACAGTCGCCACTTGAGCAAGTCGGCCTTGCCTTCAACCACTCCAACCCTCGGGGTCCTCCAAAAGATGTAAGGGAGGTTGAGATCTTCAGCCATATCCTCCTTATTCATAGCATTAAAGTTATTCCAGGTAATGGACTGCCACCTTTATTACACTGTGTTTAAATTTATTTTTACATTACCTGAATGCCTTGGGTGGAATCAAACTCCCAACACAGATAGACAGGCAGAGAGACAGATAAATAGGGATATCTAGTTATAAAGTTACAAAAACACTCCTGGCTTCTTGAAGCAGTTTGTAACTGCATATATTGTAATCAAGTGCTTTATTATGAACACAAGGAGAGAAGAGGGTGGAAAATGGCGAAATTACATAAGGCTCTTAGGATCTAATCATGCGCTGAGCATATATATATTAGAATATATTAGAATAAGCTACTCAAATGGCAAAAATCTGGAGTTGTTCTGAAGAAAATATGTGTGCATGGACAGATTAAACTGCAAGCCCATGAATATGGCTTACCTTGTTACAGTTATTCATGCCCTAGTTCAGTGATGGCCAACTTTGGCACTCCAGATGTTCTTGAACTTCAATTCCCAGAAGCTCCTGATCAGCAGGAGTGCTGACTTGGGCTTCTGGGAATTGACGTCCAAGATGACCTGGAGTGCCAAGGTTCACCATCACGGGGCCTAGTTCGATTACTACTATGCATTTTACACCGGGCTGACCCCTACCCCTGCTCACTAGCATCAGCAAACACTTGAAGGAACACAAGAGCAAAACCAAATTAAAAGATGGAGGAAGGAGCTCACTGGTCAAGGAACATCATTAAAGGAGGATGTGGCTGAGGAACTCAACCTCCCTGATGTCACTTGGAGGACCCTGAATAGGGTTGTAGTGTCTAAATGCAAGACCAACATGCTCAAGTAGGGGCTGCTGGTGGACAACGACATGTTATGTGAATGTGGAGAGATACAGAATCCGACTCATTTACTGGTCTGCCGATGACTTGAAGGAGGTCTTAAGTTTGGCCAACAACAAAGCCAAGAAAGTGGCTTTATTTCGGCAGTCCAGGGTTTGATCGGGACACGAAAGAAGCAGCAGCAGCAACTAGAGGAGAATGTGCCATCCAAAGTGCTGTTTGGAGCAAAGCATTCATCATTGTCGTCCATCGTCATCTGAATAATTATATTGAATTATTAGCCCATTAGCTCCATCTCTATTTTTTTTTCTTAAGAAAAAGAAGGTTTCTAACACACAATGAGCAATGGTTTGAGTAGACGTTTGTGCACCAAGCGAGGAAAAGTGATTTTTCTCCCCTCCCATTTCTACTAATGGGGCTGCATGTTTTATGCCCAGCAAGTCAAGTCAAAACCTAACAAAGCCTCTCCTCTCATTTGCTAGTCTCAGTAATTCCTGAACATTCGATTTTATGTCTTCTACCCCAGGCCACATGAAGGATCCAGCCATCCGTTGTTGCCCAACACTTGGGTTCTTTTTGCCTGCGGGAAACTTCCGCCTGTCAAAAACCATTGCGCATCGTTGTCTTTTGTGATGTGCTGTCTGACAGCGATGGCCTGTTTCTACATCTTTCATGAAGTCGATCATCTCTCCACGCTCTGGAGAGCTAGGCTTCATGTCAGCCCTGGCGGAGGTTCAACCAGGGTTTCCAAGACAGAGAAGCTTTCTTATCAAATCATTTCAGCCCTAGAACCCATCAAGTTGGGACAGAGAAGAGAGAACGCCCCTGAGCCCACACAGAATACCTTCAGTTGTTGACTTGGTTGACTGAAGGACTGATTTGGTGGGCTATCAGAAAATGCACGTGTCTAGCCACATTATCCTGCTATGGTAAATAGAGTAGACCAGTGCTGGCCAGCCTTGGCACTCCAGATGTTCTTGGACTTCAATTCCCAGAAGCCCTGATCAACAGAAGGGCTGACTTGGGTGTCTGGTAATTGAAGTCCAAGAACACCTGGAGTGCCAAGGTTGGCCATCACTGGAGTAGACCCTACTGCTAGAAACTCAACACTGAGTGTCAGGTGGCATTTAACTAACCTGACCACCCTGAGGACTAATGGCTTGGGTGCCGAAGTCCACAGGGAAGGGTGATGGTCCCCAAGTGGATTGAATTCCACTTAAATCCATCTTGATGGAGGGCAGCAGCTTCATTGATACTGGCCTGGGGCTGATGAGGACTCGGTGTGCCAAAAGGGCTCAGGACCAAACAGGGACTCACATAACTGGACCAGTGGTACTATGGGTGTCATGCTGCAATGGAGAAAGCCAATGGAAGGCCACTGGATTACATTCTCAGGACAGTCTTCATGGCTGATCACCATGATGATCGCCAATATTCAGAAGAAGAAGATATAGATGTAGATGATGAAGATATGGAATATGAATAAAGTTAATCCACTGATGCCTTTCAATAGGTTTGGTCAACTTTCTGCGTGGCTGATTCCCTTCCTCCTTCTGGAAGTCGGATCTTTCCTAATGTGCCATAATTAAAATAATTGGCTCATGTGGTTTCGAATTCAGATGGGAAGATCAGCTGACCTTTCATGGACAAAGCTTGGAACCCCAAACTGCTTGGCCTTTGATCTGGGTTTCTCCCCCTACTTTCTTCTTTTTCATTCTCTCGTCTTTTTTCAACCAGAGGTGCCTAGTTTTCAAGCTACCCTCTGTAGGTGGACATAGAGGCTGGTGTAACAACGCAAAGCTGTTAAAATGCCAATCAAATGTGTTTTTAATTTTTTGATCATCTGCATTTTCACCGGCCCATCAGATAATTAAGGTGCTCCATGAGGGATGCTAAGGCAATCTGTTAACCTCCCAGCCCTGGAACAGATCAATACCTGACCTTCCTTTCCCCCTGCCAGTAAGAAGGTCTATCTAATTTTAACCTCAATCTATTTTCTATTTGATTCAGAATATGGGTCGGTATCCTGTGTCATAGCTGTACAATCCCAATGGGAATGACATCACCGGTGGCATCGGATCGCTACTAGTCAAAGAGATGCGATCTCAATTTCAGGATATGCAACGACACTTCATCTCATTGTGCGTGAGTAGCACACAATCCAAAACTGAAGCAGGAAGTCTTTAATTCTCAGGAATCGGCCTCTGCCATTGGCATCATCCTTTCTATGCTGATGGAGCTCTGGAAGCTGTGGTGGAGGCAAAGCGCTTTTTCCTTCTTTCGTGTCCAGATCAGACTTTGATGTGTCAAAATGAAGCCACCATCTTGGCTTTGTCTTTGGCCAAACTTAGCTCCTCATCGGTGCATGTTTCTTGAGGGTACGCAAGAGCAAAACCAAATTAAAATATGGTGGAAGGAACTCAATGGGCAAGGAACATCATTAAAGGAGTATATGGTTGAGGAACTCAACCTTTCTTATGTCACTTGGAGGACCCTGGCAGTAATTGGCAGACCAGTAAATGAGCCGGATTCTGTATCTCTCCACATTCACACAATGTGTTGTTGTCCACCAGCAGGTTGAACATGTTGGCCTTACATTTAGGGACCCTCAGCCTATTCAGGGTCCTCCAAGTGACATGAGAATGGTCAAGTCCCTCAGCCATATCCTTCTTGTCCAGTGAGCTCCTTCCTACATCTTCTAATTTTGTTTTGCTCTTGCGTACCTTCAAGAAAGTTTGTTCTTGTTATAAAACTCTTCTTGGATCTGAGTTGGTGAACTTGAGGCTCATATCCATTCAGAGGGCATCGAGGGTCCTTCTCTTGCTTAGTTCTCTCTGTGTCCACTGCTACTTCTCTCCTTATTTTAGGTGGAGCCATACCAACAGGAGGATATATTTTTCTCAACTGGGGATTGAAGCATCCTGTCACTATGAGCATTGGTACTACAGACTACTAGAAAGATTAAGGTCTTAGATCAGAGATTCTCAACCTGTGGCCAGATGCAGCCTGCAGCGCCATTTCATCTGACCACCACCACCACCTCCACCACACCTGGAAGTACCATGTGGTGGAGGAAGGGCAAAATGGCCATCCTGCTCCCAAAGCTGTCTGAGGGAGCATGACCTTTAAAAAGGTTGAGACCTCCTCTCTTAGATCAAATCAAGTCTGGGCTCTTTCTAGAAGCAAACATGACTAAACTGAGGCTATTGTTCTTTGGGCACATTGTTCTGCACTCTGTGATGGCAGAGAACTGACCTGCCCTTCCTTTGTATGGCCACCATTCTAGTATTTGGAAGGAGGAGAGGCAGGATCTGTTCTCAATTATGCCAGATGCTAAACATGTAATGATGCAAACCAACGCAAAAAGACGCAAACCGAAAGATGCAAACAACCCATCCAAGGCTTTTAATTTTTAAAAAGCCTAGATGAGAGGGCAACGGCTATGATATTTTTCACAACTGCTTTGATACATCACTGTTCTCAAAAAGCAATGATTTATTTCTTCAAAGTGTCGTTGATTCCAAGAAAAAAAATATATTTCCCCCTTTTCACGGATGAAGAGGAATTTTTAAAAAATTCTTCTTGTTTTTGGATGAGAGAACAAGACAAGCGAGGATTTATGCCTCTCAGGCTAAGGCCTTTAATTCTGGGAACAGTTGTTCAATGTGCCTTTCCCTCTGCTAGATACGCCAGACGATGTTTTAAGCCGCATGCTGCTAGCCCATTAATATCATCGCGCTCTTGAGTCAGTTCCAATCACAACAAGAGAACAACAGTCTTGAACCAGAATTCCTTTGACCCATGTAAAGACAGGGCCCTGGAAAATAATTCATTAAAGTAGACAAAACAAAGAAAAAGACTCTTAAGATGTTTTGCTCCAAGCCTGGAGTACTTTTGACGTCTGTGCAGACTGGGAAAACAAATCCATTAAGAAGTAAGAGCAAGCAGCATCGAGAGAAGTCCTCAAATGCCCTGGAGTAATTGTCACGATATCAGCGGGTCAAGAGAGGCCTACTCTAACCACTCAACTATGCTACTCTGCTTCTCCCAGCATGGGCGACTCAGGAGAGCCGATTTGGAGCAAGCTGGGGTAATCTTCCTATCCTGGCAACCTCCTAATGCCTTTGTTTGACCTGACAAAGCAGTGCTTCCAGGAAATTTCACAAATACAACGTCAATCCTGCAAGGTAAGATGGCCAAGACACACACACAAACACCCATAAAATAAACAGTCTCCTGGTCAAGGCCAGGATTGCATTTAGGTGCCACGAACCCTCTTCAGCCAAAATGCCCCGCGAAAGAGAGGAACTAATGTTGTTAAAGATGGTAAAAGGCAAACAACAACAATTTTGCTACTGGGAATAACACATGTAATTTACATGATGTCGAATGTGCCGATTCCAAATCTGAACTCAGGATTTGCCTCTCACGTAGTTATAGGCATGCTATAGCTGTTCAAATGGTATTGGGTAATGTATTTTTTACATTTGGGAACATTATAACAGTTGCAGCTACCACTATGCCTGCTGCTGCCTCAGCTGAATCATGTCCCCTGGTGACATGCATGTCCCAGCAGTGGCTGGGCATGTCTGAGCAAGTCAGTGAGCTGAGGTCAGAAATAGGTATATATAGTGAGATGGACCAATAAGATGGTTTCTCTAGTGCGAAACCATCATATTGGATAGTACAGCTAGGCCATAGTGAGTCTGTTTTGAGCTAAAGATGAGTAGGTGCAGCTGTGTTAATAAACCAGACAATTTTTGCTGCATTTGTGGCAAATATACCCGATGTGATCAATGCAAGAACCTAACCAAGAGGGTGATTCCTAGGCAGAAACGGACTTCAGATTTAGATTCAATACAGTTGATTTAGTATAGGACACATGGATTAGCCCCAAAAATGAGCCCCAAAAAGGGGTTATGGCTTATACTTGGGGGATAATAATAATAATAATAATAATAATAATAATAATAATAATAATAATAATAATAATAATAATAATAATAATAATAATAATAATAATAATAATAATAATAATAATAATAATAATAATAATAATAATAATAATAATAATAATAATAATAATAATAATAATAAAAGTTTTTATTTCTATCCCACTTTCCTGGCACAGGTGCCACTCAAAGCGGCCTACAACATATAGAAATGCAATATCACAAATATAATTACACAGTTACAGAAAAACACATTACAAATTAACAATTGCAAGTAAAAAAGTCCTATATTAAATTACAGAAAATACAAGCCCCATACTGCACCCCCTCCAACGGTACCACCTTGAAGATCGGCAAACTTTCAGATCACGAGGCTTATACTTGGGAGATCACGAGGATCCCAAGAGCACCGTGGATTGAGACACGCCAACAATTTAATTAATTTTACCATATTTTCATGTATTTTGATTATTGAACCTTACTAGCAGATGCAGCATTTCTCACCCTCAGCTGATACTCAGGTCAATCTATTTCCCTGGGTTTTCAGTTCAAAATTAGGTACCTCGTCTTATAATTGGGTTGGCTTATACTCGAGTATATACGAGTACCTTTTTGTGATGCAGTGATCAGAGGCAGAATCAAAACAGAACAAGCACACAAGAAAACAACAAAAAGCTAACTGAACTACTTAGTGTTAATGTTCTAGCATAGCTTCAGCAAACTTTCAGAGCATACACAAAGTTCATCACAGCATAGCAAAACAGGAAGGGAGCATGGTATGTCCAAAGATATAACTCAGCTCCTCAAGTAACTTCTGACCCCGATTTCATACAATGAGCTTCACCTTCTGGTCCCTTTGAGATGATTTTCCAATCAGTCTTCAAGTTCTCCTCCGCCAGCGCATCTTCTCAAAGACAAGAGCAGTTTCTGACCCCTCAACTCATCCTATGTGCAACGGACCAGAGAGCAGGCTACCTTCATGGTAGCCTAACAGCAGGTGGTATCTCTTTTTCTATCATCAACTAACATCTTCAGCTGGCTCCTTCCAGGTGCTAACTACTAAACCCAAACTCAGTAGAAGAATACTAGAAGCCAGGCTCTGCCAGTTTTCCAATCTTTTGACAGTTATATGCTAATCTCCCCAGTTCTCCAGTGGACAAAACTCACCCATAGGTCTAAATGATCTAAATTATGATTCAGCTTTGAGCTATTGCAAAACCACTGAGGCTTTTCTGTCTTGGTTTGGGCTGGCATACAATTTGGGATGAGGCGAGGAGACCATTTTGCACAAGTGTCGGCTCCGTAGCCCCACCCTTTTTGGCTTGACACACACACCATTGCGCTCTGCACACCCCATCCTTTGTTAATTGAACTGACATGCAACAACCGTCAGAAATATTAACAGGGTATTCAGATTGGCTGCGATGAAGTCAAAACAGGACTTCCAGCGAAACGGGAACTAAAAGCCGAAGGAAAACACATTGGCCGTGAAACCAGTTCCAAAATCCATACTTGGTTCATTTGTTTTGTGCCGGGTTAGAAGACCCGAGGAGTTTGCAAGCTTTGGAGAGCACAGAACTTTTCTCCTGGCAAGATGTTGTACGTCAAGGAGGGAATATGGAAGATGAAGCTGAGATCTGGTCTTAAGGCTGTGTTGTTTGTCTTGTGGCTTGAGATGTGACTCAACCCAATGAGTAAGTATATATACTAGTGAAGTCGTAATAGAGGAGTAGCTGCTGAAGTTGCAGGTGATCCATGTGGTCCTGAGAAGTTTCTGAGAAGTTGGTTGATCTGTACCAGTTGAATTAGTACAAGTAGTCTTCGCTGCCACATGATGTGGGTCTTTTGCAGAGCAAGTGGGTCTTGGTTGCCCCTTCAAAGCCAAGCTGAATGAAACTACCTGTACAGTAAAAACCCTACTTACAAAAAAAGAGGTCCATTCCATAGGCTTTTGCTTAACTTGAAACAAACCCATAGGAAAAATAATCTTTATGTAACTCAAAGCAAAACCATAGGAAATCTTGTATATTGGGACATGGTTTTAGCACAAAATCATTATGTCAGTCGAATTTTATGTAACTCGAGGCATATGTAAGTCAGGGTTTTACTGTAGCCAGGTTTTGAGTGATCACAGGGACAGCCTGAAATGCTATAGCTGACAAGGGAGAGAACTGTAATTTCCCCCCACCTAAGTTGGACAAAGTGGTGCCTATTTATCTCCTTGCAATTTCTTGCTTTCAAACTGCTAGGTTGGCAGGAGCTGGGACAAAGATGGAAGCTCATTCTGTCCTGCAGTACTTGGGAACCGAACTGCTCACTTTCCGCCTCCCAGTCAGCGCCTTAGGCACTTGAGCCACTGCAGTCCCCTTTTTAAGTTGGACAGAGTGGGTTCCTGCCCTCAGTCCAACCTTCTGCCAACCTAGCAGTTCGAAAGCCAGAAATTGCAAGTAGGTACCACTTCAACGAGAAAGGTAACAGCATTCCGTGCACTCTGGCATCTAGTCCTGCCTGCCACTTGATCACAGAAACGTCTGCAGATGCAGACAGCACTGACTCTTTGGCTGTCAACGGAGATGGGCACCGAACCCTAGAGTCGGACTCGACTGGCTTTCAAGCAAGGGTGGCCTTTAAGTTGTCATGAGGGTTATCACTGACCTGGAAAGAAGAGAGATCACCTGGGTCTCGAAAGTCCTGGTGTCACAACCTGGTGAGCCCTATATGTGCTATTCTTAATAATAATAATAATAATAATAATAATAATAATAATAATAATAATAATAATAATAATAATAATAATAATAATAATAATAATAATAATAATAATAATAATAATAATAATAATAATAATAATAATAATAATAATAGAGGAAAAATATGAAAAGGGTGAAAAGTGTTTGGTTTCTTTAAATGGTTGATATACAACAGGATTTCTCAACCTTTCAAAGCCGAGGGCTGGGTCGCACTCCTTCAGACATCTTCGGAGGCCGGACGGTCATTTTGCCCTTCCTCCATGCCATGGTACTTCCGGGTGTGGTGGAGGCGGTGCCCCCCCCCTGGAATGGCTCTGCAGGCCACATCTGGCCCACAGGCCGCAGGTTGAGACTCCTCGATATACAAGATCCAGAACCAGAGTTTGTGAAAGGGATATGACAATAGGAGAGGTAGGACATCCACCTTCCCTCTCCCCCCTCCTCCCTCCACAACCTTCCAGTCAATTTTTGGCAAGTCTCAAGACAGACCAAGGGAGGCAGTAAATTAGGTTGAAACACGTAGGGTGCCATTTATCTTCTGTGGGCAGCTGGGAGAAGCAGGTGGTGGCCTTTTCTCATCAAAGAGCCATTCTGGAAATATCAGGGGATCACAGAGCCTGCCTTGGGAGGGGAAGCAAGAGTCGCTGTAGCTGGGAATGATCCAGCCCAAAAAAGATGGTTGTGAGGGTCACCTTTGGATTTGTCTCTTGGTGGTTTATTGTCCGGTTTCAGTTAGAGGAGAGTTTTGTTAAGCCACTGCTCTAGCAAAGCTAGTCTTGGCCAGGTTATCCTGCTATGGTTGTAGAGTTGACCCGACTGCCACCGACTCAACACCGATCCACCAGGCAGTGGGTAACTAACCTACGGCCTTGGGTGCCGAAATCCACAGGGAAAGGTGATGGTCCCCAAGTGGATTAAAGTTTGATTATTATTTTTTTGTTGCACAAGAACAAACTAATGTTATGCAAGCTAACATTCCAGCGTCCACGAATTCACGTCAACATCAACTAGAGCAGGGGTTCCCAACCTTTTCAAGCCGGGGTCCGGGTCATGCTCTCTCAGTCAGCTTTGTGGGCCAGACAGCCATTTTGCCCTGCCTGTATGATGGGGGTGGCATTTTGTTTCTCGAATGCCCTTGGACGGGTGCGGGGCCCACATAAAATGGCACCGTGGGCCGGATCCAGCCCACAGGCCTTAGGTTGGGAACCCCTGAACTAGAGAAAGGGTTAGGAAAGGATCGCCTTAGGATCTTGTGGGATTTTACAGATCCAAGCTGGCCGACACCTGGAGGGTAATACACCAGGCATAGCAAAATTAAAGTCTGGATCATTGACATGGCAATTCTAGAAGATGCCAGAGTTGAAGATAAAGACTGGGGGAAATAAGAAGATATCTGGCAATAGAGAGAACTCAGTTATGGATGAAATGCAATTCAGCACTGGGAGAAATGCCATAGTTTCATAAAATATTGCAACCAACTGTTAAACTCTGAATTAATAGCATATGAGCCGCAAAAGATGGCGATATTGGGAACAGCCTTCATACTGCACTGGTCTTTAATAAGATATTTCACTTTTCCATTCAACCTTGTATCTGTTATATAATACCAGTCAGTTTTTTAAAAAAACCACAATATTGCTCGTTTTGACGGTATTGTGTTGGTCGGAAAGCTCACTTTTTAAAAAAAATAAGTCATCCTAAACTGGATATCCACCCCCTGGCTTTGTTAGAAGACAGCACGGATGACTCTTCAGGAACTGTGGAAACGGTGGAGAAACCCAACGGTGCCCCGAATGCAAAAACCTAATGATGCAGTGACATTTTAATGAGGCTCTAATAGACAATACCGAGGGGAGAGTGTGGAAATGTCTTTCCTTCCACACCCGTCGGCTCATATTTCACCCATTGTCATGCCGAGAGACCTGCTGTCAATTTAATTTGGCAGCCAAATTTACAACCCCACACTCGCCTTCCAGATGTAGAATTTATTTGTGTCACCGGGGCCATTTATTATATTTTTGGGAGGGGGGTGGGACCCATCTAGGGAGCTCACAGGACTGTTTGCTTCCAAACGTGCCCACCCCCCACCCCAACGCACAAGCCCAGGCACAAACACACACTCACACACACAGCGGTTGTCTTTGGCAACTCCACCCTCATAACGGTTCAGTCAATAAACACGGGGGTCCTCGGGCCTCATTATTGGCCACTGATTTGGATGGATGGTTGTATGGCCGTGAGCTCCATCTGTACATATATGACTCCCCTTTGTCTTCGGGACACTTTTGGAAAGATGGATGTGACCCATCTGCAGAAGGGGGATAAAAGATGGCCTTGAGGAGAAGGGGTGGTTGGGGGGGGGAGTGGATTCAGGTAGAAAGAAAAATGGGAGAAGCTGCTTGACCGAGGGGGGTTTCTGGCAAGCGGGACATCAGTAGAGAAAACCAGAAGAACCCTTGACCAAAGATGTTGACAGCTTGCTTCAAAAGAAATCTGTCACTTCCAGCAGTGGGCACAGAAGCAGATGAACCTTTCAGTTTTTTCTGTTTCAATTATTAAAAGTAGATCATTTCTTATGTCCTTCCTAACAAGCAGGAAGGCAGTTTTATCCATCCATCCACCCATCCATCCACCCAACCACCCATCCATCCACCCATCCATCCACCCATCCACCCACCCAACCACCCATCCATCCATCCACCTACCTACCATCCCATACGTTGCCTCTGATCGGGTTACTGCTTGCCCAAACATTTTAGATGTTGGTCACCTTCTTGCTATTAAAATTCCACTCAAGCTTCCACCTGGGGAGAAGCTTCAGCTAGGACCTCTGAGGAACCACCAGAAGGCTGAAGTTCCTCGCTTCCACCACTCCTGCTGCCTGTAGAAACAGTTTCCTCCTTGTGTTTACGTCCGCATGGCCAATAGTCCATGGTTGCGTTCTTCTGCTTATGGATCTGGGGCTGTTTTGGGAAAACTACCTTCAGACATCACGAACCCCTATTTGCCCCCCAGACAGATTTTACCGTGAAGATCTAAAGGAGGAGGACAACCTTCTCACTTGCTCTGTTCGCGCCCTGAGATGTGTGTGGTGTTAACTGGACATGTTCAAACCTCCGCTCTAAACCGGATGAAGGCCCACGTCCGTCTCCCGTTCGTTATTGCCAATTTCTATTAATTGCTCCCTTCGCTTCCCAGCCATCATCTCCATCATCTCCGCTCATCCTCTGACTTTCCAGAGATGTCCTGTTTAATTAACGGAGGTTTCCCAGTCACAAAACTGGGCGGGTTTTTCCTCCCTCCTTTTCTTTTCAGGTTCTGCATGAGCAAAGGCCAGCTTTTATGAGAGCCAACGGGGTGGGGCAGAGGGACATTCTGTTTAATTATGGCCAACGAAGGGCTTGCCGTTAGTCATGGACTCGTGGTTCTATCATCAGAGCCTGGCTATGCAATGCTTGAGTGATAATTCACCTATTCTTTGTGGAATGTGGTCCTCTGACCTCCAGACACTCTCCGGCAGCCTTTCCATCTGTTACTTGTGATGTTCCAGAAAAGGGTGAAAACCGGATTTGGCCATAAAACAGTTGCAATCTTGAGACAAAAAGGCAGTTTTGGGTTGTTGTTTTTGATAGGGCCTGGTGTGGGCAGCAGAAGACGCAGCTTTGAATAGACCCGAGGTATCTTTGTCTTGGGTTTAGTTCACTGGTTGATGGGACGCTATCCCAATCTCTCTCACTGTGTCTTAATCTTGTGAGAACTGGTGTATTTCTTTACATCAACTTGCGGCCTGCGGGCCAGATGCGGCACACAGCACCATTCCATGGGGAGGCACCACCTCAACCACACCAGGAAGTGCCATGTGGTGGAGGAAGGGCAAAATGGCTGTCCGGCCCCCGTATCTGTCTGAGGGAGCATGACCCAATGGCCCCCGGCTTTAAAAGGTCGATAAATTCTGCCTTATATCGACATTTCTAATAACTGCACTGGAATTTTAAAGGCCCAGAACTGGGAGAAAGGTGGGGTATAAATCGTGTTTTTTTTCTCCATGTCAGAGATTACTCTGGGTTGAAAGGATTTTTGCAGGGGTCGCCTGAATGAGGCTCCTTTCATGCCCCCCGTCGTGCAGCTCTCGGGAATCGAACCCATCTTCCCAGTCTCTAAGCCTAAATGAAATCCTGGGGCCGCTGCTGGGCTTTGCTAATCTGAGCTGATCTTTGTTTGTTGGGCTGATGTAGCTTACTTTGCTTTAATGTGCGCTTTAGATATGTGGAGGTTTAAAAATATATAGTTTACATATTATTTTTTTACAAGTTTCTTAGAGAGCCCATTTGGGGGTCGTTCAGACAAATGCAATTTTTTAAATATGAATACCCCAAAATGGCTATTTTGGGACATGCAGTTGCACTAGAGCAGGGGTTCCCAACCTTTTCAAGCCAGGGACTGGCTCATGCTCTCTCAGTCAGGTTTGAGGGCCAGATGGTCATTTTGCCTTGCCTGCACGATGGGGGTGGCCATTTTGTCCCAACAGCTCAAAGGGGCAGTGGTTTTGTTTCTCGAATGCCCTTGGAGGGGGGTACATGAAATGGTGCTGCAGGCCAGATCCAGCCCACAGGCCTTAGGTTGGGAACCCCTGCACTAGAGCTTCATAGGCCTGTGATGGCGAACCTTGGTACTCCATCTGTTCTTGGACATCAATTCCCAGAAGCCCAAGCCTCTGTGAATCCACACAAATGGGTTTACTGAGTGTGCTGTGCATGTCAAACGAGTTGTGATGATGGAGCTTGGGGACATTTACCCAAACTTGCCGACAACAGTTCTATGAAGAAATAGATACCTAAATACTTCCATAGGTTTGTTGTATGTGCTTTCACTTTTTATGGCAGGAACAAATGTTCTTAAGGGTACGCAAGAACAAAAGCAAACTAGAAGGTGGAGGAAGGAGCTCACTGGACAAGGAATGACATTGAAAAAGAATATAGTTGAGGAACTCAACCTCCCCAACTTCACTTGGAGGGCCCTGAATAGGCTGAGAGTCAGAGTCCCTAAATGCAAGATCCATATGCTCTAGTGCGCTGGCAACAATACACTGCGTGAATGTGGAAAGATACAGAATCCGGTCCATTTACTGCTCTGCCGATTACTGCCAGAAACATGCACCGATGAAGATCTAATTTTTGCCAAGAAAGTAGCTTCATTTTGGTAGTCCAGTGTTGACCAAGACACGAGTGGTGGAGGAGGAGGAGGAGGAAACTAAACCCACAGAATTGTAATGTACCCATAATCTTTCTTTCTTTATCCGTGTCAGATGCACCGCCAGCATATAATAACATACAAAGCTAAAATTAGCACACCTTAAAACCAAAATAGAATTACAGTAAAAAAAAATCTATTTACGGGGGAAAGTCCATTCCGTAAGCTTTTGCTTGCATCGTTTTTTGTAACTTGAAGCAAACCCATAGGAAAAAGAATCTTTATGTAACTCAAAGCAGACCCATAAGAAAGCGTGTAAATTAGAACATGGTTTTAGCACAAAATCGTTATGTAAGTCGAATTTTATGTAACGCGAGACATATGTAAGCTGGGGTTTTACCGTCAAAAGGGCTAGATGCCATCTACCCACTCCAACAGCATTGTGTACCCACAACAGTATGTTTCGAATGTGCACCCTTTTAAGAACCCCTGGATTTGGTTGCATCCTTGCAAGGCTGTCCCCGTGTGCCAAGGGCTGCTAGCCTCAGGCGGCAAAATCCCTCTGGAGGCCAGCTGGACCTTTCCCCTCCACTTTGAAAGCCGCCCTAGTTGGCTGCCCTCGAAAGCATCTTTCAGCCCCAGTGGTCCAGGAATGGGGCAGTGGGGTGGGTGGAGAGGCCAAAAGGTCCCATCTTCTCTCCAACGACACATGCACGCACACACACCCATCATCCTCACAGTTCCAATAATTTTGGGTTATTGCCAGGGCTGGCCTCTCCCAGCTGTAAAGCGAGGGACAGTTGGGGAAGGAGGGAGGGGGGTATATATATATATATGGGGGGGGGCAGATATCATCATTTCGGAAGAGACCCCAGGCGGTAAGCTTTGAATGGCCAGAGAAGGGAATGATGGATGGTTTGGCTGATGTTGGAAATGATGGAGGGAAAAGGAGGGGGTTTGGGATGATGGATGGATGGATGGATGGATGGATGGGGGGGGCAGAGAGGAGAGACCGGGCAGATGGATGGATGGATAGATGGGTGGGGAGGAGAGCGAGAGGGAGAGGGAGAGGGAGGGAAGGCGAAGGAGGTCTCTTTTTGCAAACTCACAAGGTGCGCGCACAGAAGAGGCGAGAGCGCAGCGCCTGCTCGACTGCCTGCCTGCCTTCCTCCTCTTCTTCTTCCTCCTCGCCTGACCACTTCTCGCTCGCCTCCTCCGGATCGCAGCCCCCCCCTCTCTCTCTCCCCCCTCTCTCCCTCCTCCCAGCCATGCCCAACTTCGCCGGCACTTGGAAGATGAAGAGCAGCGAGCATTTCGACGAACTCCTCAAAGCTCTGGGTAAGGAAGGCGCAAAAGCTTCGGGGATGGCGAAGACGGGAGGGAGGTTCGGAGATGAGCTTTGGGGAGATCCGGCGGGCGTTTTGTGTGTGTGTGTGTGTTTCTAATGTAGTTCAGAGGCTCTTGCTTGACGGCCGGCAAGTCAGCACTTCGAGACCCGAGTGCTGCGGTCGCGGAGTGCGCTCCTCCTCTCCTGCCCCAGCTCCGGCCAACCTCACAGGGCGAAAGCAAGAACTTGCCAGTCGAGAACTCGGTGCCGCTTTGGCGGGAAAGGTCGCGGGAGGTAGTAGTCATGCCTGCCACATGACCACGGAAACGTCTGCAGACGGACGCAGACAGCGCCGAGTCTTTTAGCTGTAAAATGGAGATGAGCACCGCACCCTAGAGTTGGATACGTCTGGCTTTGCCTTAAAGTGGGGCTGCTTTGCCTGCTCAAGGCGCTAGGCAGCATGGAGGGCTGGAGAGAGAATCCGGGGATCCCTACCCACCCACCCATCTCCGCTACTGAGCGCCTGGAGCGCCTTCCCATTGATTCCGGGTACCATGTGCAGCATCGGATGGTGCTAAGCTAAAGGCGCTCAAGGCGGAGATGATGGGGACCCCCCCTGTGTCCAACAAGGGCCCCGATCCAAGCGCCAAGGGCTGGGGAAGTGGAGAGCAGGTGGCCAGCTCTCTTCTTCTGGGGAAAGGAATGTCCTCCAAGGGATTCCAGGCGGCTTACTCTCAGGTAAAGGCACCAAACGCTGCCTTGAACCACAAATGGATGCAGTCCAGTGGAGTGGACTCTTCTCCTCCTCTCTTGTCCAGATCAAACTTTGAGCTGCCCAAATGAAGCCACCTTCTTGGGCTTTGTCGTTGGCCAAAATTACATCCTGATGTTTCCGGTACCGAACCAGCTTCTGTATCTCCACATTCACACAGTGTGTTGCTGTCCACCAACTGCCCCATTGAGCCTGCTGGTCTTACAAAAGCAAGACATTGCAAGTAGATAAATAGGGACCATACCTTCCGTGCGCTCCGGTGTCTAGTCATGCCTGCCACATGACCATGGAAACGTCTGCAGAAGCAAACAGCGGCTTTGAAACAGAGATGAGCACTGAACCCTAGAGTCGGATACGACTAGTTTTCGAGCAAGGGAAACCTTACCTTCAAGACTGTCTGTTCGTGCCATAAAGCGCTTCTTGGATCTGACTTGAGGCTCATCTCCATATGAGAGGATGTCGAGAG
Organism: Bradypodion pumilum; assembly: GCA_035047305.1. Taxonomy (NCBI): domain Eukaryota; kingdom Metazoa; phylum Chordata; class Lepidosauria; order Squamata; family Chamaeleonidae; genus Bradypodion; species Bradypodion pumilum. The sequence continues at coordinate 25,133,303 of JAWDJD010000012.1, read as the reverse complement.
GGTCCTTCTCTTGCTTAGTTCTCTCGGCGTCCGCTGCTACTTCTCTCCTAATCTTAGGTGGAGATTCTGTCTTCTGGACAACCTTTTCAGGCTTTTCTAGCAAGCATATTATGTAGTAAACAAAACAAAATTTAAAAGACAAAAAAAAAAACATCGTGGCATCTTAAAGACTAACTCCTGTATTTAAATGTTAGCTTTTGTGGATCAAGTCCGCTTGAGACTTCACGGCATTAATTTATATATCTCAGGTACAGAGGTACACAAGGGTCGGTAGGTATAACAGATAGGTTTGCAAACCAATATGGCCTTTTCTTTTTGTCTTATTTATTCTCTTCTTCACTAGGTAGAGAAGAGACATTTTGACCTCTCCTTTTTTCCTAGGACGGTGCAGCTAAATCCCTCTAACATAGCATGAACATGGCCAACTAGACTAGCGTTATTATTAGTATTATTATTATTTTACAAAACATACATTCCATTTTTCAATTTTTAAAATAAATTCTCCCATGCTAAAAGGGTAAGTGCAAAGGAATAGCTGGGTTTAGATTTTTCAATACATCCGTCTACTTTAATTACATTTCCTTAGAAAATTAAGCTTGGCAAACCCATAGTAGACCAACTCCTAGCTTGACTTTGCAAACCTCATTTTGAAAGCATCTAGCTGAGATTTTTTTCCCCCTTTTTAATTTTAAAGCACTTTTAATTTTCCTGCATCCTCCGTGGATATCTGGTCTTGCCTGAGAAAGGCCAGAAGAAATCCATTTATTTATGAAAATATATATTTTTAGAGGTCTTCTAGAAATATCACCTTGCTTTTGGAGCTTCTAAAGGGAAGATGGATTTCTCTCCTCTTTGGATGGCAAAAACCAGTTAAACCTGAACTGTCTCCCAGTTTAGCTTTGGAGGAATCAAAATTACTAATTTAGCCTCCCCTAATCGCAACAAGAGTTTTCGAACCGGAAACCATGGGGGGGTTCCTGTCTATTTGAAAGAATGAAAAGATCAATGAAGTAATACTCATTATTGGCCATCTGTCTCAATCTGGAGACCCTTCCGCCCAGAATCTAAAATAGGTTAAATAGGCGCCACTGATCATTTTCACCTTTCCTTGTCTGCCTTTGTCCAGGAGTCAACGCCATGTTGAGGAAAGTGGCCGTGGCGGCCGCCTCGAAGCCGCACGTCGAGATCCGCCAAGACGGGGACCAGTTCTACATCAAAACCTCCACCACGGTCCGCACCACGGAGATCAACTTCAAAGTCGGGGAGAGCTTTGAGGAAGAGACGGTGGATGGCCGGAAATGCAGGGTAAGAAAATGGCTGGTTGTTCAGATGGTAGAAAGGTTTCCTGCTCCGCAAGCCATGGGATCCATGGCTTCTCAATCGGAGATACTCAACGACTTATGCTCTAGGACTTTTCTTATGGGGAGGGCTTCCTAAATTATTCTGAAAGTCCAGTGTAGCAGATTCTCTTAGTCTCTGGAAGAGAAGGGACTTTAGTGTGTTGAAGCTGAATCAAAGACCTGAATGTAGAGTTTCTCCCAACGTAAACCTGCTTCACCTTCTCCTATCTTCTTCTTCCATGTCTAGGCCAGACGCGAAACGGCCAAAATGAAGGCACCTTTGGGTGAGTTCATTCTGCGGTTCCTCTCGCCTGACCTGGCGTGAGAAAGATTAGCCGCCAACACAAGGTTGCCATTACCGACGCCCGATTGTGGTTCAAAAAATACCACAATCTTCGAGGAGACTCATACTGGCGTATGCCAATAAACCCACTGGATCAATGGGATTTATATATGTGCTGGCTCACCATTCAGCATCTGATTCAATGGGTCTACTTGAGCTTGTTGAGGCTGTTGCAAGACCCTTGACAGACTAACAAGAGCAATTTGATATATATGTTTCCAAGAGACTGCTAGCCTCAGAGTTTGACAAATTAGGTGGGCACAGGCCAAAATTAGCTGTAACTTTATTGATCTATGGACTAATTTTACTACTCAAGGGCTTGGGAAAGATGGGTTCGATTCCCGAGAGCTGCACAATGGGGGGACATGAAAGGAGCCTCATTCAGGCATCCCTTGCAAAAATCCTTTCAACCCAGAGTAATCTCTGACACGGAAACGAACGACACCTTAACTCTTGAGCAAAAACGCTCCTTTTTAAGCACCCTCCATTTAACTTCTGCATCTTGATGTATTTCTTTTTTTAAAATATTTTTAAATTTTTCAATAACATGCAACATGTAACATATAACCCTCCACCCACCAACACGCAATGTTGATGTATTTCAAGTATCCCCATTTTAAACTTCTGTTCCCTTTGCAACAGCAAGTCTTGGACTGTAATAAAGATTTGAAAATTTGCACCAAATTTAAATTTATTTATTTTTTTGTTAAGGTCCCACAAGACTTTATTGGTTCAGTAAAACTTTACAAAGGCAAAGAAATAGCTCCTTGCACATCTGTAAGAATCCAAAACAGATGGGCGGACAAACAAAACAGCTCCACTGTTCCAAACGCCACGTGGAGACTATTAGGGCCAGCTCTGGCGTGATAAACCTCCACCCATAATGAGTAGCAGCCGCCGTCCGATGACTCTGAGGCCATCGCACAAGTGTTGGCCGTGCCCCAGTAATTCTGAAAATACCGAGATTCTTTAAGTTCAGCCGAAAATAGAACGGCACGATCGCAGAAAGCCTGTAGCGGAAATGGCTGGCTGGACAGATTAAGTCAACGCGTTTCTTCCTTAGTCTGAGATCTAAGCCGTTTGGGTCTGATTCGGAGCTTGGGAACAATGGCGGTGAAAATATAATTACCCGAATCTGGTATTTTAACCTCTGAAATGTGATTATTTTTCCCTCCTGAGTTCCACTCAGATGTTTCTTATGTAGAGGAGTGAGTCCACCAGTTGGCTTTGGAGGTATTGATTTTTCTCTGCATGGATTCTAGACTGAATTGAGGCCATTGTCTGGATTGCTTGGGGGAAATCTTCCTGATATACCGCATTGAATGTGCTTCGCTTTTCGTCTCTTGGGATCAGAGCAATATGGCGTTAACTAAAGTTGGGTTTTACCATTGGAAATTTAGAAATCTGGATGCGATTGTCCCAGATTTTTTATCCTAGTCCTTACTCCGCCCAACACGCCATTCCCCAATGAAGTGTGACAATAGGACGCCTCACCACCACCCCCAGTTTTGTCAACTCAGCTCCATCCATCACGTCCTTGTCGCCTCTTGTTTGTGTATTAAACATCCTCCTTCTTCCCATCTGGCAGTTTGGATCTTCTGTGTTGAGAAATATTTTTTAAAAAAATAATATTTGACGAAGGCAGTCACAGATGGATCTTGGCCCTCAAAAGGTCTATTTGTTACTGTTCTTCTCCCTATTCCAGCGTTCATGTGGCGCAATTTTGCCTGGCTCTCAAAACCATAATAAACCAGCATTTAAGCAATTTCGTAACAACATAAAGTGTGCTACGAGGAAGACCTTGGAGGTCAATGCTTACTATCCAATAAGTGGACCTAAGATCTAGGTTAGTGATGGTGAACCTTGGCACTCCAGGTGTTCTTAAACTTCAATTCCCAGAAGCCCAAGTCTCTGTGAATCCACACGAATGGGTTTACAGGCACTCCAGGTGTTTTTGGACTTCAATTCCCGGAATCCCAAGTCTCTGTGAATCCACACGAATGGGTTTACAGGCACTTCAGGTGTTTTTGGACTTCAATTCCCAGAATCCCAAGTCTCTGTGAATCCATACGAATGGGTTTACAGGCACTCCAGGTGTTTTTGGACTTCAATTCCCACTAAACCCATTCGTGTGGATTCACAGAGACTTGGGCTCCTGGGAATTGAAGTTCAAGAACACCTGGAGTGCCAAGGTTCACCATCACTGACCTAGATCTTAGGTCCACTTAGTTTCCAGGGATTTCAATTCCCAGTAAACCCATCCGTGTGGATTCAGAGACTTGGGCTTCTGGGCATTGAAGTCCAAGAACACTTGGAGTGCCAAGGTTGGCCATCCATCATGTATCTAGGTGGACTAAAGGTCTATATATGCTTACCCAGAAATACATCCCACCAAATCAGTCCACGAGTACAGGAGCAAATGGATACAAATTTAATTCAGCCAAAAAGGCTAAACCAAACTAACTCTAAATCCTTAGATGTAAAACAACTGGATCTTAATAAATCCTTAACAATGAGACCATCATCTAAAAATCCATACACACATGGGCTTCTTAGGATTGCTTATGGGAACTGCACATGGGAATCAAACCTGGTGGATCATGGCCATTCATCTTTTATCATGTCCGGATCAAACTTTGGACTGCCAAAATGAAGCCACTTTCTTGGCTTCGTCGTTGGCCAAAATTAAACCTTCATCAGTATATGTTTCTGGTAGCAGACCAGTAAGCGAGTCGGAAGCTGCATTTCTCCACAATCTCTCAGTGTGTTGTTGTCTGCCAACAGCCCCCACTTGAGCATGTTGGCCTTGCATTTAGGGACTCTGACCCTCAGCCTATTCAGGGTCCTCCAAGTGATGTTGGGGAGGTAGAATTCCTCGGCTCCATCCTCCGTTAATGCCTTTATCTTATATCCCCCAAACTCCTATTAGGGTTGCTAGAAGTCCCTATTTATCGACTTGCAATTTCTTGCTTTCGAATTGCTAGGTTGGCATGAGCTGGGACAGAGACAGGCACTCAAACCGTCATGCCATACTCATGCCATAACAACTACGCCAGGGCGTACTCCAACTCTGCATAATTACTAATGGCTTGATTTTTTGATAGCTTTACTTAGAAGTAAATGCTTCTGATTTCGACACCACCGATAAGCACATACTGGCTTTGTAGAGCTGGCCATGGGTCTTATTCGCTTCACTCTCCTCGCGCAAATCGCTTTCTTTCTTTTGGCCCAGTGGCCGTTAGTACGGAAATCGGATTAGGATTTGCATCCATTGCAACGGATCTGGAATGCAATGAAGGAGGAACCTAGCTGAAAATAGCAGAGTTGAGACAGTTATTCTGGGCTGGGTTGGCTTTCGATCCTAAAGCCTCAAGCAATTTTACCTCTCGAGAAGAGACATTTGTTTGTAGATTTCGAATCGTGCTTCGCTTGGACTCCAATTCCCAGAAGCCTAAGTCAGTACATTGGCTGATCGATCTTTGTCTGATCTCCTGTGTGTTGTTGTTATTTATTATCTGTTTGTTCACTGCCCAAATGGGTGGCATAGAAATAAAATGAATGAATGAATGAATGAATGAATGACTTAGGCTTCTGGGACTTAAAGACTAAACACCAAAGTTTGGGCAACACTGCTCTGTATGCACAGTAAACCCATCCGTGTGGATTCACAGAGCACTGTTTCCCAACCATTAGTCCCTGGACTTCAATTCCCAGAAGCCTAAGTCAGACGCCAATTATTTTATTTTAGTTCAGTTTGTGACGTATTTGTCAGTTGTTTGTTTGGTTTGTTGCTATTTGTTATGTTTGTTCAATGCCCGCCCAAAGTGGGATAACACCCAAATGGGCAGTATAGAAATACAATCAATCAATCACTTAGGCTTCTGGAAATTGAAGTCTAAAAACCAAAGGTTGGGAAGCGCTGCTCTGTATGTGCAGTAAACCCATTTATGTGGCTTCACAGAACACTGTTTCCCAACCTTCAGAAGCCTAAGTCAGTACATTGGCTGATCAGTGCATTGGGGGAAATTGACTTAGGCTTGTGGGAACTGAAATCCAAAAGCCAAAGGTTGGGAAGCCTTGCTGTAAAGCATCTATTTTATTTGGAAAGCAACATCTCCTTTTAAACCAGTGGTTGAGGTTTTTGGTCCCTTGAACATCAGTCCGCAGCCCGGCAAAGGGCAAAGTTGACTTGGCCACAACGTAGGGTGTTCTCTGAATGGTTAGTGTTATGCCACCAACCCAGCATAGAAAAACAAAGCATTGCTTGTGGTGTTCCCCCACAACCACCACAAATGGCCAGCAGTGCAACCGGTCTGCCAACTGATGTCTCAGAGCATCCAAGAAGCAGTTTCTCTGCCTTGATCTTCCAGATGTTGCTGGACTTAGAACCTCCAGCTACCATGGCCTGAGGATCCTGGAAGTTCAAATCCTAAACTTTTACAAGTCCAAAAGCTAAGAATGATTTATCTGGAACTGAAGGCAGACTGTGGGTCTTTCCCTTTGCAAGAACCAGAATTCAATTTTTACTGGAACTGATGTGATGCGACATGGCACTCAGCACATTTTTTGTGCCCCCCCCCCACCCCAAAGCCTTGATTGGATATTTCTGTAATCAAGTGAAGGCGATTTGTTCAAAAAGATCAGCAGCATTTCCTGAAAGCAGATTATCACGGTCTTATTCTGTACAAGGGCTAGCTGTTTGAAAGCAAAAAAAATTTGCAAGTAGATCAAGAGGTGCCACTTTGGCGGGAAAGGTAACGGCATTCCAGCGTTTAGTCATGCCTGCCACATGACCATGGAGACGTCTGCCAATGCCAACAGCCTGGGTTCTTTGGCTGTAAATGGAGACGAGACTAGAGTTGGACATGAGTGGCTTTCGAGCAAGGGAAGCTAATTGATTTTACCACCCTGATGTGCTAAATTTGATTTCTGCCTCGTTTCGCTCTTTCAGCATCTGGGGCTGTTAAGCTTCCATGAATACAATTAACAAATCTAATTATGTGTCCCCCACCCCAACCCCCACCCCGGTTCCTCTTGGGGACTATTTTGCTTGGCAGAGTTTAGCCACCTGGGAGAACGAAAACAAGATCTACTGCAAGCAAACTCTTCTGAACGGAGAAGGGCCCAAAACATACTGGACACGGGAGCTGGCGGGAGACGAGCTAATCCTGGTAAGGATCCGCATAAGCTTTCGGGCGACCCAAAAAACATGAGGATAAAATGCTCTGGGATGTGGGCAGCGCATTTTTGCCTTATTTCCCACGACACGAATACAACCCTTTCCCTTACTGTGCAGTTTACAAGCTGGTGAGCACATATGCACACGAGAATCGAGCATGTTAAAAATCGCCGATGACTGGAAGGTTGGCACGTCGGCAGCTCGAGACCTGAGTGCTGCATGATGGAGTGAGCTCCTGTCGTCCGTCCTGGCTCCTGCCAACCTAACAGTTCAAAAAGCAAGAAATTGCAAGTAGATGAATAGGTACCGCTTCAGTGGGAAAGGTGACAGCCTTCCGCGCTAGCCAGGCCTGCTACGTGACCACGGAAACGTCGGCAGACGTTTGATATTAAGTAGAGATGAGCACTGCACCCGAGCGTCAGACATGACTGGCTTTCGGTGGAATTAGGCCGAAGAGGACGCTGACAGGCTTTGAAAAATTAAGTGAGGATCACTGTAGGGGAAAGCCTTTAAGACAGGGGTTCTCAACCTTTTAAACCCGAGGGCCGGGTCACGCTCTCTCAGATAGCTTCTGGAGCCGGATGGTCATTTTGCCCTTCCTCCACCACATGGCACTTCCTGGTGTGGTGGAGGCGGTAGGGGGCCACATGAAATGGTGCCACGGGCTGCATCCGGCCCACGGGCCGCAGGTTGAGAATCCCTGCTTCAAGAAATGGCATCTACACAGCACAAAAGATAAATTAATAATGCAATCAATCTGGAGCTAAAATGCAAAGCAAAAATTCTCGTCCAAATGAACCTCACGTGGTTTTCTGCTGTTTAATTTCCCTTTTCTCTCTCTGTCTCTCTCTCTCTCTCCAGACTTTTGGTGCAGACGATGTCGTATGTACAAGAATTTATGTAAGAGAGTGACCAATGCCCGCCTCTGTCACATGGATTCAGAGAAGAACGGATTAAGTGGCAGATGTTGTGAAAAACCCTGTATAGTAAACATCGTCTGTTGTCTTTAAGGGGCGGCTTCGTACGTGATCGTACATTGTCATCTTGAATCCCAGTTGACCAGCCCCAGACCATGGGCGTCTTGCTTTGAATACAAACCTCAGTCCCACTAGAATTGTGTGCATGTGCGTGCGTGCGTGTGCGTCTTCTCTTCCTTTACACACCTTGTTTACTTTGTATTTTGTAGTTCCAAATCTGTATGATTCTGAGCAGCCATTAAATTTATTGGATCTAATTCCCCAATGCTTTTCAAACAAGTTTCTGGCTTTTTTTTCCCTTTTGAACTTAGAAGAGCAGGGCAACACACACACACACATGTGCAGGTAGACAGTATGACACGGTGGTTAGAGCAGTGTTTCCCAACCTTTGGCCCATGGACTTTAAATTCCCCAAAGCATTGATCAGCCAAGGTACTGACTTAGGCTTGTCTAAGAACCAAAGGTTGGGAAACATTGGCCTAAAGTTGGGACGGTGAACTTTGGCACTCCAGGTGTTCTTGGACTCCAATTCCCAGAAGCCCAAATCTCTGTGAATCCACACGAATGGCTTTACTACCTTGGCACTCCAGGTGTTCTTAGACTCCAATTCCCAGAAGCCCAAGTCTCTGTGAATCCACACGAATGGATTTACAAGCACTCCAAGTGTTCTTGGACTTCAATTCCCAGAAGCCCAAGTCCCTGTAAATCCACACAAATGGCTTTACTACCATGGCACTCCAGGTGTTCTTGGACTTCAATTCCCAGAAGCCCAAGTCTCTGTGAATCCACACGAATGGGTTTATTGCACAGTAAACCCATTTGTGTGGATTCACCAAGGCTTGGGCTTCTGGGAATTGAAGTCTAAGGACTGGAGTGCCAAGTTTCTCCATCACAGGTGGGCATTGAAAGGCTCTTAGTCTCTGACCCTTATTAAGTCAGACACAAACATCATGGAGAACCATTCATTAGGAGGAGTGGGAGATCTTTGAGTGTGGACATTTTGCTTTGTGGTGGTCCTTGAGAACTTTATCACAGAATTTCTCCCTCAACCATGGAATCCACACTTTGATTCCCACCTGTCCAACAGTAACATGTCATCAACGTCGGTGATGGAGTCACCTATGTTTGTTTGCTTCTTTCTTCAGAAGTTCAGTTCTGCAAACTTAATTCCTTGAGTCCCACAGCAATGAATGACTTCCAAAAGAAACTCCAGATATTGGTTTCTTGTAGACGAGAGAGCATGGAAATACTTCCAGTAACCTGCGATCCAGTCTTCTGGAGGGGGAGCTCAAATCTACGACCTTACATGAAATTCCCAGTAGACTTCCATGCATCATACAATTCTTCATACTTGGCAAAAACACAGCAATTCAATCCCAACGTCTCTCCAGGGTTTCAGTGGTTAAGATGCTCGCCTTGTTAGCTGGAAGCCTGGCAAGCCAACAGTTCGAGACCTGGGTCCTGAATGATGGATTGAGCACCGGTCTCTGTCCCAGCATGAAAGGAGCCTCATTTGGGCGTTCCCTGAGCGGAGTTTCTTCCGCAGAAATCCTTTCAACCCAGCATAATTTCTGACACGGAATTATTATTATTATTTGCTGTAAAAACTCGCTCTAAGACTTTTGTCTGCTGGGCGTCACGGACACAAATCTCTCATGGTTTAGCATTGAAACCAAACGGAAGGATCTGTAGCAGGAAGGTTGGGCACAGATGGGACGTGGAAACAAGAAATCGGGGGAGAATCGGCTTAGCTCATCCAACAAAGTGTCCTCCGTGACTATTTTGCTTTTAAACACGACTATAAGCTTGGGCAGCTTTAAGAGATTAGATAAGCTGCGGATCATTAGGGCCACAGCGCATTTCCGCTACTGGGGAGAATAGATCTCTTAACATCCTTTGCTGGGGAACCGAACTGAGAGGGTGTCCTGGTTTTCATGACCTACTTATGGTCTTCTCACAAGGATCTGCTAGAGGCTGTGGCTCAATGGTTAAGATGCTCGCCTCATTAGCTGGAAGGACGGCAAGTTGGCAGTTCGAGCCTGGGTACTGCATGACGGATCGAGCGCCGTCTCTCGGGGACATGAAAGGAGCCTCATTTGGGCCTCCCCCTGAGCAGAGTTTCTCCAGCAAAAATTTAATTTAATAGTCATATTTATATATGCCGCCCACATCCTTTCAACCCAGAATCTGACACGAAATTATTATTATTATTACAAGGATCTGCTTGGCTGCTTTAGGGACACTTGAAGACTATACAGACCTTAGGCTCTAGTGATGTTTGCAACATGTTCCCCCACTGGAAAAGGCTTGCAGTACCAAACCTTACATCGCCTGCCTGTTCTGGGACCCCTCTGGGTTTCCAAGCATGCATTTAGGGCGCACACTGGTACACTCATGGCATTGCACTCCCACACAGGTTCAGAGCTAGCCTATGCTAGGTTACATGGTCTTTCCATGCAAAGACAGGTCATCTGAAAAGGCAAACACACTCGTACATGAGATATGTGATGATTATGGGGTACATGAGATTGGGGGGTTGGGCATCAATATTATAACAAAGTATGGCTCGAACTATCGCGCTTTGCATGCAATGAGTCTATCTCATGTATTTGTTTCACCTTTTAAGTTGCATTACTGGACCGAATGAACATCTGCACGAGGTTCTAATTTTCCGAGTTTCACCTGTAGAGTGTTAGTGTGTTTAACCAAATAAATTTCATTCTCCTTCCCACGGACGTTTATTTAACAGGCCAAGACGCATGGAATTGCACGGACGTCCGAAACGTTGGGCCGCAAAATTAAAGCATGGGAATAGCTTCCTCAAAGGATTTCTTTGAAGCTCTTGTTTGCATAGAAATTTCCCTACACGATGCGACGTTTCCCCCTTGTTAGGGCAAACCGCTGTTTCATCTACTTTTGACCCCCATTCTTTGTGAAAGAGGCCCTTCAGACAATGCTGTTATGTTACAATGTCCGCAGCAGATGCACTGGCCTGGTAAATGAAGCTTGAATTCATTCACAGTATGTTAATGTTATGAATACTCTGGATAGAGCTATTAGGACTTTTTTTTCTTTTGGAAATCTCATTTTGTTTTGCTTTGCCCCAAACTTTGCAAATTCGGGTACGGAGCAAATTAGTGAGCCACTTAGCCACATTCGGTACTTACTATTGTCTCGTGAGCTAAGAAGAAAATAAGTGTTGTTACGGCCGGAAGCACCCATAATGGTGTAAAAAGAAACAAGAGCAGAGACACAAATGATGGATTTGGAAATGTTTCCAAAATCCAGAAACAAATTTTTTAAAAATGCAAGTGTGTTTTAGCCTCATTGCATGGATTAGCACACTGAAGTATATACGACAATCCCTGCTTTCATATACAGCGATGATGGTTGAGCATCCGTTCCAATCTGTTGTTCTTTGTATCACACATGAGCTCAGTTTTATGCGCCGAAACAAGGGGAAACTTGCAAATTCCCCAACATTTACCAGCTGTTTAATATTTTTTTGTTCTTTTGAACAATGCCCCGGCGCACACTCCAGAAATCACCCAAGCCTCCCCGCTGCCGGTTGGAACAAGAGCCGCTTGTTGGCGGAGAACTTGGAAACATACTGCCACAGCAAGCGCTCACAGCTCATTTGCATGTTTTCTGCACACTTCATTAACGGGACTTCCACGGCATGACTTCTTTGGATAAATCCAGAGTCGGTGTTGCTATTTAACCGGCAAGCACTTGGTTTTGGGGTGGACTAAGAAGACATTCTAGAAAGAGACTTGTTGGATTAACGTAGCTGATACCAAGAAAGTATAACCAACACACGGGCGAGAAAGATGCTCATCATTCGCACAAGGCATGGGCAACCCTTACACTTCTGAACACTTGGGTTCCTAGTTCCAGAACTGGAGATGGCAGAGCCTACAGATTGCATTTTCTCGACTGTTATTGAGAGCAAAAGATGCATGAATGCAACTTAAGTCTGACCAGGTAAGCAGGTGGGGTCAAGTGAAAACTGCATTTAGAGAGTTGCAAGGAAATGATGTGTCGATGAAGGTCTAGCGATCTCATCAAGGTGATTTAAATGTAATTTTAAAGTATATCTAAAGATCGAAGCATCTTGAATGCTGCCTTATTTGATTGCAGCTAAATTAATGCAGCCTTCCAACAGGAAAAGATGCCCCACATCTGCCCTAGGGTCTACAAAGGGAGAGGGCGAAATATGGATTGCACTGCACAACCATTTTGCTACTGGGAATAACACGTGATTTACATGATATCCAGTGTGCGGTTTCCAAATCTGAACTCAGATTTTAAGGCGTGCTATAGCTGTTCAAATGGTTGGTAATTGGGTATTTTTTTTAACATGGGAACATTATAACAGTTGCAGCTACCACTATGCCTGCTGCTGCTTCAGCTGAATCACGTCCTCTGGTGGCATGCATGTTCCGGCAGCGGCCGAGCATCTCTGGGCAAGACAGTGAGCTGACATCAGAAATAGGTATATAAGGCGAAATGGACCAAGGTCTTGTCTCTAGTGCAAAACCATCTTATTGGATAGTACAACTAGGCCATAGTGAGTCTGTTTTGACCTTGATAATATCCTGAAGGCTGTGGCACTCCATTGCACTCCTGGTATTAAATCCTACACGTCTCATTTCATATGTGCTGCAGGAGATGGCTTCATGATCATAGCGCGTGGGTCACTTCATGGCAAACTGGGATCCGCTTGAAACAAATTCACAAAAGCATTTTCAGGGGAAATATATATATATAGTTGGGCACAAGTAGCAGCTGAAAACGATCTCCTTCCATTTATCTCCTTCAAGTTTTGGGGTGCCCTCTGCTGACAGCCTGGGAAACTTGCAAAAAGCATTTCCCGTCTTCCTGCCGGCCCAAATCAGGGCAAAACAAGCAGTCCAGCTGTACATCAAGACAGGTTTACACAAGCACACACGCCAAACGTTTCACAAACTTACCCGCCGGGGCTAATCTTTTCGGGCTGACCGGACTGCGATCAGGAAGGACGACCGAATCTGCACACGGGGTAGCCCTGATAGTTTAATGGAAATACTGCACTACAGTCAAGTTTTTACAACATCTGTATAGAAATCGTCACATAGGTGGCAAAAACAAAGAGATGAGAGGATCACATTACAGAATACAAAAAGCAATGTCAAAAGAAGGAAAACCTTTTGCTTCTTTGTACAGGCCAGGAATAGAGAGCTTAGAGCTCTGATGTCAGACATCAGCATTCAAAAGGGTTGAGGAGAGACACACACTTTGTAACGAAACCCTCCATCGTTTTATCCATGGATACTTCTTTTTCCTAGACCAGTGATGGCCAACCTTGGCACTCCAGCTGTTCTCAACCTTTAATTCCCAGAAGCAGGTATGTTGACTTGGGTTTCTGGGAATTGAAGTCCAAGAACACATGGCGTGCCAAGGTTGGCCATCACTCGCCTAGACCAGTTTCCCAACCTTTGGTTTTTTGGACTTCAGTTCCCAGAAGCCTAAGTCAATCCCCCAAAGCACCGATCAATGAACTGACTTAGGCTTCTGGGAATTGAAGGCCCCCTGTGGGCCCTGGGCCCCACATTGGGAACCACTGTCCTAGACACACTAGGTCTGTGATGGCCAACCTTAGCACGCCAGGTGTCCTTGGACTTCAAATTTCCAGACGCCCAAGTCAGCACTCCCTGCTGATCAGGGTTTCTGGGAGTTGAAGTTCAAGAACAGCTGGAGCGTCAAGGTTGGCCATCACTGCATCTGGGTAATAAAATACGTTCTAACCCACTCTCTCCTCTCTTACAGTGAGACTCGGGGGAAAGGTGCCTGACCAAAGCAACACACACTGCTGTTTTCCGGCACATTTGGGGGAAGAAACTGAAATAGATCTTCAAAGATACATGGAAGAAAAAATGTCTTGAGTTGGAGGTGGACAAACCACACAAGCGCAACAGAACGGGATGCTGCTAACGTTTGTTGCTACAACCCCACGCCGATTCTCTTTGGACGGGGAGGCAGGAGGAAGCAAGGGTTGAGTTGGCTTATTGCTGTCATACCCTAAGAACTACCCAGTTGGGCTCCTCTTTGCTGCCACTCTAGCGGAATTTCTCCGGGCCATACAAGCCCATCTTCCTTGGACCACTCCTCTTTGTGTCTTCACCACCATGGGCCACATGAGAATGCCGCTCAGAGGAGGAGATGCTCGCAACAGATTTAAGTTAGCCGGTCCGAAGGAAAAAGAAGAAACCGTTCTCCTCCTGGCTTTGCTACTCTGTGCAAGGAAATTACACTGCCTTGCGGAAAAATACACGCTGTGGATAGGCTTGCGTCCACTTAGGTCCGTGGTGGCGAACCTTGGCACTCCAGGTGTTCTTGGTCTTCAATTCCCAGAAGCCCAAGTCTCTGCAAATCCACACAAATGGGTTTACTGCGGCACTCCAGGTGTTCTTGGACTTCAATTCCCAGAAGCTCAAGTCTGTGAACCAACACGAATGGGTTTATTGCACTTATGTGCAGTAAACGCACACGTGTGGATTCACAGAGACTTGGGCTTCTGGGAATTGAAGTCCAAGAACACCTGGAGTGCCAAAGTTCACCATCATTGATTTAGGCAATCCACAGTAATTTCTTTTCAACATGTCTCATTAGTTTTGTGACCATGTCTGCCATCACCGAACTTTCTAAAAATATATATATACACGCACACATATATACACATATCCCTGCGTTCGTTACTACAGAAATCATAAGGTCCACCATTTGCTGTGGCCGTGTTTCCACCGGTGTTCACACACACACACACACACACACACACAAAGCAGCGCTATTAAATACTGGTTTGGCATGTACGGTATTTTCTTCAACACTCGGAAGAAATATACATAAAAATCACAGTCAACCCCAAAGCGGATTAGCTCAGTAACACTTCCCAAAAGTGCCGATTCTCTGAGCTGGAAGACTCGGTGGATAAATAGCTACCCACCAAAACAGAGGGGGAAAAATAAAAAGTAAGAAAAAGGTATATAACAATATATATTCATATATCAAACAGGCTGCTTGAAATACAATCATGTTAAACAGACTCGCCAAGGTCTTTTCACTCAATAATCCCATCCCTTAAAATCCAAATTTTCTCTGTAACTCACACATACATACAAACATACATGCTCTTTTCTTCGGCGGTGATGCCAAGAATACAACTGAGTCAAAAGTCCTTTGTCTATCATTTGTAGCAACACACTTTTCAGAATGGGTAAAATGTATATCTTCTTCTAGTAAGAACCGAGATGGATTCTTGTTATTGTTGTTATTATTATTATTATCATTGTTGTTTACAAAAAGAAGAAAACAAGTTTCCACACAAAGCACTACAATGATAACTCCCTTTGGTAGAAAGTGTAATAAAATGTCACCGCAGCTCTCTCGTCTGGTCGCTACTAAAACCTGAAGCCACCCTGCTACTATGGTACACAAGAAGCTAGTACATTCCTACTAGCACATGGAGCATTACTTTTCTCTTTAATAATAATAAAAAAAATTGACAAATATGTACATTTATTTACAAAAACGTGGAGAAAGGGGAAACCAGTTTAAAATCAGTTGTGGCTATGGCGTGAAAGCGCGGTGGGTCTATATAGGTAAACGGGGCCGTTGTGTGTGTATTTAAGTATGTTTTAAGTATGGAAAGGGAGAGAAAAAATTGTGTGAAAAGCTGGTGCATGGCACTAAGAGAGAGAGAGACTAGAAATCAAGCAGGTACAAAACAAACAAACAAAAATAACCCCCCATAAATCCAAATTCCCAAAACAAATTAAAACCATAGTTCCACTGGCACTAGAAAGGACAGACTGGATCTTAACTGGTTTATGTAAAAGTCAGAAGTCCCGGTGAGAGGGAAGGAGTAAGAGGAGGGGTGGATCCATCAGCTGATACTTCTGGCATCTGAACCATGGAGTCCACTTCGACGACGGGACATTTCTTGGGGGGAAAACGGGGTCAGATTTGTCGTTGAGGGTGGTACAACCTGTCCGGGAATCGTCGAGATGCTCTGGCCGGAAGACATTTCCTTTCAAAGGAGGTGTTTGCAGATGTCGTAACACACCCAAATCTTTTATCCAGGTGATCCAAAGCACCCGAATGTCTTCTGATGCTCGCTGCTGGTATGGACAGACAAGGTGAGGTTCCTCTACCTCCTTGGCGACCCACGCGGGGCGAGTCCATTTTCTCGGTCACAGTTCCGGCATCCGATTCCTCAGGGCTGACGACAGAGACTCCACCAGAGGGGGAACAGGAGGTACCAGCTGTGAATGGATCCAGATGTGGCCATTGCTACAGAGGAGGAGGAAGGTGTCTTCCTCCGTCCTCAATGCGCATGCAGGCGCTTTGGGCCTCCAAACACTCCTGACGGTTTCCTCTCTCCCCCACCCCACCCGTTGGCGCTTAGGGCGTCTTGAAGACTGTGCCATACTTGACGCGGTACTTGTTGATGCTCACAAAGTGCAGCTCCTCCGTGTTGCAGGTGGTGGTGCAGGGCAGGAGGCCTTCCAAGCCTTCCCCCATCAGCCACTTGCTGGTCTCGGCCGCCATCTCGCGGGTGACGTGCTCCTTGGTCCACCGGTCCACCCAAGCCTGGAACCGCTGGTGCAGCCGCTTGCTAACTCTTTCATGGGACTGGAAGGGGGGGTTGAGAGGGAGAGAAAGAAAAGACTACAGTCACCAGCAGGCCCCCAAAATAAACAAATTAAACACATAAGATTATGGGCATATCTTCTTTCTTTTGTGAAAACCAAGGGAGCCTACAAAAGGATCATAGAATCACTGAGTTGGAAAGGGGACCTTTTAGGCCAGGGATTCCCAACTTTTTCAAGCCGGGGGCTGGGTCACACTCTCTCAGTCAGCTTTGAGGGCTAGACAGCCATTTTGCCCTGCCAGCACAATGAGGGCGACCATTTTGTCTCAACAGCTGCAAAGGGGTGGCCATAATGTTGCTCAAATTCCCTTGGAGGGGTGGGGTGGTGGCCACATAAGTGGTGCCACAGGCCAGATCTGACTCACAGGTCTTAGGTTGGAACTCCTGTTTTAGGCCATCGAGTCCAACCCCCTGCACTCAAGGCAGGAATCCAAATCAAAGCAGATCTGACTGATGGATGTCTAATTCTCTCTTGAATGCTTCCACTGTTGGAGCGCTCAACATTCCTGAGGTCACAGTTTCCATTGTCATACTGATCTAACTGTTAAGAAGCTTTTCCTGATATTCAGCCTTTATCTGGCTTCCTGTAGTTTGAGCCCATTATTACTCATCCTCAACTCTGGGATGATGGAAACAGATCCTTCCCTTCCTCCACTATGACCATCTTTCAGGAATTTGAAGAGGGGGCCTCTAATTGAGAAAGTAGATGAAGTGAGATTAAAATTCAGCACTCTTTGTTCAACCAATGCGGAGGACATTCTGCTGAAGGCCAAACAGCCCATGCCCTTCCAATTAGCATGCGCAATAGAGTCCTTGGGCCTCCAGATGTTCCTGGACTTCAGTTACCCAACAGACACCATCTCAAGGTCTCATCTAGGGTTTCTCAACCTTGGGCTTCCAGATGTTCCTGGACACACCTGCTGATCAAGGCCTTCTGGGAATTGAAGTCCAAGAACATCTGGGGCCCAATAGGTGAGGAACCCTGGATTCCACACTGGGAACAGTGTCTTGAGGGATAAAGCTAGAGAACTTCAGAGGAGGTGACCACTCCATGGCACACCACAGCTTCTCCTCCACCTCAGTCCTACCTGGTGGGCCCGGAGCAGAGCTGTTCTCCTGTACATGTAGTCCTCCGACTTGATGACATAGACCATCTTATAGGAGTTCAGCTTGAATTTGCACTCGAGCTTGTCCAAGCTCTCCACGTTTTCCAAGGGTTTCTTACTGACCCCTCCCTTGCCATCTTTCTCTTGCTGCTCCCGGCCACGCTGGCACTTGCGGATCCGCCGCAGGTTCCTGTAAAGCAGAGAATCGCTTCTGGAGTTAGCGCCCGCCTCCCTCACTGGACTGGACGGTGTGGCTCGCGGCTCCTGCTCCTCAAAATCCATCCCACTGCTCGTGCTGAATGATGACAAGAGTGCAAGGGATGGTTCACAGGTTACCAACTGCCACGGCTGCCTGCCTCCTCCGTTGCGTGTGAAATGGGGTGGGAGAGAAAGAAGGCCCCTTGCACTACTAGAGCTGAGTACAAGCAGAGAGAAAGAGGGAAGGCCCTCTCCTCACTAGGAAGGAACTGCATGCAGGAGTTTCACAGGGAACCACAACATATCATGACATCCTTCCTCTCAATGGGTATGCTACCGAGACACACTTGTTCAGGCAGTAGGCACAAAAACAGATCATGTTGTCTCCTCTTTGGTACATGATACACAACAAAAGTTAGCCAAGTCCCTGGGAAACTCTCCTTCCCCTTAGGGTTGAACACTGAACACTTAAATCAGGGGTGCCCAAACTACGCCTAGCGGGTTGCTGCCAGCCCGCCTGTACCACTCCCGGAAGCAGCACACGTGTGCAGAATGCGCATGTGCAGAATGCTGCTGTAAACGACCTGCGGCTGCCCTAAATGCGTCTACAACAGTTGCAGGTCATTTACAGCAGTGTTCTGCGCATGCACATTTTTACTTCCAATGGGAGGAACTACATGACTGGCACAGTCGGCCATGTGACCGGCCCGCGGCCTGAAAAGTTTGGGCACCCCTGCCCTAAATGAACACAAAGTGACAAAGCCAACACAGACATTAGGCTGCCCACAATAAATATGGTCTTAGCTGCCTTCAGACTAGATGAGTTCAATGTCCTCCTTTATAGAGGCTACCTCTGATGCTGCTGCAAAGAGCCTTTGAAGGCACTGCCAGTCATCAAGTTCAGCGTCTTAACCTATCAGCTGTCAAGTCTACCTTTATAGCTCCAAAGGTAGTCCAGCCTGTACCCATTCGGTCTCTTTCCTAAGAGTTAATGAGGTGACCCTTCTTTGAGTCAAATCCGGAGATGAGTGGACAAGTTGTCCAGGACAAGACAGAGGGGCTTCTCAGTGGTAGGCACCCAGACTATGACACACCTTAGCTTGTGATATCCATTACATCTAATTTCTCACAGCTTTCAGCAACAGGATGAAACGCTTCTGCTCCTGGCAAGCATCCAACCTGCTGGGCAAATGACCTTTGTGGATAGAGCCTAATGATCTTTGTGGATAATAATTTCATGTCAGAAATTATTTGGGGTTGAAAGGATTTTTGCTGGAGAAACTCTGCTCAGGGGACGCCTGAATGAGGCTTTTTTCATATCCCCAAGAACTTTTCCCACTGAAGTGGTCCCTATTGATCTACTTGCAATTTCTCGCTTTTGAACTGCTAGGTTGGCAGGAGCTGGGACAGAGACGGGAACTCATTTTGTTGTTCAGTACCTGGGTCTCAAACTGCCGACTTGCCGGCCTTCCAGCTAACAAGGCAAGCTTCTTAACCACTGAGCCTCTGCAGCCCCTTTGTGAATAAAGCCCAATGACCTTTATGGATAGAGCTCAATTCCAGAATGACAATTCTGTTTATTTCTCCTACTTATTTTAAAAAATTGGATTGTTTCAGTTCTTTAAAATTCTTGTAAGACATCCTTAGCAAACACATTAGTAAAGTGTGTTATGTACTGGTCTGGATTCCTTATGGGGAGGGGATAGCAACATATAAACAAACACAAACAAACAAGCAAGCAAGCAAGCAAGCATGCTCAAAAATAATGAACGAATGACACAGTGCTTTGTGAATCAACCTTAATTCTAAAACAGCAATGAGAAGGCTTCAAAAGTACCCACAAAATCCCAGCTTCTTTGGACAGGTTTAAGATCATATTACACTGCATCACAAAAATAAATCAATGTTATCTGCTACTTGGTCTAATCCATGTCCTATACTAATTTAAGTGCGCTGAATCCAAATCTGAAGTCCGATTCTGCCAAGGAGGTCAGGATTTTAGGTTAGCATATCTCACTCCCTTAGTTAGATTCTTGCGTTGATCATGCCGGGTAAATATGCCACAAATGTAGCAAAAATTGTCAGGTTTATTAACACAGCTGCACCTACTCATTTTTTAGCTCAAAACAGACTCACAATGCCCTAGATGTACTATCCAATAAGATGGTTTTGCACTAGAGATAAGCCCTCGGTCTATTTCACCTTATATACCAATTTTGGACGTCAGCTCACTGACTACCCCAGACGTGTCCACCTGCTGCTGGAACATGCATGCCACCAGGGGACATGATTCAGCTGAGGCAGCAGCAGGCATAGTGGTAGCTGCAACTGTTATAATGCTCCCTTGCAAAAACACATTACCCAATTACCAACTATTTTAACAGCTATAGCACACCTTAAAATCTGTAAGTGATAAGCAAATTATGAGTTCCGATTTGGAATCAGCACACTCGATATCATATAAATCACATGTGTTATTCCCTGTAGCGAAACCGTTGTTGTGCAGTGTTGTCATCAATACCATCCCAACCACCACCCTTTCCCCTTCCATAGGTTGCCGAGGACAGGACAAATCATATAGGAACGAGGACGTGCCAGGAACTGGCCAACGGTTCATGGCAGCCTGATGATGCCGTAGTGTGCTCTTGAGATAGCAGGTCAGGTCTACTTCTGATCTCCAGAGGCAAAGGCACCGTCTTGTCCTACCTGATGAAGACTTCAGCTAAAAGAGCGGCACACAAGCCTCAGTCCACTCACCTTGGCAGAAACACTGGCTTCTGGGCCAGCTGTTCCCGCAGTTCAGGAGAGGTTGAGTCAGAGTTGACGTACCGATCTACATAGTCAGTCCAGCGCTGAAATTGGGCAGAAAGATAAAAGAGTCAGAAAAAAAAATCCCACGAGAGCAGCGTTTCCCCAACCTTTGGGGTTTGGACTTCAATTCCCAGTCAGTACATTGGCTGATCAGTGCTCTGGGGGAAATTGACTTAGGCTTCCGGGAATTGAAGTCCAAAACTTAAAGGTTGGGGAAACACTGCCTTAGAGCAGGAGTGCCCAAACTACGGCCCACGGGCCAGATCCAGGCCCGACAACAATTCATCTTGCCCACGCCACCCTTGTAGCTCCTGAAAGCGGAAGTAAAACATGTCCGTATGGGCGCGTTTTACTTCCGCTTCCGGGAGCAACAAGGCCAGTGCGGTCTGGATGAATTGGTGTTGGGGGCCGGATCTGGCCCATGTGCCGTAGTTCGGGCACCTCTGGTTTAAGCAGAGAAAATGGCATCTTAAAATCTATCTCATCCTGTTGCAAAACAGCTTGCAAGGCGTGTTTTTACTCCCCTTTCTGGTGGGAGGAACCACGTGACCAGGCCACAGCCCAAAAAGCTTAGGCACCTCTGCATTAGAGGTTTTATTCTTGTTATTAGCATGGGGGAAGGAGAGAATAAGAATTTAGCCACCACTCTTTCCAAAAGGTAGTGAGTTCGATCCTGTCCTGTGGCTCATAACTGAAGGGCAAGGTCCAATCTGAGACCCTTGACCTTTGAACCCAGAGCTGTCCTTTCTTACCTCTGCCTCCACGGGGTCATCGGAGTTCTCTTCTTCTGTGTCAAGGAGCTCAATGGTTAACTGGACGTGGCCACGGCTCTGAACAAACATCAACTGCACAACAGAATGGGGAGGTGAGCAAGCAATCCAAGCAGCCCCCCAAGCATTTTTTTTAACTAGGTACTCAACCCAGTGAAGATGCTGAACTTGGCAACAAGAAAGTGACAGATCCAAGCACTTAGGTGTCTAGTTGTGCCTGTCACATGGCTATAAATGGAGATGAACACGGGACCCTCGAGTCCCTAGGTTGTGAGTTCGATCCTGACTTGGATCAAGGTTGACAAAGCCTCTTCCATCCTTCTGAGGTCAGTAAAATGAATACCCAGCATGACCGGGGCAAAATCATAATTTCCTTGTGAACTGCCCATAGAGTGCACTAAGTGCTATGGCCGGGGTTCCCAACCTTTTCAAGCCAGGGACCAGGTCATGCTCTCTCAGTCAGCTTCGAGGGCCAAATGGCCATTTTACACTGCCTGCACAATGGGGGTGGCCATTTTGTCCCGACAGCTTTCAAAGGGGTGGCCATTTTCTTTTTCAAATGCCCTTGGGGGTACATGAAATGGCATCGGGGGCTGGATCTGGCCCATGGGCCTTAGGTTGGGAACCCCTGTGCTATGGAGGTAGTATATATGTGCAACTACTAGATAAGCCAGCCAACTTATTTACATGCTGTTGCATTTTTAATCACTGTAAGGAAAGATCCGTGCATAGACTATTGTGCCTTGTAGCATTAATTGACACTGCACTGAAGCTACTCACTGCCGTTGTTATTATGGGCTGTCACATCCGGCACGTCTACTGAACTGAGCTGAACTCATCTGCAAGCCCTTCTTCTGGTCAAAACAGCACCAGGACATCATGGTCTCACCTTAAAGCAGTTCTCGTCCTGCATCAACTGTTCAGCCTTACGCTGGTATGAGGTTTCCACCAGAGACCGGGACAGCTGTGAAGACAGCAGGCCGCCGGTCGCTCCGTTGTTGCTCTCGGACAGGTAGAGTTCGGTCACCTGCACACAGATCTCATCGCTGACAATGTGCTGAAGCTGGTGAGTAAATGAAGAAAAAGACGTGACTGCGATGACTTTAGTGGTTAAGATGCTGAACTTGGATGACTGGAAGGTTGGGAGGTCAGCAGTTCAAGACTCGAGGGCTGCAGGACGGAGTGAGCTCCCGTCTCTGCCCCAACTCCTGCCAACCTATGCAGTTCAAAAGCAAGAAATTGCAAGTAGATCACTAGGAACCACTTCAGTGGGAAGGTAAACATCATTCTGTGCACTCCGGGGTTTAGTCCTGCCTGCCACATGACCATGTAAATGTCTGCAGATGCAGACTGGCTCTTTGGCTGTAAACAGAGATAAGCAGTAAACCCATTTGTGTGGATTCATGGGGGATTCTGGGAATTGAAGTCCAAGAACATCTGGAGTGCCAAGGTTCGCCATCACAGGACTAGACACTGTGTTTCTCTACTTTCCTCACTAGATCAAGAACAACAGTCATTGTTGTTCTGGGCTTTCAAGTCGTTTCCAGCTTATGGTGACCCTGAGAGTGAGAGATCCCCAAACTGTTCTATCCACAACAACCCTGTTCAGCACTTGCAAATTCAAGCCTGTGGGTTCCATTAGTGAGTCAATCCATCTTACATTTCATGTTCCTCATTTCCTGCTGCCTTTCCCTGCATTATTGTCTTTTTTCCCCAGGGAATCTTCCCTTCTCATTCATTATTTTTGCCTCCAGAGACAATTCAGGCATGGCTTGCTCTAGGTCTAGGACCCACTTGTTTAGCTTTCAGGTCGTTCAAGATATCCGCAAAGCTCTTCCTCAGCACAACAAATCCAATGAATCAATTGTATCCCTGTCTGCTTCATAGTCACAAAACAGTGCTACAATGAGTTTCCTCGATAAAGCACTTTACACAGCCTTTCCTAACTATGCTACACTAATAGTTATTGCAATTTATGTTTCAAAAAATAAAAAGTATCAATAATGTTGGGAATCACCTAAGCTACATTTCAACTTAAGAAAGTAAAGATACTGTACCTGTATTCTAAAGCAGGGATGGCGAACCTTTTAGAGACTGAGTGCCCAAAGTGCAACCCAAAACCCACTTATTCATTGCAAAGTGTCAACACAGCAACCGGGGTGGAAGGAAACGCTCCCATTGGGCTGCTGGGCAGAGGGGTGGGGTGAACTCTGTGCTTGGGGGAAGGAGGAAGCACTCCCATTGGGCTGCTGGGCAGAGGGGTGGGGTGAAATCTGTGCTGGGGAGGGAAGAAGCACTCCCATTGGGCTGCTGGGCAGAGGGCCAGGGGAAACTCTGAGCTGGGGTGACTGCATGGGTGCCCATAGAGAGGGCTCCGAGTGCCACCTCTGGCACGCGTGCCATAGGTTCACCACCACTATTCTAAAGCTAAGTGACCATGCTTGCTGCAAATGTATTTATCTATTTATTGCATTTTTATACCCGCTATCTGGGATATTTCCCACTCTGGGGCAGTGTACAAACAATAAGAACAATATAAAGCAACAAACAACCAAATGTACTACAAATAATTGGCCACAATTTACTATGTCAACTTAAAAGCTCTCCCAGATTTCTCTGTAAACCTTCAAAGTGAGTACTGAAAAAGACCTTTGAGCGTAGTTAATCAAATTTGAAGTAATATAATTTTTTTCTAAGAAGCAAGTAGGATTTACAAAGCCCGGTCAGAGCAAACTCAGTCTCACGCTGTGAAGACAGAAAGCGAAATGTTCAGGTTGGGAAATATCACAACATAGTCAAGGCTATACCCTTCCATCCAACCTGAAAGGCAGAAATGGAGGTGAATTATCGCATCATTAAATGCTTCCCCCTCTATATCAAGATGACAAACGTAGGCTTTCTTCAACAGGAGTTTTAAATAGGAAAAGCCTAAGTAACTTCTTGATATACCAAAGCACAATTCATCTGAAAGCAGAGGCACTTATTTATCATAAAATAATTTCCTTTTCAAAGAGAGGATTGAAGATCACGGTTTCCTCTGCTCTCAAATTTTCAATCATGTCCTAGTCAAATGCTTTGGATTTCTAAAAATTTAACACATGGGGTACACGGAAAGAGCCTCCACGAAGACTGTGGTGTTTCTGAACCACAATCGGGCGTAACCTGGTAACGGCAACCTTGTGTTGGCCAGCTAATCTTTCTCACACTAGGTTTGGGCGAAAGGAACTGCAGAATGAACTCACCCAAAGGTGGCTTCATTTTGGCAGTTCCACGTCTGGAAGTAGAATTTAATAAATAAATCGGTGTGTGTGTTTTTAAGAGCATGCACAGTTTTTCTCCACATCCTCTTCCGCCTAATTTCTCTTCCAAAATTAAGAATGCTGGAATTACCTGTCTTACGATGCTCTGGATCAGCTTGTCCATGGTGAAGGCAATGTAGGCATGAATGGTAAACATCTCACGTAGCGAATCCTCATACTGGGACGAGTCCATGTTGCCGTCCAGTAGGTTCCGCACCATGTCTAGGAAAGCAGGGTAATAATCTTCCACTTCAATGTCCACTAAAAAAGGAAAAATAAAAGGGAAAGGAAGGAAATGCACGATGAAACACAACACCGTACAGAACTAGAACAGAGTGCATGTGATCTGCCTTCCCTAGTTCTTAAATGCTGATACTGGAGGGAAAGCACAAATGAATCTTAAAATATGAAAATAAACATTAGGAGAGTTTTAAATTGTTGAGAACCTTCCAACACAGAAAACACCTGGAACATTGTACAAGCATTAAAGAGGGTAATCTTTACCAGGAAACAATTCTGCCGAACTTCATGTCGGTTTAATTTCAGAGATGATTAAGCGATTAAGAAGCTTGCCTTGTTAGCTGGAAGGCCGGCAAGTTGGCAGTTCGAGTCCTGGGTACTTTATAATGGATTGAGCGCCCGTCTCTGTCCAAGCTCTTGGGGACATGAAAGGAGCCTCATTTGGGCATGCCGAGTTTCTCCAGCAAAAATCCTTTCAACCCAGGATCATTTCTGACACGAAATTATTATTATTATTTCAGAGACACCCAGAAGTGTTTCTTACTGGCAACCCAAGAATTATCTGCAATTCTAGGGAAGCCTTCTACCTACTTACGTCTCACTTAAACTTTTAGGGTAAAGGTTTCCATTGCTCGAAAGCCAGTTGTATCCGACTCTAGGGTTCAGTGCTCATCTCTGTTTCAAAGCCAAAGAGCCAGCACTGTCTGCTTCTGCAGACGTTTCCGTGGTCATGTGGCAGGCATGACTAGACAACGGAGTGCCCAGAACGCTGTTTATCTTCCCACCGAAGTGGTCCCTATTTGTCTACTTGCAATTTCTTGCTTTTGAACTGCTAGGCTGACAGGAGCTGGGACAAAGACGGGAGCTCACTCCATCCTGCAGTACTCGGGAATCGAACTGCTGACCTTCCAGTCAGCGTCTTAGCCACTTGAGCCACTGCAGTTCAATTTTAATCAGTATTAATGCAATTTTAATCAGTAGCTAGTTTTTAGACTTTATCTAGGCTGCTCAGCAAAATCCAATGGGTTTCCTTAAAGGTCAAGAATGTGTGGCTTAAGATATTGACTACTACTGACTGCTAAAGGGATTAATGGCTAGAGCAGTGGTTCCCAACGTGGGGCCCATGCCCCACTGGACTTCAATTCATAGAAGACTACATCAGTATATTGGCTGACCAGTGCTTTGGGAGAATTGACTTAAGCTTCTGGGAATTGCAGTCCAATAAACCAAAGGTTTGGAAACACCGGGCTAGAGCAAAGCAGCAGGGAAAGCACTTGTGGACGGAAACAACTCACAATAGGAGCAGGTCAGAGTTGTGTTTGGATTAAAACGACCCCAGGGCTGCACAAACATCTACTTACTGGGCTCCTTCAAACGCAGCTGGACGGCAGGGCTGTTGCTCTTCTCCCGTTTCACGCCCAGCACGTCCCGTTCCCGATTCTCCTCCTCGATCTGCCGCTCGGCCTGGGTGTAGATCCGCAGCAGCCGCAAGCAGAGAATCTGGTGGAGGCGGAGGAAGATGTACCAGTTGTTG
The DNA here is from genome assembly GCA_035047305.1 of Bradypodion pumilum. Lineage (NCBI taxonomy): Eukaryota > Metazoa > Chordata > Lepidosauria > Squamata > Chamaeleonidae > Bradypodion > Bradypodion pumilum. Next base: position 25,106,814 of record JAWDJD010000012.1, on the reverse strand, counting down.
TTGACGTAGAAGAGGTTGTAGACCTCGTCCATGTTGCGCAGCTTCTGGGCCGCCGTGTTGCTGAACAGCAGCTTGGCTTTGGGGGGGCTGCCCCCGATGCCGTTGTGCTTCTTGACGGCCCCTGAGCCTTCCTCCACGTCCATCTCCTCCTCTTCCTCTTCCTCCACGTCGGAGAGCTCGCCCCGCTGAGCAAAGAGCAGGTCCGGGATGAAGTGATAAATGATCTGCTTGATTTTGTATTTGTCCTCTTTCTGGATGCCCGTCTGCCGCTTGACGTGGTGGATGATGAGGGAGGCAGCATCTTCCAGGATCTGCTTGTCCTCATAGGCCAGGGATAGGTGAGGGCCAGCGTTCTCTTCCGAAGTCTGCTCTTGCCTCTAAAAATTGAAAGAGGCAGAGAATGTGAAGGTCAAGGTCATATCCAACTCTAGGGTGCAGTGCTCATCTCGGTTTTATAGCCAAAGAACCAGCACTGACTGTAGACCAAGAGTTCTTAACCTTTTAAAGCCAGGGGCCGGGTCACGCTCCCTCAGACAGCTTTGGACGACCATTTTGCCCTTCCTCCACCACTTCCTGGAGTGGTGGAGGTGGGCCACATGAAATGGTGCCGCAGGCCGGATGCAGCTCATGGGCCGCAGGTTGAGAATCCCTGCTGTAGACATTTCCGTGGTCACATGGCAGGCAGGACTAGATGCCTCTGCACACAGAATGCTGTTACCTTTCCTGGCAAAGTGGTACCTATTTATCTACTTGCAATTTCTTTCTTTCGAAATGTAGGCTGGCAGGAGCTGGGGCAGAGGATGGGAGCTCACTCCGTCATGTAGCACTCAGGTCTTGAACTGCTGACTTGCTGACCTTCCAGTCATCAAGTTCAGCATCTTAACCACTAAGCCACTGCAGCCCCAGGGAATGTGAATCCCACTCCTCTAAATGTGCTGCTTCATGTCTTCTATCTTTTCCTCTCCTTAGTAGAGAAATACATACACTAAGGAAGGAGAGAAATCTCTCCACAATGCCTTTTAATTAGCATTCCCATATCCTTGATTAACTGATGAGTCATCTGGCAGTATCAGGTTAAAATGGAATAAAATACATTAGATAAAACGATTACATGGAACAAAAAAAAACCCACAGGTTAAGAATAGGATGATATAATCACAATAAAAGGAGATAATACTCAAAATAATTTAACAATGAAATTCGTCACCTTTGCATGCAACCTCTTCTCTTTTGAATGGCCACAGCTATAAACTAGACAGTTCTAATATTTACATATTTATTTGTGCCCTGAAGGAAGGAAGTTACTCTTTTATTAGAGACCCAATATTTCATTCTGTCTAGTAATGTCTGTATCAGCATTTCCCAAACTATGTTCCGCAGAACACTGGTGGACTTCAATTCCCAGAAGCCTCAGTCACTACATTGGCTGATCAGTGCTTTTTGGGAATTGACTTGGGCTTCTGGGAATTGAAGTCCAAAACCCAAACGTTGGGAAACAATATGTAAATAAATACTGGGCTCTTATTGTGACATATAAATGACAACTAAACAGAACATGTGCAATATTTTCTATTTCTGATGTTCCACAGACACATGTTCTCTCAGAGTATGGGGCATGGTTAAATCGCCTCATTTAACCATAGAGTTAACTGCTCAAATCTTGTTCTAGTATAGTGGTGGCGAACCTATGGCACGTGTGTCAGAGGGGGCACTCAGAGCTCTCTCTGTGGGGCATACTGCATACTGTCGCCTCAGCAGTTTGCCCCGCCCCCCTGCCCAGCAGCCCAATGGGAGCGCTTCCTCCCTTCCCCCAGCACAGTTTGCCCGCCCCTCTGTGGCGTGGATGGCACGCAATCGCTAAAAGGTTGGCCATCACTGCTCTAGTAAATGCTGTTTTAATGACAGTGGAACCCCGTATAACAAAAAATTGATACAACGAAGAGGATTTGCGCTAACCGTCATACTCCGTATAACGAATGTTTCCGTTATACGAAGCAATGCATCTCTATGGGAAAAATCATACAACGAAAATCCCTATGGGATGCATTGTACAGCGAAGCCTAAGTCAACCCAGAAGCCAAAATAAGCCCATTGGCTTATCAGTGCTTTGGAGAATTGACTTAGGCTTCTGGGAATTGAAATCCAAGAACCAAAGGTTGGGAAACAATGGCTTGGATGTGGAGTCTACACACTTAAGAGGCAGTACAGCCGTTTGCAATATCCTCCACGACCGGCAGCGTAAAAAGCTGGAGTCAAATCAAATGCAGCGCCGGCCAATTGAGAGTCAGACGCTCACAACCTACCTCATCATAAATAGTCTCGATCTCGCTGAGAAGGCTTTTGGATCTTAAGACTTTGGTGTCGTTCTGCTTAAAATTGATCCCCTGGTGGTCGAGGGACTTCAAGTAGTATTTCTCGTTCTGTTCCCGCCACACTTTGTTGAATCCTCTCTGCGCTTCTCTCCACTCCTCCTCTTTCATTTTTAACCTTAGCGGGAAGAAAAGACAAGACTCTTACGTGAAGGAGGCCTCCGTGGCAGTGAGGATCAGAAGAAAGACATTTTTCACGGCTTTTTTGCTCACATGAATTGCAGAAAGCTCAAGGGACTAAATAGATGTATGATTGAATAGTTACAATCGGCAGATCAGCAGGTCGAGACCTGAGTGCTGCATGACGGAGTGAGCTCCTGTCTGACCCAGCTCCTGCCAACCTAACAGTTCGAAAGCAAGAAATTGGAAATAGAAGGACCACTTCGGTGGGAAGGTAAACAGCGTCCTGTGCACTCCGGTGTCTAGTCATGTCTGCCACATGACCACAGATATGTCTGCAAATGCACAGTGCTGGCTCTTTGGCTGTAAAAAGATGAGCACTGAACTCTAGAGTTGATTACGACTGGCTTTCGAGCAAGGGCAACCTTTACCTATATTTATTGACCTAAATCAAGTTACAACTCATGATATAAAATGTTGATTTTTCTTTAGTGCTTTAAGCAATCTGTTTCATTTGGCTCAAAAGTCAGGGCAACATCAAAAACATGCTATCGATGCCCTGCTGGGGCACACAGAAAGAGCCTCTTGGGAGATTGTGGTATTTTTGAACCACAATCAGGCATATCCTAGTAATGGCAACCTTGTGTTGCTGACTAATCTTTCTCACACTAGGTCGGGCAAAGGAAACTACAGAATGAATTCGCCAAAAAGGTGCCTTCATTTTGGCAGTTTCACATCTGGCCTAGACACAGAAGAATTTCTATTGCTACGAGTTCTCCCTTTAACGTTTTAGACACTTTGTAGGTTGTAGGAGGCCTGGTGGCACAGAGGTTAAACTGCTGTCTTGCAACCAAAAGGTTGTGAGTTCGATCCTTACCAGGTTTTCAGCCTGCCTTCCCTCCTTCTGGAGTCAGTAAAATGAGTTGCCAGCATGTTGGGGGGCAGTATGTAAGTGTGATTGCTATGGGGCAGTATATAAGTGTGATTGCTTTGCATTTCCAACTATACATCTGACTATTATTCATACCCCGGAGGACAAATAAATAAAGTTCACTGAGCACTATTTGGGAAACGAGGAGGAGGAGTCAGAGAAGGAGGAGTCCTTTACCTTTTCAAAACAATTGGGACAGCGACAGCCGGGTTCTTCCGAAGTCCATCGATTATGTCTGCTGCCTTATCGGCATATATCCTCTGCAGGGCTTTGCGGTGGATGACTTCGGAGGACCCACCCAAAGTGTTGTCCAGGCGGAACTTGGCTTGCTCCTCCGCCGATAAGCGGGAGAGTTTCTTTTGTATTGCTTCAAGGACTCGGATGGTGGCCAGGTTGGTTTCCAAGACCACGTCCAGCTAAAAAGAGAAAGTAGGCATGGTCCAAGAGTTCCCCGTGTCACACAAAGAGCTTTTCAACCTCTCCGTACAAGTAAGTAGTTCAATCAGACCGAAAAGTAAAAGAAATAGCCTACGATCAAATTCTTTCTAGAAACGCTGTTTTTTTTCTGTGGTGGCTCAAGGGGTTAAGATGCTGAGCTCTAAGACTGGAAGGTCGGAGCTCGATTCCTGGATACTGCATGACGGAGTGAGCTCCTGTCTCTGTTCCAGCTCCTGCCAACAGTTCGAAAGCAAGAAATTGCAAGTAGATAAATAGGGACCACTTCGGTGGGAAGGTAAACAGCGTCCCGTGCACTCTGGTGTCTAGTCATGCCTGCCAGATGACCACAGAAATGTATGCAAAGGCAGACAGTGCTGGCTGTTTAGCTGTAAACAGAGAATGAGCACTGAACCATAGAGTTGGATAAGGCTGGCTTTCGAGCAAGGGAGACCTTAACATTTACATTCTTTTTTTTGAGGCTGCTCACTTCAATTTGCTCAGTGAGTGGGAAATGACATTTATAAGAAATGTAATTACTGTGTCAGGGCAGCCATAATCTGTTTAAATGCCATATGCACAACTTGTAGGTAACAAAGCACCCCTACTGCTACACAAATCAGAAACCACAACTGTTGCTATCTTCAGCACTACAAGTGGGGCACAGTTTGAACATGGAATTCGTTTCTTCCCTCCAGCATACAAGTACACTTATCACTTTTTTCCAATGCTATATAGCCGCGATGGCGAACCTTGCCACTCCAGACGTTCTTGGACTTCAGTTCCCAGAAGCCCAAGCACCCTGTGAATCCACACGAATGGGTTTACTGAGACTCATCCGGCCTGCGCTGCTCTTGTCACTCCCAGAAGCGGAAGTAAAACATGTCTGTACGGTTAAGACTCTTCCAGGTTAACCCTTCCTTCATAGAGGCGTGTTTTACTTCTGCTTCCGGGAGCGACGAGGGCAGCGCGGGCCAGATGAATCGCAATAAACCCATTTGTGTGGATTCAGGGTGCTTGGGCTTCTGGGAATTGAAGTCCAAGTATATCTGGAGTGCCAAGGTTCGCCATCACGGCTAGATAGCGTCACTTTTGAGAGGCTCTAACCCGATATTCCCCAGAGAGTAAATCCTCCTCACACTACCTCAAACCGTTCATCCTCACAGCGGTAAATGTGCTCTTCGTACTGAGTCTTCTTGGAGCTTACGAACGTAGAGTCTTCGGACCAGGATGGGAAGGAGACCCAGGTGTCGTTCAAAACCTTGAGAGAAAAGATGAACGGAAAAGCTCAGGCACAACCAAAATTCTTGATGCTACACAAAGTCTACTATTTAAGATTTCAAAAAAGACTGCCAACATGTAAGAAAGGACAGCAAGATATGGATTCTCCCCCACCTGGATTTGGTGTTTACTGGTTAGTTTGTTCAGTTGTGGACCATCGCCACTAGATCTGTGATTTGCAACATTTTTTGGCCATGCCCCGGCTATGATTTTCTAAAATCCTGATGCCCTCTCCACCGTGACATATGATTCTTATTATCCAAAAGGTCTGCAGATGTTTTCATGGACATGTGGCAGGCATGCTTAGACATGGAATGCTGCTAGCTTTCTGAATAAAGTGGTACCTATTTATCTACTTGTAATTTCTTGCTTTCAACCGGCTAGGTTGGCAGGATCTGGGACAGGGATGGGAGCTCACTCCGTCATGCAGTACTGGGGTTTCAAATTGCTGGCCTGCCGACCTTCCAGTTGTCAAGTTCAGCATCTTAACCACTAAGCCACTGCAGCCCCCTTAAAGGCCATTAACTTGGGCTATAACTCATTATAAAATTGTCCCCGCTTAGAAATCAAATTGCCTCCCTGGTGGGGCATGTGCACTAGATGCTCTCGTGTTTGAGCATAAAACTGAATAAAACAGCTCAAGTTTTCTCTGTCAAAGGAACAACCACTTCTCTTTGTGGCTCACACAATGTTTTAAGATTTCCGCTTTCTTCCTTCTCTCTCATATCTCGCATCAGTAACAATGCTTCTTTTCTTTCATTCTGTGGGTCTCCCCCACACTTTTATTTTTTGCTACCTACACAAAGAATGCATTTTCAAAAGACAATCTGGCCCAAATATGTATCACAGTGACCTCAGATTTGAAAGACTGAAAATTAAACCCCGGAATTTTTATGTAAGCATGTGTAGACATTTCATTGAAGAAACAAATCTGAAATGTACACCTTTTACCAACACTTACGCTAAGCCTTTTAGGGAGGACAGGACCACATGCGGTACAATACCTCCCCCTGATGGCAGACTATGGTTCTGTCCAGCTGGTTTTTGGACATCCTTCAGTACAATACTGTCCAGGACTCCCAGGTTGGTTGAAGGAAAATAACTAACCCCACCAACCCACCCAATATCCCACTCATCCGGGATCTTTTCCCACTCTGGGCAGTGTACAACAAGTTAAAAATTTTCGAAAACCAGCACAAAATTAAACGTAAGCAATAGACCACCTTCTTTCTGTCTTCAGTCCCAAGTTGCTAAAGAGAGTTTCCCAGTTCTTGATAAGTGAAAGCCCTAAGGCCAAATGCTATGTACAGGTGAAACTTGGAAAATTAGAATATCGTGCAAATGTCCATTCATTTCACTTAAAAGGTGAAACAAATATATGAGATAGACTCACCCCATGCAAAGCGAGAGATGTCATGCCTTAATTGATGATCATGGCGTACAGCGTACATGAGATATGTGATGATTATGGGGTACATGAGATTGGGGGGTTGGGGTTTTCATAAGCTGTAAGCCATAAGCACCAATATTATAACAAAGTAAGGCTTGAACTATCTCGCTTTGCATTGAATGAGTCTATCTCATATACGGTATTTGTTTCACCTTTTAAGTTGCATTACTGGACTGAATGAACATTTACATGTTATTCTAATTTTCCGAGTTTCACCTTTATTCCTCACGCTCCTATGTCACTATATGCTCCACTGTTGTGACATGTGTCTCTCCAAGAAATTTCTCTACCGTAACTCTAGTGGAGAGAATGCAGGCTATTCATGTACCATAAATCTCCCCACAACTAGGGGCTCCGCATATCCTAGGTGCCAAAAAGAGTCTAGTTTGGGGCAGCCAGGACTGGGAGATGCATCAATTATGGGGACTATGGGGATGCATCGATTTACGTAAAACCCCTATCTACATAAGAAGCTACGGAAAGGATTTTTTAATGTAAATCAAGGTTTTACTTATTTACGTTTGTTCTAATGGCTGAATCTCGACTTGAAAAAGAACAGGTGAGGAATAACGTTTGTGGTTTGTGCGTGGAAAAAAATCCAAAATTTCCCATAAAGAAAATCAGGTGGCGGATGACAGGAAGCACTTCAAGCAAAGACCCTGGATAAGTGCTGCCAGTGAAAGCGGATGGTACTGGGGGCCCATTCAACAATTACGTGATCCATTTTTTTTGGGGGGGTGGGGAATGACCTCCCCTATGTAATCCGATTGTAATTTTCGGTTCGAACCCCCTCCCCCCTTTTAAATTACATAATCCAGAGCTTTTGTATCAAAACTCAATTTTTAGAGCTTTTCTCTATTGGTGCCTAATGCAGAACGTATCGGTGAGGATTCAATAATCTCAAATCGGATCAAAATTCCCTGAGATCATTTTTAAACCTAAAATAGTGCCATGTTTCGAAACCACAACAACTCAAATGGATTATGTAATTTTTGACCTGAAACACACACACACACACACACACACACACACACACACACACACACACACACACACACACACACACACACAACTGCCCCACCCCCATGTAAATTTCCATAATTCAGATGACAGACCCCCTCCAGGATCCCATAATTGTTGAATGGCCCCTGGGTAGAGAGAGAGACAAAGAGCCTTACCTCTTTACATAACGGGGTCCGACCTGTGCATTTGGGCTGCTGGTAACTCTTTGGCAAGGCCCGGTAACTAGAGCCCAGCCTCTTGCAAGACGCATAGTCTATCTCCATGGCAATCCCTTCCGTGGCCCGCTCCTTGGGGAAGGACTCCATGTGGGCCGATTCTTTATAGCCCAGGAAGTTCTTAAACCAAGTGAACAGCTCTGGGAATTTTCTAAACAAAAGAAGACAAGCGTGTATCAGTGGGAGAAAAAGAGAGGGAAGATAACATAGTGTAAGGTAAAGATCGCCCTTCCTTGAAAGCCAGTTGCATCTGAGTCTGTAGATGTTTCCGTTACCTTCCCACCAAAGTGGTACCTATTTATCTACTTGCAACTTCTTGCTTTTGAACTGCTAGGTTGGTATGAGCTGGGACAGAGGCAGGAGCTGACTCTGTTGTGAAGCACTTGGGTCTCAAACTGCTGATCTGCCACCCTTCCAGTCATCACGGTCAGAGTCGTAACCACTAAGCCACTGTGGTCCCTTTTTTTAGCAGAGTTACTACTCGTTTAATGTGTACGGCTTTAAATAAGCAGCAAATCCACTTTCATGATTTAATTTTGGAGGGGTTTAAATAAATCACCGTGTGTTATGCTGCTACAATATGGCAGTGGTGATTCACTGCTAACTGAAAATGTTTTATTTCTTCCCACTGTGCTCAAATTTTAAAAAAAAAAGACATGGAAGAAAGACCAACCGAGTGCTGGGCAAACCAATAAAACTTCCAGTCTACCAAACTGTGTCCTTTACAGTATCAACTGCTTAGTTAAGGCCCCCAAATATGTAAACAGATAGCAATAAATGATGAAGATAAACACTGGGGGGGGGGGGGGGGGAGAGATCTATGTATTTATTTCACTTACCCCAAAAACGGAGATACTAGCTGAACAAGCTCAGTCCGAGATATAACCTCCTGATTAAAAATGACCAGACAACGGAGGAAATTCTCATATGCTTCTGTGCTGCGTAAAGCTTTCCGGACCTTGACAAATAAATCAGAAGAAAAGAAAAAGTTGGACAAGGGGGGAAAAGCAGAATTTTTGCTTGGAAAGGGTCAGAGGTGTGATATGCTCAAGCTCTTACACCAAGTTTGAAAATTGACATTTACGGAAGGTGAGGTTGAAGGACTATATGCTTGCTTCAGAAGTCATGGAAGATGGGAAGGGTTAAAATAGAAAATACTCATGTAAATCGAAGTAAATAGAACCAAAATTACCGATTTAAGTTGTCCCAAATCCTCTGTTTGCAATGTAAACCTTACCTTGTCAAAGAAGAGAGATTCTGTCCCGTGTTTTCCAGCTTCTACCACCGATGGGTCTTTCAAACTGAGGAGTTTTGGCTTCTTCTGCAAGGAAGACACATAAACCAATAGTGGTCAGGTGAAAAGGTAGCACTTAAAAGGTGTTTAGCATCTCTGCAACATGAGATTGTAATGCCGTCTTCTGCCCTTTAAATACTGAATTTGCTCCATTCTGCCATATTAAATACTGCACAACTTGACTGTACTAAATTTTAAAGTTATATTTATTTATTTAGTATTGCCAAAGCTTTTTTTCATTTTGACTTGAAGACTTCTCCTTATTCGTCTCAGAAGGTAAGGTAAGGTAACGGTCACCCTTGCTCAAAAGCCAGTCGTATCCGACTCTAGGGTTCAGTGCTCATCTGTTTATAGCCAAAGGGCCATCACTGTCTGTGGCATGCATGACTAGACAAAGAATGCTGTTTACCTTCCCATCAAAATGGTACCTATTTATCTAATTGCTGTCAAACTGCTAGGTTGGCAGGAGCTGGGACAGAGATGGGTGCTCACTCTGTTGTGCAACACTTGGGTCTCAAACGGCCGACCTGCCAACCTTCCAGTCGTCAAGTTCAGCGTCTTAACCATTAAGCCACTGCAGTCCCAAAGGAGAAAGAAGAAACACTACTAATCTGTAAAATTAACATCTCCATATCTGTGTAGGCAGCACCCATGATCAGCCTAGCACTGGACATGCCGAAGGATTTTCACCTTGACTGGAGGGGTGGATCCTGGCGTGGCATGCCGGCGGATCTGACAGCCATTCTGATTCGGCCTTTGCTGTTTGCTGTTCAGCTGTGGTTTCTTGACTGTTCCTCCGTGGTCATTTCTCACAGACTCCACCTTCTCTGCCGTTGTCTTGCTTAACAGCTGATTGATTAAAAGAAAAAAAAAATTACACGTGTCTGTTATCGGTGTTTGCATCCCATAGCGGAAAACAACATACAAATATATTACACAGCAATTCTCCAAGAAGGGAACTGAGTTTACTTTAACATTAGGTTAGTTGACTTATAATTTTGTATCCTATAAATTACACAAAAAAAGGACCATAAAATCAGGAAGAGAGAAAGAGTATTCTGTAAACTGTGCTCTCCGCAATAACACGAGGTATCAACTCACAACAGAACTATTTGCATCTGGCAGGAACTGTCCAAATTCTGAAAGCAGGTCTTCCTGGTTCTTAAAAAGACGGGCCACCTGGGCGTAGACCTCCTGCTCAGTCAACGCTGGTGTGTAGTTGCCACCTGCTTCCTTGGCGTTTCGCTGCTCTTTCTGTCACGTGATAGAAGAGGCGGTTCGAGAAAAAGGAAAGGAAAGCTTTGAGCCACCATTCATAGCAGCTTCTGTTCTCTTAACTCTTTAAAAGAAAGACCAAAACTTTTAGTTTGACTCCTCGTAGGAAGAACCTCAACTGATAATTGGAAGCAGACACGGCAGAAGTTGAGTAGCTGCCCTGGAAGTAACCTACCAAGTTGGTGACACTTTAGAGCAGTGTTTCCCAACCTTTGGTTTTTGGACTTCAATTCCCAGAAGCCCAAGTCAATTCCCCTAAAGTACTGATCAGCCAATGTGCTGACTTAGGCTCCAGGGAATTGAAGCCCCCCCCGTGAGGGAGTGGGAACCACTGCTTTAGAGGCACATCTGGCTGTTCTGTATGGGTGGTGCCCTTTTTTATATCTCACCTTCTGTAAATTACAATGTTCAGTAGCTCCGCATAAAGCTTTTTGAAATCTCTATTACTGGAAAACTACACCAGCAATATCAATTAACTGGCTGTTTAATACTCTTGGGCATGCATGACTACTTTCCCCAGCATCAAACCAATATTACTTCTCTTCTGATTCACAAGTAATTCTTCCCTTCAACTTCTAAATACCCTATATACTCAAGAATAAGCTGACCCGAATATAAGCCAAGGTACCTAATTTTGACCAGAAAACCCAGGAAAATAGATTGACCCAAGTATAAGCCAAGGGTAGAAAATGCAGCAGCTGCTAGTGAGTTTCAATAATCAAAATACATGAAAGCCTGTCGCTGGCATGATCCAGATCTAAACACTTCCTGACCAGGAACGAAAGTGGTTCCTGACCTGGACAGGAAGTGCAGATCTCCCACACAGCCAAGTAAATAGAGCAGATGACTCAAGTATAAGCTGAGTCTGCTTTTTTCCCCAGCACGTTTTTGGTGCTAAAAAAATCGGCTTATACTCGAGTATATACGTATCTTTGCAAATTGGTCCAGAATGCGGCAGCCCATGCGGTGGTGGGGTGTGGTCATTTCGCCCATCTCTTGCCACTGCTGCTAGAGCTGCACTGGCTGCCTATATGTCTCCGGGTACAATTCAAGGTGCTGGTTATCACCTTTAAAGTCTTTCATGGTAGCGGACCAGAATACCTCAGGAACCGCATCGTCCCTAGGACATCAACCCATTCCCACAAGAGCAAACTGAGAGGACACCCTCCATATACCATCTGTTGGGGAGGTGTGCCTCTCCAGCACGAGGAAAAGGGCCTTCTCGGTCGTAGCCCCACATTATGGAACCTCCTCCCGGTAGAATTACGCCTCCAGGCCGTTGCTACCATTTAGGAGATAATTGAAAATGTGGTTAGCAGAACAGGTCTGGGGGCCGAGATTGCCAACAAGCTCTCCTTTTTGGCTCGTGTGAGGTTCCCCCCTCTTGTAAGTGGTTTTTTTCGAAGGGCTTTTAACTGTTTTTATATTGTTTTTAAGTTTTGCTGAGCAGCCAGTGAGCTATTCGCTGGACTGTGTAGACCGCTTAGAGTCTATTGATTGGGGCCATATATGAATATAAATAAATAAATGTAGGCTGAATGTTAGGAAAAACCTCTTAACTGTTAAAGCAGTACAACAATGGGGTCAACTGCCTTGAGAGGTGGTGAGCAATCCAACACATGGAAGCAGATCTGACGGATATGGTTTCCAACTCTCTGAGGTGGAAACCATATCCGTCAGATCTGCTTTGATTCGGATTCCTGCCTTGAGCAGGTGGGTTGGACCCGATGGCCTAAAAGGCCCCATTTCCAACTTAGTTATTCCATTCCAACTTATTCTATGACTCTATATGTACAGCTTTCCACCCACCTGGTAAGTATGGAGAATCTCCAAGAAAGCCTTGTAAATGTCTGGCTGTCCCTGGAAACGATTCTTGATTTTGTTGACATAGTTGATGGCGTGATTGAACTCGACAGGCTGATTATTCTGGAGAGACGGAGTGGTTCCGAGCGAGATTGTCACAGGCGTGTGGGGCTGCACAGGCGGAGAGCGGGGGGAGGCGTAGGGAATTGGAGGAGTCTGCTGGCTGGCTGGTGTATGTGTCTGTAACTGGGAAGGCTGAAAAAGAAGTAGGCACCGATTTTGGTAACTATTATCAGTGGAAAGGGCTAGAATGAAATATAGGTAAAGTTTGCCTTTGCTCGAAAGGCAGTCGTATCCGACTCTAGGATTCAGTGCTCCATCTCTGTTTATAGCCAAAGAGACACACTGTATGAGCATGCACACATTTCCATGGATATGTGGCAGGCATGACTAAACACCGGCGTGCATGGAATGCTGTTTACCCTCCCACCAAAGTGGTCCCTCTTTATCTACAGTGGCACCCCGTATAACGAACGCTTGGTATAACGAAAAATTGTATAACAAAGTGTTTTGGTGCTATTGGCAATACCCCACATAACGAGAAGAAAAATTTCATTATGCGGGGTATATCCCGTATTACAAACGTTTTTTGTTATACGGGGTATACGCCGCATAATGAATTGTTTTTTGTTGTGCAGGTTATCGCCAATGATTCTCATAACGAAAAAATTCGTATAACAAAGAGCTCCGTGGAATTGAGCTTTTTCATTATACGGGGTACTATTGTATTTGTAATATCTTGCTTTCGTAGTTAGGTTGACAGGAGCTGGGACAGAGGTGGGAGCTCACTCCGTTGTGCAGCACTCAGGTCTCAAACGGCTGACCTGCCGACTTTCCAGGCATCAAGTTCAGCGTCTTAACCATGAAGCCACCGCAGTCCCAGCATGAAATATACCAGCTGTGAAAAACAGTGATCTGGGAATGGGTCTTGTTTCAGTTCAGTGGAATCAAAGAACTTTGAATATATATAAAAAATGAGAAACTGAGCAAAATCAGTCTTCACAGATTCATTTAACAAATTTCTAGAAGCAAGAATGTCAAGAATATGTTTTTATGATTGGGTTGACCTGACCCTGATCAGGGCTAACATGTTGAGGAAAACCAGAAACTCTTTAGTTTAACCTTTTCCAAAAAGCAGAACTTTTCCATCTAAATACTAATCATGCTGGTAGGTTATCTATAAATCATTCATTAAAGCAGGAGTTCTCAACCATTTCATGCCATAGGCTGGACAACTCCACCTAAGACAGATGAGTGGGCCGGACGCATGGTTTCACCCTGCCATAAACGCTGTTCCCACTGCCAGATCAACTTCATCTTGTTCCCCGGGAGGGCATTCTCCATCCAGAATCCACTGAACTGAAACAAAACCCATTCTGAGTCTAAGCAAAGGGCTACCCATTTTCCCCTTTGGTATCTACCTTACTGATCTTGGCTGGTGGTGGTTGTGGTGCCGGTTGGGCAGGTGTCGGGGCAGACTGTGCCGAAGGTTGTGACGGATGTGGCGGTTGAGGCGGCGGTTGAGGCTGGAGGCCATGAGCCGTGATCTGGTGAACCTGCCCCGGCGTGGTTACATTCACCATGTCATTCGTCTGCACTTCAATTTTGTAGCCCGGTGGCAAGAAGGTGTTGAAACCCATGATTAAATCAGGGTGGCCTTTGAAGAGCTGGGAGACGCGGCTGATCACTCCTGGAGTATCAATACTGTACGAGGAACGGACAAAAAGGAGACAGAGAAAGGGAGATAGTTGACACTCTTTGCAAACATGACTAAAGACACAACATAATGGGTGATTGGGGTTTTTAACTTGTTTTTATGCATTTTTTATGGTTGTACGAGGCCGAGTCGGTTTTTTACCCGAGTGGGTGGCATAAAAATGTAAACAAACAAACAAACATAGTGTAGCTTTTAAAGGCAATTGCTTAAAGCAGAGGTGCCCAAACTATGGCTTCCGGGAGCGACAGGGGCGGTGCGGGCCAGATGAATTGGCGTTGGGGTCGGATCCAGCCCATGGGCTGTAGTTTGGGAACTCCTGGTTTAAGCAGAGAAATGACAGCTTGAAATCTATCTCATCCTGTTGCAAAACAGATTGCAAGGCGTGTTTCAATTCCGCTTCCGGTGGGAGGAATTCAATTCCGCTTCCGGTGGGAGGACCTACGTGACCAGCACGTAAAAAAATAATAATGGAAACTTTGTGAGATGGATTCAAAGTAGAAAAAGGGAGACAATTCGGAAACTGGATTATCATCCGAAATCTAAACTATCCCTTAACACGGCCCTGTTTCTTATACCTTTGAGATTTAAACTCTTTCATTATGTCCAAGAAGTCGTTGTAGACTTGAGGCTGGCTACCAAACTGGAGTTTCACTTGGTCAAGGTAGGAGAGGGCATCTTCTACCTAAGGTAACAACAAACCACACACACACAAAAGAATGAGTTAAGATGCATTTCCCCCCCTGACAATTTTCTCCATCTTTACACCGGATCCCCCACCTTGTTTATAAAAAAAAAATAGGCCAGTAGCAAGCCAGTTAACTAAAAAACATCAGCTCATTTCAACAAAATAACAATTCTACATTGTCGATGCAGTTCTCCTGACTCCAAAATTGCTGTCAGACAACACAAAAGCCTTCTCAGGTAGAAGCAAGTTCTGTGTGAGCTGCTGCAACTCATAGTAAAAGAACTCCGAAGTACAGAGGTTGCTTGAAAGTCAGTCATATCCAACTCTAGGGTTCAGTGCTCATCTGTTTACAGCCAAAGAGCAGACATTTCCCTGAACATGTAGCAGGCATGTCTACACACTGGAGTGCACAGAATGCTGTCCCCTTTCCCACTGAAGTGGTACCTATTTATCTACAGTAAAACCCCGGCTTACGTATGCCTTGAGATACATAAAATTCGACTTACATAATGTTTTTTGCACTAAAACCATGTCCTGATTTACATAAATGTCCCGATTTACATAACACAATTTCCTATGGGTTTGCTTCAAGTTAAGTTAAAAATTCATTTTTCCTTTGGGGTTGCTTCGATTTACATAAATATCATTTTCCTATGGGTTTGCTTTGAGTTAAGTAAAAACATTCATTTTCCTATGGGTTTGCTTCATGTTAAGTAAAAAACCTATTTTCATAAAAGCCTATGGAACACACTTTTTACGTAAGTAGGGGTTTTACTGTACTTGCAATTTCTTGCTTTCAAACTGCCAGGTTGGCAGGAGCTGGTTCAGAGACGGGAGCTCACTCCGTCGTGCAGCACTCGGGTTTCGACCTGCCGACCTTCCATTCATCAAGTTCAGCGTCTTAGCCACTAAGCCACCACAGAACAACAGACTTATTCCTACTTTGTTTCATCTAAGATGTGAGTCCCTTCTGTACGGAGTGCATTTTGTGCTGTTATAGCTTTCTTCAAGGAAGATATACATCACGAGGCTCTGAAAAAGCCCGTTCCTACATAATTAGAACAGCAGCTGACTAACTGCTTCTGTGCAGTTTAAATATTTTCTGCTCTTGCCCTCAAAACTAACATCTTTAAGCTGCTTTTGCACACAAATATACAGGTAACAGCCACTTTCGTGGTGGCTTAGTTATGCGTATACCTGTATAACATAAGATCCTGACATCCTAGGCAGAACTGGACTTCAGATTTCAATTCAGCACACTTGATCTAGTATAAGACACAAGGATTAGACCAAATAGCAGACGATATTTTTTTTGTTTGTGACGTAGCGATATTTTTTCAGAACACTTTGTCCTTGTAGCTTCCAATTTCGTGCCACTAAAGTAAAAGCAGCTATTTACAAGTGTGAAAATACAAAATGTACATTTGTACAATACCTGCATATGTTACAATCAATCTCTGCTCAAGAACTCCACCGCCTGGGATATTCTGATATTTCTGCTGACAGACATTACTACCAAAGTACTAAGAATAGAGCAGCCGGCACTTTCATGAGTTTTCATTGCTTTAACACACATGGCTGAAAAAACATTGCCATGGAACACAATGGGAGAACTGCATGTTGTAGGGTTTTTTTTAAAAGCAAAATACTAACTTTACGTTTTATCCCTGTCGTTCTTCTAGCTTCACACTTGACTATACCTTATCTACGCTAGTTTGGAGGACGTGCAAAAGAACTGTTTTGCTTCAAGACACAAAAAGAAACCTTCCCAGACTTACTGACAAAGCCCCAAATTACATCAGCTAAAACTAAGATGCTCCTGGCCTTTGACTCTGCTAAAATTGCTATAAGAGCATGGATGAGGACTTAAGTTTGGCCAATGACAATGCCAAGAAAGTGGCTTCGTTTTGTCAGTCCCAAGGTTTGATAGAAAACTATAAGAGCCCCAGTGGCAGAGCGGTTAAACTGCTGTCCTGCAGCCAAAACATTGTGAATTCAATCTTGACTAAGGCTCAAGGTTGTCTCAGCTTTCCATCCTTCTGAGGTCGGTGAAATGAGTCCCCTGCATGTTGGGAGCAAAATGGTAATTAACTTGTGACTTGCCTAGAAAGTGCACTATACACGCTGGGGCGGTATACAAGTGTAATTGCTATTGCTATAAGCAGTATTTCAGAGAACAGAATTTATTTATTTATTTATATCCCGCCTATCTAGGTGGTTTTCCTACTCTGGGCGGCTAACAATACGGAATTCACATATTAAAAACCTATTAAAACACATTTTAAAACACACTTCTTCCATGTCTAGGCCAGACATGAAACTTCCAAAATGAAGACACCTTTTGAAAGTTCAATGTTAAGTTCCTTTCACCTTAGTGTCAGAAAGATTAACTGGCAACCCAAGGTTGCCGTTACCAGGGTACGCCCGATTGTGGTTCAAAAAGCAAAGCAATCACGCTTCTATACCGCCCCATTGCGCTTAGTGCAGTCTCTGGGCAGTTCACAAGAATTAGCATTTTGCCCCCAACATGCTGTGCACTTATTTTACCGACCTTGGAAGGACAGAAGACTGAGTCAACCTTGAGCCCTAGTTGGGATTGAACTCGCAAACTTTTGGTGGCAGGACAGCAGTTTAACCACTGCGCCACCAGGCTTCCATGGGGGATGGATTTTCACACTTGCAAAAAGCTGCTTTTACTTTAGTGGCATGAAATTGGACGTTACAAAATCCAGAATCTAAAAAAAAGGTTCTTTCTGTGTACCCCAAAACAGAACCAAAAGGCGACAAAGAGGAAAGTTGAAGAGGTCCGTTCAACCCATGGCAGAATCAGCTCTTTACTGGAAGATCAAATTAAGAGGTATCTCAGAATCTGGGTGTGGGTGGACTTTCATGGGCCTTACCTTAAGCCTCTGGAATTGCTGTTGCCCCTGGACCGGTGCTGCTGGGGGCGCTGGGTGAGCGTGACTCTGCACTACCTGGCTTCCATGGGGCTGGACCGGTGTGGGGTGGTGATGCCCGCTATGGACAGCAGCCAGAGTAGGCCCATGACTGCTGGAGCTCTGTGGCACGGTTGACACCTAGGAAGAAGAGTCAAGACAAGAAATTATGGTCTACTCCAGTGTTTCTAAATGTAGGGCCTTCAATTCCCAGAAGCCCAAGTCAGTACAGTGGCTGATCAGTGCTTTGGGGGAATTGACTTAGGCTCCTGGGAATTGAAGCCCCAAAACCAAAGGTTTATGAACCTTGTCATAGAGTTTAGGAGCTATAATTTGGCTCATGTGAAAATACAGAGGCAGATGAATACAGTGCATGTTGAACAAACCATGGAGACGTGGGAATGTCATAAAGCTCCTACCAGATTCAAATCCTTAAGGTAGGTTTTCCCAATCTTTGGTTCTTGGACTTCAATTCCCAGAAGTACATTGGCTGATCAGTGCTTTGGGGAATCGACTTCGGCTTCTGGGAATTGAAGTCCAAAAACCAAAGGCTAGGAAACACCGGTCTATTCAAAGAAATGTAGGACCACGTGGACCTGAATCCCTTCCACTTTTGATATGAGAAACCACCTTCTATGACAAGGTTAGCTGAAGGACCCTTGGGTGGACAAGCACAATATTGTAATGCTAAGTGTTCCCATGAGACAGTGGCAGCCTTGTCTTTAAAATTAGAAATATGTCCAGGAATAGCATTGCTAATGGATTTTGGAAATACAAAGCTAGATAAAAGTAAGAAATGACTATTGATATGGCAACAGCAACAAAGTTGTTAATGGCTAAAAACTGGAAAAGTTATAGTGAATTTGTACTGAAGGATGAGTATAAAAAATTATGGAATGTAGCTATAAATCAGGAGTTCTCAAACTTTTTAAGCCGGGGGCCAGGTCACGCTCCCTCAGACAGCTTTGGGGGCCAGATGGCCGTTTTGCCCTTCCTCCACCACATGGCACTTCCTGATGTGGTGGAGGACACATTAAAGGTGTCATGGGCCGCATCCGGCCCGCAGGCCACAGGTTGAGAATCCCTGCTATAAATGATAAATTGACATCTGAATTAAAAGAAAAGAAAAATGATTTTATAGAGATATGGGGCGAGTGTTAATTAAGTATTTGTTAAAACTAAAGGGATAAAACCAGATCTTGACTTTTTGGAAATGGGGATAATAATGAGAAAGTGAAACTTTTGTTCAGATTATAAAGGGAAGATTATACAGTAATGTCTCCCATAGGTGATGGGTACACATATTTGTTGATAAAGCGGACTTGGTCCACAAAAGCTCACAGTTAAATACAGGAGTTAGTCTTTAAGGTGCCACAATGTTTTATGTCTTTTTTACTGTTGTTTTATTTCCTCTCAGATATTGTTGGTGTAATGTTATTTTTATTATTTTTAGTGTTGTTTTTCTGTTTATATGTTTTTTTCCTGATATTAATAAAAAAAAAATTTTAATAAGAAATTGGCCACCTCATCTTCATTTCCCCCGGATAAACAATAAAACTAATATGTTTAAATCGCACAATCTGTTCAGCAGCAACATCTCAAATCTCCACAGCTGGGGCAAAGAAAAGCACAGTTGGGTTTATGCCATCTAGTTAATCTGGCACGCAAAAACAAGAACAGCATCAATTTATGCCTGACAGTGGGACATTGCACTGGCATGGATTTGATTTAAATCACACCATGGCTTAATTCAATTCAATTTAATCATGCATATATGCTTGCTCGTTATAAGCTTTGGATCTAGCTTGACTTTGGATGTTGGAGACACACAACACAGTTAAGCAGTTCTACCTGGTAGCTAGGAGTCACAGAGTACTGGATTCCAGTCGCAGATTGCATGGTCTCTGAAACCGACTCATATACGGGAGGTGCTGGGGCAAGGACACGGTGCTGGTGTTGGAAAGGTTCAGTGTTGCTCGCGATGCGTCTCTGTTGGGAGGCATACACCGGTGACTCCTGTTCATCCACTCGCCGCTTCATTCTGAATTCATGCTCAGCAAAGCCTTACAAAACCTGTTAAAAGAGAAAGGAATGAACAAAGAAAGAGATGTCATCATTAGCCTGGCAAGATAACAGTTAAAGGAGGTTAGAGAGCAGATGGAGATCCTGTTTATCAATTTGAAGAGTGACTGCTGTGTAACAAAAAAATCGGTTTAGGAGCTATAATTTAGTTCACGTGAAAATACAGAGGCATACTAATACGCAATGAGCACAGAGCTGGGCGGGTTGAGGAGGATGGTTGGGGACAGAGGTGCCTGGCGGGCAATGGTCCATGGGGTCGCAAAGGGTCGGAATCGACTGTGAGACTGAACAACAACTAATAACCACATGTTGAACAAACTATCAAGAAGTGTCATAAAGCTGTATCAAAAGATCGATCGTACCAGATTCAAATCCTCATTTAGTTACCAAAGCTAACTTTGGTGGCCTTTGGCGGATCGTTCTTTTTCATCTTATTTATATCAAGAAAAGAAAGTAGGTTAAAATAAGCATGTCTACAAAAAATACTATTCCATAGTAAACTGAAGTAAGCATATCCACAAATATTGCTATTCCACTAGCTTATCCATTTACATGACAACAGGTTGCCTACTGCATCCACCAGGGTCACATTTTGAGATTTATCGCAGATATCTGAAACCATGGGAAACAGCAAACCCTAAACTCTACATTGTAGACAATGGTATCTACCTGAATAGTTTGGTTCTCCTCCATGAGAATTAACATACTGTACCTTTGCTTTTCTATTCAAAATCATTCGATAGTTGCTGGGTACATCACGGTGCCTCTAACAGGCATTATGTTGTGGAACGCAAGACCATGCTCTTTAGTTTTATACCTACAACTAACTCTACTGGTAATTCACTTCAACAAGTTTCATTAAGCTGTAAGGGTCCATTCAGCTTCTGTACAAACCAGTCCTATCAGAATTCTTTACACATTTTCATGATTTTCTCCCCTAACTGTGAGAGCTAAGGACGACAAGGGTGTTACTATACTATGTCAGTTCTTCCTAGGGAGATATGGAGAGAACAAAATATTGAGATTGGAAATAACAAGGGTACTTAACTAGGTGCTATAACTGCTGGCATTGTGCTAGTCTTCAGATACCCATCCGCTTTACTTATTATCTCTTGCTTACTTAGAATTCAGTGGAACATTTTCCACAATGCCAAGAGGCATTTGGTTGAACATAAGTAAGCTTTAAGAATGAAAGGAACAGCACATCTGTTTTTCTTGTGAAGGGGGCTGTGGTGGCTTAGTGGTTAACACGCTGAAGTTGATGACTGGAAGGTCAGCAGGCCAACAGTTCAAGACCCGAGTGCTGCGTGACAGAGTGAGCTCCTGTCTCTGTCTTGTCCCAGCTCCTGCCAACCTAGCAGTTCGAAAGCAAAAAACTGCAAATAACTAGGTACCACTTCGGTTGGAGGGTAAACAGCGTTCCGTGCACCCCGGTGTCTAGGCATGCCAGCCACATGTCTACAGAAACATACACAGACAGTGCTGACTCTTTGGCTATAAACAGAAATGAGCACTGAACCCTAGAGTTGGATACTACGGCTTTCAAGCAAGGGTGACCTCTTCCTTTACCTTTTCTTTTGCAGCAATGGGCCAGTGAGCTAATGAGCAGTTGTAATAGAACTAAGACCTTGAATCAAAATAAGGGGCCTCGTAAGAAGCACAATCTGTAGGCAAGCCACATGCTGCTAAAGCACCTTGAAGATGATAAGTCACTTCTGAGCTCTTTATACCTTAAAAAAAATCCTGAGAAAGCTGCTGGAAGTCAGAATTGACTCAACAGCATTTAACTATTATTATTAAGTAGCATTATATGGTTAGAACAGCATAGTGTTGTGTTTCAAACCAAAAGCCAAACAACTAAAAAGTGAAGTTTTGCATATGCTATATACTCTTATTCCCCCATCCTGCCTTTTTAACAAGCAACTCAAACATTTCTGAGATTTAGCTGCATGATCTAAGGCATTGATGGCGAACCTTTTGGAAACGGAGGGCCCAAACTGCTGTCCACGCTGCACCTTCACGCTGTATGTAAGCCACCTGCCTTACGCCAGACAGGGGAGGGAGGCAACACTCCCATTGGGCTGCTGGGCAGATGGGTGGGGCAAACTCTGTGCTGGGGGAAGGAGGAAGCGCTCCCATTGGGCTGCTGGGCAGAGGCAAACTCTGTGCTGGGGCGATGGCGCACGTGCCCACAGAAAGGAATCTGAGTGGCCGCTCTGTCATGCGTGCCATAGGTTCGCCACCACAGATCTAAGGTGACAAAAGGTTCAGAAGGCTAGAAGCAAATTAGTTCATCTTATACACATTTTCCCTTTATTACATCAACTCTGAAGGCATACACATAAGAAGTAACCACTTAACAATGGTTCAAAAGCCTCAGCACATGGTTTGTTTCCCTTGTACATCCTCACATACACACACATGCTCTCACATATCCATCAGACTGCTCAGCTGCACAAGGTTTGGCAAGGTCAGACAGCTGCGGTAACAGACACCATTCAAAAGGATTACAAAGTCATTTCCCAGTCCTGCTTTCAGAATGATGAGTGAAATACTTTTTAAAGCAGCATTTTAAAATAGTGCTTTCAGATACTTGACTAGGCTTCTACGGGCTTTCTTGCCCGGGACAAGAAAATTAACAAACTGCTCAGCAACCCAGGATTGCAAGAGACTGAACTGAAACGCCCCATTCAATGAAAGGTAGGAAGATCAACAAAGGTCTTTGATTTTTGCAGTGAGCTTTGCAGAAATTTCTGCAGCTCTGAAGATGTGCACAGCCAGCCCCAAACTTTGATTTTGTTCCTTCTTGTGAAGTGCCCGGAGAAATCTTCAGTTTTGGTGAATGAAAACAGAAGAGACGCGAGAGATTTATGAGACTTCTACCGTTTCCAAATCCCAGCACTGTACATTTTACTCCCACCCCTTCCTCCAGTATTTCAGGCAAAAAGAGACCGTTAGTTAAAAATGTCAGAAATGGTTGAGTATTATGGCAGACCACATCAAATCACATATTGATATGGTCAGGCGAAAGGAACTGCAGAATGAACTCACCAAACGGTAGCTTCATTTTGGCAGCTTCACATCTGGCCTAGACACAGAAGACACCAGACATATATAACAGATTATAAAGTGACTGGCATACCAGTTTCGGAAAAGTCGTCTGAAGAACAAAACGTGTGGTTATGAGCGTGGAAGGAAGGAAGCTATGTGGCATGTAATCTATGGATCCCTGAGATTAGACACAAATTTAGTCCCACTGCAAATTTCCTGTCTATGAGCATAACAACACTACTGAGGCTTTTAACACCAAACACCGCAGTGCTAGATCTCAATTGAACACTCAAGCCATATTTGTGTAAGTACATAACCATAACTTGCTTGACTGCACAAGAAGCCTAAAATGAACACACTATGTACTTTGCAGCAATGCGGTCACCCTTATGTACAGGGGTGGTCCATTTACACCAGGGGTTCTCAATGTTTTCAGGTCGCAGGCCGGACCACTCCCCCTCAGACAACTGAGTGGGCCGGCCACGTGGTTCCATGCGCATTCTCGTGCATTTTCAGCAGGAGCGAGGGAAACGGGTCACATGAAAGGGCACCGCGGGCCAGGTCCGGCCCGTGGGCCATGGGTGGTCAATCCCTGATTTACACTCCCACTGCAAGTGCTTCAAAAGATTTATCAGAGTTTGGGGGGGTGGTCCTGTGGTTTGTTATGAGTTAAGTTCTTTTTTCTGAAAGGATATCCAAAGAAAATGTAAGATGGTGTGTTAGATCATCACATAACCCGTGAGACTTACCTCTCGGGATCAGAAAGATTGCCTCCTTCTTCAACCCAAGCCTAGTAAGAGTGACACATTGCAAAGTTGAGACAAAGGGTTGTAAAATTAGTGGAATAGCAAAAATAAAGCAAAGAAGTCTAGTGTGGTAGTTCAAGAAAGGATTGCACAAACTGTAACAACACAAGTACTGTACAGTGAAGCCCCACTTTATGGATGCCTCGCGCTACGGAAAACCCGCCACATGGAAAGAATTTCATTGAAAACGATGCCCTACTTCACGGAATTTTTCATTTTCAATAGATTCCTATGGGAAATTGCACTTTGCAACAAGGAATTTTTGTTTTCAATGCATTACTATGGGAAACCACACAATGGATTCCTATGGGCGCTTTGCGATAAGGATTTTTTTGCAATACATGGAACAAATTAATTCCATAAAGAGGGCTTTTACGGTACAGGAAGAGAGGTACAGTATAGACAAAACACTTTACAAAACAAAGCCTGTGAATCTTGTCATGGGAAAAGGATGTCACAGTATATTTAGTTAGTATTTAGTAACGTTATTATATCAGGTTTTGTTTTGTTTTTTGTTAATTTACCCTAGAAATTCAACCAACAGGGAAAGGAAAGTATGGTACCTCCTCCAGCAGACTTCAAATTGCTACTTTGCAATAGCAATACTTGGGTATTAAAAAGAAATCGAGTCCCAAAATACACTCACGCCTGTTAGAAAGCACACATTTTCCGAAGCTGTGTACAGTATTTTCTGCTCTGGGTTAAGATTTTTAAAAGCTTTCCAATGCTGGATTTAATCAGAAGGGTAATCAAGACAGAAAACTATTCATAAATCCTGGACACCAAGCTGACTCAAGTGCCAATTTCAACATAATATTCTTCATTCCTATACTTCACATGCTCTGCAAGGCCCATGTAATGAATGCTCCCTAATCCAATAATTTTAAAAAATATCACTGTTGTAAGACTAACGTTTCTTTTTGGGACTAACTCAGAAAAGCCCCCCCCCCAATGTTTAAGGAGAGCATTCTGCATTCATAAGATGTACAACAAGGGTTCTGCCAGAAGCAAGAATTGTACATAATACACAGCTGCATAGTGAAAAGTGGCAAATTACTGCTCAGCCATCGGGTTCACTGGGTAAACTTGGGTGAGACACTATTCCTGAAGCTAATCTAGTTTACAGTGTTTTTATGAAGATGAAATCACATGCATTAAAATAATTAACCCTGCCATGAGCTACATAGAGGACTGATGGAATGGAAATCTCACAGAAACATTTAAAGACATTTCTTCCTCAAAACCTTTGGCACATGCAAATGATTAAGGGGAGGGGGCTTAGGGTGGTCCCGTTGCCGCCGACCACCCCGAGACAACTACCATTCCCCATGCCACTTCCCTGCTTGGGAAGGAGCTGCATGGCACCAACTCATCCGGCCTGCGCCCTGGCTCCAGCCTCCACCGCCTCAATCCTTGTCCCCTCCGCTTAGCTTGCTGTGTCCCTAATGGTGCTCCATAGCAGGGTGGATGTTGTAAGCCTTACAACATTCGGCCTGCTACGGAGCGCCACTAGGGACATGGCAAGCCAAGTGGAGGGGACAAGGATTGAGGCAGTGTAGGTGGCAGAAGCAGCAGCTGGAGCAAGAGCACAGGCTGGATGAGTCGGTGCTGTGGGCCGGATCAGGCCCACAGGTTGAGAATCTCTGGTATAAGTGACTTAGGTTTAAGGATGCTAGAGTTCAAATCTCCATGTGCCCACAGAAATTCACAAGGGTGGACCAGCAATCATAAACCACTCCCTGTACATCCTAGTAAAGGTAAAGGTCACCCTTGCTCGAGAGCCAGTAGTATCCGACTCTAGGGTTCAATGCTCATCTGTTTCAAAGCCGAAAAGCCAGCGCTGTCTGATTCTACAGACGTTTTCGTGGTCATTTGGCAGGCATGACTAGACACCGGAGCACATGGAACACTGTTTACCTTCCTACATGTCCTGAAAAACCTATCAAGAATGGTATAAGCTGGAAGGGGCTTGATGGCACAGAACAGCACACCAATGCCTTCTGTGTCCAGTTGGAAATAGCAAAGTCAGAGCAGAGTTACAGTCTACAAGAAAAGCAGATTTGTGTGGTTCTTCCACCTATTTAAAATATTAAGTACAATAGTTTAACGTTATTCCAAAAAGCGAGGTGTGAAAGAAAAATTTGCAATGCAGTAACAACAGAGGGTCAATGCGAATACATCACTGTGGAGAAGAGAGGGAGGGAAATGAAATGGTGTTGCTTGCTTTAGCGGTATTCCCACATTTCTTTTTATTTATTGTTTCGATACAGAAACTCTCCAGAAAGTCTATGGCAAAATCCGCTAAGTTTCTGGAAGAAAAGCTGGATACGCATCTAGTAAATAACATACCAGCTGTTAGACCATTTGGAATCATTCACGACACTACCAGAGGCTTCTGAATACAGGGACGGCTTTGTCCAAATTACAGTAATTCATTTTCCAATTCAAGACGCAAACTTATGCATGTTCAACTAGGAGAAAGTCCCCAAGCTTGTTTCTGGACAATCATGGACAGAATCAGGGAACTACGCATCTGAAAGGAATCCTGTAAATACATTTTTCTCCCTATCTTACGGCGGCGGATGTTAGACAGCCAACCTGTCGGGCAGCTGAGCAGAAACAGTGTTCAGGCTTGTCTTTTGTGTGTGCTAGAATTGTAAGATCAGCCAATTAAGCCGGGAACAAAACACTTTTGGCTGGAATTAAAGCACTCTGGGGTTCAGGAATTAGCCGAGTGTCTGAACTAACTGGAGCTCAATGTCTATGAACCTAAAAGTCCCTGCTGGGTTACTTCTAACTTTGTCCATAGCAGCCATATAATTTAGCATTTGTAGAGGTGAGTGAGTAGGAAATAATCATTTTGTTCTTGATGTTTGTAAACATCTAGGAGTCACAAGTTCTTGCCAGGCTACTACAAATCATTCTGACTCAGATGCACTTTCCACCCACCCTTGGGGAAGTCCCAAAACAAATGCTTATTCCTCAACAGAACCTGCAAGCATGAGGAGACCTAGTGATGATAAAATCCACTTCCAAAAAAAAGAAAGGGTTTAGCACTAAAAAATAAGGGTTCTTTGCCAGCCTGGCCGTAACTCGGGGGTGCCCAAACGTTTTGGGCCATGGGCCTGACCACGCCGCCTGGACAGCTCATCGGGCTGGTCACATGGTTCCTTCCACAGGAAGCAGAAGTAAAACGCACCCCCATGCATGCGTAGAACACATTTACGCAGCATTCTGCACATGCACTTTTTACTTCTGCTTCCGGGAGCAGCGTGGACGTCGGGGGGCCTGATACGGCCCACAGGCCATAGTTTTGGGCACCCCTGCCTTAACTATTGAGAGGCCACAAATCTCTCAACTCTCCTTCCTGAACCACCAAGGGTTCCTCTTTCTTCTGTTCCTAGAATATTTGTGCTTCTCCTTTGATTAAACTTTGGAATGTCAAAATGTAGACAGTTTCTTGGCTTTGTCACTGACAATAAATTAGCTGAAAAGAATTGTCAGTGCATAAACTTTTCTGGAAAAGATCAAGATGCAGTTAAAGCAAATCACAGGAAGGGGAGGGAACTGATAAGGCTTGGTGGGAAATATATTGTCAAGAGGAGACCAAGGGTTTAGGGGAAACTAGTTTGCCTACGTAAGTTCTAGAAGAATGTCAGAGAATGTTTTCTGCAACTAAGAAGAGTATGGTATAGAGCAGTGATGGCAAACCTTTTAGAGACCGAGTGCCCAAACTTCAAAACCCACTTATTTATCGCACACGTGTTGCAGAAACTGCTGCTAATCTGCAAAGTTCAGTTCAAGTGCTGTGGGTTGCTGAAAGGAAAATCAACGCACCAAATTTAGGAAGAAAAAAGGGCTTTTTATTTAGAAAAAAATTGCATTTCCAAAAGAGTTCCTTCGCTAGGGTGGGAAGGAAAAGAGAGAGAGAGGAGGAGGAGGAGAGAGCAAACACAAGGAGGGAAGGGGTCCAGGGAAACTTCTCAAACTGGCTACACACCTGCTATAGATTTGCCACCACTGGTTTAGAGCAGTGTTTCCCAACATATGGTTTTTGGACTTCAATTCCCAAAAGCACCTATCAGCAAGTGTACTAACTTAGGCTTCTGGGAACTGAAGTCTATTAAAAAAAACCACCAAAGGCTGGGAAATAGTGATATAGAGTCTATTATATGTGCTGCCAGAACACCCCACAATTATGAGGACTTTCAGTTTACTTGTGTATTTGCTCCCTTAAAAGCTTTTTAAAAAGACAACAAGCATAAATTAAAAGACAACAAATGCAAATTTAAAACATCAGAGCTTCAAAAAGCAAATATTTGAAGTGGTAGCCGTGTTAGTCTGTGCAAGCATATTTGAGATTAAACAAAACCTTACAGCCAGAAAGAGAAGACAAAGACTAGCTCTTGTATTGAAACACATTGTGTATAAATTGATGCCGTGAGGCCTCACTCTTGGTCCACAAAAGCTCACATTTAAATACAGTACAGGAGTTAGTCTTTAAGGTACTGCAACATTTTTTGTCTTGTTTTGCTGTTCTGTTTTGTTTAATGTCAAAAAGCAAAGGCTCCACTTCCAAATCACACTGACCGAAGAAGGCAAGGCAGAGCATCCATCCCACATCATACAACTCCAGAGACAACACACACAGACACACTCCACTCCACAACCATTCATTGTCAAGTTCATGAAAGCCACAAGCAAAGGCTGAGTATCCATTTTAATAAGTGTGGGTTTCGCCCCTTTGAAGTAAGGAACATACAGAGGATCTGGGATTGGGGGGACCAAGAATCTTGATGCCACCTTTTTTATTCCCAACATTGTTGCAGGGGGAAGAGAAAAGCTTGGCAAAACAACACACACACACACAAAGTAATTTTAGTAAAGGTAAAGGTTTCCCTTGCTCGAAAGCTAGTCGTATCCAACTCTAGGGTGCAGTGCTCATCTGTTTCCAAGCCGAAGAGCCAGCGCTGTCTGCTTCTGCAGACGTTTCCGTGGTCATGTGGCAGGCATGACTAGACACCGGAGCGCATGGAACGCTGTTACCTTCCCACCGAAGTGGTCCCCTATTTATCTACTTGCAATTTCTTGCTTTCGAACTGCTAGGTTGGCAGGAGCTGGGGACAAAGACGAGAGCTCATTCCGTCCTGCAGTACTCCGGAATCGAACTGCTGACCTTCAGCTTCCCAGTCAGCGTCTTTGTATTGCTAATTGATGGTTCGGTCCTTTGATCGAAAATAGGATCTGCAAAAAACTCCAGCCAACTCCGCCCCCATCGCCTTTCCTAAGGAGAAGGAGCTGATGTTGCATTATCATCATCATCATCATCATCCGGTTGGAAACAAGGGATGAGAGGAGTTTGCAGCGAAGAATGCACCAACATTTACCCGGAGAGGAAGAGGTTAAAAAGAAAATAGAGGGCGGAGCTAAAAAAGGCCACGCCCTCCACACAAGCCATCCGTTCCTCCTCCCTTCTCTCAAAGCCGAGGGAGGGGGAAGGGGGCGGGGCCAGAACGGCGCCCTGAGAGCAAAGCGAATGGGAGGGGAGAATAGAGGGAGAGACCAAGTTGGTGGGCGGCGGGGGGGAAGGAGATACCAAGAGATGAAAAGATGGGGGGGACGGGGGAAAAAAGGAGGCGGCGGCTTAAATGGAACAGCTCCAGATCCGGGAGAGCGGGAAAGCGGAGCGGCCAACTTCGCCTCAGAAAAAGGGGGGCGGGCCAAGCAGCCAAAGAGGGAGGGAATTAGGAAGGACGGACTGAACCAATACGGATCCACCTCCCCCCCCTTTCACAACTCCACGCCCAAGCGGGCGCGCGACAGAGACAGAAAGGGGGGGCGCGCCCGCCCGCAGGCCCCGCCCCTTTCCTCACAACTGGGCGCGCGCGCTCTCTCTCCCGCCCGCCACGGGTCTGTCAGGAGCGCGCGCACGCTCTCGCTCCTTCGCTTCCCTGCCTCGCGGGGCGCCTTCTCCGTTCTTCCCTTCTTCACCTCAGCGCCGCCGCCGCCGTCGACGACATCACTCTCCCTCTCCCCTCCGGTGTCCCTCAGCCGCCCTCCTCCCTCAGGGCCCCGCACCGAGGCTTTT
This sequence comes from Bradypodion pumilum, assembly GCA_035047305.1. NCBI lineage: Eukaryota > Metazoa > Chordata > Lepidosauria > Squamata > Chamaeleonidae > Bradypodion > Bradypodion pumilum. The sequence goes on along the minus strand of JAWDJD010000012.1, from coordinate 25,077,193 downwards.
TGACGCCGGTGCTGAGGGGAGTCCTCTCGGCCGCCTCCTCCTCCCCCTTCTTTCCCCTCAGAGGAGCCCGGCAAGCCCCAAGGAAAAGAAGGGGGCGGAGGAGGATGAGAAGGCCCAACTACGCCCCCCGACTCACCAACACGTCGCTGCAGCCGAACGGGGGCGGCCTCCCCCTCTCCTCCTCCTCCTCAAGGACTACCGAACCGAACCAACCGCCTCAGGACGGCCGCCGCCGCCGAGCGCTGCCCGCTTCTCTGTTCCCTGGGAAAATCCCGCCCCTCCGTAGACCCTCCCGCGCGGGGATTGGGCGGCGGCCACGCCGCTCCGCGCGCCCGACCAATCAGGGGACGGCGTCGCCTGGCCGCCTCCGCCCCGATTGGGCGCCCCGCTCTCAGGAAGGGGATGCAAAAAAAAAAAGAAAGGAGGGGCAAAAGAGACAACGTCCGTATGGGAAGGCGCCGCTGGCCCCTGCTCGCCTCTCATTGGCCGGCGGGGTGGAGGACCCAGCCCCTCATTGGTTAAAAAGACCTGCCCGTCTTTTTAAAGGGGAGGAGGCGGAGAGCGCCCCGCCCACCACCTCCCCTTTTCAGGCCCCGCCTCTCCCGGCGGCCCAGAGGCTCCGCCCCTTCTCCGGGGAGAGCCCTTTTTCTGGAATGTTTACATCGGCGCTGGCGCTGCTCCGAATCGGGAGGGCAAGAAAGCCTGGATGGTGGAGATTATTATTATTATTTAGATTTGTACCCCGCCTTAATCGCACAAGTGCGACTCAAGGCGGCTTCCAACAAAAATAAATACAAACAGGGACAGATTTGCACGGGGGGTGGGGAGAGGGCAACCTCAATTAAATTAACAAGGGGTTGCATCTGATTTAAATAAATTAATGGAGGTTTGCAAGGAAAACCGGAGTGGGACCGGGAGTGGCAACCAGGCACGGCAAACAAATGCAATGCGAAACACGTATTTAAAAGGGAAATCTACCAAAACATCCAGGCTTTTTTTTTTTTGCATTATTATTATTTTGCAAACATTTTTATTTTTTTGCAAAATGCATTGTTTGCAAAAACAAGCGGAGAGAGATCGGTCCTTCCTTCCGAGGATCGGTCACAAACTCCGCTGCTCTCTGCCTTAGGCGGCTTCCCTCCGGGGGTTGGCGCTGTGGAAACGGACCCAGCCACGTGGCTTTAAAAAAAAATTATTTAGCCTCCGATCCAGCACACGCTTCAGAAGTAAGGCTTATTATTATGCACTGACTGTGACGGGTCGCCACGGGTTCGCAGGGCGGTCATGAAAAGGCAAATCTCAAAACAGGAGCCCTTTCCACTCAGCACACCGAAATCTGAAATATTCCGGACACACAGGCAGAATAAAGGTAAAGGTTTCCCTTGCTCAAAAGCCACAAGCCAGTCGTATCCGACTCTAGGGTGCAGTGCTCATCTCTGTTCCATAGCCGAAGAACTAGCACTGTCTGCTTCTGCAGACATTTCCGTAGTCATGTGGCAGGCATGACTAGACACTGGAGCACACGGAAAGCTGTTTACTTTCCCACCGAAGTGGTCCCTATTTATCTGCTTGCAATGTCTTGCTTTCAAACTGCTAGGTTGGCAGGAGCTGGGACAGACGACAGCTCATTCCGTCCTGTAGTATTTGGGTATTGAACTGCTGACCTCCCGCCTTCCAGTCAGCGCCTTAGCCACTTGAGCCACTGCAGGCAGAATAGAATCACATTAAACATCTAATCATGTATATATATATATGCCCCAATAATTCAAAATCACTGAGTTGGAAAAGGGGGCTTTAACACCAACGAGTCCAATGCCCTGCTCATTGCAGGAATCAAAACAGATGTGGCAGGATTGCCCAATTCTTCAATACAAGGAAACATGTCAGTTTCGCCTTTTGAACAGAAACTTAAAATGCACCTTCCCTGACATGCACACACGTGACTTCCAAGCACAGGTTCATGTGGTTATTTTAATACCAAGACTCATCTTTAAGGCTAGCTTTGATTCAACAAGGCCACTATTAAGCAATGGGTTCCATCCTTTAAACCTCATACAGGTATGTCTCCATTGCCATGCTAACGCAACCAACCGTCCTCTTTGAAAAACTGTGGATGTTACAGTCCAACACCATTGTGTCTTTCAATGCACAGCAAAACATCTGAAAATCCACACACAATCTGATGGTACAGATATGCTGTATAACGCAGGGGTCAGCAAACTTGGCTCTCCAGATGTTCTTGGACTTCAATTCAGCAGGTATACTGACTTGGGCTCCTGGCAACTGAGGTCCAAGAACACCTGGAGAGCCAAGTTTGTTCCCTGGTATAAAGTTTCCTTGTGACTCAAAGCAACACCTATCGGTCTGCCAGACTAAATTTCCTACCATAGACCACTGCAAGCCATCTGACCTTAAGGCAGATTTTTAAATAAATCTACAAACATTTCCAGGCTTAAATTAATCAAAAACTCTGTCCATCAAGAATAGAAGGGCTATGCTAACAATTCAGAAAGAACAATGTTCAGTTTATGGAAAGGCTGTGTGCTTTCTCTAGGAGTAACACTATGTCCCCTATTGCTTTCTTACACAAAAACGCTGCACTGGCTGGGGCAGGGCAAACTGCTGGGGTGACTGCATGGGTGCTCACAGAGAGGGCTCCGAGTGCCACCTCTGGCACACGTGCCAAAGGTTTGCCATCACCGATAGCCTATGGCACTTGTACACATTGAGTCAACATATAACAAAAAGAAAGTATTTATAAGCTGTATGAAACTAATCATTAATTTATAAACAAACATCTAAACCAGGAGCTTTCAACCTATGGCCCATGGGATGGATTTGGCCCATGGCACCAAGTCACCTAGCCCGCAACCTCATTCCAGCCACCGTTTCCGCCTCAATCATTGTCTCCTCCGCTTGGTTTGGTGTGTCCCCCACCACTCACCCCTGCTGCTGCGGCGGCACCTATCCGGCCCACCAACAGTCAGAGGGTGTGATCCGGCCCCTGGCTTAAAAAAGTTGAGGACTCTTGATCTAAACCAGGGGTTCTCAGCCTTTTTTAACTACAGGCCGGACCACGCCCCCTCAGACAGCTGAAAGGGCCGGACTGGTGTTTTCACCCCACCGCAAACGCTGGCATAAAACACGTCCGCGGCTGTAGTAAATGCATTTACGACAGCCAAAACCTCATTTACGGCTGTAGCAAACAGATTTACGACAGCCATGGACTCATTTATGGCTGTACTAAAGGCGTTTACGACAGCCGCAGATTCATTTACCTCTGTAGTAAATGCATTTATGATGGCCGTAAACGAGTCCGCGGCTGATTCCAGCAGTGGCAGCTGGAGCTAGGTCGGGGACCAGATTCTTTGGCGCTGCAGGCCTGATCCGACCTATGGGCCATAGGTTGAGAACCCCTGGTGAGGAGTCGCCCTGGTGCAATCGAAAACTACTGAAAGGAGACAACATTTTATGCTTCTTCTCAGAGGTGAGTAAATCAGCTGCTGTTGGAAACCACTTCTGCTGAGCTCAGTAGATTTTAAAAACACACACCTCTGGACAGAAAAACCAGGTTGGACAGCGCCCGAATGCCCCTCTGCTTTGGTTTAACTGGCTGAACATTGCAGAAGGCAGCAGTGGCTGCGTTTCAGAGCATGACCCGGATGATGGGCTTGGATGGTCCTGATCTTCAAGGCTCAGGATCGGGACCATCAAAGCCCATGGAAAAGGTAAAGGTTTCCCTTGCTCGAAAGCCAATCGTATCTGACTCTAGGTTGCAGTGCTCATCTCTGTTTCAAAGCCGAAGAGCCAGCGCTGTCTGCTTCTGCAGACGTTCCCGTGGTCATGTGGCAGGCATGACTAGACACCAGAACGCTGTTACCGTCCCACCGAAGTGGTCCCCTATTTATCTACTTGCAATGTCTTGCTTTCGAACTGCTGGGTTGGCAGCAAGAGGGACCAATGCAAAGGGATGGCAGGCGGCTTTATTTGTGCTCTCAGTAGAAAGCCTCTTCTTTCTTAAAGATTTCATTTATTTACTCATGACGCTTCATCATCCCCAAGCATCTCTAAGGCAGATGGGAGTTGTGGTTCACCAACACACAGAAAGCCACAGGTGGCCCCCGATGCTCAGACACGTGCCTTTAACTCCTCCTCCCCGTTCCGTTGGCCGAAACGTAACGTGCGGGGGCGGGAGAAGAATACACCAGCCAGCTGGATTTGTTCGCAACACCCACCCACCCACCCCTTTTTTTGGGGGGGCGGCACACACTTCCGGTCTGGTTTAATAAGATGCTCCCCCCCCACTTTAATTTCCAGATGGATCCCCAGTCCCTCATCGGAAACAGAGAAGGGGAGCCAGCACCCCCTCTTTGCCGGAATAATAAGTCACATTCATCTTGAGCAAACGCTTTCAAGGAGGCAAGAAAAGAAGGCGGGGGGGGGGGCGTGATCCGAATTACAGCACTTCGGACCGCCTCTGGAGTAGGAGGGACTATTGGGGGTCAGGAAGGGAGGGATCGATCGCCCGTCGCTTGCAAATAGGGAGGGGCGAGATCGGACAACGCTTGTAAACGTTCCTATTTTGAACTACCGATTCCCACCCATCACGTTAAAAAAAGTAACATTTCCAAGATCTGGGCAACATTCTGAATCCTGACACCCCCCCCCCCAAATCGGCTTCTTTGCACCGGGGGGGGGGGAGCTCCGGCTCAAACAACGAAAGCCGCCGTCTTCTGTGCACGCCCTTGGGGAGTTAACTTGCCCGGATTTACTTCCGAGTAAGCCGAGTGAGGATCGCGTTGCAAGGTGCCAAAGCACCGGGGGGGGGGGGGGAGAGGAAGGTCCCGATCTTCCTCGCCTCATCGTGCCCGCCTCTCCAAATTCCTTCCTCCATCCACAGAAACCCTGTTCCTTCTCCCCCTCCCACTTGGGTGCATTCACACGTAACACAGGACCCGATGCGTTTTGATCAAGGCAGCGGGTCTTTCTTTTCTTAAAGGGCCCCAACTGGACCGTCATCGGATGCTATTTACCTGCCGCACCCCCGCCCCAAAAGGAGGGGGGTTCCCAAAGTGAAACCCAGATTTGCTCAAAAGAACTCCGGTCGGGCGCCTATAAAAGGCAAAGGGATCGAATGCCGGGCGCCGAACGTTCGAAATGGAACGTTGAGACACGGCGCGCGCGGGGCGGGGGGAGAATAGAACGTTCGCCGGTAGCGAAATGTTACTCGGCGTTCGAAAATGGAACACAGAAGGGAAAAGGGAAAGTCCTCTATACCCAAGCTCCGGGTTCAAGTCCCAACAAGTTTCACGGTGGGAGGTGGCGAGAGGGAAAGATCCGGCCTAGGGGAGCCCCTTTCTCGACCTCCATCCCCCCCCCCAATTTCAACTCCCTTTCCCGCCCTAACAAGGCTCCTTTTCTCCTCTAAGACAGATCTGGTCTTAATCCGAATCGCGCCGTGCGTGGAAAACCCGCAGTGCTTCCCCCCCTCCCCCACCCACCCCTCCAGAAAGAAAACCCCAGGAAAATGATATGGGGAGGACTCAATAACCGAAAGCAGCTGTTACATACATACCCCTTCCAAAGCCCAGGCGAGGGATCCTGAATGGAGGAACGCCCCCCGACGGGGATTGGCTGAGAGGGAGAAAAGGTGTGGATGTGGGAGGGGCTACAGCCCAGGCCACGCCCTCTTCCTTTCTAAGCTTAGAGGGCTGGCTGTGTTTGTGTATAGGCAAAGCGACTCCGTAGCCCATCATCCATTCCTCAGCCAATGTTGGTTCTGTCTCTTTGTGGACCCGCACATGTCGAACCGACCCGCGATCCCCAACCATCGTTTTCATCCCCTTGTAAGCAGATTCGGAAGACTGGGAGTTCGGGGTTCGGTGCGATTCCCGAGTACTGCGCGACGGAGTGAGCTCCCGCCGTCTGTCCCAGCTCCTGCCAACCTAGCAGTTCGAAAGCAAGACATTGCAAGTAGATAAATAGGGGCCACTTCAGAGGGGAAGGTAGCAGCCTTCCGTTCACTCCAGTGTTGAGGCGTGGCTGCCACATGTCCCTGGTAATGTCTGCAAACAGAGACAGCGCTGGCTCTTTGGCTATAAGCAGAGATGAGCACTGACCCCTAGAGTCGGATACGACTGGCTTTCGAGCAAGGGTGACCTTTCCCTCTCTTTGGATCCGCGACTTGTGGTCGTGCACATTGCGAATCAGTTTGCGATCAGCAACTATAGTTTTAATCCCCTTGTAAGCACAATTAAAATTAGCAATTACACTTGTATACTCTAAGCCCCATCATGCTTAGTGAACTCTGGACAATTCACAAAATAATTAGCATTTAACCACCAACATGCTGGGTCTTCATTTTACCGACCTCAGAAGTTCTTTTTTCCTTCTTTCTTTCCTCTCTCTCTCTTTTTTGGGAACAATGCTGTTTTTCTCTCTTCTCAAATCTGACATTAAATTATATGTACATTTCTGGGACTGCAGTGGCTCAGGTGGTTGAGACACTGACTGGAAGGCGGCAGGTCAGCAGTTCGAGACCTGAGTACTGCATGACCGGAATGAGCTCTTGTCTCTGCCCCAGCTCCTGCCAAACAAGCAGTTTGAAATCAGGAAATTGCAAGTAGATAAAGAGGGACCACTTTGGTGGGAAGGTAAACAGTGTTCCATGCACTCCGGTGTTTAGTCCTGCCTGCCACACGATCACAGAATTGTCTGCAGATGCAAACAGCACTGTCTCTTTGGCTATGAAATAGATATGAGCACTGAACCCTAGAGTCGGATACGACTGGGTTTCACGCAAGGGTGACCTTTACCTAATGATGTTTCATTGGCCATAAGGAAATAGGAATTTGGAGGACAGGTTTCGTCATCACGTGTGATGCAGTTTTTGAGGGTTTTGTCAGGCCTGCCTCTTTAAAAGGTGCTGTAATCCGTTTTTCTTTAATAAAAAAAACCTAACAACTATTGTTAGGGGAATGAATGGTTATGAACGGTATAAAACACGCATGAGTTCGGATGACTTTGTTCACTCAGTAATGAACGTAGTGATATCAAATTACCTGCTTCCATTATCATCCATCTCCGCCAGCGTTTCCTAGCTATGGCCAAGGCCTCCAATCAGCCGGGGAATTTTTCAAAGCAAGATTTGAAATGATCAATGGCGTGTAATACACTTTTTTAAAATGACACTTTATTTTTTTCAAAGCATTGACTCCGAGCAGGGCTCCAGGGCGACTTATTTGAGGGCAAGAGCCAACATGTGCTCTAGTGGAGGGCTAGGATGATTGAGGGCCAACCTCTTGGTCTGGAGAGTCGATGCGGTGATAACGAGGCTTTCAAGTTTCCCACCGGATTCTTGATCCATCGGCATAGGTGAAATCAGAGGAACAAAAAGTAATCAAGCCGATAAGTTTTTCTTTGATGGAGTTCCCTGTTTGCTTTAAGTAGATGAAGTCATCAGCCTTCTGAGACTTATTTGCATTTCTAATCCAAGGTTTGGACTGCAGTGGCTTAGTGGTTAAGATGCTGAACTTGAAGACTTGAAGGTCGGCAGATCAGCAGTTCAAGACCAGAGTACTGCATGATGGAGTGCGTGCCCGTCATCTGTCCCAGCTCCTGCCAAACTAGCATACCGAAAGCAAGAAATTGCAAGTAGATAAACAGGTAACACTTGGTGGAAAATGTAACAGCATTCCATGCACTCTGGTGTCTAGTCATTCCTGCCACATGTCCACGGAAACATCTGCAGACGCAAATAGCACTGGCACTGTAAACGGAGATGGGCATTGAACCTTAGAGTTGGATAAGTCTGGCTTTCAAACCAGGGAGACTTTGACTTTTATGTTTTAAAATCCAGGAAAATTTAAGAAGGCTGGATTCGGCATCACAATGTGAATTTTCTGCTGGAGTTTTTAAATCCTTCTTAAAAACTCCCTCCCCGAATGGCTGGAAGAAAGGAAGCAGAGAGAGTTTTTGCCGGGAATTTGGGGAGAGAATTCTTAACACCAATTTGAAATTTTGGGGTCTTTGGGGAGCATAGGGTGAAAGGCCAGGCTGAAACTGGTGCAAAATGGACAAAACGCTTTGCAATTTCCCCAACAACTTTCAGGCCACCAAAACCAATGGGGGGGGAAAAACCCGCCAGAACATGCGGAGGATTGCAGGTATATTTTATTTGTAAATACAAAACCGAAAAAAATAAAAGGGTTGTCGCCGTACAATAGCAAACAGAAACATTTTCAGTTATCGCCAATGCGGATTTGATCGAGTTAATGTTAAATAAAGAAAGAAAATGGGAAGAAATCGAGGAAGGTTGTAAAAAAAAACCTAATAACAAAAAAATATACACATTCAATAGAGCTTATTCCAGTATGAAGTTACCGAAATGGGCTGAATCGCTGTAAGTACTCCCCATAAGGAATAGAGGGAATAGAGAAGGCATTCGGTTTCCTTTTTAGAGTAGTTCTGGTTTCGGTTTCGTCTGACACCCCCCCCCCCAACCCTATCCCATCCTTAGCAATAACACTTAGATACCGGAGGCCCTGTAGCATTTAGTGAACTCTCTGGGCGGCTCACAAGATAAATAGCATTGTTGCCCCAAACATGCTGGGCACTCATTTTACTGACCCCAGAAGGGTGGAAGGGTGAGCCAAACCGAGTCAGGATCGAACTCACAACGTCAGCAGGCTTTGGCTGCAGTACAGCAGTTTAACCCGGTGGCCTAGTGGTTAAGGCGCTAGGCTTGGAGACTGGATTTTTGCATCCCCTGCAAAAATCCTATCAACCCAGAGTAACCTCTGACACGGAAACGAACGAACCACTGCGCCACTTGTACTGCTAAGAGCACCAATCCTTGGCCAGAATAAGCCAATGGAAGGGGGGAGGGTGTGATGGGAAATGAATTCTAACAATATCTGGTGGGCCATAAGTGGCCTAACCTTAGTTTATGACATCCACACCCACCCCGTACCATTCATGGATGATACCTGGCTGATGGCCAACGGGCATCTCCTAGCTCCGTGACGGCAATGGAAGAGGCCGTTGTGTCATCTCAATGTTTGAACCAAAGAGAATCAGGCAAAGAAGAAAACTGCATTGTTGACTTATTCCGTTCTAGATCCGGCACGGAGACTCCGTGTATGTTCGGAAAGGCTTCATGCACACCCCGCCCCAGAGGTGAACAATTGGCTTGGTGGAATTTGGTTGTTATGGGTACCACCACTGAGCAAGTATCAATAATGGGGGTATTCAAGAATCATAGGAAAATTGGACGCCACTGTATTCGTAGACAGTACGAAGCTACAGGGTCCTGGCTACAAGCAGCTGCATCTATCTCTAATATTGGACACGGATACAGGTTACATTCCTCTGGAGAGGAGCATCACGCATAATGTTCATACAGACCAGGGGTTCCCAACCTAAGGCCCGCAGGCCAGATCTAGCCCACGGTGCCATTTCATGTGGTCCCCACCCTTCCAAGAACATTCAAGAAACAAAATGACCACCCCTTTTTAAGCTGTTGAGACAAAATGGCCACCCCCATCGTGCAGCCAGGGCAAAATGGCCATCTGGCCCACAAATCTGACTGAGAGAGTGTGACCCGGCCCCCAGCTTGAAAAGGTTGGGAACCTCTGATACAGACAAATACACACGGTTCGATTCATGTGGAACTTAAGACTGGTGCGTCAGGCGTCCGACTGTATCTAAGCAAGGAGGAAAGCATCCTCTCCGTTGAGAACGGTAGAGATGGAAGGAACTCCAGAGGTTATCTAGACAACCCCGGGGTCATTCGGGTGCTTCAAAAGCATTGTTCACCCATGGCCACGAATACACTTTTTCAACACACCATGCGCACGCACTGTGCCTATAGCAGCAGGCTGGGTCGAAGGTTCGGGTCAGGTGGGTGTTTGTAACAAGGCACAGATCAAGCGTGCTAGTTTGTGATGAAACACAAAACTCTCAGTAGATTGCCGGGCAAGACTCGTCCTAGTCCGCTACTCCAACAGAAGGCTCTGGACGACCATGAAGGCAGAGAAATGTCAGATTGCATCCAGAAATCATGGCAATGTGGATCTAGAGATGCAGGGCGGAATCCGGGTGGGTCAAGAAGGAAGGAGGGAATAAAAGTGAGAAGTCTAGAGGAGAGCCATCCTGGATGTTTCTTGGCGATGGCCAACGCTTCCGGATTCCTATTAACTTTTCTCCAGTCCGACCCTGGCATGGGAGGTTGAAGGCAGTAGCTTTTCCTTCTGTGCGTGCTCAATGATCGCCATGTAGCAGAAGTAATACTGCTCCGGAGTCTGGATGCTAAACGCCCGTTGCGTCCTCATTCGCAACACCGTCTCCTGGACATTGAGCGTCCCCACCTCCTGCAGTTGGGAGAGGCAGATATCCAGGGCACAGAAAGTACCTGGAGGTTGAGGAGGGAGAAGAGAAACCAACACCCACTCAGATCTTTTTGCAATAACTCTTCAAACAATCTCTCCCATTATCCTCAGATGTGAGGAGATTTTGGGACGTGTGACCCACAAAAGGTTGCCCCACAAGCTCTCCTGATCTCCGTCACTAATTTATTCATTTTATTTATTATACTTATACCGTATCCATCTAGGACAGTGGTGGTGAACCTACGGCATATGTGCCAGAGGTGGCGCTTGGGTACCAGTTTGGACACTTGATCTCTAAAAGGTTCACCATCAGTGATCTAGGAGATTTTCTGACTCTGGGCAGCTAACAACACAAAACTCACAAATTTATACACACACACACCAGAGGAAAAAAATCCCCATTGACTAACAAGTCAATGTCCTCCAATTTTGTCATTATTTTAGCCTTTTGCAGGTAACGCATTAATATATTTTTTAGCGAGTCAATCCAGAAAAGGTTACCCTTCATGCAGTTTTGTCAATTGTGTAACCTTGTGCAATGTACACAAATTGTGCCTGATTGTAACAGCGTGTTGCACAGACTTTTGTAGATTGGAAGCACTGGATGGGGTGCTTATATTGTTTTGAAACATTTCGCCTTGCTGGGAGCATGACCTTTGCTTTCTAAAGGAGGAAACGTTGTAGCGATTTGTAGTTGGGAGCATCTGCTCAACGTGATGAAGACCTTGTTGTGTGTGGGAAATTTCACTCCATGTCTCTCTCTCAGTGCAGGTGAGCCACCCCACGGACTTTGGAAATGGCTCACCAAGGTTGGCACCCTTGGATCATCTACTCACCTGTCCTACCAATACCCGCACTGCAGTGCACCACAATGGGCGGACCCCCGGGATGTCCTTTGTACCGCGGTCCCAAGGCATTGACCGCCACTCTCTGTTGCTGCTTGACGGCCCTCAGGAAGTTGATGAGGGTCGCTGCTGAGGAAGGGACGCCATAGTCAGGCCAGCTCACATATTGGAAGTGTGTCACAAGGCGCCTCTCATGGCTCTAAGGGGAAAGAATGGGACAAAGGGGAAGGGGAAGGCAACAGAGACATGGTCTACTTTTGGCTTCACGCATACAATTTAAATCCAAGAGCAGAGGACAGCCAGACCATTTCCATTGTCCTCTATTGGGGTATGAGGATGGTAAATATTCTCAGTGAAGTTTGGTAATGCAGTGGAATTATTTCTGGGTGGAGAGACTACGCTTTATTTGCAGGAAATAGATGATTTTGTTCCATAACTAAATCACCCTGATAGGCCTTTGATGGCTGCTTCTCATGGTCTTTTGTTACCTCGCAGTGGTAAATCTCCAGAGTAGTCTTCTTGTAATGGTTGAGGTTCTCAACACCAAGGTTGGTGACCGTCAAGTTTCCATAAGAAGACTGGAAGTCCTTGTCCAACGGCCAGTATTGACCACACTTCCTTCTGCCTCCTTCTTCAAGCCTGAAACCCAGAAGATGGGCAACATTTGAGATTATTTCAGAGACCAGATCTCTGGAAGAAGTCCATGAAAGCTCACGTTGAAAGAAATGTTGGAGTTTTGAAGGTGCCACATTGCTAAAAAAAAAGGGGGGAGTCTGACACTTGTCTCTTTGAAAAGCTGGTGGTGACCGAACTATCCACACCATAAATCAGAGTTCCTCAAAATGTTCAAATAATCCAAATTGTTATTTGAATTGTTGCTATGCACCAGTTGAATAAGATACAGTTCAAGCTCTCAGAAGCTCTTAAATCAAAAACATCTAAAGCATTATTAGGAGAATACAAGCTTTCATTTTTCTTTATGTGATAGCATGGGGCCTCTCAAACATGGTGTATCTCAGGGGCTTCAGCATGTCCTGGTCGAACTCTGGATCAGGTTCCTCTGTGAAGGTCCATGGAGAGGGAGGGTCCTACTGGCTGGGGACATGGTAGGAATGGTTCTAAGACCCACTAGTGTGCAAGTGTAAATGCTGACTCACCTTGTGGTCATGACAATCACCAGCACGTTCTGTTCCCAAACCATGCGCCAGAAGTCATTATATGTGTTCTCTAATGGCCCTGAAGAGGAAATGCAGGAGAAGTTACGAAGGAGAAGGTAAGGACATCATAATCTTCCTCAAACACATGTCACACTGTTAGTCCATTTAGTGTCCATGTATGGTCTACAGTAGTGATGGTGAACCTTGGCACTCTAGGTGTTCTTGGACTTCAACTCCCGGAAGCCCAAGTCTCTGTAAATCCACACGGATGGGTTTACTGTGTGTATGCGCCGTAAACTCATTTGTGTGGATTCACAGAGACTTGGGATTCTGGAAATTGAAGTCCAAGAATACCTGGAGTGCCAAGATTCACCATGACTAGTCTACAGCAAGGATAGGGATCTTCCAGCCTGCCAGCTGTTGCTACACTATTGATCCCATGGTTCCTCATCATTAGGTAGGCTGGCTAGCATTCATGGGAACTCCAGTGTTAATGATCACGCCAAGAGCCACATGTAACCCATTCTAAAGCTACTGACTCCGGTGGCTGCTTTCTGGATCTCCAAACCTAAGTTCTTCCCAGCAAACCTTGGAATGGCCATGGGACTTGAAATTTTTGATCTCCAAAGCACAAGGCAAGTGATATATGACTGTGACAGAAGATCTAGACGGCCTTCAAGAAGCAGAAGAAAAAGGTCAGGGATGGACATTCTAAGGAGAAGGCTTGGAATACAACTTTCAACTTTACCGGGAGCTGCTCTAGAAATGTTCCGAGCCACTCAATGGTGCACTACCAAGGAGACCTCAAAGGGATTGGCAGCGACCCATACCTTGAGTGCCGATGAAAGCGTTCTTCTGCTTGTAACCATCCATGAAGCTGGCATTGATGTAGTCGGTCAGCTGGAAAGAGAACACCAGAAAATGTTAATGGTTCCTAAATATATTCACTGGAGAAATGGGTAGATAAAAGCAATCGATAATACACCATGTACCTCACTTGCAAAAGCTAGAAAGGTTTCTATGGTCCCCAAAATATGGTCCATAAACACAAGTTAGTGCGACTAAAGCTCCCCGCTTGGGTTTCCAAGTACTGAATCTCATACTCCCTCTGATGCTGGAAGCCATACACAAAATTTAACCATCAGACACATCAGTATCAAGCGTTAAGAGTGACCTGAGCATTTGGCTCTCATCTGGTTACCTCGTGGTGGCTGAACTGTTTGGACAACTTCACTCTGGTTTGGTCAAGGCATGGCACGTCTCCATAGCGGTTCTTCTCTTGGTTGAAAGGGGCTCTGCAGAGAGAGAGAGAGAGAGAGAAATGAGCAGCCGTTATGAACTAGACCAGTGGTTCCCAACGTGGGTCCCATGCCCCACAAGGGGACTTCAATTCCCAGAAGCCTAAGTCAATCCACTGGCTGATAACTGCTTTAGGGAATTGACTTAGGTGTCTGGGAATTGAAGTCCCAAGACCAAAGTTTGGGAAACAATGAACTAGACGAAGCTGAAACTACATTTCCACCCCTGTGACCATTTGGGAACTTTTTGAGATAGCTTCTGAAGATGTATAGCTCTCTGAATCTCCTACAACACATGGACCATTGTCATCCCAGCTGGGGAGTTGTAAGACTCCATAGGGAGTCAATTCGGGTGCGTTCCCACTTACTTGTTGGCCAGTGACGGTGAACCTTTTAGAGACCGAGTGCCCAAATTGCAACCCAAAACACACTTATTTATCACAAAATGCCAACACAGCAACAGGGGAGGAAGGAAACACTCACCTTGGGCTGTTGGAAAGAGTGCACTCTTATGCTGGGGGAGGGAGGAAGTGCTCCCATTGGGCTGCTGAGCAGAGGGGTGGGGAGAACACTGTGCTAGGGTGACTGCATGGGTGCCCACAGAGAGGGCTCGAGTGCCACCTTTGGCATGTGTGCCATAAGAATGCTGCCACTGTTGTAGGCCAAGGTTCTACTTGGGAGTAACGGGTTGGTTGCACTCTTCAAGCAGCTACAGTACCACACCATCCCTGCCACACTTACAAAGAGCAGGCAAACGTTCCCGATGGACTCTTGCGGCGGATGGCCTCATACTCCTCATAGAGTCCCCTTTTCTGTTTCTGGTTGACATGCTCCAAGACTTCTTGCACTGTCATGCCCTTCATCCCTGGGACGTGGATTGAGCCGTTGTCACGGGGGAAAGCCAGCGGCAGTAAAATCAGCTCATCGAGAGGGTCTGGGTGACCGTTCTGCTGAGGGAGGAACCGGCAGTTCCAGCTGAGAGGATCCAGTTTGAGGGATCCACCCAAGTACTCCGGGAGACATTCTTGCGGGAGGTGTTGCTTTAGCTCAGACATCTTCACCATCTGGACCTAAAATGATGGAGATGCATAAATAGAGATATACAAGGACGTATTTAAATTGCAAGAGGAAGAATAAAAGCATTTGCCTAACGGCAGAGAAAAACCGAACAACTCCTAGATGTGTGAAATATACTTCGGCTTTGAATATGGTGTATAGAACAGTATGTTGGGTTGATACTGATCAACAGATTTTAATACTTTCACTGAGATGCTGGCAATTTTTGTGATTTGTTTGCCATCATTGTAGGAAAAAGAGAAGATGTTCTTCATATATACCATATTTCTTTGATAACTGGCATGTGGAGTTGTTGACTCAAATGCCTGTTGTTTTTAATGTTCATTATTGTCTGTGCCTGTATTTGATGTGATATGAAGAAGGATGACTTGATCCATGATAATGCAATATATTGGCTCGAAAGCCAGTCGTGTCCGACTCTAGGGGTGTGTGTGTGTGCTCACCTTCATTTACAGCCAAACAGCCAGCGATGTCTGTGTCTGCAGATGTTTCCATGGTCATGTGGCAGGTGGGGGTACATGGGTTTACTGTGTGTATGTGCAGTAAACTCATTTGTATGGATTCACAGAGACTTGGGATTCTGTAAATTGAAGTCCAAGAACACCTGGAGTGCCAAGGTTCACCATGACTGGTCTACAGCAAGGATAGGGATCTTCCAGCCTGCCAGCTGTTGTTGCAGTATTGCTCCCATGGTTCCTCATCATTATGTAGGCTGGCTAGCATTCATGGGTACTCCAGTGTTAACAATCACACCAAGAGCCACATGTAACCCATCCTAAAGCTACTGACTTCAGTGGCTGCTTTCTGGATCTCCAGACCTAAGTTCTTCCCAGAAAACCTTGGAATGGCCATGGGACTTGAACCCATGTGGGAGTAAATGCCAGAGTGCATGGAATGCTGCTTACCTCCCCACCAAACTGGTACCTATTTATCTACTTGCAATCCCTTGCTTTCAAACTGCTAGGTTGGCAGGAGCTGGGAGAGATGGATGGAGCTCACTCCATCACACATTACTCGGGTCTCGAACTGCTGACCTGCCAACCTTCTGATCATCTAGCTCAGCATCTTAACCACTAAGTCATTGTGGCCCATAACGCAATAAATACATTTACAAAAACGCCATCACGAAGACCTCTTCCTTATCCAACTGTAACACCTGTCAACTCACCCTTTCTCGGAGTTTCTCTTTAAGCAGCAGGCCGATGATGGAATAAGGAACTCGGAACCACATAGGGGCCCCCACAATGAAGACTTTCTTGAGCCGGGCTGGGAAGGCACCCTGCGAAAAAGCGATTGGGCAAGGGAGACAAAACAGGACTGGTACTGGTGACAACGAAAAATAGCAGTTCCTGCTGAGAGTTGGATGGCGGCTCCAAAATCCAGCTGATGTGGTCGAAACTCAACGTCCCAAAAAAATCACGGCTCAGTACCAAGAAGAAAAATAAATGCCCCCTCCCCGAGAGAATTCAGCCTTTAGAGACTTTTTGCAAACTTTTAGAAAAGAAAAACCAGCACAAAACCTGGAAATCAGAGGGTTGGATTGGGATACACAAGAGGAGTATGAAATTGATTTGGGAGCTTTGAGGATTTCACCACTAGATGGTGAATAAGCTCCATTAGCATTTTGCTAGGAAGCAAGCTTATGTAGTCTTAAACCTTGTTTCTGCTGTTATATGCCGGGGGTTCCCAACCTTTTCAAGCCGGGGACTGGGTCACGCGCTCTCACTCAGCTTCCAGGGCCAGATGGCCATTTTGCCCTGCCTGCACAATGGGGGTGGCCATTTTGTCCCAACAGTTTCAAAGGGGTGGTCAATATTTTTCTAGAAAACCCTTGGAGGGGTGGGGGACCACATGAAATGGCGCCGGGGTGGGTGGGCAGATCTAGCCCAGGTGCATTAGGTTTGGAAACCCCTGTTATATGCTGTCGCTACAGGCTTAGGTAAAGGGAAAGGTCTTCCTTGCTCAAAAGCCAGTTGTGTCCAACTCTAGGGTGCGGTGCTCATCTCCCGTATACAGCCAAAGAGCCAGCGTTGTCTGCACTCCGGTTTCAAACTGCTGACCTGCTGACCTTCCAGGTGTCAAGTTCAGCGTCTCAACCACTAAGCCACCGCAGTCCTTTAGGGCTTAGGGGACCCAAGTAGCAGTTTTGTGGTATATGAGATATTCGAAGGATGGTTTGCCAGTCTTGGCCAACCCACCCGTGACTTTCTGTGCTGTGCAAGGATTTGACTTGGGTCCCATGAGTTGTCGTCTGACGCTCTGTCCACTGTGCCACGCTGTCTCTTGGTCCCAGGAGAGATTCTTCCAATGGTAGCAGAAAAGGATGAGGCAAGATATCGATTGATATGGACTACAGCTTGGAAAACAGGCCATTGACTGGCTCAGAAGAATTACGGGATTCATTTTCCAGTGTGATCAATGTCCTTACGGTACTTCAATTGCTGGCTTGTGTGTGTGTGAGAGAGAGAGAGAAAGAGAGAGGGGGGCATTTGAAGACAGGAAATAGCTGTTTCTATCTTTTCTGGGAACCCGCTCCACACGGCTGGTTGGGAGGAAACGGGCTGTTTACAACAATATCCTCAGTTGTCCTCTTTCAAGGGTGATGACCGCTTTGGCCAAGAAGTCACCATTTTGCATCTGTGATTCATGAATTAAGCTACATCACAGCGGTCAATTAGAGCTTTAGTGGAGACTTTGACTTAGATGAGACAGTGACTTCCCTTTCGTCTGGCCAGAAGAAGGGGGGAAAACCCTCAAGGGCCATTTCTGGGATCTCATCTTGGTTGTTTCCATTTCAGTGGAACGGTCTCTTCTCAACCACATCACCACTTAATTATCATCAAAGGAGAAGAACTTGAACAATCGCCACTGACGTCACTCCTGAGCTGTTGGGCTCTGGAGTCACTGCTTCCAAGTAGACTTTGCTGGGCCCGCTTGTTTTGCTAGGAACCCACTGGGTAGGTCAGGGGTGCCCAAACTACATCCCACAGGCCAGATCCAGTCCCCAACACCAATTCATCCAGCCCGCGTCGGCATCGCTCTTGGAAGCGGAAGCAAAATGTGCACGTTTTGCTTCTGCTTCTGTGAGCGACGAGGGTAGTGTGGGCTGGATGAATTGGTGTTAGGGGCCAGATCTGGCCTGTGTGCCATAGTTTGGGTACCCCTGGTTTAAGCAGAGAAAATGGTAACTTAAAATCTATCTCATCCTATATGTATGTGTATGTGTATGTGTATGTGTATGTGTATGTGTATGTGTATGTGTATGTGTATGTGTATGTGTATGTGTATGTGTATGTGTATGTGTCTGTGTATATACACATACACACATGTATGTATGTGTATGTATGTATGTATATGTGTGTGTGTGTATACACATATACATACACACATACATATATACATATACATGCGCGCATGCACGCACACACACACACACACACACACACACACACACACACACACACACACACACACACACACACACACACACAGTATATATTTTAAATATGCCCATCTTCATACAGGAAGAGCAAAGAGGAGATCTTGAAAGATCCTCCCATCCTCTTCCGGCCCGATTCTTCTTACCTTCAACAGATTGAGAATCTTCTTGCTGAGGTCAAGCTCAAAATTGGTATAGTGGGAGCCGGCCATGTCGTATATAAACACCAAGCCATTCCGCTGAGTTTCAAAGCTGGGTACGATACGGGTGAGAAAGAGAGATGCAAACCATCAATGGAACAACACGTGAATACTCAGATCATTATTCTTAGCTTTTTGCCAGAAGGAGACAAAATCAGAAGACTATTTCAGTCGGAGAACTGAGCGGCAGGAAATGCACAGCACGATCCAAATTGCTATTAAAGAATTTATAAGCCTGGGTATATTCATTTCCCCTCCTCTTGCATTCCAAAAAGCTGACCTATTGCGTGGGGGTTTCAGAAAGCAACCCTTCCAAGGAAGACGTGGGGTGGAAGCAGGGTGGGAACTGACCGGAATCCGTGGGGTTGTAAAGGCATTAAAGATTTGCAACAACTAACGAAGCTACACCAGTCTGGCTAGGTTATCCTGTTATGGCAATAAAATAGACCCTACTGCCAGGGACTCAACGCCAAGTGTCAGGCAGCCGTTAACTAACCTGACAACCCCAAGGACTAAAGGTCTTGGGTGCCATAGGCCACAGGGAAGGGTGATAGTCCCAAAATGGATTAAATCCTACTTGAATCCATCTTGATGGAGGACAGCAGCTTCATCCATCCTGGCCTGGGGCTGAGGAGGACTTTGCGTACCAAAAGGGCTCAGGACCAGAAAGTGACTCCCAGAACTGGATCAGTGGTATGGGGGTCATGCTGCGATGCGGAAGGCAGATGAAAGGCCACTGCATTATATTATCAAGACAGTCTTCATGGCTGATTGCCATGAGGATCACCAGGATTTGGATTCAAATACGGCAGAAGAATGAGTCTACAAGACTTGACTCCTTTACTCAAACCTTTCTTAATATTCAATCTATACTTATAAAAAGAGCCAGCAGTGTCTGTGTCTGCTGATGTTTTCATGGTCATGTTGCGGGTATGACTAGACGCCGGAGCGCATGGAACACAGTCACCTATCCTGCCAAGGTGGTACCTGTTTATCCACTTGCAATTTATTGCTTTCAAACTGCGAGGTTGGCAGGAGCTGCCTGGGACAGATAAACAGGAGCTCACTCTGCCACGTAGAACTTCCAGGCATCAAGTCCAGCATCTTAACCACTATGCCAATGCAGTCCCATGCCCTATTCCTAAGCGAGTTAAAGAAAATTAGAAATAAAATAAAAGGTTGATACCCATGTTCGCTAGCATTTCCCTAAAGCAGCCATTTGTGTAGAATATAGATAAATAGGGACCACTTCGGTGGGAAGGTAACAGCGTTTGTGCGCTCCAGTGTCTAGTCATGCCTGCCACATGACTACGGAAACGTCTGCAAAAGCAGACAGCGCTGGCTCTTGGGCTTTGAAACAGAGATGAGCACTGAATCCTAGAGTCGGATACGACTGGCTTTCGAGCAAGGGATGCCTTTACCTATACTGCATTTGCCAGGGATTCTCAACCAGCAGCCCACAGGCCGGATGTGGCCCCTGGCACCATTTCATGTGCCCCCTCCCCACCTCCACCACATTAGGAAGTGCCATGTGGTGGAGGAAGGGCAAAATGGTCATCCGGCCCACCAAGCTGTCTGAGGGAGCGTGACCCGGCCCCCGGCTTTAAAAGGTTGAGCTCTCCTGGTATATGCAGACCTTCCTTCCTGCCTTCCTCATCGTTGATTAATTTCCAAGGGGCCCCCCACAACAATGTGCAAGTAAATAGATAAAAAGCACATGGAAAAACAGAATGAAACAGATTTTAACACCCAGTGTAAAAACCAAAACCAAAAGCCCTATGGGGTATAACGTGGTTCTGATTGCCTGCTGAAGGTTGAACCAGCCTGATTTCCCTTGGGAGGGAATTGAATAAATCCACAGAATCAATTTGCAGGTCCCACTGCCCTATTTTTATTTTTAAAATAGGCCAAATGAGAAAAGCCATTTTATACTCCTGGAAACTTCCAAAAGAGACAGATTTACTTTTAAGAAATGCAGCACGGTTCTGCCCTTGCTTGGATCTTACCCTGAGTCTGATAATAGCAATTACACTTATATACCACCCCATAGTGCTTAGAGCTGGGTCACATTGGTTTAGTGCAGGGATTCTCAACCTGCGGCCCATGGGCCGGATGTGGCCCACAGCACCATTTCATGTGGCACACCACCACCTCCACTGCACCAGGAAGTACCATGTGGTGGAGGAAGGGCAAGATAGCCATCTGGCTCCCGAAGCTGTCTGAGGGAGCGTGAACTGGCCCCTGGCTTAAAAAGGTTGAGAACTCCTGGTTTAGTGGTTGAGACGCTGACCTTGATGACTGGAAGGTCAGCAGTTTGAGACCCAAGTGCTGCACCATGGAGTGAGCTTCTGTCTCTGCCCCAGCTCCTGCCAACCTAGCAGTTTGAAAGCAAGAAATGGCAACTAGATAAATAGGTAAACTTCTGTGGGAAAGGTAACAGCATTCCATGTTTATTATGCCTGCCACATGTCCACGGAAACGTCTACAGATGCAGACAGCACTGGCTCTTGGGCTGTAAATGGAGAAGAGCACCAACTCTTTGAGTCAGTCACGGCTGGTTTTCAAGCAAGGGAGACCTTTTTTACCTTTACCATTAGAGCACTCACTAGGCTATTCATAACTAGCATTTTACCCCCAACAAGCTGGGTACCTATTTTACTAACCTCAGTAGAGCTGGGAGGTTGCGTCAACCTTGATCACATTAGGATCAAGCTCAAATCATGAGCAAAACTTTGACTGCTACCCTACAGCTCAACTGGTAGCGTTTCCCAAACTATGTTCTGCGGGACGCTGGTGGACTTCAATTCCCAGAAGCCAAAGTCAGTCCATTGGCAGATCAGTGCTTCGGGGGAATTGACTTGGGCTTCCGGGAATTGAAGACCAAAAGCCAATGATAGAGAAGCACTGTAAAATAGGCCATGGAGGCTCTACCACCACATGTAGTCTACAAAGAAAAGAAGAAGCAAATTTGTACTAAAAGGATCCAAGTTCTATGCGGGACCATTGAGTATCCTACTCACCTCTCCACAGCTCTGTCCAGCAAGTAGAAGAGGGCCTGGAGGACGACGTGCTGTACACTTTTATTGGGATGGTGCAGCTTGGCCGTGAAGAGGGCGATGGAGGCTCCGGATGGGTCTCGGGCGCTCTGAGAAGTCATCGGGGGTGAAAGAGAAGCAATGAGGATAGAGAAGAGAAACCTACCCATTGAACAAAGCAGTCCAAAGCAACCCAACGCAAGCTTTGGAGGGCGGTTCTCATGCGGTTAAGCCAGATGTTGAGCTTGGGAAAGGCTTCTTTTTGGACTACAGTTCCCAGAACAGACCCCCTAGTCCAAAACAGCCACTGCTTAAGATCTCATGTTTTTTAGCCTGATGGCAGAAACAAAGGAATCAAAGTAAGATTGTTGGAACCCCTCTTTGTGGCATTCATACATGGCTTAGAAAAGTCCTTTTCTGGCTTACACCTCCCAGAATCCCCTAGGACAGTGATGGTGAACCTTGGCACTCCAGCTGTTCTTGAACTTCAATTCCAAGAAGCCCTCAGCAGGAGTGCTGGCTTGGGCTTCTGGGAATTGAAGTCCAAGAACACCTGGAGTGCCAAGGTTGGCCATCCCAGCCGTAGGATGTAAGGTCCCTGTACTGGCTGGCTGAGACATTTTATGCAGCTCCCAGTGTCCATTCCCTACCAGTAAAATGCCAATTCAACCAAATATAATGATGAAGTGCAGCTGAATGCTGGTTTTGAAACTTCAGGAATTGCAGTACCTAGAAAGGAACTTGTCGAGTTGTGGCCTGCAGCATGTTTATGAACCCTAGAGAACAGAACTGGGTTTACAAAACAACCATGCATGTGATAGTATCTGGGGCAACATGCAAATTGAGAACTGGCTTGTTTTGTTGGCTGAGTCAAGACTAGGACTGGTGAGATCCTGGTTCAAGGTTCTAGGTCTCAATGGGTGACCTAGAACCAGTCTCCATTCTTCAGCCTACAGTGCATCAAGAGGCGGAAGAAAAATCACAATAGAAGCCTAATCCAGAGACACCCCAACAGTTTTTGAGCCTCACCACCAAAAAAACAACAACAACCATCGGCGTGGTACTCACGAGGATCGTGAACTTTCCACTGAGCAGCTCTGAACGGAGCGGCTCCTCGTGGGGCCTCAGCTTCACAATCCCCTCCTTCAGCCTGGTTTCCTTGAGTGGCAAGAAGAAGAAAAAGACCCAGTTACCATAAGCCAAAGATGCCCCCAAAATCCTTTCAACCCAGAATAATTTCTGACACAAAATTATTATATTATCAAGCCCTTTCATAGCACCGGTGGTTGTCTCAGATGTTCCTTTCCTTCAAATTGTCCAAAGGCAGGAGTTCTCAACCTTTTAAAACCAGGGGCCGGGTCACGCTCCCTCAGACATTTTTGGGAGCTGGATGACCATTTTGCTCTTCCTTCACCCCATGGCATTTCCTGGTGTGGTGGAAGTGGTGGTGGTGGTGGCACATGAAATGGTGCTGTGGGCCGCATCTGGCCTGTGGGCCGCAGGTTGTCCTACGGGAGCCTTCGACCTGAGGATCTCAACGCTCACCCGATAGGAATGGAAAAGTTCAATTGCTCGGAGGACATCAAACTTCCTGGCCATGAGGAATTTGACAGCCACGTTCCACGAGAGGGGAGATACATTGTACTGAACCGTCCACTTGTTGATCTCTTCCAGAAATTGCTTCGTGGCCTGCGGAAGAGACAAAATAATAATAATGAAGAAACCGATTAAAGGTTTTGCTGCGACGAGATCTGGCCCGACATCAGAAAGGACATTGGCATACAAAAACAAATGAATAGCAAGAGAGTCTGGGTGTAGAAAAGAAGAGGGGCAAACTTCACCATTTCCACCCACTTACCTCTCCCAAACCAACGTGAAACTGACTGCTGTTAAAAGTGGGAGAGAACTGGATGAATACCTCAGTGGTTTAGGTCTGGTTTTGAGTTGCATTCCCCGCCTTGCCTTCTAAGACAGTGGTGGCGAACCTATGGCATGTGTGCCAGAGGTGGCACTCGGAGCCCTCTCTGTGGGCACCCATGCAGGCACCCCAGCACAGAGTTCACCCCGCCCCTCTGCCCAGCAGCCCAATGGGAGCGCTTTCTCCCTCCCTCAGCACAGAGTTCACCCCGCCCCTCTGCCCAGCAGCCCAATGGGAGCACTTCCTCCCTCCCCCAGCACAGAGTTCACCCCGCCCCTCTGCCCAGCTGCCGAATGGGAGCGCTTCCTCCCTCCCCCAGCACAGAGTTCATCCAGAAGCAGAAGAAGCAGCAGAAGAAAAGGCCATTCAGAATGGCAGCATGTGAAATTGACTAAATGTAAAAGTTTTGCAGTTGTGCGATGCCACTTTTAAGTCCCCAGTGGCACAGTGGGAAAAAAGCACTGTGTGTAAAAGCACTGTGCTTGGACAGGGTTCGATTCCCCGAGTGGTGCATAATGGGGGACATGAAAGGAGCCTCAGTTGGATGTCCCCTGCAAAAATCCTTTCAACCCCGAGTAATCTCTGACATGAAAACACACACACGTGTAAGTCCAGCCAAAAAGAAGAATAAAAGGAATGTAATGAAATCCACCACCACCACCCCTTTGAATGAAGATATGAATATAAACATGCTGACGTCTAAAGGACCCTTAGGGAGAATTGTTCTTTCATTTTATTTTTTAAAAGGCAGTTTTAAGTATTTCTGCGCTTGAAGAGCAAACATACTTCTGAAGTGACTCATGGAAAACAAGAGGGTGTGTGTTACTTTTACAACAAGGGCTCTCTTTTGGAGAGGGGAGTCACAGTTCCGGGTCCCTTGTTCGCTCCCAGGCAAAACCCAAAATCTTTGGGCCATACTGCCCAGAGAGAAGTCCTCTCTGTTTCCAAAGCATGGCCCAAATGGGTTAGCGCAGGGGTTCCCAACCTAAGGCCCATGGGCCAGATCCGGTCCATAGTGCCATTTCATGTGAGCCCCCCACCCCTCCAAGGGCATTCAAATGGCTGCCCCTTTGAAGCTGTTGTGACAAAATGGCCATCTGGCCCTCGAAGCTGACTAAGAGAGCATGACCCGGCCCCTGGCTTGAAAAGGTTGGACCTTTTCACCTGGAACCTCTGGGTTAGCGGAAACTCTGGTGGCACCCAAAAAGAAAGAAATTACACCGCGTATCCAAGGAACAGAGTCCAAACCACCACCCACGTGTTACTGCTCCATGTGAACCGCACATCATTTTCACAATGCTCTGGAGACAACCATTCTCCTTAGTGGAAATATTTCTGTATTTCTAATTTAAAAAAGAAAAAAAACCCAACAACCCACAATTCATACAAAACCCCTTCCTTCCAAGCTGCAAAGAATCAAGGACTGGGGGAAAAGGAAAATTCCACAGTTCCCATTCCCCACACAGCCAACGAACAGAACTATAGGTCGGAGGTCCTTTGAAAATACAGCAGAAAAACAAAGATTCTGCTTTATTTGGCGTCTTTTCCCTTTTTTATTATCAGATTTATGATTGGCAGGAAAGGTAATGGCGTTCTGTGTGTTCCGGTGTCTAATCATGCCTGCCACATGTCCACGGAAATGTCTGGAGATGCAGACGGGGCTGGCTTTTTGGCTATAAGCGGAGATGAACACTGAACTCTTACCACAATGTTTTTAGCCTTGGAGGTGACTACTGTGGCTTTTTGGTTAATACGCTCAACTTGACGACTGGAAGGTTGGCAGGTCAGGAGTTCGAGACCCAAATGCTGTAGGACAGAGTGAGTTCCCATCTCCGTCCCAGCTCCTGCCAACGTAGCAGTTTGAAAGCAAGTTGATAAAGAGGTACCACTTCGGTGGGAAAGGTTAACAGCATTCCGTGCGCTACAGTGTCTAATCATGCTTGCCACATGTCCACGGAAATGTCTGGAGATGCAGACAGGGCTGGCTCTGGCTTTTTGGCTGTAAACTGTGATGAGCACCAAACCATAGAGCAGTGATGGCGAACCTTTCAGAGACCGAGTGTCCAAACTCAACAGGTCAACGTCGACACCTGCTGGGTTTGCTTGCCATTCAATCTCTCTCTCACATGCTCTCTTGGACTCACTCTGTTCCTCCAAAATTATCTCATCTCGTCTCTCTGAGGAAGTTCTCCAAGGGATCCCCATGTGCCACTGGCTAATATTATTCACAACTGCAGGCGGCATCCGGTTTCGAACAGATGGTCAGGAGGGGGGGAGCCCATGAGATTTGTGGAACCTCAGCTGCATTTGCTGCTAAGAGGTCCAGGTGGTGAGGAAGGGCCATTTAGTCACCACTTGTAACACCCAGCGGGACTGCAGTGGCTCAAGTGGCTAAGACACTGACTGGAAGGCGGCAGGTCAGCAGTTCGATACCCGAGTACTGCAGGACAGAATGAGCTCCTCTCTTTGCCCCAGCTCCTGCCAACCTAGCAGTTCAGAAGCAAGAAATTGCAAGTAGATAAATACTTCCCACTTTGGTGGGAAGGGAAACAGCGTTCTGTGCCCTCCGGTGTCTAGTCCTTCCTGCCACATGATCACGGAAATGTCTGCAGAAGCAAACAGAGCTGGCTCTTTGGCTATGAAACAGAGATGAGCACTGAACCCTAGAGTATAAATGATTTTTTTCCCTAGAGGGGCAGGATATAAGTGCAACAAACAAACAAAAAAATAAATAAATAAGGGAGAGGAGAAAAAGAAGAAGAGAAGGAGAAAAAGAAAGTAAGCATACTTCCTCAAAAGTTGGACTTAGTTATTCAGTGCCACCTGTACCTAAGGTAAAGGTTTCCCTTGCTCAAAAGTCAATCGTATCCGACTCTAGGGTTCAGTGCTCATCTCTGTTTCAAAGCCGAAGAGCCAGCGCTGTCTGCTTCTGCAGACATTTCTGTGGTCATGTTGCAGGCACGACTAGACACCGGAGCGCACGGAGCGCTGTTACCTTCCCACCGAAGTGGTCCCTATTTATCTACTTGCAATTTCTTGCTTTCAAACTGCTAGGTTGGCAGGAGTACCTGTACCTAGTTCATGCTAAATAAAACCTGTTGGTTTTCTAAGACCACTCTACACTTCTCAATCATCTGCAGAACCTGCTCCTTTCATAATACAGTTGCTCGCTTTTCTTACACTGTTGGCTGACATCTTGTTATGCTTTATTATTGGGTCTGAGTGTCGTCTGCTGCCTTTCTCTGCAATGAACCAACTGTGTGGCTTTGATAGTGAAGCTAGATTTATTAGATGCAGTCGGGGCGGGACGAGACAACAGCAAAGACCAAGTAATATTAATCATGATCTCGGGAAACCCTATCAGCACAATCCTCCTTCTTGCTTCTGCTCCAACTAGAGAAGGAAATTGAAAGCTTTTGTGCCCCCGGTCCAGGGAGTAATTGATCACAGATCCAGAGATGATGTACTGATGCTCAGAGATGACTAGAGAGCACAAAATTGGGAAAGAAAGCAGAAAGCAAACGTCAGAGAATTTGGCCGCCTGCTTTACATTACTAAATTCCAACTGACCACCAGCCAGAAAAACTGAAATAAACTATAAATTGAAATGACAGGTATTCCTTTATTTTATTCAAAAGGAAATAAAAGCCTTGATGGATATGTGATGAAACTCTTGAAACTTTAAAACTGTTAAAGACAAACCAAACAATCCATTTGAAGGGGGGGGGGATGAGAAATATTTTCCATAGGATTCAAGACATCAAAATGAATTGTAAAACTGGACTAGAAATCCTAAAAGATCAACGGGGAAATAAATTATCTAACCAGGGTAAAACAAAGAAAGAATAAATACAACATGCGAAAAAAGAATACAGAAGAAATGCAAGGATGACAGATTCCTTCAAAGAATCATCCTTTGATACAATGGTCTCATGTCAGAAATTATTCTGGGTTGAAAGGATTTTTGCGGAAGAAACTCCACTTAGAGAATGCCCAAATGAGGCTCCTCCCCAAGAGCTGGGACAGAGATGGGTGTTCAATCCATCATGCAGTACCCAGGTCTTGAACTGCTGACTTGCCAGCCTTCCAACTAACAAGGCAAGCTTCTTAACCACTGAGCCAACACAGCCCCTTATCCTTTGATGAGAAACCAAGTAGTTTTAGAAAATGGATTGAAAGGTGCTCTCCAAGCAATTTGGAAGAAATAAATCACCAGTAGTTGGGACCTCAACAGTGCTGCTGCAGACGACGTCAACCAAAATCCTAACAAGAATATGTCAATGAACATAGAAAATGAAACAACGGCTCGCAGATAGGAAATATTTAATACACAGTGGAACCTCATACAACAATCGTCCCGTATAGCAACGAAATCGCATAACAATTAGGTTTTGGGGTGGAAATGGCATCTCACATAGCAATTTTCCCTGTGGGAAAAATCCGTACAACAATTTTTCAATGGGCCCAAGTATTTCCTTGGTCACCAGACTATCCGATTATCTTGGTGGTTCTAACAAAACATGTTAAACATTTTTATTAGTGATTTGATGGGATGTTGAAGATTTTATCACATAACATTTTAAACCGCTCTGATATTTTTTGAAAGTAGAGCAACGTGGAAATGCCTTAGAGAGGTCTTTGCCCAGCAACATCCTATTCTTACCCTTGTTCTGGTTTCCACTTTATTTCATTTCATGGGAAATTTAAAATTTGCAGTAAGCTGCCACACGAACCAAGGTCATACAACTAGCTATAAGTACATGGAGAGATATCTAAATAAATCTAAAAATATAGACTCAAGTCCTGATGGGAACCTGAATTTCATGGTCCCTTAGCTCACATCTCCCTTCAATTCACTGTATATGGAAGGACAGTTTCCCTTTTAATTCCTCCCAAGAATGGTAACTATTATGACCTAGCTACTGCTAATCCTTGGGAATGCATAAAAGGAAGGTCAGTGAGAAATAACAGATTTTTTATATATATCTATCTATATCTATCTATCTATCTATCTATCTATCTATCTATCTATCTATCTATCTATCTATATCTATCTATCTATCTATCTATCTATAAAAGTTGTGAAAATAATAAAAAAATTAACTTTAGGTCTATCACTTCAATTTTGTTATTCTCTGTAATCTGGAAGCATAGTGAAGCAGAAATTAAACAAATTAGTTCAGTTCTGTTTTCTTGCAAGGAAACCCACCTAAGAATCCCAAGAATATATAATATAAAACGCAATTTTTAAATCTGCTTTGTCTTTCTCTGATGTCTCCCCATGAAAGACTATTAAACACTTTTGGGGCTGGAAAATAAGCTCTTATTTTTATCTTAAGACCAAAGTCGGTTTGACCCTCATTAATTAAGAAGCGACTCGTAGAAAGCGGGGGGGGGGAGGCATTTCCGGTGTGACGCTGCCAAATTCTCTCCTCCTAGGGAAGTCTAATGTGCTTTTCTGATTTTTTCCCCCCTTTAAATTTCCTTTCCTTTTCACCATCTTGCTTCAAAAATGGTGTTTTCCTCTGCAGCTCATAAGTGTTTGATAGCTGTTGCTTAACAGGCATGTTGCTGTATTTTATTTTTAATGTTATTTTGTAATTGCACTAGATGGCTGTTAGGTTACTTTGGTTTTCTCTTCTGCAAAACAACCCCCCAAACATAATCTGTTTTCGACAAACCTGGTTGGAAATTGAGGCAGAACCCTCTTCAAACCAGACAGGATCAAAGGCAGTCAAGTAATATTACATGAATAAATACCCTGTTGCATTTGACTTCCATTACAGAGGGGGGAAATGTTACAAGTTTTCTGTCTCTCTTCCTCTCCACCTCCCAAAATCTTCCAAGATGATTTGCATCAACAGAATTACATCACCCAGTAAACACATTTCTTTCATAACTGGAAGTGACCACAGTTGCTGAACTTTCCATTACAAGGCTGTCAATAAACACCCAAATCAAGGTTCTTTCTGCAAATAAGTCTGTTAAAGATGGAGGGTTTGCCACCTTTAAAGTTAACCAGCAAGGCTTTTCTTGATAATCTGATTTTCACCCCTTTTTGCAGCCCCTGTTTTTTTACAGCTTGCAAGAGATTTTTTAAGGAACAATTTCCCCCTCCTCCCCATAAAATGTGAAACATCCTCCAGGGATGATTTAAGGATAATGGCAGGGCAGAGGAAGGAAGGCGGACCGGATCTTTCCAAAGGAAACCGGGCGAGGAACAAAATAATGGGGAAATAAAAAATAAAATGTGCCAGAGGAAAATGCTTGCAAGCGGACTGAGCCGGATACTTCATACAGAACAGGGCCTGCCGTCCGGTCTCAAGAATTTAAGGGACACCAAAATAATGATAATATCTGGGTGCAAAGTCCAGGAGGGGTTTTAAAGGGAGGTCAAAAATGATCAGTAGAATTGCTGCTCTCAGAAGAAAACCCGAGCATCTTGAATGCAGGATCATTTCCTTTTGGCAAGCTTTTGAAGGCGAACTAAAGGGATACAAATACCATATTTCCCCAAAAACAAAACCAGGTCTTATATTAAATTTTGCCCCAAAAGACACCTTTGGGCTTATTTCCAGGGGGTGCAGTGCATTAAGCACGTCCATTACAACACACGGCGTATTGAATTAGGAACATTCATATTAGACACAACCACATCCATTCGTTATCAAGTGTGCATTTTATTCATGCGTTGTGCATGTACGCCGATTGGTCATTTGGCAATAAGTCTCAAGTTCATCTGTTTACATAGGAATCCGACTCTCGTTTACAAATATTATCATTTATCTGGAGTATAAATGTCAATAATATTATGTATTTATATTGAATTATATACTAATATTACTATGTTATCATTCAATACATCCGTCGTGTGTTGCAACAGATGTACTAAATACGTCTGTTTGGCTGACGATTTTAACTGGGGGTTATTTTGGGGTTTATTTCCTGCCAACCTAGGAGTTCAAAAGCAAGAAATTGCAAGTAGATAAATAGGGACCACTTCGGTGGGAAGGTAACAGCGTTCCACGCACTCCGGTGTTTAGTCATGCCTGCCATAGGTCGACGGAAACTTCTGCAGACACAGACAGTACAGGCTCTTTGGCTATAAAAGAAGAAGAGCACCGAACCCTAGTCAGATATGACTGGTTTTCGAGGAGTGCAGACTTGGGCTTCTGGGAGTTGAAGTCCAAGAACATCTGGAGTGCCAAGGTTGGCCATCACTGTCATATAGCCAACCCCATATAGGATGAATCAGACCCCAATGAAGCCTTCCTACATACAGTCCAACCAGCCAGGAACCCTATTTGGGGGTGACTGCTAGAAACTTGAGTATGGGGGGGGGGAGGAATTATTTCCTCTCCACCCCCTTGAAAACCCCATAAAAAGAATGAGAGGAGAAAGATACCCTATAGTTCAGGGATTCTCAACCTGCGGCTGGTGGGCCAGATGTGGCCCATGGCAGCATTTCATGTGCCCCCCCCGCCTCCACCACACCCGGAAGTGCTATGTGATGGAGGAAGCGCAAAATGGTCATGCCCCCCCCCAAGATGTCTGTGGGAACATGACCCAGTCCCGGGTTTAAAAAGATTGAGAATTCCTGCTATAGTTCATTACATTTTAATTAAACCCAAAGCCTGCTTAAGGGCTGGTCACAGTTTTTGGAAGGGATTAATGCGACACCCCCCCCCCATTATTTCCCTTTTCTTCTGGGGTCACTTTTGGGGGAGCCATGAGCCAGTGAGGTGGAAGAAGGGGAAGCAATACTGCCCCCCAACCCTACCCCATGGGAGGGTGTTTATTTTTATTTATTTATTTTTTTTGGGGGGGCGGCGTTGTCACATAACTCTGTTGCTCATCAAAATACAGGCTCAACCCTTGACTAGGCCGCAAGACACCCAACTCTGATCACCATGGAAACCGGACGGAGCAAGGGGAATTAGGGAGCATTTTTTAAATGTACAGTATTCTGCTTTTTGGGTGGGTGGGTGGGTGTCAATTGCCATGATTTGGGAAAGAAGACGGAGAGAAGACACCCCTTTCCCAAGAACTCCTGCAAAAAAATAATAATAATAGAGGAAGAGTGGGAATACACTAGCATTATTATTTATGGCAAATGCAATAAATAAGTGCAATAAATAATAAATATGGCACGGCGTACTTCCGAAATATCCAAAAGCCCTGCTTTTGGTCTAGGAAGGAGGGTCCAGATGCCAGGAAGTGAGACATGGCTGAGTTTTCTCAGAATAAAAGATGGAGAAACCAGCCACCGGTTTCCATGTATTTATTAACCTTAAAGCAAACACAACTTATCGATCCTGTTATCGTCTCCTTTTATTATTATTTTTATTCCAAAATAGCAATCTATCATTAGAATCACAGTCGAAGACTGGCATAAAATTAACAGTTTAAGACCAAACCCAGGACCGAACAACTCTTAAGGTAACATCTAAGCATCTAAGCATATTATTATTATTATTATTATTATTATTATTATTATTATTATTATTATTATTATTATTATTATTATTATTATTATTATTATTATTATTATTATTATTATTATTATTATTAGATACAAATCAACCATTTGTTTCACAGTCGAGGACTGGAATAAAATCAACAGTTCAAGCCCTTAAACAAGAACCTAAGAACTATTAAGGTAATGTCTGAGTATATATCCAGTCCCCAGTAGGGTTGTTTTTTTTGGAGAGATAGGATGTTCAATTCCGAGAAGTCCAAAATTTCCAAATATCTGGGAAGTCCTTTAGGTATTGCTCCAAGGGTTTGGATCACTATGGGCACAACAGCAGATTTCTTCCTCCATAGACTTCAATTTGCAAATCACGATATTTTGTGATTTTCTCCAGTTGTTTTGTCTTCAATTGATGCATCTCCTGGTATAGCCATGTCAACACACCAGACCTTCTTCTTTTCCACAACAGTTATATCAGGTGTGTTGAGACAAATGTCTACCTGTTTGAGTTTTAAAGTCCCACAGAATCTTAACTCTTTCATTTTCTAAAACTTTCTCTACTTGATGTTCCCAATGATTTTTTTTACTGCATTCAAATCCAAACTTCTAGCAAAGTTTCCAATGGATAATTTTTGCAACCCTTCTTCTTCTTCTTCTTCTTCTTCTTCTTCTTCTTCTTCTTCTTCTTCTTCTTCTTCTTCTTCTTCTTCTTCTTCTTCTTCTTATTATTATTATTATTATTATTATTATTATTATTATTATTGGCGGCTGCAGTTAATGTCGACCTCTGGAGTAAGGGGAAGGAGGTGCAGACCAACTTTTTTTTTTTTTTTTTGCAAAAACCCCTCCTAGGTCTAGCAAATAAAATGCAAAATAAGTCAGAAAGTGATGTGCTGTAAAAGGAAGGTCCAGCTACCAGGAATTGTCATTTTAAAAACAAGCCACAGAAGAACACACACAGGCAGAAAGGGCTGAGAAAAAAAACCCTCCCAAATGTATATATGTACAGTACTGTATATTGTATGCAGAAAGATCTTACCTGTTCCTCTTCGGGGCTTAGCTGGGCGGCCATCCTGCGTGTTCCCACGTTCAAATGTCGACACGGGGGTTACGAAAAAGCGTGCAAATGTCTCCAAAAGTAAAATAATAATAATAATAAAAATCCGGAAAAAATTGGTTTTCCCCCCAGCCCTCCCCCCACTTTCTGGAGGTGGGGGGAGAAGCCCAAAAGTTCCCCAAAAGTCTGGCTTTATCTTGTTTTGCAACTTTCCTTCCAGGCTTCTCAACTCGGAATGGGTCCAAAGTTGGAAAATCACATTTTTTGCAGGGGGTCTAGTCTCTTAAATATATATAGAGAGATACAGATGTGGAGGTTTTTATGCAGGGAAGGACAATCAAGAAGTGGATATATTGTTTTTCTTTTCAAGTCAAAACGTAATCTTCAACATCTGGAGAGGAAGGAAGCAAAAGTTCCAGACAGGCAAAAAAAAAAAAAAAATATATATATATATATATATATACAGTATATTAAAAATTGGAGCTGTTTTTCCCCACCCCAGAAACACAAGCAGAGACCCACAAAAAAAAATCCCTTCAAGATCTCCAAAATCTTTCTGTTTACAATTTGGATTGTACTGTATTTATTTACTTTTTTGGCTTCGAGGCAACAACCTCTGGCCTTCAATGTGAAACGCAAAAAAAGGCAGGCCAGAAAGGGGAAAAAAAAGAGGAAGAGGAAAAACAGGTTTAAAAAAGAAGAAGAAGAAGAAAAAAGGAAAAAATTCAAAAAGCAAAACAACCTCTAGAGTTTCTGAAAAAAGACCAAACTTTTCCAATGTTGGGGGGGAAAAGGGGGGGGGGTCGAATTAGAAAAGAGGAATGAACTCTTTTCAAACACCAAAAGGAAAAAATAAAATAAAAATGAAAAAGCTAAAAAAAAGAAAAGAAAAAAATCATCCGCAGACGAGGTGGGGGAGAGGATGATTCTCTGCGGAGCTCTTTCCCCACGGTCTGTTTTTTTCTGGGAAAGAGGGAAGGGGAGAATTAGGAAAGGAGGAGTGGAATTAGCAGGAAGCTAATTAATTCCTCCCTCCTTCTTTTCCTCTCCTCCACTCCTCCTCCTCCTCCTCCTCAGGCTCAGAGCTTTTCTCTGTGTAGTCCTGATTCCTCAAAAGCAGCAGCAGCCAAAAGGAAGAAGGGAAGGGAGTGAAAACAGAGAGAGAGAGATGGAAGAGGGAGGGGAGAGGGGGGAGGGAGGGGGTAAACACCCCCCCATCTCTGCTTTCTGGCCAATGCAAGGACTGCATCCGCCGCCCCCCCCCTCTTTGCTCCATTGAGAACTCTGAAATCTCATTCACTGACACACAAGCGAGGGAGGGAGGAAAGGAGGAGGGGAGAAGAAGGGAAAGCAGGGAGGATGGGTGGGAGGACTACAGAGGAAGGAGGGGGAGACAGGAAACGAGCCAGGGGGGAGGGGGGAGGCAGAGAAACAGAAGAGAAGATTAAAAAAAAATCAGAATTTAAAAAATGCAACCAGGCAGCAAGCAAAGGAAGCTCTTATTTTGCAGGAGAGCCCAATCCTGGGCCCGATCCTGCGTATCACTTGAGACCTCCCTGGGAAGAAAAGGAGGACACCACCACCACCCTGTCTTGGTCAGGGTAGGGGCTACTAGAGTCCTCTGAGCTTCCCATGGGGCTGGGAACCGGGCTCTGGGCTCAAGAAGAAGGGTCTACTCTTAGGGTAAGGATGTTTGCACCCTCCTCCCCTGAAGGGTGTGGCCCCAGATGTTTTATCTAGAGCTCTCTGGCCAAGGCTTCTTCTTGGCAAAGTTCCTTTTCTAAACCCTGGCCTTCAGCTCCCTAAGGATGATATCATCATCACCATCATCATGAAGAATTGACTGTTAGATCTACAATTGAAGACCGGCATAAAATGAAAACATCATCATCAGTTAACTGTTAAATTCACAATCGAAGGCTGGCATAGAATTAAATCATCATCATCAACAACAACAACTTACTGTTAGATTCACAGTCAAAGCCTGGCATAGAATTAAAAAATCATCATTGTCGTCAATTTACTGTTAGATTCACACTCAAAGACTAGCATTAAAATTAAATCATCCTCAATTTACTGTTAGATTCAGTCGAAGACTGGCATAAAATTAAAAGTTGATCATCATAAAAAATATATAATCTGTTAGATCCACAATCAAAGACCAGCATAAAATTCAGTTCAACATCAGCTTCATCAAAAATCTACTGCTAGATTCATAGCTGAAGATTGGCATAAAATCAAAAGTTCATCATCATCATCATCATCCCCATCACCTGCACCCCCACCACCCCAGCTCCCCAATGTACACATTTCTCCAACCTTACACTCACCAAGTCTTGGAAGCCAAGGCCAAAGTTGGGATCCTACACACACTTATGTAGTTAGGGGCAACATCTTGTTGAAATCAAGATGGAATTACTTTCGAGTAAACCGCACAGGTTTGGATCCCCTGAGTATTCTAGGGTTTCTTCCAATGTAGCAATTTATACATACTGTGTGTGTGTGTGTGTGTGTGTGTGTGTGTGTGTGTGTGCGTGCGTGCGTGTGTGTGTGTATATATGTATATGTATATGTATATGTATATGTATATGTATATGTCTCTCTCTCTATATACACACACACACACACACACACACACACACACACACACACACACACACACACACACACACACACACACACACACACACACACACACACACACACACACACCCTTTGCAACTCTTGTGTTTGTTTTCAAATTTGTCCTTTCCACCCACCTGTTAAGCCAGTATTGAAGATATGAGGATTTCCCTTCCTCAGCTTGCAACATTATAACTGGGACGCAGTGACAAACAGAACTGAAGCCCAGGAAAGTTTCCATTCCCTTTGTACACAGAAAGTTGCAAGTTCGATCCTTTTCGTCTCCTCTTAAGGGCTGGCAGGAATCCTACTCAAAACTCCAGTGAATGCTGCAAGCCAGAGTTGACAGCATTAGCCTAGATCAGCTGTGGCGCACCTTGGCGCTCCAGGTGTTCTTGGACTTCAATTCCCAGAAGCCCAAGTCTCTGTGAATCCACACGAATGGATGAACCAGGAACATGTTCAAAGCTGGGACTTCTCCATCTTCAACTGGACAATGGCCAGAGGTCTTGGGGAAAATCACACCGGCTAGCATCCAGAGCTAGAATGATCGCAATCCATGCGGCGACCCCATAGCTAATAACTTTGTGTCAGAAATTATTCTAGGCTGAAAGGATTTTTACTGGAGAAACTCGGCTCAGGGGACGCCCGAATGAGGCTCGGTTCATGTCCCCAAGATCTTTTTCAAAGGAAGTGGTCCCTATTTATCTACGTGCAATTTCCTGCTTTCAAACTGCTAGGTAGGCAGGAGCTGGGACAGAGACAGGCGCTCAATCTGACATGCAGTACCCAGGTCTCAAACTGCCGGCTTGCCGGCCTTTCAGCTAACAAGGCGAGCTTCTTAACCACTAAGCCACGGCAGTTAACATTAAAATACAGGAGTTTATTTAGTGGTCTTCTGACTACTACCAGAAACATGCAGAAATGAAGACTTCATTTTGGCCAACAACAAAGTCGAGAAAACGGCTTCATTTTGACAATCCAAAGTTTTATCTGGAAGTGGAAGGGGAAAAAATATTTTCTTACAAAAAAATTGAGATTTACTGAGAAAGCCCTCTTCTGTCATCTAGTGGCCAAAACATTTTTTTATTAAAAACAATTAGATTTATTTGTGACTCTGTACTCCCAGCAACGAGGGGCTGTGGTGGCTTAGTAGTTAAGACGCTGAGTTTGATGACTGGAATGATGGCAGGTGAGAAGTTCGAGACCCGAGTGCAGCACAATGGAGTGAGCTCCCATCATCTGCCCCAGCTCCTGCCAACCTAGTAATTTGAGAGCTGGAAATTGCAAGTGGATAGATAGGTACTGCTTCAGCGAGGAAGCATTCTGTGCATTCTGGTGCGTAGCCTTCCACATGACCACGGAAACATCTGCAGATGCAGACAGCACTGGCTCTTTGGCTATGAAACCGAAATGAGCACCAAACCCTAGAGTCGGGTCGCGAGCTGCTGACCTACCGACCGTCCAGTCGTCAAGTTCAGTGTCTTAACCAGCAAGCCGCCACAATCCAAAACAGAAATAGCTGAGACCAAATCTACAATCCCCTTCATTTTGGGTGAAATAATCAAGGACCTGTGGGTATTGTGATTCTTCAGGGTGAGGGGTAATAAAACAGTAGTGAAACCCCGACTTACAAATGCCTCGAGTTACATAAAATTCAACTTACATAATGATTTTGTGCTAAAACCATGTCCCGATTTACACGATTTCCTGTGAGTTTGCTTTGAGTTACATAAAGATTCTTTTTCCTATGGGTTTGCTTCGAGTTACGTAAAGATTCTTTTCCCTATGGGTTTGCTTGGATTTACATAAAAATTTCATTTTTCCTATGGGTTTGCTTCGAGGCGTAAATAATAATAATTTTTCCTATGGGTTTGCTTCAAGTTAGATAGAAAACCGATTTAAGCAAAAGCCTATGGAACGGACTTTTTTCTTCATAAGTAGGGGTTTTACTGTATAACCAATATAGTTAGGTTGTAAGGTTGGCTTTCTGAAGAACCTGTCTCCATCTTCATTTCAAAAGCAAATTTCTGGTGGCAGAGATGGGCCTGATATCTGGTAAAACCCGTTCAGATAAGCATCTGTTTATCACCCCTCTTTCCCCAGAATTTGCAGACTAAACAGTTCCAAAGAAATCACGTGCAGAGTTACAGCTCGCAAACTTGATTCTTTCTAATAGCAAAAAACAAACAAACAAAAACAAAAAAAACCCCATCCAACGGGTCTTGGTGAAACTGGCTTTGTTAGATTCCTGACCTTAGAAATAAAATCTTTCTCAAAACTGGGTAAATGTGATTGCTTTTCTCGATTCCCCCTCCGTCTGTGCTGAACCCAGCAAAACCATTCCCCTCTATTGCTCCCTGCAGACCATTATTTCTAGACCTTTTCTAGAAGGGATGGAAAATAAATCGTTCTGGCTTTCCAACCCAACCTTAGTCAATCCCCCGCCCATTGTGGAAGAGGAAGCAGAATGTCTAGTACAGAAGTCTTGAGACAGACCCCCATATCTTCTGTTTTAGGTGGTTATTGAAAGATGCGACTTACCTAAAGTTGAGGAGACTCGAATCTCGGGATTGGTGGCGTGCATGGGAATCTCGCTAACTGTTCCTTCCACAACCTGTGATTTAAGTCTTAAATTTCTGTCTGGTTGGCTATCCTACGGTAATGGAGTAGACTGTACAGCCAGCGACTCAACGATGAGTGTTGGGTGGCGGTAAATAACTTGACTCTGGGTTGGAGAGATAGGCAGGATATATCTCAATGCCATTTCCAGGGAATCCTAAGCAGGTGAAGGCATCTCCTTGGGAATACCCTGTCCTTGGGAGCCCCTTATGTGGGGTGATGGTCCCACCCTCAATGGAGGATATGTGACTGGAAACCATCTTATTGGGCCCAACGGCAAAATGAGCAGAGGAACCACTTCATTCTGATTCCCAATGGTCATGGAGTTGAAAGAGGCCATGTCAGATGGATATTGTTAGCAAAGACCCTCTAATGATCAGCTAATAAGACACAAGATTCGTTCTTACATCTCTCCGAAATTCTTTATTCAGTGCACCTATAACTTATACAGTGGGCAACAAATCCCTTGCACACCTAGTTGTGAAAAGAACATCTGGAAGACACACCTGTTTCCGTAAACGGTGAAGCACAAATGGCTTACTTCGTGTTGAAAAGTGTGGTGATCATTTTGAAGACAAGTGAAAGGTGTGTCGTCTCGGTGAAAACACGGCTTTCTAAAACATGCGCGTGGGTTTCTATCATCGTTTCCTCATTTCCTTCCCCTGCCAATCCTTTTAAATATGGACCAGCTCTCTTGCAAAATCTTGGAGACCTGGAAGTTGCCTCAAACAATGTACCAAAAGGTCCCTGCGTGACAGATCTCTACATTTTTAAACTATTTTTTTTTATTAATCCCATTTTTTTTAACTAACCCCATAGCCGTCGGCCTTTGGAGAATTCAAAATCTGAGTTTGGACCCCAAAATACGCAACGGCGGCCAACGGACGCTTTTCCCATGAAGACCAACTCAAAACAGAAGCTGCTGTCCGGGTTAATTCTGCCTTCACCTCCAAACCTTTGTACGCATTTAAGGGCCGGCGGAGGATCGTGGCCCCGTCTCTGTGACCCTGCTCAGTTCTCCATTTCGCTCGCGCTGTCCATCAAGCCCGAAGACGAATCCTCTGTCTTCGGGGTGGACAAGTGTTCCAACTCGTAGCGGCCATCCTGGCAAGGGGTCTTGGCCCCGGGGGACCCTTCGGTTGCTCCCTGGTTTTTATTCCTCTTGTGCTCGATGATTTGTTGGAGCTGGTGGCCGGCGTACACCGGCTTGGCGGTCAGCGGGCAGGCGGGCACAGCCATGCCAAGGATGTCCGAGACCATGTACGGACGCAGCCAGCCCACCAGCGGAGTGCTGCCTGGGTAGTAGTGGCTTTGCTTGTGATAGAAGAGCAGCCCATCCACCTGCGGAAATAAATAAGCTGCCATTTTCTCTGCTTAAACCAGGGATGCCCAAATTACAGCCCACGGGCCAGATCTGATCCTCGATGCCAATTCATCCTCATCACAGGCCGGATGAATTGGCATGAGGAGCCGGATCTGGCACGTGGGCCGTAGTTTGGGCACCCCTGAGCTAAACTGTCCTGTGTTTTTAAAAGGCAGTCAATCCAGTATCTGTTATTAACCAGAGCAAGTTAAAAAATGTATTAAAATACATTAGCTAAGAAGAAGATCACATAAGACTACCAAAACAGAATAAAAACAGATTAAAAGTCGAACGGTACAATCACAATAAAAGCAAATATATAATTAGCTCAGTAATTCTATCACCTTTACATGCAATTCCTATCCGATCAATAAAAGATCTTCTCTTTTGAGCGGGCCCCCAACTATAAACTTGACGCTTCTAATAGTTACATATTTATTTGTTCCCTGAAGGAAGTACATTAGTCTTTTATGAGAGTCCCGGTCTTTTGGTCTCTATAGTAATGCCGTGCTTTTAAAAGGCAATTTGTGCCGGGGGCGAGGAAGTGATGACTCTGGAAAACTCGGCGGAAGTTGGGGAGGGGAGGCCGGGGGAGGCCGGCGGAGGCAGCCCTGAATCAAGACAGGGAAGGACAGTTACATGGAAATCATCACCTTCCATTTTCTCTCCTGGTCCTGTAGGCAAAGGGCTGTCTCGTTCCTGAATGATGATGAAGAAGAAAGCATCTTCTTTGCTTAAAAGCTTGAAATCACAAGTGTTGCGGTTTCACAAGTGTTGTGATCACAAGTGTTGGAAGCGTGGGCCACGGCTGACCTTGAGAAAAGGTACACTTTGCATTTGAGAAGGTCAAGCCGAATCCAGGGCAGCTCTGGTTAAAATACATCCATCCACAAAAAGGCTTTGAACCGGGTACCTTTGAACCTTTGTCATTTCCTATACCAAATGAGGTGGTATAGAAATGCAATAAATAAATAAAGGTGCAAATGCCACAGGGCACAGCGCCTGTGTGGAGCTGCAAATCCCATCATCCCTCTACAGCACAACTGGGAGTCGGAGTCTTACAGCTAAGGATGGCAGCGAGGCAAAGGATGTCCTAGGACAGAGGTGCTCAAACTTTTTGGGCCAGGGGCCTGACCATGCCCCCAGAACAGCTGAGCGGGCCAGACCATGCCCCCGGAACAAGGCGTGTTTGCGCATGCACAGCCATTTTACTTCTTGGTTTGGAGCAGACATTGGCATAATAAAACTTGACCCAGATGCCAACCGAATCTCAGGCTATGTTGACCATGAACCAGACACACTTAAGCAGAAAGCACGCCATCTCCAACACCCTTTTGACCTCCTAGGACAGGCATGCCCAAACTATGGCCCACGGACCAGATACAGTCCCCAAAGGCATTCCATCAGGCCCAC
This sequence comes from Bradypodion pumilum, assembly GCA_035047305.1. Taxonomy (NCBI): domain Eukaryota; kingdom Metazoa; phylum Chordata; class Lepidosauria; order Squamata; family Chamaeleonidae; genus Bradypodion; species Bradypodion pumilum. The sequence continues at coordinate 25,036,286 of JAWDJD010000012.1, read as the reverse complement.
AACACCTTTGCCAAACCAGGAAGCAAGTACGGACGCTTCTGCACGTGAGCAAAAAGTGGCTACCGGTATTTTATTTCCTGGTTTGGCACTGATGCTTCTGCACATGCGTGAAAGCAGCCATTTAACTTCACAGATGTGCCCGTACCAAACCAGGAAGTTAAATGGCCACTTTTCGCTCATACGCAGTAGCATCCGTATTTACTTCCTGGTTTGGCAAAGTTGCCGTGGGCCTGACGGAATGCTTTTGGGGGCCGTATGTGGTCCGCAGGCCGCAGTTTGGGCATGCTTGTCCTAGGAGGTCAAAAGGGTGTTGGATATGGTGTGCTTTATGCTTAGGTGATGTCCGGTTCATGGTGAATATATAGCCAGAGATTCGGTTGGCATCTGGGTCACGTTTTATGCCAATATCTATGTCGCCCTGAATAGTCTCGGAAGCAGAGGTGATGGAAACCAACTTTTTGCTTGTATAAAGAGGCAGTGGGCGATGTTCTCCGGTGGGGCCTGGACTCCTGTGTTGGGAACCACTGATTGAACCCATTAGGGCCCTGGCACAAAAGGAAGGACACAACTGGGGTCCTAGAGTCCAGCGTGTCCCAAACTATGCTCCACAGACCACAGGGGGACGTCAAATCCCTTCCAGTCATGTCACTTGTGCCATCTAATGAAAGAGTTGAGCGCTACCTTCTTCAGACATTACAAGCTTGGCTTCTGCCTAAACCAGGGGTTCCCAATCTAAGGCCTGTGGTCCGGATCCAGCCCACAGTGCCATTTCATGTGGCCCTCCACCCCTCTAAGGGCATTTGTGAAACAAGATGGCCACCACCATTTGAAGCTGTTAGGACAAAATGGCAACTCCCCATCATGCAGCCAAGGTAAAATGGCCGTCCGGCCCTCGAAGCTGACTGAGAGAGTGTGACCTGGCCCCCGGCTTGAAAAGGTTGGGAACCCCTGGCCTAAACATTCTTCTTCTCTTTCATGTTACACACACATTACACACATGCTCCGCTCGCATGCAAATCACAATAATAAAGAACTGGCCTGGCTTACCTGGAAGGGAAAGTCTGTGCTCAGGACTTTACACAGGCTCTCAGACGTGCAGGGATAATTTTGCAGAGGCACAAACCTGTACTAGAAAAAGAGAAAAGGGGGGAGATTGTCTTCTTCTGCTGTATCCAGTTCCGAATCTTGGTGATCCTCATGGCGATCACCCATGAAGACTGTCCTGAGAATATCACGCAGTAGCGTTTCATCTGCCTTCTGCATCACAGCATTGATACCCATAGTACCACTGGCAATGGGAGATGTAGTCCAACCCCCTCTGTGGCAGGTTTGGGGTTGAAGAGACCAATTTATATCCTGTGCACCTGGAGGACTTACTGGGTTAAGCCGACTTTTCTCTCCCAAGCCCGCTTCCTCCTGTAGTTTGGAATGCAGCCAGAAGAATCGGAAATCTGTCTGCAGAAGTGGGAAAAAAATAAAGGCGAGAGTTTCACATCAGGGCCGCTGAAGAACCACCAGCCCAAAGCATTGCCAAACATCCAGTCTCGTTAAGTGGGGGAGCTTTTGTTAAACATAGCAATAGCAATTAGACTTATACACCGTCCCATAGGGCTTAGTGCGCTCTCTGGGTGGTTCATAAGTTAATTAGCATTTGTCCCCAACATGCTAGGTACTCATTTTTAACGAGCTCGGAAGGATGGGAGCTGAGTCAGCCTTGAGCACTGGTCAGGATCAAACTCACAGCATTCTGGCTGCAGTACAACAGTTTAACCACTGCACCACCAGAGCTCAAAACATCTGCTTTGTGTAGGGAAGATATTAGGTTCAACGCATGGCATTTCTCCTAAATAAGGCTGTCTAAAATCCTGGAAATAAACGAGGCAAAGGTTGCCCTTGGTCGAAAGCCTGTCGTATCCGACTCTAGGGGTCAGTGCTCATCTCTGTCTATAGCCAAAGTGCCAGTGCTATCTGAGTCTGCAGATGTTTCCATGGATATGTAGCAGGCATAACTAGATACCAGAGTGCACGGGACACTGTTTACCTTCCCAAAGAAGTGGTCCCTATTTAACTACTTGCAATGTCTTGCTTTTGAACGGCTAGGTTGGCAGGAACTGGGACTGGGGCGGGAGCTCACTCTGTCGTGCAGTATTCGGGTCCCTAACTGCTGACCTCCCAGTCATCAAGTTCAGCATCTTAACTGCTTCGGAGTCACTAAATGCAAGTCCAACATTGCAAAACCAACATGCTCGACATTCCTGCTGATCAAGGCTTCTGGGAATTGAAGTCCATGAACACCTGGAGTGCCAAGGTTGGCCATCACTGGCTTAAGGCAAGAAATACAACCACAACATACAGCCAAGCCTGCTGTGCGGCTCCTGCCAGGAGCTTGGAGGCGTGAGATCCTCTTGCCTCGGCCATTGCAAACCTGTCTGAATTTGGTTGAGGAAGCAACTCAGAGGAGGAGGAGGAGTATCGTCGGGTTGAAAACCACCTGAGAAGGGAGACTCGATTACCTGGCAGTCATACACAGGATGGCCACGCCAACACATCACATCCAAGATGTAGTAGGTCTGCTCTACTTCGTTGAAGATGCAGTCTAGGATCGTATAATCTGAATGCACCAACGGGGAAGAACGGTTTGAATTGTAGAATCAACTGGAAGGGGCGTTTTAGTCCACCGAGTCCAACCCCAACAGAAAGCAACAAGGTGTAGGCTGCCCCCCCCGTGAGACGTTGTAAAAAAGAAGGCGACGAATTGAAAGGTGGGACAAGAGAAGAAAAAGAAGACGGAAACCTTTTCCAGCTGCTGACTTGTGACGATTGCCGCCCGGCAAAAGGGAAGGGAACCGGTTGACGCAGAAACCGCTTTTGGTATAAGCTGCAGTCGTACCCTGCAAAAGTAGGGAGGGATGGAGGGGCGGAGGGAGAGAAAACAGACAGGGTGGATTTCTGCACTGCCAAATGGCCTAGGACGCAAAAGGTGGCGCAAAATTGGCAGCGAACAAAGTTGTCCAATGTTTTTCGTCTTAAACTCGAGACCTTCTCGTCTATAGCCGTAAACCTGGCTTTTTCTAATACCGGTCAATGTCTCCCTTACTTGAAAGACAAAGAGCCAGTGCTATCTGTATCTGCGACGTTTATGTGGTCATGTGGCAGGCATGACTAGACAACGGAGTGCACGGAACACTGTTACCTTTCCTGCTGAAGTGGTACCTATTTATCTACCTGCATTTTTTTTTTTTTTTTGCTTTCAAACTGCTAGGTTGACAGAAGCTGGGCCAGAGACGGGAAATCAGTCTGTCATGCAGCCCTCTGGTCTCGAACTGCTGCCCTGCTGCCCTTCCAGTCATCAAGATCAGCGTCTTAACCACTCAGCCACCATGGCCCTTGCCTCTTCGCAGTGATGTTGACCCTTGGCTCTCCAGGTGTTCTTGGATTTCAATTACCAGTAGTCTACTGCTGACTGGGAAGTGAAGTTCAAGAACATCTGGAGTGACAACCAACTCATGCATGAATGAAACCAGCCATTTCCCTGGCTAGATGGCAGGGATTCGAGCCACCTACCTTCGAGGCCACAATCAAGGCCCTCTTGCCCACGGGACACACCACCAAAAGCCACTCAGGGACCAGATCCTGGGGGACGTCAATCAGCCATTCGGACAGCATCAGCTACGGGGAAAAAGAGAAGGGAAATTGGCTGATTTTGTCATTTGTGGCTGGCACCCTTTGGAAAACCATCTAGGTCCGGAAGGCAGAAATGAAGATGGTTTCTCTTCTTGGATTGTAGTCCCCAGAAACTCAAGAATTCATCTCTATTGCCTGGCCAAGAACAACCATGGCCTGTTTGAGCTGCCTTGGGTTGCTTGTGCAAAAAAGTCGGTTATATAAATACAACAAACAAATAAAAAAATAAAAATAACAACTAAAACTGCATCATGAAACTGTAGAATGATTATCTTTAAATCTATACTTTAAGGAGTTAATTATACCAAATGTATATTTAACTTGTATTTAATACATTTTAAAATGATTATTATTACACAAATCTGTTTTCAGTTTTTATCTGATCTTAGACTTAGACCCTCTTATGCTATGTAGCATATTTGGGCAGCAAGTTTTATCTGATCAAGGATCATAATAAAGAAATACAGGTGAAATTCACAAATTAGAATATCGTGTAAATGTTCATTTAGTTCAGTAATGCAACTTAAAAGGTGAAACAAATACAGTAAAACCGCTACTTACGAAAAAAAGTCCATTCCGTAGGCTTTTGCTTAAATCGAATTTTTATGTAACTCAAAGAAAACACATAGGAAAAAATATATTTTACGTTACTCGAAACAAACCCATAGGAAAAATGATTTATTTTATGAAAATCGAAGCAAACCCATAGGGAAAAGAATCTTTATGTAACAAGAAGCAAACCCACAGGAAATTGTGTAAATCAGGACATGGTTTTAGCACAAAATCATTATGTAAGTCATATTTTATGTAACTTGAGGCATTTGTATGTCGGGGTTTTACTGTACATGCAAAGTGATATAGTTCAAGCCTTACTTTGTTATAATATTGATACTTATGGCTTACAGCTTATGAAACCCCAACCCCCCAATCTCATGTACCCCATAATCATCACATAATCTCACGTACGCTGTATGCCATGATAATCGCAATTATAACGAATTAGGCATGATATATATCGCTTTGCATGTAGTGAATCTATCTCATATATTTGTTTCACCTTTTAAGTGAAATAAATGAATGGACAGTTGCACGATATTCTAATTTTCCAAATTTCTACTGTATGCTGGAAAACGCCAGCTGTGTACAGTTTTGGGAATGCCTGAGACATCGCTTGAAAAAGGCAAGAGACCTTGGCTGCTAATGGAACCAAAAGTCACCCGCCATGATAAGAGCTGACTGATAAGAACGGCCTTGCTTAGCAGCTGGCTAGCCATAATAACGATAATGAGCACTGCAGCAATTGCACCTGCCTCTTTATTTTGGCAGCTTAAAGTTTGATTTAGACACTAAAGAAGTGAAGCCCTAACAAGAAGTAAGCAGTAGAAAAATATTATCTAATGATGTGGTTGGGGGGGCGTGGAGGGGAGCTTTCTAATTTTCTTTCGTTGGATCAAACTTTGTACTACCAAAATAAAGCCATTTTCTGGGCTTTGTCACTGGCCAAACTTAAGTCCTCATCGGCGCATGTTTCTGGCAGTCATCGGCAGACCAGTAAATGAGCCGGATTCTGTATCTCTCCACCAGCTTTCTAATTCTCACCCCAGATCAAACCGAAGCTTTTTAAAATTATATTGTTCTTTTAAATTAACTCTGCCTTCGTTGCTCACACTCAAGGCACACCGGAAGAGAAAATTCAAGTAAATATTAATTACTTCATGGTGATGACGAACTGGCACGTTTTATTTGACATTCCTGGACTGTGACCCATGGCATCAAACACATCAAGTGGGCTGCAGTTCACGAATGCTAAACGCCAAATAAAAAGTGTTTGCTTTCGAGGTGACCCAAGATTCTTTGATATTCCCTCTTCCCAACTAAATGGGAAACACTACTAAGAAATGAATGAAGGCTCAGCCTTATTTTGACCATTCCCCCAGTAGCGTATGAGGTTACCAATGCTACCAAATGCTACTCACTTGATTGGCATAATGTTTGGGCAACTTCTTCACCACCTCCACCTCCATCTCTCCAGTCTCTGCTTCGGCTGTGTCTTTCTTCTTTTTTGTCTCTTCCTCTCCCTCCTCTTCCTCAGTTCCTGCCCAGTCATCTTCCGCCAGTCTCCTGGCATGGTTTACATAATCCAGTCGCTTACTTGATAGGTGGGGAGGAGATGGGGGGGGGGGGAAGAGAAAAGCCTTTGATTATTATTTTTTCCCTTCCCCCAGACTGCAAGTTAAAATCCCAAAATATCAGGTGGAGGATTAAGAGCCAGTTTACACAAGTGATACGTAAACTCTGATGAGAACGAATTTAGAACAAGCAGATTTTTCTTCCCTTTGGTCTGAGGTGGAAGGCATGATAACTAAATGCAACACGATACAAGATAAAATAACACGACACAGCAGAATGTAATGTATAAGCATTCTAGTTAAATATACAGACACCTAAGTTTAAATAAACAGCTGTGTAAGTCTGTGTAGGTAAAGAAACTAAAAGTCTTCTACCGGTCTTTCTCCAATAGCAGTTCTGTTAGTAACATAAAGGTAACCCTTGCCTCGAAAGCCAGTCGTATCCGACTCTAGGGTGCAGTACTCATCTCTGTTTCAAAGCCGAAGATCCAGCGCTGTCTGCTGCTGCAGACTTTTCCGTGGTCATGTGGCAGGCATGACTAGACACGGAGCGCACGGAACGCTGTTAGCTTCCCACCGAAGTGATCCCTATTTATCCACTTGCAATTTCTTGCTTTCGAATTGCTAGGTTGGCAGGAGCTGGGACAAAGACAGGAGCTCATTCCATTCTGCAGTACTCGGGAATTGAACTGCTGACCTTCTGCCTCCCAGTCAGTGTATTAGCCACTTGAGCTACTGCAATAGCATACAAAATTTAAAAAAATAATAATCAAAGCAATCTTTTTTCCAAGGCCAGCATAGTACAGCAAAAGATAGAAGCTAAGATGAAGGTACAGTACTTAAAATATGTTTTAAGAAAAGTGTATCTGCTCAGAGTTAAAGGAGTGGTAGAACTAATATTTAAGATTAATGTTGCTACAAATTAAAGACACAAACACAGATTGGAAATCCTGTTTCCAATAAAGGCAAGAATGAATCGAATTGGATGCAACACGTAACACAAGACGTCCAAACCAGAGTTAGAAAGTTAAAACATCACAACATCAATTAATGCACAAAGACAAAACAAAATCAACCATGCTAAAACCTACAGTTGAGAAAAGAGGATTTTTAAAAAACAATTCTGGTTAAATCTATCCCCCCCCAAAAAAAAAGCCTTCATTGTTATGATCTGCATAAATCATGCATTTAAAAAATTCAGCTTATTATTTTGCTCTTGTTCTCTTTCTTGCTTATTGATCAGATAGGGGTTGCATGCAAATTGATGAGATAGATATTTACATACAAGCATTTTAAATCGGAACTGATTAATATATATTTGGCCTTCCAAATGGTTTGAACTACAGTTACTGTTATCTATGCCACCCTTTGTAACCCAGAGTCCATAATTAAACTTGCCTTCTTTTAAAGCAGGAGTTCTCAACCTTTCCAAGCTGGGGGCCGGGTCACACTCCCTCAGACAGCTTTGGGGACCAGACGACCCCCCTTCCCAAATCCAATTTCAGGAATCATCAAACCAACATAGAGGATTCTGGAAGTTTTAGTGTAAAAAAAAAATTCACTTTTCTAAAGCCTGGAGCCAGCCAATAACTAAGGCAGGACTGTTCCAGCCTTCTAAGGCGAGCTTAAACTTTGGGGTCACCTCTTAAGTTTTTTGGGCCACAGTGACTTAGTGGTTAGAAGGTCAAGAAGTGAGCAGTTTGAGACCCGAGTACTGCATGATGGAGTGAGCTCCCACTGCCAATCTCAGCTCCTGTTAAAATTGCAAGTAGATACTGTAAATAGGTACTGCTCCAGCAGGGAAGGTAACAGCATTCCATGCATTTAGTCATCCCTGCCACATGACCACAGAAACATCTGCAGATGCAGATAGCGCTAGTTCTGTGGCTGTAAACAGAGTTGAGCACCAACTCCTAGAGTCAACCGTGACTGGCTTTCAAGCAAGGGGGACCTTAGTCATTCACTTTACTTACGTCTTCTGATACTCCAAGAGCCGTCGTCTCCTCTCGGCTTGCTCCAAGGAACTGTACTTGGATTTGTACTGAGCCAGGCGCGGATGAGGGGCTGCCGTGCTATTGAGGTCCTGGGAGACAGCAAAACTGCTGGCGAGGGCTTCGCTCAACTCCTCCATGTCTCCTGCCAGGGAGGAAAGAAAGAAAGAAAGGAGCAAAATATTAAAGGAGGTGTGGCACGCCAATAGGTAATAGGAAGTGGCTTCCTGGATCCAATACAAGGCAGAGTACGGAGAAGTTACACTAGCCCACAGGTCCTCAACCTTTTAAAGCTGGGGTCGGACCACACCACCTAAGACTGTTGGTGGGCCGGATAGGTGCGCCATTAGGGACACGCCAAGCCAAGCGGAGGAGACAAGGATTGAGGCGGCAGCAGCAGCAGTAGCAGCAGCTGGAGTGAGGTTGTGGGCCAGATGAATTGGTGCCATGGGCCGGATCTGGCCCATGGGCCGTAGGTTGCGAACCCCTGCACTAGCCAATACTGGCTGGGAAAAGTACACTCTGATCCAGCTCCCGTCTCACTTCTGACTGGAGGTCTTCAAAGTATTTTTTTTGAAAGAACCCCACATATGAGATTTGAGAGTAAAAGCATCTTTCCCTTCCATCACTGTTTTCTTAGCAGCTGAAACAGTAGTAGAGAGCTCTAGAACACGAAGACGTTCCATTCTTCTTCTTCTTCTTCTTCCGCCGTATCCGAATCGGAATATTGGCGATCCTCATGGCGATCAGCCATGAAGACTGTCCTGAGAATATAATGCAATTGCCTTTCATCTGCCTTCCACATCACAGCATGACACCCACAGTACCACTGATCCAGTTCCACGTGTCACTTTCTGGTCCTGAGCCCTTTTGACACACAAAGTTCTCCTCAGCTCCAGGCCAGGATGGATGGAGCTGCTGCCCTCCATCAAGATGGGTTCAAGTCCCACTTGGGGACCATCACCCTTCCCTGTGGACTTCGGCACCCAAGGCCATTAGTTAACCACCACCTGACACATAGCGTTGAGTCGCTGGCAGTAAGGTCTACTCTATTACCAGAGCAGGATAACCTGGACAGACTTGGGGTTCCATTCTTAGCTCTGATAATTAAGACCTGATGTACAGGGTGGCCCGTAAGTCCCTATCCATCCATATGTATTATAATTGTTTTCTGAGAAATATGGCCAATTTAAGCCCATTTACACTCGAATAGTGCATTGTGACAAGTACTTGGAAACACGAGTGCAAGAAAAGCCCTATACGAGTGATAAAAGTCCAAAATAAATAATGATAAATACAGGGATGGTCAGGATGATTGATTAATTAATTTGGCTTCAGAGATTTCCAACCAGCAAGGGGGACCCCAGTGTTTTTAATAACAATGATGATGATGATGATAATGATGATGAAGAAGATGATGATGATGATACAGTACCCAGACATTACCTTAACAGTTCTTAGGTCCTTGGTTAGGGATTGATCTGTTAATCTTATTCCAGTCCTCGACTGTGAATCAAATGGTTGATTTGTGTCCAATAATAATAATAATAATAATAATAATAATAATAATAATAATAATAATAATAATAATAATAATAATAATAATAATAATAATAATAATAATAATAATAATAATAATAATAATAATAATAATAATAATAATAATAATAATAAAATTAACGAACGTTAATATACGAGATCACTTACCAGCCTTAGGACCCAAGCCAGGTGGTGTTTCCAAGGCCGGAGATGCAGCTTCGCCCCGTTTTTCTAACGGCCCGACGTTTTATCCCACCCGGGAATCGAACCGACGGACCCTGCGTTCACCGCCGCCGACAAACTTCCATGTCGGTCGCATGGCGTCGACGTCACGCCCGCGCCGGCCCGCCTCTTCGCTCCGCGCCCGTCGCTCGTTGTGACGTAGGGGAGCGAGCGTTCTCCTGAGGCTCCGCCTCTCTCTTCTGAGCGCCTTCTCTCCTTTCCCCCCTCCCTCTCCTGCTCGCCGGGCGCATGCGCAGTCCGGTTGTTTGCTTTAAAGTGGAATTTTTTTTCCCGAGCCAACAAATGACGGAGCGTGTTTATATACTGACTGTGTGTGACTGTGCTTCCTCGGGAGTAAACCCCTTGATTGCGATGCAGTACAGTATACGTGAATCATAAGAGGAAGAATCATGTCCTACCTGCTTAAAGACAGGTCACAAAGTGATGTTGTTGTTGTTGTTGGACTACAACTCCTATCAGACCTGATGGGTATTGCAGTTCCAACAACTGCCCAGAAATACACAGTTGCCCAGCCCTGCTTTTAAAGACAAACTGCATTTTAAACTCCCACGAAGGCTGTCATTTCCTATTGGAAGAGATTCACATATTTTATTCCTCATGGACATGATAGCGAGATAAAAAAACATCTAAGAATAAATACATAAATAAATATTAAAACAGGGGTTCCCAACTTTTTGAAGCCGGGGGGGGGGGGGCGGGTCACGCTCTCAGTCAGCTTCGAGGGCCGGAGAGCCATTTCCCCCTGCCTGCGCGATGGGGGTGGCCATTTTTTGTCCCAACAGCTTCAAAGGGGTGGCCATTTTGTTTCTTGAATGCCCTTGGAGGGTGCGGGGTGGTGGTGGTGGTGGCACATGAAATGGTGCCGCAGGCCGGATTCGGCCCATGGACCTTAGGTAGGGAACCCCTGCATTAAAGGCTGGAAAAATTAAACGGCTATGAGAATCTAGGGGAAATGGAAAACAGGAAAAGTATATCTATCTATCTATCTATCTATCTATCTATCTATCTATCTATCTATCTATCTATCTATCTATCTATCTATCTATCTATCTATCTATCTATCTATCTATCTATCTATCTATCCATCCATCCATCCATCCATCCATCTATCCATCTATCTATCTATCTGTCTGTCTGTCTGTCTGTCTGTCTGTCTATCTATCTATCTATCAACCCTTTGTGACCCCATGGACCATTGCATGCCAGGCTCCTCTGTCATCTGCCATCCTCCATAGCCCACTGAGATCTGTGCCCAGTGGGTCAACAATGCCGTCTAGCCAACTCATCCTCTGCCACCCCCTTCTCCTTTTGCCTTCGATCTTTCCCAGCATCAGGGCCTTCTCCAGTGAGTCCTCTCTTCCCATTTGATGGCCAAAGTTCTTGAGTTTCAGCCTCAGTATCCGTCCTCCCAAGGAGCAGTCAGGGTCGATTTCCTTGGGCATGGACTGGTTTGATCTCCTTGCAGTCCAGGGGACTCTCAAAAGCCTCCTCCAACGCCACAGGTTCAAAGGCACTTATTCTTCTGTGCTCAGCCTTCTTTATGGTCCAGCTCTCACAGCCATACATTACTATTGTGAGTGCCAACCTAGCATATCGAAAGCAAGAAATTGCACTTGGATAAACAGGGAGCACTTTGGTGGGGGAAAAGATCTGGGCGACATGAAAGGAGCCTCATTCGGGTGTCCCCTGAGCGGAATTTCTCCAGCAAAAACAAAACAAAAAAACAACCCTTTCAACCCAGAATAATTCCTGACACAAAATTATTATTATTATTATTGTGCTTGAAATGCAGCTAGCAAGATTGAATTGTGGGCAGCAAGCAAGCCCGGGTGGCGGCTTCGGTTTGAAAGCCCAGGCGTTGATCGGGACAGGAAAGCCGCTCTGTTGAGCTCTTGCAAACTCAAGCTCGGGGTTCCCTGGCAGAGTCGATCCATCTCACATCAGGTCCTCCTCTTTCCCTGCTCCCTCCCACCTTTCCCAGCGGGATGGCTCTTTGGTTCTCATGGTGTGCGCAAACCTTTCCTTCCAATGGCGCATCTTTGAACCTTCTCCTTTTGGGTACCCTCGGGGGCCAAAGCCAAGAAGGTGGCTTCGCATTTTGGCACTCCAGGGTTTGATCTGAAGCCAGCCGGAGAGCCAAGCTTTCCTGGGCTGCCTGAAGAGGGCAGCCGGCATCCTTTGGCTTCTCCCCGACCTCGCACGGCGCCTGAAGCTAGTTGCAAAAAACTTTCGGAGCCGACACCGACACGCACACGCACACGCACACACACAGAGAGAAGCCCTTCTTTCTTGCGTCATGGAAGAGGCAGGCAGGAGCTTGACCTAGAAGGAGGGCGAGGGAAGGGGAAGGAAAGGAAGCCACTGCCGGTGGGAAAGCCATCGCCCGGGCTGGCCATCGGTGGAGAGCCCAAGAAGCCCTCCGGGGCGAAGCAGCCCACCCAAAGGGCCACCTGTTCTCTTCTTGGGAGTCGCGACCCAGGCGGTCGGCCGGCGCGCCAGTGCCAAGGATCGCAAAGGCTCCTGCTGGATCGCACACCAGCAGAAGGGATCCCATCAGGACCAGTGGATTGGGCTGCATCGACCCCGCCAAAAACCCCGATCCGGATCTTGGCGAGTAGTATCCCTGTTTGCAGCAGCAAGACCTTTGCGCACCGTCCTGCGCAAAACAAGACGCAAGCCGGTGCCTCTCCCGGGACGACAGCTGGCGGAGGAGGAGGTGGAGGAGGTGGTGGTGGGGACTCCCGTGGGGCCTGGATCCCTCCTCCTGGGGGCCCTCCCCGAAGAGCCCGAGGAAACAGAGGGGGTCCTCCAACCCCCCCACCCCCCGCGCATCTCCTGAACGCCTGCACAACTCCATCACCGCGCATCGGGCTTTCCAATGTGACTTTCGCTTGGGTAACTCCTTCCTCCTCTCTCTGGAGCTAATCTTGAAAAATACTTGTATTTTTGCACTTGGATTTCTCTCTCTCTCTCTCTCCACCTCCCTTTACCTCTTTTATTTTGGGAACCGGAGACCGGGCTTTCCAACGGGACTCCAGTTGAATCATCCCTTCCTCCTCTCCCGACCTAGGGGAAAAAAATACATATAGTTTTTGCACTTGGATTCCCCATCCCCTCCATCTTTTTTGTTTTGCGGTGAGCTTTTAAGGAATGCGCTTTGTCCCTCTTATTCTCTAGGACCGCAGGTTCTTCTTCTTCTTCTTCTTCTTCTTCTTCTTCTTCTTCTTCTTCTTCTTCTTCTTCTTCTTCTTCTTCTTCTTCTTCTCTCTCTCTCTCTCTCTCTCTCTGGCTTCCAAGGCAGAAATCCGTCCTGACAGTGATTTGTTTTGACCTGTGCTACTTTCCCAGCGGATGGCAAGCGCCCAAGAGAAAAAAAAAAGGCCGACTCACAAAAGGGATTTTACGCTCAGCCGGTGGATCTGAATAACTTTGCAGGGCTGAAATTGCTATTTTGGGGCCAGGCGTTCCCCAAGAGGAACCTGTCGCTTATTTCTTTTTTGCCTCGTGTTTTTTTAAGATCCTAAAAGAAGGGCAAACTTCCTCTTTAATTCCATTTCTATTTTTTTCCCTGCTGGAAGAAAGAAAGAGAGAGAGAGGAGGAAGGAAAAACCAGAATAAGAAAGTTAACACAAACTTTACTGTTTCTATTTTTTTCCCTGCTGGAAGAAAGAGAGAGAGAGAGGAGGAAGGAAAAAGCAGAATAAGAAAGTTGACACAAACTTTACTGTTTCTATTTTTTTCCCCTGGTGGAAGAAAGAAAGAGAGAGAGGAGGAAGGAAAAACCAGAATAAGAAAGTTGACACAAACTTTGCTGTTTCTATTTTTTTTTCATGGTGGAAGAAAGAAAGAGAGAGAGGAGGAAGGAAAAACCAGAATAAGAAAGTTGACACAAACTTTGCTGTTTCTATTTTTTTTTCATGGTGGAAGAAAGAAAGAGAGAGAGGAGGAAGGAAAAACCAGAATAAGAAAGTTGACACAAACTTTGCTGTTTCTATTTTTTTCCCTGGTGGAAGAAAGAAAGAGAGAGAGGAGGAAGGAAAAACCAGAATAAGAAAGTTGACACAAACTTTGCTGTTTCTATTTTTTTCCCTGGTGGAAGAAAGAAAGAGAGAGAGGAGGAAGGAAAAACCAGAATAAGAAAGTTGACACAAACTTTGCTGTTTCTATTTTTTTTCATGGTGGAAGAAAGAAAGAGAGAGAGGAGGAAGGAAAAACCAGAATAAGAAAGTTGACACTAACTTTGCTGTTTGTTCTGTTGAGTAAAGAGGGTGTGGGTCTGTTTGTCATTTTTTAATTACTTCTTTTAACAGATGAAGGTGTGACCAATTCAAGTTTGGATCTATCTGCACACACTTTTCTTTCCTCTAAACCACGAGGGTTTTGGGTTTTTTGAATCTGACCCAAAAGGAAACTATCCAAACTTGCAAAATATTTTCCGGCTCTCCAAACAGACGGCTGACTGCCTTTCACTGTGGTTTTGCCCCAAGAGGCATTTCTGAACATGCCTTGCACTGGATTTATCAATAAAGAAAGTTAAACGCTGATGACCGAGGAAAAAGAAAAAAGGGAATTCCATTAAAAGAAAGACCTGATCCTGTTTTGCATTATTTCTCCTGGTGGAAATTGCTATCCTTTATATGTATTTTTAGTCTTGTGGATTTTGGAATAACTTGTTTCTGAGATAAAACCGACCACAGAATGACAGTCTTTGGGTTGTCTTTGTGCTTGGCTGAGGCCTAAACAATCTGAAACGACAAGTCAGAAATGTTGTTTGGCTCGTCCGCAGCATGTCATCCTTCACCGATCCCTCTGGACTGTGAAAACATGTTGGAATTTAAAAACCTTGGCTCCTATTCATAAGAAACCAAATTGCTCCCTTTTCGAGAAATGTTTGGGAAACTCTGCTTTTGACATAAGACCTGTAGCGTTTCTGAGGTTTAAGGAGACGTGCAGGGACCTTTTTCTTTGTTGACTGCTGTCTTAGGCCACGAAGACAGTGTGGTGGTTTAGGTTTGACCACATCTCCTTGCGCTAGCTGTCGGTTTGCCTTCTTGGGACCAGCCATGGCTACGAAAGCCAGAGCGCTCTACAACTTCCAGAGCGAAAACAAAGAAGAAATCAGCATCCGGGAAAATGAAGAGCTGGTGATTTTCAGTGAGCACTCTTTGGACGGTTGGCTGCAGGGTACCAACAGCCGTGGGGAGACGGGCCTCTTCCCAGCGTCGTACGTGGAGGTCATCCGGCCCAGGTCGGCTTCGACGTATACGGACTCGAACAGTTCCTCTGGGTCACCTAGGAATGGCTCGTCCTTCTACACAGCCCCATCTGGCACCAGCATCTCGTACCAGGGAAGCTTTGAAGACGATGAGGACGATGACTGGGATGACTGGGATGATGGGTCTACAGTGGTGGAGGAACCCAGGGGTGGGCTTGGCACCAACGGGCACCCGTCGCCTAATCTCCCCTACCCTGGGTCGGACTTCCATCCGAACCACATGGGTTACCGGCCCAGGCCATCTTTGGAAAGGCAGGACAGTATTGGCTCTTCCAAAAGAGGAAGCGTGGTAGGGCGGAACCTCAACCGCTTCTCTTCGTTTGTCCGCTCTGGGGTGGAAGCCTTCATTTTGGGGGATGTGCCCTTCTTGTCCAAGATCAACGAGGCCTACTACATCGATATGGGCCCCAAGGGTCCTCAGTGGAGGCCCAACCCCCACCCTTTGATCTGCTCGGTGGAAGACCCCACCAAACAGACCAAGTTCAAAGGCATCAAGAGCTACATCTCCTACCGGTTGAATCCCAGCAACAGCAACTCCCCCGTCTACCGGCGCTACAAGCACTTTGACTGGCTGTACAACCGACTGCTGCACAAGTTCACTGTCATCTCCGTGCCCCACTTGCCCGAGAAGCAGGCCACGGGGCGCTTCGAGGAGGACTTCATCGAGAAGCGCAAGCGGAGGTTGATCTTGTGGATGGACCACATGACCAGCCACCCGACGCTCTCTCAGTACGAGGGCTTCCAACACTTCCTCACTTGCCGGGATGACAAGCAGTGGAAGATGGGCAAGCGCCGGGCCGAGAAGGACGAGATGGTGGGGGCCAGCTTCCTCTTGACCCTTCAGATCCCCACGGAGCATCAGGACCTCCAAGATGTGGAGGACCGAGTGGATGCCTTCAAGGCTTTCAGCAAGAAGATGGACGACAGCGTCCTGCAGTTGACCAACGTGGCTTCCGAGCTGGTGCGGAAGCATGTCGGGGGCTTCCGCAAGGAGTTTCAGAAGCTGGGCAATGCCTTCCAAGCCATCAGCCAGTCCTTCCAGATGGACGCACCCTACAGCTTGGATGCCCTCAATGGGGCCATCTCGCACACGGGCAAGACCTATGAAACGGTTGGGGAGATGTTTGCCGAGCAGCCCAGGAATGACCTTTTCCTCATGATGGACACCCTTTCCTTGTATCAAGGACTCCTCTCCAACTTCCCGGACATGATCCATCTTCAAAAAGGTAAGAGCATCTATGGGGAGCATCTATGACAGGGGTTCCCAACCTTTTCAAGCAGGGGCCCAGGTCACATTCTCTGACAGCTTTGAGGGCTGGATTTTGCCCTGCCTGCATGATGGGGGTGGCCATTTTGTCCCAACAGCTTCAATGGGGGTGGACATTTTGTTTCTTGAATGCCCTTGGAGGGGTGGAGGCCCCACGTGAAATGGCACCGCAGGCTGGATCCGGCCCACGGTCCTTAGGTTGGGAACCCCTGACTTAGATTTTTGATTCAGCAGGAAATGCAAAAGATTTCTCTTAGCCCAGCACCCTGGACAGCTGCTGCTGCCAGTCAAAGTTGGCAACTTTGCATGACTACACATCCCATAATCCTGTAGCTGGTGTCAATGCAAAAGAAAGTTTTCCAATTGTTCATTACATTCATTGGAGGCAACGCTTACCCAGGTTTAAGGCAGATATTTATATTCCATAAAAGCGCCAGGGCGAACAACAGAAGTCAGGAATAAGATGAGAAAGGAAGGAAGAGATCTAAGAGCCATCGCAGCCCTATATACACCCTCCGACTTTATGGGTTTACCAGTTGTGGAGCTGCCCTGTCTTCTCTGTGCCAGGGGACCGGAGGATCTTATCTCCCTGGCGCATTGCCCGGATTTCAAGAAAAGACCCAAAGTTGGCACAGAGTTGGGCAGTTCATGGGGCCAATAGAGCCCACCCCAGTGACACAGAGTGCTTGCCATTCAAAACAGCTTCAGCGTAATGCCGGAACCCAGTGCCAAGAGCTGGAGATACCAGGCCATTCTGCTCAGGGTCAGCTGGGGTCATTTCTCAGGCTGCTACACATTTGGCTTTCCTGCAGTTTGGTAGGAGGGGATGACTGGCCCACAGTGCCGTTTCATGTGGCCCCTGACCCCTCCAAGGGCATTTGAGAAACAAAATAGCCACCCCTTTGAAGCTGTTGGGACGAAATGGCCTCCCACATTGTGCAGGCAAGGCAAGATGGCCATCCGGCCCTCAAAGCTGACTGAGAGAGCATGACCCAGCCTCCAGTTTGAAAAGGTTGGGAACCCCTGCTTTGGATTTTCTTAGTCTGGTGCTAAACCTACCCACACACCTATCTATCTATCTATCTATCTATCTATCTATCTATCTATCTATCTATCTATCTATCTATCTATCTATCTATCTATCTATCTATCTATCTATCTATCTATCTATCTATCTATCTATCTATCTATCTATCTATCTACAGTCAACCCTCACATAACATGTTCGGATAGCATCATTTTCACTTAACAACGCATCATTATTCACCACGTGTTCCTCCGCATAACAACGTTTTTAGTGTCGTTGTTCTGACAATGATGCTAAAATAACTGTCATTATCCAGACAACGATGCTAAAAAAACGTTGTTATGCGGGAAACTCCATAGAAACCCGCATAACAACAAAAATCGCTTAGCAATGCTACTTGGGGAACCAAGTAATGTCGTTATGTGAGGTTCTAATCTATCTATCTATCTATCTATCTATCTATCTATCTATCTATCTATCTATCTATCTATCTATCTATCTATCTATCTATCTATCTATCTATCTATCTACCTATCCATTAGAAGGAAGGATGGAAGGAAATAGTGAACCATTTCTGTGTATTATCATCTATCTATCTATCTATCTATCTATCTATCTATCTATCTATCTATCTATCTATCTATCTATCTATCTATCTATCTATCTATCTATCTATCTATCTATCTATCTATCTATCTATCTATCTATCTATCTATCTATCGCATTTATATCCTGCCCATCTGGGATGTTCTCCCACTCTGGGCAGCATACAACAAATTAAGAGATTTTTTAAAAAACAAATATCAGAATTAAACATAATAAGCAATCAACCAAATAGAATAAACTAGGGGCAAAGCAAAAAGCAATAACAATGCCCCAAAGACACCACATGTCACCCATATGAGGGTTCAGTGTCTACATCAGAATGTCAACACTATCTCTATACAGACCTTTCTACCTAACTAAGGACTTGTGTAGCCTCTTCCAGATATATGTGGCTGTAGGGCAACTGACTCATGAAATCTAAGCCACACCTGTAGAGGAAAGGTAGGGTTTTGGAGGAGTCACCTGACACTCTGGCTTCTCAGGACAGGTATGAGTCATGTGGCAGAAGTTCTCTCCTGAGTTCAGAAGACAAGCTCTACCTTGTCGCTACATAAAAAGTGGAGATGGTTGGATAACTTGGGCATAAATGTCTGCTGGCACAGGTAGTGTGGTACGGGGCAGAAAGCACAAGAACAACAGTTGAAGACTACACTAGCAATCTACCCAGCCTCAAAACCCTACAAACTATTAATTTACAGGTTTGTAAGTTCGAGACCCGAGTGCTGCACGACCGAGTGAGCTTCTGTCTCGGTCCCAGCTCCTGATAACTTAGCAGTTCCAAAGCGAGAAATTGCAAGTAGATAAATAGGTGTTACTGCCGCATGTCCACGGAAACGTCTGCAGAGGCAGACAGTGCTGGCTCTTTGGCTGTAAACAGAGATGAGCACCGAACCCTAGAGTTGGATACGACTGGCTTTCGAGCAAGGAAGACCTTTACCTATAAGTGCTTCTTATACCTCAGTGACCTCAACATAGCAATTGCATGTGGATCCGTTTGCCAACTCACCAGGTGCCTATGCAAATTATATAGTGGCCAACCTCGGAACAGCACAACTGTAAAATGGGCAGAGCTTGGACACAGTCTTTTAATTTAGGGGATTATTTATTTACCGTGGGAATGGTATTATCTGGAACTTTCCCAAACTTTGCAAATGTTTTCATGCTCTGAAAGGAGGACACAATGCTTAAAAGCAAGGATACAATTTGTTGAACCCGCAGGTAAGTGGACTTAACCAATGGATCTATCTAGGGCAGTTCTCAACCTTTTTAAGCCAAGGGCCGGGTCATGCAGCTTCAGGGGCCGGGTGGCCATTTTGCCCTTCCTCCACCCCATGGTGTGGTGGAGGCAGTGGGGAGCCACACGAAATGGTGCCATGGGCCGCATCTGGCCCACAGGCCGCAGGTTAAAAACCCCTGATCTAGGCTAGACTGGTAAAAAGATTTCTGTTAGGATCGAGGCTGAAATCCTTAGGAATTGAAGCCATTCAGGAAGGGAGTAGGTCGAGAAGCAAAACTGAAATAACACCATTGCCTGCCAACGTTGCACAGAAGCAAACAAGGACAGGCTGGCAGCCTCTCTATGCGCACAGCGAGGATTAACTTTGCAAAAGAGGGCAGGGCGTGTTTAGTTCTGGATTAAAAAAAATACTTTCTGGATTCCTTAGCCACCGTGGCTGTTCTGTGCTAAGAAGGGGATTCTGGGGAAACCACTTCCCCTCTCCTTTGCAAACCCGGCAGATTAAAAAGCCACAGTAATTTTAATTAACTATACTAAGGGTCTGCGGTGGCCCAGTGGTTAAGAAGCTCGCCTTGTTAGCTGGAAGGCTGGCAAGTCGAGACCCGGGTACTGCATGACGGATTGAGCGCCCGTCTCTGTCTCAGCTCTTGGGGACGTGAAAGGAGCCTCATTTGGGCATTCCCGGAGCGGAGTTTGTCCCGCAAAAACCCTTTCAACCCAGAATATCTTCTGGGTCAAAATCATCATTATTAAATAGATGAGGTCAAGGTTTCCCTTGCTCGAAAGCCAGTCGTATCCGACTCTAGGGTGCAGTGCTCATCTCTGTTTCGAAGCCAAAGAGCCAGCGCTGTCTGCTTCTGCAGACGTTTCCGTGCTCATGTGGCAGGCAGGACTAGACACCGGAGCGCATGGAGCGCTGTTTACCTTCCCACTGAAGTGGTCTCTATTTATCTACTTGCAATTCCTTGCTTCCAAACTGCTAGGTTGGCAGGAGCTGAGACAAAGACGGGAAGCTCATTCCGTCCTGCGGTACTCGGGAATCAAACTGCTGACCTTCCGCCTCCCAGTCAGTGTCTTAGCCACTTGAGCCACTGCAGCATAGTAATAGAACATAATTGTCATTTTTCTTGGATCTGAGAACACTCTCTCCCTATCCCCCCTCTTTCTATCACTTTTTCCTTAATTGATTCTCTGTCTGTCTATCTAACTCATTTACTTTCAATTTCTAGTTAACTGATTCTCTCTCTCTCTCTCTAATCACCAACATCATTAGTGCCCACATCATCCTGGGCACGTCACACAAGTTGAAAAGTGGCAATCCTCCCCCCCCCATAAATAAATAAATAAATAAATAAAATAAAAATAAAAATCTAAATGCAAGAAGGGAATTGGGTCTGCTGTATCTGTCAAACATTTACCAAACTGGGGAAAACCAGCCTTCTTCCAGTGAAATAAACACTGCAGTTTCTGGGTGAATGTTCATTACCACAATGAGGAAAAGCAGACCCTAATTAATTATAGAGATGCAAGATGCTTCAGATGATACAGATCTAAGGAGAAGGTGACCTGGATTCGGTGCTCTTGTGGAGATTTCTCTTGGACGTGCGCACATGAGTAAACCCAGTGTGTCCACGGCAGGGCTATCAGAAGATAGCCTGCACAGTGCATTAGCGTGGTTGCTCTGAATTATTGATGGCTCTGGAAACTAGGTTGGTTCTTCATTTGCATTCATTACCGTGTCGGCGGAGCGGATGGGATCCGTGGCTCCCATCTTGATAGGCTCGAGCCTTTTGGATCATCATGCCGAATGAGAGTGATGCAGGTTAACTGTGTGACGCAGGTCGGGCAATGTGTAGCTCTCCAGATGGGGTGGACTACACGCCCCATGTGCCCCATCAAACAGAGCCAGTGGTAAGGAAGGCAACCTTTTGTCTAACAAGGTTTGAAGAGATCCGTTAATCCATGCCACCAGAAGGGAACTCTGAAACTGGCCACCTCTGTCTGAGCCTGCCCTTTTGCAACTTACTTTTAGCCAAGGATCTAGGCCCGCACCATAGCTGTCAAGTATCCCTTATTGGCCAGGAAAAACCCTTATTTTACCCTCTTTCCTGCCATCATCCCTTATTAATTAGACTGCAATGCCCTATTGCTGCCATTGGAGGGCAGCACAGGATAAGCATAGCTGTCAAGTATCCCGTATTTGCCGGGAAATTTCCCTTATTTCCAAATTCAAAACTTGACAGGTATGGCCCGCACATCTGGCCGTTATATTTGGAACCTCTGTGTTTCCTCTCATAAGGAAGACCCTGGTGGCGCAGGGGTTAAACTGCTGTACTGGAACCAAACTGTTGTGAGTTCGATCCTGACCAGGGAGTTAGGTTGATTCAGCCTCTTCCATCCTTCCAAGGTCGGTCGAATGAGTACCCAGCATGTTGGGGACAACTGCCCAGAGAGTGCACTAAGCATGTATAAGTGTGTTACAGAACCAAAAGCTACCGTAATTTATGAGCAAATCGCAGCTTATGTAAACCAGGAAGGAATACATGCACCAAAATTAGGAGAGAGAGGACGGCTTCATTGTTATGTATGCATACGGGCTCCCATTTTGCAGCAAAGAGAGCAAAGAGGGAAGAGTCAAAACCTTTCTTACAGAGAAGGTTGGGACAGACATCTCAATAAACAAAATTCACAGTAGGCCAGAACCTGTCTGACCAGATTTCACATTCTTTTGTGTACCAATTCAGTCCCTTTACCTGTT
Organism: Bradypodion pumilum; assembly: GCA_035047305.1. Taxonomy (NCBI): domain Eukaryota; kingdom Metazoa; phylum Chordata; class Lepidosauria; order Squamata; family Chamaeleonidae; genus Bradypodion; species Bradypodion pumilum. Next base: position 25,014,530 of record JAWDJD010000012.1, on the reverse strand, counting down.
TTCTGGCACGTACACAGAGGCATGGGTAGGGGGGCGATGGTAACTTTCTACTCTTAGTTCACTTAAAGTTCAAGATGGCTTTTCTTCAACTAAAACCCATTTTGGGTTTTCTGCCTAACAGAATCATATAGGTATGATTATGTCAGGCAGAAAATCCAGAATGGAGAATGATGGGGTTTGTTGTCTTGAAAAAAATCCATGGTTACCTGGCAGCCGTGACTAGACATCGGAGCGCACAGAACGCTGTTACCTTATCTACAGGTAAGCCACGTTGAGGCATCTGTAAGACTTGGTCTGTTGGGTGGAATACCCAGCATGGAGAATGATGGGGTTTGTATTCCAAAATATGAAAAAAAAATCCCATGCCTGTTAAGTTGTCCAAGCTCAAGAAGGGAGATTTGTCTCCCACAGGCAAAGTTCAAGACAGCAGCCACTTGATATAGCCTTACAAACTAAACCAACCAAGACTGGGAGGTAGAAGCGTCCTTTGCCAACGGGCAAGGTCCAAAGTGAGGCTGAGTAAGTGAGGAACCCATTGACCCGTTAAGGCCCTACAAACACCAGACTAATCATTACTGCATAGGAATGTGGAGCTGAACATAGGAGGATGTCAGAAGAATGCTGTATGTAAATAAGATTTTATTAGCATAAGATAAGGATGTATCAGTGTCAGATATGGGTGGTAAACAAGTCAAGATTTTCTGTAGCTCCCAAGACTTTCTAGCCTAAGAGAGTCTTCATTCTTTTTTAAAAAAACACTCTTTAAAGGTACTGTAAAGGTAAAGGTGTGGTGGAGGCGGTGTGACCCCCACATGAAATCTGGCCATAGGTTGCATCCGGTCCCCAGGCTGCAGGTTGAGAATCCCAGCTTCAAAGGGGTGGCCAATTTTGTTTCTGAAATGCTCTTGGAGGGGTGGGTGTGGGTCACATGAAATGGCGCACCAGGCTGAATCTGGCCTGCAGGCCTTAGGTTGGGAACCCCTGCTCTAGACCCGACTGAAAGCTGTGTCGTATAATGGCTAGAGTGATGAACTAGGTCTCAGGAGTCCTGGGTTCAAATCCTTGCTCAGCTATGGAGGCTCACGGGTGGTGGTGGCTAAGCCAGCGCTGTCTACATTTGCAGACGTTTCCATGGACATGTGGCAGGCATGACTAGACGCCCAAACCCATGAAACTGGTGAAATCACTCCTTGGCTATGCCATGTCCCTTAAAAACCCTATTATGGATGCAAATCTTGGTGTTGCCATATTCAGCTTTGGAAACCCACCCGCTTTTGTTTCTCTGAAATGCAATGGGTCTCTTTTTTCCCTTTAGCGAGCGTCCACTTTTTCTGAGGGACTGCGGTGGTTAAGACGCTGAACATATTGACTGCAAGGTCAGCAGGTCAGCAGTTCGAGATCTGAGTGCTACATGACGGAGTGAGCTCCCGTCTCTGCCCCAGCTCCTGCCAACCTAGCAGTTGGAAAGCAAGAAATTGCAAGTAGATAAATAGGGGCCAATTTAAAGGAAAGCTGACAGCGTTCCATGGGTTTGGGTGTCTAGTCATGCCTGCCACATCTCCACGGAAATGCCTGCAGACGCAGACAGCACTGCCACTTTGGCTATAAACAGAGATGAGCACTGAACCCTAGAGTCGGATACGACTGGCTTTCGAGCAAGGACAACCTTTACTTTTACTTTACTTTTTCCTGACCAATCTCTTTCTTTTTAACCCCCTCCTTCCCACCGGCAGGTGCTTTTGCCAAGGTGAAAGAGAGCCAGCGGATGAGCGACGAAGGGAAAATGGACCAGGATGAGGCGGACGGGATCCGGAAGCGGTGCCGGGTGGTAGGTTTCGCCCTGCAGGCGGAGATGAACCACTTCCACGAGCAACGGGTGTCAGACTTCAAGAAGATGATGCAGTCCTACCTCAGGCAGCAGATCCTCTTCTACCAGAGGGTCAGCCAACAATTGGAGAAGACATTGAGGATGTACGACAGCCTCTAGGACCTCCGGCCTGCCTGGCACCCTGAACGTTTAATTCTTGACAAAAGAGGATTTCTCTCGGCTTTACCTTGTGAACTGTGATGCTTCCGGCTCCTCAGAGAAGGTGTTTCGCTGGGGGTTATTTTCTGAGCACCTGAGAAGCAAAGAGGGAGCAACAGACTGAGAGTGCCTCTGAGCATGTGATGTGTGCCTTCCATTCAGGAAGGGGACAGACACTGTTTTGGAATCAGAAGGCTTCATTCCCAGGCTGGCATGAGCCCCTCGAAGTTTTAAAACGAACCCAAATATTTAAAACCGCGAGCAAACTAACTGCAGGGGCAGAGAGGAGTTGTGCAACATGAGAATCTCACCACGGTGTTGAAATTTCTCCATGCGTCTGAACTGATTTAAAGAGACCAAGTGAAGAAGTGTAACATGAACCACATTTCCAGTGAGAACGTATTGTCTTTCTCTCTTTTTTTTTTTAGGAAAAAGGTTTTCTCAATTGTCTGAAACCGTACTTGTTTACGAAAAGGACTAAAAGTTATCTCTGCTAGGGAGAAATAAGAACACCTGGAGATATATATTGGTTTTTTAAAATTTCGATCTTCTCAGGCTTCATTTTGTAGAATCGACACCATCCTAATAATCATACCAGGATTCCACATGTTCCTCCCTTCCTTTCCTCCTTTCAATGAAATCTGGAGTGTAAATTTGTACAGTTCTATCGGTCATACCAGGGATTCTCAACCTGCGGCCTGTGGGCTGGATGTGGCCCACAGCACGATTTCATGTGGCCCAACACCACACCAGGAAGTGCCATGTGGTGGAGGAAGGGCAAAATGGCCATCCGGCCCACAAGGCTGTCTGAGGGAGCGTGACCCGGCCCCTGGCTTAGAAAGGTTGAGAACTCCTGGGTTATACGTATAAGATTGCAAGGACTTGAATGAAGCGAAAAGGCAGTGAACGTATGTGGAATGCACATGTGTGTGTGTGTCACATTTTGGTAAACCAAAATAATTCTTGTACATAGACACTTTTTTTAAAAAAAAATTGTGTACGGAGGTGACTGTGGGATTATTATTATTATTTTTTGTATCCTGAAATCAAAATGCTGCTTGGAAACTGCAAAACTGTATGTTTTGATTTGATTTCTGTTCCAAAGGGTTCCTTTTTGCTCTAGGGCTGCTGGTGGAGATGAACAAGATGGGTTTGTTATTTTTACATTGGTGTGGAAACGTTTTGCCAGTGATCTTGGCCCCGAGAACAAGAACTGGAGAGTTTAAAAAGTGTCAACATTTTGATTTTTTGGCTTGACAAGTGAAATGTGGAAAGGGGAAGAAAAAAAATATCCCATTTGACGACTCCTCCCTTCCCCATGTCATTGATCTGGTCCAATCCTTGACTCCCAATGTCCCACTTTTCTTTGGATAGAGCGGATGATGGCGTGAGAGAGAGAGAGCAACCAATGTGGACACCCAAAACAGTGCGCTTTGGGGCTTTGGCAAACCGATTTTCATTTTCTTCTGAATCCGGCCAAAAACTTTGATCGGAAACAGCCGTGGTGCGGAAAGCAGTAGAGCAATTTGGGAAATGTCATTTTGTGTTTCTTTTAAAAAAGCTCCTTCTTCTTCTCCTCCTCCTGCTGTATTCGATTCTGAATATCTGGTATCATCACGGTGATCAGCCATGAAGATTGTCCTGGGAGCAATATAATGCAGTGGTCTTCCATTTGCCTTCCACATCGCATCATGACACCCATAGTACCACTGATCCAGTTCCATGAGTCACTTTCTGGTCCTGAGCCCCTTTTGGCATGCAAAGTCCTCCTCAGCTCCAGGCCAGGATGCTGCCCTCCATCAAGATGGATTCAAGTGGGATTTAATCTACTTGGGGACCATCACACTCCCCTGTGGACTTCAGCACCCAATGGCGCTAGTTCTCAGGGTTGTCAGGTTAGTTAACTGCCGCCTGATGATCGGCGTTGAGTCTCAGGCAGTATGGTCTACTCCAGTGATGGCAAACCTTGGCACTCCAGCTGTTCTTGAACTTCAATTCCCAGTAGCCCTGATCAGCAAGAGTGCTGACTTGGGCTTCTGGGAATTGAAGTCCAAGAACACCTGAAGTGTCAAGGTTGGCCGTCATGTGTCTACTCTGTTACCATAGCAGGAGAACCTGGCCAGACTTTAAGTGTAATGCTCCCAAATGGGAGGTAAAGGGTGGATCAGTTCAGGATCTGTCATTTTGCTCTTGTTTTCCAAAGCTGTTGCACAATTTCCTCTAAGACAGGATGCCGGGAATGATATTTGGAAGCTTTTCCTGCCGCAAAAATCATACTCAAAAACCTCAGCTGATCGGGAGATGAGAAAGCCTAGACTGCAATTATCGTCAACACATACTGGCTAATAAATTGGACCGGAGCGTAGGGCTTTGCTTTCATAAGGAAACATTAAGACTAGGTTATAAGGACAGGAAGGAAACCCAACCCGGTTTGAACGTATCCCCGAAGCATCGTAAGAAACCAAGAGTCAGCAGTTAGGACTACCGAAAACACACAGTGACTGGAAATGCTCTCAGTAAATTGGCCGGCTCAACCATATGTCAACGACATGCTGTCTTGTGCTGTTTTCAGAATTGTGGCTGAGTTGGCCAACATCCATGCTCCGACTTAGCTCTTCCCTCCCAGACACAGTGGGAACCAGCTTCTGGGAAAATATTGATGCACGCATTCAGAACTCAAGATGTCCTCCCAACAACCAACCTGAACTTCTTTTGATTCAAGCTTTGGTTTGAGAGCGCTCAGGTTTTTTTTTATGTTATGCTTCCTCCTGCCTTGCTCGCTGCAACCTTCAAAGTATATTGATGCCTTCTATGTGGTGGCTTAGTGGTTGAGCTTCCTTGAGCTTCAGTTTGGGATTCCTACGATCAGAAAAAAATACTAATTTCTGTTTGAAATAGCAGGGTTATGCTCCCTTTATTCACTGTTCCAATTCTCAGAGTCCAAATCAAACTGGCAGCATCATTTTAGGTCAACTCTATGCTCCGTCCAAGGCACTCCTTTCAACTCAAGTTGATGGAATTGGAAAGAATAAAAGAAGACCCTTCTTCAAGTCCTGTCTGTAGGATTGCCAGAGGCCTCTGTGTTGGGTGGTCACATCTCTTTCTTTGCAAAGAGCAGTCCTCTGTTGGAAAGGTAGCCGAAGGACGTTCCTCTCTCTTTTTGAGATGGACTACTGCCGTGTCCAATCAACGTGTGAACGGAAGAGAAGGAAACCACCCGGAGGTTTAATGTGGTGCATGTCTGTTGTCCTGAAGTTCTCTGTCATGCACACCTAGAATTGCAGACCAGAACCACAGTCTTCTCCTCTCACATAGAGGACACTGCAATTCTCTTTCTAATTATATGCCATCAACTGACATCGACGAGAATCAGGAGCTTTATGTAGATTGGTGTCTTCTTTCCTCCCTCCGTTTGGCGATGCGAACGTGGTCACCTTAATTCCTCTTTGGGTTTCAGAGCCATTCCCTCCTGCTTACTCAGCCCCTGGCCGCGATGGAGCGAGAAGACTTTGTTTGCATCCCAGGCCGGGCGCATGATGTGTGACGCTGCGTCTCTGTGGAGCTCAGAATGAGCTGTGTCTCCGCTACATTGTTGACTCCAGATGTTCGAGACCACATTTGCTCCAGCTTTCACCCAGCCTCCTTCCAAGAAAAAAAACAAAAAAACCACACACACACACACACACACACACACACTTCAAATCACATTCCTTTGGCTTTGTCGGATGAATCCAAACACCCTTTTTATTCCTCTGCTCCTTATTTTGGTTTGCAATTATTTTGGTCCTACAATCCAGAAGATGTCTACTGTCTTCCGTCTATCAGGAAAATAATGTAGAACAACCAGCAGGCCACCCCTGTAGAGGGAGATTAGTTAATAATTAGTATTGGTATGGGTTTCAACTGATGGTGTGAGCCACCTTGGGTCGCTTCGGTGAAAAAGGCAGTTGTATAAATCCAATAAACAAAGAAATAAAGATTGGCCAACACGTGGCTTTCCAGATGTTGTTGGATTCCCATTCCCATTGGGCTTAGGCAGCAGATGCCGTTATGGGATCTACCACAGTCTTAACCACTAAGTCACCACCGCCCCTAAGGGAGATATAATAGCTGCCAATATTGCTTTATCTTCCATATGGATAGCTTAGGCCACGGGTTCCCAACCTTTTCAAACCAGGGGCCGGGTCACACTCCCTCAGTCAGCTTCATGGGCCGAATGGCCATTTTGCCCTGCCTGCACAATGGGGGTGGTCATTTTGTTTCTTGAATGCCATTGGAGGTAAAGCCCCCACATGAAATGGCACCATGGTCCAGATCCGGCCAGCAGGCCTTTGGTTGGGAACCCCTGGCTTAGGTAAAGGTCACCCTTGCTTGAAAGCCAGTCGTACCTGACTCTAGAGCTCAGTGCTCACCTCCCTTTACTGCCAAAGAGCCAGCGTTGTATTCATTTGCAGACGTTTCCGTGGCCATGTAGCAGACATGACTAGATGCTGGAGCACACAGAACACTGTTACCTTTCCCGCTGAAGTGGTACCTATTTATCAGCAGTTCTCAGAGTTACATCTGTTGTGCGGATATAGTCTGCTTCTCCCTTCTGGATATCTTAACGCCCACCACAGGATCGCAGCCTTAGGTTTCCCCTTCTCTTCGTCCCATCGGTATGTTGAAACAGGGCAGAGAAACGCTCCCGTGGTGTCAAAGATCAGCTGCAAGCCCAAAATAGAACCTCATGTGGGCAATGATTCAAAGAATGAGACACCTGCCAAAAAAGGAGTTTTTTTTTTAAAAAAATTTTTTTTCTTGCAGAAAACAAGATAAATAAATAAACGGCAGAAGTTTGAGCAAGCCTGTTTCTGTTTAACATTCTTCCCAGTTCCTGTAGTTTGTGGCCTGGCTCTTCTGCAGGCTGGCTTAATTATAACCCAAATGGTACGCTTGAACACAACGCTTAAGCCAGGGGTTCCCAACCTAAGGCCCATGGGCCGGATCTGGCCCACAGTGCCATTTCATGTGGCCCACCCCTCCAAGGGCAATCAAGAAAGAAAATAGGCACCTTTTTGAAGCTGTTGTGGACCAAAAGGCAAACCCATAGGAAATCGTGTAAATCGGGACATGGTTTTAGCACAAAATCATTATGTAAGTCGAATTTTATGTAACAAGGTATATGTAAGTCGGGGTTTTACTGTAGTTCCTCTTGACAGCTTTCATGCGACGCTTCTCTTTACAAGAGGGCTTGTGGCATCATTACATACCTGTTGTGCCATAAAGCTCCATGGACCCTGTGCTGCTCCCTCAGTTAGATAAGTATATATATTTTCTGGCTTGGATCCTGTCTTATGAGATTGGACCCATTCCCCATTGAAATCCATGGTGATGTAACTCAACGAGATTGTCGTCCAACGCGGTAGGGTTGATCCTACTTCACGAAGGGCAAGACAGGACATGCTTTGGCAAAGAGAAGTCAAGAAAGCATGGCAACACAACACACCCGCACGGCAAACAAATGGCAGTCTAAGAGGATCCATTCAAAATGGGTGCGACTCCGTCCCAGTGACGGAGGAAGGCATAACTGGACTGGCTCAACTGGGGAGGAACCCATTGCATATTCAGTGTTTCTGCACCCGAGCTTTTATGCATTCGAGTGGATTGTCTATTGCTTTGCTTTGAAAAAGTTTGAAAGCTGGACTACAGCTCCTGGCTGGGGATTCTGGAAGTTGTAGTGCCAAGTCACCAATTTGCACACTTGTCTAAAGGCTCAGTGGTTAAGGCGCAGAGCTTGATCAGCAGGCCAACAGTTCAACTGCACAATGGAGTGAGCTCCTGTAGTCTGTCCCAGCTCCTGCCAACCTAGCAGCTCGATAGCAAGCCTTTGCAAGTAGATAAATAGGTGTGAAAGGTAATGATGCTCTGTGAACTCCGGTGTCTAGCCATGCCTGCCACAGAATCACAGAAATGTCTGTCAACACATGGTACTTTGGCTGTAAATGGAAATGAACACCACACCCTAGAGTCGGACACGGCTTGCTTTCGAGCAAGGGAGATCCGAGTTTCGGAGCCAGAGTTGAAAAACCTTTCCTAACAGTTTGTCATCATTGCAAAGTTGTTTCCATCATACTGTTTCTCAAGCCACAGTGATGCCGCCTCTGCAAAGAAGGAGTGAGAAGGTGTTTGGGAGGATGGCTTACTACTTACTGCATGGATTCTCAACCTGCGGCCCGCGGGCCGCATGTGGCCCACGGCACCATTTCATGTGCCCCCATCACCGCCTCCTCCACAACAACTGGGAATTGCCATGTGGTGTAGGAAGGGCAAAATGGCCATCCATCCCCTGAAGCTGTCTGAGGGAGCGGGACCCGGCCCCCGGCTTAAAAAGGTTGAGGATTCCTGACGTTCAGCCTTGTGTTGAACTCCCATCCTTTTCATTAAAAAAAGAGTAATACTTTTTTCACATCTCAAATTCAGGACCTGGACATAGAACAGAGCTGCCTGGCTGATCCTCAAAAGAAGTCAGGGTTGGCCAGAAGGCTGAGCCGGCCAACCGTGTAGCAGACAAAAGAATTCCTCATTGTACTACATTCTCTCTTTCTAAATATATAGCTTAAGAGTTTGGGAATGGTGAGGACCCAACTCACCAATGGCTGTTGTTCCAGCCCTTCTCATGCGTGTGGCTCCTTGAATAGTCTTGGCACCACTTCTGGCATTCCTTCGAAAGCCGAGATCTACCCGTCCGTCTAAAGCCTTGCAGAATCAACAGACCCTGTTTTCTTCGGCTCTAGCGTCTGAGCCGATAAACCTCCATGTCTGCTCTTCTGTATGAAACCGGTTCTCTGGGGGGGGAGGGTTTGCTCTTCTACTGAACTCCCTAGATCAGGGGTTCCCAACCTAAGGCCCATGGGCTGGATGATTCCGGTAGCATCATTTCATGTGGCCCACTACCCCTCCAAGCAGGGCATTTGAGAAACAAAATGGTTGGCCCCTTTGAAGCTGTTGGGACAAAATGGCCACCCCCCCCATCACGCAAGCAGAGCAAAACGGTTGTCCGGCCATTGAAGCTGACTGAGAGAGGTGTAGCTTAGTCACGGCCTCTACGGTAGGAAACACGAGGGACCGACTACATGGGACTTGTGTAGCCATATGATGTCTGGAGCGCCTTGTAAGTGTAACCTGAAAAGACTGTTCAATAAACTCCTGTGGTTGTTCTGCTCATCATTGCCTGGACTATTGCTCCATCTTCTTTGCCAAGTCTCTGAGCTAACAAAATGGGTGAAAGCATGTGGTTACAACATGTGGGTTGGCCTTCTGAGAAGTCCAGAAACCCTCCTGCTTTTGTGGCTTGCTCTGAGGAAGGCAAAGTGGTTGCTTGTCAAGATAGCAGAGCTAAGAAGCTCAAGGGTGGTGCATCACAGACCTTGTGGAGACCACGTCCATAGAGCGCATTCTGCAAGAGCCGGATCAGTATCTCTCAACCTTTGGTTTTTTGACTTCAATTTCCAGAAGCCAAAGTCAATGCCCCAAAGCACTGATCAGCCAATGTACTGACTTAGGTTTCTGGGAATTGCAGTCCCCCTGTGGAGCATGGGCCCCCACATTGGAAACTAGAGCTGCGGTAGGGAACCTCCAGCCCTGGGGTTGAATTTGGTCCTCCAAGGATCCACATTAGCTCTCCTAAGCTTCAACAGATGGCTGCACTTTCTTCCTCATTGTACGTCTGTGATGGCCAACCTTGGCACTACAGGTGTTCTTGGACTTCAATTCCCAGAAGCCCAAGTAAGCACTCCTGCTGATCAGGATTTCTGGGAATTGAAGTCCAAGTGTCAAAGTTGGCCATCACTGTTGTAGGTAGACCTTGATGGGTTCCCATTTTTCCCCTGACAGGTTTCCTTCTCGTTTCTAAAAGGCGGCACTGCTTCTGCTGAGGGTAAATTTGCCGGCAGCGAGAACTGTAGTCTGGAAAAAAATATTACAATTTTTGACCCTATCGTTTGGTCTTTGTCCACACCCATCTTTGGAATGCAGACTCTGAGAACGTCTCTGAGATTAAATCTGGTCCTCAGGCTGAAAGAGCGCTCCACCCTTGGCAAGCTGCAAGCTTTATTGTCAGCGGGAAAAACTAGGTATTTGTTTGTCTATCTATCTAGCAACAGCTGCACCAAGAGCCATCCAAAGGGATGGGGCGTAGCTTGGTGGCAGAGAACTTATTTTTTAAAATAAAAGTTATTTATTGTGGAAACAAATCCCAGAATCCTTAGCTATGATGCAGTTGTAGCCCAAGACAACCCTTTACTACTTGACCACTTGTGAACTCAAAAGACTTGCTGAACCTAGATGTTGCTGCACGCAACACATTGGCTAGCTCAACGTTAGAGAAAGTGGCTTTCTTGGACTATAATTCCCCAAATCACCCAAGTGTGAGCAGGTGTGTTGCACACCTCACGAACCCAGAGGTTCAGGTGACACCTTCAAGCCAGAAAGGACCAAGGAGTAGGTGATGGAGAAAAGATCTTGGCTTTTGGAGATACCAGTGTGGTGTTCCACTATCTAGGGCAGAGGTTCCCAATCTTTTCAAGCTCGGTTCATGCTCTCTCAGTCAGTTTTGAGGGCTAGATGGCCATTTTGCCCTGCCTGCACGATGGGGGTGGCCATTTAGTCCCAACAGCTTCAAAGGGGTGGCCATTTTGTTTATTGAATGCCCTTGGAGGGGTGGTCCCCCCACATGAAATGGCACCATGGGCCAGATCCAGCCCATGGGCCTTAGGTTGGGAACCCCTAATCTAGGGTATCTCCAGCAATATTGGACTACACAGCACATCCTCCTTAGATGGTGTGCCAGATTACAGCCCTCCAGCTATCTGTGCTAAGTCAATCTGGGCTGGAGTTTTGTTTGCAACCAGCCCAGAAACCAGTCATGGAGGCACCAGAAGAAGGAAGCAATCAGTCATTGTGGGACATTATTTGTCCTACTTGTTGACCTTTCAGGGTTCCTCGTGATACAAGAACGTGTTTTTCCGGCAGAGAACTTCCCAGGGAGGATGTCTGTCATAGCTGAGATGACCTTGGGGCCAGAAAAGCACAAAGATCGGAGGAAACTGGCATTTCTGGTTCCCATGTCGTTGCCTTCCACGCTGAAAACGACGAAGTCAAATCCAGAACCACCAGCCAGGACAGAAGATTAGCTACCCTCCTCCTCTCAAATAACCCACAACAGTTCTGGGTTCCCACAGTTTGAAGACAGGAAAGCTTCCTTAAAGAGAGTTATTGCTCAGGTCCTTCTCACCTAATATTGCCAGCTCTGGCTGGCAGCGACAGCTCTCCTGGGCTGCAGGTAAGATCATTTCCTAGCCCTATCTACAGTTCCAAGGGATAAAGCCTGCAGTACTCTGGATGCAAACAGAGGCTTTGCAATTACCATGTATACTCAAGTATAAGCCGAGTTTTTTAGCCCCAAAGTGAGCCTCAAAAAGGGGACATGGCTTATACTCAGGTCAACGACCCCGAGTGTCCCAAGACTATGCCGTATTGCGATGCGCTGGCATCTTTTTACCTTATTTTCATGTATTTTAATTATTGAAACTCACTAGGAGCTGCTGCGTACGTATACTGCTTATACTCAGGTCAATCTATTTTCCTTGGTTTTCAGGTCAAAATTAGGCACCTCGGCTTATCCCACAGCTGGGCAGGCATGACTAGATTGCCCACCCAGTCACATGGCCATGTCCACAGAGTAGGCCATGCCCACAAAGTAGGCCATGGCCACATTGTGGTAGCAATTTTTTTTGGAGCCCACCGCTGGGTGCATCTTATACGCCGGTGCATCTTATATTCTGGCAAATACGGTAAATGTGTCACTAACTAACTAAATAAATAAAAGGGAAATGCCATAAAAGGCCTTCCAGTTAAGAAGCTGCTATCCCTGTGTCAGTTAAAGTTGTGACCCACCCAAGACACACAAAGGGCTGTTGTGTGACCTTCCAGATGTTGGCTTTGAACCCCTGGCTTTCCTTCCCACCAGTTATGCCAGCTAGGCAAAGGGGGAAGCTTCAATCCAACAGCATCGGGCGCACTGGACTTTGGCTGCCCAATGCTACCCAAGGCTGGCTGGTCGCTACGTCTGGCCAAACTGATCTTCCTTCTGAACAGCTGGAAAAGAGAAGAAAACCAATTGGGAAGGGGAGGGGGGACACATTAAGCCTCTCTTTTCTTCCGTGCAAGAAATGAAAAAACAAATAAATTAAAGTCAGAGTAAGAAGGAAAAAGGGAAAGAAAATGATTCAATACCTTATAGTGCTATTCTCTCGAGGCATGGATGTGGCAAGCAGCATGACCTCACAGGCCGGGTATGCGACCCAGCCGGATCCAAGCCCCATGCAGGGACATGCGCTCTCGCAGGCTCTGACTCAGGTGGCGAGATTTGGCTGAGGAGAACCTTTTTTAAAAAAGCCTCTTTTTCCAGCAGGCAGAGAGACCCGGTAGCAGAATGATCCATCCACCCATGGCCTCTTTGCCACGTAGACGTAGAGAGCCATGTGAATGATGGGGAAAAAAGCCATTTTGATCTTTTAAGCCAGGGGTTCCCAAACCTAAAGCCCGTGGGCCGGATCTGGCCCCTGGTGCCATTTCATGTACCCTCTAAGGGTATTCAAGAAAGAAAATGGCCACCCCCTTTTAAACGGTTACCTTCTGTTGCTGGCTAGTCTCTCTCACACTAGGTCAGGTGAAAGGAGTTGCAGAATAAACTCACCAAAAGGTGCCTTCATTTTGGCAGTTTCACATCTGGCCTAGACACGGAAGAAGAAGAAGAACCAGAAGAAGAAGAAGAACCAGAAGAACCAGAAGAAGAACCAGAAGAAGAACCAGAAGAAGAAGAAGAATCAGAAGAAGAAGAACCAGAAGAAGAAGAAGAACCAGAAGAAAAAGAAGAAGAAGAAGAAGAAGAAGAGAAAATCGCAAAATATTGTGATTTGCAAATTGAAGTTGAGCATTGATGGAGGGAAAAAAATCTGTTGTTGTACCTATACCATAGTGATCGGAGCCCTTGGGGCAATACCTAACAGACTCCCTAGATATCTGGAAAATTTGGATTTATTGGACATGAACATCCTAACTCTGCATAAAACAACTTTACTAGGAATTGCCTATATACTTAGACGTTACCTTAACAGTTCTTAAGTCCTTGGTTTGTTTAGTGTATGGGACCAAAGTTTGGGACCAGTTTGTTAATGTTAAGCCAGTCTTAGAAGGAAATCTGTCTACGTGCTGATCCTACCTTCCTGATCACCTCTTGCACGCTCTTAATCACACCAATTAACTGGAAGATGGGAAAGGAGGGTCACACCGTGAATTAACTTAACAATGTGCCCCTTGGGCGTCAGAAGCCCAGCGCATACCTTTTCCAAACCAACTCTGATTTTGTTAACTCTACCCTTGGCCATGGTTGAGTCGTCTAAGTCTTGCTTTCCTGGCTAAACATTTCCAAGGAGAATTTGGGATAAGAAGGAAACGGCCCTAAAAGGAGACTTTGGAAATGGATCTGAAGTTCCAGGCAGGTGGCCAAGCAGTAGGAGTCGGTCTGCTGAGCCGCTTTCGTGCCGGAAGCAATCAATTCAGGCCGCAGGGGTTGGTTTACACCTCCAGTCGGTACCTTAATAGACTCCAGGTGCAGAGGAGTAATTTGTCCACCCTTCCGAAGCTGTGCTAGAAGTGCGTACGCACACCTTTGCGGGAGAAAACCTCCACCAGAGAGAGCACATGCATGCTATGATGAGTTGCAAGTGCGATAGATGTATTTTCAGACCTTGCAACGTCCTTACCTCTAACTCTTGTCTGGGAGCAATTTCCAACCCCTCCAATTTGCTCTGTCGAGCAAAGACTATTTTTAAAACCCAGCTTCCACAGACTTTCCCTCCCCCTTGAGCTGGAAAACCAGAATTGCTAGCCCAGTTTTGGTTTTGCACGAACCTACGGGTGTGTGTGTGAGTGTCGGAAGACATGGCAAAGAAGGGAGTCTAAATGCTAAATATCAGACAGTTGCTTTTTGTGTCCAGGTCAGATTTTAATCTGCCCAAATGAGGCCACCTTCTTGGCTTTGTCATTGGCATCTTCATTGGTACATGTTTCTGGCAGTAACCAGTAGACCAGTAAATGAGCCGGATTCTGTATCTCTTCACATTCATACTGAGCATTGCTGTCCGCAAGCAGCCCCCACTTGAGCCTGTTGGTCTTACATTTAGGGACTCCATGTAGGGGAGGTTGGGTTCCTCCGCCATATCCTCCTTTCATGTTATGACTTGTCCAGTGAGCTCTTTCCTCCATCATCTAGTTTGCTTTGGCTCTTGTGTACCCTCAAGAGTGTTTGTTCTTGCCATAAAGCTCTTCCTGGGTCTGAGTCGGCAGACTTGAGGCTCATGTCCATTCAGAGGATGACGCGGGTCATCCTCTTGCTTAGTTCTCTCGGCATCCGCTGTTACTTCTTTCCTTATCTTAGGTGGACTGTGTTGTGTTCTAATGGTTTTACCTTCCACATGGATTACAATGTATCTGAGCCAATGTAACCTTGCCTATAGCAACAATGTAACCTTCAGCTGTATCATATAAACCCTGTAATAGGACGCGAGCTAATGACCACCAGCTGGCAGCAGCGAGCGTCCAAGCTCTCTTGGTCCGAACTCATCAAAGGCAACAGCGCGGGAAGCTTTCCCGCCACCACCTACACCTGGACAAGAAGGGCGTGACCCACAATGACGTCACGCAGACAGTAGCCAATGGGCTACCATGGCACCACGTTCAAATGTATTCCTACTGTATATAAAGAGCTATCGATCCGCCATTACCTCATGTTCCCTCTGTCCACGATGCAATAAACCTGAGTTAACCCAGCCCGAGGCTGTGTCCTGTGTCTTAGTTTCATACACTAAATTGGCGACGAAGGTGGGATCAATGGATTCCCAAGGAGCAGCCAGGGCACAGAGCGGGTTCAACATCACCAAACCGCAAGACTGGGAGCTGCTTGAGATGGACTTCCATGCGGCGCTGGTGGAGCTCAAAGTCAAGGAAGACGATGAGGAGAGGAAGAGGGCCATCCTCACCCGCATGCTTGGAATGGAAACCAAGCGGACGCTGGTGGGCATCATCGCTCCAAAGAAGGTGAGCGAATTTAAGGCGGACGACATCATGAAGCTGCTACGGGAGCGCTTCCAACCCGCGAGGGCGATGTTTCCCGCTCGGAGCGCGTTTTGGAGGCGAGTCCAAGCGCCGGACGAGTCGGTCGAGGCATTCGTGGCCGCCATGAGGGTAGCCGCTGCCCCCTGTAAATGGGGCAGCATCCTAGAAATGGCCCTCAGGGACGGCGTGCTGTGTGGCCTGAAAGACAAGGAGGTGCAGCGCAGCTTGATGAATAAGGAGCCGCCACCCACGCTGGCAGAGGTCGTCGAGGCCGCAGAAGCCGCAGAGTCCACGAATGCTGGGGTGGACGAGATGCACCAGTGGCGTGAGTGGCGTCCCAGAGCCGGCAAGGCGGAAAGGTCGGTGCACGCAACTCAACGGGCCTCAAAGTCGTCCTCAGAGAGCAGCGACGGCGAGGAGGTCCAGAAGGTCCGAAAAGGGGGGCGCCGCTGCGATGGTTGCGGAGCGGCCCACGAGCGTGCGAGGTGCCCGTTTAGAAAGGCCGAATGCTACACCTGCGGCCGTCGGGGGCACATCGCCAAGGCATGCAGAAAACGGAAGGAGGGCCGGAGGCAGTCACCAGACCGTTCGACCAGGCCGGACCGTTCAGCGAGGCCCAAAGATGGCGTCCAGACCACGAGGAAGCAGGACGGCGTGGGCCGCGTCTCGGACAGCAGCGAGGACGACGTCCCAGTGCTCAGTGTGTCCGCGGAACAGTCCCATTATTTCGTTGAGGTACTAGTACAAGGGGCCCCCATCAGGATGGAAATTGACTCGGGGTCCTCCTATTCCATAATTCCCCAGAAAGAGTTTTTAAAAATCGACCCCCACGTGCGGCCCAAACTTAAAACTTTGAGGTCCACGCTACGAGATGTACAGGGGAACAGCATTCCGGTGTTGGGGGTCGGGAAATTTCGGGTTGAGTTTAAGAGACACTCTGCGGAGCTGCCCTTAGTTGTCCTCAAGGGGGGGAGTTGTAGCCTCCTAGGGACACAGTGGTTCCAGCCCTTAGGCCTGTTTATAGGGGGAGTACATGCAGTGGGGGTGGACCCAATACAAGCGGTGTGCGATGCGCATCCCGCCGTTTTTGAAAAAGGACTCGGAAAATTCAAGGGACCCCCTGTAGCCTTCGACCTAGATCCGGAGGTCCGCCCGATAAGACTCAAACCGCGCAGAGTGCCCTTCGCACTAAAGGACAAAATAGAGGCGGAACTGGACAAATTGGTGGGCCAGG
Source organism: Bradypodion pumilum (assembly GCA_035047305.1). Classification (NCBI taxonomy): domain Eukaryota; kingdom Metazoa; phylum Chordata; class Lepidosauria; order Squamata; family Chamaeleonidae; genus Bradypodion; species Bradypodion pumilum. The sequence goes on along the minus strand of JAWDJD010000012.1, from coordinate 24,998,112 downwards.
GGATTCTTATTCCTGTTGATTCCGCGGAGTGGGAAACTCCAATTGTAACAGCTCTGAAGGCTAACGGGGAGGTGCGCATTTGCGCTGATTATAAGTGTACGATTAACAAGGCGATCCGCCCTAATGCTTATCCGGTGCCGGTGGTCAGCCACCTTTTGGCCAGGCTAAATGGGGGAAAGTGTTTCGCTAAGCTCGACCTGGCACAAGCCTATCAGCAGCTTCCCGTAACACCCGCCACGGCCGCGGCACAAACGATAGTCACACATAAAGGAGCGTTCCAAGTGTCGCGTTTACAGTTCGGCGTGAACTCGGCACCCGGCCTTTTTCAGTCGCTTGTGGAACGCCTCCTGAAGGGGCTGGAGGGGGTGTTACCTTATTTTGATGACGTATTAATAACAGGGGGGAGTGAGGCCGAACTGGCACGGAGGTTGGACAAAGTACTAACTGTGTTCGAGAAAGCGGGGCTGAGACTGAGGAAGGACAAATGTGTTTTTTTCGAAACCGAGGTCGAGTTCTTAGGGTTCAGGATCACACCCGAGGGTATCAAGCCATCCAAATCCAAAGTTGTAGCCATCAAAAAGGCCCCTCGCCCCACATCCAAAACCGAGCTACAGTCATTCCTGGGGCTCCTCAATTTTTACCATACATTCCTTCCGCGGAAGGCGTCCGTGGCCGAACCGCTTCATCGGTTGCTTAAAAAAGAGGAGACTTGGGTGTGGGGTGACGAGCACGAGAGGGCGTTCAAAGAATTAAAGCAACTCTTGACCTCTGACGCAATTCTAACGCATTTCGACCCCAAACGGCCGGTGGTCCTAGTCTGTGATGCGTCACCGGTGGGGGTGGGGGCGGTACTTTGCCACGTGTTGGATGACGGAAGGGAAGCCCCGGTTGCATTTTATTCAAGGTCCCTGTCCCAGGCAGAGCGAAATTACGCACAAACCGACAGGGAGGCATTGGCAATTGTAGCGGGGACCAAAAAGTTTCACGATTTTTTGTATGGCCGCCCGTTCAAAATCGTGACGGATCACAAGCCCCTGTTAGGGATTTTCACGGCAAGCAAGCCCACCCCGCAGATCCTATCACCGAGAATGTTGCGATGGGCCATTTTTCTCAACGCATACCAACACGAGTTGGAGTACCGGCCCGGAAAAGAGATCAGCCATGCTGATGCACTTTCGAGATCCCCTTTGCCCTTGTCGGACGACCAAAAGGCTAGAGTAGGAAGAGACCGCCAGGTGTTACTAATCGAGGTTTTAGATGCACCCCCAATAGTACCAGCGGATATTGCTAGGGCGACAGGCAAGGACAGAACGCTTGAGAAAGTCAGCTCATGGGTACAAAAGGGGTGGCCGGCATCATCCCCGAGCACGGAATTCGACCCATTCTTTCGGAAAAAGCTAGAGTTGTCCCTAGAAAGGGGGTGCCTGCTGTGGGGCCAACGGGTGGTGGTCCCTACATCCATGCGGCCGAGGGTGCTCAAACTGCTGCACGTCAGCCACCCGGGCATCGTGCGTTCGAAAGCGCTGGCCCGCAGTTACTTTTGGTGGCCTCAGCTGGACGCGGACATTGAGCACATGGTCGGCACTTGTGAGGCATGCCAGGGATCCCGACCAGAGGCGGCCCGCCTCCCGCATAGGGAATGGGACACAGCAAGGGGGCCGTGGTCTAGAGTACATGTAGATTTCGCTGGCCCATTTCGAGGAACCATGTTTCTCCTGGTGGTGGATGCGTTCTCCAAGTGGCTGGAGGTTATCCCAGTAAAGAGCACGTCCTCCGCCACGACAATTAGCCAGCTACGGAGAGTCTTTTCCACGTTCGGTTTACCCGACACTTTAGTCAGCGATAACGCGAGTTGCTTCACCTCCTCGGAGTTCGGGGCATTCATGGAAGCAAACGCCATTCGGCATGTTACATCCGCGCCGTTTCACCCGGCCACGAATGGCCAAGTGGAACGGTTGGTGAGGACAACAAAGGATGCGCTTCGGCGCATGGGCCCGGGGGACCTAAACCACCAAGTGTGTCAGTTCTTATTAGCGTATAGGGTGACCCCCTTAGCGTCAGGTTACTCGCCGGCAGAACTCTTGATGCGGCGAAAACTGACCACGCTTCTGTCCAGGCTGGACCCGACGAGAGTCGAGGACAAAGGGAAAAACATAGGATTGGCAGTCTCGAAAGGGTTCGCCGCCGGCGACCTTGTTTACTGCAGGAACTATGCAAGCGCAGGGCCAGCCTGGGTGCCGGGAACGGTAATTGAGCAGACGGGGCCAGTGTCATATCGGGTGGAAACGAGCACCGGTCTCCTCTGGAGGAGACACGCTGACCAACTGAGGCGCCGAGTGAGTGAAGGGCCGGTTAGTGGGGCTCAGCAACAGGATTCAGCGATAGGGTTCTCCCCCACCCGTTTAGCCCAAGGGGGAGACATTGAGGGACATCAGTCCGAAACCGGGGGGGAAAGCGGTGGTCCCGACTCATATCCTTTTGATACCCCAGTTCTATCAGAGCCCGGGGGGAGGGAAAAGGAATGTGCGGCCGCCACCGCGTCCCCCGAATGTAATTTTGATTTTGATTTTGGTTTTGCGAGCCGGGGGGGTTTTCAGGAGTGTTCCCCCACCCTTCCAAGCGAGAAGAGGGGTTTTTCGTTAGCCCCCAGTGCCCCCGGTTCTTCCCCGAGAAAGAGCACACCTCCCAACAACGCCGCGGAGCCGCGGCTAGTCACTAACAAGTCTCCCTCTCCAATTACAGGGCAGGAAACCAGGGGACAAAGAGAAGGTAGCAAACCCGGGGAAAGGCAGCCCGCATCGAGACCCCAGCGTGTTCGAAATAAGCCATCTTGGCTGAGGGACTTTGTCTCCTAAGGGGGGGGAGCGTGTTGAAGTGTGGGCTCGAGACATTGTCTCGTCCTAGGGGGGAGGGATGTTGTGTTCTAATGGTTTTACCTTCCACATGGATTACAATGTATCTGAGCCAATGTAACCTTGCCTATAGCAACAATGTAACCTTCAGCTGTATCATATAAACCCTGTAATAGGACGCGAGCTAATGACCACCAGCTGGCAGCAGCGAGCGTCCAAGCTCTCTTGGTCCGAACTCATCAAAGGCAACAGCGCGGGAAGCTTTCCCGCCACCACCTACACCTGGACAAGAAGGGCGTGACCCACAATGACGTCACGCAGACAGTAGCCAATGGGCTACCATGGCACCACGTTCAAATGTATTCCTACTGTATATAAAGAGCTATCGATCCGCCATTACCTCATGTTCCCTCTGTCCACGATGCAATAAACCTGAGTTAACCCAGCCCGAGGCTGTGTCCTGTGTCTTAGTTTCATACACTAAAGACTGAGACCAACAAGAGGATAGATTTTTCCCAAATGGTGTGGGTTGGAGCCAAAGAGCCAGCGCTGTTTCCGTAGTCATGTGGCAGGCATGACTAGACACCATTTCCGTAGTCATGTGGCAGGCATGACTAGACACTGGAGCACACGGAACGCTGTTTACCTTCCCAACAAAGTGGTCCCTATTTATCTACTTGCAATTTCTTGCTTTTGAACTGCTAGGTTGGCAGGAGCTGGGACAGATGACGGGAGCTCATTCCGTCATGCAGTACTCGGGAATCGAACTGCTGACCTCCCACCTTCCAGTCAGTGTCTTAGCCACTTGAGCCACTGCAGTCTGTAATAATAATAATAATAATAATAATAATAATAATAATAATAATAATAATAATAATAATAATAATAATAATAATAATAATAATAATAATAATTTCATGTCAGAAATTATTCTGGGTTGAAAGGATTTTTACAGAAGAAACTCCGCTCAGGGAACGCCCAAATGAGGCTCCTTTTATGTCCCCAAGAGCTGGGACATAGATGGGCGCTCAACCCATCATGCAGCACATGGGTTGCAAACTGCCAACTTGTCAGCCTTCCAGCTAACAAGGCAGGCTTCTTAACCACTGAGCCGCCACAGTGAGCAATGAGATAAGCAAAGCAATGCTAATAAAATGTCACAGTAGTTCGAACAGCTAGTGTGTATTGTGTTGCATGCCTCCCAGTGTTCAGAAGGCAAGCATGCCTTTACGTCAATCAGGCCGCTTTCCTAAAATGTCCTCCCCTCCCATCGCCAACAATCTATACTTCTCTGCCTTCTTGAACGAAAGCAACTTTTCACAGACAAAGCACAATCAAATCATGGAAATTCACTTAGGCGTGGAATCCCAACTATGCTAACTTGAAAACCAACTCCATCCAAACTCCATCCGGATGAAAGTATTGCCCAGATGGGAACCCTTACCAGAAAGATGTCTCCTAAAAATCTGACATGTGAAACAAAGTTCTTTCTACTCTCATCCCAGAAATGTCCTTTGAGCTGTCTGGCATCCTTCCAGCCCTGCTGAGGAGGGCTGTTTTACTGAAAACTTTGCTAAATTGGATTCTGTGCTAGGACTGTTTGACTAGTACTCCTTGGTGGAACCCCAGATGAACCTGGTGAGGGGGAGGGCAGAAACTCATATTAGAGGAACTTGTAGATGACTTAGTAGTTAAGACACTTAGTAGTTAAGACACTGAGTTTGTAGATCGGAAGATCCGCAGGTCAGCGGTATGAGACCCGAGTGCTGCATGATGGAGTGAGTGCCCACCTAGCAGTTCGAAAGCAAGAAATTGCAAGTAGATAAACAGGTACCACACCAGCGGGAAAGGTAGCAGCGTTCTGTGCATTCCGGTGTCTAGTCATGCCTGCCACATGACCACGGAAACATTTTCAGACACAGACAACACTGGCTCTTTGCCTGTAAATAGAGAGCTGCTAGAGACAGGTCTGCGTTTCAGGTATTGCCACCTGAAGGATCTCAAAAGACGCCGAGATCTCAGAACCTTCGGTTTCCTAATCTGTGATATTATGTTGACTTCATTTCCACTGCGCTGGGTGTGAGTTTATTTAAAAATATCTCAGCAGGAGGAGAGAGCGCGTACCTTGAATTCCAAGCAAGGAAAAGAGTCTGCGGTTGTGTTTGTACTGGATCCAAGCGGGGGAAGAAATTCGAATAAACGCAATAGTGGCAAATACTGGATTTCATAACTTAATCTAAACATCATAACACTAATACCTGCATATGGCATGAGAAGGAGACCAAAAGTAAGACTTCCCAGGAAGAGTGCCCGTCCGCATGAATTGTGATTTCATTCTGCAGTGAGATTGCAAGCCCTCTGCATATGCTCAGAGATACTTCTTGTTCACTATAGTGCATTGGTTTACATGCTTGAGGAAGGAACTTGTGTGGATTCTGGCAACGCTGAGAAAGCACATGGCCTGTTTATGTCTTTCTAATTATAGTTTTGGACTCCGGGGCTTAAGCCAGAGACAAACGCAGGCTGGTGGCCAAATGAGAAAATTGTGGTCCAGATATGCAATCTGCCGCCGCCGAGATGCTGAGCTCTAAAATGGAGAAACAAGCACTGGCTGCACATGTTTAAGTGATTATATATTTCCCTGTGTGGGTCTTGGTGTGGCGGGGTCCAAAACCCCATGCTGTTTTGGGAATATGAGTGTTCTTACAAACTGTCCAACAGCAGTTGAACGGAGTCTAACGCTAAAAGGGATAACAGACATTGCGTTTTGAGAGCCATTGAGATGGTTTTGAAAGCATGATAGATTCAGGGCACTTTTCATGTCCCAGGGTGAACTCTGGAACATTCTTTTCACAATACTGTATAAAAAAACCATCTTAGTTCAGGATGAACCTGGATGAAGACAGCATTGGTTGAGAATATATACCTTCTTGTTAGTATCGCTCCACCTAAGATCAGGAGAGAAGTAGCAGCAGACGCCGAGAGAACTAAGCAAGAGAAGGACCTCGACATCCTCCGAACGGAGATGAGTCTCACGTCCAGCAGCTCAGATCCAGGAAGAGCTTTATGGCAAGAACAAACATTCTTGAAGGAACACAAGAGCAAAACCAAATTAGAAGGTGGAGGAAGGAGCTCACTGGACAAGGAATAACATTAAAGGAGGATGTGGTTGAGGAACTCAACCTCCTCTACATCACCTGGAGGATCCTGAATGGGCTGAGTATTGGAGTCCCTAAATGTAAGATCAACATGCTCAAGTGGGGGCTGCTGGTGCACAACAACACGCCTTGTCAATGTGGAGGGATACAGAATCCGGCTCATTTGCTGGTCTGCCGATTACTGCCAGAAACTTGCACCGATGAGGACTTACGTTGGGCCAATGACAAAGCCAAGAAAGTGGCTTCATTCTGCCAGTCCAGGGTTTGATCGGGGACACGGAAGAAGAAGAAAACCTATTGGCTAGTAGCTGTTGAATCGCCTGCTAATTTCCTGGTCCTGGTTTTAACTTTTAGAAGAAGTTTCCAAGAGCGACCATGGGTGATTGGGAATTATTGGAGCCAGGGATCAGGGAACATATGCTGTTCCAAGTAGAGTTTGTGCGACAGTCGGAGCCTGAAGTGTAGCTTCGCACACTAAGGACACACACCGATACAACAAATGGGAGGTGGAATTCCCATTGTCCTCTGTTTTGTGGATATTTTGCATATCTGGGACGTTAGAAAACCATGTGCCGGATTTGGGCCCAAGACATACGATATCCAACATTCTGCTGGACGCACGACAGAGCCTGAGGAAAGGAATAAAATGGAAACCAACAGATGAAGTAATTTTTTGCTCCACCCGGGTTATTTTGAGCTCCAGGCACAAGTAAGTTTGCAAGCTTCACTTTGCTTTTCTCGAGAACCAAATCGGTTGAGTCTGCTTTGACCGGGACCTTTTACAAATGGGACAGAACCCGGCCAGTTTGATTAATGAATTGCCCTGGATTTGTCATTGGAGTGTCCGACCATAATTTTAATTGGAAATTAAAAAAATGTTTTTGTCCTTCCCTGATTTTAAGAAACCAAAGCAAAAATATTTATATATATTCGTTCAAAAGAGCACGAGAAGCCACAAAAAGCTCCATTATGTAGTATACAGCTCACCACGAGAAATTATTTTCCATTGCAGTTTGGTGGGGGAAATGTAGCACATGAAAGAATTCTTAAATCAGTCCCAGAGCAGCTAGAAAATTATTCAGGAGGAAAACGAAAATATTAGACCCTTAAAGCTTAATAGAGACAGAGACTTTTTTTAAAAAAAAAGAATTACTAGTGGTTTAGGGAGACGTTGTTTTCTAGGTTGTTAAGCCAAACCAAGGAAAATTTCCTTTTTTGGTCTACAACCAAATCCTGCAACCATCTTTGTGGACATTCTGGAAGTCAAAACAGAAAGAAGCAGGGGGTTAAAAAATGAAACTTTGCAAAACTGTTTTAGACACTGCTTTAATGCTACTGCTTCTCTGATCAATGACCCTGGAATTAAACTGAATCTGGGTGATTGTAAGCAAAATGTCAGATATTTGCATACGCATTAAGGTAGAGGTGCCCACAGATGTTCTTGGACTTCAATCCCCAGAAGCCCAAGTCAACACGGCTGCTGATAAGGGCTTCTGGGAACTGAAGTCCAAGAACATCTGGAGCACCAAGATTGACCACCCCTGCACCAAGGTCACCCAGTCTAGCTACCCATTAAGGGACCAAAAGAGAGGTTGGTGTGATTATATAGAAGGTATAAGGAGAAGGGGGAAGCAGAGGATGAGATGGCAAGATGGCATTATTGATGCAATGAGCATAGAGCTGAGTGGGCTGTGGAGGATGGTGGAGACGTGCAGTGGTCCATGGGGTTGCAAAGGGCTGGTCTCGACTAAGCAACCAAACAACAAAACACTAACTCATAAAGTTTGTGAAGATAAAATTTGTGTTACATTTTTATCAAGCTAGGCAAACTTTGAGGGCAGAACTTGCCATTGTCATCAACGTCAACGTCAACATCAACATCAACGCAGCTTCTTTCTCTCATGGGACCTGGAGGTTTGTTCTGTACCATCAAGTCATCTCTGGCTTATGGCCACCCTACCAATGAGAGATCTCAAAAATGTCCTGCTCTCTAAAGCCCTGCTCAACTCCGGCAAGTTATAGCCTGCTCAACAAACCTGCTGATCAGGGCTTCTGGGAGTTGAAGCTCAAGAACATCTGAAGTGCTAGATGGGGTAATCAAGGTTGACTCAGCCTTCCAGCCTTCCATGGTTGGTAAAATTGGAAGCAGAATGCTAACTGACTTATGAACTTGTGAACTGCCCAGAGAGTGCAGTAAGTACTATGGGGCTGTATATAAGTGTAATTTCTATGGCTAAAGCAGTGTTTTCCAACCTTTGGCTCTCGGACTTCTTTCCCAGAAGCCTAAGTCAATTCCCCAAAGCACTGATCAGCCAATGTACTGACTTAGGCTTCTGGGAATTGAAGTCCAAAAAACAAAGTTTGGGAAACACCTGTCTAAACATTCTTGAATTGCCCCCATTAAAAATCAAATTGCCTCCCTGTGGGCCTGGGCCCCACATTGGGAACCTCGCTCCAGTGATATATCCTTACACTTGATGATTCCTGCCCTCTCCATCTCCATCTTCTGATTTCTTAGCTTCAGTCCCGATTTGGATGGATGACAGAAGCTAGATATGCAAAACCTTTCACGTTCTCAATTCCTTCGCCATCAGCATGAAAGTTGCGCAACCCTTCTGTATCACTGTGGAAAGCTCATCCACTCCCCACCCATCCGGTCCCCACTGGGGGATTTCAGAATTTAGTCCCTCACTCCAACCCTGTGGAGTGCATGACCAATGCTGGTCCCAAGGCCCTACTCTTGGCTCCGGAGCGCATCAGGAATGCAAGCTATGCTCCACGAACCTTATAAAGGAATGTTTCTTTCTTTTAAAGAGCTGACCTTTCAACTTGTTGACTGCAGATCGGCTCCCTTTCGCATCTGTTTGTGTGAGCTTTTGAACAATGTTTTGATTCTCTGCTTCCGCCACTGGCGAAACCTCTTTGAAAAGCTGGTGTCGACAGAAAAGAAAATATCTAAGTCGAATGCAAAACAAAGAGATGGCACACATCGTTCTAGGCCTGGCACAGATTTGAATGGATGGAAAACAAGACATTCTGTATTTAGGGAGGGTTTATCGCAGAACTGGGCTGCCTTGTTCTGTTTCGACCATGCAAGGGAGCAGGTCCTCGATGCCAACCTTCTTAATCGGGAATTGTTCAGCAGGACAACTTGGGATAAATATTTTTGTATATCACAACTCCCAGTGGAGAAAACAAAGGAATATCAGAAACAAGTCTACTTCTGTTTCATTGACTACACCACGGCCTTTGACGTTGTGGACCACAACAAAATGTGGCAAGTAATTAAAGAGATGGGAATACCAGAACACCTTCTATGCCTCATGAGAAATCTGTACAAGAGTCAAGAAGCAACAGTTAGGACAGAATACGGAGTGGTTTGGAATAGGAAAAGGAGTAATACACGGCTGCATTTTGTCACCCTGCTTATTCAACTTATACACAGAGCACATAATGCGCAATGCAGGGATGGATGAATAAAAAGTTGGAATTAAAATCGCTGGGAGAAACATCAACGGTTTGAGATACGCAGATGATACCACCCTTACGGCAGAAAGTGAGGAAGACCTAAAGAAGCTGCTGCTTAGGTTGAAAGAAGAAAGCGCAAAAGCTGGCTTGAGACTCAACATCAAGAAAACTAAGATAATGGCAAGAAGCCCCATCAGTCACTGGGAAATAGATGGGGAAGAAGCAGTGACAGACTTTACTTTTCTTAGGATCCAAGATCGCTGCAGATGGAGATCGCAGCCATGAAATAAAAAGGAGACTGGTTCTTGGGAAACAAGCTATGAGAAACCTGGGGAACATAGTGGAAAGTAAAGGCATCACCTCGCACACAAACATTCGCATAGTCAAAGCAATGGTATTCCTGGTGATAATGTATGGTTGTGAGAGCTGGACCATTAGGAAAGCTGAGCGCAGAAGAGACGTGCAGAATTCCAGTGTGGTTTTGTGGATAGTTAGATTAGGACTCAAGGCACTTGGATTCAAATCCCTGCTCAACCACACAAGGTGACTTGGAGTATGGAACTGATAAAACCACTCCTTATATCTCTTCCCTACCTTGAAAGCCCTATTAGGTCTCTCTTGCTTGAAAGCCGGTTGCGTCCGACTCTAGGGTGTGGTGCTGATCTCTGTTTATACCCAAAGAGCCAGCGCTGTCTGCAGACTTTCCATGGTCATGTGGCAGGAATGACTAGACACCGAAGCACATGGAACACTGTTACCTTTCCCACTGAAGTGCTATAACCACTGTGCCCCCAGGGCATCTACTCAAAGTAGAGGTTGAATATGGTGTGTAAAGGTCAAGGTCACCTTTGCTCGAAAGCCAGTCGTATCCAACTCTAGGGTTCAGTGCTCATCTCTGTTTATAGCACTGTCTGTGTCTGCAGATATTTCCATGGACACGTGGCAGGCGTGCCTAGACACCCGAGTGCACGGAATGCTGTTTACCTCCCTACCAAAGTGGTCCCTATTGATCTACTTGCAATTTCTTGCTTTCGAACTGCTAGGTTGGCAGGAGTTGGGGCAGAGGCAGGAGCTCATTCCGTTGTGCAGTACTCGGGTATCGAACTGCTGACCTGCCACCTTCCAGTCAGTGTCTTAACCCCTTGAGGCACTATGGTGTGTGTATGAGTTTTAATTAGGACAACGTGCCTAGACTTTGAGTTTCTGTGTGACATTGGATGTCTGTACAAAGTTTAGCATATCCTATTTTGTTATGACTTTGTCTGAGTTTCTAAATTCGCTTGGACTGGATCCAGGTAGGTCAACATACCAGTGTGGTGTAGTAGAGGGAGTGAAGGGACAAGACCCCGGAAATCTAGGCTCAAATCCATGCTTGGCCATGGAAACTCACAGGGAGGGTGTATTGAAACGGGGAAAACAAAATATCTCACATAGCCTGAAAACACTATTAGGGTCCATAGGTTGGTGCATAAGACTACAGTCAGTTTAAGATGATCCTTGGGAGTAACTAAGGACAAACAATGGGTTGCTTTTTAAAAGCAGCTAAAGCATAACTGAATTGCATTATGGTCGTCCGAGGGGGAGTGATCCAGCCCATGGCCCCAAAACATTGAGAAAGCCTAAGATAAATAATAAATAGTGCAGATGTTAGAAATTCACCCCTTTCGTGCCTATCCTTTTTCAAAACCGCTGCACATTCCAAACTTTTCTAATCATAAATCGTGAATTGCAAATAGCTTTGCTCTTTGACTCCCACTGAGATGTTTCCACATAATCGCAACCATTAAAAATAGCCTGCTTTATTTGAACATTCTTTACAAAGTTGGTCACCTTGTTATAAATTACTCAATCCGTGCGAAATAGCAGTTGATATACAATTCTGTGTCTTCCCAAATTTGAAAAAACATAATGATTCCAAAATGGTCTGGCATTTCTTCGAACATGTTGGTGGAAAAGTTACTCCTTTTTTTCCTTTTGACCACAATGTCTTGGATTCCTCACCCAGCATAACAGCCTTCCAGATTTATCTTTCCCAAACTCTAGTTGTGGTTGTTTGAACTTAATATCCAGTTCAATCACCCCCAAAATGTGATGAGGAAGAATTTCTGGAAACAGGAGACGATGGATGGAAGAAAGAAAGAAAGAGAGAGAGAGAGAGAAGGAGGGAGGAAATAAGGAAGGAAAGGGATAAAGGGAGGAAGGAAAGAAAAAGAAAGAAAGAAAGAAAAAGAAAGAATATAAAGAACCAAGAAAAAAATGAATCCTTATATATCTCTATTCATATACCTTTGTGACAGACAAGAAAGAAAGAAAGAGAGAGAGAGAGAGAGAGAGAAGGAGGGAGGAAATAAGGAAGGAAAGGGATAAAGGGAGGAAGGAAAGAAAAAGAAAGAAAGAAAGAAAAAGAAAGAATATAAAGAACCAAGAAAAAAAGGAATCCTTATATATCTCTATTCGTATACCTTTGTGACAGACAAGAAAGAAAGAATGAAAGAGAGAGAGGGAGGGAGGGAGGAAATAAGGAAGGAAAGGGATAAAGGGAGGAAGGAAAGGAAAAGAAAGAAAGAAAATGAAAGAAAGAATATAAAGAAGCAAGAAAAAAAAGGAATCCTTATATATCTCTATTCGTATACCTTTGTGACAGACAAGAAAGAAAGAATGAAAGAGAGAGAGAGAGGGAGGGAGGAAGGAAGGAAGGAAATAAGGAAGGAAAGGGATAAAGGGAGGAAGGAAAGGAAAAGAAAGAAAGAAAATGAAAGAAAGAATATAAAGAAGCAAGAAAAAAAGGAATCCTTATATATCTCTATTCGTATACCTTTGTGACAGACAAGAAAGAAAGAGAGAGAGAGAGAGGGAGGGAGGGAGCGAGGGAGGGAGGAAGGAAGGAAGGAAGGAAATAAGGAAGGAAAGGGATAAAGGGAGGAAGGAAAGGAAAAGAAAGAAAGAAAATGAAAGAAAGAATATAAAGAAGCAAGAAAAAAAGGAATCCTTATATATCTCTATTCGTATACCTTTGTGACAGACAAGAAAGAAAGGAAGGAAGGAAGGAAGCAAGAAAGAAAGAAAGAAAGAAAGAAAGAAAGAAAGAAAGAAAGAAAGAAAGTAGTATACCAATTGTACAACTACACCAGCAGAAATGTTTCCCACAGAGCTTTGGAAAGCAAATATTTTTTACTACTGAGCCCAGACTCCTCACCTTTGGGCTGACCAAATCATAGGACTTCCACATCAGACATGTCCTGAAGATGATGTTGTCCAACTTGATCCTAGCACCAGGATCTGTAAAGGCTTGAGCAGCCCTGACAGATGGTAGCCTAGCTTTCGCTTATGTCTTTCCAGCCTTGGGAAAAGCCAATTGTACCATCCTGAGGAAGAGAGTTCCACCAGTGAACACTTCTGCTTGCTAGCAATATATATATATGTGGTGGGGCATCATGTTTCCCTTAATTCTCTGTTTTCCTTGACAAACATGTCTGGGTCCTTCAATCAACCTCCGTAGAATCTCATGAACCCTTTTGCCCCTAAACCATGTGCCACAGTTGTCTCTCTCCAACTTAGCCACACAAGTCCTCCCTAAGCTGGCTCTCAAGAAAAGGACACATCTCTAGATAACCTATGAAATTTGGGATGGTTGGCCTAAGGCCAGGAAATGAGTGCGGGGTGGTGGGCAAGGAAATATTGCAGGTCAGAGCATACATACAGAAAGCCTAACATACTCAAATTCAGGTAACTGCATTAAATAGTTAATAAAATAAAACTTTATTTTACTTTCTAAAAACTCTCTAAAATAAGGGTGTACCATCCTTTGTCTTTGGCATGTTGTCCCCCACACTGGAAGGCTGAGCGATCCTTTCATCTACCAACATCCTAGTTTAATACGGAGCTCAGAAGTAACTAGTTAAATGTGACGTCATTAACTGTGGCTAGTTCCTTTTTGGGCAACAAGGACAAAATTACTTTTCAGTGTAACAAGTAACACCTGAGTTATTTAGGTACAATGAGGAACGAGTAGTCACTTTCTAAGGACATTTTTAGAGGCATTCAGACTGGAATTTACAGCATGCCAGGCTATAATGGAATACCCTCATTAGATGGGAACAGCTCCTTTCATCTCTATGGGATTTATATAGGGGGTTCTGCCTAGGTTTCCACTGTCAATGGCAAAACTACAGGGTCAGCTTGCTATTACACGATTTGCAAATGAAGGCTGTGTTTACCTCCCTGTAACCAATCATGGAAGAGAGCACAGTAATTTTCAAACTGCATGGGGAGAAAGATGGTGCTAGTATAAACAGATGTTTCTTACAGATTAAGACAGTTCTGCTTCTAACATGTGGATCTTATTCTCTTGTGTAGTTTGACCTAAAAGCTGCATTAAGTATGTTCTATTGGCCAGACTTCTAATTAAACATACAGGGTAAAATCCTATTGGGAAAACTCATGTGCTTAAGAGTAATTACATGAGATTTCCCTCCTCTCTTCTCGCTATCCAACATTGCTTTCCTGGCCCTTCTCAGGAAAGACCTATAACAGTGATGGCTAACCTTGGCACTCCAGATGTTCTTGAACTTCAGTTCCCTGAAGCCCTGATCAGCAGGTGTACTGACTTGGGTTTGTGGGAGTTGAAGTCCAAGAATACCTGGGTTGCCAAGGTTAGCAATCACTGACCTTTAAGATATTTAAAAGATGAGATAGAAATGACTTATACTTTCTTTTTCAGAAAGACAGGGCCCTTTAGGTCCATTTTTTGCTCTTGGCAGAAATCTAAGAAACCAATGCATGTCCTTTTATTTTTATTTTGGTTCTCTAGCCCTGGGGAACCAGCTCCAGCTGTTGGTCAAAATCAGTGCAAGTAGCCACTTCTTCTTCTTTGAGACTCTGTGAAAAATGTTTGTGGAGATCATTATTCCTGCTGCAGGTAGCAAGGGCTCAGCCATCTGCCCACATCAGGTCCGTTGCTTTGAAGCCCAACATTTGCCTTGAACAGCCCACAGATGGACAGACAGACCCACCCACTCACCCAATGGAGTTCCCAACATTGCCTAGCAAAATGGCATGGTTCACTCATCTTCAGAAGTCACATTTTGCGGTTACCTAAGAGTCCATGCCATGAATGAGCTAAAACACAGCCCCTGACTCTGGAGCTCTAATGCAGTGCCTCTGTTTATTGTGTTGGAAGAGTTCATGTTGCTTTGAGGCACATCATGTGCATCCAGAAGGGCATGGAAACGAAACAACTTTGTTTAATTTATCAAGGAAGGTGTTGGGTCTCAAGATGATAACCCAACCTTTCGCCCCTTCGTTGAAGATCCAAAGCTTTCTCACTTGGTTTGTCCAAGGAGATGCCCTCATGGTGAAGCACGGTCTTTGAATGAACCAGGTATGGATGATTCTGGATGATGGTCTACTCCAGAAGTATCTCTTGTAGACATCAGTAAAGAGAAGGGCAGGGATAAGAAGGTAGAGGGGAAAAGATACTTATGGAACCATAGGGCCCATGTCACTCTGCCTGGAGACAGTCTTGCTGTTTAGTCCCTGAGCCCAGTTCTCTCAGACCCAGTATTGGCTGTTTTTTAACACTGGGTTGGATGTCCTGCAATACTGGAGAAGTTCTGGGTCTTGCTGTCCTCCAGGTCCCACCCCTTTTGGGTTGAGTCCTGCTTCTGTGGCCTCCATTGAGTTGACCGGCGTCAATGGCACACCTTGGTTTGGGTCAGTCTTTCGGAAGCACTCCTGGTCAGACACTGTCCCATTTTTGTATTTGGGGGGTGTCCCTTGGACGTCGTGCTTTCCAGTCTTGTTCCTCTTGTAGAGATAGAAAAGTAATGGAAGGATCAGTGCCAGGAGCAAAAGGATGAGGCAGATGGGTAGGATGATGCTGAACATGTTGCCTTCAACAAAGATGAGGAAGGGTCCCTTTGTGGCCGGAGAAGCACTGGTTGTCATTCCTTGACCTGGTCTTTCTGTTGGAAGAACCAAGAGCTTGTTGGAATTAAGGCTTGGACTTCCTAACTCAGCAGGCCTGGTTGTTAATGTTTGAAAGGAAGGGGAGATGTCTTGAGGTGTGGAGCTGAAGTCCATCTCTTGGAGATTGGGTGTGTTGAGCAGTGTCACATCGTAAGACGCTGACGAGTCAAATACCTCGGTGGTGTAGGCCATGGATTGTACAGCAGGGGGGACACCTTCAGCTACCAGCTCAAACAAGAAGTTGTCCTGCTGTAGGTTTTGTCCAGAACCATCTGTCTCCCAGATTTCTAAGCCAACAAGCCCTTGCTCAAGATCTTGTTGGGTGAAAGCGTCAGTGGGGACAAACTGGTTCCTCTTACCTCTGGAGACCTTTACAAATTGGCTTTGTTGGGGAGCCCGGAGGATTTTGAATTCTGGGTCACTCTTGGTCTTATTGGCCAGCTCACTTGCATCGACCGTGTGAGTGTCCAGTTGGATGGTGGTTCCTCTAGGCCAAAGGCCATCCTGTTGGGTTTTGACCAAGGCCTTCACAGTAATGCTCACCACTCCAGAGACATTGACCTCTCCAGATGTAGCAAGGAACTGGAACTTATCTTCAGAGGAGACAAAGTCTGTGAAAGAAAAGGCCACTTCGCCATTGTCCACTTGCATCTGTGAAAATTCCATCACAGGCTTTTGATTTATTGCAAGCTGGCCAAACTGTGGACCATCAATAATCCTATAGAGAGTATTTTCCTCCCCCTTGTCCAAAGATCCTAGAAGATGATCATTAGAAAGTGAAGCTGTATTTATATCCTGCAGTATTTCCAAAACAGTCTGATTTGTAGCCCATTTGACTGCTGGAAGAACCATGATTTCCAGAGAAGTGAAAATGGGTGGGTTATGTCCATCGGAGATGGCTAGATCTAAGATCTCAGAAGAGCTAGTTCCATTGGAGATAAAAACCACATGTCCTGCATTGATGTCAGCTTGGGTAAACTGAGTTATTGGCATTTGCCTATCATGGACATTGGCCACGAAACCACTGGTTGACCCAGAAAGGATGTCATATTTGATTTCTTCAGGGGAGTTGTCAGGATCTGTGACGCTGAAGTACTCTTGAGAAAGTACTGTGGCAGACCCATGGAGCATCCGGAGAACTTGTGCTTGGCTAACCAACCGTGGTGCTATCTCATTACTATCCTTGATAGTGATGTTGAATATTCCAGCAATGATAGGTCCCTCCTCTTTCCGTGGTGGCTGAATAGATTTCACAGAAGTGTGACGGAGCCAGGCATTAAATTGGAAATGATCACTCATGATGCCATGCCCATGATGGGCATACTCTAAATCACCTGCAGAAAGATCAGACTGCAGGAAGTAGGGGTGTCTTCTGTCAACTGGCCCATCTGGAACAGAGAGAGTCCCATAAGCAGGTAATTCTGTGACCAGAAATACCACATCGTACAGTCCTCTTGTGGAGTCAGGTTCTGTAAGGGTGAGGAGGTTAGAGGCATCCAACAGTGAGATGTCAATCACACCACTTTGTGCTTCGGGAACAGTAAGGCCTAAAAGAGAAAAAATATATTATATGATCATCATTGTATTCTTCCTCATAGAAATTAGGAGTTACTTTTATTGCTGTTGTCGTTTTGTTACTATTTTGCTGAAATGGACCATTGACAATGTCACTCATTTGCTTTATTTCAAAAAGAACCTAATATGTGGGATCAATGGAGTTGTGGTTCAAAGGTAACTTAATTATTTTACTTGAAAAGAAATGAAATACAAGTCTCACCCTATATCCATGCGGAATACATTCTGAGACCTACCACAGATACCTGAAACGGTGGATAACAGTGCACCCTAGATTTTGCATTGCAAACAGTCAACTCTAGTGGCCAGTTCTGGTAATGCACCAGACCTTTAGACCCATAGAAATCATATCAACAGCGACTTAGCTTTTCAACCTCGCGATAGGAAAAGACAAAGATTTGGATCACTCCAGTAAGTAAACAGAGTGGTCCCTATTTATTTACTTGCACTTTCTTGCTTTCGAGCTGCTAGGTTGGCAGGAGCTACGACAGAGATGGAAGCTCACTCCATCATGCAGCACTCAGCTCTTGAACTGCTGACCTGCCGACCTTCCAGTCATCAAGTTCAGTGTCTTAACCACCTGAGCCACTGCAGTCCCAACTTCTATACGTAAGTGTATATGCTAAGGATCTTGTTCTTTTCTTACCTTTGTTTCTCCACAACTGAGTGACGCTCTGGGGACAGCTGGCTTCAAATGATACCAATATTTTGAGGATATAGGCGTCTGTGGTCATGGGTGGAGCAGAGATTCGGAAGTGAAGAGCATCCTCCAGGTTCCAGAAAGGTTTAGGTGGCATTTCATGCTCATAGAAGATCATTCCTGCGTCCACCTAGTGGGATACATGCAAGAATTTAGGTTAGTTAGGATGAAAGCAAGCCAAGCACGATGATGTAGACCTGGAAGAGTTCTTCAGGGTAATTAAATCCATTCCCAAGGTAAAGATCACCTTTGCTCAAAAGCCAGTCATATCTGACTCTAGGGTTCAGTGCTCATCTCTGTTTCATAGCTGAAGAGCCAGCGCTGTCTGCGTTTGCAGAAGTTTCCATGGACATGTGGCAGGCATGTCTAGACACCGAACGCAGTTTACCTTCCCACCGAAGTGGTCCCTATTAATCTACTTGCAATTTCTTGCTTTCGAACTGCTAGGTTGGCAGGAGCTGGGACAGAGATGGGCGCTCATTCCGCCATGCAGTACTCGCGTTTTGAACTGATGACCTTCTGCCTCCCAGTCAGCGTCTTAACCACTTGAGCCACTGCCACTGCTTTCTGCAATGCCACAACACCCACCAGTTACAACCATTATTGGCTGTCAAGGGAAGCGCACCAAATCCTCTCACCTCTGACTGGGTGAAATTCCTTATCTCTCCTCCATTGTTGCCCTCCTGGCTGTTCACCAACCGGCCAAACCTTGGAGGCTGATCTATGATATAAAAGACAAATGGAGCTTCTTCTTCATTATTGGCTGCTGCTCTCAGGTTCTGACTTCTTAATGGCTGTGAGGTACCTTGAAAATAAAAAGTTAGAGGAACCTGTTAGTGGCAAAGGATCTTTGACCCATGGCTTTCATAAGGAAAAGGAAAATGGTTTCCTCCAATTTAAGATGTCCCCTCTTTGTGATTCTTCCATGTGCTAGACCAGTGATGGCCAACCTTGACACTCCAGGTATTCTTGGACCTCAAGTCCCATAAGCCCTGATCAGCAGGAGTGCTGACTTGGGCCTCTGGGAATTGAAATCCAAGAACACCTGGAGTGCCAAGGTTGGCCATCACTGTCCTAGACACTTGAAAGCACAAATGAGAAGTGTTCTGGACTAAAGTTCCCAGTCTAGAGGATTTTGTGTGGACTTGCAAAGTTTCTCTTGATTCTCTGGGTCCGACTCTAGCTGGAACGAACATGGTTCCAGGGTAATGAGTTTAATTCTATCCTGCCACAAGGTCTCTTTTGCTGAATTCTGTGTTGCTTCTATAGCTTTGCATTGCATGTTATCTATAAACAGCTCTTTTATGTGAAACCACCTACCAAACCTTACGTCAGGGGCACTCAACCTGTGGCCTATATTCGGCCCATGGTGCCATTTCATGTGGTCCACTGCCCTCACGCCCACCACTGCTGCCTCCACAGCTGGAAGTATCGGAAACAGCCGCGTCTCTATTTATGGCTGTCATAAACACGCCCGCGGCTGTTGTAAACATGTTTACAACAGTTGAGTCCGCATTTTATAGCAGCGTTTATGGTGGTGGGGGGGACCACCAGTTTGGCCCGATCAGCTGTCTGAGGGAGTGTGACCTGGCACGCGGCTTGAAAATGTTGAGAACGCCTGCCTTACATGATGAGGTTACACATGGAGATTGGAATGCATACAGAATGCACAGTGCTTGCTGATACCTCTTTACCTGGGCATACAAGGAGATCCTGCTTGTTTTCCAGACTGATGACCAATTTCTTTTGGGCTCGTACAGCAAAGAAGTGACCCGGGGACATGTTCTCGCCATCAGATAAATCAAAGGAAAACCCACCATCCAGAGGTCCTGTAGCATGGATGATGAGAGAGAGAGAAATGTGACTTAGTGTGGTAAAGGCCATCTCTGTACAAAAATCTTCACTTCTACAAATTCCAGACAGGTTAATTTAAGAAATATGTGGCCAAATATGTGGAAAGTACACCTCTTTGCCTTTTTTTTTGGCTACCAACCTTCATGGATAAACTGAACAAGCCCATTGTTGATTTGGGCCTGTGTGAACTGTCTGACCACGGTGGCAGGGGACGGCTTCAACATGACCCTCCCGTTGATGGGTTTTCTGATGGAATAGACCACTTCCTCCGGCGGAGTGTCTTCATCTTCGCTTCGAAGGAGTTCAGGCGTGATCTCGCTGGTGGCACCTTCTTGGGTCTGCCGGCAAGAAGAGTCAGGAAAGGAGTCAGATTTAACCCATTCCAACTTCTGCCCTACCTTTCCATGTGCTTCTTGGCTGCTGCTTGCAAGCAGAGGCCAAGGCCATTTTAAGGAAGAACATGGTTATCCAAAACACCTTTGGAAACAGAGTTTCCATGTTTCAGGCTGGAGGGGAAAAAGCCCTACACATGTTGGAAACCCAGCAGATTGTGGTGTCATAGAGAAAGGATGTGGTCATTTGGAGAACCCTGGAATCTTGGATTGGGGTTTTAGGAGGATTGAGATCTGAGGTTCGCCACCCTTTTCCTAGATGATATCCTAGTTTTAGGGTTATCATATAACTCTGGATCCTATTTGGTTGAGTCTGACTAGAGCAAGGGTGCCCAAACTTTTCCCCGCCTGACTATACCCCCTCAGTCAACTGTGTGGGCTGGTCACATGGTTCCTCTTGGTGGTAGCAATGGCGGCAGTGCATAAAATTGCACTGCATTTCCAGGCGTTTTCCCCTCCTTCAATAATTCCCTTGGAGGAGGGAGCATTGGGGGAGCATTTTCACGCCCTTTTTAATTTTCTTGGTGTATTTTTGCCATGTTTCGGCATGAAAATGCACCACTTTCGGCACTTTTGGTGACGTCGGAACACTTCCGGCATCGGTGGCAATGTGGCCCAGATGTGGCCCACAGCCTGTCATTTGGGCACGCCTGGACTAGAGCATGCATCTCTTTTGTAGTCCCGCCGCAGAATGTTCAAGCATGTTGTGAATGTTTTGTCTATATTCTGTTCTGGTCTTTGACAGTAATAATAAATTGATTGATTAAGATAGCTCTTCTGGATATTGTCCAGTTTGCTTTCTGGTGGTGACGAAGATCTCAACCTTGAAGAACACAAGAAGTCCAAAACAGAAGAGGAGGCAAAAAGAACATGAACATTCTCCTCCTTCATGTCCTCCTGAAAAGCCGCCCTATGATGGATCTCGTGCAAATCAACACACTCCAGTGACCCCTTGCATTAGAGCAGTCATCAACAGTTTTGGGAAATGTTTTCCTCATAATTGGAGTCTCCGTGGAACACAGCTAGAACCTGTAAACAAGATCCTGTGTGCCGTTGCCAAGAGACATCTCACATCTCCTTCTGAGACCTTTGAAAGAGACTAATCAGAACTTGCATCTTTTGCTGAACCACATTGCTGGCAGGAACCACCACGGTCAGCTCCAACATTATGTCAGCATGTCTTCTTTTTCGGTTCTTCTGGGGGAAAGGCACCCGAGGCTCTTAGAAGAAACAAGAGCGACAGGATGAGAAATGCTGAGACAGCTCTTGAGATGCTGAAATCTAGACATACGAGGACATTCCCCCCCAATGTTTATTTCAGGGGTGCCCAAACTATGACCCGTGGGCCAGATCCAGCCCCCAATGCCAATTCATCCAGCCCACACTGTTTTACTTCTGCTTCTGGGAGTAGCAAGGGTGGTGTGGGCCGGATGAATTGGTGTTGGGGGCCAGATCTGTCCCACAGGCCATAATTTGGGTTTAAGTAGCCTAAAAATCTAAACAGATTGCAAGGCATGTTTTACTTCTGCTTCTGGTGGGAAGAACCACATGACCGGCACACTGAACGACGTGACCGGCACATGGTCTGAAAAGGTTTGGGCACCCCCCCCCGGTTTATTTGAAGCCAATGTTCAAGGCAAGGCATTTGGTTGCATGGGCTGGGTGTGTTTTGTCTGCATGCAAACACAGCTGCTCAACGAAAGGTCAGCTCAGTCTTGAGTTGCGTGCCCTATTATTGTCTAAATAAGCTGTCCTCAGGCCAACATGTATGACAGAAGTCAAGAACAATGGTTGAGTCATTCACAAAAATTAAAAGCAGGGACTAAGGAGAGAAAACAATGATGGGCCGAAGTGGTGATAACATTTTTCATTTCGACAGCAACGTGGACGGAATGATAAAGACATGACATCCTTGAAAGCTGAAAAGGATCTATCAATGATGTGAAACCCCCTGAGTTTTGTGTATGGACCATCAGAAAAAAATTAAGTCCGTGTTTACTTTATGCTGACCAATCAGAAAACATAGTTAAACTGCAAGCTACAGGAGGCGAATGATAATAAGACAACTTTCAGCCGTATCCGACTCTAGGGTTTGGTGCTCCTCTCCGGTTATAGCCAAAGAGACAGCACCATCTGTGTCTGCAGACCTTTCTGTGTTCATGTGTCTGGCATAACTAGACACCAGAGCCCACAGAATGCTGTTACCTTTCCTACCTATTTATCTACTTGCATTTTCTTGCTTTCAATCTGCAAGGTTGGCAGGAGCTGGGACAGAGACGGGTGCTCAAACCATCGCGCAGTACCTGGGTCTTGAACTGCTGACCTGCCGACCTTCCAGTCATCAAGTTGAGCGTCTTGACCACCAAGCCACCGCAGTCCCTTCCAATACTGGACTGTTTATATTGTGCGGTTTGAGCCTTAGCTAACTCAATGGGCTCTTTACAAAAATCTGGTACTGTATATTGATTAAGTATAGAGGAGGGGTTCCCAACCTAAAGCCTGAAGGCCAGATCTGGCCCATGACACCGTTTCATGCTGCCTCCCTACCCCTCCAAGGGCTTTCAAGAAATAAAATGCCCACCCCTTTGAAGCTGTTGGGTCAAAATGGCCATCCCTCCATCATGCAGGCAGGGCAAAATGGTTGCCGCTTCACTAAACAGTGCTCATATTTTACTGCTTTGCCATAAATTCCTGACTTCTTGAGTTTCTCCATTACTAATTCAACAACAGCAGACATGGGTGGGGGGAAGCGGTGGTTTTCTTGTGCATGGCAGATGTCACATTAACATCACAAAGCTAGGAGGGCAGCATTATGCTCTTTCCAATGTGAAGATAGCTTTAATAGACTGTGGAGGCTTCTTTTACGGGACCTGTCACATTTCACCGCGCCTTGGCTCATACTTTGTGATGGCTTTTCATTCCCTGCAAAGGTGGATACATATCTATGACATACATTGGTGTGTACATACATGTATGAAGCCTATGTGTCAGTTTATAGAAGATAGACAACCATTCGAAAGTGTCCTTTATTTCAAGGACTGTCTAGTCTGATTTCAGCAAGTTACCTGTTTTATCCTTTATTTTTCACTGTTGGCTGGTGTTTGCAACCCCGGTACTGTGTTATGTGTTGATTATACGCATTTGGCTGTTAACCGCCCACAGAGTTCATATTGCTTATTGGGCGGTATGCACATTGAATGAACGAGTAAATAAATAGATTTTAGTTTTGAGACCCAATATGGAGGGAGATCCAGGATTCATTCAGCGCCTGGATAGTGGAATTAGAACCCGCAGGTCTCCTGATCGTCTTTCCCATTAGAAGGAGATGCAATGTGCATCGAAACAATGATCAGAAAGGACTTCAAGGGATTGAAAGTTGTACATTTGCATGAATAGCATCCCAACAGACAACCTGGCAGAACACCTGTTTGAACTCTTTCCCCACTCAGGTGAGATGCATTAACCTTCTGGTGGCTAGGCTGGTCTTGAACCACAATAAAGATGGATTCAGTGGTGGGCTCCCAAAAAATTTACTGCCACACTGTGGGCGTGGTATGGTGGACATAGCCAGGGGAAAAGCCCTGCATTGCACCCGAATTAGGACTATGTTATGGTGGGCGGGGCCAGCCAGAATTTTTGCTACCGGTTCTGGCGAACTGGTGCGAACATGCTGATGCCCACCACTGGGTGGATTCGATTTGATCCTTCTGTCGGCGTTGTAGAAATTATTTCTGATTTCCCAGACCAACTCATTCTTGCCATTTTATGCCAACCAAAGTGGTTCCTTATCTTCCACATTTCATGACCCCGCGCGTTCTCCTGGGCTGAGATGTCACTGGTCATCTTGCAGAAGGAGGTGGCTTGGCAAGGAGACCGCAGATGCACCCTTCGATTTTTGCTAGCCACATTGGTGGTTGAATTAGGCTTCTGCCTCTGGGAGGGCATATTGGCAGTGCCAGGAAATGCCAGCATTGTCATCCAGTTGTTGTTTTTTTAATCTGTCTCTTCCAATTTGCAGACTGTATGGAGAAGTATCATTGTGGAAACAGTCCTTACTAAAGGCAGCCAGGGGAAAAAAAAGGATAATGGGAATGAATTGCCTAAAACCTTTCCTTTGATGGATCCATTGGATTGAGCTTTCTCTGCAGTTTACATTAAGGCTGAATTATTCAAGCAGTACTCTTCATTTCTGCTCTTAGCGATTCATTCTATTGTCCCTGACCATCTCTGATCTTTGAGAAAATCACGTGAAGCAAGCTGGGAGGACACAGTTTCCCCCCCACATTGTTTGGACTGGAAATGCATCTGATGGCACTGCCAAGATGCCAGCTTCCCTCCCTCGGGCTTGGCAATGACAACTGGCTTTTCGATTCGTCTCATCTGTTCTTGAAAGAGAGGCTCATGACAATGATGAGAAGGAAAAACCTTGAAAGATCAGACTTATCTCAATGGCGGAATACCTGAAGCCCTCTGTGTTGAGTTGCCGAGTTGCCACCAACCTCTGGAAGCCTAGCCAGTGATCAGAGATGACTGGGAGGAGGGTGGTGGTGGTGGTTACCTCTCAATTATAGTTCCCTGAATCTCTTAGCTGGGAGAGACATGGGACTTATTGTTTCAAAAAAATGTGATCCTACCCTCCTGCCTACCAAACACAAGATAGAAATGTATCTCATTAGCATCTGAAGGACAGGCAGGTTGACCATCTGTGAGGGCCAAGGATGGCAGAACTCAGGATTTTTTGGGTTAATTTCAGACTTAGTGGAGTGGCTAAATCTAAATGGGAACCTTAAGATCCACCAGCCAGCCAGAAAGAAGTATAAGGAAGATATGTCCTTAAAATGCAAGACTAACAAGTCTGGCCAGGTTCTCCTGCTATGGTAACAGAGTAGACACATGACAGCCAACCTTGGCACTTCAGGTGTTCTTGGACTTCAATTCCCAGAAGCCCAAGTCAGCACTCCTGCTGATCAGGGCTACTGGGAATTGAAGTTCAGAACAGCTGGAGGTTTGCCATCACTGGAGTAGACCATACTGCCAGAGACTCAACACCGATCATCAGGTGGCAGTTCACTAACCTGACAACCCTGAGGACTAACACCATTGGGTGCTGAAGTCCACAGGGGAGTGTGATGGTCCCCAAGTAGATTAAATCCCACTTGAATCCATCTTGATGGAGGGCAGCAGCTTCATCCATCCTGGCCTGGGGCTGAGGAGGAGGACTGTGTGCCAAAAGGGCTCAGGACCAGAAAGTGACTCATGGAACTGGAGCAGTGGTACTATGGGTGTCACACTGTGATACAGAAGGCAAATGGGAGGCCACTGCATGATATTCTCAGGGCAATCTGAATGGCTGATCACCCTGATGATCACCAGTATTTGGAATCAGATATGGCACAAGAAGAAGAAGCAGGCCTCTCAGCATATTCTAAGCCAGGAGTTCTCAACCTTTTCCTGCTGGGGGCCTGGTCACACTTCCTCAGACAGTTTCGGGGGCCGGATGGCCATTTTGCCCTTCTTCCACCCCATGGCACTTCCTGGTGTGGTGGAGGCAGTTGGGGGGGGCACATGGAATAGTGCCATGGGCTGCATCCAGCCCACAGGCCGCAGGTTGAGAATCCCTGTTCTAAGCTTGAAGAGTTTGTTCTCAGTTCCAGAACCGAGCTGAGATCCCTCTCGCCTCCCTCTCACCCCCCAAAAAACTACTCCTGATTATCCTAAATCTACCTGTAGACTTGATTTTCCATTTGCTCCATTCTTCAGTGACTAAGGAAAGGCAAAGCACAGCACTGTGGACGTTGAAGTCCGAAAACATCTGGAAGGCCAGAGGTTTTTTTGTTCCCCCCCTTGAAGCAACGAGGATAAAAATATAAGAAATCAACCATAACCAGTGATGTAGAGAAAACAACAGGGTTGTGGTATCGGTCAACAAAACATTTCTTTTTGACTGGTGATAAGGAAGCGGCTCCAGAATCTGGAATGTGAGACTTTGAACCGAGAAGTCCAGCGCACAATCTCAACAAATCCGAGGAGCATCTGTTAAACAATGAGATCATGTGTGATGAGAACATCGACTTCTCCCTGTCACTGTAGATTTGCTCTTTCTTGATAATGTTATTGCCTTTGTTGCGTTTCGTCCACAGCTCCCTCTGTGATATTGAGCCTCTTCTCTCTTGCTCTGATATACACCATCTTGTTCCGCCTTTCCAGGAATCTGGATCGACTTGTTCTGTCGTAGTCAGCGGTTGAGTACGAATGATCCAGAGACATCTGGTGGTGAAGATTGGGCAGCACCACTGAAATGCCCAAGGGCACTCTTCTATTCTGCTGTGACAGGGAGTTCTATTTTTGGGAAACATTTGGATGGAACAGAAAACCTTGAAGGGACCTCTTTCATACAAATGTGGCTTGAACACTCTGAAATTGCGGGGCATCTCTCTCCCTTGGTGGACTGCAGCCTTATTTTTTTATACAGTACTTCATTTAGTCTCCCCTTGAGCTTGGTTGGATAGCTCAGTGGTCTACAGAGCTAGAGGCTAGGAGTTCGATTCTCCTCTGTCCCTCCTAGGAGAAAGGCCAGCTTTGGGCAAACTGTGCAGTCCTATGATGCCTATATAGCAGTGATGGCTGACCTTTGGTGCTCCAGATGTTCCTGGACTTCAATTCCCAGAAGCCCTGATCAGCAGGTTGCTGACTTGGGCTTCTGGGAATTGAAGTCTAAGAACACCTGGAGTGCCAAGGTTGGCCATCCATTCCCAGAAGCCCTGATCAGCAAGAGTGCTGGCTTGGGCTTCTGGGAATTGAAGTCCAAGAACACCAGGAGTGCAAAAGTTGGCCATCACTGCTATAGAGGAAGGGGAGGATAAATCATTATAGGTATTTTTCACCTGGAAAACCCTGGGATGGGCTACTGTAAGTCAGAACTGACTTGATGGTACACAGTTATTATTATTATTGGCCTCTAGTTAGGGAGCCAGAGTGGTGTACAGTAATAGATAAAGTGTTGAATAATAGATAAAGTGTACTCTATTTTTGTAGAGTACACCCGCCAGGAGGGCTTCAAAAGAGCACCAGACCTGCCGTTCCTGTGGGTCTTCGCCGCGTCTCTCCTGGGCTCATTCCACCGGCCCAGGATGGGAGCCACGCTTCATCTTCGGCTCCCTTCCCTGGCCCGCCCGGTCAGGGAAGGTGGGAGCCCAGCTGGAACAGTTTGCCGGGCGCGGGGCTATGAATAGCCGCCGCCACCGAGCCCCGAGAGCCACGCTTCATCTTCGGCTCCCTTCCCTGGCCCGCCCAGCTGGAACAGTTTTTCCCAGTAGTGGGGACTTTAGGGCTTCGGTGAGAATGTTTCGAAGCCAGGGGTTTTTCATGGACGGGAGGGAACTGAGGGTTTGGGCTATTGTTCTGGGGATTCAGTACTGTATTTAATGATATTTTGTATAATTTATATTTGTATTTGCTTTTGCACTTTGCATTGGTGTAACTGTTTAATGAACTGTATTGAATATATTGTAATGTATTGTGATATATTGTATTTTTTGTGGGATTGTTATGCTGTATTACTGTGTTGTATTCCTATCTTGTAAACCGCACTGAGTCGGTCCTTGGGCTGAGAATTGCGGTATATAAATTTAAAAAATAAATAAATAAATAAATAAATAAATAAATAGGACTTGGGAGAGCTGGGTTCAAATGCCTACTAGGCCATGGGAACGCATGGAAAAGTAGCATAAATGGTAAACTACTCCTTGAATATCTTACATGTCAGGAAAAAGCTATTCAGAAGTGGCTTGACTTTCATTGTGTGATGAGTCAATAAGGCCTAGGTCAGTGATAGTGAATCTTGGCACTCCAGGTGTTCTTGGACTTCAATTCCCAGAAGCCCAAGTCAGCACTCCTGTTGATCAGGGCTTCTGGGAATGGAAGTTCCAGATCACCTGGAGTGCCAAGGCTCGCCATCACTGGCCTAGGTCCTATCACCAGTTAGAGTTATCTTGGTTTGGTCATGAGCCTCCTTTTTGGGTGTCTCCATTCTAAGAATTCAGACCTGAAATCTCAAGGGACAGGATGATGCCCACCTGGTGACCCTAGATTTTGGAGGTTTGTTATCCTGATTTTAGGTTTTGCCATTTTGACATGAGGACAAATAGCCATGCCCATATCTTTTTCTTTCCTTGCATTTTAAGTCAAGTTGGCATTCAAGAAAGAATTGGACAACCATCTATCAGATCTGCATTGCTTCAGATTCCTTCCTTGAGCAAGGGGTTGGACTCAATGGCCTAAAAGACCACTTCTCCAACTCAGTGATTCCATGATTCTATTATTCTTTTCTCCTCATTTTTTATCCCTTCTTCCTCGTGTGCTCTATCTTGAGTTTGGAAGTAGACCATCTAAATTTCCTTGTAAGATGGACGGTGAGAAAATTTTGTTGTCGTTTTGGCATTTGGCTAGCAAGCAGGGTCTAAAGTGCTTTAAATAAATAGGCAATTCATTTACCAGGGGTACATATGGAAAAATAAATGAGGGCAATATATGGGAAATTGTCAATTAATTGTATTCTTAGCAGATTGAGGATTATAAAAGAAGGGGGAAGGAAGAATGTACATTGAACACTTATTTATGTCAAACAAGAATAGGACTTTCTGAGACTTGATGGCTGCGTGCATTACATAAAAACCAGGAAATGTCTCCATTTTTTTGTGGGGACAAACCTGAAGAGTAGCATGGAATTATCCTGCCATCGTGTGGCCATGTTGTAGTTTTGCAAGGTGAGGAGTGAGAAAGCAAACAGAGATGGCAAGGAAAGCAGAAATGTTGCTTCGTCCATTCCCCCATCCCTCTTCCCAGTTCCCAAATCTGAGTCAAGGACTGGTGGAAAAAGCTTGCAGGCAAATGATCGCATGCCCTGCCTTCTGCTGCTCCACTCTTTCCTTCCACATCGGCACTTGACTACAACTAATAGCTTTTGCAGCTGGATTTTGGATCTGAAATGCAGATTCAAAATTGGAACCTAGTAAGAAAGTTAAGTCTGGCCAGATTATGCTGCTATGGTAATAGAATAGACCAGTGGTGGTGAACCTATGGCACGCGTGCCAGAGGTGGCATTCAGAGCCCTCTCTGTGGGCATGCGCTCCATCCCCCCAGCACAGAGTTCGCTCTGCCCAGCAGCCCAATGGAAGTGCTTCCTCCCTCCCCCTAACACAGAGTTTGCCCCGCTCCTCCGTAGTATGGATGGCAGCCTGTTGAGTTTGGGCACTTGGTCTCTAAAAGGTTTGCCATCATTAGAGTAGACCCTACTGCCAGCGACTCAATCCTGAGCATCAGGCGGTGGTTAGCTAACCTGACAACCCTGAGGACTAACGCCCCTGGGTGGCAAAGTCCAGAGGGAAGGGTGATGGTCCCCAAGTGGATTAAATCCATCTTGAATCCATCTTGATGGAGGGCAGCAGCTTCATCAAGAGTGGCTTGTAGTCCCTCCTACCATCATCATATCTTTGTACCCCAGATGAAAGATGTACCTGCAGCCCCATGTTGACCACCAGTACTGGTGCTTCATCGTTGGTTGGGGTAACAGTGATGAAGACTGTCTTGGGTTGGCTCTGTTGGTTGACCTCTGAGACGTTGGCCACCACTGTGAATCTGTCGGCCAAGGACTCACTCCCGTCATGCACATATCGGATGAGTTGGTGCTCTACCTGAATGAAAGGAGGAGATGGTCATAAGTGCATTTGATCATGACAAAGAATGGTCAAAGATGTGACTGTACATACACAGTGCTCTTTTTCCACTGATGAACATCTACCACCAGTTTTCACAGAATAGGAGGGAGCTTATGGACCAACCCACAACTGAATGTAGGATGTCATAGCTATAGTTATTACATCCCTAAGGTTGTCAAACATCTTCTTGAAGATCCTCTACTTGAAGAATCTCTGCTTGATGATCTCAAACAAGGGAGAACTCATTTTCCATTTGGATGTTTGGATCAATGATTAGACTGATCTTACTGATCAAAAGTTTCTCCTAATGTTCAGCTGTACAGTGGATTAATTCCATAAAGTGGTGGTTCACAACATTTTACCATCCTGTAATGTGAGGACCCTAGATCTAGTCGTGCCTATTGAAAAGCAAAATACTAGTCTTTGCTCTCTTCTTCTTCTTCTTCAGCTTTTTAATATTTGAAGAAGATCCAACTAGTATATAACTTCTCTCCCAAAGCTTGGCCAGGCTAGCTGGGTCATTTTTAGAGTATAAAATCATAAAAGTAACTTTCCTAAGTTCTGTTCCTTCTCCTCCCATTTTTATTTCTCTAGGACCTGTTTCCTTCCCCCCTTCTTGGTTTTGTTTTGAGAGGTGGTGTTGAAGAAACTGAGTTACAAATAAGAAACACCCAGGTTTGAATCTAACCTATACCACCATGATGACACTAGTTAAAAATAATTCTCTCACATTTCCCACATGTAACAACAATAACAGAAATAGCATTGTATAACATTCTCTAAGCCCAAATTAGACATTTCCAACTGCTGCACATGGAGATAGAAACAGTGGAAAACCAGTTTGGGATGTCTCAACAAGATATTTCTTTGGACAACCAATCCAAGAATGCATCAATCCAAAAAAGTAGCTTTTTCAAACTCTCATTTTAGCAACTAACATATAGAAAAATCACTAAAGATTCCTACCTCATACCAGGAGAAGACACTAAGGCTGTCTTCTTTGGGTCTCTCCACGTTTTGAAAAATGCCATACTCTGGTTCTTCAAGAACAATGAATTCCACACTGAGAGTTGTGAAGTATGTGCTGGGGATGTTCAGGACATCCATAGAGAGCTTCTGGATGCTCCCTTCAGTCACAGTGAAGTTGTGAACTTCCAGTGGGACTGAAATGGGAAGGATCTCTAGATCCACCACGACTCTTTCTAGGGAATCTGCCCCATTAGCCGTGATGTCAACTGTGAACTGGTCGTTCTGTATCTCAGGGCTGGAGTGTAAGTAGAGGACTTTCCCTTCATTAATATCTTCTTGGGTGAAGGTCTGGATGGGATCCAAGCTTGCCGGCTCATCTGAAGTGTGGCCATGAGACAAGCCCACCAGGAATCCCGAGAGAGGAGGGATGGTGATAGTGTAGATGATCTCATGGGGAGGGATGTCTTCATGTTCAACCTGTGAGAGGATGAAAGGGGCATTAAAAAGATGTGCAGTTGGGCTGCAAGAGGGCAGTAATTAACCCTTGTCAATCAGGAAGGTCAACGCTACCTAGGCCTAGCTCCACCTAGCTTTCTGTTCAGAAAGAAAGTTCTGAGCTAGGACTAAAAGAAGTTTGGACAGCTAGGCCTAGGTAGACCTCAAAGCCTTCCAGTTGAGGCCATTCTCCCAAGTGAGTCACATTTAGGAGTCTGTCAGGTAGAACTCCCAGAATGGAGAATTGGGAGATTTATGGTACAAAAATATATATCTAAAAATACTAATAGGGAAAGTGAAACTTACTAGCAGGTGGTCACTTTTAATCTCCACAGCTTCTCCTTGGAGGATGTGCATCTTTTCATGGTGGACAAGGTTCAGTTGATTAGGATGAGAATCTAGTAAAATTGTGACCTCCAGCATGTCCTCCACAGCCACCTGGTTTGCTTCAATGGAGAAATGAATTATATCCTGGGAATTCCTGCTCCCATTATGGTGGTAAAAGACTTCTCCTGCCAGTAGGTCTTTCTGGGTGAAAGAAGACACCTCTTGCCCTCCTCGGAGAACCACACCCAACCTAGGTGGGGATAGGACTCGGAAGAGAATATCTTCATAGTTTCTAATATCCATGTTGGTTTCCAAGCTGAGAACGGAAGAGTCGATGGTCCCTTGACTGCCCTGGTGGATGACTAAGCTGGAGTGATTGTTGATTCTGATGTAAGGGTCTGAAGCTTGCACTTCTAAAAGGGTGGCTACCTGGTGTAGGCCATCAGACACCTGGAACTGGATCCAGCCTCGGTCAGCTCCCGAATGGACGAAGAGGATCTTCTTCTTCCGCAGGTCATCTTGAGTGAAGCGGTAGACCTGGCGGCTCTTGTCATCCATGGAGATGATGCTACCAAAGAGGATGTCCTTCCTAACAAACACCAGCTGTGCATCTGAGAAGCCCGAGTCCTCATCTGCAAAAGCAATGTCATTGGTGGTCATCAGGCGCTGCCCGTTGCGCACCACATTAAAGACTTTGTTGACCAACTGGACTGGAGTGTGGTCGTTTACAGGCTGGATGGAGACTCTGAAGACACCTCTCACATCCTCAGCATTCCTGTCCAAACTTCCATCATCCTGCTTGACAGCTACAAATGGGATATCATCCTCGAGGGTTTCTGAATTGTCATGCTGGTATACAAGACGGCCTTGGAGAATGTCTTCATTGGTGAACTTTGTTATCGTCTGTCCACCGGATGGAGACGATGTTTTCAAGATCAGCTTCCCATGTGTTGGACCGTCAATCACCTCATATACGTAGTTTGCACTGTTGGTGCTCTTGATGAGCAAGTAGTCCTTGGAGATGACAGCTTGTCCTCCCTCTAATACAGACAAAAGGACATTGGTCAGAATGGGGACTCCTGGATCTCCTCCGATCTGTATCTTGTACGTGTACACAGGGGAGAAATGTGCTCCAGCCATGACACGGAATTGGAAATAGTCTTCCGACTCCCTGGTGTCCCGGATGGTGGCACTGTAGCTTAGCTGGTGACTTTGCAAATCTTCCTGGCTGAATCCAAAGCTATTGCTCAGCCTACCACCACGAAGCTCCAGGTTCCCCTTTTTAGGAGGCTGAACTATCACATAGTGGAAAAGCTCCGAGCTAGAACCTGGTGCCTCCAAAACTGCTTCCATTTCGGCCGTGGTGATGTTCTTCTCCTTTTCATTTTTCAATTGGAGAGGGGCCATTGTTTTCATCCGAATGGTGGCCTTCTTAATTCTGATGAGGAAGGTGTTGTTCTGCAAGGATTTCTGCCCCACCTGGATGAGTAACTGCACCTTCTCAATTATGTCTTCCACGCGATGCTCATCATCTGTGCTGACATATTGGATGCGTCCTTGCTCCACATCCTGCTGGTGGAAAGACTCCACTTTCTTCCACTCTCCACCTAGGCTTCCTTGCTTTTGGATCTCACCGTATTGTAGGGGAACAGTCAGGTGATATAAGATGGGTACTCTCTGCTGGACGGCATTGGTCTCCACAGAGAGGTTGGCTGTGGTGATAGGAACCACACCCCCTTGTGTGACAAAAAGCCCTGTGTTGTTGCGGACCTGGATATCTGGCTCCACGGCGACCACCCTCAACGTAGCGACTGGGCTCATGACCATGCCATCGTTGACTTGGACAATGAGAGTTGACGTGGGCCCATTTTGGTGGACATAGACCACATGGCCTGCTTCCAGCTCCCGACAGGAAAAGTCCTCAATTGGGTCTCCAGGAAGGAAGTCATATTCCACATAACCTTCTTCCATCCTCTTCCCACCAAGCAGCTGGAACCGCAAGCTTTCACAAGGAGTATCATCGTCAACCGCTTGGATGATTTCTGGACTGAGGTGCTTCCGTGTGTGTTCCAGAATGACCATGTGGTCTCCATGTGGAAAGATCACTTCAGGTGCATCGTTGACTGGGTTGATCTTTATTGGGAGCAAATAGGTCTGGCCATGCCATAAACACTCTGGAATCCCTCCCCTGGCAGAGACTGTCACCTCCAGGAGCATTTGATCCATGGGTCCTTCTGAACCATCATGAACGTACTTGACTTTCCGATTCACAACATCCAACAGAGTAAATTTCCTTCGGTTCCTCACACGGGGGATGTCTAGTTGAAGCTCTCCGTGTCTTGGGTCTGTGGTGATGCTGAAGAGGACTTGAGACTGCCTGATGTTAGCACTGTTCAGGTCAATGGTTGGTTGAGTGTGCCGCCACTCCAGAAAAGCCGTGCTCCCTTCTGCAACGACGAGGGGACTGACATGGAGCAGCTTGGTGAAGTTAGCAAAAACTGGAGGGAGGCTAGGGTCAGGACGGCAGCGTTCCATAACCGGGCCCTGCCATTGGTCTGGAGGAGACGTGGTGGAGGCCTCATCCTGCTCATAAACATCATCATACACATCATCTGAATATTGATCTAGCTTCCCACAGCCAGCGGTTACGTCCCTCGTGACCAGAACATCCTGCAAACTTCTCCTCTCCTGGTTTATCCTCAGGTCCTCTATGCAGCCCACAAAGGAGTTGTTGAAGGAGTTGCTGCCAGACATAACTGCCAGCCCACGTTCTCGCATTCTATTGGCAGCTTTCTCATTGAGACCCCCAACAAAGAGGGGTCCTTGGAGATCTAGGTAGCTGTGGATTCCCTTATTTGAGGTCTGGGAAGCGTAGTAATCCACCAGGATCTCAAACTTCCGTACGTCAATGTGGATTTTGACATAGTGGTCCTGCTCGTTGCTGAGGTAGATGTTGTTATGGAGCATCACCAGCCCATTCCCTTTCTCCACCACTCCTCTTAGTCGCCCATCAAAGATCTCCAGATAGAAGAAATCCTCCTCCAGGCCTGATTGGTAAATCAGAGGGGCTTGTTTGACGTTGGTGGTGATCACAAACTCAATGGTCCCTTCGTGCCGTGCGCTCCAGCCAGGAAATGCAATGAAAGAGTTTGGTCCCAGAAAGCCCAGAGGGTCATCGGCCCGAGCAGAGAACTCAACGCTGCACCCTTCTCGGAAGCCATGGGATTGCTTCGCTCCAGAAGCCAATGTGGAGAGAACGTCCTGATCATTGAAAGTCACTGAGTGGAGACAACCCCTGAATGGCGTGCTCACACCAGTGAGGTACGGTAACTCCAGGGTCCCTGTCCCTCCTACATAGAGGCCATAATCGATGTCCAGTTCTTGGGGCTGCCCTGGGATTTCCACAGAGGTGTTGAAGAAGCTGTCCACAATTAAGGTCATCTGCCCATCAGCTACTAGGAGATCGGCATCGTGGACAACAAGGTTATTGAGATTAGGCCCAGCCAGAGACTTTATGACCAATTCCTCTGAGCCCAGATCCATTCTGGCCTGTAGAGAGAAAAGAAAAATAACATTTACTATTAATTCTTGTCACCTGTGTCACGTCTATTTATGCATCAGTTCCTGAACTGGGCTGCGGTGGCTTAGGGGTTAGGAAATGAGGGGTAATTGTAGGGTTGTTAGTGGTTAAGATGCTGAGCTTGACAGACTGGAAGGTTTGCAGTTCAGCAGTTTGAGACCTGAGTGCTGCATGACAGAGTGAGCTCCCGTCATCTGCCCCAGCTCCTGCCAACCCTGCAGTTTGAAAGCAAGAAATTGTAAGTTGATAAATAGGTACCACTTTGGCAGGAAAGGTAACAGCATTTCATGTGCTCCGGGGTCTAGTCATGCCTGCCGCATGAACATGGAAACATCTACAGACAATACCTGCAGACAGTGCTGGCTCTTTGTTAGTTTTTTGGATGGCAATTCCCAGCACGGCTAACCCATACCTGTCAACCCGCGGCTCCGGAAAAACGGGACCTGCGCACATCGCTTGTGCGCAGGTCGCGTTCCACGCATGTGTGGAAAGGTTTTACCCCTTCCACGCATGCGTGGAAGCGCTACGCCACTTGCGCAGCCCTTACGCAAGCGACGTAGCTCTTCCGCGCATGCGTGGAAGGGGTAAAACCCTTCCGCGCATGCACGGAAACATTTCCCCCGCTGCCAAATTACGGGTTTTTGGCAGCAGGGGCCGGGTTATGACATCAATCGACGTCAATTTATGGGGTAATCCCGGCCAAATCGGGAAGGTTGACAGGTATGGGCTAACCTAGGCCAGGGGATGATGGCAACGGTAGTGTCCAAAATGTCTTGTCCAAACTCTAGTTAATGATGGTCCTTGTTTATTTGTTTGCTTTGGAAACAATAAGAACTCCTAGAGAGAGCTTATGGCAGGAAAGCAAGAGGAAAGGGACCTATTTATTGCTAAATCATAAATGCAAACTCTTTAAACCGAGGGAAGGGATTCACATTGCGAACGCAATTCCTCCTAAATTAACCCCCTTGTCACAAATGCCTCCAGAATTGTTCAATGAAGTGGTTGGCCAGAAAGGCTAGAGAAGGATGTCCAACTGACCTCCAGGACACCAGCGTTGAGTTCCAGCAGGAGATAATCCGTCTGCCCCGCAGCCAGGAAAAGAAGTCCGTTGCGCTGGCTAGTGTAGAACTGGATGTGAAGCCGGACGGTTTCATAGCTGCTGGCCGAGGGCACCTCCAAATAGCCATCTCCAAAAAATGACACTGCGAGGAGTGAAAGGGTTCAGAGGTCAATGATTGTGAAGTTCCGGCAGGCAACACACCCTGGCCATAGTGAATGCCACATATGGAGATAGAAAGAAGTGGGGGAGAGAATCCAAAAGAAAAACCAGAAGGCACATGGAGAAGGTTTATGCCAGGGGTTCCCAACCTTTTCAAGCCAGGGGCTGGGTCATGCTCTCTCAGTCAGCTTTGAGGGCCAGACAGCCATTTTGCCCTGCCTGCACAATGGGGGTGGCCATTTTGTCACAACAGGGGGGCACATGAAATGGCACTGAGGGCCAGATCTGGCCTGCGGGCCTTAGGTTGGGAACCCCTGGTTTATGCTGATGCTATGCTGGCCTGTTGTTGTACATTCTCTGAGCAGGAGATATTGTAGGGAAAAAAACCATGAGAGTTATAGTGGAAATGTCTGTAGTATCATTTTCTAGCACCTTGTCAACCCAATGATGTTTGAGATTGGAAAAGGCAAGGATCCAGCCTATCCTTTGGAAGATCTGAAAAAAACTCACACCCCATTGTCCTCAATGTCGTTAGAAGAATGACATCGCACATGTAAGACTAGGTAGTTTTTATTTTTTTCATGTTTCTAAGCCACTGGTTTCCAATGTGGAGGCCATGCTCCACAGGGGGCCTTCAATTCCCAGAAGCCTAAGTCAGAACATTGGCTGATCAGTGTTTTGGGGAATTGACTTAGGCTTCTGGGAACTGACGTCCAAAAACCAAAGGTTGGGAAACCATGGTCTAAGCATACTTCTTGAGATGAATGGACTCTCCATCATACCTGACAAGTATCCCGGATTGGCTGGGATTTCCCGTATTTCGGCGCCGATTTTCGTCCTTTCCCTCCCGGAGCTGCCGCTATCCTGGATCTTGGCAGCGGGGGGAAAGGAGTTACTGCACACCCCTTCTGTGCACATCCTTTCTATGCATGCGTAGAAGGGTTTTGTGCAGAAGGGGATGCATAGAACCCTTCTACGCATGCGTAGAACTGACCAGCGCAGAACCGTTTTGCGCATGTCCATTGTATGCATGCATAAAAGCCTTCTACGCATGCATAGAACGGACTTGCACAGAACTGTTCTGCGCATGTCCATTGTACGCATGCGAAAACGGCTTTTACGCATGCGTAAAATGGACCTGCGCAGAACCGTTCTGCGCAGGTCCCGTATTGTCCGGAGCCGCGCTTGACAGGTATGCTCTCCATCCATCCATCCATCCATCTGAAGATGCATGCTTTGACGCACAAAGACCTATGAAAAATAGGAACTAGTTAGTCTTATAAGTGCTCTTTTGCTATTTCTAGTACAATTTGCCTGCCCTTTAGATTCCTCTCCTTCCTGCCGTGTCTGTTGCTAGACTGATCTCCTTTGGGTCTCTCTCGTTTCCTTTCTTTTCCCGATTCTCTGAGGAGTAGCCAGCTGTGTTGATGCTCCTCTGCACCTGCCTAGCTACTTAAAACAAAGTGCAGTCTTTTCTATCTGGAACGTAGATACCTTAATAAAGTTGAGTTGTTTGGCTTTTTAAACTGCTTCTACCTTCTTTTATTGTGGAACTAATGCAACCACATGCCTAGACATCCCTTACTTCAGTACTGAGAAATTCTTTTACTGTTTTCCATCCTTGTGAATCTTGTGGTATCTGTACAAAGCATCGGCGGAATCGTAACCAGAGCTTAGAAATAAAGAGTTTCATGTCATACAGCTAGCAATTAACTACGTGTTAGGGAACAATGTTGTATCCAACAAGTCCCATCCCATCTAAGGAAGCACAAAGGAAAACTGGGAAACTTCCTTCTCCTTAAATAACGTTTCACAACTGGAGTCGGGAAGGATTATGGAACAAACCAGAGATTCTCAACCTGCGGTCCGCTGCACCATTTCGTGTGGGCCCCCCACCGCCTCCACCACACTTGGAAGTGCCATGTGGTGGAGGAAGGGCAAAATGGTCATCCGGCCCCCAAAGCTGTCTGAGGGAGCATGACCCAATGGCCCCTGGCTTAGAAACTCCTGGTATAAACATTGCTTGTCAGCGCCTTAATATGACTCAACACTTCTATGTAGCTTTTTGGGGTTTGGAGTTTCTTATTCGAATATCGTGGGATGACAAAATAAGGAAATTGTGTCTCATAGTCCTATTAGTAGCTTTGGGGCTTTAGACAGCCTTCTTTTCCACCTTCCTGCTCTGTAGTTTACGAAAAGAAATAGTGCAGAAAATTGAGACAACTCCAAATTTTGCAATACTGTTCACGGACACTAGATGGGGACATGAACACTCTCTAAACCTTCAGAAAACCATTTTGGGCTGTCTCCCATTCCGTCCCGGTTATGAAAAAGACCTATTACCATGAAGGCCAACCTTGGCACTCCAGGTGTTCATGGACTTCAATTACCTGAAGCCCAAGTCAGTACTCCTGCTGATCTGGGAATTGAAGTTCAAGAACAGCTGGAGCGCCAAGGTTCACCATCACTGAATATTAGCTGACAACATATACATGGAAAAGAAATGCAGGATGTGCTTAATTGATATGTACTCAGTCATAAGTTGTAAAATAAACAAGAATTGCTTCAAACCATTAATGGAGGGGAAAATGTCACAGGGTCCTTGTAAGCAATCTAAAGTCAAGTTTGGGAGGTATTTTCCTTAGTCCTCAAAGTTCTCACAAACAGGTAAAGGTAAAGGTCACCCTTGTTCAAAAGCCAGTCATATCCGACTCTAGGGTTCAGTGCTCATCTCTGTTTCAAAGCTGAAGAGCCCGCGCTGTCTGCTTCTGCAAACGTTTCCATGGACATGTGGCAGGCATGACTATACACCGGAACGCAAACAAACAGAAGGGATATCAACTCCTATAGGTGTGTTCAACAGGTAGTGAAAAAGATCACACAAACTTTTCAGTATACTCATCCCTTTATGACTCCTGCCAACCTAGCAGTTCGAAAGCAAGAAATTGCAAGTAGATAAATAGGGACCACTTCGGTGGGAAGGTAACAGCGTCCCGTGCGCTCCGGTGTCTAGTCATGCCTGCCACATGACCACGGAAACGTCTGCAGAAGCAGACAGCGCTGGCTCTTCGGCTTAGAAACAGAGATGAGCACTGCACCCTAGAGTCGGATACGACTGGCTTTCGAGCAAGGGAAACCTTTACCTTTACCTTATGACTAATGTTGCTGCATCAGATTTGTACTGAGTAGTCAAATATGGAATGAAACGATGCAACTTTTTGAACTAACTAGTTAGTAGAACTTACCGGCTTAACTTGACAGCACGAAAGTTCCTATCTTAAGCTTGATCAAAAATGTTTTATGAATCCAATGTCATAACGGCAGGCACCAGCTACGCATTTGTGTGACCTTCCTGATCAAAAGCTGAAATCAAGACATCTGATATCGTCAGACATCTACAAAGGCAGAGTAGACGTTGTTATTCCAAGCTGGAGAACAGAAGCCAGTCGAAGAGCGGGCTGTCGAAATGTACCTCTGTGAAGTATTACATCTTAGAGACCCAGCCTTTTGCTGCAAAAAGGTCACAAATGACGTTGTCATCACGCCTGGACCAGAAGAACTTTGCTTTATGGTCTCTTTCCAAATTTTCACAGATCCTTGTGAATCCAAAATGCCATCTCTTATTTCTCTAAGCCTTGTTCTTCTCCGGTCTCAGGAGCCGCAGATGTGGCCTGGTGGCATCTTTGTGAAGCTCCCACAGCCCACCTTCTGCTCTTTCAAAGGGTCCTTTGAATCCTCCATCCAGGAACCTATTAGGCTTCATTACTTGTACCAGATACTCTCTCTCTCTTCTCTTTCTTTCATTCTGCCTTCTTTTCCTCTTGTTTGCCAATGCTATTCATTACAGCATGGCAACTGGCATCAACAGACTAAAGCAGGGGTTTGCAACCTGTGGCCTGGCCCGTGGTACCACTTCACGTGGCCCACCACCGCCACAGGAAGCGGAAGCGTTCCCGACAGCTGTAAATGCACCCCCGGCTGTCATAAAGGGAAGCGGACACATTATACGGCAGTGTTTATGGCAGGGGAAACCACCAGCTGTCTGAAGGGGTGTGGTCTGGCCCACGGCGTGAAAACGTTGAGAACTCCTGGCCTAAAGTCTAAGGATTTCCCCCTCTAATTTCTATACAGAAAGAATGCCCAAGGAACTCTAACATGTGGCAACGGTACAACTTTAATGGCTGACCATGAATATATTTTGTTCCATCACGACATGTTGAGACATTACATTAGGCACAACCACCACACTATTGTGTACCAAGGATCTATGTATTATTGTTGCTGTTGTTCACTTGCCCAATCAAGTCCAACCCTTGGCGACCCCATGGACCACAACACGCCAGACTTCACGAGCAATTGCTACTCGTGAGCCTTGCCTGTCGTTGGGGCTTCTGTGAGTCGAGATCCAACTCCTAAAACATCTGAGGGGGACCAAAGGTTCTAGCGACTGATTTGTTGGATATCTCCTGACGAGAAATGCATGCATACCTATTTCAAAACAGAACATGACAGCACAGTCATGGTGAGCGCACTGCTCTTCAAAATCTGCCCTTACACTTAACTATCTAATTTTGTAATTATTAGTTGACCCACCGTAAATAACATCAGATTCCAGCTTCTGCATGAAAAGGAGGTAAGCATTTTTGTTGACTTTGTATCTGACTGTTGGGTATAGGGCATCAAGTGGCTTCTGAGTTATGGTGACCATGATAGGTCACTGAAGTGTGTGAGATGATCAAGGCATGGTTGACCAATGAACGTCCTCATCAGGCTTACATGGCTGCATGAAGAATTGAACCCAGATCTTTGGAGTCTTAGTGTGGCTATTCACTGCAACATTCTGGCTTCCATAGTCAAATTTATAGTTGTACAGCAAAAATGAGCTCCCATGGCATGGAACGCTGTTACCTTTCCCACTGAAGTGATACCTATTTATTGACTTGAAATGTCTTACTTTCAAACTGCTAGGTTGGCAGGAGCTGGGACAGACAATAGGAGCTCACTCCATTGCGCCGCACTCAGGTCTCGAACTGCAGATTTGCTAACCTTATCATTACCAAGCTCAACATCTTAACTAGTAGTAACTGTACAATTATCCCCGATTTCTAAAAGTTAGTTTCCAGGTTCACCGTCCTTGGACTACATATCTGAGCTTTGATATTTCAGCTGTATCCCATGATTTAGCCCAGGGGTTCTCAACCTTTTAAAGCTGGGGGCCGGGTCATGCTCCTTCAGACAGCTTTGGGGGCTGGATGGCAATTTTGCCCTCTCTCCACCACATGGCACTTCCTGGTGTGGTGGAGGGGTCATAGGAAATGGTATTGTAGGCCGCATCCGGCCCATGGGCCGCAGGTTGAGAACCCCTGATTTAGCCATTCCTTACTTCCTTGAGAAATGCCAATATTTTTGCTATTCCACTCTCAGCTGCAATTAAGAAACTGGAAACTAGAGGACAGTGTTTGCTTTTCTTTAATAGTCCTGGCAATAAACACGACTGGTTAAAGCAGTATTTTCAAAACTTTGGTTCTTGGACTTCAATTCCCAGAAGCCTAAGTCAGTCCATTGGCTGATCTGTGCTTTTGGGAATTGACTTAGGCTTCTGGGGACTGAAGTCCAAGAACCAAAGGTTGGGGGACACTGGGTTAAAGAGTAAATAATAAAAAAGCCATTTGAGGGGACAATATATAAGAGAAATTAAAAATATACATATTCTCCCAATAAGCGATTACAAGGGTCAAGACCATCACCAAACTTTAAAGTGGACAGATAAGAGATTGCTTTTCTAATGCCTCTAAAACAGAGCACTGTAAATTTTATTCAATTAAAAAAAAGTTTGATACTGGTCAGCTATTTTATACTAACCTCCTTTCAGGTTTTTTTTGTTGTTGTTCAGTTGCACAGTCGATTCTGACCCTTTGCGACCCTATGGACCATTGCCCGCCAGGCATCCCTGTCCTTCACCATCCTCCTCAACCTGCCCAGCTCTGTGCCCACTGCATCTACAATACCATCCAGCCATCTCATTTTTGGCCACCCCCTTCTTCTTTTGCCCTCCACCTTTCCCAGCATCAAGGCCTTCTCAAGTGAATCCTCCCTTCTCATTTGATGTCCAAAGTACTTCAGCTTCATCTTTACTATTTGACCTTCCAATGAGCAATCAGGGTTGATTTCTTCTAAGATGGACCTATTTGTTCTCCCCGCTGTCCAGGGGACTCTCAAAACTCTCCTCCGACACCACATCTCAAAGGCATCTATTCTTCTGCTGATTCATAGAGCTGTAATGTTTAAACTTTTCCAACCGGTGACTTCCCTTATAATTTTTAACTGCTCTTTTGAGACCAAGTTGCACCATCCCTACATTGTCAACGAAGGGGAGAAAAGTTACTTTTTTTTGGCAATTCAGAACCATCCAGTCTCTGGGAATGACAGACCAAATGTCTCCAAGTTTAAGGACTGCTGAGTTGTCCTTCTGATTTTAACCGCCCCGCTGCAGTGTTCCTGAGCTAAATATACAATTTGGCCCTCGAGCCCCAGCCCTCCCTTGGGGAAACTAAGTTCCCTTTGTCCCATCGGCGCAAGAGACGGGTGTGTGCGCTCCACCGCCCGTATGGAGAGAGAACCCCCCCCCATCACAGTTTCCAAACTCCCAGCCAGCAGCAACGTTACAGATAGTTGCGTCTTGCTTTTTTTAATAAACCAAAGTTTATGACGGGACACTGTTTTCCTCTTGCTCTCGTTGTTCCTGAGATGGAGCCAAGAACTGCAATGTTTAAGGCGAGAGTGGAATATGCTACCCCAAGGGGATAACATATGGAAACACAGATGTGGTTAAATGTGCGAGGGATACCGGGGTGTCCCCTGTTAGAAAAAGACCCATCTGGTCACGGGTGATACAAGAGTCCCGACTGAAGCAATGGCAAAATATTTCCTCCCCCTTTCAAAGTTAAGCTAGCATGGCATTTAATCTTAAACTATCATCATCAGTGGGACTATGGTGGCTTAGTGGTTAAGATGCTGAACTTGACGAACAGAAGGTTGGCGGGTTAGCAGTTTGGAGTGCTGCAGAAGAGAGTGAGTTCCCATCGTCTGTCCCAGCTCCTGCCAATGTAGCAGTTTGAAATTGCAAGCAGATAAAGAGGTACTCCTCTCTGGGAAAGGCAACAGCGTTCCATGCGCGCTCCAGTGTCACGTCATGCCTGCCACATGACCATGGAAACATCTACAGATGCAGACAACACTGGCTCTTTGGCTGTAAATGGAGATGATCACAGGTCCGTGGTGGCTATTTTGGACACCGGGACAAGGCCCAGTGTGCCACAGGGTCTGGCACCCCCCAGAGGTGGGCTGACGTATGACACCAGGTGGCTACACAATGGCGCAAGTTGATTTCCGCCACAGTCAGAACATTTGAGGCAGCAGGGTACTGTTTCCATGGGGCAGGTATTGGCATGCACCAACCAGCCTCACTCCCCGCCATGGCTGGTTGGTGCACTGCGATGCACCAGCCCCATCCCTGACATGTCCTGGGTCACTCCGCACCCAACTCCATAGACTCCACCCCTCCCCTCTGTCCACCACCGT
This sequence comes from Bradypodion pumilum, assembly GCA_035047305.1. NCBI lineage: Eukaryota > Metazoa > Chordata > Lepidosauria > Squamata > Chamaeleonidae > Bradypodion > Bradypodion pumilum. The sequence goes on along the minus strand of JAWDJD010000012.1, from coordinate 24,954,259 downwards.
TTTAGCGTAGCCAACACACCCCTGGATGAGCATCAACCCCTAGAGCCAGACACGACTGCCTTTCGAGCAAGGAAGACATTGACCTTGACCATCAGTGGTTGGATAACACCCTTCAGTGCATTCAGTGGCAGAACCTGAAAGAGCTACTATTTCAGACTACATTTCCCAGAATCTCCAGCTGCCAGGAGAGGTATTCTGGCAGTTCAAAATTCAAGGCTATTTTAGGGAGGTCCTGGGGCAGCATTCCCCAACTTTTGGTTTTTGGACTTCAATTCCCTGAAGCCTAAATCAATTCCCCAAAGCACTGATCAACCAATGTATTAACTTAGGCTTCTGGGAATTAAAGTCCCCCTGTGGAGCATGGGCCCCACATTGGGAAACCCTGCCATGGGGAAAATCATGCAGTGTTTTGAACTGTTCTCTAAAGGCGCTGCGGTGGCTCAGTGGTTAAGATGCTCGCCTTGTTAGCTGGAAGGCTGGCAAGCCGGCAGTTTGAGACCCGGGTACTGCGTGATGGATTGAGCGCCCGTCTCTGTCCCAGCTCTTGGGGACATGAAAGGAGCCTCATTTGGGCATTCCCTGAGTGGAGTTTCTTCCGTAAAAATCTTTTCAACCCAGAATAATTTCCGACATGAAATTTTTATTATATCTGTTCTCTGAACTCTGTCCTACCACTCTCAGCCTCCCGGTCTCTGTCACCTGTGGCAGACGCCTCACTGTGCCTCCCAGAAAAGCTGGCCCTGCCATTGGTGTGGCTGTGAAAGAGAGACTTATATTCTCAGCACCACCATGCTACCAACTGCTTTCTTCAGGGAGTGAACAGAGGAAGATGTAGCAGCTCAATGAGTAGAGAACATCTCTCTCTCTCCTGCTGGCATTTCTTCCGAGATGGAAATTTGTCACTCATCTCTTCTGCTCCAGGCTACGAGAGTCCCATGCGCTGGAAGATGCCCATGCTATTTACACAGGGGATTTTCCTCCTCTTTTCCTTCACATACAATAGTGTTTCATGCCCATGCTCCTCTCTCCCTGAGGACCATCGGCCCCAGCTGCAAATGGGATGGCAGTTTGGATGATGATAGGATGAGAAAGGCCGAGCGAAGCATTTTCCTGCCGCTGTCTCCCACAAGATGAGTCACTCCTCAAGATGGTTTGGAGTCCTCAAATAACTCTTTTTAGCTCAACGCTTGCCAGGTTTTGCAAAGAAAACTCTCCAGTGTCAACAGGTAGCTTGGCTTAAAGAGAAAAGCCAAAATAATAGGTTGAGTTTAACAACTGAGCAGAAAAGACCTACAGCATGTAGCCTTTGGGGAAGGGCCAAGGATCGGTCGCATAACACACATCCCTAGCAAAAATGCATGTTTAGCAGTAAACTCATCCTTAACAGAAGACAAATGCAGGAGTGAAACAATGATTCCTTTTCTAGGTAACTCTAGAAATTCCAAACTTTGTAAGCTTTCGTAACTCATAGTGACTTCTTCAGGCTATAGCACGGCATGGGCTCGTAGTTCCAGCCAGGCTTTAGTCCAGGAATTCACAACCTGTGGCCCACAACACCATTTCCTGGCCGTGGCAAGGAAAGAGCTGGGGAACATGGTTTCAGGACAATCTGGGGATGGAAGGTCCATGTTTCCAGTTTGGCCAGGTGATGCTGCTATGGTCATAGAGTAGACCAGTGATGGCGAACCTATGGCATGTGTGTCTCCCCAGCACAGAGTTCGCCTCGCCCCTCTGCCCAGCAGCCCAATGGGAGTGCTTCCTCCCTCCCCCAGCACAGAGTTTGCTCCGCCTCTTTGCCCAGCAGCCCAATGGGCACACTTCCTTCCTCCCACAGCCCAGTTTGCTCCACCCCTCTGCCCATAGCTGTCAAGTATCCCTTATTGGCCAGGAAAACCCCTTATATTACCTTCTTCCCTGCCGTCATCTTATATTAATTAGACTGCAATGCCCTGTTGCCGCCATTGAAGGGCAGCAAAGGATAAGCATAGCTGTCAAGTATCCCGTATTTGCTGGGAAATTTCCCTTATTTCCAAATCTAAAACTTGACAGGTATGCCTCTGCCCAACAGCCCAATGGGAGCATTTACTTCTTCCCCTGTTGCTATGTTGGCACTTTATGATAAGTATTTTTTGGGTTGCAGTTTGGGCACTTGATCTTTAAAAGGTTCGCCATCACTGGAGTAGACCACACTGCCAGTGACTCAACACTGGGCGTTAGGTAGCAGTTAACTAACCTGACAACCCTGAGGACTAACAGCCTTGGGTGGCGAAGTCCACAGGGAAGGGTGATGGTCCCCAAGTGGATGAAACCCCACTTGAATCCGACTTGATGGAGGGCAGCAGCTTCATCCATCCTGGCCTAGGGCTGAGGAGGGCTTTGTGTGCCAAAAGGGCTCAGGACCAGAAAGTGACTCGCGGAACTGGATCACTGGTATGGGTCTCACACTGCAATGCGGAAGCCAGGTGAAAGGCCACTGCATTATATCCTCAAGACAGTCTTCTTGGCTAATTGCTATGATGATCGCCAATATTCAGAATTGGATGTGGCACAAGAAGAAGAAGGTCAATAGTGATTGCTTGCAGATGCTTCACAATTGGAGGCCAACGGGAAACCCCAAGTCACTCGTTGCGTTCCCTTTCTTTCATCGCCTTCTCTGCTTTTGATTTGCTTAGCTATGCTATTCTCTCTCCTTCTCCTACGCAGCGCCCACTCTTCCGGTTCCTTAGGCCCTTTCCTCCTCCTTCCCTATGGCTCCGTTTTTACACCCCCACCCCAGTCCAATAGCTCTCTCTCTCACGATTAAATTATTAGAAGCACATGTCAGGCTTTCTCACAGCATTGGTGACTCTGGGAAGAACCACAGCTGGAGATTAGGGAGGGTCAAAAGCGGAAATAGGAAACAAAGCGGAGACAGTGGAAGGGCAACCAGGCGGAGAGGAAGTTGCCTTCTGCCCTGGGCGAATGAGGCAGATGTCTCAGGAGGTAAATGGAAGGATAGCAAATTATCTGTCTCTCTTGATCCTGAACCTCCTGGAAAACAGTAGTGGCTACCACACAAGTTGTCTATTCTCTGAAATTGGTCTACTTCCAATTTTGGATACTATTCCATGGCTGGCATTCCAGACTTAGCCTAACTGGCTGCCATATGTAGAATATGGATGTGGAACATGGGCTACCGACCTATTCGTTGACTCACACCACATAAACTATTGGATCAGCCCTTTCTAAGGCAGGCCAGAGAACTGGCTGAGAGAAAGGGTCTCCTCCGTGATGGCTCCCAAACTCCGGAATTCCCTTTCCAAGGCTGGCCTCCTTCAGTTGCCTCTCCGATGGCAGGCAGGATGCAATGTTTCCAAGCACTGTGCTGGCTCATTCCCTGCTCCCACGGACCTTTAGGCACCATGGTAGCTTAGTGGTTCAGATGCTGGGCTCGACAACCAGAAGGCCAGTCGGTCAGCAGTTCGAGACTTGAATGCTGCACGACGGAGTGAGCACCCATCGTCTGCCCCAGCTCTTGCCAACCTACACATTTGAAAGCAAGAAACTGCAAGTAGGTACCACTTCAGCAGGAAAGGTAAAGGCATTCTGTTCGCTTCAGAGTCTAGTCATGCCTGCAACGTGATCATGGAAACATCCACAGGATGCAGTTAGCGCTAGCTCATTGGTTGTAAATGGAGAAGAGCACCACCCCCTAGAGTTGGACACGGCTAGTTTTTGAGCAAGGAAGACTTTTACCTAAGCACTCTTCATGGCTTTGGTACAGGAGGGGAATCCGACATAGCCCTCCACAGACTAACATCAGGAGGATGGTCTACTGAGTTGAAGAAGCCTCTTCCCAAGAAACCAACCATTGGGTTGGCCCAATCCCTTGTTGGATTGATGGCAGCTTCTTGTCACCCTCTATCTTCCCTAGTTCCAAGGTCTTCCCTTTGATGAAATCCCTGTTTCATTTTTCTTAGGCATCCTCATTGTGCGTTAGAGCACATTTGCGCATTGGTATATTTTAAGTGAAGTGATTCACAGAAAAGTGGAAGAAACGCTGGTCATCTTTCCGAGGAGGAAGTAACATGTCTGAGAATGTCACTGCTATAGTAACCTAAAGGTCAGCTTACATGTCGTAGCATCAGCTTACATACCGCAACATCCGTTCATGTACTGTGGATGCAAATGACCCGCTTCCATCCATCCATTGCAATGACATTTTAAACAAGACACTTGCTTGTTTACAGAGTTGAAATATAACAACAGAATCAAGGCTAATGGCTTAAAAGGGACAGGTCAAAATCACAGGACTTGGACCACTAGGAACCAAGAGTCTGGGCAGATTATCCTGCTATGGTAATAGAGTAGACAATACTCAATGCCAATCGTCAGGTAAGGTAAAGGTAAAAGATGCCCTTGCTTGAAAGCCAATTGTATCCAACTCTAGGGTTCAGTGTTCATCTCTGTTTACAGCCAAAGAGCCAGTGCTGCCTGCATCTGCAGATGTTTATGTGGACATGTGACAGGCATGCCTCACCAGAGTGCACAGGACGCTGTTTACCTTCCCACCGACATGGTCCCTATTTATCTACTTGCAATGTCTTGCTTTTGAACTGCTAAGTTGGCAGGAGCTGGGACAGAGACAGGCGCTCACTCCGTCATGCAGTACTCGGGACTCAAACTCCGACCTTCCAGTCAGCGAGTTCAGCATCTTAACTACTTGAGCCACCACAGTCCCTGTTGTCAGGTAGTAGTTCACTAACCTGACAACCCTGATGACTAATGGCCTTTGGTGGTGATGTCCACAGGGAAGGGTGATGGTGCTTAAGTGGATTATGTCCCATCACAGAGCTGTGCTGTTAGAGTACCATTTTTGGAGAGGTATGAACTACAACCAAGGTGTTATTTCTTGGCTCCAGAAAGAAAGGCGGGCAGGTGTGTCCGAGAAAGCAAAGCCAGCACCCAGAGGCTGAAAGGAATTCATTAAAATAGCTCTTTAATTATCCACAGAGAGCATGGCAGAGTTTGTTCCAGGAAAACAACTCTCTCCTTTTCTCCGTCTTTTCTCTCCCCCTCTCTCACCCCATCCAACTTTCTGGCTCTGAAAAGGGTCCATCTATTCCCCCTCCGTTTCCTGCTCCAGCCGCACAGTTTTCTCAAGGTGGAAAAACATTTCGGGAGCTGGACCTCCTCGCCCATCATCGCAACAACCGGGGCCTTGTTTCTCTCCATGTTTGTGGAACATGCTCCGGCTTAGAGAGCAGCCATGTTATTTCCTGAGCCCCAAGGCAAGACTGAAGGTCTCTTTCAGAGGAAGGGAGGTGGCCACCAAGGGTTATGGACAAGGAAGCCTTGTTAGGTTCTTCCCCTCCAGCCAGAGTAGCCGAACACAGGGTGGGGCATAAGACACAAGATGCCCTTGTGCCCAGCCAACCTGAATGGGAATGGCTTCTAGTATCCGAGTTGGCCTCTCCACGCCAACTGAAAGCGCAACTTGACTTTGGGTGGGTGGCCTCCGTTTGCTTCATTAGAGACGAACCAAGATCCCAAAACGTCTTCCCACCCATGTGACCTGGGCGTCGCTACTAGACCAGCATGAGTGCAATGTACTTCATGGCAGGTCTTGCCTGGAACAAGACTTAGCAAGCATCCGAATTGAAGAGGAACCTTCTTGCATCAAGTTGAAAGACATCCTTTCAGAACAGCACCCTGAGGACCAACATTGGCTTATCTAGATGCAAACCGCCTAGAAGCCAAGCGTGACAAGTGGCTGCTGGAAACAGCTGGACCTGCGTTCCGACCCAGCCAGCAGGATGCTCTTGAACATGGAGGTTCCACTAGCATGGCTAGCATTGCGCATAGTTTCAAAGGACTTAGATCTGAGGATTTGAAAGCAGCTTAGTAAAGATATAAGTCACCCTTGCTCGGAAGCCAGTTGTATTTGACATTAGGGGCAGTGCTCACCTCCGTTTACAGCACTGTCTGTGTCTGCAGATGTTTCCATGGTCATGTGGCAGGATGCCAGTGTGCATGGAATGCTGTTACTTTTCCTGCTGAAGCAGTACCTATTTATCTACTTGCAATTTCTTACATTATCATCATCATGATAATGATGGATGCTTCTGCCATTCACATTCAGTAAATGTTTGGAAAGGCAAAGCGGTCTGGTGATTAATTACATAGTACTCTTCTCCCATCCCTTAGCGATCATTTTCAAGATATCTTCTCTCCCTTTATTGCATATCATTTTCACTGTGATCCTATAATTAGAAGGCAGGCTAATCCCGCTAGACTCTGCCACCCTAGCCCTCATCCCTCTCTATTATCAGTCATGCACTCATGCAACCCTGGATTTTGTATCCAGATCTGCTGAAGATTTTGGTCATCTTTTCCTCTCTTCCTCTAGCTGTTTTCTCTTCCCACCCTTTCCTCTTCTGGATGAATCAACCTCTCAGATACAGCTAATCCACAAACCCCGAGGCTGTTCTTTCCCATCATGGGTGGATTGCTCTTATTATTCTTGGTGGGGTTTTAGAAGGTCCAGTTTCAAAGCAGTGGCAACTTCTTATCCGGAGCATGAAAAGTTCTTTTGGACGATCAATCAACCGACCAACAATAAGATTTTGGGATTTGGCAGAGTTCATAAAGTAATTATTTCCCAAGCTCTGTTCTCTCCCCCCCCCCCCCGTTCTCCACCTCTGCAAAAGCTGTTAAGGGATGCATTTAAAATATCCGAAATATACCTGGATGCAGCTCATGACACCATTTCATGTGCCCCCCCCACTGCCTCCGCCACACCAGTAAGTGCCATTTGGTGGAGGAAGGGCAAAATGGCCATGTCTGAGGGAGCGTGATCCGGCCCCCAACTTAAAAAGGTTGAGAGCTCCTGCTTTAAATCATCCAAGGAAATGAAATCAGGGTTTGTTTATTTTGAAAATCATCTGCAGTGAAATCTAGGATGGTATACTGGTCTGAGTGATGGATTAAGACTTGGGAGACGTGGGTTTTTGGATTTATTTTTTTTAGTGTAGTTCTCCACACAGCTGTTAAACTCATTGGGTGACTTCTAGCCCATCGCAGACTCTCAGTCTAGCCTAACTCACTGGGCAGGTAAAATGGGAAGGAAAGGTGGGCTATGGATGTAATTAAGATGGTGACGTTGATTTTAATTCTGATAATACTCCCACATGCAATCCCCTGGCCTCCCTCTAGGTCTGTGATGGCAAACCTTGGCACTCCAGGTGTTTTTGGACTTCAATTCCCAGAAGCCCTGATCAGCAGGATTGCTGACTTGGGCTTCTGGGAACTGAAGTCCAAGAACATCTGGTGCGCCAAGGTTTACCATCACCGCTCTAGGTGGTTAGGAGAGCAATATAAAGCTTTCATTATCTCATGTTCTAGAACCTTCTCACATCAATATGGAATGGCTGTTCCTTCAACAGAAGATCTAAAAAGTGGACTCTACAACTCCGTCGAGGTCTTTCCCCAATCTCAGACAGCTCAAGAATTGTTCAATCAACTTTGCTTCAACTCCCACGCTATTGTTAAGTGCCAGGTCCATTTCTTGTAACTAGATTGCCTGGTGGCCAACCTTGGTGTTCTTGGACTTCAATTCCCAGAAGCCCAAGTCAGCACTCCTGCTGATTGAGGCTTCTGGGAATTGAAGTCCAGGAACATCTGGGGCACCAAGGGTTTATGGGCCATTCCTGATCTAGAGACAGAAGTCTAGAATTGTGGCATCGAGATTTAGACGTTGATCTTTGGGTTGACGTTCAGATGCTTTGGGCTACAGCTTCAGGACTCTGTAACATGGGCCATGATGGCCAGAGGCTTCTGGGAGTTGGCCTCAAAAATATCTGGTGGGACAAAGATTGCTCATCGCATGTGTGCATGGGAAAAAAAAGTCCTCATTATATTCGTTACCCAGAGCTTTAAAACTAGAGAATGATTTAATGCTTGCTGCAAGAATAACAGACTGGGACTTGAAGAATTAACTTGATGGAGGAGATGAAAGCAAACAACTGCATTAGTAACCTCATTTGGCCTGGGAAACCCATACATAATGCAAGGAAGAGTGAAGGAGGGGGAAGAAAAGAGAAACGGTCTCTAATAGCAGCTGAAGGATTTGTACAGAGAGAAATGGAGCCCACAGATGTGCATCCTCATCTCTTGAGGTGATAGCCTTTGAGTTTCCATGGGGGGACTAGAGTGAGGTTTGGCCTCCAAGCTTACCTCCCCTGTGCACTGCCCTATGGATTATTATTCAGGGCCAGCCCTTTCCAGAGGAATACAACGCTTCAGGATTCCTTCTGTGCTTTGGAACAACTTCCCGAGACCTCTTGGTCTTGAAATGACTTTATAAGGTAGAAGAAGCTTATTGAGCACCGAGCCAGCTGTGCTGTGAGCCAAATCCTTCTGGTTGTGAAATGTTTCCCACTGTGCTAACAATATGAGTCTACCCAGTGAGAGGAGGCCCCGATCCTTACCTGAACTTTGAGGAGTGACAAATGCTGGAGAATGGGAGATGCCAGATTGACAAGAGGTAGGCAGCGGTGGGGTGGGCTTCTCTGAGGCCATGGTAGGGTTGGCTTAGAGACCTACCACCTCTTGTCAAACCCCTTGCTTTGCTTCAACTCAGAGATATTAAGGCAGCTTTGTGGCACCCCCTATAACAGTGAAGGCGAATCTTGGCACTCCAGGTGTTCTTGGACTTCAATTCCCAGAAGCTCACGTCTCTGTGAATACACATGAATGGGTTTACTGCACAGAGACTTGGGCTTCTGGGAACTGAAGTTCAAGAACAGCTGGATTACCAAGGTTTGCCATCACAGAATACACTAGGGATAAGGGATTAGAAAAGTTCCTTCTTTTTTTGTAGGGAGGGATTCTGGGAGCTATACTGGTTGGACAATTCTGGAAACTTTAATCAAAAAAAATGCAAAGTGTCCAAGCTCTTCTTAAGGCTCCTTGTTGATATTCCCATCAAAGTCAAACGTTATTAGTAACAAATGCTAATCGTTGCTCTAAAACCAAACTTAGTCAAAAAAAGACGATGTCCATTTTGGATAAATGATATAAGAGGCAACATCCTCCTCATTTACACAATGGTGTAAGGCCATGGTGGCTTAGTAGTTAAAATGTTGAGCTTGACAACCAGAAGGTCAGCAGGGTAGCAGTTCAAGACACGAGTACTGCAGAATTTGAGTGAGCTTCCATCTCTGCCCAAGCTCCTGCAAACCTAGCAGTTTGAAAGCAAGAAATTGCAAATAGATAAACAGATATCACTTTGGCAGGAAAGGTGCACTCTGGCATTTAGCCATCCCTGACACATGACCATGAAAACATATGGAGATGGATTTGGGGCTGCAAATGTTGATGAGCGCCAGACCCTAGAGTTAGACATGACTAGCTTTCGAGCAAGGGAACCCTTTGCCTTTACTATAAAGGCAATACTACAAGCCATGGGCAGTATTTTTTTGGCTACCATTTTGCACACCTGCTCTTTCCAGCTGTTGTGCAATAGCTCACACTTTCGGGAACGTGATGGTGCGCCTGTTCTTGGGTATGTGGTTGACTGCAATAGGATTTGGGCTATTAGGCATGTTGCTGAGAATGTGAATAAAATCGAATTAATGTCTAACCAATCATTTTGCCTGTCTGTTCTGAAGTCCCCGTGGATGGAGGTTTCTTCGCTACAAAACACATCTTTTTTGTGCAGATAACAAGAAAGATCTTCTAGTGTCTCCTATAAAGAGCAAGTGAACAGAGTGTTCTGTATGGATTTCACAAGCTAGGCATCAAAATGACTCTGAGCAGAAGTGGTTGACCAAGAAAAAGTGCAGGATTTTGCAAGACAAAAGATCATTAGCCCAGCAGAAAGGAGGCAGCAAGTAGACAACTTGATCCCCTGAAGACAAAGAGCTTGCACGGAGGGTGCTGTCCACGTGCAAGACCAAGGAAGGCCAATTTCTCTGTCGCTCTGGAATGAAGCGATCCCAGCTGGCTCAGTTGCCACAAGTTCCTTGCACAGAGGGTGGAAAACTCAAGGAGGACATACTGTAAGTGGGATAAGATAATAAAACCATAAATTCTGGCTTTTAAAATGACATTGGGTGGCTCTGTTCAAAGGAACCTCTGTTGATTTAAGAGATGTCTGGCTGTTCCGAGGGAAAGCATGAGAGACATTTAACATCTGTTTCGCATTCCAGGCTCCAATCCATGGTGCATAAGGTTGATGGCTCCATCGCATGGAACCTTGGGAGTTGTAGTTGGATGAGGTTCTTAGAATTGTCTTCTGTAGATGGTTTAGGGCTGTGGTTCTCCACCTTTTCAAGCCGAGGGATGGGTCACGCTCCCTCAGACAGCTTCAGGGGCCAGACGGCCATTTTGCCCTGCCTGCCACACATGGCACTTCTGGGTGTGGTGGAAGCAGAGGGGGGGGCACATGAAATGGTGTTGTTGGCCACATCTGGCCCCTGGGCCATAGGCTGAGAACCCTTGGTTTAGTGGTTATGACACTGAGCTGGGCAACTGGAAGGTCGACAGGTCAGCAGTGTGAGACCCGAGTGCTGCATGACAGAGTGAGCTCTGCCATCATCTGTCCCAGCTCCTGCCAACCTAGCCATTTGAAAGCAAGAAATTGCAAGTAGATAAATAGGTACCACTTGGGCAGGAATGGAAACAGTGTTCTGTGCACTCTGATGTCTAGTCATGCCTGCCACATGAGCATGAAAATGTCTGTAGACGTAGATAGCACTGGCTCTTTGGTGTAAATGTGGATGAGCACTGACCCCTACAGGTGGATACGACTGACTTTTGAGCAAGGGAGACCTTTAGAAACTAGAACTGTAGTCTCAACCTTTAATCCTTAGGTCTCAGAGTTGCTTAAAACTAGTCATTTTGGCACTGGCTTCTGAGAGTTGGTAGTCGAAACATTTGGCTTCAAGCCATTGTCTTCTCCACTCCATTGAGATCCTTCTCATCTTGCCTTTCAATTAGAACAGTGATGGGCGAACCTTGGCACTCCAGGTGTTCTTGAACTTCAATTCCCAGAAGCCCTGATCAGCAGGAGTGCTTGACATGGGCTTCTGGTAATTGAAGTACAAGAACACCCAGAGTGCCAGGATTCACCATCACTGACCTAGGTCCTTTTGATGGGGGCTGGTGAAGTGTAAACAAGGTCAAAAATTTTTTTGGGGGGTGGACAATATGTCATTAGCACAATCCTAGCATCCAAATGACATATCCATCTTTCAGCTGGATTGAACATTTCCCTGACTCGTGTGTGGAAGGGAAGTTAAACTTTTTCCCCCACCTGTTAGATCATCACTGGAGTGCTGATTCATTAAAAGAAAATGGTTTTCTTTGCCTTTCAGTGTGGTGCTGCCCAAAACCACAGCTGTAGGCAGTTTCTCGATCAGCAGAAAAGCAAAGAAAAGAATTTCTTAAAATTTAATCCAAGCAAATCAGTGCATCAGAAATGATCTAGCACAGGGTTCCTTAAACATGGCTATCCAGGTGTTCTTGGACTTCAATTCCCAGCAGCCCTGATCAGAAAATATGCTGACTTGAGCTTCTGGTAATTGAAGACTAAGAACACCCAGAGAGCCAGGTCTGAGGAACTCTGATCTAGCAGAAGAGCAAGAGCAAGAGCAAGAGCAAGAGCAAGAGCAAGAGCAAGAGCAAGAGCAAGAGCAAGAGCAAGAGCAAGAGCAAGAGCAAGAGCAAGAGCAAGAGCAAGAGCAAGAGCAAGAGCAAGAGCAAGAGCAAGAGCAAGAGCAAGAGCAAGAGCAAGAGCAAGAGCAAGAGCAAGAGCAAGAGCAAGAGCAAGAGCAAGAGCAAGAGCAAGAGCAAGAGCAAGAGCAAGAGCAAGAGCAAGAGCAAGAGCAAGAGCAAGAGCAAGAGCAAGAGCAAGAGCAAGAGCAAGAGCAAGAGCAAGAGCAAGAGCAAGAGCAAGAGCAAGAGCAAGAGCAAGGAGCAAGGAGCAAGGAGCAAGGAGCAAGGAGCAAGAGCTCTTGCCTCATAAGTCACTCCAAGATACTGGAACACTGGAAGCAGCCTTTGACAGCTGCTAGGCTCTAATTTGGTCCGCTCCAAGTGGTCACATCTACTACAGAGGACTAAACTTCAGCCCACCAAAATAATAGTTGCCCCTGATAGCAACAAAGAATAGTGCAGGTTAGGGAACATAGGTCTGCTCCAGAAGTCTACCAAGTGTGGACACCAGAAAAACAACAACAATAAGCCAATCTGCCCCACCAAACAGCAGGACATATAACCATGTGGATGAGCTCTCAGATGCCTTATGTTGTCTTCTCTTTTTGGTGGGGTGTAAGTAGCCACCCCACTTCTTAGCTCTGTGATGGTGAACTTTGGCACTCCAGATGTTCTTGGACTTCAATTCCCAGAAGCCCAAGCACCCTGTGAATGCACACAAATAGGTTTACTGCAATTCATCCGGCCTACGCTGCCCTCGTTGCTCCCAGAAACAGAAGTAAAATGCGCCTATATGGAGGAAGGGTTAACCCGGAAGTGCCTTAACCGTACGGGTGCGTTTCACTTCTGTTTCCAGGAGCGACGAGGGCAGTGTGGGCCAGATGAATCACAGTAAACCCATTTGTGTGGATTCACAGGATGCTTGGGCTTCTGGGAATTGAAGTCCAAGAACATCTGGAGTGCCAAGGTTCACCACCATGGCCCTAGCCTGTTTGGAGCTTGAGTGAACAGCCTCACCAGTTTCATTCCTCCACACACGCCCTGCTGGGATACAAAGCTTGCATTCAGGCTGAGGGAGAGGTCTATGAGGAGACGGGTGTGTATGTGACAACCCGTTAAAAGAAACGCAAGGGCCCCCTCAGCTTCTCCTTTGCCAAAATATTATTCACATCAACTCCCTTCGCAAAAGAGCCCTTTGAAGCTGAACGAACTCCCCTTGTGGCCGGTCCCTCCCCCATTCCCTCCCTCTAAATTTGTTTTCATGGAGCAACAGAGCAAATGAAAGCATGGTTGTGCACACACACACAAACACAAACACACAACCCTTTCCCTAATGGTAGGAAGGCCCCAGTGAAACCTCAAGTCTGTGTTTTGATTAGCCTGCTTAGCATGATGCTAACCCCCCCCTCATTTCTCCGTGGGGCTACAGAGGCTCAGTGGTTAAGAAGCGCACCTTGTTAGCTGGAAGGCTGGCAAGTCAGCAGTTCAAGACCTGGGTACTGCATGATGGATTGAGTGCCTGTCTCTGTCCCAGCTCTTGGGGCCATGAAAGGAGCCTTATATGGACACCCCCTAAGTGGAGTTTCAACCCAGAATAATTTCTGACATGAAATTGTTATTATTATTTCTCCTTGCCCATAAATAAAGCATTTGCATAAAATTAAAAAGTCCTGTATGTCTCAGAGAGGCAATGCCTTGATTTAAACCAGAGTTGGAAAAGTTACCTTTCTGTTTTGGACGATAACTTCCAGAACCCCCAAAGCCAGCATGGTTGGTTATGCCTGTGACCTTTTTAAAGGTGAAAACAGTCCTCTCTCTAAGAAGGAATCATGGTCCTTCTGGAACGTCCTCTGGCCCAACTCTGATGGAAAGGTAAAGAACCATATACAGTAGGGCAAGAGCAGAGGCCAGGAAACTTGGCTCTCCAGATGTTCTTGGACTTCAATTCCCAGAAGACTTGATCAGCAGGGTTGCTGACTTGGGCTTCTGGTCATTGAAGTCCAAGAACATCTGGAGAGGCAAGTTCACTGACCAGTGAGCTAGAAGTTCAGGAGATCATCTTTCACAGCACCTGGCCCACAAAGCCAGGAGGCCACATAAGTCACTGCAATTCTGTTGGTCCTATAGCTATTCTTTCTAAGGTGGTCTCACAAGGTATAAATCAGCATAGCATCTCATTTATCCTTCTTCTGATACCGTATGTTTCCTTTTAATGGTAATGTCCAAGAGCACAGCTCTCCACTTGGGTTTGAACCTATTAGGGCCAAGGGGGTGAGGTAGGAGTCCATCCCACCACCCATTTTCTTTCTAGGGCACACAGTGGATAACAAAAAGGTTCACTCCATCATTCAAGTTGTCTAACCTTCTTCCAGAGGTCTCTAACTGGATGCAAAGAAGGAAGTTGCTTTGTGTGTCTACCACCAGATACGTATATAGCAATGGTTCCCAACCTTGGGCCACCAGATGTTCTTGGACTAGAAGTCCCCGAAGCCTTCATCATTGGCCAAGAGTCTGGGACCTGCAGTCCAAGAACATCTGGGGACCCCAAAGTAGGGAATCAGTGGTATACAGATAGTACAAGAAATGCATCGGTTCTCTTGTTGTGTGACTCCTCAAGTGTCCAGTGCCGGCATCATCGACCTTGCAAGTTCACGCCATGTTGACCCATTACGAAGCAAAGAAAGCTCATTTACAAGATACGGAAGGTGAGCAAAGCTCAAGCTAGAACAGAAAGACTTCAACTCCCTGTGATTAGCCTCCAAACCAAGAACTAGCAAGATTCTCTCAGCACGTAAGGTAGCTCCACTTCTAATGGCATGGTAACCTGTATCATCAAGTGCAATGTTTCTCAAGCTTAGACCTCCAAGTGCTTTTGGGCTTCAATTCCCAGAAGTCCAAGTCAGCACACCTGCTGATCAGGGCTTCTGGGAATTGAAGTTCAAGAACATCTGGGGGCCTAAGGTTGGGAAATCCTGATCTAGCGTAACATTGGATCTGAGAGTGCATAGCAAGGCACTGACTTTGGAGCGAGAGATGGCCAATTCACAGCTTCTTCTGAGAAAGCCAAAAATCAGTCATGCTTTCCAAAGCTGGAGAACTTGTGTAAGAAGAAGGGGAGGGGGAACCCCACACATTAGGTGGGAGGGAAGTATGGAAACAGTCCTCAACAACAAGAGCCCAAAGATGTCCTACCATACTTGGTCAACACAGCATGGTGAGTGACAACTGGAGTCTGGCTTATGATGGAAAGTCGGAAAAGAATGGAATGGAGTAACTCAGAAAAAGTGGTGGCTGGCTGGAATCCTGAACAAAAACTGGTCAACCTGCAACATTTTTTAACAGATCTAGTTTGTAGAGGGCAACGCTGACAGGTTAAAACTATGGATGGAATTAAGTAAAGTCAAGGATAGTGCATTCTCTTGAAATTTGCTACCTGTTCTGCCAAAGCAGTACTGATTTAGCTACTTGCAATTTCTTGCTTTCGAACTGCTAGATTGGCAGGAACTGGGACAGGCGATGGGAGCACACTCCGTCATGCAGCTCTTGGCTCTCTGTTGTCCCAGCACAGAGTTCACCCCGCCCCTCTGCCCAGCAGCCCAATGGGAGCACTTCCTCCCTCCAACACAGAGTTCACCCCGCCCCTCTGCTCAGCAGCCCAATGGGAGTGCTTCGTCCCTCCCCCCAGCACAGAGTTCGCCCCACCCCTCTGCAGCACAGACGGCAGCCTGTTGAGTTTAGGCACTCAGTCTTTAAAAGGTTCACCATCCCTGAGTTAAACCTACAGATGGGATTAAATAAAACCAAGGATGGTGCGTTCCCTTGAGAGTTGACTTGAATGTAGTTCATTGAGCCAACTTGTCATCCAGGAAATGATGAACAATCTGTGGCTCAACTTTCCTGAGCATTACTCACAGAATGTAATGCTGAGCACATAAGACTGGAGTTGCCAAGGAACTGTTGTGGTTACTGTCTCGGTTTCCTTTCCACCAAACAAAGCAGATGGCATTAACATAGCATTCACACACACACATGTGCCTGTGCGGAGCTGGATCCTGAAGGATGAAAGGACTGAACTCTGTCCAAAGGGTAGCATTGATTTACATGCTGGGTTGTCAACTCCCCAAAGTGTGCCGGCATTTGTAGGGCAGGCACGTACCAGTCAAGGCATGTGACACACAGGAAAGCCAAGGTCTAGACTCCCTAAGCAACACGAAGCAGGCTTTCGAGTCAATGACTTGGGGCTGCTAGAACCTGTAATCCACCTGGGTTGGATGCAAACAGCTGTCTTAAAAACAGACAAAATCTCAGGGAGTGATGGGCTAACTTCTTCTAGGGCTGCTACAATACCTTTCACAATGTGCGAACAAAAACCAAGGGCACTTCAGTAATGTGGTTGAAAATATGATCAAGACGCTGAGTTTGACGACTGGAAGGTTGGCAGGTGAGCAATTCGAGACCTGCATGTTGTGTGACAGAATGAGCTCCTGTCTCTGTCCCAGGTCCTGTCAGTTCAAAAGCAAGAAATTGCCACAGGTACGATGTAGGTGGGAAAGGTAACATTATTCCATGTACATCTAATCATGCCTGCCACATGTCCATGGAAATGTCACCATTGCTGCCTAGGGCAAAAGTTGCCCTTGCTCGAAAGCCAGTCGTATCCAACTCTAGGGTTCAGTGTTCATTTCTGTTTACAGCCAAAGAGCCTGCACTGTCTGAGTTTGCAATCGTTTCCATGGATATATGGCAGGCATGCCTTGACACTGGAGTGCACAGAATGCTGTTTACCTTCCCACCAAAGCGGTCCCTATTTATCTACTTGCAATGTCTTGCTTTCAAACTGCTAGGTTGGCAGGAGCTGGGACAGAGACGGGCGCTCATTCCGTCCTGCAGCACTCGGGAATCGAGCTGCTGACCTCCTGCCTCCCAGTCAGCGTCTGAGCTACTTGAGCCACTGAGATCCCCGTAAAACTAGGTTAATAGGAAATCCATTGCTCGGGCATTTTCTCTCAAAGTTTTCCTCTTTGCTTCCTCTGCACGCAGCCTACCCTCTTTAGCCAACGGCATTTCTTACTATGAAGACTGGCAAAGATTTTATGAGCTCAGGAGAGCCGGTCAATGCTGTAGAAAGTTTCATGCTGATGGCATTTCCTTCACTGCTGCTCGGCTTGGCCAGATGTGGAATTATATTCCGGGAAAGACATGGAAAACTGCAAGAGTCATTGGCCGAGCACGACTTTTGATATATAAAATCCGTTTGCAGCTGACTGCGAATCGGGAAAACCAGCCGCCAACCTCACCATCGTGTAGCCATTTTGAACTTGAAGTAAACTGGCAGGGGGGAAAGTCCACCTTAGCCCTTCTCCATGCCTCTGTGCAAGTGTTAAGAGTCACTTTCTCCCTCTCCTCGCTCCACCTTGGCTCTAGCCATTTGTATAGGTCAGTGGTGGTGAACCTATGGCATGTGTGCCAGAGAAGGCACTCACAGCCCTCTCTGTTGGCATGTGTGCTGTTGCCCCAGCACACAGTTTGCCCCACCCCTCTGCCCATCAGCCCAATGGGAGCGCTTCCTCCTTCCCCCCAGCACAGAGTTCACCCTGCCCCTAAGTTTGTACACTCGGGCTCTAAAAAGTTATCCATCACTGGTATAGGTAGATCTCTGTTATCTTGCCATTAGATAAACAGGTTCCGCTTGGGTGGAAGAGGTAACAGCATTCCGTGTGCTCCGGTGTCTAGTCATGCCTGCCACATGGCCATGGAAAGGTCTCCAGGTGCAGACAGCGCTGGGATTTGGGATGTAAAGGGAGCTGAGCACCTACCCCTCAAGAAAGACATGACTGGCTTTCGAGCGACAGAGGTCCTCCACATCATTTTGTCTGCAAGACGCGCTTTGGGTTTAGTGGCGTTGTGTTGACGGCACCTCGAAGCACAAGGCACGATCTTGCATTTAAACTTCTCACCCTAATTGTCAGAACCAAGGGTTCCGGCCTGATCTCCCATTGTCGCTAACGGAGCTTGGAAATGGATATTTTAAAAATTATTCTTATTTTGGACTGCCTCTCCCAGTTTCTCCAGGCAGCCTAGATCGGTTCCAAACATTGCTTGGAAAAACAGCCTTTGCAGCCTCTGAGCGATACGTCGTGGTGAACCGTGCGATATACATCGACTCTGCTGCCAGCTATGTTCCTAAATTTTATATATATATATATATATATATATATATATATATATATATATATATATATATATATATATATATATATATATATATATATATATATATATATATATATATATATATATATATATATATATATATATATATATATAAAAAACAAATGAGGGTAGTTTTTCTCTGGCGGTTTCTTTCTTTCCGGCTAAAATAGACCAAGAAGTACAAGTTTAAGTCATTATATTTATAGCTGACCGTTCCCCTTAGTGAGCTGAATATCACATAGATCTCCCTTGCACGAAAGCCAGTCATGTCCAGTTCCAGGTTTGCTGACGTTTCCATGGCCATGCGGCAGGCATAACTAGATGCTGTTACATTTCCAGCTGAAAGCGGTACCTGTCCATCTACTTGCAATTTCTTGCTTTAAAACCCCTAGGTTGACAGGAGCTGGGACAGAGACAGGTGCTCTAGCCATCATGCAGTACCCAGGTCTTGAACTGCCAACTTGCCAGCCTTCCAGCTTCTTAACCACTGCTTAGCCCCTGTAATAACAACACCCTTATAAGGTAAAGGTTGCCCTTGCTCGAAAGCCAGTCATATCCAACTCTAGGGTTCAGTGCTCATCTCTGTTTATAGCCAACGAGTCAGCGCTGTCTGCATCTGCAGACGTTTCCGTGGACACGTGGCAGGCATGCCTCAACACTGAAGTGCAAGGAATGTTGTTTACCTTCCCACTGAAGTGGTCCCTATTTATCTGCTTGCAATGTCTTGCTTTCAAACTGCTAGGTTGGTAGGAGCTGAGACAGAGACGGGTGTTCACACCATCGTAGGCCAGGGTTTTTCAAGCATGTCTTCTTTGCAGCCACCCGGTGAACACCACAGCTTGAACCTGGACCTTCCAGCCTCTGTGTATTGGGTATCAGCTAAGTTTCTCCCAAGATCCTGCCTTGGAAATGTCTCCCTTTTTTCCCCCAGCCGGCCAGGAGGAGCAGGAAAGGATTTTACTTATGCTTCAGCCAAAACAACCTCTGGAGGCGGCGTCAGGCAAGTGGCCCAACCTAGAAATAAGGATCGAAGGCGCTGGGTAGGGAGAAAGGGAGACGCAAGGGATGGGGGAAAGCCTTGAGTTGAGGGATGGCTCTAAATAGGGTCTTTGTGACATTTCCCAAAGGGTGACTCAGACTCGCTCCTCTTGCCAAAGCGAACTTGGCCTGGAAAGATTCTATCAGCCTTGCAGGATCCGGTTTCCAAATCCATCCCCTTTCTTCCTTTCCTTTCTTTTTTTCCTGTCTTTTTCCATTTCACGGCTTCGATCTCCAGGCTCCACCCGACACTTGCTCCACAGGTTTCTCAATCCGATTGTCCATGTTTCTCTTGGGTACCACTGACCCTCAAGGTGGGCCAGCCAGTTATCTCTCTGTCCAGGTGCTGAGCCACAATGGGCACCAGATGGAGGTGAGTTGAAGAACTACTCTCCCACCCAACTCTTTCTCATTGGACTTGGGCAAAGGCAGATGGTTTCTGGAGTCCATCATCTGGAGGACCCCAGGTTTCTCTCCCCTAATTTTCATACATTAAGAAAAGGAATCTAGCTATAACTTCTTCTTCTTCTTCATCCAAACATTGGCGATCCTCATGGAGATCAGCCATGAAGACTGTCCTAAGAATATAATGCAGTGGGTCTTCCATTTGCCTTCCACATCATAGCATGACCCCCGTACCACTGATCCAGTCCCACAAGTCACTTTCTGGTCCTGAGCCCTTTTGGCACACAAAGTCTTCCTCAGTCCCAGGCCTGGATGGATGAAGCTGCTGCTCACCATCAAGATGGATTCAAGTGGGATTTAACCCACTTGGGGACCCTAACCCTTCCCTATGGAATTCGCCAAGGCTGCTAGTCCTCAGAGGTGTCAGGGTGGTTAACTGCTGCCTGATGCTCAGTGTCAAGTCACTGGTAGTATGGTCTACTCTATTACCATAGCAGGATAATCTGGCCAGATTGGCTGTTATAACTAGGGAGGAGTTTTAATTCCTTGAGAGAGATGTTGACCCCAGATGTCCACCGGAACTGTGGATTAGCATGATGTAAGCTCTTTTGGATGGAAAAGAAAAACAGTCCGTTACCAAGAATAGAAAAGTTCAGAACAGCCCAGGAGGCAAATGTTTTGAAGCTTTTGAGGCTTCTTTTTGGCTGACCCCTCTGGACAATGTCTTCCGTCGGGAGAAGACTGAGAGAGGATCATCTTCAGAGACAGTGTGGGAAAGATGGGATAAAGTAGCTCGATGGGCGGAAGCAGGATAAGGAACTTAAAAGTGTTCAAACCAGTGTTTCTCAGCCTTGGGCCCCCAGGTGTTCTTGAATATCAAGTCCCAGAAGTCCAAGTCATTACACCTGCTGATCAGAGCTTCTGGGAATTGAAGTCCAGGAACATCTGGGTGGTCCAAGGTTGAGAACCTATGCTCTAATCCAGAGCTCCTTAAATGTGGCTCTCCAGATGTTCTTGAACTTCAATTCCTAGAAGCCCAAGTCAGCACACCTGCTGATCAGAGCTTCTGGGAATTGAAGTCCAAGGACATCTGGAGAGCCACGTTTGAGGAACCCTGGTCTAAACCATTGGATGGGGAAATGGGTGTTCCATGTCATGTTGACGGTCTACAAATCACATCATCTCTGAGACCTTTCGGCTATGTGGGATGAGGCTAATGAAAACTGGAGCTCAGTCATGATGGGAGGATCACATAACCCCTACTTTTGGTCTGAACCAGCCAAGAGAGGAAATGCAAAGACCATCAGATATTTGGTGGACTTCATCTTCCACCCTTAGAGCTGTGGTCTAGTACCAACTGAAGAACATCATGTTGCCTGTTTTTGATTGCAAGAAAAACTCAGAATCAGGCAGACTTATATGCATGTAGCATTCTCGTTAATGATGTCTAAAACAGGAGGTGCCTGAAGTCGAATTAGTTGAGAAGTCCATTGAAAGGACTGTTGCCAGATGGAATCTGGACCTCTTGTGGACCATGTCAACCACTAAACATTAGGAAAAGAATATGATGTTGTATTGTGCCTTTTCTTTTAGAGCAGGGGTTCCCAACCTCTTCAAGCCGGTCGGGTCACGCTCTCTCAGTCAACTTTGAGGGCTGGATGGCCATTTTGCCTTGCCTGCATGATGGGGGTGGACATTTTGTTCCATCATCTTCAAAGGGGTGGCCATTTTGTTTCTCGAATGCCCTTGTAGGGGTGGGGGGCCACATTAAATGGTGCTGTGGGCCAGATCCAGCCCATGGGCCTTCGGTTGGGAACCCCTGTTTTATAGGCTCGATAATGTCATAGGTAAAGGTAAAGGTCACCCTTGCTCGAATGCTGGTTGTATCTGACTCTAGGGTTCAGTGCTCATCTCTGTTTTCTGCCAAAGAGCCAGTGCTGTCTGTGTCATGTGGCAGGTATGATAGACACTGGAGTGCACGGAATGCTGTTCACCTTCCCACCAAAGTGGTCCCTATTTATCTACTTTCAATTTCTTGCTTTTGAACTGCTAGGTTGGCAGGAGCTGGGACAAAGACGGGAGCTCATTCCATCCTGCAGTACTTGGGAATTGAACTGCTGACCTGCCGCCTTCTAGTCAGCATCTTAGCCACTTGAGCCATTGCAGTCCATTGTCATAGGCCAAGACATACCAGTGCTGTTTGCTGAGTGCCATTGGCTCTGTGTTGGCAGCCTAACACAACACATACAGCCATCAAACATGAGTAATAGATGCGTAGAATATCAGAGACACGAGACTTTGGATGCTGTTATTAAAATCTCCGAGTGGCATTTGAGAAATCTAGGTTCACATCTTGGACTAAGCCATTGGGTCAGAAATCTGGAGTGATCTTGAGTCCATCATTCTCTCTATGCCTGTCTCCTAGGGTTGTTGTATGAACACAGTGTGGTGGAAGAGAACGA
This sequence comes from Bradypodion pumilum, assembly GCA_035047305.1. NCBI lineage: Eukaryota > Metazoa > Chordata > Lepidosauria > Squamata > Chamaeleonidae > Bradypodion > Bradypodion pumilum. The sequence continues at coordinate 24,932,444 of JAWDJD010000012.1, read as the reverse complement.
TGCCTTGAACTTATGGAGGCCATGTGTGGGGTATCAAAAGAAACCACATTGTGAGCGACAGCAGCTGGAATCTGGGACGTGAACCTATAATTTCTCAAAAGACAGAGACTTGCCCTGCCCGACCCACTCCGTTGGTTCATGTGTGTGTGTATGTATGAGTGTTCAGATGTGGAAGCCGGCATGCATTCAAACCCTTGCTGATTTCGTTTTGGAAAATAGCCACCGGCAATCTGTTTCTCGTTTATATACCATTGTGCCGTTCAGCTCAGAAAGTAGCTGGGGAGGAGTTAAAGGAAAAGGCCAAACAGATCACACTGATGATTTGCACAGGTTCACTGAGAAGCCTCCTGCGCCGTCCCCCAACCCCTGGACCACCCACCAGTATTTGCATCCCTGCTGCTGGCCTTCAGCCACCCTGACTCCTCACCCCCATTCCAACATCTGGATTGCCGCTGGGGGCTACCTTGGCATGACGACAGGGTTGCGAGTGTGTGTGTGTGCTTGTGTCTTTCGTGCCTGGTGCAGGATTGAGGCAGCCAAATTCCAACTGGCATGGATGGAACGGGCGAAGGAGAAGCCGAATGAGTCATGGTTATTAATAGGATGAAACACTTGCAGGTGTGGAAAGCAAGCTTGCTATGAAGCCACCAGACAAGGTCCAAGGGTTCAGCTGCCCTTTGGCTTGTGAACTCGGCACCTACATTTTTACATCATTCAGCATCTACAAGTAGGCATAGACATGATACTCTTGGCAACAGGCAAGTTGGGTGTGTGCTGGACTTTTTTCCACATTTTACGGCCTTCCTAAATATGCACATTTCAGCCTCTCTGAATAGACTTTGGCTGCGATCCTTTCTCAGCACAGCAGTCACAGCCATTGAATTAGTGACGTGAGATATATTTAGGGAGCCCAGGGTGTGTGAAATTAGGCACCCATGTTCCTTCGCAGAAGGGGAAGAAGTCATAATGGATACATTCTAGAAACCACAGTCTTTTCCTGTCCACCTTCGCTTCAGCCAAAATGGTCTCCCCACCCGCCCCCGCACGGGTTCCCAGAGGAAGTGACACTGCAGACCCTGAAACTCTGTGGGACAGGATATATAAAACCAGACGGCCAGTCTTCTGGAGCCAGGAGAAGGATTCTCTGTCTTGGAAAAAACAGGGAAAGAGATGAACGAGAGAATTCCTTTGGGGTCCCTGGGAGGCCGCGAGAAAATCTCCTGTATAGTTTGATATTAGTTTCCCACATTCAGTTCTTTGGTGGGAATAAATTCTGCATTTCCTTTATACACAGTTTCCGGGCAGCCAGCTTCCAAATGCTTATGCACTGGTGCCTCGCCATAACCTCACTTCTCTCTTGAGGTCTCACATTCTGCACTTCTTGAGCTGAGATAAGGCAAGGACAAAATGAGCAGTGCGGTGGTTATGTTGAGCCTGTTGAGGGGTAGAGGGCTGAATGTTCTGAACAGATGTGGACATGGAGTTGGACCTGGAAGATTCCACCAACCAAGTCTAAAGCATCACAGAACCATCAAATCAAAAAGTGATTTTTCAGTAGCTTGGGTGTGCTACTGTTTTGAGCAGCTGCACGTTTCTGGGAATTGTAGTTTCCCAGAATGTTTCCCAGATCTGACCTGACATTAGAGCAAACTCCAAAATCTGGGTAGCCCGGTCCCTAGAGAGTGGACCCAACACACAGACTCTTAAAGTAAAAACCAGATACTCGGCAACTCTCTGCAGCAACACAGTAGGAGTGAATTATTGACAGTTGTTTGAAAACACCCTCTTCTATCCTGTATGCTTCTGTATACCACCAGTGACAAGAGTCCCGCTGAATGAAAACCTTTGATGGATTGGTGTTCAGTGAATCCAATTTCGGAGGGGCTGTAGATCCACCCCAGACGTTACTCTGCACTTAAGGAGAGCTGTCCAAAGTTTTGAACCTGTTTTGGGCATTGGTTTCAGCACCTTGGATAGCAACTGTAAAGTGCAAAGTAAAACCTGGATCAGATTCACAGCCCCTTCTGGAGTCACCAGCTAACATTACTTTGGTGGAAACCTTCTATGACATCCTAGATTGACATCTGACTAGTTGCTAATAAGAAGAAGAAGGAGGAGAAGAAGAATCTTTATAAAAGACCTCCTATACTATTTTTGTGGCCTAATAAAGACTTCTAAAATTACTCTATTCTGATTTTTTTGATTTAACTACATAACTACATTACCTCCTCCCTTTGGAAACCACCCCCCCCTGTCTTAATTGATTCACAATCTGCTAAAAATGTCCAAATTATGGAGATGGTATGGAGTAGTTATGTTTGAATTGTGCTGAGACTCATAGACTGAGCAGCTATTTAAAACCTCAGTCTCCAAAGTGGTCACCAAAATCTCCTAGATTTTGTCTAGCCAATGGCTAGAACTACCGGTGGGAGAAATATATGTGGCTGTTGGCCATATATAAATAGCTTTCACTACAAACAACCACGAAAGTTGAGATCCATATTTGGCAACCACAACCGCATCTTCCTCTGGATATTCCCACTGATTATATCCATTACAAATGCACTAAAATCCCCGAGGATGTGGAGAGATCAACGAGTTTCCTTGCAAATCTAAAATACTGTATCGGCTTTTTCTGAAGGGACCTCCTGTTTGAAGGTTGATTGAGCTAAAGCGTTTTAAGAAAGGAGAGCAGAGACCTTGCAGGCGCCCAATAGCACTTGGCCCTTGGACTAGACATGAGACCAATTTGGCCCATGAACTCCGTGATATGGCCAACAGGATGTGGCTGTTAGCCATCAGTGTCCTAATGGCTAATACAAACCATCTGTCACAACGAAAGGATATTGTTTAGAGGAGCGGTTTTCAGGTTTCCGAATTGTCAGTCCTACCAATCGCTAGACCAAAGGTCCCAAGTCCCACCATGATACAAAAGCCTATTTCACCTGCCAAGAAGGACGTTTACAGTTTTTATATCATGGCTGCGGTGGCTCAGTGGTTAAGAAGCTCGCCTTGTTAGCTGGAAGGCTGGCAAGTCGGCAGTTCAAGACCCAGGTACTGCAAGATGGATTGAGCACCCATCTCTGTCCCAACTCTTGAGGACATGAAAGGAGCCTCATTTGGGCATCCCCTGAGTGGAGTTTCTTCCACAAAAATCCTTTCAACCCAGAATAATTTCTGACACAAAATGATTATTATTTGTTGAAAGCCGGCAGGAAAGAACAAGGATTTAGAGAAACCCAGAATTTCCAAAGTTCCCATTGGCTTGCCAAAGGGTCAAACAGGGATAATCCATGGCAGGTTGGGTGGGTGGTAGACGTCGTGTCAGAATTGCAGGAGGTCATGGGGCAGTAGTCATTGCTGCGACAGTCTACTCTCCGCCCTGAAAAATTCCTTCGTTCCATCAATGACATGTATATCTTCCCTGACTCTGGCTGTAAACCAGAAGTTCCCAACCTTTTTACGCCGTGGGCCGGGTCAGCTAAACGGAGCGAACCACACTCCTCGGAAGCAGAAATGGGTGCATTTATGTTTATAACAGCCATGGGTGCATCTATGGCTGATGTAAACATGTTTCTGACAACTGTGGATTCATTACAGCTGATGTAAATGCGTCCGCTTCCACTTCTGGGTGCGGTGATGGCTGAGGGCCACATGAAATCGTTGCTGTGGGCCAGGTCTGGCCAATGGTCCATAGGTTGGGAAACCCTGCTGTAAACTGAGATGAGCACCACCCCATAGAGTCAGTTATGACTGGCTTTCAGGTGAGAGACTCCTTTACTTTTACATTTAAGCCGAAGTGCACAAAAGGCACCCGACATTCCTGCACCATAAAGCTTTACTTTCAGCCATTGGCTTGAAGCCCCTTCCCAGACTCTTGGACTTCCGAATCCTGCCCGCCACCAAACATTTGCTCATGTGTGGGTGGACGGAGAGAAGCCGCTGGTTAGAAACCAGTTCCCTGAGCCGTGAGCCATGAGTTCGTTTCCCACACCCTACCGATCTCAGTTTCCTCTCACCACACCAATCCATGCACCCAGGCCTCAAGTGGAAATTGCTAACCGACATGTGGATATGATTTTAAAAAACAAACAAACCACCCACCTACAATATATTCAATATATAAATAGGCAACTAAAGTCCTCAAGACCCAGAGGAGAACTCGTGCTTGGATGGAGGATGAGTCATGGGTGAGGAGGGACTTCCAAACGTCCACAGGGCAGATATGTTTTGAATGTCTCCATTCTTCTGGCTCTGGCTGGGCCCCCACGTGTCTGGCTCCCCACCCTCCGTCCTGTGCAAACCTCCTTGCATGGAACTGTTCACTCTTTCTCACAGACGTTCTGCTTTCACCCGTCTGCATGGCTGCCAGTGGGTGCTGAGTATCACGGAGGCTTCCTTGGCAGGGATGGCAACCCTTTCTAAAAACGAATCAATAAACAAACACAGTCTGGGCCCTAAGATGGCAAAGGGATGGAAAATATGAACGCAACTGCTTGCTTTATCCGATAAAATAGAATTTCCGCCCTCGCCCCTAGAATAGCAATGGCAATTACACTTATATACCGCCCCTTGGCACTTAGTAAGGGACTGCGGTGGCTTAGTGGTTAAGACACTGAATGTGACAACTGGAAGGTCAGTAGGCGAGCAGTTCGAGACCTGGGTACTGCATGATGGAGTGAGCCTCCATCTCTATCCCAGCTCCTGCCAACTGAGCAGTTCAAAAGCAAGAAATTGCAAGTAGATAAATAGGGACCATTTTGGTGGGAAGGTAAACAGCATTCCGTGCACTCCGGTGGCTAGACATGCCTGCCACATGTCCACGGAAATGTCTGCAGGCAGCGCTGGCTCTTTGGCTATAAACTATGAGCACTGAACCCTAGAGTTGGATACGACTGGCTTTCGAGCAAGGGACCTTTAGTGCTTGGTGCACTCTTCTGGGCGGTTCACAAGTTAATTCACATTTTGCCCCCAACATGCTGGGTCCTCATTTTACCGACCATGGAAAAATGGAAGGCTGAGTCAACCTTGATCCCCGTCAGGATCGACCTGTTTTGGCTGCAAGGATAGCAGTTTAACCACTGCGCCACAAGGGCTCTAGAAGACAGAGATGGGTGAATGTGACTGAGAGAGAAGGAACAAACAACCAAAGTGTTTCTGCAAGAGAAGACAACGAATGGTTCTGCTCCTTGTTTTCTACTTGGCTGTTCACACAAGCATGTTTGCTTGTTGTTAGGAACATAAAGTCTCATTCCTGTATACATAATTGAATCAACCGTCTTCCAAGATTGTTGCCTGCTGCCAACCCAGAAGAATGATTTGCAGATTTCTCCCCTTCAACGGCATGTCAAGGGGACATATGACCTTGCTGAATTATAATCAACCAGCAGTTCAAGACCCGGGTGCTGAGGGCTAGAGTCGTCTGTCTTTCCCATCTCGCAGTGCCTGTCAATCTAGTACTTCGATAACAAGAAATTGCAAGTAGATAAATAGGTACGGCTTCGGTGAGAATGGTAGCAGCATTGTGTGCACGAGTCATGCCTGCCATATTTCAAAATTCCAGTCCAAACATCTGGTGGACTGTGTACACCTTTAATAATAATGAGAAAGGTAAACTTTGGGTGTGTACGGTTCAGAACCCCTCTTAGAATTAGTGTTTCTCTTCATTATTTTAATCTCTTGCTTCATGTAAGAGACTATAAAGCAGGGGTGCCCAAACTTTTTGCGCCGTGGGCCTGACCACGCCAGCTGGAAGTGAGTGTGTTTACAACAATCGTAAATGCACCTACTTCTGCGTTTACGGCAGGTGTGGGCATGCATACCTGTCAACCTGCGGCTCCGCAAAAACGGGACCTGCACACATCGCTTGTGCGCAGGTCGCTTTCCACGCATGCGTGGAAGGGTTTTATCCCTTCCACGCATGCGCAGAAGCGCTACGCCACTTGCGCAGCCCCTATGCAAGTGGCGTAGCACTTTCCGCGCATGCGTGGAAGGGGTAAAACCCTTCCACGCATGCACGGAAAGTGCTACACCGCTTGCGTAGGGGCATAGTGCTTCCACGCATGTGCGGAAAGCGTTTCCCCCCGCTGTCAAATTACGTGGTTTTGGCAGTGGGGCGGGTTATGACGTCAATAGACGTCAAATTACGGGGTTTTCCCGGCCAAATCGGGGTGGTTGACAGGTATGGTGGGCATGTTTGCGGGCACGTTTTATGGATGACGTAAACGCATCCGCTTCTACTTCCAGGTGTGGCGTGGCCGGTGGTGAGCCACATGGAATGGTGCCATGGGTCGTGGCCGGCCCATGGGCTGTAGTTTGGAGACCCCTGCTATAAACAATGAACAATCTATGGCTCCCAGAATAATCCCATTTCAACCCTGTTTAGGGACATGTGCTTGCTAATCCACTTTCGTTGCTAAAAATAGAAGTGAGATAAACATTTCCCGATAGATTCCCACGATATCTGGTTGCTTTTCTTTGCTTCTTCCGCCTCTCCTGCAACTTCCTTCCCTCACTCCGCATTTCCCATCAGGTGGAAGCATTTAGCAAGATTGACGCCAGACTTAAACGCATGTGGTGTGTCTCACGGGGGCAGGGCAGAGGGGGAGGTTGAGAGAAGGACAGAAATCATAATTCACGGTGATCATTCCAACTAGCACAGGAATCCATCTTGATACGCCGCCAGTTATCTGGCAAGCCCCCCCCCCCCACTCCCCCAGATTCTGCAAGCAGAAGCATTGGCCATTTCCACAAGGCCTGCTAAAAAAGATGGACACAGAGGCAGAAAAGAAAGCCAGAGAGTATCTGTGGAACCACAGGGGCCAAAGCACAACTCACAATGTGGTGGGAAACATTTATGCTCCTTCATGCACGCTTATCCAAAGAGCAGAGAAACGTTCTGGAAAGATGTGGTGTTCTCTTTGGTGTACACCAGGGGTTCCCAAACGTTTTGGGCTGTGGGCCGGTCACATGGTTCTAGGGGCCGGTCACTATGGCCCATGAGCCTGATATGGCCTCTATGTGCATGCATGGGCACATTTTCCTTCCACTTCCTGGAGTGGCGCAGGCAGCATGGGCCAGATGATTTGGCATCATGGGCCAGATCCGACCCATGGGCCATAGTTTGGCCACCCTTGATATAATATATCATCATCCGCAATGCCCTACATTGCTACTCTCTGGATCTGTTCCCTCCAACATCTTGTGTTGCTCTATATTTTGAACAGCATTCAACAATCAGCCTTAGAAGAACATTTTCAGCCAGAGGACAAAGAGAGCTTTGACGTGTGCATAGACTTGGAAGAGACAGCGGGCATTTCTTCATTATAAACATGAGGTCCCAAAAAGCTTGCACAGATATAGGAGCAAAGGTTTGGGTTTATTAATTTTTTTTAAACTTTTGCTAAAATACGTCAAGAGTCTAATTCCATTTTGTATATGGCCCCATGCCAATGTGCCTGAGTGTCAAAGATGCCTGTTAATCTAAACAAGAGTCTTGCTTTCCCACTTCGAATAAGAGAACTCTGTATTCAAATCTAGCCTTCTTCCTTTAAGGGACTTCCCCCTAAAATTTTAGGTAGGACTCCTTAAGAGGCTAATATTAAATTGGTTATTTATTTATTTAACTTGCATAGCCACCCCAATCGACATGCGACTCTGGCTGGCGTACATAAAACCCCCAACGTTTAAGCTATAGAAACCCTACTTGCAATTTCATGCTTTCCAACTGCTAGGTTGGCAGGAGCTGGGACAGAGACGGGCGCTCAAACCATTGTGCAGTACCCGGGTCTCGAACTGCTGATTTGCCAGCCTTCCAGCCAACAAGGTGAGTCACTGCAGCCCCACCCGCAGATGACCTTATGGGTTGTAACCAAAACAGACAGCTTCCCAGTAGCTGCTTCGTCATGATCGCCATTCCCAGTGAGTCAATGGTTTCATGCCAAGTGAGGAATCTGTCTTCTCCTGTGCCACTGGCTACAGTTCACCTCATCCCTTGCCAACTTGTGGTTTAAATAAAGGCCACACCTGAAATACAATTCCTATTGCTAACGGCATATACTGCAGTGGGTGGATGGAGAGAATATTGTCCTTGGTCTAGTTGGAAGTTGCCAGCATCTCCTTCCCCCAAACAACATGAATCACACCGACTCGAGGGCATCGGTATGTGCTCGGTTGGATCTAACAGTCCGGTGATATTGTATATTTTGGAACTAATGAATGCTGCACTATGAAACATCCATGGTTGATGCCACAAGGAAAGCTGGAGGAATAGCTAACGGTTCCGTCTAGTTTACTCTTTCATTCTAGTCTAGCTTGTGCAAGAAAACTGTTGCCATTTGATGGAAAGACACAATTAGGGTTGCCATACGTCTCGGAAAACCGGGATTGTCCCGGAAAACCAGGATTGTCCCGGATTCAAGGTCAGAAAAATTGTCCTGGCCAGTTCAATGAAAATCATGTTAAAGTCCCGGATTTTTAAAACTTACTGATTGTGTATTATAACAAACCATTGAAATAAATTTGAACTCTCGCCATCAAACGAGCGATTTCCTGCCACATTGGAGCTGGAGTATACTTGGAGACAAATCTTAACATCCTTGCCTCACACCACTGCCCAATAAGTGTGGCCAGTGTGCTTCCTGGAACTGAGGATGTTAAGAGTTGACTGCAACATGACTTCTCAGAGGTACAACAGGTCATCTTACAGTAAGAATTAACTGTTGTAAATAAATTCATTTATGTATTGATATATTTAATGTGAAAGTGATTTATAGCTGTCATTATATTATGTTTGTTTTTAAAAAGGCTATTTTGTAGATAGCCCACCCATTTTTGCCAAGTATACTTCTGTCCCGGTTTTGTGGGAGAGAATTATGGCAACTCTAGACACAGAGAAATGAACACTCAGAAGTTTGTGGGATGATGGGGGTAGCCCACGAAGTTGTCATACTGTAATGGCTAAGAAGTTAAGCGATGGATCACATACTTTTCAGATTGAACCCCACCTGTTCCACGAACCTTCTAGATAGCCTAGCTACGTGTTGGCCAACCTTGGCACTCCAGGTGTTCTTGAATTTATATTCCCAGAAGCCCTGATCAGCAGGAGTGCCGACTCGGGCTTCTGGGAATTGAAGTCCAAGAGCACCTGGAGTGCCAAGGTTGGCCATCCTTGGCCTAGCTATTCTCTTAGCTGAAGACAGCAAGCAAACAGGAAGACCAAATACAAGATGGTTTGATTTCCTAAAGGAAGCCACAGACTCGAGTCTGCAAGAGCTTAGCAGAGGTGTTGAGGACAGGACATTTTGGAGAGCTCTCTTTTAGAGCTTCACCACAGATCAGAGACAACTTTACGGGATGTAACAACAAGTACAAACATAGTATGTAGATGTCTAATATGTAAGACAGGACAGCAGTGGCTCAAGTGGTTAAGTTGCTGAACTGCCGACTAGAAAGTTGGAGTTCAATTCCTGGGTACTGCATGATGGAGTGAGTGCCCATCTCTGTCCCAGCTCCTGCCAACCTTGCAGTTTGAAAGAAAGAAATTGCAATTAGATAAATAGGGACCACTTCGGTGGGAAGATAAACAGCATTCTATGCACTCAGGTGTTTAGTCATCCCTGCCACATGGCCAAGGAAACATTTGCAGATGCAGACAGTGCTGGCTCTTTGGCTATAAACAGAGATGAGCACTGAACCCTAGAGTCGGATACGACTGGCTTTCGAGCAAAGGCGACCTTTACCTTTAATATGTTAAGACAAAGGGTTACCACCCTATGCTTTACCAGGATCTTATTTATAAGGATTTTTAAAGTAGATTTTTATATGGTTCCACCCTATGGCTAATACCAGAGATATGAGTCCCAAATTTGTATGTGGAGCAGGAAAGGATTTGCAAGGCTAGCTGAGTAATGAACTAGTCACAAAACATGAAGAGGGAAGCATGAATTACAGGTAAATATTAATGCTCTGAAATGCTACCCCATTAATCCACATTAGGTATTATAATTAAATCTAGCTATTATCATTTAGACATTAAACAGTAAATATTACTAACACAAATAACCTAATAATTCCCCAATAGTGAATATGTTTTTTTTTAAAAAAGCTTTTGATTAAGGACTTATTCATTCTGCAAATATAATGAATCTATTAGCCTTACATTATCTTTCAAAATAAAATAAATTGCTGTTAATCGGGATCATTAAACCATTCAGCAAACAAACGTATTTGAATACATTTCAATTAAACTTATCTCTATTCTTCTAAGTACTGGAATATATTTCATCCAATATTCCCATCAAATGAAGAATTAGGCAGGAACAAAAACTTTCGGGCTGTCAAGCTGGACCAAGGCAATTATACATCAACACGCCGCGCGGATACACAGAGTTTAAAACCTTTATTTACTACACAACGCTGCACACAAAATCGGCTTATTTTTGCTAAAACCTCACTATAATTAACAAACACATGGGTCGTATGCTAACTATTAATTCTTAATCCATTCTTAATAGCTGTCAAATCGCTTTCCCCAAGACACATGGCACTATAAACAGGGGCGACGAAACCCTCCTACTGGTAGGCAATTTGTTCCCAAAAAAATTTGGCACAAAAAGCAGCAGAAAAATGAACTGAAATCCCATCGTCTCTTTCTAAAATTAAGCATTTCTAAACGACACCTCATTTTCATGGATATCAAGTGGTCAACAGTGGTCAATTTACCTACAGGCAGTAAATCAGACAAACAATTATAATCAAGATTATGATATAAGTTACATAATAAAACAGTTCACCCTTGTCATTGGAACATGGCGGAAATGAGAGAAGATATAGACCCTTCTAATCTCAAAACACAGATTTTATGACATTATGTCATTATATGGTACATCATATGGCAGTGATGGTGAACCTTGGCATTACAGGTATTCTTGGACTTCAGTTCCCAGAAGCCCAAGTCTTTGTGAATCCACACGAATGGGTTTACTGTGCAGTAAACCCATTCGTGTAGATTCACAAAGACTTGGGCTTCTGGGAATTGAAGTCCAAGAACACCTGGAGTGCCAAGGTTCACCATCACAGTCATATGGTACCAGCATAAGGATTTTATTGGGCTCAGGATAGGTCTTGATGTAGGCTCAGACAAAGTATAGAACTCCTCGCAGTGTGGGAAACAATTTTCTTTTCAGCGAATCCAACCCAAGGGATCTCTCCCCATTAGAAAATCAGATGAATTTTCACACCTTGTCCATCAATATTTAAAAACAATTTTTTTGAATGAGTTATTTGGGATTTTCTCCCTCTATGCATTCCTATACATTGTGGGTTAGCAGTAGGGTTAGAGTCAAGATTAGGGGGGAAACCCAAAGTGTATAGCTAGTATCCTTTTCAATAGGATACTGGAACGACAACTGCACAAAGGGGATGATTTGGAAGCCTGATACGATGCCTACCATGTGTCTAGTTGCAGATGACCAGCATTTCATCAGGGTTTCACGAACTTCTACAGTTGATGCTTTGCACATACAAGAATACTGAACATGATCCTGGACTAAGTCTTGTCTTTATGGAGTGTACATTTCAGCGCCCCTTCCCTTCCCGTGGTAGAGAAAACACAGTAATAATGAAGACCAGTGTGTTCGCTGTTGCTTCTGGGCATCATGGATCCTTGAAGAACAAGATGGCACCTAGCCAGGACACCAAAGTTCTCCGGCGGTTGAAAGCTAAAGGATAGGTTTATTTTTGTTCTCATATTTCTTTCCATCTGCATGTGATCATGGGTTAGACTAAAAACATGGCTTGCAACTCTTCTACATGACAACCAAACTGGAAGCCTACATGGTGGAGAACGGCTTGTCCCAAATGTGTCCTCTTGGCTTGAAACCCAAATATTGATAGGAACAACCCAAAAGGAAACAGAAAGGTGAGAGTTCTTCAACTAAGACTCTAGTTTAAGGGAGGGGACCACCACAAATGTGTGAAAGAGCTTCAGGCCACATGCCAGCCTGAAGAAAAGTCTTGGGCGGGTGGGGCCATGTCTTCTTTGATTTATGAACGAGTTGGCAGAGAGAGGGTGAAAGAGAAGAAGACATGGAACAGTGAAATAAACACAGAAGGATTGGCAGACACCAACCATACCAAGTTTTGCAACCACCCTGTAGGACAACACGGGCATCCCTCTATGGAAAGTGGCTGGCCAACTCCCAGGTGCCTCATGCCTTCTGCATGGACAAACAGGCCTGTTTATTCGGTCCCTGCCCCATCAAACCCTGCTAGGTGGTGCCACCTGACCTCATGCAGAATAACAACATATTCTTAGCAGGTGCAGGGTTTAGGATGAACAGGACACTTCAGTAATGCCCCTTGTTTCCAGTGCCCAGACGGTCCGTGCCGACGCGCATGGAGCCAACACCCAAACTAAAAACATCTCAGACAACAAGAGGGAGTTGACATGGCTGTGTAGAAATGTAACAAGTGAAGGGTGGATATGGATCTATCCCACAAATGCATCTTATGAGTGCTAATAAGCCCTGTCACCACCCCCTCAAAAGAGCTTGGAGCAGGTGCCCGAGAATTTGATTAGATCGGCTTTCCCTGGCCAGATTTTCGAGGTCCGATTCCCATCATTCCTAACAGTAAGGCTGGGATTAATGAAACTCTGGTCTCAAACACCTTGAGGGGACCGCTTTCAGAGTTGGCTGGTTCAATGTTTCGGTGTTTTATCTCTGAAGTGCCATGCTAGCCTGGAACCTACTGTCTTGCACGTAATGCAGCACCTGTCGTAAGCTGGCTCAATTGGCAAGCATGAAGACCTCCTAGACAAATCAAATGCTTAACCATCTCTGGAAAAATTCCCCGCGCCGAGCATTTATAAGGCCGTCCTCAATTGTTTGATATAAAACTCTCACCACTTGAAGCTTTCAAGAATTCAGCTCTTAGTTCAAACCCTTCTGTGAATTTCATGCCCACTCAATCATGGGGTCCCAACTGGCTACTTGGGGGTTGACAGCAGGACCGTGACCATGAAACCCCTAATGGTAGAATTCACTATTGGGTTTTCTCAGTCCCTTTCCCCCAACAACCTCTCCCTTTGGCCACACTGTTTCTGTGATTTTCCTTAATCTCCTTTCCTCGTGCTCTATAGCCGTTAGCTTCTCCAATCTGCCAAGTACTGTGAAAAATCTTCTCTCTGCCAAGCCATGTCTTAAGTCAAATTTCAGCCGCTTCCCCTCCTCCGTGTCCAAGTCATCAACTCTTTTTCAAGTTCATTTCGCCCCCTAGCCCTTTCCTTAATCTTTCTCAACTTCTATTTCAACCTCTTTGCCTCTCAATCCTTCAATTCTATCTTGAATTCTTCTTCCCACACCTTGGCCAGCACCCAAAAGTTACAAATCTTTGGGTTCTGTACAAGAGACACAGCTCAGCCGAAATGACAACTTCTATCGCACACAAATTGGACAGTAAGCTCTTCATTTCCTCAACAGCTAAGTTTCTTTCACCAATGTACTATCCCAATCTATCAGCATCGGATGACTCACTCTCACACGTGCAATGAAATAAGCAAGCATGCATCTATGCATTTTATTTTTGGGCTACAGGTTGTAAAAATGCAAGAAACATAGGCAGTTTTACTTGACTCTCCTGCATAAGAGACCCACGGATTGCTATGGAAGAGATACACCTTTTTGCAATGAAAGGTCAGAAAGAATTAGCTGCTGTTCAGTAGACAGAATGAGAAAAGTATTGCCCTATGGCTGCCGAAAATATCTGCCACACCCCTTATGCTCCCCTCAAAGCAACTGGGGCCACGTGCATAAATCTTGGCTTCTGAATGATGTTGGAAGAGGTGTCTAGAGCCCAGGAAAGCTTCTGCCAAAGAAAACATGGTCATCTTTAGAATGTCACAAGATTTTTGTTGTTGTTACATGGGTTCGAGACCAGAAACAGGGCCAGGAATTTTGGCATCCAGGGGAGATGGTATTGCTGCCTGGCCGACCCATGCTAGGCACAGATGTGACCCTCCAGTAAGAGAAAGAATGCATAGAAAGTGGTGAGTCCCTTCCAACTGGAGACAGACAAAGTCTTTGCTTTTAGGATAAGCAAAGAGGCCAAGAAGGCATTGGCATTTATTTTTTGTAATACTCAGCAGTAGATTCGCCTCTAAAGTTCAACACTAGTCTAGAGTCTGGCAGCCTAGGACAGATTTCCAATTGCCCCATCTTAGTTATAGCTGTTCTTTTCTGTATAGATGGTGACATTGTCAAGTAGCTGGCATTACATCTACATAAGATTGTATGTATGGTAGTACAATTCTATCTCATGTAGAAGATTCTTAAAAAGACTGGTCAGATGGGGCTGTGAAACTCAACGCGTCAGCTCATACACTGGTGAGAAGAAGCCTGAAGGCAACACAACCTACTCAAAACACAAATGGCATTCTCCATTTGTTATCCACAACACCCAAGGATATTTCCAACAGCTCCTACTTTATCAAAGGTGAGATCCCAAGCCAAAACCTTGGGCGGGAAGGATGTTCAGGAGTTTTGTATGCCAACTGTGCCCTCTGTAGGAAGATCTCAAGAAGATCCTGATGTTCCAACCCAACCCTACATCTTGGAGGCAGGTCTTGGTTTCAAGAATGCCTCTTCCATTCCTCTCATATTCAGCTAACAGATGGCTGATCCAACTCAGGTATGTCCAGCCACACCCTAGTAAGTACCACCAAAGAAGTTGATTCCATAGCTTTTCATGCAACCAATGTATTTCTGCCCAGATCTTTGTTCCTATGGCTTCTGCTCTGAGGCCCAATAAAGTCAATAAGTCAGACAACTAGGTGTTGCTATGGACACTGTCTTCAGCCAATAACCATCTCCTCACCTACATAAAAGAACCACACTTTCAGATATAGGAACAACTCCTGAAAATTCCAGCTAAATACATAGAATCACAGACGTTTTCCCAGACCCAAACATTAAAATGCCAGAAACTATGACGGTGGCAGGTGAGCTGTAACAACGTCAACCCCATCTGCTCTGTTTCCCTAACACCATCTTAACTTCTGATGTTCTCACTCCTCCTGGCCTTCAGAACGGTGGTCGTTCTCAAAAGAATGCAGCCATCTGTCTCTTTCAGAGACCCCGGTCCTATCATCTAATACACTTCCTTTATTTCTGTGCATGTCTGCACCACGAGGGCATGGAGGGAAGACACTTCAGTAGGAGCAAACTTTGCGGCAGATCTTACCTCCCGATTCTGGGTTCGCATGAAGTGGTGTCATCCACAACATGAGCTGGAACAGAGGCAGAAGTGCTGATGCTACCGATGGAAGGCTGGACTCCATGATCTTGCTTCGAATGGGCCGGTTGTTCTTTCAGTCCATTCCCCGGGGCACCAAGAAGAATAAGCAAGCAAAGGAGGCAGCAACTCCAGACAAGCGTCTGTTTCCAATTGAGGTTCAGCTACTATATTTAATAAACTTGCTTCCGAGGGAGGGACATTCTGAATTTCCCCACCAGTCACAAAATCAGGCTGGGTTAAAGCAGACACCTCTCAGATTTCAAGGGCAGTTCCCCTTCTTAAAGGGCTAGGACATCTCTCCCCCCAACCCCATTTCTGAGAGGGCTTTGAATATCTCCTTGTTCTTAACCGACTCTGTCATAAAAATTTGGGTGTTGGCCAGGACTTGAACCGAGAGGGATTTCTGCAGATTTTGAAGTGCCTGCATGAAGACTTGGAGCTATGGAAAGGCAGTGTCTGGGTCAGAAGCTGGAGAAGTTACTTTGGTGGGCAAGAACTCCCAGAATCTTCCAGCCAGCAACAGTCTGGGGGGGGGGGAGGCTGAGAGATTTTGTCCAAAGAAAGTAACTTGTTCTTGTTTGTCTATGCTGAGAGATCCTTGGGAATCCTTGAATGTTTCCCCTTAGAACAGTGATGGCCAACTTTAGCACTCCAGATGTTCTTGAACTTCAATTCCCAGAAGCCATGATCAGTAAGAGTGCTGACTTGGGCTTCTGGGATTTGAAGTCCAAGAACATCTGGAGTGCCAAAGTTGGCCATCACTGCCTTATAATGATAAATCTCTTATTAACTGCATCAACCAACATCTGGTTCAGAACACATCTGACCTCACTAGCTTTCAGAGGCAGGATGGACCTGTATGGAGGACCAAGAAAGGAATACCAGACATCTTCAGGTAGGAGAGAGAAACTCCACCTCACAGCCTGGAAAGGTGTTTTCAATGTTAGTTGTAAAAACTGGACTAAACAGACAAACGGTTTAACCATGTAGAAGACTGCTTCCTGTGATCCTGGTTCATGAAGATTACCCAAACAATTTTCTAACCCAGGGTTCCTCAAACTTTGCTCTCCAGATGTTCTTGGACTTCAATTCCCAGAAGCCCTGATCAGCAGTTGTGCTGACTTGGGCTTCTGGTAATTGAAGTCCAAGAAGACACAGTCAAGTTTGAGGAACCCTGTTCTAACTCATGCTTCTTCATCAACTATTATGAGGAATATAGATTTTTGTTTTTATGGAGGAATATTGAAGAAATATGAGAGCCCTTACCACTGAAATAATACCAGAAACTACAAAGGTCCCAGGAGAGCTGTAACAATGTCAACACCATTGACTATTGATCATTAAATCAATGAGCTATTGATCACTAAATTGGATGTAGACTGGACAATTCTTCAATCGGAGGGTTTCTCTAAAATAGGAACAGCCTGCAACCATTCAAATGGAGGACTTTTCTCTGTAAAGTAGGACATGCGGTTTCTTCTTTTTCAAGTGCTGTATCTGTTGTAGTTATTGGCTATCATCGTGGTGACAGTCTCTCTGTTCTTAACTCCTTGGAACAGTTCTTCTGAGGACCTTCCACACCAGTCTCTCAGCTTCTTCAACCATGACATCCATCTACATTCAGGGCTTCTCTTCCCAGGGATCTTTCCTTGCAGAGAGAGTTGGAATATATTCTATCTTTCACGTTGTTCTTCATGATATGGCCAATGTATTGGAGCTTTCTTTGCCTAATGTTCTTCAGCAGTTCTTGTTCTTTATCCATCCGGTGCAACACGTCTACATTACCCACATGGTCAACCCATGATACCCTTGTCAGCCGTCTGTAGATCCACATTTCAAAAGCTTCAATCCTCTTTTTTAGATGCTTTCGTCAGTGTCCAAGGTTCCACTCCATACCGCAACACTGGGACTATGTAACATCTCACCGGCAGTCTTGGCATACTTCTCTCTGTTGTCCATGAGACAACAGTGGAATCCACAAAGTTGGGCGGGGCGAGATGTTCACATTAGGAGGCCATTTTGGCCATGGTCATAGATGAGATTGAACAAGGGGCTGTCCCTGGAATATTGTGCACCTTCAGCTTTCAGGGACTGGGCTGCCTCAAAGAAAGACTCTGCTATGCCTGGTTCTTTGGCGCCATGCCTTCATGTGTATACCATACATATGCATTGTAAAGCAGTTGCTTTTGCAGCTGGCTCGCCCCTATAACTCACACTCTAACAAGCTTCCTGCCTTAACCTCAGCTTTCCACAGGCTTTGCTTTCATATCAAATGCATAATTGCCCCGATTATTCAGTAGACCCCTTTGATCAGGCATTTTCTCTTGTTTGCTTTCCTCCTTGTTGGATAGAATTCTGCCCTCCTTGTGATTTCTTTAACCCCTTCTTTCTCTTTTCAAACTAGAGCAGGGGGTCGGGTCACGCTCCTTCAAACAGCTTCATGGGGGCTGGATGGCCATTTTGCCCTCCCTCCACCACATGGCACTTCCTGGTGTGGTGGAGGCAGTGGGGGCCCCACATGAACTGGTGTCATTGGCTCCATGCGGCCCACGGACTGCAGGTTGAGAATCCCCAAACTAGAGGCTGAAACCACACCCTCCATGGATCAGCAGCAACAGCAAAATTCAATTAATGTGTGGTTTATTCCTTGCTTCCAGACCTTTAATGAAGGCGTTAAATAAATCTAGGGTGCGCCTGGCTTTCTAAGACTCTTAGGAATAGGCCCTAATGGTTTTTAGTAAATTCATTGCCTAATTCTATTAGGCGGTGTGGGATAAGATATTATACTGAGTCAAAAACTTCACCCAAAAAAATGTCTTTCTGGCTTTTCATAGCCCAACCATGCAGGTCCTGTAATATCTTTTTGGTATTCCTTCCCCGTCAGTCTTGTTAAGAAGGTAACAATTATTTGACTTTTATTACAATCTGTACAGATCCAGTCTTTGTTGCCAGCTGTGTTGATCTGTCTCCTCATCTGGCCTGATAGCTCGTGACGGAAAGAAGGTCTCTTATCTACATCATGCAGGGGAGATAAGGAAAATCAACGGCATGCTGACATGCCATCTGATGAGTTGTTGGGTTATCTTGTCCCAGAATCCTCCTCCCCAGCTTGTGTCTTTCTTTCTTTATTCGTGATCAATTTAAAATTATGAACAGATAGGAAATGTGGATAAAGTTCAAAACAAATTAAAATGTTCAAACAAGGAGATACTTTTGACCAGAAGCCTGGACTGTTTCAGTAGCATGATCTCAACATCAGTAGCAATTGCACTTCTATACCACCCCATAGGTACTGCAGTGGCTCAAGTGGATAAGATGCTGACTGGAAGGCGGGAGGTCATTAGTTCGATGCCTGAGTACTGCAGGATGGAATGAGCTCCCGTCCTCTGTCCCAGCTCCTGCCAACCTAGCAGTTCGAAAGCAAGAAATTGCAAGTGGATAAATAGGCACCACTTCGGTGGGAAGGTAAACAGCGTCCATGCGCTCCGGTGTCGAGTCATGCCTGCCACATGACCATAGAAATGTCTGCAGAAGCAGACAGCGCTGGCTCTTCGGCTATGAAACAGATGAGCACTGAACCCCAGAGTCGGATACGACTAGCTTTCGAGGAAGGGAAACCTTTACCTTACCTTTACCGCCCCATAGTGTTTAGTGCACTGTCTGGGTGGTTCACAAGTTAATTAGCTTTTAACATTCAGATTTCTTTAAAAAATAGGTCAAGATCTCATTTGCTCAAAAGCCAACCATATCTGATTCTAGGGAGTGGTGCTCATCTCTGTTTACAGCCAAAGAGCAAGCATTTTCTGCATTTGCAAATCTTTGCAAGGTCATGTGACAGGCATGACTACAGTAGATTCCGGAGTGCATGGAACGCTGTCATCGTTTCTGCTGAAGTGGTACCTATTTATCTACTTGCAATTTCTTGCTTTCAAATTGCTAGGTTGACAGGAGCTGGGGGCAGGTGATGGGAGCTCACTCCCATTGTACCGCACTCAGGTCCCGAACTGCTGATCTGCCAACTTTCTAGCTGTCAAGCTCAGCATCTTAACCACTAAGGCACTGTTGCCCCTTTTTCTTAAAAGCAGAACTAGTTATAAGTTGATTTGAGCAAGTTACTAGTTACTTTTGCAGAATGAGCACCTAAAGATTTAGGTTCCTCGAAACCGCTTTTAGAGTGAAAACTAACCACTTTTGGAGATCATGTTAAAGACTGTAACTCATTAGTGTAGGGATGAAAGAATAAAGAAAAGGAAAGGTCAGTGGCTACATTTAAGAAGCAACCACCACATTCGAGTGGTTGTCCAGGGAAGTTAAAAATACACCCTCATTAGCTTCTGCAATTTCAAGGCCTGGATAGTGTTGCTAATCAGATTATACCAACCCATCAAACAAATGCGCAGAGGAATGGCTGCGAGAGAAATCCCTTCCTTTGTGAACTTTCCAGATCGTAATCTCATGCTCCCTGTCAGTCTCCTGTGTTGATACATGAGGTTTGAACCAATTTTGTTGTCGCTCAGTCACACAGTTGAGTACAAACCTTTGTGACCCTATGGACAATAGCATGCCAGCCTACTTCATCCTCCGCCATCCTGCTAAGATCTATGCCCACCACGCCAATGATGTTGTCTAACCATCTCATCCACTGCCGTCCCCTATGTTTTTGATCTTTCCTAGCATTGGGGCTTTCTCCATTGAATCCTCTCTTCTCATTTGGTGGCCAAAGTATTTGAGCTTCAGCTTCAGTATTCGTCCTTCCAAGGAGCAGTCAGGGTTGATTTCCTTTAGGATGGACTGATTTGATCTCTTTGCAGTCCAGGGGACTCTCAAGAGTCTTCTCCAGCACCACAGTTTGAAGGCGCCGTCTATTCTACTCAGCCACCCTTATGGTCCAGCTCTCACAGCCATACTTTACTAGCCATACATTACACATTGCACAGCCATACGTTGAACAGAAGCTGGCACCAATTCTCCTCTGTCCATGGAGGAGGAACCAAGGGAAGGAGCTTTGAGTTTGAAAAGGCCCAAAAGATAACTTCTCCAGTCAGACAGAATTAAACTGTAAAGATAGCATGTCGCTAGAAGAATAAATGCATTCAGTTTAGGCACATGTCCTTCAAGGGAAGCTGGCTGGGAAACCTTGCTCCCCAAAGTCCTTTCTCAGGACTACGGTGGCTTATTGGTTAAGATGCTGAACTTGATGACTGGAAGGTCGGCATGTCAGCTGTTCGAGACCCGAGTGCTGCACGACGGATTAAACTTCCATCTCTGTCCCAGCTCCTGCAAACCTAGCAGCTCAAAAGCAAGAAATGGCAAGTAAATAAATAGGTACTGCATCGGTGGTTCCATATCTAGTCATGCCTGCCACATGTCCATGGGAAAGTCTGCACATGCAGACAGCGCTGGCTCTTTGGCTATAAACAGAGATGAGCACTGAACCATAGAGTCAGATATGACTGGCTTTCAAGCAACGGCGACCTTTACCCAAAGTCCTTTCTCTCTAAGTTCTGCCACAGAGTTTTTAAGAGTTCTGCCTTCTACAGAGATGGTACCCACCTTAGAGTCTCCAGATGTTGATGGACTATGGTTCCCAATGTCTCCCAGTTCTCACATTTCTATCTTTGTTCCCTGTTGGTTGGGATTCTAGAACAGTGATGGTGAAGATGGTCATGATTAAGAGTTCTGCCTTCTACAGAGGTCATGCCCAGCTTAGAGTCTCCAGATGTTGGTGGACTACAGATCCTAGAACAGTTATGGTGAGCCTTGGCATTCCAGGTGTTCTTGAACTTCAATTCCCAGAAGCCCCGATCAACAGGAGTGCTTACTTTGGCTTCTGGCATGCCAAGGTTCACACCTGGCATGCCAAGGTTCACCATCGCTGTTCCAGGATCTGTAGCCCACCAACATCTGGAGGCTCTAAGCTGGGCATGACCTCTGTAGAAGGCAGAACTCTTAATAACCAGGCTGGGACTTTTCCAAACGATACTGTGCGAAAGAGAAGCAACGGCACCCAATTTCAACACGGCTCATCTCACATTTTTCATGGCAAGAGGGGTCAAAGTCCAACTCCTCCGGTGACACCACAACTCCACCCAACAGGAGCCAGAACAGTGTGGGATCTGTTGCTTTCACTGCTCTCAGCCTCAGACAAACCTTTCCTTCATACCTCTCTATGTACATTGGGTCTGCCTTCCTATCATATTTAGACTAGGCTGACGTCAAGCTGAAACAGTCCAGTGTGTATATACAAGGTACTCAGCCCAGCTCCTGTTTACATAGTCCCTAATGCTCTCCTTTCTTGGGAGAATTAAATATGATAAACAACGGTACTTCCGCGACTTGGGCATAAACTCCCAACGTACTGGATAAAAAGCTTTCCAAGCATAGTTATTATTCATTTCAAGGAGAGAGAGAGAGAGCCAGAGAAGGAGGGGAAGGGCTGTAATTCTTGCCATTACCCATCGGAAAGTGTTTCCATCTTTCTAAGATGCCTTTGGGTGGGACATCCATAAGGAGTACTGTAAGTACAGCAGTTAACAATTCCCAGCTATATCTCCCGAGTCACTGTTTGGTGAGGCTCGGTTGAGTTTTCTCAACCATGGTTAGCTCAGCTTTTATGAGTCAAAGAGGCTAGTAGGACGTCCTAATGTTCTAGCACTCTGTGAATGCCACTGGGAGGAGTTCTGGACATTCAGTATACCTGCCTTTACTATGTGTCCGAACTCTTGCCTTTTCCAGTGTACAGTGGAAAACTCAACATACGAAAAACACAGATCAGGCTGTTTTTCAAAGACAATAAATCCTGTGTTCAATATGTTTATGAATCTGGGTCTGGCCAGCACCTTTGACCCAAATGTCACCATTCCGGGGGGGTTGTTATCGAGGTTTTATTTCACCTAGAGAAAGTTTATTGGCACGGGAATCCATCCTGAGCCGTCCATTTCATCATTATCATCCTCTTTGTGGTTTGGCCTCTGTCTGCATTCCCCTCTTCCGTGTGCAATACAAGCATCGAAATCCACCCCCCTCCAATCGCATGATCTCTGAGCACCTGACGGAGCTCATCTCAAACACAACAGAGTCTCTGTTTTGAGCAAAGGCATCTGGGACAATGTGTGGAAACACTTATTATTTATCACCATCATTTCCCCTAAAAGAGCATTTGAGGAAGAGGAGTTTGGATAGTCGTAGTCAAAAGGGCAAGGGACTGTGGTGGCTTAGTGGTTAAGATGCTGGACTTGATGACTGGAAGGTTGGCAGGTCAGCAGTTCGAGACCCAAGGGCTGCATGACGGAGTGAGCTTCTGTCTCTGTCCCAGCTCATGCCAACCTAGCAGTTTGAAAGCTATTACCACCACCACCACCACGAAGAAGAACTGCTGCTGCTGTTGCTGCTACTACTACTACTACTACTACTACTACTACTACTACTACTACTACCACCACCACCACCACCACCACCACCACCAAGAAGAAGAACTGCTGCTGCTACTACCACTACTACTACTACTACTACTACCACCACCACCACCACCAAGAAGAAGAACTACTACTACTGCTGCTGCTACTGCTGCTGCTACTACTACCACCACCACCACCACCACCGCCGCCGCCATGAAGAAGAACTACTACTACTACCACTACTACTACCACTACTACCACCACCAAAAATAACTACTACTACTACTACTACTACTACTACTACTACTACTACTACTACAAAATTCAAATAAATAAACATCTATATACTGTTGTGGGAAAGAAGAAAGACTGCTTTATTGGCCTTGCTATACCAGGAGATGCACTAATTGATGACAAACAGCTGGAGAAAATCACAAAATATCATGATTTGCAAATTGAAGTGGAGTGTTTACGGAAAAATAAATTCTGTTGTTGTACCCATAGTAACCGGAGCCCTTGGAGCAATACCTAAAGGGCTCCCAGGACAGTTGGAAATTTTGGATTTATTGGACTTGAATATCCTAACTTCACAAAAAAAAAATCACTAGGAGACTTTGACCACAACATCAACAAACAAACAAACAACAGCAACAACCACCAGCAGACTCTTGGTGTCTGAGCAATCTGACTTCTAAATGAAGCCCGTACTTATCTCCCAACGACCAATCAGCCAACAAAGCAAGCTAACTCACAAACTGCACAGCATGTAACGCTTTCTTGTTGAGGCACGTAGACCTCTTCCTAGCAATTGGGTTACTCCCATTTCTACTGAGAGACTCCATACATTAGAGGAGGAGTTCTCAACCTTTTTAAGCCGGGGGCCGGGTCACGCTCCCTCAGACAGCTTCAAGGGCCAGAAAGCCATTTTGCCCTTCCTCCACCACATGGCACTTCTGGGTGTGGTGGAGGTGGGGGGGGGCACATGAAATGGTGCCATGGGCCCCATCCGGCCCATGGGCCGCAGGTTGAGAAACCCTGCATTAGAGGTTGGGAGAGTAATTTTGGGGTAACAATTGTCAGATTACTTTAGCCAGCATGGAGAATTGCGTCTTTTCTATGCTCTGTCTCTCTTTCCTGGTATTCTACAGAGTTGGTACCTGGCCAGGAGAATACATCTTAGCTGGACTAGTAGGATTCTCGGTGGGTGGCCACCCCATGAGAAAGGAGTGCTCAAAAATGAATGGGCCACATTCATTCACGCTGCCTATCCCCTCTCCCCTCCCTCGACCAAGCCCTTGTCTAATCTCCCTTGGAGACACCCAGCCAGCCAGCCAGATCAGAAACCCCATCGACTGCCTCTGCTCCACAGAGAGGGAATTTATTTGTCTGGATTCAAGCGGCCGCTTTATGCTCCTTTCCAGCTGAACATCTGGGCTGTGGGAGATGAATCAACTGTGCAGTAGATCGCCTGCTGCAGAGGAGTTTGCCTTCCTGTTGAATGGAAAGCTATTCATTTGAGGCTTTTTGTAAAAATAATTGTGCTCCTCCCTTTGGGAGGACATCGGCAGACAGCTCGCCAAACCAATGACGGAATCGCAGCTCCACATCATTTGCCACTCGCTCACTTTCGGCCTCCAGATTTCTTGGACTTTATCAATTGTATTCAGCCTTTTTTAAAAAAAATGGATGGAGGGCTTGGGTGTTTTTTCTTGCTTTCTCCACTTCCTGAACCAAGGAGTTTGCTTTACACTCTGTTCAGCCTCTTAGCCTATGTCAGTTGTCTCGGCTTTGGTCCTGAGATCCAGATGTTCAGGTCCATTCTCCAGAACTCAATGTTTTTCCTCTTAGGTGGAACAGCAATCATCTAGTGGGAGATTACACATTCCTGGTCATCTCCAGACAAACAGGAAAAGTGTTTAATTTGCCATCTATGGACACTGGCTCATCAGCCATTAAATAATACTGCTTGTATAAGCTGGACGAGGCTCTGACATATGCTGGCAACGCATGAACACAGAGTGCCACAAAAATAGTAGAAGCCCCTGAGAAAGGCTTAAAAAGTGGCAATTTTTGGTAAGTTGCTCCGCTTTGGCATTCAACATATGTCGATGCCAGGAAAACAAAGTGGACAAACCCAGCACGAAATTGCCCAGTAGAGTGCAATAAGGGTCAGTGTACTGGCTGAGGTGGCTTAATGGTTAGGATCCTCCACCTGTGGACTTTAAGGTTGGCAGGTCAGCAGTTCAAGACCTGAGTCCTGCATGACAGAGTGAACGCCCACCGCCTGTCCCAACTTGTGCCAACCTAGCAGTTCGAAAGCAAGAAATTGCAAGTAGATAAAAAGGGCGGGGAAGGTAACAACATTCTGTGTACTCCGGCATCAAGTCATGCCTTCCAAATGACCACGAAAATGTCACTGGCTCTTTGGCTATAAACATTGATAAGCATCACCTCCCCTAGAGTCAGACACAACTGGAGAGAGGGAGAGCCATATTTGCATCACCTCCCCTGAGTGGAGTTTCTCCAGCAAAAATCATTTCAACCCAGAATAATTTCTGACATGAAATTCTTATTCTTATTCTTATTCTTATTCTTCTTCTTCTTCTTCTTCTTCTTCTTCTTCTTCTTCTTCTTCTTCTTCTTCTTCTTCTTCTTCTTCTTCTTCTTCTTCTTCTTCTTCTTCTTCTTCTTCTTATTATTATTATTATTATTATTATTATTATTATTATTATTATTATTATTATTATTATTATTATTATTATTATTATTATTATTATTATTATTATTATTATTATTATTATTATTATTATTATTATTCCAGAAATCACTCCAGGGTTACACTCCTAAACATCTCCTTCTCCTGCTTTTAACTGGAACCTAAGGGTGGAGTCGAATGAGGATGCCAGTTCTAGCAATGCCTCCGAGCTCTCCCGTTCTCTGGCAGCTGCACAATGCAGGCTATTTTGGGAGCTGGCAAGCGCCACCAACCACCCTCTGCTTTTAGATGACCATAAAAGGGATTTCGGGGTGTGTTTGTGTGTGTCCAAGGACTTATATATTTTTATTCCTACAGCTGCCGTTAATAGAGATGGCCTGAGTTAACAGCCACTTGGGCTGGACAACTAAAATAGCATCGGTGGCTCTGGAACTGAGCCTACACTGGACTTTCCAGAAAACCCCACAGGTTGATGGAAAGGCATCTTCTCTAGGGTGGCTTCTTGGCATCAAGGTTGTTGGCTTCTTCTTGGAATCTCAGATTGGTAATGCTAAATTTTAGAGCTGTCTAGGCTGTCTATTGTTGAAAAAGCAGCAGATGAATAAGATCTGAGGTACATGTCCGCTCAGAAGATGTCAAGGGTCCATCTCTTGTTTAATTCTCTCGGTTTCCGCTGCTACTTCTCTCCTTACCTTAGGTGGAGCGATAACAACAAGAAAGTATATTCTTCTCAATTGGTGTAGGTTTGAGAGCATTCTGGATGGTACTGGTGGACAACCTTTGATAGCTCTAGGTTTGTGAAGGATCATCAGGATGCATTCCTGTGGATTTCAGTTGGCTGATAGCACCATGTTCCAAGCCTTTTCAAGCTGTGGGCCATGTCACACTTTCTCGGCTTCGAGGGCTGGATGGCCACTTTGCCCTGCCTGCATAATGGGGTGGCCATTTTGTCCCAACAGCGTCAAACGGGGTGGCCATTTCATTTCTTGAATGCCTGAGGAGGGGTCCAGAGCCACATGAAATGGTGCCATGTGCCAGATCTGGCCCACAGGCCTTAGGTTGGGAGCCCCTGTTTTAATGGGTTGTCTTTGAAGATTGAAACAAATATCTCTCCATCTTTCCCCCTTCTAGATAGAAATTTCAGGAGACCAAGGGACATTAAAATTGCTTGATAGGGTACGATGGTTTAACCTGACAACAGCATAGAAATCTCAGCCCATAGTAAATGTCAAGATGAACCAAACAGTGTGTTGGGTTGATACACAATGATCTGGCTTTGCTGCTTATCTCTGTTCCCATATGGTGCTTGCATCGATAGCAACCTGGCCCGCTATCTCTGGGGTGCATAACGACTGTGGCTAGGCCATGCGGGAGCAATCACATCACCCGATATCCCATGCAATGTCAGTATTGTTTGTCTTAGCTGTTGCAGTCAGCTGAAGCCACAAATCACAGCGCCATCCATCTGATGCTTTCTACCCCTCCAAGGATATGTTGAGTTTAACTAGATATGGGATTTTGGGAGTCCTCTGCCCTTATTTCTGAGGGTCAAAGCAAATCTGATCCCACCCCCAGAACTTAGAAAGTCACCTTTGTTTTTTAAGTTACAAGCCCCATCATGCCTTGGCCAACATGTGGCCTTGATGACTAAATAATTCTGGGTAGTGTAGCTTAAAAAGGTGACCTTGCGAAGGACTGGCCATCCAGCCTGGGGAATTTGGGGAATTGTAGTCTGAAAAAGTAACTTCTCTCAAGTCTTAGTTAATCAAGACGTATAGTCCCATGTGAAATGAAAGGCACTTTCCCCCTGTGATTACAACAGTTTTCTGCTAGGCATGCAGTTACATCAAAGCATCATGCTTGAGGAATCCTGAGCACCAATGGAATCAAATCTGCAAAACATGGAATAAGGCAACCTTTCGTTGAGACTACCAGCGATCTTTTCTTCAGGAGCTGCATTTCTAATGAAGAGTTCACTGTTGACATCTAGTTTGGGTTCGGGGATGACCATCTACTAGATATCAACCTTGGAAAGCTCATAAGCAGCCCTCTGACCAGTGCTGGCCCAAAGCAAGTTTTAGGATGGAGTGAGATCCAACTATGGTGCCCCTTTGGCCACCCCTAATATATGGGGTTAAATTAAGTTACTTGGCGAAACTTTACACATGCTTTACCACTGCGGCGCCCCCTGGGAGTGTGCGGCTGGAGCGACCGCTCCATTCGCCTTATGGTAGGGCCAGCCCTGCCTCGGACCTCCTTGCAAAAAAGCTTGAAAAGTTATGGGGAAATAAAATGAATAAAGCCAAGTCATCTTTGTATTAGACCGCCAGTTGAAAAGAGGATAAATTTAAAACACCCCCCCCCCCCGTCTTTCTTCCCATCCTTTCCTCCTGTTTTGGATTAAAAACAGACGTGCAATGTGGAAACAGCATTAAATAAAACTGCAAATTGTAAAGCAAGGAAGATGCTAGAGTGTGGGTGTGGGGTGGGGATTTGTTGATGATATATATATATGAAACACCTCACCCCCTGAGAACAAAGGAATCATCGTAAGCAAGAACAATAGAATAAAAAACAATGAAAAGTCAGGGGTAGAAGTGGGTAAACGTGGAAAACAGCTGGTCTTAGATTGCATGTATTTGCAGATTTTGAAACATGTAGTATTTATGAGCACTGGGTCTGCCTTCATGGAATCATAGAATCATAGGATAACTGAGTTGGAAGGGGCCTTTTAGGTCATTGACGCAGGAACCGAATCGATGCAGGAACTGAATCGAAGCAGATCTGACAGATAGTTGTCTAATTCTCTCTTGAATGTTTCCAGTGATGGTGCGCTCACCACCTCTGCAGGCAGTTGATTCCACCGTCGTACTGTTCTAACTGTTATGGGAATTAAAGGCTTGTTGAGCAAGATTTATAAGATTTTAAATCAAGAAGGTAAGGTAAAGCCTTGCTCGAAAGCCAGTCGTATCCGACTCTAGGGTGCAGTGCTCATCTCTGTTTCTAAGCCGAAGAGCCAGTGCTGTCTGCTTCTGCAGATGTTTCCGTAGTCATGTGGCAGGCATGACTAGACACCAGAGGTAGACCACAAGAAGCATTGAGAAAAATTTGGGAGCAAGATTCGAATTACAGAAATTACAAGATTTGAATTACAGAAATTACAAGATTTGAATTACAGAAACGGCTTGGGAAAATAAATGGAAGAAAAGGATTATGAGAACCATGTCTGTTAGAGTAAAGGAACATAGTTATAAATTGTTGTGGAGATGGTATTTGACCCCAGTTAGGTTGCATCAAATGGATAATAGCAAAAGTAAAATGTGTTGGAGATGTAAAAATTCACCAGGTACTTATGAGCATATGTGGTGGTGTAATGTGGCAAAAGATTTTTTGGGAAAAATTGAGGAAGAAACTTCAAGAATTATGGGGATGAAATTTAAGTTGGGGTCGAGTATGGCTTTGCTGACAGACATGGATAATATGAATGTAGATGAGGATAAAAAAAGTTATTTTCTATAATATTGACAACAGGTAGACAATGTATCGCAAGAAATTGGAAAAATGATGTGATTCTAAAAATTGAAGATTGATACAAGGAAATGTGGGAACTTGCTTTGAATGAGAAGTTAACATGGGAGTTGAATTTAAAACAAGGTATAATTAAGGAAAACAGGTTTTAGAAAATTTGGCAACCATATGTGGAAGCTACATTGATTAGAGGTGAAAGCAAAAGGCCAGTGCCAGATCAGTTTTTGGAAACAGAGAAAGATTACTGTGATCTACCACATCCTCCAGAGCATAGTATATATCACTGGGTGTGTATTATGAATTTGATATTTTGATTTTGATTTGTTCTGGTTATGTAGTACTGTGATAGAAATATAATAAATTTTCATTATATTAAATACAGTAAATACAAATGAAGAAGAGGTTCTTCTGCTAACACTACGCATGCACAGATGCGCATACACAGACTTCTGCTTTCCCACCATTCGGCCAGAGCCATGGCGATATGGAAAAAAACAAGATGCATTCCAAACTTGCATTGGCAGAATCTTAGCAACCATGGAGTCGGAGTGCAACGCGAGGAGCAGTTGGTTTTCCAGGAAAAATGAAGGTGGCCGTTGGAAAGGAATCCCCTTGAAGGAATTCCGAGGTAGAACCCAGGAGAATTTGCTTGAAATTGGCACCAAGATTTCAGTTACAAGCTGCTATAACGCCTGCCAATGTGGCAAATCCGACTTCTTGCATCCGTGATAAGAACAATAGGAAGTTTGTTCTACTCATCTCATATTGTTACACTTGGGGTAAGCAAAATAAATTTAGGCCATTTATTTTTATTTATTTATTTATTTATTTTCACGCTTACGCCATGCACCATGGTGGCATAGTGGTCAAGATTCGCTGAGCTTGATGACTTGAGGGTCAGTAGATCAGCAGTTTGAGAACCGAGCACTGAGTAGTGGAGTGAGCTCCCATTATCTGTCCTAGCTCCTGCTGAATGTCAATCGTCAGACTAACCTGACAACCTTGAGGACTAACAGTGAGGATCCTCAAGTGGATTAAACCCCACTTGAATCCATTTATGATGAAGGGCAGCAGCTTCATCAATTCTGGCCAGGAGCTGAGGAGGACTTTGTGTGCCCAGAGGGCTCAGGACCAGAAAGGGACTCACAGAACTGGATCAGTGGTATGGGTGTCACGCTGTGGAAGGCAAATGGAAGATCCCTCTGCATTATATTATTCCCAGGACAATCTTCATGGATGATCACCATGATGAAGGCCAATATTCAAAATTAGATATGGCGCTTGAAAAAGAAGGAGGAGGATGGAGAGGAGGAGGAGGAGGAGGAAGAAGAGCCTCTGCTTAGCCATTAGGCCTTATAGCTGCTAATAATCTCCCTTCTCTTTCTCCATGTAGCCACCAATACTTCTGTCTTTAAATATGACTCATAGGGGGATTATGACTTCTGCCAGCCCTTCAAATGGAGGGCCACCTTCTGTACAGAAGGTCATAGGGACACCTTCTCTCTTAGTTGTTTATTGCATCTAGGCTCTTACATGCTTTTAACTATCCTTTGATTTGTGTTTCTGGCACCAGTGGCACCCATAACAGCAAAGGGGATTGAGCAATGGAACAGCCCAAACCAAAACCGAGAATTCGACTGGTGGATCGTATCCCTCTGACTCCTAAACATTCGACTGGAGTACCAATACGTTATGGTCTGATCAGTGCCAAGTATAAAGGTGAGTTGGATGTTAAGGATGAGATGGGGAAAGGGGGAGCAAGAGTTGGCTGAAGGGTCTCTAACATTTGATGCAAACACATGAGTTATTCAGGGATGAGAAGAAGGAAGGAGATGCTCCGGCGAAAATAGCAGAATCTTGGACCGAGACTCTCCTGTCACAAACATCGAAAAAATGAGACAGAGATGTGATCAAAGGCTGCTAGAAAGTAGAAGGACAAGAAGTGGTTTGTCCAAACTCTTTATGTCTTACATGCAAGGTGTGATGGTAGCTTTCATGTTAGCAAGATAAGTCTTATTTACAAGGGGAGTTTTCAGAAGGATTTGAAGTGGGTAAACTGGAGATTCTTCTCTACTGATGTTGCTCATCCATTAAATCTCTTTTGACTGATGGTGACCTTGTGAATTCATGGTCCTCAAAAGGTCCTGTCATCACCAACTCTGCTCAGCTGTTGAAATCTCATAGCTGAGGAGTCCATGACTGGGTCAACTCCATTTTATCTTAAGTCTTTAACTCCATTTTATCTTAAGTCTTTCTCCCTTTGTACTGCCTTCCATTTTTCCTAGCATCATTGCCTTTTCTAGCAGGTCTTTTAACAGGAATTTTGATTCTCTTGCAGGGCCAGGACCTGGGAAATACCTCAGGCAGTCTTGCACTGGTATCAAGGATCATGACTGTACCAAGTATGTCGAACCAGCCTACACAATGCGTGTGAAAACCAGTGACAAAAGTAAGGTGATGAATGGAACAGACTGCTTTGCATACTTCGAGGGGGTTTTCAGTGTTGGTTGCCATTTGTTAAGCAATGTGGTTGGCCAGTATGTCTGTCTATCTCCATTGATCCATCCATTAATCCATCCATTGATCCAGTGAACCATCCATTAATACATCGGTCCATCAGTCCATCCAACCCACCCACACAACAGTTAGCAGTTCTATGCTTTTCAGACCCATTGCGTTTTCAGAGCTAAAATGGACATGACCTACAAGAGCAAGGAACAACCCCCCACCCCAAATATCAAAGTATATATAAGTATCAAAGAGAAACTTTGGAAATATGTTGATTTGATTGATGAATCAATGCTGCCCTTGTGCTATTTTCCTGATCTAACATGCCCTACAAAACCTCAGCCTTCCTAGCTGAAAAACACAAATTACAATGTGTAATGGTTTAACGGTAATAACTCTCTTTTTTTGTTTTAAAGACACCCTCCATCTCCAGAAGACCTTCTCCTACATTTCTGGTGTGTAAGGACCACACAGATTTGTCTCCCTCTTCAATTGCTAATACATTATGACGAGATGAAATGCACTACAAATATAAATCTATGTCTTTCTCCCAGTCCTATGCTCTAAATTTCATGTGACAAGCCTTAACAGCCAGGCAGAAGGCCACCAACACTATAGCCAGAAGGCCATCCTGTGATTCTAGATGCTTTCTCCAGAAAAACCACTCTGAGACGTTGATATTGTAGGCAGATGATTTTGTACAGGTGAAGACAAGCCCTTAAAACATTTAGTGTTGGAGCCAGAATGTCAAATGGAGTTCAGGAACCAACTAGTAATCATTGATGAAGGTATAATACTGGAGAAAGAAGCTTTATGTGTTTTTCACTGATGGTTTAGTTTTCCAAGCATTTTTCAAATGGTACGCCCAAGAGAAGGATTTTCATGGTAGCTCAACCTTGGTTGGTCACAAATAATAGCGGTTCAGTGTGCTTTGGCCAGGAAAAAACCATTTGATGGAGTTGTCTAACTCAGTAAAAGGAATTTCTTGCCATTGTGCAAGGGCTCTTTATGTGAATGGGTTACTTCTAGCCAGGTCTTGAAGCAGTTACTTTTTCTCCTTGAATCCATAGCCTGCATGGCCAGTAACCACAATGGCTTGAGGTTTCTGAGAGTGGAGTCCAACAAACCAGGTTTTATCAAGCTCTGGACGTAACTACAGTTCAGGCAGATCCTTTGGTGATTGCCATAAGAAAGATAGCCAAGTAGTTGCAATCGATCGATTGATTGATCAGTTGGTTGGTTGATTGGTTGATCGGTTGGTTGGTCGGTCAATTGGTTGGTTGTTTGGTTGGCTGGCTGGATGGATTTTTCCCCTGCCCTATTGGCCAAAGACAACTCAGGATAGTGAGCAAACAAAATTAAAACAGACATAAATAAATAAATCAGAAAGCCACATTAAACCTCATATGGATAATTCTTTATCTCCTGTACAAGTGATTGCAGATGTGGTGAGTCCTGGGCCTTGCTATTTTGTGGATCCTTACCTTTCTCATCTCGGACTATGGAGGCCGGTATCGTTCCGTATGGCGCAGGAGAGAAAACGCATATGTAAGTCCGAAGCTCTGGGTACTTTACACAATGTGTTTTTGTGTCCTTTATCCTTGTGACATTCACAGCAACTGGTCAGACCTTCAAACAGAGCTTCGGGCGCTATCTAAATTTGAAGGGGAATTTGAAAGGTGTCATTTGTGCAGTCAGTGTAGCTAGAGAGGTCTCATCTTCCGGAAGCCGAGGGACATTGCAATGTTGATGATGCATGACTGGAGAGGCTGCAAACCCATGGAAATAGTATCAGGAAAAACAAAAGCTTTAGAGCAGGGCTCCCCAACCTAAGGCCAGTGGGCCGGATCTGGCCCGTGGCACCATTTCATGTGGCCCCACACCCCTCCAAGGGCATTTGAGAAACAAAATGACCACCCCTTTGAAGCTGTGGGGACAAAATGACCACCCCTAGCATGCAGGCAGGGCAAAATGGCCAACCGGCCCTCGAAGCTAACTGAGAGAGTATGACCCGGTCCCTGGATCAAAAACCTCTACTTTAGAGCCACAGTCCAGTAAGTGGCCAAGAAGCTACCAGTGGAATTAAAACAAGGAGACAGCCAAATACAAGCAATGGTGTAGCACCCCCCCACCCCACCCCGGGATGCCAATGTTATATTTGTGTGTGACATTGTTACCCCTCCTGAACCCCCCCTCCAATTTTAGAATCCTGGCTACGGCCCTGAGTAAAGGTAAAGGTCGCCCTTGCTCGGAAGCCAGTTGTATCTGACTCTAGGGTTCAGTGCTCATCTCTGTTTGCAGCCAAAGAGCCAGCGCTGTCTGTGTCTGCAGACCTTTCCGTGGACATGTGGCAGGCATGACTAGACACCGGGATGCATGGAACGCTGTTTACCTTCCCACCAAAGTGGTCCCTGTTTATCTATTTGCCATTTCTTACTATCAAATGGGCAGGAGCTGGGACAGAGGACGGGAGCTCACTCCATTGTTCCAGACTCAGGTCTCGAACTGCTTACCTGTCGACCTTCCAGTCCTCAAGTTCAATGTCTTAACCACGAAGGCACTGCTGTCCTAGAGAATAACAGTGCTGGATTTCTAAAACAAGTGAAGAGTCAAGTCGCTTAGCAGCTATGCATCCTGCAGTATTTGCATCTTCACTAGATTTGGGCTTTATGGCCATGGAATAAACTAAACCCCTGAGAGGCTATGGATGGAGACTTGAACATAATGCTCACAAGACATGCTCTTTCTGCCCCCTCGTGGTGATCATTCAATGAGTAGCAGTATTTGCTGACAGCACTGGGCTGGTAGAGGATCAGTGCATACATACTGATTTGGGGGAGTCATTTTGTGGGTTTCGTGGCATTTCCAAATGTTTTTTTTCCATTTCTAAAGTATGCAGTGGGCAAGTAACACATCAGTTAAATTACATGAGTGCTGCCCTTTCTGTAATGAGAAACACGATGCTCAAAAATAATGGGTCACAAGTATATAATTGCCTTTTTTTGAAAAGGAAATTAGCATAATATCTGAAGTTCCAGTTTTATCCGTCAAACCTTTTCATCTTCTGAGATGGCGAAGCTTGTACTTTCTGGCAACCAGCAATCATTATTTACACCATGGCTCCCAACCTATGGCCTGTGGGCCAGCACCGGCCCAAGGCATCATTTCATTTAGCCCGTCGCCGCTGCACCGAGAAGTGGAAGCGGACACATTTACGACAGCTGTAAAATGTGCCTGTGTATGAGTAAACATGGTTATGCACCCAAATAAATGCACCCACGGCTGTAAATGCACCCACGGCTGTCGTAAATGCGGATGCGGGCGCATTTACTTCTGCTTCCGGGGGAGTGGTCCAGCCTACTGAGCTGTCTAGGGGTGGACATGGTCAGGCCCATGGCGTAAAAAGGTTGGGAACCCCTGATTTGCACTATGATGCCAAAATTACACATTTGGGCCCATCTATTGAGAATGGAAATCTTCCTCAAATTGGAAGGGGTGGGAGGGAGGAAAGGACGATTGAAGGAAGGGAGGGATGGAGGGAGGAAAGGTGTTCACAAGGAACTAGATTCACTGACATAGAGTCTTATCCACATGTTACCCTCATTGTGGGGCAGACAGAACTGCTCAGCCAGAGCCTTAACTTTGCATTTGCTTTGACTTGCAGCGATATCTGAGATGCCGGCCCCCAATGCGTATTATGTGGAGAATTTACACCCTATTGAGGAAGCCAATGCTCCAGCCTATACTATAGGAAAACGGACACAGTATTATGAACACAGTCCATATCCAGCACCCAACAGATATACCCTTCCAGCAACGTTAGGGCCTGGGTTACCAGTCAGACTGTCTGCTCCTTGCCACTCAATGGCACCCAATACATCCTGGTGTTGCTACGCAAGAGATCTGGTGAGAGGACCCGGGCCGGCCGGGTACGTCATCCCAGAACCAGATGTATACCTGCACCGCCATCCTGCTTACAGTATGGCCCAGAGGCTTATTCCTTCTGGCAAGGATTATACACCAGGTCCTGCTCACTACAATGACGAAGTGGTCACGTTGCACAAACCCAGGGTCCCCCATTTTAGCCTGGGGATTCGCCACTCCGATTATGTCCACACCACCCCTCCAGTTAACATCATCAAGGAGTGAGAGCAATCTCATGAAGTTTGAAGGCAACTGTTCTTAGATGAAGACCAAGCTTCCCCAGGGCTACCTTCTGGCCAGAGTATCAGAAAGTAGGTTCTGTCAACAATCTCTGCTTCAGAAACCACAGGGAGAGTTGTAAGAGGATCGACACAATGTGGGGCATAGGAAAAGTCAGTGGTTTCTGAGCAATGAGCCCTTTGCAAGTTCTGTTGGACCTTGGAGAAGTTGAGCTTTTGAGGCTACATCTTCCAGAAGTCTCTTGGCTACCATGGTCGGCAGCCATGTTGGCATTCTTTCCTGGGAGGGGAGGTTCAGAAAGCAATTTGTCTATGCTCTCCTTTTTTTTCTTTGACCTTCTACATTCTTGTGGCCCATATTTCTGGTAGTTCAGGCTTAAAGGGGACCTGTGGCACAAGGTAAGCCCCTGCTACTAGCATCTTGTTTGTTGATGATTCCTGAAGAGAAGATGCCAAAAGATGCTATCTTTGTGGTGGTATTTGTACATTAAACAATTTCTCAAATTAGTCAAGGTCTCATTTCTTTGTACAAAAGGTGCAGAAGAACTGAAGATGTTGTGGAAGGGCAAACAAAAATACTTCCTCCTGGTCCTCCTCCTCTTCCTCCTCCTCCATGTACAGTATCTGTTGGCTACTGTGGGGAACAAGATGCCAAATTTGATTGCCTTTTGGTCTATTCTTTACAAGGCCTTTCTTTTCTTCTGTCTGCGTAGAGTTACGGCAGCACAGTGGATGGAAATGCTGGCGAGGAGATGCCCAAAGTTACCAATGCTAGATCAGCCTCCCACAATGTGCTGTTCTCCAGATGTTTTACCTATTCCAACCAACCCTATCCAGTGGCAAAACAGCTGAAAGCCAAAACATTGGTAGGTCTGGAGAGAAGGCTAGGATGACATGCTCCTTGCTTTGGAGAGGCCTAACTTCATGTATGAAAAGGAAGCTGTCCCAGTGGTTGCTGGGAAGTCCAAGTGCCAGTGGTTGCTGGGAAGTCCAAGTGGTGGTGGTGGTGGTTCTTCTTCTTCCATCTTGGTCTTGGTCTTCCTTCTTCTTCTTCCTCCTCCTCCTCCATCTCCATCTTGGTCTTGGTTTTCCTTCTTCCTCCTCCATCTTGGTCTTGGTCTTCCTTCTTTTATTCTTCTTCTTCCTCCTCCTCCTCCTCCTCCTAACAGACAAGGGATCTGAGTTCAATACTGCTGTGGTCTGCAGGAGACACACAAATATCAGCCCCTGCATGGCTCACTGAGCCAGTCTGAATTACCAAATATATCCTAATTTTATCCAGCAAAATTTGTGCAATTCAATTCATGCAAAGTAGACTGGGCTGCTTCGTGTCCCATCCAATTCGACTTGTGCCCTGGACTCAGTGATTTCAAAATCCATTTGGCTTCACTCTAGAAATCTGTTTGGCCACTCCACTTTGACCCAAACCACATCCCAATCAATCTGAATCAGGCCAACCTGTTTCTTGATTTTGGATTTGCCTGGGTCTGAGGCAGAGTGCTATGCAAGTGGCCACTTTTTTTTAGCTTCAACTGCACAAATGCAGGTTTGATCCAGAAGGTGGCAATATTGTCCTATGTTTCTTCTCTTCCAAACAGGTAAGGATGATGTTGAATGCTCTTCAGATGATAGTGTTGTAGGACGCTCATATTGTAGGGTAATCATTGTTCCAGTGTTGAGCTCTCAGGGCTGCCCTAGTGACAGCATTCCTGTCAAGGAACTATATCCTCTTTTAGGTGTTGCTCCACCTAAGATAAAGAAGGAAGTAGCAGCAGACATTGAGAGAGCTAAGCAAGAGAATGACCCTTGACATCCTCTGAATGGGTATGTGCCTCAAGTCTTCCGGCTGAGACCCAAGAGCTTCATGGCAAGAACAAACACTTTTGAGGGTACGCAAAAATCAAAATCAACTTAGAAGATGGAGGAAAGAGCTCACTGGAGAAGGAACAACATGAAAGGAGGATATGGCAGAGGAACTCAACCTCCCTGACATCACTTGGAGGACCCTGAATAGGCTGAGGGTTGGAGGCCCTAAATGTAAGACCAGCATGCTCAAGTGGGAGCTCCTGGTGAACAACAACATGCTGTGTGAATGTGGAGAGATACAGAATCCGACTAGTTTGCTGGTCTGCCGATTACTACTGGAAACATGTACTGATGAAGATTTCAGTTTGGCCATTGACATAGCCTGGAAGGTGGCTTCATTTGGGTAGTTTAAAGTCTGACCTAGACACCAAAGAAGAAGAAGAAAAATCAGTTCCACAATCCTTGGGTTTTGGACTTCAATTCCCAGAAGCCGAAGTCAATTCCCACAAAGCACTGATCAGCCAATGGACTGACTGGGAACTGAAGCCCCCCTCCCTACATTGGGAAACACTGGTTTAAGGCCATGTTTCTAGGATAAAACCTGACTGCTGGCAACACTTCACTTTCCTGTGGCTATCAGGAAGGTTGAAGGACCTTTCTCCTCTTCACAAGGACTCATCACCACCTGCTATCATCATATCCTTTCCAGAGAGTGAGTTTTGCTCCCATTTGGAGGAAGGCATCAGAAGGACCCGGGGAAATGTGAGTGGCACTCAAAGAGCTCCAAAACTTTGCAAAAAGCATTCATGAGCTCTGAGTGCTGCTGATTACCTGACTGATTTGGGGGAAGAACAGCAGCTGCTTTCTCAATTTTGTTGAGAAATATTCCCTGTATAGCATAATTCCCACCTCTTTGTTACTGCTTTGCCTGCCTTCTGCTCTCCAGATTTTTCTTTTCATTTTGTTGCATCTGTAGTTGCATAATAATACCTATCAAAGGTAACGGTAATGGTAACGGTAAAGGTAAAGATAAAGGCCACCCTTGCTTGAAAACCCATCGTATCCGTCTCTAGGGTTAAGTGTTCATCTCTGTTTATAGCCAAACAGCCAGTGCTGTCTGTGTCTGCAGATGTTTCCGTGGTAGGTATGCCACGGCACCGGAGTGCATGAAATGCTGTTGACCTTCCCACCCAAGTGGTACCTATTTATCTACTTGCAATGTCTGGCTTTCGAACTGCTAGGTTGGTATGAGCTGGGAACAGAGACGGAAGCTCACTCCATTGTGCAGCACTCAGGCCTTGAACTGCTTACCTGCCGGCCTTTCAGTCGCCAAGTTCAGCATCTTAACCACTAAGGACACTAAAGTGATTTTCTAAAGAGAAACAGCATGTAAAGATCCAAACACGGAGACTAAAACACAGCATGCCTTGTTAAACGGGATTGGGAAAACTGCCAGGTTCACTGTCCTTTGCATTAGATATTTTACAAAACCTCACATTCCTTCTGCCCTGAGTACACAAGAGTTCATGGTTTTTTTGGTAAATGTCTTGAAAAGGAGTGGAAGCAAAACATTTCCCGCATCGAGGTTGGGTAAATTCAATAGATGCCATTACTCTCTGCACGGAGTGATCAATGGTGCGCCTGCATGCCACGGAGATGGTCAAGATGAAACACATCTCAGAAGAATAAAATCAAAACAGTGTTACAGATCTCATAATGCAGCAATAGCCGTGGATGAATGTGCAGGATCTCAAGGCCAGGATTTTAAAAGCTAATTCAAAACTCTGGATCTGATTGGACAAGCTTGTCAGATGCCATTACTCCTGAATTTCAATCTATAATTTCAATCCCAGAATATAAAGGTAATAAATCATGCCAAATTACATGGGGTGGGGTGGGGTGTTAAGGGGTGTAGAATTTCCATTCATAACCCTAACCTTCAACCTTAACCCTCTTCTAGTTTCCTATATTGTCCTTTACCTGCAACAACAAAGCCATGGCGGCGACTTCATTTTGTCAGTTTAAAGTTTGACCTGGATGGGGAAAACATCAAACTTTAAACCACCAAAATGAAGCCACTTTCTTGACTTTATCATTGACCAAACGCAAAACATCATCGGTACATGTTTCTGGTAGTAACTGGCAGACCGGGAAATGAGTCGGCTTCTGTATCTCCTCCCATTCACACAGCATGTTGTTGTCCCCACTTGAGCATGTTGGTCTTACATTTAGGCACTCTGACCCTCAGCCTATTCAGGGTCCTCCAAGTGACATTGAAGAGGTTGATATCCTCCTTTGATGTAATTCCTTGTTTGGTGAGCTCCTTCCTCCATCTTCTAGTTCAGAGGTCAGCAAACCTGGATCTCCAGATGTTCTTGGGCTTCAATTCCCAGAAGCCCCGATCAACAGGTGTACTAACTTGGGCTTCTGGAAACTGAAGTCCAAGAACACCTGGAGAGCCAAGTTTGCTGACCTCTGTTCTTATTTAATCCAGCTCTTGTATACTTTCAAGAGTGGTTTTTTTTCTCTTACCATAAAGCTCTTCCTGGATCTGAGTTGGTGTACTTGAGGCACATATCCATTCAGAGGATGTTGAGGGACAATCTCTTGTTCTGTATCTGTATGTCTATTCTGTTCTATCATGTGTCCTCATGCCTTAACCACTGAGCTATCTAGGCAGCTATGTTTCTATGTGTAGAAGATAAAAAAAACATTTTGGTGTCTAAATGCACATGTTCAAACAATAGATATATAATTAGAACCTAGTGGAGTGATCTAAGGTGAGTTGGCTTAATTTCTCAAATTTTATCATTGTATGGACCTCTATATACTTATAGAAGAGGGGTTTGAAAGGAACAGCTACCAAGCAATATGTTCTGCTGTAATCTGCAATTACCAACAATGCACGAGACATGGGATGAGTTTGAAAGTTTATGATAAGGATCTTCCACCTCTGTCCTCTCCCATCCAGTGAAGTCTGTGCTAGAAGCATCCGATAATCACAAGGACCTTCATCTTTTGATACATCCAGCTAAAGAAACAGTCAATAAAGTGACACAAAGCATTGACTCGTCTATTCCTGGGATGTCAATTCAAATGCATACTGAGCAATAGATAGCCTTCACAATCTACAACTTGAGATCAATACTATGTTCTCAAGGCTCCCAG
This sequence comes from Bradypodion pumilum, assembly GCA_035047305.1. Lineage (NCBI taxonomy): Eukaryota > Metazoa > Chordata > Lepidosauria > Squamata > Chamaeleonidae > Bradypodion > Bradypodion pumilum. Next base: position 24,891,864 of record JAWDJD010000012.1, on the reverse strand, counting down.
GTACACCGAAGAGAAGGCTTACAGGCTCAGCAGAAATGTGCATTCATGAAAGAAAAGTGAGACTTGTTTAAAATGTCTCCAAGGGCCCCCAGTTTATGCAATCACCAAGTTCAAGTTTAGATGATCGTTAGGAAACATTTCGCTCACATTATTCTCTAGGGTGGGGGTCAGCAAATTTGGCTCTCCAGATGTTCTTGGACTTCAATTCCCAGAAGCCCTGATCAGCAGGTATACTGACTTGGGCTCCTGGTAATTGAGGTCCAAGAACAGCTGGAGAGCTCATGTTCTAGGTGAACCTTGGCATTCCAGCTGTTCTTGGACTTCAATTCCCAGAAGCCCTGATCAGCAGGTATACTGACTTGGGCTCTTGGTAATTGAGGTCCAAGAACAGCTGGAGAGCTCATGCTCTAGGTGAACCTTGGCATTCCAGCTGTTCTTGGACTTCAATTCCCAGACGTCCAAGTCAGCACTCCTGCTGATCAGGGCTTCTGGGAATTGAAGTTCAAGAACACCTGGAGTGCCAAGGTTCACCATCATGGTTCCTATTGCACAAGTGTATTGTCTGCTGCTTGGAGCACTCTTCTATGGAATGAAAACCAAAAAATTATGGTACATTCACAGAGAGAGTAACTCCATTCTGACTTTTAATCTGAATTTGATATAGGAGTTATCCAAGGTCCTAAACTCTATAGGAAATTAGCTGGCTCGGCTAATTACAATCCTTTTCACTGATATGCTAATTGTTTATCCATGTAGAGATTCACTCCCTACATCCCTGAAGCCTGAATTGGTACAATCCAGGGAACCCGTTGCCAACGGACGCCGCTGTTATAGTGATCAGCTTCCTTTTAGATTTATTGGATTACAGCTCCAATTGGCTTTAGTTAATGTGGTCCCATGCTGGCTACAAATGGTGGTGTTTTTTTTTAAAGTTAGAAACAAATGAACCAATGGGGATTCAAGTTGGGCCACATTTCTTACCTCCGCGGATGCAAAGCCTTCTTGGGTTGTGAAGCGATCAATTTGCAAACTTGGGTAGAAATTATAACCTGCCTGAATCTTAGTGAATTCGTGTGCAATTTGCTCACATTTCACCTACGGCGAATGCACCTTGCAATCATTTTTCTTAGTTTCCTTCAATTAATTCCCCAACGCATGCCCTTTTTTTGTGTAAACATTTTCTTACTCTGCGGATCGCCTCGCTCTTTTATTTTCTGCAATGCAAACCGGACTGCTAAATTTTGAAAAATGGGCCTTCTGCTTCCCTCCTAGGTTCAGCGGCTCCAAATGTGCAGGCCTGATTAATTTCCCTTGCATTCCTAATTACAGCCCAATATGTTTGCAGGGAGGAAGGTTGTGAAGCTGGGCTACTGGACAGGAGGGCGTCTTACCCCTGAGAAGCCAAAAGGGAGTTGCTTAGGGAAGGTGACTCCTTTGGTGCTTTCAAGTAGCGAAGGAAAGAAATACTTACTTAACAAAGAAATACATTTAACTTTTAAAGTTCCATTGTAAGAGCCAGCTGCCGACTCTAGTTTCATGGACAGTGAATCCAATCTAGCTTCCCCCCTTTAAATCAGGGGTTTCCAACCTTTTAAAGCCGGGAGCTGGGCCACGTTGTCTCTCTTCGAGGGCTGGATGACATTTTGCCCTGCCTGCACAATAGTGGTGGCCATTTTGTTCCAACAGCTCCAAAAGGGTGGCCATTTTGTTTCTTGAATGTCCTTGGATGGGTGGGGAGCTACATGAAATGGTGCAATGGGCCAGATCTGGCTGTGGGCCCTAGGTTGGGAGCCCTTGGTTTAAATGTTGCTGGAGCTATCCAGGGTCCTGAAAAATGTTGTGACAATAATAGAGAGCTTTTCGGAGTACAGACTAAAAACTGGGGCAGGTTCATTTTGATCACGAAACCAGAGTCACTGGGAGGAATAGGTTTTTCAGAGTTTGTTGACTACAAATCCCATAACTCTCCATTCTGGGACTTCTACCTGGCAGACAGACACCTAACCAATATCTAAATGTGGCTTTCTCTGGGAGAAATGTCTCGGGTGACACATTTTGAGACGTATCTGGGCTAAGACGTCTGGCAAGGCTATCCTGCTATGGTACATCTCTTCAGAGCTGTCTGTGTCTGCAGACATTTCTGTGGACATGTGGCAAGCAGGAGTAGACATGGAACGCTGCTACCTTTCCTACATCACCCTGCCAACAAAAGTCTGCATAGCTCAGTGTTTCTCAACCATTGGTTTTTGGACTTCAATTCCCAGATGTCTAAGTCAATTTCCCAAAGCACTGAGCAGCCGATGGACTGACTTAGGCTTCTGGGCATTGAAGTCCAAAAGCCAAAGGTTGAGAAACACGGGCATAGTTGAAGAGAGGACTCACTGGAGAAGGCTCTGGCGCTGGGAAAGATTGAAGGCAAAAGGAGAAGGAGGTGGCAGAGGATGAGATGGTTAGATGGCACCATTGACATAGTGGGCGTAGAACTGAGTGGGCTACAGAGGATGACAGATGACACAGGAGCCTAGTGTGTAATGGTCCATGAGGTCGCAAAGAGTCAGACTCGACTGTGCGACTAAACAACAACAAAGTGAAACAAGCAATGAAGGAAATTATCCTGACCATTCCCAGTCAGTTGCTCTTGTTGTATCTTCGCTATCTGACGGATCTCCATGAAAGCTCAGTGCAACGCCGGCAAAGCTAGAATAGCAAGGTCTTCTCCATGAGGAAATGGCGTAGGGGAGAGCAAGCTATGACCTCAATAACACGTTGGGGCAAAGGAGCTGCCACTATGAGTGACACTTTTAATATCAGTCCTATTATCAGGGGGGCTGTGTTGCAATATCTCTCATGCTCCTTCCTTCTGCTCCATGCCGGGTGTTCCATGGGAGGGTTTATTAGGATTTCTGTTCTCACGTAGGAGTTTTGAAGGAGAAAGAGAAGAACGCGGGCATCCAGAAAATGCAGGAAGATTGATGCATGTGTGTCAAACTCTATTATTCATGCCTCACTTTTTCTTCTGAGCAGGTTTGCAAGGAACAGCAGATATGAAGAAGAAGAAGATTAATAATAATAATAATAATAATAATAATAATAATAATAATAATAATAATAATAATAATAATAATAATAATAATAATAATAATAATAATAATAATAATAATAATAATAATAATAATAATAATAATAATAATAATAATAATAATAATAATAATAATAATAATAATAAGTTGATGATGATGAAGAAGAAGATGATGGAAAAGAAGACCAAGAAGAAGATGATGATGAAAAAGAAGAAGATGATGATGATGAAAAAGAAGAAGCAGAAAAAAAAGATGATGATGATGAAAAAGAAGAAGCAGAAGCAGAAGAATCTCAGTTACAACTTTGCAGATACATACAAGTTGTAGACACATGGTGAAGAGTAAAAAATAATATTTATAGCAGTTGTCAGCATGTTGTCAGACACTAGACCTACAAAAATGGTGGGAATTAGCCTCTTCTTATTTTTCCCCATTGGGCGTTGAGGGATATACAAGGTTCTTGCTCCACTGGCATTATTTGGTGTTCTTGTAATATTTCTTTGATGTTATCTCTCCACCTTCCTCTGGGTCTGCCTCATGGTCTTCGTCCTTCTCCTCTTTCCACACAAACCTTGTATGGTTTGGAATTCCAAAAGACTCTCTCCAAATGGGCAAACCACTTCATTTGTTGTCTCTGTAGGTAGTGTAAGATTTGTTCAATTCCTATTCTTCCCCTTATAACCTCATTCCTGGTTTCATCCCTTCTAGTCACCCCAGCAGCCGTCCTCAGATGTCTCCTTCCGGTGAGAAATTCTACGAATCTGTTCTAAGAATCAATTCTAAGAATTAGCTTCACAAAGACTACAAAACCCAAGATGTAATGCAAAGGCAAGTGAAAACACGACGAGAACCTGGATCTTGCTGAATGAACAGCTAGAGAAAGCACAGGCAAAACCAGGGAAATGGAAGATCTGCTGAAACATTCCTCAGGGAAAATAATTTTCTTGGGATCAAATTGCTCAGGAAATGACCTTGGCCTCATCATGCACCTTCCATAGCAAGAACCGATCCCATGACCCCCTTCACCATCTTTCACTGGGAGAGAAAAACCAGTAAAATCTGTCAAGAGAAACAGATTTCTGATTGCCAGCCTTGCTCCCAAATGGATCCTTCTGTCAAAGCAAGAACCATGAAAGAAAAAGGCATGACCTTTCCCCATTCCTGCCACTCTGAATGGTTCAAGACCTAAAATAAGAGGGGAAAGGAATGGTCTTGCTGGAATAATCCCAGTAAACCATTAAGTTGGGCCTTGAATTCTATTATCTAAGCTCTTGTGCTCATACTTTTGCCTAATTTCTTCTTCCTGTCATGATAAATGACTGTGCCGGCCAAGTGACAACTTTCTAGGCTGCAGGAAGATGGATGGGTCTCTCCAAGGAGAGTGAAATTCATCTTTGGTGCCTAAAGAGGAAGGAAGACAATGAAATTTGGGGGGGGGGGACTGGGGGAGAAGGCTGAGGAGATGGCCCACCTGGTATTTGAAACTTGTCTATTTAGCCAGAAAAGGGTTGCTTTTGTAGAGAATGTTCTCCCTTATAGCCAGCTATCTAAGCAAGAGGTCTATGTCTGGATCAAAAATGGTTCAGTATAGGCATGACCCAAGGTTGGTCTGGAATGCATTTCCCAATGTCTTTGGGTTGATTGCCAAGAATGTGTTGGGTAGCACCATAATTTGGGAGCCAGAGTTTCTGAGCTTGGTTCCCAATGCACCTCCTTGACAAGGGCTGGACTTCATGACATATAGGATCCCCTCCAGCTCTGCAGTTCTAAGATTCTAAGAATGTCTGTCTGTCTGTCCATCTGTCCAGCCAGCCAACTGGCTAGTTGGTTGGCTAGTTGGTTGGCTGGTTGGTTGGTTGCCTGACCAACTGGTTGGTTGGTTGGCTAGTTGGTTGGTTGGTTGGTTGGTTGGTTGATTGGCTAGTTGGTTGGTTGGTTCATTGGTTGGTTCATTGGTTGGTTCATTGGTTGGTTGGTTGGTTCATTCATCAGTTGGTTTGTTCATTGGTTGATCGGTCCATTGATCAATTGGTTCATTGGTAGGTTGTTTGTTTGGTTTTCATACCACTCGACTTAGTGTGAACACTTCTCAGGGCATTTCCCAACACATTAATATACATTAATACACAGGGGTGCTTCAGATAAAGTCCAATTCAGATAAAGTCCAATTCGGATAAAGTCGTGATTTTCATGTACACATGATGCATCGTGTAAAGTCCAAAACCGCTAAAAAATGGATGTTATCTGAGTTATTTGGTATAGGAACCTTGGATAAAGTCCATTTTTTGGACATTATCCAATGCATCGCCCATTTGATTCGGATAAAGTCCAAAATCGGATAAAGTCCAAACTTGTGGAATGGAGTTTGGACTTTATCTGAGGTTCTACTATACATTAATATACATACATATACCTAAAACCAAGTCCTCCGATGGGAATACAAAAGGATTTGCAAAGAGGGCAAGCAGAGGAGTCCTGCCCCAAATCCTGAGAAGCTATGGCTGCCAGTCAGAGTCTGCAATATTAGGCTAGTGGGACTGGTGCTCTGAGTCAGAATGAGGCCACTTCCCTCATGCTCCTATCACAGATATCTATTGAGAGAGAAAGAGAGAATTAGCCATTGCTTTCCCTCTCTGTCAAAAAGACATGAATTGTGCGGCTGTGAGCTTTCTTGGAACGGCTTTTAAAACTGCTCAGGTGTAAAGCGTGCGCTGAAGACATCAAAGTGAAATAAAAGGGGAGCCACGACATAAATCAGGGGTGTTATATATGTATTTCTGCACGCGAAACCTCCCTTCCTCAAGGGAGCCCTTGGAAGAATAAATACTTTGCTGCATGGAGGGAGTAAAGCAGAGTCGGGAGGAAGGAAGGAGGCCCAATAATCCGGCCGCCGTGCTTGAATTCCTGCCTGTAGCAAATTGCTCGTGGGGCATCCGTCAAAATTTGATTGAAACATGAGGAACAACAGGGGAAAGAACAGGCCTCCAACATGTCTATCAAAAGCTCATGCTTGGGCGGCAGATTGAGCAGGGAAAGAAACACATCAGCCTCTACCAGAAACTGCCAGGAAAGAATTTGCCTTCACTCTGCTCTGAAGAGAATGTCTTGCTTTCGAACTGCTAGGTTGGCAGGAGCTGGTGACAGAGACGGGCACTCATCCCGTCCTGCCGTACTCGGGAATCAAACTGCGGACCTCCCGCCTTCGAGTCAGCATCTTAGCCACTTGAGCCACTATTTTATCCCTCCTCCCAAAAAAATTGGCATTGCATGACTCTCCACCCAACATCCATGTGAGGTAGATTGGGAGCTGCAAGGTTGTCGGCGAACCCCTTGTTTATACTCTGATAATTGTAATATTGGGGGTTTCTTGGAAGGTCAGCAGTTCGATACTCGGGTACTGCAGGACGGAATGAGCTCCTGTCTTTGTCCCAGCTCCTGCCAACCTAGCAAGACATTGCAAGTAGATAAACAGGGACCACTTCGGTGGGAAGGTAACAGCATTCTGTGCACTCCGGTGTCCAGTCATGCCTGCCACATGACCATGGAAATGTCTGCAGAAGCAGACAGCGCTGGCTCTTCGGCTTTGAAACAGAGATGAGCACTGAGCCCTAGAGTCGGATACGACTGGCTTTCGAGCAAGGGAAACCTTACATCAAGCCTTGCTTTGCTTAGTCTTTGCCTGTAAGTTTTCCACTCCCGCCTGGCACCCCGTCTTCCATGGTGCTGTGCTATTTATATAGAGAAATAGTATTTTCGGAGCTACACCCACTCATAGTATCCTCCACCCTCCCTTTGAACCTCACCTATTAAGTACAAAACAGGATCCTTGATGGGTTCTACCTTTGCAAGTGGCAAACAGTTATTAAACCTGGAGAGAAGACAGAAATATCACACAGGGAGGCAATGAACATTTTTTTTTTAATTTAGAAAAAAAATGCAATTTCTCCAAAATAAAAATATTCTCATTAACGAGGCTGGCAAACAGATTAGTGGAAGGGGGCGGAGAAGGAAATTTCAAATATACCTGGAAGAAACAGTCATCCGTATTACCAACACCTATTAAATACACAAAATGTCTGACTTCTGCAAAAATTTCTCCCCCCTCTTCTCCATCCCTGGCTGGCATTTTTAAATGCTGTTTTGAATTTATTTTTTTTAGCGAGGAAACAAAGGAGACGGTGATCATGCTGATAATGATTATTAGTAATTACCAGCCTGTGTAGGCAGACTGATCAGAGATAAAAGGAAATGGCTTAAGATAAATGCATAGGTGACAATCTGGAATTTAGGTAGGGTGTGATTTTTGTGCTTAATGATAAGTTACCATTATTGACAATTTTAATATCCCAGGAAGGTGTTAACAAAATGTCTGAAAGAAATTACAATATTGAAATGAGTGTAAAAGGTTCCCCTTGCTCGAAAGCCAGTCGTATCCGACTCTAGGGTGCAGTGCTCATCTCTGTTTCAAAGCCAAAGAGCCAGCGCTGTCTGTTTCTGCAGACGTTTCCGTGGTCATGTGGCAGGCATGACTAGACACCGGAACGCTGTTTACCTTCCCACCGAAGTGGTCCCTATTTATCTACTTGCAATTCCTTGCTTTCGAACTGCTAGGTTGGCATGAGTGAGCGCCCGTCAAAAACAGTCCGGCGTCTGGGATTTTTGTGAAAAGATTGTTTGCATTTTGCACCGCAAAGACCCAAGCTGAAAACTTACTTGACCTGTTAGAGCTCTCTCTAAACAAACGTACTGAATGTCCAGAGTTGGCATTATGGGATGTAGTTCCATACAAATGACACTAAACCTTAGAAATATCTGGGAAAGGAACACAAGAAGGCAACAGAAATAACACTGCATCACAAAAAAATATTGTCTGCTACTTGGTTTTATCCATGTGTCCTATACTAAATCAAGTGCGCTGAATCCAAACCTGAAATCCGATTTTGCCTAGGACGTCAGGATCATAAGTTAGGAAATCTCACCCTTTTGGTTAGGTTCTTGCATTGATCACGCAGTGTATATCTACCACAAATGTAGCAAAAATTGTCCAGTTTATTAACACAGCTGCGCCTACTCATTTTTAGCCAAAAACAGACTCACTATGGCCTAGCTGTACTATCCAATAAGATGGTTTCACACTAGAGACAAACCCTTGGTCCATCTCACCTTATATACTTATTTCTGAGGTCAACTTGCCCAGACATGCTGTTACATGCATGCCACCAGGGGACGTGATTCAGCTGAGGCAGCAGCAGGCATAGTGGTAGCTGCAACTGTTATAATGTTTGCATGTAAAAAATACATTACCAAATACCGACCATTTAAACAGCCTTAATAGCACGCCTTAAAATCTATACATGAGAGGCAAATTCTGAGTTCAGATTTGGAATCAGCACATTTGATATCATGTAAATTACATGTGTTATTCCCAGTAGCAAAATCATTGTTGTGCAGCGTAATCAAAAAGATGGTTGTTTATGAGAAGAGGAAGCTAAGGTAAGTTATAACAGAAGTGTTACAGATGATGCAGAGGAAATGGAGAGAATTTAGGGGTCTTCCCGTCTCTGATTAAACAGAATCCATCTGAATAGTGGGAGGTTTGAGACAAAGGCTGAGCTTAGAAAAGTTACTTTCTTGGACATCAAGTCTATGGGCTTATAGACTGTACATGTCTCAGCCAGCATGGCCAAATTAGAATTATTACCACAATCCACCTGTATCATCTGAATAGTGGAAAGTTTGGAAGAAATAAATGCTGAGCTTAGAAAAGTTACTTTTGTGGACTTAAGGCTATGGTTCAAAGAATGCCCTTCGCAAATTAAAATGCAGTTTGCTACTAAGTTGGAATTATGGCCGCTAAACTTGAACAAGTATTAAAAAGGCAGTGAGGGAGGGTGAGGAGGGTATCGGTACTTCTAGTCATGAGTGGTATGAGTCAGAAACAGGGAGCAAGGGACGAACATCTGGAGAACGTACTTGAGCTTTTGTTCTGATTTTTGGGTCTCTCATAGATGCTCGATTGGTCACAGTGGGAAAAATGAATTCCGGATTTGTTAGGCTTCTGAAGACTCGTCTTACATTCTTAGAGAAAAGGCAAATAAAAAAAAAATGTGTATTTTTTGGATAAAGCGCATGCCAAAAAGGAATATTTGACTGAGCATTAAATGTCAGTGTTTGCACAGTTTCCGAATTAAAACAAAATGTACGCAAGAGCAGAGTAGAAGGACTTAAGAATGAACAAAGGCAGAAATGACTAGCATGAGGATGATCTGCCCATCTTCTACCTAGAACCGCGATGGCGAACGTTGGCACTCCAGATGTTCTTGGACTTCAATTCCCAGAAGGCCTAGCATCCTGTGAATCTACATGAATGGGTTTACTGTGGCCCATGCTGCCCTTGTTGCTCCCGGAAGCAGAAGTAAAATACGCCCGTATGGAGGAAGGGTTAACCGGGGAGAGCCTTAACCGTACGGGCACGTTTTACTTCTGCTTCTGGGAGCGACGAGGGCACGCATTTAGGGTAGGGGAATCCCAATATCCCAGGATTTGACAGTCAAGATATTACAATCAGGATTCCAAATGTTGGAATGTGCATTGGCAGCCCATTCCGAAATGCAGCGGTAACATTGCCTGATGGCCAATTTGCAAAAGAGCGCAGCTGGGTGACGGGGTAGAGGATGAAATATGCCATGGTCCTCCTTGACAATCTGTTTTATGTCTTAGAGTGTGATTAATGTGTGGGAGGCAGGGTTTAATTCACCTCAGATTTCATAATAGCCGTGATGGAACGGCGCAATTGCCCGAGTGTATGGCTTTCGCCGCCTCTAAGTCTTAGTAACGGTGATGGATTTGTCATATCATTCCAAGAGGGCCACTTGGATGGGGTTATGACCAGATTCTGCCAGAGCTATGCATCTGTAACATAGTTATTATTATGTTATTATGGCCCATCAAGCTGCTTTTGACCACTGGCCGCTCTATGACTCAATGGGGAGGGGGTGGGGGTGGGAAAGCTGTAATGGTCCTAGGATGCAGTCCAAAGGCAAAGTGGAGGGGGTGATGCCTCAATTAGACCACTAAAACGTGCCACGTTTGTGCAGCCAAAACCCAAGAATTTCAAAACCCATGGCGAGCTGCTCTAGTTTCAGAATGAGAGACGCAAAGTAAACCCAGGAATGATGGTTTTCATTCCACCTCTGGTAACTTCGATTGAAATGCCCCGAATTCAACAGACAAAAGCCTATCAGTCCCTCAACATTAACCCTTGTCATTGCCTGACGTTGAAACAAAAGTTCATTTTCTTTGACCAGGGGTGCACATAGAAATGGATTTTGTTGTTGTTCAGTCGGGCAGTCATGTCCAACCCTTTGCGACTCCATGGAGCACAGCATGCCAGGCGCCTCTGTTATTCGCCATCCTTCAGAGTCCACCCAGATCCATGCCCGCTGTGTCAACGATGCTGTCAATGAGTGGCATCCTCTGCCACTCACTTGTCCTTTTGCTTTGGATCTTTCCCAGCATCAGGGCCTTCTCACGTGAGTCCTCTCTTCTCATTTGGGGGCCAAAGTACTTGAGCTTCAGCTTCAATATTTGCCCTTCCAAGGAGCAGTCAGGGTTGATTTCCTTCAGGATTGACTGATTCGATCTTCTTGCAGTCCAGGAGACTCTCAAGAGTCTGCTCCAGCACCACAGTTCGAAGGCATCTATTCTATGCTCAGCCTTCCTTATGGTCCGACGCTCACAGCCATACATTACTACCGGGAGTAATTAAATAATGACTCTAGAAGGCCTCGGCATTAAGAGCTTTGGTTTCCTCCAACTCTATCTCATGTTAGATCAGGGGTTCCCAACCTTTTCAATCCAGGAGCTGGGTCACACTCTCTCAGTCAGCGTCGATGGCTGGACGGCCATTTTGCCCTGCCTGCACAAGGTGGGGGGGGGCACTTTGTCCCAACAGCTTTAAAGGGGGTCACTTTGTTTCTCAAATTAATGCCCTTGGAGGGGTAGGGGAGACATATGAAATGGCACCATGGGCCAGATCCGGTCCATGGGCCTTAGGTTGGGGACCCTCTGTGTTAGATCTTCCAATTACCTATTGTTTCTGCTTTTCTTAAGCATTGATGTCTTTCCTGTCACTCCACTGATGAGCTGACTATCCAAGGTCTTCAAACCCTGTGCTTTGGTTTCTCATTACTGTGCCCTTCCTTTCCCCTTGATTTTTCTTAATGGGACCCAGAATGACAGAACTGCAGTTTGGTTCCCCAGATCTTAAATTTGTCAGAACAAAAAGTCAGCATCGGTTCGTTTTTCTCTGAAATGTTTTTCTCATGCACGCATGAACTGTGGCCAGAAAATCGTAAACCAACATACACGGAGAAGTATGTCCATGCATCCATGTGTATAATCACATCTCTCTCTCTTTTTTTTTTTAAAAATCCACAATGCAATCATATTGGTAGTGTAAGAGGAGGAAGACACAAATGAATCGAAGGAACTGAGCTGTGGAAAACTGGACATGCACAGTGATCTGAACAAAATCTGGAAATTAAAAACAGCACATCGGAGGCTTTTCTAATCTGCACAGTTCTGCTTTGGGAAGCAAAAACAAAAGAAAGCAGAAAACAAAAACAAATTAGCCTGTCTGGGCCTCACAAACCCTGCCAAACTCCTACAAGTTATAGTCTACGGCAGTCTTTCCCAACCTTTGGGTTTTGGACTTCAGTTCCCAGAAGCCTCAGTCAATTCCCCAAAGCACAGATCAGCCAATGTACTAATTTAGGCTTCTGGGAATTGAAGTCACCCTATGGGGCATGGCCCCCACACTGGGAACCACGAGTCTATGGCAGTGATGGTGCACCTTGGCACTCCAGGTGTTCTTGGACTTCAATTACCAGAAGCTGGAATCAGCACTCCTGTTGATCAGGCTACTTGAAATTGAAGTTCAAGAACATCTGGAGTGCCAAGGTTGGCTTACACTGGTCTATGGCTTCCCTTAGGGCAGGGGTCAGTAAACCTGGCTCTCCAGGTGTTCTTGGACTTCAATTCCCAGAAGCCCAAGTCAGTACACCTGCTGATCAAGAACATCTGGAGTTCCAAGGTTGGCTTGTGTCCAGAGCAACAAGTGACGTCTGGCTACAGATGTTCTTGGTGACAAACTGAATTGGCATTTATGGTATGGTTGTGTAAACACGGGGCTGTGGTGGCATAGCGGTTAAGACACTGAGCTTGGCGACCGGATGGTCGGCAGGGCAGCAGTTGAAGACCCGCGTACTGCTCATTGGCTGTAAACAGAGATGAGCATCGAACCCTAGAGTCAGATATGGCTGGCTTTTGAGCATGGGCACTCATACCATTCTTTTGAGCTTCCCTTTGGGCCGACTGTTTAACCACGGGCGAAGAAATGATACTGTATATAGACTGAATTTAAGTCTCTTTCTGCGGTCAGATCCTTAGGTCCATTTATCCTTCTTTATATTTCTTTCCCTCCTTCCCATCCCTCTCTTTCCCTTCTTGCATGCAAACACTCACAGTTGCATATCAACACGATGCAACTCATGACCTTTCATTCCGGGAACATAAAGGAAGAAAATTGTAGTATTCTGTAAAGAGAGATTCACTGGGGGGGAAGCAGGAGCTATGGAGACAATGGATGGGGCAGAGCGGAGATAAAAGGATGGTTGTTAGGCAGGCTGGAAGGGAAAATGAGTTTCTAGATGGATTTGTATCCACTGTAAATTCTCCGCTGATGAAAGTGTTATTTTCATGTTCTGCACACTTCTGTCCTTCCTTCCTCCCTCCCTTCCTTCCAGCAGGTCAACCCAATTTTGTTTACTTATTTATTTCAACAGACAAGAATGCTCTCAATGCAGCCAATCATTCAAGATATAATAATTCTTCCTTCCTTCCCCTCTTCTAACCCCATTCAAGGTCTTCAGTATCTTTTTCTAGAACATACGCATGGTGTATAAGCTTCTGAAAAGTAGCGGTGTGCAGAGCCTCTCGTAACCAAGCGACTCCGAGTCAAGACGGATTCGTCCTTCCAGTTCTGTGCTATGGGAAGTCTTGCTGCCACCAATAAGGAGATGATCGATGGTTTTGAAAATTCAATTTAATATTCCCTTCTAAAAAAAAAACAGATAGCACACAGAAAGCTGGGTTGGTATAAAGTCTCAAGGCAGTAATGATGTCAATCTCTGAAATAAGAGAAAATCAAAAGGAAGCTATAACTAGGCAGGCCCACTAAGACCTCTTCATCTGTAGGCAATATAAGAGTAGTGAGAGGAGGGGGATCCCTCTTGAGAAGCAGGAATAAGAGCTCCATAATAGTTGGAATAATAGATGGGCAAGGTCAATGGTTTGGAAGAGTTTATTTATTTATCCTATGAGGAACTTCAGTTGTCTACGTTAATGTTGATATGTACCAGGGGTTCCCAACCTAAGGCCCGTGGGTTGGATCCAGCCTGCACCACCATTTCACGTAACCCCAACCCCTTAGAAGCTGTTGGGACAAAATGGCCACCCCCATCGTGCAGGCATCCGGCCCTCAAAGCTGACTGAGAGAGCGTGACCCAGCCCCTGGCTTGAAAAGGTTGGGAACCCCTGGACTAGGAGGACTCACAGAGTAGAGCTAAAAAGAACGAATTTACTCTTATTTTTATGCATAATTTTTCTTTTCTTTTGGCAAGCCAAGCATTTTGATTGACAAGCATACAACTAAACTCGTATCTACAGAACTTTTATTTATATGAGTTTCCAACCTCGCAACTCTTTGGGAGACCGGCGTGTTGTGGCCAATAAATATTCAGTGCTGGATTCAAATCCAAGCTCTCCCTTGAGAAATTCCCTGGACGGATGCAGTGTTAAGCCATGTCTTGAGCATCTTGTATACCTCAAAAAGCCCAATTAAAGTTTCCTTAAACCAGAAGCCACTTACAGAAAACAACAGGGGCCTCAGTGGCTCAGTGGTTAAGAAGCTCGCCTTGTTAGACGGAAGGTCAGCAAGTTGGCAGTTCAAGACCCGAGCAGTGCATGACGGAATGAGCACCTGTATCTGTCCCAGCTCCTGCCAACCTGGCAGTTTGAAAGCAAAAAATTGCAAGTAGATAAATAGGGACCAATTTGGTGGGAAAAGATCTTGGGGACATGAAAGGAGCCTCCCCTGAGCGGAGTTCCTCCAGCTAAAAACCTTTCAACCTAGAAGAATTTCTGACATGAAATTGTTGTTATTGTTACAGAAAACAACAACATCCAACTGAACATTTCAGGGGGTTGGGGAATGAATATTTTCACCTGCCAAATTCAGCAATAAATGAAATTCCTGTTCAGCGTCAACAAAACTGTATTTTTCTCTTTCATGAGATTGATTTTCTAGTTTATTATTTACAGGTGCTGATTCATTAAGAATGGAGAGACAATAATTGTAATTGTAAAGCAGTGATTTGGAATCATAGGAAAGCCTCTTTTTAAAAAAAAATTATTCTTTTTCCATTATACGATGACATGTCGTTAAATTGACGTGGTACCTCGAATGGACAAACACACACAATGTTTGCACTTTGTCTGAACTGACTGATTTGTCTTTCCCCCATAAAGTGATTTGTACAAAATTCACACCAAACATTTAAAATATTACGGTGATCGAATGCAGCGTGGTAGCCAACGCTCATAACCATTCACGAGGAGGAGAAGCCGCAATGAATCTACATTTATTGTGTATTGTTTTGATTTGTTGGAGGTTTATGTATCTACTTCCCCTGAAGGGGAGAACTTAATTTGAAATGTGTGCACCCGCAACTGTTGGATTTAAAAATAATCATAAAAAAATAAACAAGGTCAATAAATTGTTTGTTTCCCCGCCGTCTCCTTCTGCTTTGCTCACTAGATTGGGTATAATTATATCTTGTATGATTGGCTGCATTGAGAGTGTTCTTGCCTGTTGAAATAAATAAGTAAACTAAATTGGGTTGACCTGCTGAAAGAAAGAAAGAAAGAAAGAAGTAAACAAAATTGAGTTGACCTGCTGTATGTATGTAGGTATGTAACGAACGGACGGACGGACGGACGGATGAACAAATGAACGAATGAACAGACGGACGAACGGACAAATGGACGAATGGATGAATGAATGAACGAACAAATATGTATGTATGTATGTATGTATGTATGTATGTATGTATGTATGTATGTATGTAACAAACAAACGGACGGACGGACGAATGGACGAACGAACGGACGGATGAATGAACGAATGAACAAACCAACGAATATGTATGTATGTATGTATGCATGCATGTAACGAACGGACGGACGGACGGACGGACGGACGAACGAACGGATGGACGGACGAATGAACGAACGAACAAACGAATGAATATGCTTCCCAGGAAACACAGGGGCAGAGGAAAGTTAGACCAATCAAAGGTATAGAGCTTGCCAACTGGACTTTTCTTCCAGGTGAGCAAAGTTTAGGTTCCCCAAGCATTGGGCCCTGCTTCTGGTACTCCCAGAAAGGGGAATAATGGGGGTTGTAGTCAGTGATGGGATTCAAATTTTTTACTACCTACTCTGTGGGCGTGGTATGGTGGGTGTGGCAAGGGGCAAAGCCCTGTGTTGCACCTGGATTAGGACTACTTTAATCGTACCAGTCTTTGATTCATAAGAAGTCTTCAGAAAATTGAAGGCAGTCATGTCTGACTCTAGGGCCATGATGGCAAAAACCTTGGCACTCCAGCTGTTCTTGGACTTCAATTCCCAGAAGCCCAAGTCCCTGTGAGTCCACACAAATGGGCTTACTCCTATTCATGTGGATTCACAGGGACTTGGGCTTCTGGGAATTGAAGTCCAAGAACATGCACAGTAAACCCATCTGTGTGGATTCACAGAGACTTCTGGGGATTGAAGTCCAAGAACAGCTGGAATATCAAGGTCTGCCATCACTGCTGTAGTCTATTCCAGTGTTTCCCAACCTTTGGTCCTTAGACTTCAATTCCCAGAAGCACCGAACAGCCAATGTACTGGCGTAGGCCTATGGGGATCAAAGTCCCCCCTGTGGGGCATGGACCCCATGTTGGGAAACACTGATCCCAAAATGTATCCTCAAAATGACCAATAGTTGTGCTGGGGATATAGAAGCCCATGGGTTCCTTTTTTAAAAAAGGAGAATATATATTGGTGAGTTATATGGCTAGAAGAAGAAAATGTTTCTGCCTTAAATAGAAATGCAAGACGATTGAGTGGGAATTCCTATGGTTTGTTTTATGCCCTAATAATTCCCCCCTCACAGGGGGAATGTTCAGGAAACAAGTGGTAAATAACCCATTTCTGATATGATTGAAATATATGATCGTAATTCACTACTACCCACTAGTGGACGCTAATGTTTATTTTATTTTATTTTATTTTGCAGGAAAAAGAAATCGAGGTTGGTTTTTATTGGCTTTCATTTGCCTCCAGTGCAAGGTGGAATGAGATTTAGAGAAGAAATAGCAAATCGGGTAATCAGGTAATTCGCTTCCCAATTGGTATGAAAAAAAATACAGTAGGAATAATATAGCAATAGCAAATTCACGCATATACTACCCGAGAACACTCAACCTTTTTAATCCACGGCCTCTCAGACAGCTGAGTGGGCCAGACTGGTGGCCCCCTGCCGTAAACGCTGCCGTAAAATGCATCTGTGGCTGTCGTAAATGTGTTTACGACAGTCGTGGGTGCATTTACAGTGTTGTAAATGCATTTACGGCAGTCGCGGGCGCATTTATGGCTATCGTAAATGTCTCCACTTACGCTTCTGGTGGCGGTGGGCCAAGGAGGAGAAGGTCACATTGTTGGACGCTTTGGAAGGTCTTTTTTCAATTTCCACCTGCCACTTCCTTCCCCTCAAGGGAGAGAGCGCTACAAGCAGCTATTGATTGTGCCATGTCTAAAGGAATTAGAGAGCTCGAATGCTGTCCTTCAATCCCTCAATTTGTTTAGGAGTCTGTTCAAGGTGATCAGACAAGGGAGTCCATTTTGCCCTTGGGTCTTCTGGCTTCATTGGCGCCTTTCATAGTTTCCCTTGTTTGTTATGAAGGGCACCCCCACAAAAAAAACCCAACAACAACAGGCAGAGGTTCCCTGCCCAGGTATCACCAAGATCAACTATGGTCTGGCATGGAGATCTCAAAGATACATGGATACCCCTCCAAAGGTTGGCCAATGATGATCAGAGCTTGTTTGCCTTCTGAATGAAAAGCCAATTGAAAGCTAGGATTTAGTGGGAGGTTTTTTAGTTTAATATTAGTTAGGTCTTCCTCATACATCACTATTGGAATGTTTTTTAGTGGATTGTTGTGTTCTTCAGAGATGAATTTTTAATCTTGCATTCTCTCAATTTTGTACCCTGCCCAGGGTGAGAAAACCACCCAGATGTTGAGTATATAAATGTAATGCTTCTTTTCTTCCTTCCATCCATCAACACAGGTTGACCGACCAACTGACTGACCGCTATGGCAATGGAGTAGACCGTACAGCCAGCGACTCAATGCCGAGTGTCAGGTGGTGGTAAATAACCTGACTCCAATGGCTATGAGTTGATGAGACCCTTTAGGTAGGGTGATGGCCCCCTCCATGGAGGAAATGCCACTAGAAACCATCCCATTGGGCTCAACGGCAAAATGAGGAGAGGAGGAACCACATCACTATTTTGATTCCCAATGGTCATGGAGGCTGAAGAGGCCATGCCAGATGGACAGGCTGTGAAGGCGCACCTTGATAAATACAATAAAACCTTGCATAAAGAATGCCTCGCTTAGAGACTAACTTGCTTAAAGAGCGGGATTTCCTCCGAATGGTTGCCTCGCTTAACAACTAAAACCAACCAAAAACTCGCTTAACAACTAAATCAGGGTTTGCAATCCCCCCCCCCACCAGAAGTCACAATTGGTCACTTACAATGGTGTTTTGCTTAAAGAGCAAACTCGCTTAAAGAGCAATCCCGTGGAATGCATTATGCTTTTTAAGCGCGGTACCACTGTCTCCTCAAGGCTGTGGCAGTCCATTGCAGTCCCGGTGTCACATCCTGCACATCTAATTTCAGACGATGTCTCCATGATCACAGTATGTGGGTCACTTCATGGCAAGCTGGGATCCACCTGAAACAAATTCACGCCAGTGGCATTTGTTCCTGAAAACATTTTTACTTGGACATGAGTAGCAGCCGACAACAATGAGCTTGAAACCTAACCCATCACAGGTAATGCGTTACTTCCAAGCCATGTGTCTGGAGCTGAGCTTTAGCAAAATAGTATTTTCTTTTGCCATTTTCTCACTCAGGAACCTTCCTTCTGTAAGATTAAGTGTTCTGCTCTCTCTTTCTCCCTTCTCTTTCTTATTTTTCAAGAAGCCAACGAAACCGTAGATCAATTTGCAGGGCATAATGCTAATGACAAGAAGGCCGTTAAACAAAAACAAAAAAACCAAGCGCAGAGTTATGAGTTAGATTTATCTTCCCAGGATTTCTGCTTGGCATTCTCGGGCATTCTTGATAAATGATTCCACATTAGGGATTATTTTCATTTAAAGACTTCACTTTCTTGCTGATCTGCATCTGTTTGGATAATTGTTCTGCACTGACATGATAAAAAAAGGGTATATATCTTGAGATGTGGAGTCTGAAGCTGAAAAAGACAGATGCTTACAGAGTCTCAGAGTGGAGCATTGGAATAGGCAAGATTGAACTCCTATACCGATATAGTATGATTTATTTCTGAGTAGATGTCCCTTTACTGTTCAGCTTTCGCACCTGTACATGACCATTGGGAACGCAATAGTGTGGATCATAGGTTTTCAAACTTGGCTCTCCAGGTGTTCTTGGACTTCAATTCCCAGAAGCCCAAGTCAGCCCACCTTCTGATCAGAGCTTTTGGGAATTGAATGTCCAAGAACATCTGGAGAGCCAAGATTGATGACCTATGGTGTGGATGTTCTTGGTCTCCAGTAATACACCCTTAGAATTGATGGTCCTTTAATTCCTTTTGTTATCCTTCTGAGTCTCAGTCTTCTTAGCTCTTTGCTGCACTCACCATTTGGATTGATGATTGAGTCTAAGCAATGGCAGACTTTACTTTCTTAGGATCCAAGATCACTGCAGATGGAGATTGCAGCCATGAAATAAAAAGGCAACTGATTCTTAGGAGGCAAACTATGAGAAACCTGAAGAACATAGTTAAAAGTAGAGACATCACCTTGAAAACCAAAGTTCGCATAGTCAAAGCAATGGTATTCCCGGTGGTAATGTATGGTTGTGAGAGCTCGGCCATTAGGAAAGCTGAGCACAGAAGAATAGACACCTTTGAAATGTGGTGTTGGAGGACAGTTTTGAGAGTCCCCTGGACAGTGAAGAGAACAAATAGGTTGATCTTAGAAGAAACCAACCCCAACTACTCCTTGGAAGGTAAAATAGTGGGTCAGAGACAACTTGATGACATGAAACAGCAACTACAGACTTCTAGATCAGGGGTTCTCAACCTATGGCCCGTGGACCAGACGTGTTTACGACAGCCACAGAAATGTTTACAGCAAGAGGACTCGCCAGTCTGGCCTGCTCAGTTGTCTGAGGGGGCATGATCTGGCCCGTGGCTTGAAAATGTTGAGAATACCTGTCTTAGATCCAAGCTGCAGCTATTTTCTTTGAACAGAATGTTCACAATTAGCCACGTCAGGTCAGGTGTAGCTTGAAAACTTTACTTTCAAGCGGTTCATGTCCAGATCATTGCAGAGAAATCCCAGGTTTTTCCCCCTGTTTCATTCAGTTTTACCACCTTCCTGTAACCTGACAGTACACACCGATCACACACCTTTCACTCAAATTAGGTGGCGATTGAAGATATTTGGCTCACGGCTTTGGTGGCCAAGTGAATTAACGCAGAGGATAGATGCTTTGAGGGTAGAAAGAACTATAAATTAGATTTTTCATCTGCATGTGTGGAATTTAGCGTCAGTGTTGATAGTGCAGGATTAATAAGGGCACCTTTCCTGGGGACTCCCAGGCTAAGCTTCAAAACCAAACTCGACAGCTTTCCTGGGGCTACTGAAAGAAGGATCAAATCCAGTGCCTTTAGCAGTTCAAGTCTTAAAGACTTAAGCATTGAACATCCTGCCTTTCAGACTGCAGCACAGTCTCTGTAATTCAATGTATTTTTGTTGGTCCTGCTCCATTCAGTCAATTCATCACTTTCAATAACTGGTTGAAAAATATGTTGATCACCCACCCTGCTATCAATTGTGTGTGGTAATACAACAGCAAATTTTGCTATTTTAGAGAAGCAAGTCTGCCCTATTATTGTTTGATAATAGTGGTTACTTGAGCTATTGTATAAAGAACTAGCTGATTACCCGGCCTTGCTTGGGTTCTTTTTCTTTAAAGAAAGTGTAGTTCTACCAGCATGTCCTGCCTTGTAGTTCCGCTAGGGAAAAAGGAGGCTGTGGTGCACGTGCACAGTACTGCTGTTGGTTGCTTTTTCTCCTGTCTATGGGGATGTCCCCTTTGTGTCCCACTTTGGAGGGCATAAACCCCCAAATGGGTTTTGTGACCCTCCACAGTGCTGATCTCGCGAGCCCAAGGTATGTATGTGCCAAATTTCAGCGACATTGGTCCAGGGGTGTGGGTTCCTTTAGAGCACATACAAACCCACACCTCTGTTTTATAGATATAGATTTCTCCTACAAGAGAGCCCAGAAATATATAACTAATATATCACCATATCATTGTGGCCTGATCTTGAATAAATACAATAGGGCCTGGTTAGGATAGCAGAATACCAGGGAAGACCACAGATCTCCAGAGAGATCTTGAAAGGGATCTTGTAGAACTGCTACCAGATAGAGCAAAGGCTAGATAAGGGTTCCTCAAATTTGGCTCTCCAGATGTTCTGGAACTTCAATTCCCAGAAGCCCTGATCAGCAGGAGTGTTGGCTTGGACCTCTGGGAATTGAAGTGCAAGAACATCAGGGGAGCCAAGTTTGCTGACCCCTGGTCTAGCCCATCGGTCAGGGATGGTGAAAACCTTAGCATTTCAGCTGTTCTTGGACTTCAATTCCCAGAAGCCATGATCAGCAGGAGTGCTGACTTGGGCTTCTGGGAATTGAAGTCAAAGAACACCTGGAGAGCCATGTGGCTAGATGGAGAAATAATTTCTCTCTTGTACTGAGTACAAGATTTAAACATCTTTTTTAGCCCCAGTCAACATGGCTCCATCCTGGCTACAAATCATGGATGTTGTTGTTAGAAACAGGTGAATCAACGGAGCTCAGTTTCACAAAATTTCTCATCTCTCTGGCTACAATCTTAATTTGTGTTCCAGCGCAATCAATTTGCAAACTTGATACAAATTCAAATCTGAATTTGGATAGCAATAGCAACAACACTTTTATACTGCCCGAAAGCAAGGAATTGCAAGTAGATAAATAGGGACCCCTTTGGTGGGAAGGTAAACAGCATTCCATGCGCTCCGGTGTCTAGTCATGCCTGCCACATGGCCACAGAAACGTATGCAGAAGCAGACAGTGCAGGCTCTTCGACTATGAAACAGAGATGAGCACTGAACCCTAGAGTCAGCTACAACTGGCTTTCGAGCAGTGGTGACCTTTAACTTTACCTTACTGCCCCATAATGCTAAGAGCATTCCCTGGATGGATCGCAAGATAATTAATATTTTGCTCCCAACACATTGGGTACTCATTTTACTGACTCTGGAAAGATGGAAGCCTGGAGGCATTCAAGTGAAAATTGGGCAACCATCTGTCAGATCTGCTTTGATTCGGATTTCTACATTGAGCAAGGGGTGATGTCCTCATAGGTCCCTTCTGACTCAGTTATATTGTGATTCTATGGTTCCACGAAAACTAAACAAACAAACTCACACTTTAATGGAGGTGTAATTCCAAGCAGGTTCCACACTCCCACCCTAGACCTCCTCAAGTTGACCTTTCTTGAGTTGCAACACTGTTGTGTGTTGCCTACACTTTGACGCACCATCAGATGATTGGGTCCTTCTCAGAGGAGATGTTATTCTAGGCGTTTACGCTCCTCGCATGCAAATATTCTTCGTGAGCCTGATGCTGAATCTGGAGGTTGTTTTGAACGAAGCATTTCACACCCACTCAACACTCATTTTGACAGAAATGATTTGCAATCCCGCCGCTTCTCCAACTCCGGGGAGACTTGTCTCCCGGGATAGTCAATTCTCAGATGAGCATTGTAATTCTTCCCCACTGTTTCCGTCCCTTCCACCATCAATGCTAACCCCCCCCCCCAATTTCAAATGCAGTCATTTAGCCTGGGCAGTTAAGCCGAGTTCCATATGGACTATGATAATAATATTAGCACTTAGCTTCATATGGCTTCCAAGTGAATGAGAGCTAATTAACCCCCGCGAGCCCTCTGCCGAGCTGGGAAAGTGTGTTCGCTTACGGTGGGCAGAGAGGGCAAATGGAAAGAAAGGACGGAAAAAAACCCACACAGAATGAGGAGCCCAAGGTTTCATAGCAGGTCAGTGTCAAATTGGGGCAATGGCGTATAAATATGGCTGAGGTTAGCTGGAGGCTGCCTGAGTTAATAAGCAATGGGCATTCATAAAACCATAATAAAATTCCCATCAGATCAGAGCTGAGCATTGTTGAGTCCAGCAACTTTTTCCCTATGGCCATGATGGCGAAGCTTGGCATCCCAGGTGTTCTTGGACTTTAATTCCCAGAAGCCCAAGTCTCTGTAAATCCACACAAATTGGTTTACTGCGCATATGCTTTGATTAGGAGTAAAACCATTCGTGTGGATTCACAGAGACTTGGGCCTCTGGGAATTGAAATCCAAGAACACCTGGAGCATCTGCACAGTAAACCCATCCATGTGGATTCACAGAGACTTGGGCCTCTGGGAATTGAAATCCAAGAACACCTGGAGCATCTGCACAGTAAACCCATTCGTGTGGATTCATGGAGACTTGAGCTTCTGGGAATTGAAGTTCAAGAACAGATGGGTTGCCAAGGTTTGCCATCACTGGTCTACTCTATCACCATAGCAGGATACCCTGGCCAGATATGGAGATAGCTTTTTCCTAAAGAGAGAGTTAAGAACAAGAGAAAAAAAAAATTAAAAATTGGTTGGGCTACAGAAGGCTTCATGCTGCTAGAAATTGAGACAACCCACATCAATTCCTTCTGAGGAAGAGAGAACGTCTGAAGAGTGAAAACCTTTTCTTCTCATGCAAAGGACCGTCATAGCTCTTCTGATCCTTTTGATCTCCCATGATCTTCAAGGAACTTCTGCAGCACTTGAAGACGGAGTAGGTGGGCAGATGTGGTGGGGGAGAAAGCTAAGAACATCTCCAGTGACAATGCAGCTCCTAATGAGCTGAAAATAATGATCAGCTTTCCTTGCCTGTGATAGTTTTAATGAAGAGATGCCAGCTGTTCTGATTCCTTTGATTGTCTTTGAAGGACAATGTGGGTTTTGAGACCAAATGAGAAGTTTCTCAAGAGATAAAGCCTGACATGTCCAGAATTTGGAGATAAGTAGTTACAAGCTATGTAGCTATCTTTGTTGTTCTCATGTCATATCCAATTCCAAATATTGGCAATCATCATGGTGATCAGCCATGAAGATTGTCCTAGGAATATAATGCAGTGGCTTTATATCTGCCTTCCACATCACAGCATGACACCCATAGTACCACTGATCCAGTTCCAATTTCTGGCCCTGAGCCCTTTTGGCACGCAAGGTCCTCCTCAGCCCTTGGCCAGGATGGATGAAGCTGCTGCCCTCCATCAAGATGGATTCAAGTGGGATTTAATCCACTTGGGGACCATCACCCTTCTTTGTAGACTTTGCCACCCAAGGCTGTTAGTCCTCATGGTGGTCAAGTTAGTTAGCAGCTGCCTGACACTTGGCATTGAATCACTGGCAGTATGGTCTACTGCTGTGATGGTCAACCTTGGCACTCCAGGTGTTCTTGGTGCAAAAGCCCAAGTCAACACTCCTGCTGATCAGGGCTTCTAAGAATTGAAGTTCAAGAACACCTGGAGTGCCAAGGTTGTCAGGTTAGTTAACCGCTGCCTGATGCTCAATGTTGAGTTGCTGGCAGTATGGTCTACTCTATTACCATAGCAAGATAACCTGGTCAGATAACCTGGTCAGACTAGAGGCTCCCTCTGGTGAGTTCATTGTGCAGTTCTCCTCGCCTGACCTAGTGTGAGAAAGATTAGGCAGCAACACAAGGTTGCCGTTACCCAGGGTACACCTGATTGTGGTTTAAGATTACAACAACCTGCAAGGAAGCTAAAAGGTTCAATGAACTTGAACCTCAGTGATGTGTACCTAGCTAGGTGTGCTGTTACCTTTGGCATATTGGAGTCCTGGTTTGTCAACATCTTTTTTGAAGGAGGCACCAATTCTTCGGGCTTGGGCATTCCTGAAAATCTTTTGAATTCCAACAGCTCCGTCCTTCATTACCTTTGTGGCGCTGAATTAGGCAGCCCAGCATGCATCTCACTTCAAACATCTGCACAGCAGGGGTATAAAAACAAACTCCTCTCTGTACTACAAACAGCTGTACTGATTCATTTCGCCAGTGGAGACGGGTGAGAAGAGATGGTAAATACTGAGCTTGCAGTCTAGCAAACATGGGGGAGGGGATTGAAATGGACTTATTTAGCCACAGTGTTCCGTGCACTCCGGTGTCTAGCCATGCCAGCCACATGGCCACGGAAACATAGGCAGAAATCTTGGCTCCCACCATTGGAAGCTGTTGTTTGCTCAATTTGTCCGGGACATGGACAACAATATTAGTCTTTCTCTCCTTTGCTGTAGGTCAGTGATTCCCAATCTTAGTTTGGCCATGCTCCACCTGAGCATCTCTAAAATCTCTATTTGCTTGGTTGGTCTGGTTTTTGATTTGTTGTGTGTTTTGTTGTGTTATTTTGATATTTGTATTTACACTGCCCAGAGTGGGAAATTTTCCAAATGGGAGGTATAAAAATGTACTGAATGAATGAATAAAGAAATAAAGAGAGAGAGAGAGAGAGTGATATGACTGATTTGGTATACAGTCTATAGTAAATTGCAGACACCATAGTGTTTGGTCTTGAAAGGATGGGTGAGAAACGTTGGCAAATTTCTCCTAATTCATTTGAAAGGGTAGGGCTAACTGGGGAGTATGATGAGTCTTAGCCCAAGGGCCTCTTGAGAGACTGCCAACGTGAATGTTGGGGAACCGGGTCTGCCTGGCTGAACTTTTCTCTCTATGATAGTGTCTCATCCTTAAATGACTTCGCATTACTTAAGCTGACCTGGAAGCTCACCAACTCCACTCTCCTGGGAAGCCGTAATAGACAATGCTGTTTTCCCTCTTCCTACCTCCTCTGGGTCTGAGTTCGCCTTTGCAAATGGAAATAATGAATTTGAGATTTTAATAGCCAGTAGGTGCAGGTTTTTTTGGTAGTGCTTGCATCAAAAGGGCAGGGTATAAGTGCAATGAATGAACGAACGAACAAATGAATGAACCAACCAACCAACCAACCAACCAGATATATATATATATATATATATATATATATATATATATATATATATATATATATATATATATATATATATATATATATATATATATATATATATATATATATATATATATATATATATATATATATATATATATATATATATATATATATATATATATATATAGATATAGATATAGATATAGATATATAGATATATAGATATATATATATATATAGATAGATAGATAGATAGATAGATTTTTTTAAAAAGAAATCACACATTCTGGAAACCAATATATTGAATTGAATTGTTTATTTAACCCCGCTCTTCTAGTGCATGCACCACTCAGAGTGGCTTCCAACAGTAAATAATACATAATATACAGTGCAAACATAATAAAAATACAGTGCAATACATAATATGCATAATCATATAATATCCAAATACAAAATACACAATACAGTACAATAAAAATGTAGTTACAAGGTTAATCACAAAATACAGCAATACAAAAATTCAAAAATAAGCATCACAATGCAATACAATCGGTACAATCACAA
Source organism: Bradypodion pumilum (assembly GCA_035047305.1). Classification (NCBI taxonomy): domain Eukaryota; kingdom Metazoa; phylum Chordata; class Lepidosauria; order Squamata; family Chamaeleonidae; genus Bradypodion; species Bradypodion pumilum. The sequence goes on along the minus strand of JAWDJD010000012.1, from coordinate 24,865,687 downwards.
TATGTCAACATTATACATCATATATCAGCACAATAATATAACATCAACAAAAATATCAAACAAGTAATAAATAATAAATTATATATATATATATATATATATATATATATATATATATATATATATATATATATATATATATATATATATATATATATATATATATATATATATATATATATATATATATATATATATATATATATATATATATATATATATATATATATATATATAATCCAGACAATTTCTGATATGATTCAGGAACAGGGTGGAATGGACTTTTAAATTTTATTTTACTACAACTGAAAATGTTAAAATTAATTCTACAATTGGCCAAGTGGCACAGATACCACAATCCATACTTGCAAACACATACAGTTCACGAGTTTCACCAGTCATCCATTGTACCACCCAGAAAGGCAATCATCATCATCGCCATCATCTTATTAAACTACCACCACCACCACCACTTCCTTACTTCTGAATGTTCCTTTGATTCTGTACATCACTTGGAGGAGGACCCTGAACAGGCTGAAGTGTTGGTGTGCCGAAATGTAAGGCCAACATGCTCAAGTGGGGGCTGCTGGTGAACAACAACATGCTTTGTGAATGTGGAGAGATACAGAATCCACCTCATTTGCTGGTATGCCAGTTATTACCAGAAATATGCACTGATGAAGACTTAATTTTGCTCAACACCAAGCCAAGTAAGGGGCTTAATTTTGTCAATCCACAATTTGACCTGGACTACTTCCAGAAGAATGTGTTATTCTTTGACGTATGTGAAGGAACGGATTCATTTGTCAGGGTGGTCCAAGCCGTGTTCTCGGTTAGAATCCGCAAACATTTCCCAGCTTAAGCCTCCTTGTTTCCTCTTGGAATTCAGGAAATAAATTCAAAAGGCATACTGACCTTTGGGACGTGATTGAAAGACTGCGATTCTCTGTGATCTCATTCTCCTGTAAAACAGCTGGAATGGGACCCATTCCAGCAGTCTAGGTAATAGATTTAGAGCCCCATTCATCAACTTTAAATTGAGAGTCCCGATGTTTGGCCAAGTAATTGCCTGATTCTTGTCCAGTTGCTGGTAATGCAATCACACTGGTCACACTTGCCTTAACAGTGTTATATATGTGCGAGGCCACTGACCTCACTTGCTTGCTTCTTAGACGGGCGGCCATTCATTCACCAGAAACAGAGTGATTAGAACATTTTGCATCGTTCCAGATGAGAGGAGATTCTAACTTGCTTATTAGCAAAGCCCAGTAGTCACACAATGCATGGAATAGATGCATGCATTAGGAGGCCAGTTTGGGACTTCTGGGGGCATCTTGACGTACCCCATTTGATCTGATTAATATCTTGGATCTATTTGTACATTTTTAAAGCCAATACTCTGGAAAACCTCTGGGGTTAAAACATATGTCCTTATATTTACATGACGTAGATCAGGGATTTGCAACCTACGGTCCAAGGGCTGGACCAGATCTGCGGTGCCATTTCATGTGGCCCAAAAAAGCATGAGAATGTGTGAAAACACACAAGAATACACACAGAACTATGTGACTGGTCTGCTCAGCTGTCTGAGGGGGAATGGCGTGGCCGTGACCTGAAAACGTTGAGAACCCCTGATATAGATGAAATCTGGATACATCATAAACCCTCAAGAAAGCAGTGGACCTGATAAATTTCAGACAGGGCTTAATTAAAAAAAAAAAATTTTACAGTCATGTCCGACTCTAGAGCATGGTGCTCATCGTCATTTCCAGCCAAAGCACCAGGTTTAGGTCTCTTAAAGTCGTCTCTCTCTTATGATTGCTGGTCCCCTCATGCTTGAGGCAACAAAGTTGGCTTTTAAAAGGAAAGCTAGAAAGAATCAGGCACAAGAACAGATGTCGTTTTAACTCATCCCAACAAGATGAGGCAACGGAAAGAATTTGACGAATGTAGCCATCACTCAAGAGAGACAAGGGCCAAAGGAAAATCCCAGGAGCCATAATTTCTGAGACTTGTGAAAAACTGGCTGAAGAAAAGGTCTGTCACTCATGTCTCTTCACGAGCTGTCTATTAGGAACCTTCCATTCACTTAAGCATCTTGATGAAGAGGACATGGTCCTCCTTTATGTGTCCATCGCTTCAAAGCCTGTGCTCTAGACTAATCCTTTAAGTTCCCATTCATTCGACTGGAAGATGATAGAAGCTGAGTGTCAACACCGGCATGCACAGAACGCTGTTTACCTTCCCTGAGGAGGAATAGTGTTGGACAGGGGTGCTTGGAGAGCAATGGTCCATGGGGTCGCAAAGAGTCGGAGCCGACTGTGCGACTGAACAACAACAAAGTGGTGCCTGTTTATCGACATGCAATTTCTTTCTTTCACACTGCTAGGTTGGCAGGAGCTGGGGCAGATTCGGGAGCTCAGTCCGTCGTGCAGTACCTGGGAATCAAACTTCGACCTTCCAGTCAGCGAGTCCAGTGTCTTAACCACTTGAGCCACCGCAGTGCCGAATCCTAGCCCTCAAAACCTTCAGTACCTTGGAGAGCTCATGGGGGAAAAACTATCCATGCCAGAACGTGAAATGGACTTCTCCCACACACAAACAGTTTAAGCTGCCCATGCTAGCAGTTCAAGCTGACAATACTGGGTTATATGGATCAAACATGAGTATCTGGGCAGCTCCTTTAGTTGGCCTTTTGATTTTGCATTTTCCAGAAGACTTGGTTTGAGAAGCTGAGGAGAGATTCAAACCCATCGGCTTCAAGGGAACCACAAGTAAAGACACTCAAATGCCAATCAGATCTGTGGATCCACAAGAGACTTTCTGACTTCAAGAAGGTGAGACGCACTCAGGATTTTCCATGCAAAGGAGGCACAGAGCAGGCGACGGCGCGTGCAGGAGAATAAAATAGCCCAACGCGAAAGCAAAGCATGGTGAATTTATTGCCGTTCCAGGCATGAAAAAGTGGCAGGATAATTGCTTAAGTCTTTTAATTTTTTTTCCTCCTTTAGATTTCCCAGACCCTTATCTCAGGTTTATGATGCAAAACATATTTTTTTTATTAAAAAAAGAGCAGTTCATTAAAACAGTAATAGTAATAATAATGAAGAAGAAGTCCTTGAAAACTATGAGTGAAATTTTAACCGACCCGGGTCTCCAAGTAAACTGCGCTCTTGGGATATTGCTCGAAAACTGGAATGGGAATGAGGCGGAGGGAGGGAGGCAGTTGGGTAGAGTGGTGAGAGTTAGAAGACCAAAATCGGACAGTGGTGGCTCACAAGGTGCTGGAGGAAGTGAACAGATGCACATAGCGAGTGGCACCTCAGAAACATTTCACCTAATGCACAGGTAGCCTTCTGTGGAATAATCCATGGGCTGTCAATGGAGGGGGTGTTTCCATTGGTCTAAACCAGTCTGTCCATAAATCACCAAGCATTTTTGGGGTTATTTCTTTTGGTGGGGTAATTTTCATGGGTGGGACGGCAGTGGCTTAGTGGTTAAGATGCTGAACCTGATGACTGGAAGGTCGACAGGTCAGTAGTTCAAGACCCAAGTACTAAATGATGGAATGAGCTCCCGTCTCTGTCCCAGCTCCTGCCAACTTGCAGTTCCAAAGCAAGAATTTGCAAGTAGATAAATAGGGACCACTTCGGTGGGAAGGTAAACAGCATTCCATGCACTCCGGTGTCTAGTCATGCCTGCCACATGACCTGGGAAATGTCTGCAGAAGCAGACAGCACTGGCTCTTCAGCTTTGAAACAGAGATGAGCATTGAACCCTAGTGTTGGATATGGCTGGCTTTTGAGCAAGGACAACTTTTACCTTTACCTAATTTTCATGGAGATCGTTGAAGGCCATATTTGGGGCCACCACAAAAACGAATAACCTTTCAAAGTTGGCTTACTCCTTGCTCAACTATTAGTAGTACACTACCACCTCAACTTTCTAGGCTGAACCACGCCTTCTGTTCTCTCTGTCTCAGTGTTGTGTAGACTTGTGGCGTCCATCCCTGGACTGAAAGTAGTCTCACGTAACTTGGCTTCTCCCTTGAGTGATCTCAACATATCCATCTTCACAGTGAGATGCAGTTGCCTTGTTCTCTATGTCCTGGTTGTATTTGTTTAAAGAAAATGGGCAGGGGGGAAAAAACTTACTGAATCCGCCTCATCCTTCAGTGCTGCACGGCTGCTCATATTTATGTGCAGCAGGAGACTACGGAGAGAAATAAAAGATGGTTGGTTCCAGAAATCAATAAGTAATTTTGCTCTTGGGGGCTAAGGGACCACTGGAGGATGGAGTGGGGGGTGAACCATGAAATTCTGTAGTTAACAATAGCAGATGGAGGGGAGGGGAAATCGACACAACAAAAACTGTTTGAAGAGAGGCCCTACTGTTGAAGATACAACACATTCTGGGTGGAGTAACTGATGCTACCTTAGATACGAGACCCACTGTTCAGTGGGATTGACCTCCTCATAATGATGTATATTGTGACTTGGTAGCAAGTGGGAGAACTTGAGAAGTCTTCTTCTCACCACAAAGCTGTGAGCTGAGAAGGTGGTTGACCTTGGAGTAATCTGCAAATTTGGAAAGAGTTTTTTTTAAAAAAAAACATTTTTGTAAAATGCACTATATCCTCAACTCCTGCATAAACTAGTATTAGCAGAAGCAGTGGATGGGTTATTTGTATCTTTGTGATTTACCACCCTATCCTATTGTGTTTGCTGATTGTATGCTCAGTTTCACTATGGGCACAAACAGTGTTTTTTGCACAGATGATAGAAATTTTTGCACAAGTTGATATTTATGCAAATTATGAAAGCCAGACTTCTGTTGGGGCTGAGTTCTTTTGAGAAGGTCGAAGAATCATTGAGACACTGTTTATCATGACACAAGAGCCACTTTGGATAAAATCTTGTCAGTGCTAAGATTTCTTTACATCTAGATAACACGTACACAGGAAACCAGATTTAGAGTGTGCAGAGAAGCAGCCGGTGTGGCTATTGAGGATTGTAGATATTCTGCCTTTAGGCATCCTCTTCATCAGGGGTTTGCAACCTATGGGAATTTCATGTAGTGTGCTACCCTCACTCCCACTGCCGGAAGCAGCAGAAGTGGCAAAAACAGCCGAAAATGTGCTGTAAATGCACCCCCACGGCTATCGCAAACGCTTTTACGACAACTGTGGATGCATTTTATGGCAGCGTTTATGGAAGGTGGAACCATGTGCACAGCTGTCTGAGGGTGTGTGGTCTGGCCCATTGTGGGAAAATGTTGAGAACCCTATGCTCTACATCCACCAGAAATCTCTACTGTTGGCAGATATCAACTACCTTCCAGAGGACAACCTTGCCTGCAGGATTGTTCTTCTGGCTGAGAACTTCTGGGAGAAAAGTCAAAAAAGAGCTGGATGAGATACAGGTAGAGAGAGAAAGAAAACTGATCCAAACCAGCCTTGAGGAGACACAAATTTAGCCCCGGGGCGAAGGAATTCCTTAGTTATTTCTCAAAGGTATAGGCTGGGTGGGTTTTGGATTCAGCGCAGCTTCAGCATGTTTTGCTGGCCTTTGGCCATTTTGGCTCATTAGGATCCAAGTTAGTTTCCAAAGAGAGGCATTTGGGAGACGCCATGCCTACCTGCCAGCTGTTTTTCTCTTCGAATATGTGGAGATGGGCAGAATATCCTTCGTGCCAAGGGGGGGGGGACTGTAAACCAGATGTTCAACTCTCAGGTCCATCTTCTCATCAGTCCACAAAAGACCCTAAGTGGAATTCAAAGCCCTCCCCGGATTTTCGACTAGAAGTGGACTTTGGCCATTTGCTAGATCTTCTTTTGTACATCTGGCAGGGCATAAATTGGACACATATAGCTGTTACATTGACTGAATTTTCTCCGCATTCACAGGAAATTTGTCCTGTATCCAAATAGCCCCATTTTACTTAATTCTTCCTTGATCTTCCTACTTTACAACAAAGGCTATTAAGTGATTTCCAGATGGTCCAACCAGAATTTTGTCTTCACTCTTTGGAAGTCACCCAGTTGGCAAGGTGTGTTGTCATTGTTGTTGCCGTCATCATCGTTATTGTCATCATTGTTTATTGTTCTTGTTCTTGTTCTTGTTCTTGTTCTTGTTCTTGTTCTTGTTCTTGTTCTTGTTCTTGTTCTTGTTCTTGTTCTTGTTCTTGTTCTTGTTCTTGTTCTTGTTCTTGTTCTTGTTCTTGTTCTTGTTCTTGTTCTTGTTCTTGTTCTTGTTCTTGTTCTTGTTCTTGTTCTTGTTCTTGTTCTTGTTCTTGTTCTTGTTCTTGTTCTTGTTCTTGTTCTTGTTCTTGTTCTTGTTCTTGTTCTTGTTCTTGTTCTTGTTCTTGTTCTTGTTCTTGTTCTTGTTCTTGTTCTTGTTCTTTACTCTCCAGAGTTTTAGCCTAACCTGTTCTGGTTTAATGAAACTCTCTTCGAAAGCCTCTTTTCCGGGAGGTTTTCCTTTTTGTATGTTGCCTGTATCCACTAGGATTTGGATCAGGAAGCTCTGACCTCTGTTTTATGATGGGATGTGTCACAGAGCTAGAAATCTAGCTTTCCAGAACAAGCCAGGACAAAATACCTTCCAGAAGCTATAAGAAAGCACTATAATAATAATTTCGTGTCAGACATTATTCTGGGTTGAAAGGATTTTTCGCTGGAGGAACTCCGCTCAGGGAATGCCCGAATGAGGCTCCTTTCATGTCCCCAAGAGCTGGGACAGAGATGGGTGCTCAATCCGTCATGCAGTACCCGGGTCTCGAACTGCCAACTTGCCAGCCTTCTGGCTAACAAGGCAAGCTTCTTAACAACAGCCTTGAAACCCACAGATCTTTGTCACCAGACACATGAAGACACAAAGACAAATAAAATATTGCATGGGTGGTGAAGGACACTTTACAAGGTGTAAAGAAACAGGTAAATGATCACATTTATTCTGTAGGTTCTCCTGATGTTTTGACTACTTGTAGCTCATATTAAGTTTTATTACACTTACATTCCTCCGTCCTTCTTTATTAATTTTTACACTTGTATTCATTCCACCTTGCTTTATTAATTTTTATCTTCGGCATATAGATAGAGCGAACAGATTCCATCCTTCTCTACATATGAGATATGCAAATTTCTTAATAAATACTGTCTCTTTGCTTAAGGCAATCTTTAATCCCCATTCAAAACGGGCAGTTTCCACACAAAGCTCCTAAGCAACTGTACACAGATTAAAAGTGTCTAAATACTGCATCATTTTCTAGGTCTTGGCTAAGATCTTGTGCTATTGGGAGTTGTGAAACAGCCACCTAAATTAAGGTGCAGAAAAGCCCTTAGATCAGTGGTTCCCAACATGGGGCCCTGGCCCCACAGGGGGAATTTAATTCCCACAAGCCTAAATCAGTCCATTGGCTGATCAGTGCCGGAGCACATGGAACGCACTTACCTTTCCATCCCAAGCAGTACCTTATTTATCTACCTGCAATGTCTTGCTTTTGAACTGTTAGGTTGGCAAGAGCTGGGAATGATATGGGAGCTCGCTCCATTATGCCGCATGGGGGTCTCGAACTGCTGACCTTTCAGTCACCAAGCACAGCGTCTTAACCACTAAGTCACCGCTTGCTGCGTAGGCGCGGACAATTTTTTTTAACCTTCTGAACATTTCTGATTTCATTTGTTTTCTTTTATCTTGAGTGGAATGTGGACGTGGGCACAAAAAGAAGCAAGTAACCCATCCGGTGCTTCCAGTTCTTAATAGACCAGCAGTGAGCACAGTTTTGCGCAATCCGCATCCTTTGTGCAAAATTCCTTTTCACAACTGTGTGAACCTTGACTGAGTCAGAAGAAAATATTTGGTCTTCACAGTTGCTCGTTCTCATGTACAAGACAAGCATAGATTTACTTCAGTCTACCAGGGGTTCCCAGTCTAAGGCCTGCGGCCCAGATTTGGCCCATGGCGCCATTTCATGTGGACCCCCACCCCACTAAAGGCATTCAAATAAACAAAATGGCCAACTCTTTGAAGCTGTTGGGGGAAAATGGCTGCCTCCATTGTGCAGACAGGGCAAAATGGTGGTCCGGCCCTCGGAGCTGACTGAGAGAGCATGACCTGGCTTGAAAAGGTTGGGGATTCTTGTGGTATACGCTCAATTCTTTCTCCTCGCCGTCCGTCGCTGCTGTCAGACGATTGTGACCCGTCTCTGAAATGCAGCAAAGACCTGGGAAAGCGCTTCGCCAGAGGTGAAGGTGGAATGAAAGGGACGCCGCAGGCAACGTGGCCTTCCTCGACCAACCTTTGACACTGAAAGCACTAATCGCCTGCCTCCAGCGCCGGCCTTGCCAGAGGAACAAAATGAACTCCTGAGGTGCTGTCAGAACTACACAGCGTGTGCTTCTAATAAGTGGACACCCAGAGCCAACTTTGCAAAGAACAACAACACCCACTACATTGGAAATGAAGTCGCTTCCTTCACTCTCACCCCACAGTGGCTCCGGCTCCCGCTCAGTCTGTTATTCAAAGACTCTCTCTCTCTCTCTCATACAGAAGAAAAATAATATATATATTCCTGCTCTTATTTTTAAGGTGACTTCATTGGAGTGTATTTCTGGAATATTCAGGCGGGTGGAAAGGAATCAGATAGCTGTTGTGGATCTTGATAAATCCGAGAGACAGGTGCCAGAAAAGAGGCGTACTAATGCATTTATTTCTTATCATTTTCATCCACTATTGTCATTTTTAAAAATTCACACATCTAGCCCCACTCTCCTTCTTTGAGCTTTCTGTGAGTCTGTTCGCTTGCTCTTAATTTACCAAGAACTGGAAAATTCTCTCCACCCATCCTTCCTCGGTAGGAGAATATGTTTCATCCAGAACCATCTGGTCTTATTGTCCTCTAATAATAATAATAATAATAATAATAATAATAATAATAATAATAATAATAATAATAATAATAATAATAATAATAATAATAATAATAATAATAATAATAATAATAATAATAATAATAATAATAATAATAATAATAATAATAATAATAATACTGGTGCTCCATCAAGTCAAGCCTATTTTATGGTGACCTTTCCAGGGTTTTCTAGATAGATAATACTCCTGGTTTTACATTCCCTCCTGCATGGGGTGCTCTTCTCAGCTTACAGCCAAAGAGCCAGCGCAGTCTGCATCTGTGCTGCATGGTCATGTGGCAGTTATGACTAGCTGCACAAAATGCTGTTACCCTTCCCGTCCCACTTGCAGAAGATACTTGGATACTTGGAGAAGATACTTGGAGAAGATAAGATACTTGGAAAACCATGGACCACATTATATTTGGATGTCCTTTATGCACGTTTGGAGGCACACTGGAGGACTTGCATAGTATCACAGATGACGCCTTTCAATGGCTTTCAGACTTAGATGTGGAACTCTAGCGAGGAGCTTGAGATGGTCAATTTGTGCTTGCTGTTATATCAACATTAATGTAGATGATCATCATATGATAAATAAAAAAAATCTACTTGCAATGTCTTGCTTTCGAACTGCTAGGTTGGCAGGCGTTGGGGCAGATGTGGCGGGTGCTCACTCCGTCATGCAGCACTCGGGTCTCGAACTGCTGAGCTGCCGACCTTCTGGTCGTCAAGCTCAGCATCTTAACCTCTAAGCCATCACATCCCTTACTTAGGCTGATATGATTTCATTGCTCCTGAAGATAATCTTCCTTCCCCGTCACATGGAAGGGAGCAATAGAGGGAAGGATCTTGGAAGGTTCTGCATTTCAGGAGGAAGAAAAGAAAAACACACATTTGGACCTTTAAAAAAGAAGATTCATGCCCATACATACTGGTAGTTGGATAGAGAGGGAAGCAAAATAACCTGCCATCTGCTTCCTGCTAAAATGCAGTTTGATCCACCACAGTCCAGATGGCAAAGTTGGTTTCAAGATGGAAAATGTATACATTTCTATCCTTAGGAGTATGAAATCAGTATAAATCAAATAAACGGAGCTCTTGCTGCCTACTGCATGGCTATAAAGGCCTATCATTTATTTGCGCACTACCGGGCATTCTTATATAACAGTGATTCTCAACCAGCTGCCCGTGGGCCAGATGCAGCCCATGGCACCATTTCATGTGGGGGCCCCACCGCCTCCACCACACCAAGAACTGTGATGCCATTTCATGTGGCCCCCACCTCTCCAAGAAACAAGATGGCTGCCCTTTGAAGCTGTTGGGACAAAATGGTCTCCCCCATCATGCAGGCAGGGCAAAATGGCCATCTGGCCCTCGAAGCTGATTGAGAGTGCATGACCCGGTTGCCGGCTTGAAAAGGTTGGGAACCCCTGCTTTGAAGTGTGGAGTGTTCCCCATCACATGAAATAAACTGCTACCCTAGCGCAGAAAAGGGTGTAATGAATTGCTCTTACACATGTGCTCACCTGAAAAACAGGGTGAACAAAGCCACACCAAAGGCAAACCAAATAGTGAGATACATGTTTGTCCAATCATGTTCCCTAAAGACATGGCTGAATCTAGCGTCACCAGCCTCCCCTACCAGCAGAGTCTGGTTGGATCCTTGCCATGGTGCTTTCAAGAACGCCTGCATAGATTTCATTTCGTCTCTCTACGTGCGCATTTGTGTTCGCCCTGCAGGGTGTGCGTAATATATAAACTAAAGGATATGGCACCAATCAGCGAAAGACAGTGATGGATCAGATCTCGCACAATTCTCAACAGGGCAACACGTTTCTGATATATCAAGTGCTTCTGGTTGTGGCACCAGCCGACATGAATTGCAAAATCATCTGTAAAGGCTGCATGGAAGGTCAGACTTCAGCATGAAGTTCAAGACATAGAGGCTTACAGCGCATTGGATGAACGGTAGGCACTCCACTCGTCCTAAGTTGTTTCAGATTGGCATTGTTCACAAAATGACCTATTCTCCCAAAACAAGGCACTTCTTTTTGATGACATGATTGTTGCATGGATGCATAGCCACAACTCTTTAGCTTTCTGTCTCCCAGACTTGCCTGTATGGTCTTATGTTTGACCCTGGGGCAAAAGGGACATTTGGAGGCATCTGTAACATTGCGGTGCACAGAGGGAAGAGGGGAGAACGGGCCATCTGTGGTGTCTGTTGACTCCTGCTTGACATATGGCAAGAATACAGACAGCAGAGGACACGAGGATGTGAAACCACTTGATGTCTCTTCTGGAATCCCCCTGCAGCTGGCTGGACAGATGCGATCTATTTTGACATTCTCAGGTGGCTTGAATGAACAGATCCATGTTTTGACCTGTGGGTGCATGTGCGGTTTCTGTCCCAAGCGATGTCAAGATTAAATTCAACATTCCTGCAAATCTGGAATCACCAGCCAACACCAGGGTTTACGGTCCACCAGGTTTGGCTTTTTTTATTTTTAAATCATGTCAGAAGCAAACAAAGGCGCTTTCTGGGTTGAAAGGATTTTTGCTGGAGAAATGCTGCTCAGGGGACGCCCAAATGAGCTCCTTTCATGCCCCTAAACTCTTTCCCCACTGAAGTGGTCCCTATTTATCTACAGTGGTACTTCATACAACAATTTTAATCCGTACCACAGGGCTCGTTGTTGTACGAAATAATTGCTATACGATACATGCATTCTATAACGATTTTACGTATGGGATGCATCATACAACAATTTTTTTTTTGGCTAAGTGGTTTTTCCCATTGAAAAATTGTTGTATGATTTTTCCATAGGGAAAATTGTTATGCGGGACACCTTCCCCCCAAAAAACCTAATTGTTATGCGATTTCGTTGCTATACGGGGCAATTGTTGTATGAGGTTCCACTGTATTTGTGAGTTCTTGCTGTTGAACTGCTAGGGCACAGGTTCTCAACCTTTTCAAGCTGAGGGCCAGGCCACACTCGCTCAGTCAGCTTTGAGGGCCAGAGGGCCATTTTGCCCTACCAACATGATAGAGGGCAGCCATTTTGTCCTAATGTGGGGGGCACATGACATGGCACTGTGGGCCAGATCTGGCCCATGGGCGTTTGGTTGGGAACCCTTGCCTTTGGAAGAAATTAAGCTGACATTGAATAGTCAGGAAGCCAAGAGAAAATGTCAACCAGAAGCAACCACAATGTATTTTCAACAAGGAGGGGGAAACAGCTAATAGTTTAGTCTGAGTCGACAAAATTATTCCAAAACTTATAAGCACCTCGTGGCGTGAAACATTCTCCAGCCCGCAAGTGGAGAATATTTGATCGGCCAGATGTTTTCCTTTCACAAATCCTCACCATTGGGCTCAGGATTTCCAAGGTTAGAGTCTAAAACCCTGGCAAACCGAGGTTCCCTACCTGTGCTCTAGTGGGTGGCTCTGATGATACATGGCGATGGAAAGTTGCATCCTGCCGGTACTTCAAGCTCCAGTAGCTCTTCAAGATTCGTGAGTGCTCTTTACTATACCATCAACAACTGTAATTAGAACTACATTTGGTGTGCTAGTGTTTAAAATTGGGTAATTACACAAAAAGCAGCAAAACCTTGTTTTAGAAGAATGGCCGTTTCAGCTTTAGAGCCGGAATGAAACAGAGGGGGGAAAATTGACAGATTTTCCTGCCCTGGCAATTTGTTAATTAGAATTTATGGAAATAGTCGTGCATCTTGTGAAACCTGCGGATATGAAAAACGGAAGCTCGGGGTTTGACTAGGCAAATTGCCACGTTCGCCTCTTGCTGGCCACACCAGGAGCCTTGCCATGAAATCTATCTTTCATTTATCTGAGACCCGCACTGAGTTTTGACAAGCCCCTTGCGATATTGTGTGCATCAATTAATTCAAAGGCGCCACTTTCTATCAGCTGCTTAACAAACTTTGAATTTCAGGTAATTTTCCTCCCTTTCCCTCTATTTTTTTTTGTTTTGTTTTTAGGCAACAAGCTTTAAATATATTTTAATCCTTCTTCTATCTTTCCTTTTTTTTTTTGCATCTTTTCACACTTTCTCCTACCTCTTCAGTTTTCCCATGGAAATTGGTAGTTCATCTTCCTCTATGTCCTTCCTTCCTTCCTTCCTTCCTTCCTTCCTCTGGACCCATCAAGCCACTCTTGAACCTGCTCGAGTATTGGGACCTAGATTTATTTATATGTCAGCATTAATCTCTTTTGTAGTTTAGGTGGCACATTTAGTGGCCCGAATATAAAGGACCCAACAATGAAATAATCTCTTTTGCAGCTTAGGTGGCACTTTTAGTGGCCCGAATATAAAGGACCCATCAGTGAAAGGTTCTGATTATTTCCCTATAAATTAGGGTGGCCAGACTGCAAGGTTGAGTTCCCAACTTCGTTTTCTGATGGACCACCTTCGGTTGCTCCCCTCCTACAAAGAAGGACCCATAGAGTGTGGAGAACTTCTGACTAGGGCCATGTGCAGGGCAAATGGGTTTCAAGAAGACATGGCAAGACATCCTTCTATAGGAAAACACCACTGGTTAGCTTTTAAAATACCACCGGCTCCAATTGGAGCTTCCTTAGCGTATAGCACAAGTCAATATGCAAGATATAACTCAAAATAGACACATAAAGCAAGACGGAAGGAAAAACCAAAGGCTTTAATCCCAACTGCCTTTGACAGTGAGATGTCAAACAGAAATCAACACGTCTTTGAATGAATTAAGATCCAAGCCTAGGTTTAAGGCACGAAGATGGATCAGACCCTGCTCCCCTGGAACTATTTTAATATTATTATTGCAAGACATTTTAGTGGTTGACATTCCTTAGATTAAAGGACATGTACATCCTTATCTAACATTGATTGAATACTCTTTCCTCCCCCAGTTCCAGTGTGTGGTGACACACCATTGCCTGAGAATGGGCATTGAGTTGCTGGTCTACTCTGGTGTTCCTCAACCTTGGGCCTCCAGGGATTCTTGAACTTTAATTCCCAGCTGTCCAGGTTAGCACACCTGTTGATCAGTGCTGAGGGGATGTGGAGAGAGATACAGAACCTGGCTCATTGACTGGTCTCCTATTTGCAGCCAGAAACATGCACTGCAGTCCAGGTTTTGATAATGACACAAAAGAAGAAGAAGAAGAAGACTCCTTAGAGCTTACCCAATGAACGCAACAGGGTCTGAGTTGTGATGAAAAGGTCCTGTTTGGTTTCCTGGGTCTTCTATACACTAGGCAAAGACTAAGCTTACCCCCCCCCACACCCCTTTTTGTGCGGAAGAGAAGCATGAATCTGCTTGCACTACCTGCCTATCATACCTGTTGGCATGAGAACAAGGTGAGGGGACATCCCTCACAAGAATCCCACCTCCGAGCACAAGAGGTTCCTATAGAGATCTGTCAGGTGGAGCCTGTGCAGGCTCCTCACAATCCCAGCCCTGAATAACGTTGTAGAAATATATTTTTTTGACCTGATTCTCCTTTCCCCACATTATATTGCATTCCCTGCTGCTGTTGCCATGGAAACCCTTCTCTAGCCATCCTCCGGTCCTCCCATAACGGCGAGTGACGCCAGCCATACCTCCTCCAGGAATGGCATATGGACTCAATTTGGGACTTTCCCCCCAATCTGGACTCAGTCTTTCTTCCTTGTCCTTTCAAGTGCCGAATGGAATATTATTTAAAAAAGGCGAGAAGGGTGAGAAGGAAGGAACGAGGGACAGGAACAAACAATAGGCAACGTCATCTCTTCCTCGAGTGCTTTGCATTAAAATCCTCAGCAACCTTAACCTGCCCAAAAGGTACAAATTGCATTCAGGTGAGGTCAAGCTCAGGTGCGAAATATGCAGAGAAAGTGATAGAACAGGGATGGCTAACCGTGGCACTCCAGGTGTTCTTGGACTTCAATTACTAAAAGCCCAAGTGGATTCACAGGGGCTTCTGGGAATTAAAGTCCAAGAACACCTGGAGTGCCAAGGTTCACCATCACTGGTATATACAAAGTATATCATCTGGGGCTCTGGTGGCTAACCTTGGCACTCCAGCTGTTCTTGGACTTCAATTCCCAGAAGCCCAAGTCAGCAATCCTGCTGACCAGGGCTTCTGGGAATTGAAGTTCAAGAACACCTGGAGAGCCAAGGTTTGCCATTGCTGCGATAGAACAATGAAGCACAAATTAAAATGTGTAGCAGGGTAGGAAAAGAGAGAGAGAAGAAAGAGTCATTTATGATTAGTTTCTCCTCTGCCCTAAGCTTGTTTCAGATTTCCAGATGGAAGGATGGACAGATGGATGGATAATATTAATGGATAGATAAAGGGAAGGAAGGATGATGAATGAACAAAAGGAAGGAAGGTTCGATGGATGGATGGATGGATAATAATGGATGAATAAAATGGATGGATGGAAGGAAGGATGGATAAATGGATGAATGGAGAGAAAGAAGGTTCAATGGATGGATGGATGGATGGCCTTTTCTCAGGAGGAGAAGGCAGGCATGGACCTGAATCACTACCTTGAAATGTCTGTACATGCTTGGTGTGATCC
The DNA here is from genome assembly GCA_035047305.1 of Bradypodion pumilum. Lineage (NCBI taxonomy): Eukaryota > Metazoa > Chordata > Lepidosauria > Squamata > Chamaeleonidae > Bradypodion > Bradypodion pumilum. The sequence continues at coordinate 24,850,213 of JAWDJD010000012.1, read as the reverse complement.
TTCATCCCTGTTGATTTCAGTGAGAGTGTTTTGGTGCCCCTATTTGTGCTGTTTCTCATTAGACCTTTTGTGCTGTGTGAGCATTCAAAAACAATATTATTATTTTTAAAAAACTCAGCCTCCGAACAGAGAGCTTATTCAAGAATCATAATAAAAATGAAGCACTTTATTACCACCACCGAGAAAGCCCATTGTGTGTTGACTCCTGCATCTTTTGCAAAGCTGTGCCTGCCACCAGCACAATGTTCGGTGGAATTTATCCTCAGACTCTTGTGTACGAGGTAGTTTCAAGAGTGCACATAGGGCGAAAGGTGTGTTATAGCGCTAAGCGCAAATGGTTCCCACATGCTGATTTCCCTAAGTGAGAAATTACAGTGGGCGGATTATAATGATCACGAAAGCTTTTGGAAGAGGCAGCAGAATTCCTCCTCAACCAAAATAGTGACTAAGATCTGGCAGGCATGAAGATGTGCAATAAGGAAGGGCTGATCTACAAGAGCCAGGGAAGGAAGGAAGGGAATTGCTTTCTTCCTGTCTGCCATAGAATATCATTTTAATCGGCCGTGGTGAGAAAATGTTGGCTATTAAGATGAAGCTGGGATGCAACCTTCACCCAGCGTTGGCCAATGAGAAAGTATGAAGAGAGCTATGTGCAGAAAACCAACTCAAGTTTGTGCTGTTGTTTCCTGTTTTGGGGTTTGTTAACCATATCAGGGATGTGCTGGGCACCTTGGGAGGGTGGTGGACAGGAAGTGATGGGGCGCCTATTGGGGTGGGGGTGGGAGGTAGAAATCCCATACATTCCCATTAACTCTGCCTGCCTCTGGGGGGGAGCACCAGTCTCTGGGGCGCACAGGGATGAGTCCCTGTATCCCTGTGGTACAGCACACCACTGAACCATATATCTTGCTCATCTCCTAAGAAAGAACAACTATACATTTTATGGTGTTCGTCATGATATGGCCAAGATATTGGCGCTTTCTTTGTTTAATAGTCTTAAAGAGTTTCTTGTTCTTTATCCATCCAGCAGAACACTCCTAACATTAGCCACATGGTCACCATTGATATCCTTAGCATCCGTCTGTAGATCCACATTTCAGAACCAATTATCTCCCTTAAACCAGCTCAAAATAAGCAATAGGAATCTGGCCTCTGGTTATTAAATCATCGGGTAGGATCATATGGGGAAACAGATCACAGCTCGGACAGCCTGTGAAGCAGTCCAGTGTCGTTTGTCCCCCGGTGATCACATTTCCCCAATTCATGCCCAAGCTGGGTCCAGTTGTAGGTCTTCCAGTTTTGGGTGGCTGGGCTGGAGTTTAGCAGGCTAGTGTTCTGTGCATTCCAGTGTTGAGGCATGCCTGCCACGTGTCAACGGAAACATCTGCAGATGAGGATGGTGCTGACTCTTTGGCTATAAACAGAGATGAGCACTGAACCCTAGAATCGGATATGACTGGCTTTTAAGCAAGGGCAACCTACTTGAATGGGGGAATTACCAAGGAGCATCAGCGATTTCCAGAGAAGTCTAAGAAAAATAATCCAACCCAAAACCTTGCAAAGACACTGCTACCTGTCAGGGTTGCAAATATTGGTCAAGAACAGTGTTTCTCAAACTTTCTTTTTTTGGACTTCACTTCCCAGATACCTATGTCAATTCCCCAAAGCACTGATCAGCCAATGTATTGACTTAGACCTCTGGGAATTGAAGTTCCCTGTGGGGTGTGGGCCCCACTTTGGGAACCACTGGTCTAGATGGACCAAGTGTCTACCTTAGTATAAGGCAGGTCCCTGTAGTCTTGAGGTTTGCTTGACAGCACACCCAGGCCTGGGCTGGGCCACTGGGACAGGGAGATTCATCCCAGTGCACCCTCCCCTATGACACCCTGGGGTGCAAATAATAATTTTATTATTTTTTATCTACCCAGTGCACAGCACTTTAGATTAAGCCATTGTTCCATGCTCCCTCCTTCAGCTTGGAGCAATGGTTTATTCTAAAATGCTGTGCGCCGGGCAGAGCAAGCAAGGGGCAACAACCAAGCATTTCCCGTGGGCAGTCTTCTCCCTATCCTTTGGTCACCGCCCCTCGCTTGGTCCACACGGCACTCTAGATTAAACCATTGCTCCAAGCTCCTTCCATCAGCTTGGAGCAATGGTTTATTCTAAAGTGCCATGCGCTGGGCAGAGCAAGTGAGGGGGCGGTGACCAAGTGGTTCCTGGGGGCAGCCTTCTCACCTGTCCAGTGCCCTCCCATGGTGCCCAGCACACCCCTGAGCACACCTGACTCAGGTTGTAAGGGATTATGATACAGAACTGTTTTTTTCCTTTTAATTTATTTCTTTTTTTGGGGGGAAATCTACCTGTCACCATGTTTTACGCCAAGGTGGTGTATTGGTTCTGGAAATCATTGTCTTAGATAACATTTCGAAACCGAGTTAAAGGTGCCCAGTGGATCATCCATGAGTGAGAAACTCCTAAAGCAATACTTAGCAAAAGGTCCTTTGTCGTCCCGGGGGATGTCCTTTGACTAATCAAATTTATTGGCTATAATGCCTAAGGTCCTTCAATGTCTTGTCTCAGCTACATCTACACAGTGGTATAATAAATTGTCAGGTTGCCTGTCTGTTCCTCCATTCTGCTGATGAGCTGGCAGCCAATAAAGTAATATGCCTTTCCTCTCCTTCCCTTGCCACCTGCCAGCCCACATTTGAGTGAGTGAAGGCTCTGATGGAAAATGGATGGCTTTCGGGAAACAGGGCACAGCTGTCGTTTACTTCTGTGGAGCAGTGAGGATTCAAAAGACAACTTTCCCCGTACCTGTTTCAGGGCCCGGGAGAGGTGGATTTGTGCCACAACGCTCCCCTCTTCTCGTTTTCACTAAAAGGAATAAAATGAAGATTTATACAACACACAATTGCTTGCTTGTTGTCATCAAGATGGATAGGTTGGGAAGGTAAACAGACAACGCTGGACGAAATCTGGAACTGAGTCCATTATGGAGGTTCTGAGGCCACCGGGCTTCTAATCTAACATTTATTACTTACTTAATATGTACATTTATGTCCTGTCTTGCCTTCTACAATTCCAAGAAGGTTTCCTTCTAAACATGACCCTGGTCTTCTCTCCTTTCAATGTAGAACCACAGGGTGGAAGGTCGACCTTTGAAAGTGTCTGGCAGCTCCAGGTTCACCCACATTTTGAACCAGTATCTCTTGAGCTTGAGCCCAGCACTCTGAGCTAGTCACAGTGCCTAGCTGTCTACCTTTTGCTGAACATTGAATATAGAGTATCTTTTCAACTCCAAAATCTCAACAATAACTTTATTTGGGTGGCAGATTCCTTTGCAATGTTCCGAGCTGGCAAGGTCTCCACCCAAGGTCATACCTGTCAAGTTTTGGATTTGGAAATAAGGGAAATTTCCCGGCAAACACTGGATACTTGACAGTTATGCTTATCCTGTGCTGCCCTCCAATGGCGGCAATAGGGCATTGCAGTCTAATTAATAAGGGAAAGAGGGTAAAATAAGGGGTTTTCCCAGCAAACACTGGATACTTGACAGTTATGCTTATCCTGTGCTGCCCTCCAATGGCGGCAATAGGGCATTGCAGTCTAATTAATAAGGGATGATGGCGGGAAAGAGGGTAAAATAAGGGGTTTTCCTGGCCAATAAGGGATACTTGACAGCTATGCCCAAGGTTGACCTCTGGAAGAGCTACAAAGATGTCCTTGGGATGGAGATGTTCCTCATGTAACAGAAGGGTGTCCCAAAATGTATACATATTTTAAGAGATGTAATCTAGGTCCCTTTGCGACCACATCCCCAATGGCCAAATAAGAAAACAAAGTGGAATCAATGAAGCTGTTGCAGAATATCATGAACAGAACTTGAACGGAGTTGGACATGTCTCTCAAGTGACAGATGGGTGTTGGACAGCAGCAGTCACTGAGTGGTATCCAAGAGGAGTAAACATACCCTTTCGCAGCCCCCACCCCTTTCCAAAGATGGGATGATACACTCGTGAAAAGTTTTTGGTCAAACCTGTAGAAGAAGGGTGTGGCAGTGAAATGATGGGAAATGAGTTGCGACCAGCTGAAACATAATCCTTGATGATCTGGTCACTCAAGAACCAAGAATCAATGTCTTACTTTTCAAAGTTGAATTGAATTACAGTAGCAATGCATAGTGTGACGTTCACTCATAAGACTTAGCGCGAGCGTCACCACACGACAGGCAGGACAGGTCAAACAAAATGGCAGATGCATGGCTGTCGTTTGAGGAATGCAAGATCATTTTGAAGAGATGGCGTTGAGTTTTGAAGAGGTGCCTAAGTTCCTTCTACTTATGGGGGATTTCAAAGGATGTCGTGTAGCGTAGAAAACCGGATAGACTGGTGGTACTTTGGGTAGATATTGAAGTGGACACTGGGGCTGTGGATGGAGGCTCAATGATTAAGAAGCTCGCCTTGTTATCTGGAAGGCTGGCAAGTTGGCAGTTCAAGACCCAGGTACTGCATGATGGCTTGAGCGCCCATCTCTGTCCCAGCTCTTGTGGAAATGAAAGGAGCCTCATTCAAGCATCCCCCAAGTGGAGTTTCTCCCACAAAAGTCCTTTCAACCCAGAATAATTTTTGACACAAAACCAGATACATTGGTGGCACTTTGGGAAGATATTGAAATGGCAAGTTCAGCGATATAAGTGGGCACTTTGGTCAACGTTGCTCGAGCAGTAGTTCACCATTATCAGAGACCTGTGGTGGCTCAGTGGTTAAGAAGCTTGCCTTGTTAGCTGGAAAGCTAGCAAGTTGGCAGTTTAAGATCCGGGGGTCCTGCATGACAGTTTGAGCGCCTGTCTCTGTCCCAGCTCTGGACAAGTTAGCTGATCGAAAGCAAGAAATTGCAAGTAGATAAACAGGGACCACTCCTTTGGGAAAAGATCTTAGGGACATGAAAGGAGCCTCATTGGGGCGTCGTCCCCTGAGCAGAGTCTCTCTAGCAAAAATCCTTTCAACCCAGAATAATTTCTATCAGAAACATCTGGTACTAACCAATTTGAGCACCTCTTGCAACTGGAGACGTCAAACATGACTTGGGCTCATCCTTAGTTATCGGTATCTAATGATTATTACAAATTTAGTACAGTTGCCCCCTTTCTTAAAATGTGGGTCTGTATCTTTTTTTTTTTAAACCTCTCTGTGTATACTGTAAATACATACTGTATTTCCTTTCTGAAAAAGGCACAATGCTTTTCTGAGGGGGGAAAGTGAGGGGGAAGAAAGCCTTTGTGAAAGAGAGTCTTTCCTGCTCCTGTCTAGGAGGTCTTCATACAATCAGCCATTCAATGGCTCGGCTTGGAAGAGTCAAGCCTTCTAATCTCTGCACGCTGTTCGCTTTGTAGCCGCGGCTGATCTCCGATGCCGCCCCTCCTTTCTTCCTTTTGTTCCTTCCCGTTCAGTCTTGAAATGACATGGGGGGGGGGGAGCAAAATAAACGGTGGAGCAAGGACCGAGTAACTAAGGATGAGAGCCCACCGGTTTCAAATCCCTCTTGGTTAGCTTAGAAGTGGCCGTACGGGGCTGTACGGCCATTTTTCCCTTCCTCCACCACATGGCACTTCCTGGTGTGGTGGAGGCGGTGGGGGGCCACATGAAATGGTGCCGGGGGCCACATCTGGTCCATGGGCTGCAGGTTGAGAATCCCTGGCCTATACAGTGGCCTTCACCTTTAGTCCCAAAGCCAGTGATGTTGGACATACATATGCTCTAATGTAGGGGTTCCCAACCTTTTCATGCCGGGGGGCCGGGTCATGCTCTCTCAATCAGCTTCATGGGCCAGATGACCATTTTGCTCTGCCTGCATGATGGGGGTGGCCATTTTGTCCCAACAGATTCAAAGGGAGTGGCCATTTTGTTTCTTGAATGCCCTTAGAGCGGTAGGGGCAATGGCGGTCATCAGCAGGTGCACACCAGTTCGCCCGAACCGGTAGCAGAAATTCTGGCCCATCCAAGTTTTGAAATAAAGTAGTCCTAATTTGGGTGCAACGCAGGGCTTTCCCCCTGGCCATGCCCACCATACCACGCCCACAGTGTGGTAGCAATTTTTTTTGGAGCCCACCACTGTGTAGGGGGCCACATAAAATGGTGTCATGGGCCAGATCCGACCCACGGACCTTAGATTGGGAACCCCTGTTCTAATGTGCCACTATCCTTCCTTAGTACCCACTGGCTACAGACAGCATGAGCGCCAACTGGAGGCCCAAAGCCAAAGTCCTCCCAAAGCTCGCTCTGCTTTCAGCATCTGTCAACCGCTGGCACTCCAGGTTGCCTCTTCATTCCAGTGGGATGCTTCTTGGTAATCATCCTTCCCTGGAGGGGAGGATGTACTCTGCAAATGGATCCTTCAAATGCAATATCTGTCTCTTCGTTCCGTGCAATCTCTCTCTCTCTCACCCACACTGCCCAACCCACCTTCAGAGAAGATTTTATTGCCCGACACCATCTTGTTTCCTATTCCTGCCCAACTCTCCTCCCCCGGCAGCCGGAAAAATCAAAAGCAATGACTATGAAGATCAAAACAAAGCAGGGCTAGCAGGAGAGAGAGAGGCAGCAAGCCTCGGAGCTGGCAAATTAATACAAGTGCCAGGGAGAGCGAATCCTTGTCTCCGTGATGGAAACTGAGCTATCGCATCTGACAGGCATCAGTTTGCATAAAAGAAAGACCCGTTTTGGACGATGGGATGCTGCAGGGTGGACCAACCAGGCCTTGAAATATAAATGATCCGGTAGAGCAAGGGTTCTCAACCTATGGCCCGTGGGCCAGGTCTGGCCTGTGGTGCCATTCCATCTGGCCCACACCTCTCGCTCCCACCACAGCCCTTTCCCTCTCTGCATGGATTGATATGTTCCTAACACTGCTCCATAGCAGGGCAAGGGGGGGATAGCGGGTGGACGGGACACCAGTCCGGTCCACCAACAGTCTGAGGAAATGTGATCCAGCCTTAAAAAGGTTGAGAACCCCTGTAGTAGAGAGACGCCAAGCTGGTTGCTCTTGCGAAGATGGGATACAGTTCATTTTATGACGTGCGGGCACAAGGATTTGGGCCCCTTTGCCTTGGAAATAAAGAGAATATTGGTAACCTAAGCACATACATGGGTGTTGCTATGTGCTACCAACTCAACTCTGAATCATGCATATCAGAGAATAAATAAAACAAGACAAAAGACAAAAAAATGGTGTGGCACTTTTCAGACTAACTGCTGTATTTTAAGGTTAGCTTTTGTGGATCCTCAGTTTCCTCATTTTGGTTTTCAGAGAGGTTTTTAAGCCAAAGTGCATGTCGAGAAACAGGAGTGGGTGCAAATTTAATTTCAGTCTGGTTTTTTTTGCTATAAAGGGGCTGTGGTGGCTTAGTGGTAGAGAGTAAATTTATTACTTTATAATAAATTATAAAGTAAATTGCTGGTCCTTAAGGTTCTCACAGTGGCTTGCAGTGGCTTAGTGGTTAAGATGCTGAACTTGGCGACAGGAAGGTCAGCAGGCCAGCAGTTCGAGACCCGACTGCTGCACAACGGAGTGAGCTCCCATCGTCTGTCTCAGCTCCTGCCAACCTAGCAGCTTGAACGCAAGAAATTGCAAGTAGATAAATAGGTACCCCTTCGGTGGGGAAGGCAAACAGCACTCTGTGTCTAGTCATGTTTACTACATGCCGACAGAAATGTCTGCCGATGCAGACAGCGCTGGCTCTTTGGCTGTTAACTGAGATGAGCACTGAATCCTAGAGTCAGATACGACTGATATTTGAGCAAGGGTCATCTTTACCTTGTAAGTATTGCTAGGATTAGGAATATTTTCTGGGACTTTCTGCACACAAGACATAATCTTTGTCTCCAACCTGTGAGGATTTAGCCATATCTGATTCTAGGGTTCAGTGCTCATCTCAGTTAACAGCCAAAGCTAGCGCCGTCTGCGTCTACAGACGTTTCCGTGGACACGTGACAAGCATGACTAGGCACGGAACGCTGTTACCTTTCCCTGCCAAAGTGGCACCTATTTATCTCCTTGCAATCTCTTGCTTTCGGACTGCTAGGTTGGCAGGAGTTGGGCATGTTGGGTATTAAAAGGAACGACAAAAAGATAGGTTTGCAGTCACTTTCTCCTTCATGAATGGACTTTTCATGTCAGGTAAGGTTACAGATTGCATATTGGGATGCATTTCCGGTATGTCCAATCGAGCCTCTTCATCACGGCTTGAACTTGTGACCTTGAGTCGCCGGCCATAAGCGCTCCAAAGCTCGAAAGATTGTTCTGAAGAAATTATCCCAGTCCAGTACATATTTCTTTTTTTAAAAAAATCTGAAATAAACAGAATGATGATGGGAGCAAACTGCAGACGGCTCACAGGTGGCAAATGGAGGTACAATTCTTCAGGCAACTGATTCTTGGCAAACGAAGGACTCAGCGAGAAGAAAGAGGCCATGAGACCGATCCTTTTCATCCTTCCCATCAGGAAGACAAGAAGGCTAGAGCAGAATTAGAGACTTTTCTCTGTATGCCTTTTACAGTATTTCTCTCCCTTTTACATTGGCTCTGCGTGCTCACTGGTCTGCCATGGCTTACTGGTTATGACGCTGAACTTGAAGACTTGAAGGTCGGCAGATCAACACTTCAAGACCTGAGTGCTGTTTGACGGAGTGAGCCAGTGGTGGGCTGGCCCATCGGGCAACCGGGACATCTGATTGAATGATCCACCTCTTCCTCTTCTTCAAAATCCAAACATAGGCAATCATCTTGGCATGTGTGTTTTCATGTCATAGATTACTCTGGGTTGAAAGGATTTTTGTAGGGGACGCCCGAATGAGGCTCCTTTTATGTCCCCTGTCATGCAGCTCTCGGGGAATCAAACCCCATGCTTTCAGTTTCCAAGGCACAGTGCTTTTACCCACTGAACCACCGGGGACGATCAGCCACGAAAACTGTCCTGAGAATATAATACAGTGGCCCTTCATATGCTTTCCACATCGCAGCATGACACCCATAGTACCACTGATCCACTTTCTGGTCCTGGGCCCTTTTGGCACGCAAGGTCCTCTTCGAACCCAGGCCAGGATGGATGAAGCTTCTGCCCTACATCAAGATGGATTCAAGTGGGATTTAACCCACTTGGGAACCATCACCCTCCCCTGTGGACTCAGGGTTGTCAGGTTTGCTACGGATGCATTTTATGGAAGCGTTTCTGGTGGGGGAACCACCAGTCTGGCCCGCTGAGCTATCTGAGGGGCCATGGTCCAGCCAGCAGCTTGAAAAGGTTGAGAACCCCTGGTCCTACTTACCACAGCAGGACAACCTGGCCAGACAGAACAACCCCATGGCTTGTTTTCTCCTTATAAACCAACTTCACAGACCATGAAAGGTCTGCTATGTGTTTGGTGGCACATTACAGACCTCAAGAGGGAGCTGTAGTGCTAACAGAAAACAGTGCTCGATGGAGACATAATGACTGTGTGAGCCAAGTGGATAAACGGAGGAGTCTGGGGCGTTAACGGCAGAGCTTAATGAGCATCCCGGCTCACCAGGACAGTGGTTATTTTGTGCTCATCCTCTGCATGTACAAGCCAAAATCCTGCACCAAGAAAAACAGGGATTCCACTGCCTATGTAAGTTATGGGGATGATGCTAGAGTTCAGACTGGGTTCTTTTAAATTCTGCACACTTCATTATGGCTTTCCTCGTCCGGTCAAGTTCATGCACTGTTTGTGGAATTAAAGCCTGATGTCACTGCAGAGAGATCTCAGCAGGTATTTTCCAGCACCCTCCCAAATGAAATTTTTGCGATCATAAGCTCGGAATCTGAAACATTTCGGAAGCTCTGTGCTGAGGCTTGTGCCAAAACATTTATTTCACTTTCTCTCTCTCTCTCTCCTCCATCTGTAGAACTGCAGCATAACAGATCTTGGCTTACAGCTCCTTCTCATCACCATGTCAGCTCAGGCTGGTGAGAACTGTGTGTCTCATGTGCTATCAAATTGGAAAAAAAGAATCATAGCACACCTAGTGGGGCTTTCAAGATAAGTGAGATATTTAAGCAATCATTTTACCAGTGCCCCCATGGCCAAGTGGGGATTTGAACCCAGGTCTCCTGGATCCTAGTTGAAACTGTACCCACCACACTACACTGGGTATTTCAAAGATTATCTATCTATCTATCTATCTATCTATCTATCTATCTATCTATCTATCTATCTATCTATCTATCTATCTATCTATCTATCTATCTATCTATCTATCTATCTATCTATCTATCTATCTATCTACTTACCTACCTACCTACCTACCTGCCTGCCTGCCTGCCTGCCTGCCTGCCTGCCTGCCTGGTGGCCCGTAAGTCCCTACCCATCCATATGTTATTATGTTATATTCAATTATGCATGTGTCACCAGTATTCTTTTGCTCATGTACCCATGTACTTGTCACAATACACTCTTCAAGTGTAAATGGGCTTAAATCAGCCATATTTCTCTGAAAAAATAAAAGATATAATACATGCATAATTGACTATAACATAATAACATATGGGTGGGTAAGGGACTTATGGGCCACCCTCTACCTACATACATACCTACCCACCTACTTACCTACCTATCTGCAATTATATACCACCCCATAACACTTAGTGCACTCTTTGGGTGGTTCACAAAGTGATTAGCTTTTTTGGCCCCAACATGCTGGGTACCTCTTCTACCAATCTCAGAAGGATGGAAGGCTGAGCCAAACTTGATCCCCATCAAGTATCAACCTCACAACATCAGTGGTCTGGGCTGCAGTGCAGCACTTTAAACCCTACATGACTGGCTCTCCATTCCATCCTACATCATTCCAGCAATCAGCAGTGTATGGACAATACCATTTGCAACCATTTGAGATAGGATCTACCACCCAAAGAAGCGAAGCTTCTAACACCGAGGATGGATTCTACTGCACTGCCCTATTTGCACAGTTTCGTCTCTTCTGTGAGATAACCAATCAACCAAGATCCAAGGGACTACATATGCCTTTGTTTTGTCCTTTGTTTTTTGTACTGTATCCATTTATTTATTTTGCCTGAAACAGACCAGCAGGACTACCTCTTTGAAGGGAATGGATGTGTTTCACCTGAAGCAAAAGAGAGATCCCTCAGCTCTTAGAGAGCCTTTCCCTCCTTCTTGAAACAAAGAAGAACTACTGTTATTCTTTCAAATCCCAGCATGAAAGGCTTGGGATAATTTTAAAACTAACACCTATTAGTGATCTGTTTATTTTTCCATTCAGTAACCACCATTTTAGCTGCAAACCTCATGCCTCCGATAATTGGCCTAATTTTGGGACTCCTGTATTTCTTTGTCCTTCCTCTAGCCAAGCTTGAAGGCAACTTCAAGAGGAACTCAAATGTTCACGTGATTCTGCGACATTCTGGTTCCACTTGCGTTGGCCAACTACTGTATGAGATCTCATTTTCTCTTTTTATCCCCCCCCCCTCAAATAAACAAAAGAAAACTTGACACGAATATATATATTTTTAAAAAGATAACAAAATTAAATAAACTTATATAATACTACTACATGCACCTTCCACCAATGGGATATTATACACTTTTCATTTAGCATATGGCAGGGATTCTCAACCTGCAGCCCATGGCATCATTTCATGTGGCCCCCACTGCCTCCACCACACCAAGAAGTGTCATGTGGTGGAGGAAGGGCAAAATGGCTGTCCGGCTCCCAAAGGGATGGAAGGGCACATAGTTTCCCCTACTTTATCTTCTTCCTCTGTAATATCTTCTTCTTTGCTTCCTCTTTTACCCCATCAGGTGTTGAGGGAGATACAAGGTTCTTGCTCTGGGACTTCTATCAGCCTCCACTGGTGTTATTTGGTGTTCTTGTAACATGTCTTACATGTAATATATATCTCCACCTGTCTTTGGATCTAACTTGTGTTCTTTGTCCTTCTTTTCCCCCCACCCACCCATCCACTCATCCACCCATCCATCCATCCATCCATCCATCCAACGAACGAACGAACGAACGAACGAACGAACGAACGAACGAACGAACGAACGAACGAACGAACGAACGAACGAACGAACGAACGAACGAACGAACGAACGAACGAACGAACGAACGAACGAACGAACGAAAGAACCAACCAACCAACCAACCAACCAACCAACCAACCAACCAACCAACCAACCAACCAAAACAACCAACCAACCAACCAACCAACCAACCAACCAACCAACCAACCAACCAACCAACCAACCAACCAACCAACCAACCAAGTAAACCGCCTTGAGTTGCCTTAAGGCAAGGAAGGCAGTATATAAATAATAAATTTAATCAAATCGAATCAGCCAACCAACCAACCAACCAACCAACCAACCAACCAACCAACCAAGTAAACCACCTTGAGTTGCCTTAAGGCAAGGAAGACGGTATATAAATAATAAATTGAATCAAATCGAATCAACCAACCAACCAACCAACCAACCAAACAGTTCAGGCTTGAGAATCCTTGTCTAAATAATGTTTTCAAAATGTGTGAAAAGAGTTAATGAATTGTCTTATATCATCTACATCTCAGGGAAGTAAGGTTGCACGGATTTGACCCCCTGTTTTACTAAATAGTGAATCAGGTGATGGAAGCCAGGAAGGAAGCTTCACCTGAAACCCAGGTGGGATTGCAAATGCCTTGTTCCTGGGTGTCTCAATCTGTATCCAGCTTTTCTTGTTTCTATACTCCAAGTACGGACATAGAGAGCATTTATATTATTTTAATCAAGCCACTCTTATTCCCAGGAGTCATTTCTTTTCCTTCCTCCAACGTGTTGATAGGACAGCATGTGAAAAAAGGATTTATGAAAAGACATCCACTTTTGCTTTTAAGCCTAACCGAGATGGATTCCCTGTGAACGGAGGTGGCTTTTCGAGGCGATGGCCTAGTTCATCGGATGCTAGAGTGGATCCATGGGTGGCAGGACAGAGAAATGTACCAGATGAAGGTTCATGCTCCGTCTTCCAGGAGACAGTTTCCAGGATCATGAAATGGCCATTGGAAAATGCAACGTTCAAAACCAGAGACAAAAATATCCCCCCCCCTTTCGCAATTGGATGAGAAGTCATAATTTCTATTGAGGTGCTGATTGTCACAATGGGATGTTTAAAAAATAAATTCTGTTTTGGTCCTATTACGTCCCAGAAATTTGTTCCATTTGTCTTCCTGCAGTCTTTTGCTTGGAAGAATCTGAATGCGTAGTGGGCCAAGTTAAGATATTCCCTCTCAGTTAAAAGGTTCATTTCATTAAGTTTGTTACAAACCCCTGATTTTGCTGGCTAATTCCCCACCCTCTTCCATGCATTTCCTACCAATCCTCCCTGAGACAAGGGAATGAAGGTAAAAGTAAAGCTTGCTCAAAAGCCAGTCGTATCTGACTCTAGGGTTCAGTGCTCATTTCTGCTTATACCCAAAGAGCCAGTGCCATTGGCATTTGCAGACGTTTCGGTGGACATGTGGCAGGCATGCCTCAACACCGGAGCGCACGGAATGCTGTTTACCTTCCCTCTGAAGTGGTCCCTATTTATCTACTTGCAATTTCTTGCTTTCAAACTGCTAGGTTGGCAGGAGCTGGGACAGTGATGGGCGCTCAAATTGTCATGCAGTACTCGGGCATCGAACTCCGACCTTCCAGTCTTCAAGTTCAGCGTCTTAACCACTTGAACCACCACAGTCCCAGAAGACAAGGGAGTGCTCTCCCCTAAAAAATGAGGAGGAAAATTTTGTCTTGTTCAAGAAAAGAAAGTTTACCTTTTCAACAAAAGAGAGTTGTCGATGTTTATTATCTTTCCTCATGCTCAGTAGTAGCTTTTTATCTTGAATTTAAAGCCCTCTATATATTTTAGAAGAAGGGACTGCATTGGCTTAGCAGTTAAGATGCTGAGCTTGATGACTGAAAGGTCAGCAGGTCAACAGTTTGAGACCCAAGTGCTGTGTGTCAGAGTGAGCGCCTGTCATGTGTCCAAGCTCCTACCAACCTAGCAGTTCAAAAGCAAGAAATTGCAAGTAGATAAACAGGTACCACTTCAGTGGGAAAGGTAACAGAGATGAGCACTGACCCCTGGAGTCAGACATGACTGGCTTTCCAGCAGAGGAGGACCTTTACCTTTAAGATAGCAAGACAAAGATGCATCCACCCTTTTCAAAGCAGCTATTGAGGATGCAAAGGTTGTGAACTTAAACTCCCAGTAGCCCTGATCAGCAAGTGTGTTGACTTGGGCTTCTGGGAATTGAAGTCCAAGAACACCTGGAGTGCCTAGGTTTGCCATCACTGGAGTAGATCATACTGTTGGCGACTCTACACCAAGTGTCAGGCGGCACTTAACTAGCATGACAACCCTGAGGGACCAGGGAAGGGTGATAGTCCCCAAGTGGAATGAATCCATCTTGATGGAGGGCAGCAGCTTCATCCATCCTGGCCTGGAGGACTTTGAGTGCTAAAAAGGCTCAGGACCAGAAAGTGACTGGCGGGACTGGATCAGTGGTATGGGGGTCATGCTGTGATGTGGAAGGCAAATGGATGGCCGTTGCAATCTATTGTTCCCAGGACAATCTTCAGGGCTGCTTGCCATGATGATAGCCAATATTTGGATTTGAATATGGCAGAAGAAGGGACAGATGATACTTAACTATGGCTCACCTGGCCAAAGGTTTAGTAGCCGAGCTAGTCCTGACCTAGATGCACCTAGCTTCCTGTTCAGAAAGTTCCCAAATGCCTTGGCTTCTTAATTTGATCCCAAGTTTCTTTTGAGGAGTTCATCTCAGGAAGACCAAAATGTACTTCTGTTTTGCAATTCTCAATCTTCCTCTGTGGCGGAATTTTCCTCCGCGTGCGTCCTAGAAAGTTGCAATAAATCGTCTCCCGCTTTGCTTACCGGAGACTTGATTTCCAAAGAATATAACGACTTTAAAAATTATAATAGACACAGTTTTATACCAGCCTAGTGGAATAACTGCCTGACTGTGACTCGGTAGCAATAACTGTCATTAAAGCAACATGGATGAAAGGCACAATCTATAAAGCAAACCACCGAGAGGTACCTTGGCTGTGTTTTGTGAAATTAATTGGATGTGGAGGGAAAAGGACAGATGAGCATTAGCGCAAGGAAGAAGGGAGGGAAGAAAGATTGAACGAAGGAAGAGGCACTATTACTGGAATATAATATCCAATGCAAGCAAATAAGGAGAGGCACTGTAAATAGGAATGCACACATGCACCTAGGTCTATAGTAAGAACTATTTTCTGTGGCAAAGGATGGGAGAAATTTACCATCACTTGATATTGCCCTCTGTCCCTGGGACTTTCTCCTGATGACTCACTATTGGCCAGAGTCTTGTTGATGTTCACGTCAATAATTTATTGGTGTTTATCGCCTTCCTCCTGCATTTGCTATGCAAAGTTTGTTAGAGCACTTGATCATGCTCCTGATTTCATAACTGAGATATGCTCTGACACTTTGGCAATTAGTGACAACTAGCAGCAATTAGCAGCAATTATTGTTGTGGGGTAATAGAATTTTTTATATTGTATCATTGTGGACTTTACTGTATTGCATTTTTTGTGTTTGTGTTAGCTATATTGATTGTACTGGTTATATTGTATTATTTATATTTCTTGTATTATGGTGTATTTACTTTGTACATGGGTGATTTATGTTGTGATTATTGTGAGCCGCCCTGAGTCGGCGTATGCTGAGTGGGCGGCATACAATTTGAATAAATAAAATCAATTAGCAACAATTAGCAACAATTAGCAACAATTAGCAAAAATTAGCAAAAATTAGCAAAAATTAGCAAAAATTAACAACAGCAAGCTAGGCAATCCATAAAGGAAATAATAATAATAATCAATTGCCGTCAAGTTAATTCTGAGTTACGGAGACCTTTTCCAGGGTTTTCCAGGTAGTGAATACTCAGAATAAGTTACCATTCTGTTCTGCTGGGAACATACTGTTATTGTGTAGCTTGCCTATAGCCACACAGTTTCACAGGAGACACAGCGTAGAATTGAACTCCTAACCTCCAGCCAGAGATCTGAACTGCTGAGCTTTCAGCCAACCAAACCTTACAAGAACCCTAATAATGTTCTAGCCATTGGCTGAAATCCTGTTGGGTTAATAGTCGGAGGTCTTATCCTACTTAGGATAAGTATCCTAAGTAGGATAAGACCTCTAGCTCTAGGCATAGCTACATTTCTCACCATTATAAAAAGTTACTTTTCTAGATCTAACTTCTGGGAGTTCCTCAGGAAGCCTAATCACTGGAGGGTTCTAGGAACTTTAGGTCAAATAGGACCATTTATTAGCTCTTGGTCCAACCTCATGAATGGTCATGAAGATACACAATTTTACAACCAACAGGAGGGACAAGAATGGCCAGCCAACACCTGGAGTTGCAGCTCCCCCAGTGGTGTAGTGGTTAAGGCACTAGGCTTGGAGACCGGAAACATGGGTTCAATTCCCGAGAGCTGCACAATGGGGGACATGAAAGGAGCCTCATTCAGGCCTCCCCTTCAAAAATCCTTTCAACCCAGAGTAACCTCTGACAAGAAAACGAACAAACCTGGAGCTTACAGTCTAAATTTCAGTTGTGCATGTTGGCAGAAAGACAGGAATAAGAAGGAAGGGTATATTTTATGCAGTCCAACCTTTGTTGACTCAACACAAGTCAAATGCATAGCGTCCTGTTTTCCACATGCATTCAACTCCTGAGAGAAACATTTGGTATCAGTCTGGGATTCTTGCTCCTTGTCGCCAGACAATGCAACAGGCCAGAGGGAATTCCCGAGGTGGAGCACTGGAAAGGGAACCAATCTTTCCATCATCTTTCACAACCCCCACTCCTCTTCTTCAGTTGCCATGTGAGACTTGCTGGAGAAGACCATGTTTTGCATGCAGGTGATGTACACTGTACACCTGAGTCCATCAGCTGTTCTTATGCTCCTGGGACCATCCACTCCTATGTTGCTCCAGCTGAATTCTCCCCCACCCCAACCAAGCTGGCCTGCGTGTTTTCTAACAAGTCCCTTTGGTGCGAATAACAAAGATAATAACAAGGCTCAGAGGGAGATCTGCAGATTGGCACACACAAAAACACATCTCTTTGGGCCCTAGATGCTTCCCTCTTGCCATGTTGCAGAGTGATTGAGCTCTAGGGAAAACCAGTTGGAAGTGTAGCTCTCAAAACCACGGCATTCTTGCTTTCTTGGATTGCTAACACCCCAAGAAGGGCTTTTGCACAAACTCCTGTCCGGTGATTTAGAGCTATAAGATCTCAGTTTCTCTCTCTCTTCTTTACCTCCAGGGAGTCACACATTGACAAACGCTCATGTCAGAATCTTTGCAATAATCAGATTGTGTGCAGTTGTGTCTGCAGGCACATACGTGGAGGAGAACGTTTCTTGTGATTATTCCCCAGGTGAGGAATAGAGCTAGTTTACTTTTGGGGGTGGCAATTCCCACAACCATGGGAGAGTCACAACAGTCACAGACAACAAAATGGTACCTTTGTTTAGCATTCCCCCCCTCCTTTTTTTTGGGTCCAGATCAAACTGAAATGAAACCACTTTCTTGGCTGTGTCATTGGCCAGACTTAAATCCTTATCGGCACATATTTCCAGTCGTAATCGGCAGACCAGGAAAATGAGCCATATCATGTATCTTTCCACATTCACACAGTGTGTTGTTGTCCAACAATAGCCCCCACTTGAGCCTGTTGGTCTTGTATTTAGGGACTCTGACCCTCAGCCTATTTAGGGTCCTCCATGTGATGTAGGGAAGGTCGAGTTCCTCAGCCATATCCTTTAATTATATCATTCCTTGTTCGTTGAGCTCCTTCCCCCATCTTCTAATTGGGTTTTGCTCTTGCATAAGCTCATGAATGTTGGTTCTTGCCATAAAAGCTATTCCTGGATCTGAGCTGTTGAACATGAGGTTTATGTCCATTCAGAAGATGTCGAGCAGGGGTACCCAACCTAAGGTCCATGAGCCACATCCAACCCATGGTGCCATTTAATGTGGCCCACCATTCATCCATGAAGTAGACCAGGGGTACCCAACCTGAGGCCTTTGGGCCAGATTTGGCCCATGGCAACATTTCATGTGCCCTTTCAAGTTTTGAAAGCTGTATCTTTTGAAGTCCACAATTTCGCACCACTAGACTGCATCTCTCCGGGTTCTTTGCTGCCTCTTTGTGTGCAACGCGAACCATTCCTTACTTTGCTAACTCCCCCCTTCAAATTATGCAAGTCCATTTGCATAGTTTATATCACGTGCATTCCTTGAACAGTGGGATGTAAATCTTTGCTTATTTCTTTCTCACAGGTGAACCAAGCAATTTCATCGGTAGTCCCTCCCCCTCTTTTCATGCATTTCTTTGGTATTTTGATATTTCCCCCAAAACAGTCTCAGATGTGGATTATTTAGTTTTTTAACCACAAAGCCCGTGTATTTAGCATAAAATTGTTGTGTTTTGGCACATCAACCTTTGCTTTTGCATAAAGTACACATTTTTAAAATGCAAAATACAAGCATTTTGTAGAAAGGTCGAGGATATTTTGCTCATGTTGTTCGGTGGTTAATAAAATGACTGGTCTCCACACTGTCACGCAGAAGGAAATAATCTCATAACCATTTATCATTTTCAGATTCCTCCCTTTGTCTAGGATGAGAAAATGTGCAAATGTCATAATTCCGCCCTTATTTTCCGCACCTCCCTGCTTTGACTAAAGCATCACAGTGCTTTGCATACATTTGAAATATGGAGATATTTCAATGCTCGTTTTTCAACCGTGCACATTCTCTCCGCAAAATTCATTCACAGCCGTTTATCAGGGTGAGAAATACAGGGTGCGCACTCTGCCAGAGCTACGGATGGTCCTAGAAGTGTGAATTAAGGTAAGACTAAAAAAATCAAGGTAGATATATACATAACCTTAGATGCACTTTTCTGCTTCTAAAAGCACTCATCGGCTCCTGAAACCTCTTTCCTCGCCTGTTCGGTTTCTGTGTCTTCGTCTTCCACTTGTAAAGTGGGCAAATATTGACTCTGAATTGTAGCGTAAAACCCACCAGAGACCGATGTTATGATCTTACAAAAAATCACCTGGAGCGATGCCATATTAAGTTCAATTTAGCCATGATGTGGAGCAGCTCTAAGATTAGTTATGCCCAAAACAATTTGCAGATGGTATAATGACTCTGGTATGGTGAAGCTATTATGATTCAAAATGCAAGAAGGATTGCTGGAGAGATAAAAAAAATATATATCACATGGAGATGATTAATAAGGAAAAGGTAAAAGTCACCCTTGCTCGAAAGCCAGTCGTGTCTAAAGGGAACTGCAGTGGCCAAGTCGCTAAGACGCTGACTGGGAAGCGGAAGGTCAGCAGTTCGATTCCCGAGTACTGCAGGACGGAAATGAGCTCCCGTCTTCGTCCCAGCTCCTGCCAACCTAGCAG
Organism: Bradypodion pumilum; assembly: GCA_035047305.1. NCBI lineage: Eukaryota > Metazoa > Chordata > Lepidosauria > Squamata > Chamaeleonidae > Bradypodion > Bradypodion pumilum. The sequence continues at coordinate 24,830,675 of JAWDJD010000012.1, read as the reverse complement.
TTCGAAAGCAAGAAATTGCAAGTAGATAAATAGGGACCACTTCGGTGGGAAGGTAACAGCGTTCTGTGCGCTCCGGTGTCTAGTCATGCCTGCCACATGACCACGGAAACGTCTGCAGAAGCAGACAGCGCTGGCTCTTCAGCTTAGAAACAGAGATGAGCACTGCACCCTAGAGTCGGATATGACTGGCTTTCGAGCAAGGGAAACCTTTACCTTTAAAAGTCACCCTTGCTCGAAAGCCAGTCGTGTCTGACTCTAGGGTGCGGTGCTCAACTCTGTTTTCAGTCAGAGAGCCAGCACCATCTGCGTCTGTCATGTGGCAGGAATGACTAGATGCCAGAGTGCATGGAACGCTGTTACCTTTCCTACCAAAACAGTACCTATTTATCTAAAGCACTTGCAATTTCTTGCTTTCAAACTTATCTACGTGCAATTTCTTGCCTTTGAATTTCAGTGGCCATCTCTGTTTACAGTCAGGTAAAGGTTTTTCTCGCTCGACAGCCAGTTGTATCCGACTCTAGGGTTCAGTGCTCATCTCTCTTTCAAAGCTGTCTGCTTCTGCAGACGTTTCCGTGGTCATGTGGCAGGCATGACTAGACACTGGAGGGCACGGAAAGCTGTTTATTTTCCCGCTGAAGTGGTACCTATTTATCTACTTGCGATTTCTTGCTTTCGAACTGCTAGGTTGGCAGGAGTTGGGGCAGAGACAGGCGCTCACTCCATTGTGCAGCACTCGAGTTTCGAATTGCTGACCTGCTGACCTTCTAGTCATCAAGTTCAGCATCTTAACAACTAAGCCAGCACAGTCCTTCAGTTCAGTACAGGCTTGGTATTTTTTTGCCAGATATTCATTGATCCTCTTTAAATGCAGAATAAGAATATAAAGTGAAATTCACTCAAAGATTGATCAAATCAAAACTAGTGCCATTCGTTATGAGATTGGCGAAGATTATCAGTCACATACAACCTTTAACATGAACATGATATTACATACAGTGGCCTTTCATAGGTGTCCATGAGCTACAGGAGGAATAGGTATTTGTCTATCACAATGTGTATTCAAAAGATGACAGTTCTTGTGGAAGGCAACAAGACTTTTGGGATTCCACATCCCTGTAACTTAATACTCTAAATCCTTTTACTGACGTCTTCAACCATAAGGCAACCAGTATAACATCTGGAGTTAAATAGCCTCAAGTAAAGAAATCAGTCCAAACTTGGTCTGTTGCATGCTGAGTCCCTGATTTGGTTTACACTGACATCAAATCTAAAGATGGGTTTTGGTTCTTATTTCATTATTTCCCCCAATCTCTTTGTACTGTACTAGATTATCGGTTACTTCCTGGTTTGGCGTGGATGCTTCTGCGCATGCGTGAAAGCAGCCATTTTACTTCCTGGTTTGGCGCAGACACTCCTGCGCATGCGCGAAAGCAGCCATTTTACTTCCTAGTTTGGCGCAGACACTCCTGCGCATGCGCGAAAGCAGCCATTTTACTTCCTAGTTTGGCGCAGACACTCCTGCGCATGCGCCAAAACAGCCATTTTACTTTGCAGAAGCGTCCACGCCAAACCAGGAAGTAAAATGGCCACTTTTCACACATGCGAAGAAGCATCTGTATTTACTTCCTGGATTGGCAAGGGTGTTGCAGGCCTGATTGAATGCCTTCAGGGGCTGTATCCGGCCCATGGGCCATAGTTTGGGCATGCCTGGTCTAATGTGATGCATTTATTAAATAGATTTTAAATACATCAAGTGAACATCATAGCATTGACACCACATATTTGTGGATGGCTTCCCTCCAACAAAACCGGTTCCTTGTATTATTTATGAAACTCACCTGCACCTACAAACTCATCTAAGACAGTGATGGCTAACCTTGGCATCCCATGTGTTCTTGAACTTCAATTCCCAGAAGCCCTGATCAGCAGGTGTTCTGACTTTGGTCTTCTGGTATTTGAAGTCCAAGAATACCTAGAGTGCCAAGGTTAACCATCACTGATATAAAAAGCATCCCTTGAATTTAATAGAAAACAGTCTTAACAGACATTCTTAGTGCATTTTCTATTATGATTAATCCAAATTAGCCAACTTCTTCAGATTTGGGGTGGGGTGGGAGGGAAATTGAGATTAAAAAGTAAAAAGCGCAGTTGTTGGAGAAACCAACAACTTGACACATCTTTGTGGTGCTAAGTTTGAACTCTCTCCTCTTTTCCCTGAAAGTGCCTGCCATAATAAAGCTGTTATGGTAGACAGATGTGGACAATATAGAGGTCTCTGTGTTGGAAAGAGAACACATTGAACTTGGCCAGAGGAGTTGAATGAGAAGTTTTCTTGATATAGAGCAGGGGTTCCCAACCTAAGACCTGTGGGTCAGATCCAGCCAGCACTGCCATTTCATGTGCCCTCCTCCAAGAGCATCTGAGAAACAAAATGGCCACCCCCTTTGAAGCTGTTGGGACAAAATGGCCACGCCGATCATGCAGGTAGGGCAAAATGGCCATCCGGCCCTCGAAGCTGACTGAGACAGCGTGACCCGGCCCCCAGCTTGAAAAGGTTGGGAACCCCTGATATAGTCTTGTATTATCTTAAAGACTGGTGTATCCCATTTTCCCCCAGATGCAAAAGATATTTTCCATTGGGAAGAACCAGGCTGCAGTTCATGAAAGTTTATGCTACACAAACCTCCCGGCATCTCAAATTTGGCAAGAGCTTATGCAGGTTGTAGCCAACATCATCAAAAACCTCAGATGGCAGCCTTTATTCCACTAAAGATTATGCCAAAATGAAATTTGATAGTCTTTAAGGAGCCACTGGATTTTTTTTTTTTTGCTACCTTTGCTGTGACAGAGTAGCATAGTTACTCCCCTAAAAATTTTGTTTGGTTCATTTTTGCAGATTTTACCAGCATTTCCAAATTTGATTATAGTCCGGATTGTGGGAAATAAAAAATGAAATGTACAAATTCATCCATCCATCCTTGCTCAGGTCATGATCTCACTTGCTCAAAATTCAGTTGTATCCAACTGTAGGGAGCGGAGCTCATCTCAATTTTCCAGCTAAAGAGCCAGCGCTGTCTACATCTACAGACATTTCTGTGGCATAGCTGTCAAGTATCCCTCATTGGCCAGGAAAACCCCTTATTTTACCCTCTTTCCCACTGTCATCCCTTAATAATTAGACTGCAATGCCCTATTGCCGCCATTGGAGGGCAGCACAGGATAAGCATAGCTGTCAAGTGTCCCGTATTGGCTGAGAAACCCCTTATTTTATCCTCTTTCCCGCCGTCATCCCGTATTAATTAGACTGCAATGCCCTATTGCCGCCATTGGAGGGCAGCACAGGATAAGCATAGCTGTCAAGTGTCCCGTATTGGCTGAGAAACCCCTTATTTTATCCTCTTTCCCGCCGTCATCCCTTATTAATTAGACTGCAATACCCTATTGCCACCATTGGAGGGCAGCACAGGATAAGCATAGCTGTCAAGTATCCCGTATTTGCCAGGAAAACCCCTTATTTCCAAATCCAAAACTTGACAGGTATGTTCTGTGGTCATGACTAGACACCAGAGTGCACGGAATGCTGTCACCTTTCCCACTGAAGGGGTGCCTATTTATCAGCTTGCAATTTCTCATTTTCGGACAGGCTGTGCTCAAAGCAAAGGCTGGGGAAATCAGTTAGGCTAGCAAAAAATAAATAAACTTAAAATGAAATCTGTTCTGCACGGATGGAAAATACAGGTTTGTGAGTTTTATTGGCTTCTCGGCAACCGGTCCCGTGTTAGTCAGCTCTTGGAAGATGACGGCTGTTTGGCAACCCAATTTCCATTCCATCTTTTATGAATCTTCAACCCACCCTGTGACGAGGGTCTGGATGAAAGATTTGTTAAGGATATACATCCTATGAGTAGAAACACAGGGAAGCTCCTGCTAAGACTGCAATTTTTTGCCCGCTGCGAGCCGTTTAAGTTTTTCGGCACAGTTTCGGCCCCCTCCAGCTAATCTGTTCCAGGCCTGACTTTAAGGAGGATTGAAAAGAATATGAGGATTAAAAAGGAAAGAAAGCACAACCCCCCATCAGCTCTCCTGGAAACCTCAGTTAAATATGCTTGGTGGTTTTAAGGGGGGGTGAGTGATTAATTAACTGGCTTGTTTCAAAGCACAAATCTGCCCTTAATGAGACTTAGGGAAATGGGAGAAACACATTCTATTTTCTCCTCTTTTCTTTATGTCTCTCTAAACTCCTGTATTTTTGCAGGGATAAAAATGGATCCTAGCAGTTCGAAAGCAAGAAATTGCAAGTAGATAAATAGGGACCACTTTGGTGGGAAGGTAACAGCGTTCCGTGCACTCCGGTGTCTAGTCATGCCTGCCACATGACCACGGAAACGTCTGCAGAAGCAGACAGCGCTGGCTCTTCGTCTTAGAAACAGAGATGAGCACTGCACCCTAGAGTCGGATACGACTGGCTTTCGAGCAAGGGAAACCTTTACCTTTACCTTTACTAAAAATGGATATTTAGTTGGGAAAGAAGGACACGACCGAATGGCTTCCCAAATGAGCTTTGTTTATACTGTATTGAGTAGCTCGACTTTAAATGCCCTGTGTACGACTATATTCCAGGAATTCAGGTGTCCCATCAATTTGCAAGTGTACGACTGCACCTTGAACACACCTAATCTGACCTGATTTCAGAAGGTAAGTAGGATCAGCCAGCCAGCACAAAGCTATGGCAATTGATACCATGACTGCAGTGGCTCAAGTGGTTAGGACGCTGACTGGGTGGCGGAAGATCAGCAGTTCAAAACCCGAGTACTGCAGGACGGAAATGAGCGCATGTCTACTGCTCCTTGAACACATCTAATCTGACCTGATTTCTACCACAGCAATGGCGAACATTTTAGAGACTGAGTGCCCAAAATGCAAACCAAAACCCACTTATTTATTGCAAAGTGCCAACACAGCAACAGGGAAGGAAGGAAACGCTCCCATTGGGCTACCGGGCAGAGGGGCGGGGTGAACTCTGTGCTGGGGTGACTGCACAGGTGCGCACAGAGATGGCTCCGAGTGCCACCTCTGGCACACATGCCATAGGTTCGCCACCACTGTGCTATGGTAATAGAGTAGACCATACTGCCAGTGACTCCACGCCAAGTGTCAGGTGGTGAATAACTAATCTGACAACCCTGAGGACTAACGCCATTCGGTGCCAAAGACCACAGGGAAGGGTGATGGTCCCCAAATGGATTAAATCCTGCTTGAACCCATCTCGATGGAGGTCAGCAGCTTCATCCGTCCTGGGGCTGAGGAGGACTTTGCGTGCCAAAATGGCTCAGGACCAGAAAGGGGCTCGCAGAACTGAATCAGTGGCCATTATAATCAGTGGCTGATCACCATGAGGATTGCCAATATTCAGATTTGAATAGGGCAGAAGATGAAAAGCAATCCAGAAAATTAAAAAAAAAATCCTATCCCTAGTTTTCATGTCCTGACCTGATTGATAATGGCTCAGAAACATTTGCTTGCCACAGTTGTTACTGGTTAATTAATTAGGGACACCTTGCCCTGATAACCCAAGGCATTAATTAAGTGCTTCAGAGTCAAGTTTTGGGAAGACACAAGTGTTGATGATATACCAATTAGCAAGGAATGTCCTCGTCAATATTCCAATCAGTTACCCTTCAATCGGTTCTCCAATTAAGAAGGAATGTCTGGTGAGTCTGGTCAAAAATGAAAGAGCTAATTGCATTAAAGATATCTAGGGCGATGGACTAGTGCTCAGGAGGCCTGGGTTCAAACCCCCGCTCAGCTGTGGGAACCCATAGAGGAAGTCTTCTTAGAGTCATTATAAGCAGTTCCAATTTGATATGTCATAACAGTTGACCTAATAGTATAAGAGGACTCTCCCTCCCAAAGCATTTTGTTCTTGGAGCTTCAGTGTAGGCCAGGGGTTCCCAACCTTTTCAAGCCAGGGGCTTGGTCACGCTCTCTCAGTCAGCTTCAAGGGCTGGACGCCCATTCTGCCCTGCATGCATGATGGGGCTGGCCATGTTGTCCCAACAGCTTCAAAGGGGCAGCCATTTTGTTTCTCAGATGCCCTTGGAGGGATGGAGGGTCACATGAAATGGCACCATGGGCCGGAACCAGCCCATGGACCTTAGGTTGGGAACCCCTGATGTAGGCCATAGCTAGATTGTGTGTTGCATAGTCCATGAACATTGGGGTTAAGGGGCTTGGGCAACTGGAGAGTCCACCACTGTACTGGAAGTTGCCACTGGCAGAATAGGCTTAAAGGCAGTGGTGGGCTCCCAAAAAAATTACTACCACACTGTGGGCGTGGTATGGTGGGCGTGTCAAGGGGAAAGCCCCATGTTGCACCCAAGTTAGGACTACTTTATTTCAAAACTTGGATGGGTGGGGCCAGCCAGAATTTCTGCTACCGGTTCTGGCGAATTGGTGCGAACCTGCTGATGCCCACCACTGCTTAAAGGCAAAGTTCAAGATCTTCCTTGTGGTGGCTTAGTGGTTAAGACACCAAGCTTGATCACCAGCAGATCTGCAGGTCAGCAGTTCGAGACCGGAGTGCTGCGTGATGGAGTGAGAGTCCGTCTCTGTCTCAGCTCCTGCTAACCTAGTAGTCTGAAAGCAAGAAATTGCAAATAGTTAAAGAGGTTCTGCTTTGGTAGGAAAGGTAACAGCATTCCATGTGCAATCAAACTCCTTGGGGGTGGGTGTGGGTGGCAGTGATAACTCCAATCTTTGAACATCTCATATACTTTCAAAAACCTACCAGGATCTTAACTGAATAGTACATCACAAAGTGTATAACTAATACTTGTGCTTTTCCCAGTCGTTGGCAAAAAGAGGTACTGTATCTTGATATATCAAGACACTTGGTTATTTATTTATTTATTTTAAAAAAATCTCCTGCTGTGAGACTTTTCCCTTCTGCAGAAGAACAAAAATAAAATAAAATAAATATCCACACAGCGTTAGCAGAGAGAAGTGTTTCTTCTAGCAGGGAAACACACTTCAACGGCTGTTTTGCAAAACATTCTTGAAAACCGATCAAAATCACAACAAACGTCTCATAAATCCACTCAGCAGGAAGACCTGGTTTGAAAATGTTGATCGTCACCTAGGTGAGCACAGTAAGTGAAAATTTGCACTGCTAGTCAGAGCTGTTGTCTCTGATTATAATCGCCTGCTGATTATTATTATTTCCCCCCCATAATGTGAACATTTTATACGATGCACACACTCACCCAACCGTTGGCCAATTGGAACCTCCAAGCTAAGATGGGAGATAAAGAATGTAAATAGGAGGAAAAATTGGCAACAAAGGAATTGTGGAATTAATATTTAGCAATCGCGTGTGCCAGAGGCTTAATGTGATAAGCTGAACCTAGACCGCAGCGTACAGAAGCTAATTTCATTTACTGAAAAGTGCAAACTACTCAGCAGGCCTTGATAAAATAGCTCCTTTCACCACTTCAGCTGTCTTCTTGCAGGACTAGGGTGGCTTAGTGGTTAAGATGCTGAACTTCAAGGCTAGAAGGTTAGCAGGTTAGCACTTCGAGACCCGAGTGCTGCACGATGGAGTGAGCTCCCGTCGTCGGTCCCAGCTCCTGCCAACCTAGCAGTTCGCAAGCAAGAAATTACAAGTAGATAAATAGGTACTTCTTTGGTGTGGAAGGTACAGTGTTTCATGCCCTTGTTGTGACCCAGCCCTCCTCCGACTCCGGAGATGACCTGGATCAGGAGGCACTTCCTATGCCCAGCCCATTCTGCCTGCACCCGAACCTCAGGGTGTCCTGAGCCAGGAATCTCAGCCTGCTTCTGGCTCAACTCTGTTTCCTCAGGCATATGACTTGTCAGATCAGATGTCTGATTCTGACAGTGATCAGCCTCAGTCAGGGAAAAATTCAGAAAGGAGCTACACCTGCAACACAAACAAGCTAGAACTAGTTACCAGAGAAGGCTCCCAGCTGATAGCGATTAGCTGGGAGGCTTTTAAGCAAGCTTGTTGTAGCATTCCAGCATCGGTACAATTCTTCATTGGAAAGACTGACACCCTGCTTGACTTCGGATAACCTGCCTAGACCCTGACCTGCCCGTGACCCCGATGACGCCCCTGAACACCCTTTGGATTAGACGCTTGCTCGGACTACCGGTAACAAGACTTCAGCTTGCTCTCTGGACATTACTTTCTGGTCTCTCCTCGAATAGACTCTCTGTGTAGCGCCACTGTGCGGCGACCATGAAATGGCTTCTGGTAAAATTCTGGCTGCCATTTCAAGCCATATTGTGTCTGTTCCTCAATGGCACACATGAGGCAGTCACTTCTTCAAAATGCATGAATGTTGTTATGTTGGTTTTCTTTCTCTTGCCACCCCAAGTGATGCAAATTTCTGAGGCACGCACTTTCCTGTCTCACAATGCGTCTTCGAGAACCGCCATACAGATACTCCAGTCAAGACTCTTGAAGCCAAGAAAAGTTCCTGTTTTCTCCCTAATTATTTTGTAGCACATTGAGGCGCTCTTCAAAAGCAAGGTGGGACCAGTTTCCTTCGAAATGCATAATCAGTCAATCATACAGCAATGACTGACAGGCTGTTCTAACCTAAGAGCATTCATACAGCATTCAAAAGAAAAAAAGGTCACTTTTTCACAAGATGATTCCATTTTACGAGAGCCTGTAATTTCTCTCTCTAGAATAGGGGTGCCCAAACTATGGCTGGATCCAGCCCATAGGCCCTAGTTTGGGCACCCCTGGTTTGAGCAGAGAAAAAGGCAGCTTAAAATCTATCTCGTCCTGTTGCAAAACAGATGGCAAGGTGCGTTTTACTTCTGCTTCTGGTGGGAGGTTGATTAAAAGGCAGGGTGTTGTGGCTGTTTAGTTGCTGAGAAATAATTTCTTGTACATTGCATCCCCCCCCCCCCCGCTAGTACTCAACTTAACTTCCTCCTATTGAATACTAGGACATGTCGTCGTCATTTTCCCCCCTGAAGAAGGAAAAAGGTAATTGGTGTGAATTTGTTTAAGGTGAACCCCAGCTTGCATGAAGTGACCCACACACTGTGATCACGGAGCCATATCCTGTGGCGCACATGAAATGAGACGTGCAAGATTCAACACCCAGGACTGCAATGGACTGCCACAGTCTTGAGAATATGGACAAGGTGCGCCTTCACAGCCAATCTATCTGGCATGGCCTGTCTCCATGACTGTTGGGAATCAAGAGTTCCTCCTCTGCTCATTATGCCATTGGGCCCATTCGGATGGTTTCTAGTGGCATTTCCTCCACTGAGGGGGGGTCATCGCCCCACCTAAAGGGGTTCATCTGCCCGTAGCCATTGGCTCCATTTAGGGAATCAGGTTAGTTAACCACTGCCTGACACTTGGCATTGAGTCGCTGGCTGTATGGTCTACTCCATTACCATAGCGGTACATGTAGCATCCATAATAGGTGTGAATGGCACTGGCTAGAAATTTCCCCCTACAATGTCAAAGCTTGCCATGCATTTCAGAGAAACTATCTGGATTTGACCAGCCCTGCGTGATATGGACAACATTGGATAGAACCATAGTAGATGTGCAGATGCCCTTTATAAGTGGGGCAAAAATAACATTATTGCATTGTTTCTGAGGGGCCGAAAAACAAACTACCTTGGTCCATCCAGATGTTCTTGGACTTCAATTCCCAGAAGCCCAAGCCAGCACTCCTGCTGATCAGGGCTTCTGGGAATTGGAGTTCAAGAACATCTGGAGAGCCAAGGTTCACCATCACTGACCTAGAACATAGCGACAGAGTGCCAAAACTGAGGCTATAATTGAGATTTTGCTGATTTCCTGCCTGTGACAAGTGAAGCAAAAAATTATATCCCCAATTTAGATATATATCTATAATTTTATACTTCACATTTTGTATCTTGTAATTTATCTCTGGTGGCGCTTTTATGGAATTGCTTTTGATAGAGTCATAGAATAACTGGGTTGGAAGGGGTATTTTAGGCCATTGAGACCAACTCCCCTGCTCAATGCAGGAATCCAAATCAAAGTATGTTATATCTGATAGTTTGTTGTCCAATTCACTCTTGAACGCTTCCAGTATTGGAGCGCTCACCATCTCTTGAGGCAGTGGGTTCCACTGTCGTACTGCTCTAACCATTAAGACATTTTCTCTGATATTCACCTCCAGACTTGACTATTGCAATGCGTTCTACATGCGGCTGCCCTTGATGACCAAGGGAGGCTGCAACTGGTCCAGAATGCGGCTGCTCGGGTGGTGATAGGGTACGGGTGGCATGCACATGCCTCACCACTGCTACGGGAGCTGCACTGGTTGGCAGTGCGCCTCCGGGTGCAATTCAAGGTGCTGGTTTAAAGCCCTACATGGTAGTGGGCCAGGATACTTAAGAGACTGTGTCACCCCAAGAACATCGGTCCGTCTCACCATAGCAGACCGGAGAGGCTCTCTCATTGTTCCATCTGGTAGAGAGACATGTCTCTCTAGCCATAGAAGGAGGACCTTCTCAGTGTCTGCTCCGGCCCTATGAAACCTCTTACCAATTGAGCTGCGTCTCCAGACAGAGTTGCTGCCCTTCAGGAAAGGGTTAAAAACCTGGCTGGCAGGGCAGGTGTGGGGCACCAGTGACATGGTAACACCGGCCTGCTGGCTAATTTAGTAGAACACACGCACTCTCTCTCTTTTAATTTTTAAAAACTTTTCTCAGTACAGTGGAACCCCATATAATGATCGCCACATACAGCGATGAAATCGCATAGCGATGAGGCTTAGGGGGGGGGGGGTTAAAAGCCATTCCGCATAGCGATCATTCCTATGGGAAAATCCTTAAATGATTTTCCCGCTTAATGCCAAACATTGTTGTATGAGCAAGCCAGGAGCTGGGACAGAGGACATCGAAGGCCAGTCGTATCTGACTCTTGGGTTCAGTGCTCATCTCTGTTTCAAAGCCGAAGAGCCAGCGCTGTCTGCTTCTGCAGACGTTTCCGAGGTCATGTGGCAGGGATGACTAGACACCGGAGCGCACGGTCCGCTGTTTACCTTCCCACCGAAGTGGCCCCTATTTATCTACTTGCAATTTCTTGCTTTCAAACTGCTAGGTTGGCAGGAGCCCTGGACAAAGATGGGAGCTCATTCCGCCCTGCAGTACTCAGGAATTGAACTTCTGACCTCCCGCCTCCCAGTCAGCATCTTAGCCACTTGAGCCACTGCAGGGGTGCTATACCTTGGCTCTATTGCAAGCTATTCCCTGCCTAGCTGGTTACATTCCCATATGGAAGGGAATGAAATGTAGCCTCTGGATAACAGTATAGAGGGCTATCCTATCTGTCATTGCTTTGTGAACCAGTGTGATACAGCACACCCAGTTATGAGTGTGGGCAGACACTGATTGAACATCTTAGCGCACCGTAAAACTCTCTAAGTAGCTTAGGGCACTCAGGCTAATCCACCTTCTCAGGATGAATGGGACTGGAGCTGTGTGGACTTGTGACCTCTGTATTTGTGTGTGGTGGTGGGGAATGGAGAAGGAACTTATGTGCAGTGGAACCTTGTATAACGAATGCATCATACAAGGAAAAAATCATACAACAAAGAGAATTTAGGGGGGGGAATGTTGCATCGTACAATGAAAATCTCTATGGGATGTATCCTACAATGAATATTTTTCTTAGTACGATTTTTCCCATAGGGATTTTTGTTGTACGATGCATCCGTCGTACAACAAAAATAATAATCATATAGTGAAGTGCTTTGTGGCACCAATTATTTTCATTATACGCGGTTCCAGTGTCCCTCAGAAAGCCAGCAGGACAGAATTCAAGGCTATCTGAAGCCCAGAATCCTCTCTGGCTTAGCTATCCTGCTATGGTAACAAAGTAGAGCGGGGGTTTTCATCCTTGGGTCCCCAGATGTTCTTGGACTTCAATTACCAAAACATGTTCCTTGTATCTCCTCTGATTGGTCTGTATAGCTCTGGAGTTCTCAACCTTTTTAAGCCAGGGGCCAGGTCACACAGACAGCTTCCTGGGCCGGCTGGCTATTTTGCCCTTCCTTCCTCCACCCAATGGCACCTCTGGGTGTGGTGGAGGCAGTGGAGGGCCACATGAAATGGTGCCATGGGCCGCATGCGGCCATACCTGTCAAGTTTTGGATTTGGAAATAAGGGACATTTCCCAGCAAATACGGGATACTTGACAGCTATGCGTATCCTGTGCTGCCCTCCAATGGCGGCAATAGGGCATTGCAGTCTAATTAATATGGGATGAAGGCAAGGAGGAGGGTAAAATAAGGTGTTTTCCCGGCCAAAACGGGATACTTGACAGCTATGCATGCGGCCCGCTGGCTGCCGGTTGAGAATCTCTGCTATAGCTCTTTGTATGAATGGCTGTCCTTTGATATTCTTCTCGGCTTCTCCTTGGCTTTCTCTCCTGGCCATTGATGGTTAACGGTTCATCCCTGCTGGGTGCAGCCATCCTTAGAGAGCCATGCTTCGCTTTACATTGCCATGACAGCCCCTGGATGTGACAGTTTTCAGGGATACAAGGGGGAAGATAACTAGCTACTGTTTGCATAGCACTGACACAATGTTTTATTCAAAGGAGTGCTAAGCAGAGATCACAGATGGGAAGTGTCTACAGAGGCTGAGAAAGCCAACGGAGGCAGGAGGTTTGGGGTGGCAGAAAGAACAAAAGGAGGCATAGAATGGATTTGGGTTTTTGGTTGTGATGGTGCGCTTATTCTTGCAGTCTAACATACCGCGGGTTATTCTTGCAGTCTCACTTACAAAAGGAAGCTATTGCTTCAAAGACCATGTGGAAAAAGAGGAGCCCAGCACCCAACTTCCTCAGGCCGGGCATTAAAACATCACGAATTATTATTATTTTGCTGTTTGTCCTGCATGCATCCCTACGAAGAGTGACTGGCACAATAAGACCATGTCATGAACTTGCATTAATATTTTTTTTTTTGCCTGGCGGATGAAGAGATCTTTTGATTTTGAAAGTTTGCAATGTTTTATTTTGTTTCAGTGGTCCAAAATAAAGGTATCGCCTTCCGCTTGCATCCTTTGTATTTTTTCATGACTTGAACATGGGCCACATGGCCAGTTTCCTTTGTTTGCCTATGGTCCCTCATAGAGTTGTTGTAAACTCTCATAAGTCCCACCAATTTTCTGCCATTCATCACCTGTCATTTCCTCAAGACTTTTCTCTCTTGTGGTTATGGCAACCCGTTTGTGTTGATTGGTTGCAATGGTTCTCTTGAGACGGCGATGCCTTTAAGTGGGCCTGTAGTGTGTTTGAGCATCACCTTAATAAACAACGAACGAGCGCCTCAGGCGGCTTTACTCGTGTCAAGAAGAGCTGTTGATTTGAAACAGAAACGTTGAGCTCAAGCAACCTTGGAGTTGCATGTCCAACACAATCACATTTTGCTTTCTCTCCCAGCTCCTGCCAACCTAACAGTTTGAAAGCAAGAAACTGCACGTAGATAAGTTCGAAAACAAGACATTGCAAGTAGACAAATAAGGACCACTTCAGTGGGAAGGTAACAGCAGTCCGTACGCTCCGGTGTCTAGCCATGCCTGCCACATGACCACGGAATTGTCTGCAGAAGCAGACAGCGCTGGCTCTTCAGCTTTGAAACAGAGATGATCACTGAACCCTAGAGTCAGATACAACTGGCTTGCGAGCAGGGAAATCCTTTACCTTTACCTCCTTTATCTAGCTCCCTTTTGGGGCTGTGGTGGCTCAGTGGTTAAGAAGCCCGCCTTGTTAGCTGGAAGGTAGGCAAGTTGGCAATTCGAGACCCAGGTACTGCATGACGGTTTGAGCACCCGTCTCTGTCCCAGCTCTTGGGGACATGAAAGGAGCCTCATTCGGGTGTAGAGTTTCTGCAGCAGAAATCCTTTCAACCCAGAATAATTTCTGACATGAAATTATTATTATTATCTCCCCTTTCTCCCAGATCCTGAATAATTGACTGTGGAAGAAGAGGGTGGAAGGGAAGGAAGGAAGGAATAAAGCAGGAGTTCTCAACCTTTTAAAGCCGGGGGGCGGGTCATGCTCCCTCAGACAGCTTTGGGGGCCGGATGGCCGTTTTGCACATGGCACTTTCTAGGTGTGGTGGAGGCAGTGTGGGGGCCATATGAAATGGCGCCGCAGGCCACATCCAGGCCACAGGTTGAGAATCCCTGGAATAGAGCCTTCTTTGCAACTCCAGTCTAGCTCCATTTACCAACTTAGGCCTTGAGTCAGTTCCTTACATAAGAAATGGGGAAAAGCGGAATGCGCGGGAGGAGGGCATGTGGCGTAGAGGAGGGCAGGCAGCATTTCTATCAGAATAAAAAGAAGAAAGCCGAAGACGGAGAATCAGCCCCGGGCTTGCTACTCTTAAAAGGAAGGCCTTTTTTCTTTTTTAAATGAAAGGAAATGGAACTTCTAATAACAGAAGAAGATTAGTTAGTGCTATTATCTCCCAGAGCTCCAGGCATCCGGGGTTGATTTGTATCCATGGCATATTTCTGGCCTGCGTTTGAGTTCAAAGGAAGCCAGATTCAGAGCCCGCTGCCCGGCCCCGCGAATTGCTTTCGGTTTTCTGATCTCTGCCGTCACTGTTGATAACAGAGGCGGTCCGGATTTGGAAACAGAACAGCCCTGTGGCACCGTCAAGTTTGAGATGTGTGGCTTGTTAGAATCAAAGAAGGGGTTAGTCCACCGTCGAAAGTTCACCAAGATCTAGCATTGTGGAGATATCTCAAGAAAAGTGTCCGTATCACTCAGTGGACTGGATTGAGTGTCTGGCCAGGTTAGGGTAATAGAGTAGACCAGTGATGGCAAACCTTTTAGAGACCGAGTGCCCAAACTGCAACCCAAAACCCACTTATTCACCACAAAGTGCCAACACAGCAACGGGGGAGGACGTAAACGCTCTCATTGGGCTGCTGGGCAGAGGGGCGGGGTGAACTCTGTCCTGGGGTGCCCACACGGGTGGTCAGAGTGCCACCTCTGGCACATATGCCATAGATTTGTCACCACTGGAGTAGACCCAGCAACTCAACGCTGATTTAACTAACCTGACAACCCTAAGGACTAGCGGCCTTGGGTGCCGAAGTCCACAGGGGTAGGGTGATGGTCCCCAAATAGGTTAAATCCCACGTGAATCCATCTTGATGGTGGGCAGCAGCTTCATTAATCATGGCCTGATGCTGAGGATGATTTTGCGTGCCAAAAGGGCTCAGGACCAAAAATGACTTGCGGAACTGGATCAGTGGTGCAGGGGTCATGCTGCCATGTGGAAGGCAGATGAAGGGCCACTGTATTATATTCTTAGGTTAGTCTTCATGGATATGGATACACAGAAAGGGCCTCCTTGAAGATTGTGCTATTTTCGAACCACAATCGGGCATACCCTGGTGACGGTGACCTTGTGTTGGCAGCTGATCTTTTTCACACTAGGTCTGCAGACGTATCCATGGACACGTGGCAGGCATGCCTAGACACCGGAGTGCATGGAACGCTGTTTACCTTCGTCTAGGCTCAAAGAACTCAGGAGCTGACTCAGCTCTTCTAAGCCTTGTGTAAAAACTGTACCCATGAAGAAACACAAGCATGGCCTCCCTTGGTGACTCTTTTAATTAGCAGCACGGAAATTGTGCGAAATGTGCGAGGGAGTCGTACAAGGTTAGGGAAGAAGTCAAGTGGCTAATTAGTAGTTTTATAGCTTTCTTTTGTTTAAAGCAAAATCACTGGTTGTTCCTTTGGCTTCTCCCGGCTCACTCCCCATTGGACATAATATGATTAAATACACAGAGACTTAATAATAGAATTAGTTGGGGGGGGGGGGAGGATAACATGCGACCCTGCTCCCTTCCTGACTTACACTCTCTAATTCTCTCTCTCATCAGCTTGTTTTCCCCAACACTATCAAGTGAACTAAAACACACCAGAGGATAAGCTGAAGCCTTCAGAGAAACATCCTCACCACTTCAGATGTTCTGGACACCAATTCCTAGAATCCCCAGCCTGCAAACATCTGGAGTGCTAACAGTTCACCATCCTTGCGCAAAACATACCTCAGTGACTTGACACCCCAATCTGAATGAGAACTCTCCTCCTCCTCCTCCTGCTTTTTTCTGCTTCTCCTGCTTCTTCTGCCATATCCAAATCCAAATATTGACAATCCTCATGGCGATCAGCCATGAAGACTGTCCTGAGAATATAATGCAGTGGGTCTTCCATTTGCCTTCCACATCATAGCATGACCCCCGTACCACTGATCCAGTTATGCAAGCCACTTAATGGTCCTGAGCCCTTTGGTCATGCAAAGTCCTCCTCAGCCCCAGGCCAGGATGGATGAAGCTGCTGCCCTTCATCAAGATAGTTTCAACTTGGATTTGATCCACTTGGGGACCATCATCCTTCCCTGTGGACTTCGCCACCCAAGGCCGTTAGTCCTCAGGGTTGTCAGGGTTGACCGCCGCCTGACATTCGGCACTGAATCAACGGCAATATGGCCTACTCTATTACCATAGCAGGATAACCTGGCCAGGACCCTTATGGCCTATGTGTATGTGATATGCACTGCTAGGTTGGAACCAATTTATAGTAACCCTAATAGGGCTTTTGGATGATGTATTTAAGAAGTGGTTTCATGTGTTCCATCATAAGGACAGGATACATCAAACCTTCACCAGTTTAGAAAATATATCCTCATGTTGGTATTGCTCCACCTAAGATAAGGATAGGAGTAGCAGTGGAGGGTGAGAGAACTAAGCAAGAGAATGACCCTTGACATCCTCTGAATGGATATGAGCCTCAAGTCCACCAAATCAGATCCAGGAAGAGCTTTAGGGCAAGAACAAACATTTTTGAAAGTACACAAGAGCAAATCCAGCTTAGGAGATGGAGGTAGGAGCTCACTGGACAAGGAAGCACATTAAAGGAGGATATGGTGGAGGAACTCAACCTCCCTTACATCACTTGGAGGACCCTCAATAGGCTGAGGGTTGTAGTCCCTAAATGCAAGACCAACATGCTCAGTTGAGGGCTGCTGGTGGTGGACAACAACATACTGTGTGAATATGGAGAGATACAGAACCCGACTCATGTGCTGGTCTGCCAGTGACTCCCGAAAACATTTACCAATGATGGTTTACGTTTGGCCAGTGACGAAGCTAAGAAGGGGGCTTCATTTTGGCAGTTCAAAGTCTAACCTGGACATGAAAGAAGAAGAAACCTAAAACCAGCTGGAATTTTTAGCTGTGACTCTTTTGCCTTTGGAACTGCACACCACTGGACATGCTGCCGAAATGGAATTGTGACTCAGGGGCTGGAAGCTGTGGCTTGAGTAAGAGACCCACTCCCCTGGATCAGACTTCGGGTATCCCATGGTGCAGGATTGGACCCAAAGCATCTTTCAGGGCATACCTCCATGCATATATTTTGGACTACCTCCAGTAAACATTTCTCACAATGAAACCAAGGAGTAAAAGACCGGTGCGGAAAGGGAAACGCTAAAGACTACTTTGCAACATTTCTAGGAATGCATTCAGGGACGTTTTATTATAGCAGTGCAATATTACTGTAATATTACTGTAATAGGGTTTTATTTCTGTAGTCTACAGTAAATGATTTATTCTCACAGCACGTTGTTAAAGCCCTTTTCCACATGTTTGCTTCTATTCACTATTGTCTATATACTGGCAGGTTTTAGGATGTTGGGGGCTTTTACGTTCTCCTGTATTATATTCAGCTGCTTTCTTTGTTGGTTTAGTTCAGAGGTTCTCAACCTTTTCAAGATGGGGGCTGGGTCATGATATCTCAGTCAGTTTCAAGGGCCAGATGGCCACTGTCCGGCCTGCCCAATGGGGGTGGCCATTTTGTCCCAACAGCTTTAAACAGGTTGCCCATTTTGTTTCTCCAATGCCCTTAGAGGGGTGGGGAATCACATGAAGTGGTGCTGCAGGCCAGATCTTAGGTTGAGAACCACTGGTTTAGTTAGCTACACACCAGATCCTTTCATTCCTCAATTATTCACAGAATTTGGGGAATTTTTTTAAATGTTAAGGGGGTTCTCTGAGGCGAATAACCGAGTGTGGGGAAACAGCATCCTCTTCCACCCACTATCCTCAACATCTTTGTCACAAGTCCACTGTAAACTGCTGTCTTGCAGCCAAAACATTGTGAGTTCAACCCTGAAAGGACACCAGGTTGACTCAGCATTCAATCCTTCTGAGGTTGGCAAAGCGGAAGATCTATTCATGGTTTCTCTCCAGTGTTTTTTCAATGACGGACTGCGAGATCATGATCCGGCCCCCAGCTTGGAAAGGTTGGGAACCCCTGCTCTACAAGGTGACCCTAGAACTCTCCAGCCACTGCTCCTTCAAGGACGGAGGAGTGACACTGGATTGAAGCCCGTCTCCATGGATGTTCGCTTCCCGAGCCCCTGTTTCCCTTTGAGAGAGACCCTGCGGCCCAGCTTGGAAAGGCATGGATGTTCTTTTCTTGCCACATTTCTTCTGCCTCATGGCTCCCTTTCTTGTCCACGGAGAGAGTGGGACACAATCCAGCATGAAAACCACTCTCAGAGCAAATCTGCCTTATTTATTTCGCCAACTCCCACCATACCATCAGGGTGCAAGCTCAGCAACACCAAGTCTACAGGGTGGAATGGCTTTCTTTCCCCCTTGGGTCCTTTTTAAATTAAAACATAATTACATAGAGACGTGGTGCTTGGGGTGGGGTGGGGGCTGTGAGTGGGGGGAGACAGAAGCGTCCCCACAGTTCCTCTCCTCCCTCAACATTATTAGTCCTTTGTTACTGGCCATCACCAGCTAATTAAAGCTTGTCAGTTCCATTTACTTGGGTGGGAGGAGGAGAGGAGAAGAAGGAGGAGGGGAAGGATTAGGAGAAGGAGAAGAAGAAGAAGAAGAAGAAGAAGAAGGCCTTCCATTTGCCTTCTGCATTACAGCATGACACCCGTACCACTGATCCCATTCCATGACTCACTTTCTGGTCCTGAGCCCTTTTGGCACCCAAAATCCTCCTCAGCCCCAGGCTAGGACTGATGAAACTGCTGCCCACCATCAAGATGGATCCAAGTAGGATTTAATCCACTTGGGGACCACCATCACCCTTCCCTGTGGACTTCCGCACCCAAGGCCGTTAGTCCTCAGGGTTGTCGGGTTAGTTAACCGCCGCCTGACGATCAGCGTCGAGTCATTGGCAGTTGGGTCTACTCTATGACCATAGGAGGATAACCTGGTCAGACTAGGGAGGGACCCCAATAATTGTTTATACATTTTCTGCATTTATGGGAATCGACACGCACTCAGGTTGAATGCAGACACCGCTGTCCAGCTCTGCTTTCTCACTTTCCCCTAGTCAATGAACCTGATCACCCCACCCCAGCAGTTATCAAAACCAAGCGTTATAAAAATGCATGAAGCACAGCTGAGACTGTTAATTATTTACACCAGAGAGAAAATATATATATCTGTTATTATAGAGTACCAGCCAAGGATAGTTGGGTAATGGCTGGTAAATTATTAAATACTCAAGCTTCTTACTCTGTCCTAACCATCTCACCATCCTACGTAACATATGTTGAAAGAACTCCCTCCTTACAAGAAAACTTGGTGCCGTCTCTGGCACCCTGTCTAAGGCAGGGGTTCCCAACCTAAGGCCTGTGGGCCAGACCCAGCCCATGGCACCATTACATGTGACCCCCCCATCCAAGGGCATTCAAGAAACAAAATGGCCATCCCTTTGAAGCTGTTGGGACAAAATGGCCACCCCATCATGCAGACAGGGCCAAATGGCCATCCAGCCCTCAAAGCTGACTGAGAGAGCATGACCCGGCCCCCAGCTTGAAAAGATCGGGAATCCATGGTCTAAGCGGTGGTGACAGCTGTCAGTCTTGACAGCTTTAAGAAAGGATTAGACAAGTTCATGAAGGACAAGGGTATCAATGGTTATAATTATGCATACCTAAGGACAACCTCCGGGTTGGAGAGATAGGCATGATATCTCTCCATGCCATTTCCAGGGAATCCTAAGCAGGTGAAGGCATCTCCTTGGGAATACCCTGAAGCCAATGGTGAGCCACTGTGTGAGACAGAATCCTGGACTGGATGGGCTCCTGTGGCCTGTTCCACCAAGGCTGCTCTCATGTTCTTATGTTCTAAGCACCACTGTCTTCTTCCCAATGATGAAAATGGCTTCTGGGGTCTGAATTCATTAGCTGAAGAACTTGAAGACACTTTGTCAGGACTTTGATTTCTTGCTTAAAGCTCCCAAACGTTCTTCAGAATTCTGGGGGGTTGTGACTCTGCAAATTCCCCAAATCCCATGCTTAGTAAATTGACAGCTCAGAGCTACCCAGGTGCTGCCGGTACAGATCAACCCTAGCAACAACCTGATATAGGATTGCAGTTCTTTTATCTGCCCATGGATGGCTTCCATCATCAATGCAGTAGACCCATGAGCTCCCTCTTCCAAGCCATTGGGACAACATCTGATGAGGACATCTCCAATTACATTATGTCTTTCTCATGACACCACCCACAGCAACCTGTCGCTTTCATCTGTATGCCTCTAAGGCTTCCCTCAAGCGCCTTCCTGTCAGAGGAGACCAGCTGTCATCCTACCATCAGGTCATCCTTCCCCGTACCTTCAAGTCATCATCTGCCAACAATTCCCAATGTCCAGCTGTTTAATTTACATCTTCATTTGCCAGCGATTCCCTTTCCGTGATCGGCATTGAGCAGAGTGGAGTCTCTCTAGAGATAAAACTTGACGGGCAGGAATTGGACATTGAACATGAAAGCGTACCAAAATAAAAAAGGAGTTGAATTATGGAATGTATTAATCGCCTCAAGCGCTCCACTTTTGACATTACAACCACAGACCAAAGAAGGACCCATCCACGTCTCCAAAAAGAATCATGGGATCCTAATGGGCCTCCTCACTTTTCAACACTGACGAAGCTTGGGATGCCCTTCTTGGCTTTTCCCTGCACAAAAGGCCTCCATAAAGATCCAATGGGAAGCACTTTAGGCATTGACCTCCTGCTCAAGGAAAGATTCATTATCTTCCAAAATGCTGTCTCACAGCAGGAACATAGGAAACAATTAAGAAAAATCTAAACAGAAGTAGCTGGTTAACTTGTCAGACAACAGCCAGGAAATTGTTGGGCACAGCTGGGACCTGGAGGGGGTGGGAGTCGAGGAGGAGGAAGAAGAACAAGAAGAACAACCAGAAGTTAGCATTTTGAAAGCTAAAGGAAAACAGGACCATATGCAATTTGTGGCATCCCAAGATGTTGCTCACACACCCCACAGACACCACTTGTTAACTCCTGAACCCCAAGCGAATGTGTGAAATGAGTCAGCTGAGACGCCTATCAGATAAGATGATGGGGGGGGAGGGGAGCCCTGTATGGAGCAAGTGATCTGAATGGAGGGGACAGGTGGGTAGATTGACACTTGAAATAACCCCTTTTCTGGATCTACATGCGGACTGGGAAGCATCTGGGGTATGCGTACTCTGCAGGTTCTCACAGGCATTCTCCCTTCATTACTTTGAAGGGGAGAGAAAAGATTGCCAGTTGAGCATTGGCTTGGTTAAGTCTTGCTGGAAAAAGGATTAAAGATGCAAGATCAGAATCTATGATGGGCAGGTGTCCCCATCACCAGGAGGTTCCCAACCTTTTCAAGCCAGGTCACACTCTGTCAGTCAGCTTCGTGGGCCGGAGAGTTTACCTTGCCTGCACGATGGGGGAATGCCATTTTGCCCCAACATCTTCAAAGGGGGTGGCCATTTTGTTTCTTGGATGCCCTTGGAGGGGTGGGGGTGGGGGCAGATGAAATGGCATCAGAAGCCGGCCCTTAGGTTGGAAACCCCCGGTCCTAGACCCTTCCCCCAATTTCTCTCTCGCTCATATATACCTTTTATTCATTAGGGTACTACTATCACCTCTGGGAGATAGAGCCTGGCTTTCCCCCCATTCATAATTCAGCTTGACACAGCACAGCAAAAATCAATTCACACTTATAAGAAAGTGCCACAGCAAATTACTTCCTGGAGCATCAGAAGGGCTGCTTTCTTCTCTCCCAATGACTCTGTCCGTGGTGCTGAAACATCCCCTGCACATGAACCCCTTTGGCCTCTTCAGGTTAGGCAAGGGAACACCAGGCTGGCTGCAAAGCTCAAGCAGTGGGTGGGTGAGATTCAAAAGGCCACTGCTCCGGTTTTGATCATGTCGCTCTGCTAAATATCCCAGCCCATTGAAGCAAGGTATAGGGCAGTGATGGCCAACCTTGGCACTCCAGGTGTTCTTGGACTACAATTCCCAGAAGCCCAAGTCAACAGTCCTGGAGTGCCAAGGTTGGCCATGACTGGTACCCGTCAATGTCTCCCTAGCTCGAAAGCCAGTCGTGTCCGACTCTTTGAGGTGGTGCTAATCTCTGTTTACAGCGAAAGAGCCAGTGCTGTCTGCGTCTGCAGATGTCTCCGTGCCCATGTGGCAGGTGTCACTAGACGCTGGAGGGTATGGAACATTGTCGCCTTTCCTGCCGAAGTGGTACCTCTTTATCTACTTGCAAATTCTTGCTTTCAAACTGCTAGGTTGGCAGGAGCTGGGGGCAGAGATGGGAGCTCACTCTGTCATGCAGCACTCGGGTCTTAAACTCCTGACCTGATGACCTTCCTGAACAAAAGTGCAGAATCTCTTCCCAATGGAGTGGTTACTAGCAGGGTTAGCACTTAGGCCAAATGGCAGAATCTCCCTCCTTTGTCACCTTAAGGCTGGGGTTCCCAACCTTTTCAAGCCGGAGGCCAGGTCATGCTCTTTCAGTAAACTTTGAGGGCAGGATGGCCATTTTGCCCTGCCTGCACAATGGGGGAAGCCATTTTGTCCCAACAGCTTCAAAGGAGGTGGCCATTTTGTTTCTCAGATGCCATTGGAGGAGTGGGGTGGGCACATGAAATGGCACGGTGGGCCATATCCAGCGCAACAGGCCTTTGGGAACACCTGTCTTAAGGTATGGGCACAACCTCTCCCAACCCAAAAGGAGGTGAAAAATAGTTTCCTACCAAATAAAACGAAGTTTATGTGCTGGGAAAAAAAAGAGGAATTTGTTTTCTTTATTTCATTCCATTTATATTCCACCCATCTGGGAAGTCTACCCACTCTGGGCGGCACGCAACATTAAATAAAACATAAGAACACAATGTTAAAAATATACAAATATAAATATATGAACGACAATGAAAACTAAGGCCAACAACATTCTAAAGGCAATGTGCGCAGAAACCAAACAAAAAGCATAAATCCAGAACAAAATTAAATTTTGCAAGGAGGAGAAAAAGAAAAAGAGCTAGAAAGGAACACCATTTATTATCCTAATGCAGGAGTTCTCAACCTTTTAAAACCGGGGGCCAGGCCACGCTCCCTCAGACAGCTTCAGGGGCCAGACAGCCATTTTGCCCTTCCTACACCGCATGGCATTTCCTGGTGTGGTGGAGGCGGTGGGGGGCACATGAAATGGTGCCGTGGGCCACATCTGGCCTGTGGGCCACAGGTTGAGAATCCCTGTCCTAATGCATGCCAACAGATTCTCCTTTAGGATGCCTTTCTTCTCTGCATTTCAGCACCCCACACTTGTGACAGACCCTGCTTCCTCGAACATCTGACCCAGATAGACCAGATGGGAAGCAATTTCAGGACGAGCATCGGCATCGTCAAAGATGCAGAGCAAGGCAAGTCCAGTGTGAAAATCCGTGACCACCTCCTGGGCAGGCAGGCAGACGTCTTCCAGCTGCCTAATGGTGCGTACAGCCAGACTGGTTCCCATCAAGTTGCGTTCGGAGGCTTGGCTTTTCCCCCTGCAAGCATCTGACATCATCTGCCGTTCCCTGTTAAGCTCTGGTCCAAACATCTTATGCTCCCCAGAAGGCCAGTCCCCCCTCGAAGCTAGCGTGCAGAATTGGAGGATGACACAATATTTCTTTCTTCTCTCTGTCTGACATAAAGACCTCCTGGCAAGAATGCTAAGATGTGATGGTGAACCTTGGCACTCCAGGTGTTCTTGGACTTCAATTCCCAGAAGCCCAAGCCAGCACTCCTGCTGATCGCCTCTGAGCATACTGCCTAAGCCTAAAGGGACATGTTGTCTGGTAGCGTCTAGAACTCCAGATGTTTTGGACTACAACTCCCAGATTCCTCATCCTGTGTCGCCAATGGGAATTGTAGTCTAAAAAAAGATTCACCAGCCTTGATCCAGAAGGTCACATATATCCTTACCTTCACATGGTGGGAGTTAGAAGAAGCTTGTTTTGAAGACCCCCCCTTTTTTGGAAGGTCTTTTCTATCCCAGGCCAACATCTGGCATAAGCAGAGGTTTGATGGAACCAAAACGACCTTGGTAAGATGCAATAGAGCTGCAATGAACTCCATTGTGTCTGGACTTAGTCCTGATGATTATGGCTTCTCCAACCTGGAGAGACGCTCAAGTTGGAAGCCTTCATGACTTGAGAGGCCTAGTTCCGTGATGGCAAACCCTGGCCATCTTGAACTTCAATTCCCAGAAGCCCTGATCCTCGGAACAACCAGCCCCCACACTGCCTTAGACCTATGGAAGGCAGGCAAGGAGCGACCAGATAAATGGGCAGAACCACAGGACTCTCTACCACCTGGCCAAGGACAACTATGGCCTGTGGAAAGCTGCATGCCGGGGTAGGAAGATCAAGGGCTAATCTATGGAAGTGGGGTTTCCCTGTAGACAACAGCCTGTGTGAATGCGGACAAGAACAAATTATCTCTCATATGATACAATGCACACAATGCCCCTCAATGTGCACTGAGAAGGACCTTATGTTGGCAAGAGGAAATGCTGTTGAAGTGGCCCGATATTGGGCAGATATCATCAAGCCAGTGGTGGGCTTCAAATTTTTTTTACTACCACACTGTGGACATGGCCAACTCTGTGGGCGCATCCAACTCTGTGGGTGTGGCCAGGTGACTGGGTGGCTGTGGTTAAACCGCTGTATTTTAATGTGAGCTTTTGTGGATCGACTCCACTTTGTCAGACCATGAGTTAGCAATGACATTTTGATGCTCTAATTTCCCTTTCAAGAGTAACTGCAGCAGCAGCAAGGATGTTGGAGTTGCATCCGGAGTGGGGTGAGAGGAGGAGGTGGGCAGGGTGGGGCAATGGGCAGGGCCAGCCAGTTTTACTACCAGTTCTCCTGAACTGGTCCAAACTGGCTGGAGCTCACCACTGCATCTTGGAGCCATCAGGTGGGGCTCCCAAAAGAATGGCAGCATCTCCAACATCATCGGCAACAAAACAAATCGGAGGCAAGGAGAGATGGCCTTCTAACTTCTGCTTTCTCCCACATCTTAGATCTACAGAGAAATGTGCAAAGTTATAATTAGTTCTTATGTGTGTGGGGGGGGGGAAAAACTCAACTGGGCTAAATTATCAGCCATCTGCATCTTGCCAACTTCAACAGCCACAGCTGTTCCCATTACGGAGAGGGCTGCGTCCCTTATGCTGAAGGAGACACTGATCGTAGTTGTCAATATTTACATGAGAAAATTGATGCGTTTCTTTCAAAGGTATATTTTAAAAGCTTAAGTTTTTCTAATTAAGGGTGGAAAGGGGGACTGATTTCCTACGAAGGAAGATCCTTTGAAGCTCCGAGTTACAGAAGCATCTCCACCCCGAACTTCTTATCATGCCCCCAAGCCAGACTTCTTTAGAAGATTAAAGGCCAAATTATCATTAAGAAGAATATGCACTCTCCCTGGTTATCTTGCTTTTCTGGGATTGTGCCATGTGCCTCCACCATCAGATATGCAAATGAAGCCCACGCTCACCCCCAGTGGCCAATCATAGAAGACAGCATGCAGAAGCCAATATATGGAGCAAGCAAATAAAGTGGCTCAAGTGGCTAAGACGCTGCCTGGGAGGCGGGAGGTCAGCAGTTCGATTCCTGAGTACTGCAGGACGGAATGAGCTCCCGTTTTTGTCTATTCCCATTGTCTATAAAAGAGCATGGGGTCTGTGGTGGCTCAAGTGGTTAAGACGCTGAACCCGCTGACTTGGAAGGTCAGAGTTCGATTTCCGGGTACGGCATGGCGGAGTGAGCACCTGTCTCTGACCCAGCTCCTGCCAACCTAGCAGTTCGAAAGCAAGACATTGCAAGTAGATAAATAGGGAACACTTTGGTGGGAAGGTAAACAGCGTTCTGTGCACTCCAGTGTCTAGTCATGCCTGTCACATGACCAGGGAAATGTCTGCAAATACAGACAACACTGGCTCTTTGACTTTGAAACAGAGATGAGCACTGAACACTAGAGTTGGATACGCCTGGCTTTCGAGCAAGGAGAACCTTTACAAATAAAGTGCTAGGGCAGGCATTCTCAACCTATGGCCCGCTGGCCAAACCCGGCCCCCGAACCTTTTCATCTGCCCGTCCGCCCCCTTAATGTCCTCCTTGTTGCTGCCACCACCACCTGGAAGCACTGAAAACCAGCAAAAGTGCTGATTTTTTTGCAAGATCTCACCGAAAACGTGTGAGATCTTGCCAAAAATGTGAAGGATCTCGCCGGAATCTCACCCAAACCCCATAAGAGCTCACAGAAAATACACACTTCTGCATGAGAACTCGCACAGAAACAAGTGACCAGCCCGCACAGTCATTATGAGGGGAGTGATCTGGGCCCCACCCTGAAAAGGTTGAGAAAGCCTATGCTAGGGTGAACCTTGGCATTCCAGATGTTCTTGGACTTCAATTCCCAGAAGCCCTGATCAGCAGGAGTGCTGACTTGGGCTTCTGGGAACTGAGGTCCAAGAGCAGCTGGAGTGCCAAGGCTGGCCATCACGGTTCTAGGGCAACCAGCTCGATGTTACTGCTTCTGAAGTGACTGCTTTGGAAAACCATGCCATTTCAAGCACTAATTATAGGTCCTGTTCGGCAGAACCGAGAAATGGTTTATATTCTTCTTCTAGTCAAGCCTGCCATTCCGCTTCAAGGCATCATCCTTTGCCACGGATTCGTCTCCTCGTTCCTCCGTTCTTCTCTGCCTCTCCAAACACAGCCAAATGAGATTGTCTTCCACTTAATGTTTTATTCGTTCTGTGGCAGCCTGTGGTGAGTTCCTGGCCTATAAAACTTCTGGAACCCTCTCATATCATCCCACAGGCCAGCTCCCTCCTTGCGTTGTGCATATCAGAGAGTAAACAAAACAAAAAGACAACACCCCCCCCCCCCACATTGTGACGCCTTAAAGAAGGGATTCTCAACCTGCGTCCCGTGGCACCATTTCCATGTTGCTCCCACCACCTCCACCACACCAGGAAGTACCATGTGGTGGAGGAAGGGCAAAATGGTCCTTCGGCCCCCGAGGCTGTGTGGGGGATCATGACCCTGGTTTTAAAAAGTTGAGACTAACTGCTGTATTTTAATGTTAGCTTTCATGGATCAAGTCCACTTCATCAGACATAAGAGTGAGACCAGCAAATGAGCCAGATTTTGCGTCTCTTCACATTCACGCAGCATGTTGTGGTCCACCAGAAACCCCTACTCGAGCATGTTGGTCTTACATTTAGAGACTCTGAGCCTCAGCCTATTCAGGGTCCTCCAAGTGACGTAGGGGTGGTCGAATTCCTCAGCTATATCCTCCTTTAATCCTATTCCTTGTCTAGTGAGCTCCTTCCTCCATCTTCTAACTTGGTTTTGCTCTTGCGTCCCCTCAACAATGTTTGTTCTTGCCATAAAGCTCTTCCTGCATCTCAGTTGGCAGACTTGAGTCTCATATCCATTCACAGGGTGTCGAGGGTCCTTCTCTTGCTTGAGTCTCTCCGTGTCCACGGCTACTTCTCTCTTGATCTTAGGTGGAGCAATACAAACCAAAGGACATATTTTTCTCAACTGGTGTAGGTTTGAAGAATCCTCTCATGAGGGCATCCCCAAGAACTCAACATGGACACAAATGTCACCTAAAATCTATTTTTTGCTGGCCATTCATTGACACCCCTTTACTGCGACATCATACCGTCAGAAACATGCGCCGATGGGGGACTTAATTTTGGCCAACGACAAAGCCAAGAAAGTGGCTTCATTTTGGCCGTCCAGGGTTTGATCCGGACACGAAAGAAGAAGAACTGTATTAGAGGGGGGACACAGGATTTAATTCGTGTTCTTAAAGGTTTTATAAAGCAGATCCATGGTAAATTCCCTGCCAAAATGGTTCTAGACACTCCACGCCAATACCCTTAAGAGCAAGGGTCCCCAACCTTTTCAAGCCAGGTCACACACTCTCCGTCTGTTTCGAGGGCTGGACATCCATTTTGTCCTGCTTGCACCATGGGGGGGGTGCATTTTGTCCCAAAAGCTTCAAAGGGGTGGCTATTTTCTTTCTCAAATGCCCTTGGAGGGGTTGGGGGATGGGCACATGAAATGGCGCTGCAGGCTGGATCCGGCCCATGGGCCTTAGGTTGGGAACCCCTGCTCAAGATAGTTTGTTCTTGCCATCTAGCTTTGTCCTGGATCTTAGCCAGTGGACTAAACTGGCTTGAATGAAGAGTCTGGTGGGCGGGCTGGTGGGACTCAGAAAAGTATGAAGAGCCATTGGATTTTGTGGTTCTGGCTCATCAGACAATGGAGATTTCTCTTGGCTGAAAATAGCAGTGGAGAGGAGAAGTTATTAGCAACCGCCAGAGCATGCAACTGCTGCGGCTGACACAATTGCAGCCGTCTCTCCCCCCTAGTGTTTCTGTGACACCGCATGGGTGTCCTTGGCCAGGGCAATTTAAGGCAGCGGAAGGTCAGAAAGCCTCCTTGTGGGAAGCCGAGGGAATGGTGGCAATCAATCTTCTTTAGCATGCAATCTGTAAGGATCTGCTTTAACTGTTCCCATTAAGCTCCAGACGTGTACACAGCACCATCGGCGTAGCTCAATAGGGGAGGCTTTATGCACAGCACCGTGCCAATGTCTTAGACCAGAGATGGTGAACCTCAGCACGCCAGGTGTTCGTGGGCTTCCATCCCCAGAAGCCCAAGTCAGCACTCATGCTGGTCAGGAATTCTGGGAACTGAAGTTCAAAAACATCTGGAGTGCCAAGGTTGGCCATCACTGTCTTAGGCCACGACCAGCTGACTTGGGGGGGGAAATAAAATGAGTCATGGTGGGTGGGTGGGTGGGATTCAGACTCCAAGTCACCTAGGGAAAGGGACTGCAGTGGCTCAAGTGTGAAGATGCTGAACTCATTGACTGAATGGTCAGAGCTCGATTCCTGGGTACTGTATGACGGAGTGAGTGCCCGCCTCTTTCCCAGTTCCTACCAACCTAGTGGTTCAAAAGCAAGAAATTGCAAGTAGATCAATAGGGACCACTTTGGTGGGAAGGTGGGAAGGTAAACAGCGTTCCGTGCACTCCGGTGTCTAGTCATGCATGCCACATGTCCATAGAAACATCTGCAGATGCAGACAGTGCTGGCTCTTTGGCTACAAACAGAGATGAGCACTGAACCCTAGAGTTGGATACAACTGAATTTTGTGCAAGGACAACCTTAAGGTAAAGGTAAAGATCCCTTGTCATCACCCTTTCCTGTGGACTTCATCACCCAAGGCCACTAGTCCTCAGGGTTGTCAGGTTAGTCAACCTCCGCCTGACACTCGGCCTTGAGTTGCTGACCGTATGGTCTACTCCAGAGGTACCCAAACTGGACTATGGGCTGGTCACATGGTTCAGGGGGCTGGTCACTATGGCCCGGGGTCCAGATCCAGCTCTGACGCCAATTCATCCAGTCCATGAAGCCCTCATCGCCCATACGGGCACATTTTACTTCCAGGAGCGACGAGGGCTTTGTGGGCCAGATGAATTGGTGTCAGGAGCTGGATCTGGCCCCAGGGCCATATTTTGGGCACCCATGGTCTACTCTATTACCATAGCCAGACTAATGTCAAACAGAGGAGAGAGTTTGAAGAATATTGAGGTGAGAAAGAAGCCTCTTCTATTGCCCGGCCATTCCACATGATGTCTGGAGGTGAGCTGGCTCATCTTTAATGCACATGTCTCCAGGAACAATTCAAGAGTTCTGGCAGTGACAGGGTAACCAATCATGCTTACTGCCATCTGTTCCCCCTGCAAGGTCACTTGGCAAACAAGACAGTCACATCTCTCTGTTCATAAAGGTGAGATAGATATGTGGCGATCCATTTCTGTCTTTCTATTTGAAAAATAATTGCCCCCCTCTTTTTTTTAATGGATGGCTTGTCTACATGCGGCATCTCCATCCCATGGTACGTCAGACATCTATCACATGAATGAATCTCAGAAACCAAGAGATGGCTTTTGCACGAATCTCCCTCTAATACTAATTGGGGGTTCAGCTAGAAATGGCCTTTGTCCTGTTTTTTTGACCTTGCACCACTGATTTTTATTTTCAAGAACCAAAGGTGTAGTGCAGGGATTCTCAATCTGTGGCCCATGGGCCAGAGGCACCATTTCACGTGGCCACCCATCACCTCTGCTCAGGGGACACCCGGATGAGGCTCCTTTCATGTCCCCCAAGATCATTTCCCACCGAAGTGGTCCCTTTTGATCTACTTGCAATTTCTTGCTTTTGATCTGCTAGGTTGGCACGAGCTGGGACAGAGACGGGCGCTCAAACTGTCATGCAGGACCCAGGTCTCGAACTGCTGACTTTCCGGCCTTCGAGGTAACAAGGCGAGCTTCTTGACCACTGAACCACCACAGCTCCAATAGGCAACTCGTATGCCCTGCCAGGTTTTGGCTATAAGAGTGCGAAGGGACTCATGTCCCCAAGATCCATCTTGCAGCACTCGGGTATCGAACCCCGACCTTCCAGTCTCCAAGCTCAGCATCTTAACCACTAAGCCACCACAGTGCTAGGAACAAAGATGCTTTACATATAAAGTTGACCTTCTCTTCCCTCCCTTGTGATGGGCAGGGGACCCAAGAGACCCTCTGCCTCTCCTGGAACTCCTTGGGGTGGGAAGGTCCCTTACACCCTCGCCAAAGTCACAAGAGCATTGCAAGGGTCATCATAGGGTGGCAACAGGAAAAAATAAATAGCTCCTGTCCCTTTAAAGGCCAGGAAGATGTCGAAAACAAGGAGCTATTTGAGCAGGTGCAACTCCTCAGCCAAGTTACACCTGCAGGGAATTTGGGTTGATCAAGCGCTGTTAAAGGCACAGGAGCCTTAATGCTCAGTTCATATGGCTGTCCTGTTATGTGCGGGACAACAGGTGACACCAAACTCTACCCAGTCAACAGAAATGCCAAATCCTTTTACCTGCTCAGGTAAAGTTCTGGCACCTGGGGTTGCTGCTCATCAACAGCCAAAGAACCAGCGCTGTCTGCGTCTACAGATGATGCCGTAGTCATGTGGTAGGCAGGACTAGAAAGTGAAGTACACAGAATGCTGTTACCTTTCCTGCCAAAGCGGTACCTATTTATTTGCTTGCAATCTCTTTTATTCCCCCCCCCCCCAAACTGCTAGGTTGACAGGCGCTGGGAACAGACGATGGGAGCTTAATGGCACTCGGATCTCGAACTGCTGGCCTGCCAACCTTTCGGCCGTCCTGCTCAGCATCTTTAACCATTAAACCACCGCTGTCTCCAGGTTAGGGTGGCCATAGAAGGGGGAGGACGAGGCTCCTCTGCTTCTAAAGAACCGGGGATGCGTGGGGTGGCCAGCTCCAACCTGGGGAAATTTCTCCCACCTGTGCAGAAAGGTGGATCTCCTCGCGAGTAAAAGGATGGCAGGAGGATGCTAATGGCCTGCAGGGCGCAGAGTGGGGGCAGAGGAGGGAGAGCCCCCCCCCCACCGTTACTCCAGCCTCCCTCCCTCCCTCCTGCTTGGCGATCCGGTGCTGCTCCAGTTTGCTCCACCCGATGGCAGGCGCGGCCGCTTGCGTTGGCGCGATCGAGCCCGGCCGAGGGAGGGAATCGGCAGCTGCTTTGCTCCAGCCGCCGCCTCTTCCAGACGCGCCTTTGGCGAGGAGAATGCGCGGACGACGTGAAAGGCGCCGTCTCGTGTGAATGCGTGTCTCGCCCAGACGCCCGCGCGTGTCTTCCCCCATCTGGAGCGAGTCCCAAAGCTGGAAGAGCCGATCCGAGAGGAAGCGAAGCCAAGGCGAGCGGCTTGGCGCGGGGAGGATGCGCCCGTTGGTGAACACGGAGCCTTCGTCGTCTTCCCTCCTCCTCCTCCTCCTCCTTCTTGGGGCTGGCTCCTCGGCCCGCATGGTCGCCCTGGGTCGCCGTGGGTCGCCCCAATGATCGCCGTTGGAGAGGGCTGGGAAGCTTCCCCTAAAGGCGAGCCAAGATCTAGCCAAGGCGGGCGCACAGGTGCGGTGCGTTTTTACGCACGAACCGGGAAGATCCAGCGACGCTTTTGAATTTTTGGGGAGAGGGGATTTTTTTTGGGTGGGGGGGGGGGAATCTGCCATTCCGCAGTGGAGTTAGGGACCTCCGGAGCCACCTGACCCGAGAGGAGAGGAGGGGATCGGGACCCTCTGGAAACTCATCCGTGGAAATTTCCTCTTTTTTTGCCTTTCTGGCTCGTTGGCAAACCGGGCAAAGCTCTCCATGCGTTTTTTGGCCACTGGAAGAGGAAGGCAGGATCGGGGCCGCCAGTGACGCTTAGGTAAGGATCGGGTCCGCTGGTGGATGGGGAGGAGGGGATGATGTTTCTGCGGATGATGCTCTCAGCTGTTGTTTATAAGTTGCCTCAATTGAGGAGGTCGAAGGTTCCTGGCTTCAAGGGAAGAAGGGAGGTTGAAGCTTCCCAGCTCTAAGGGAAGGAGTAGCTTGTATATGCTCAGGAGCACTCTTGCATGGGGTGGCTCTCTGTTTTGTGCCCGTGTTGTTTCTAGATATTCTCAGTTGGGGAGGTTGAAGCGTCCCAGCTCTAAGGGAAGGAGTACCTTGTATATGCTCAGGAGCACTCTTGCATGGGGTGGCTCTCTGTTTTGTGCCCGTGTTGTTCCTAGATATTCTCAGTTGGGGAGGTTGAAGCTTCCCAGCTCTAAGGGAAGGAGTAGCATGTATATGCTCAGGAGCACTCTTGCACTCTCTGGTTTGTGTGAGCAGTGAGAGATGAATGGGAAACCAGGCTCTGTTAAAACTCTTGGCGCTGCTGTTATCCCTATTAATGTGGCTTCATTCTTGATTTGCAACCCAAAGGTGTTCCCTTTGGGACACTATGCAAAGAACTTGGAGGGTGGAAGATCTGTGAATTCCATGTATGCTCAATGCTGACAACCATGGGCTAGTGGGGGCAATTGCCAGACCCAGTATGGAGCTGTTTCTTTTTCTTTTCATTTTGGGGCTGTTTTACTGATTGGTTCCTTTGCCCAGTGTCCCAATGTTGCCCCCTTGAAGCTGTTCTTTATAGCTATATTTATTTATCCCCTTGTGACTGTTTTTTAAGCTATCTATTTTTAAAAAAACCAAGCTGAGAACAGCAGATAATCCTAGTTTTAGGCAAAAAGCAGGTAACTGGAAATTTTTAAAAAATCCAAACAAAATGTGGTTGTTGCTGGAGGGAATGACACATATTTGACCTTCTGGCCCAAAGGTGACATCTAGGCTGCCTGGGGATTCGAACCTACATCCCTGGGATATAGTCCATTGCTCATCACACGCTTTGCACTCTCTCAGCCAACAGGGTCTAGCAGTGGTCTTAACTAACTGCCCTTCCTACCCCCTTGATGCTGCTTAAGAGGGGATTTGGAGATCCTTAAGGCCAATTTTGATGCCTTTAGGTTGCCACCCCTGGCTTGGCAAGCAGGACTTATTTTCTGGCCTTGTGGAAGAAATTGCAGGGAACAAAAATGAAGCAAAACTGGACTACCCGAGCAGCGCTGTGTGCAAAATTGCAGCGCTAAGACTAACAACTGGCGAGTGTGCAAGGTGTAGCTCACACTATCAGTTTCATCAAGGGAGTGATGGGTGTCTTTGGACCTCTGTTTGGGAACCCCCCCAAATTGACCATCATTTCTTCACGAGCGCGACCCGCCGGGTAGCAGGATTTCCCTAGAACATAAATCTGGGGTGATTCATTGAGGAGTTCAGATGCTTCCTATGAATTTCCTCAGCTCTTTCCCCCCCAAAAATGGTGTGGGCGATTCCCTCCCCCCCTCAATGACCCCTTCCTATTCAGTGACTTTTTAGCCCTCCACTCTCTGTGGGTTGGGATGAGGAATTTGGGCCTACCTTACAGGACTGTTGTGTGTCAGGAAAGTACTCCATGGTTCATGAGAGAGTCCTCTTATATGACAAGTGTATTGTTGTCATTATCAAAGGTGTAGACCAGGAGTTCTCAACCATTTTAAGCCGGGGGCCGGGTTACACTCCCTCAGACAGCTTCAGGGGCAGGACGGTCATTTTGTCCTTCCTCCACCACATGGCACTTCCTGGTGTGGTGGCGGTAGTGGGGGGCCACATGAAATGGTGCCATGGGCCACATCCAGCCACAGGTTGAGAATCCCTGGTGTAGACAATCCAATAGAGGTTTGGAGTACTTCTTTCTCTTTTCCTCCCTTTTCTTCTCTTTTCCCTTTCTTTCTGTCTCTCTTCTTCCCTCTCTTCTTCCCTTCTCCCTCTCTCTTCCTTCCCTTCCTTCCCATTCTCCTCCATGATAAGCTCCCCAGCTCTTAGCAGTAAGTTGGCTGTTTTCTGAGATCTGTTTTGCTGGAGATATGACTGCCTCCTTGAAGATATTTTGAAGAGCATCTATCCATCCTATTGTTGTTTTCTTTTGGGTGAGGGCTGCCCAAAAGAGACAAACAGATCAGAGTTTTTGGACCCACTCAAGGTCCTACAACATGAAGCGTGTCTTCTCTTTGAAAGAGAAGCAACACTGAAGATACTGAGCTCGAATCTCGCAGCCCAGAAGCAGGGGAGAGTCCAAAAACTCAACAGCGCCTGTGGGTTTCTGCCTGCGAAGAACAGGCTGGAACTGAGAAGCAAAATGCCCTTCGTTTCCTCTTTTGTGACTTTCCACTCTCTTCTTCCAGGAATGGGGCTGTTTTACAAGCTTGGCAGTTTTCCCACCTCTGATTCTCTGAAGCAGCTTGGCTCCTGGAACTCTCTAATGGCTATGCAACAGGCAGAAATCTATGGGATTTCTATGTCATGCAGATACTTTGGCCCTTTGCATTTCTGCACATCGCGCATATGTTTAGGGGCCTTGGCGGGGAATCGGCACTGAGTTCTTGGCAATGCATTCACTTTGGACATCTCTCCGCTCCTGCCAATCTAGTGGTTCGGACGGAAGCAAGAAATTGCAAGCCGATAAAGAGGCATCACTTTGGTGGGGAAGGTAACAGCATTCTGTGCACTCTGGTGTCTCGTCATTCCTACCCCATGTCTACGGAAATGTCTGCAGACACAGACAACGCTGGCTTTTTGGCTATAAACGGAAATGAGCACTGAACCCTACAGTTGGATATGACTGGCTTTTGAGCAAGGGTGACCTTTTCCCTCTGACTCTACCTGTTTGCCACCAGCCCTCAATGTATTGCCTTTATTGTCCTTTGCCTAGGTTGTCTCCTATGCTGGGAAAGATTGCAAACCTTATGAGTTCCAGTAGGAATCTTCCCCTCTGCACATTCATGTGTTATCTTACTTGTGGCCAGGAATGATTATCATCAATAGTTTTGTGTTACTGTAATTGTCACTTTCTGTACTTAATTTTGCTCTTTCTATAAATCAACATCTCGCTGCCCAGCCATAGGTCTGGTACAGGTAAATGAAACCTCTAAGGGCAGTGGGCTGGATCTGGCCCCCTGCACCATTTCATGTGGCCCCCAACCCCTCCGAGGAACAAAATGCCCACCCCCTTTGAAGCTTTTGGGACAAAACGGCCACCCACATCGTGCTGGCAAGGCAAGAGGGCCATCCGGCCCTCAAAGCTGACTGAGAGTGCATGACCCGGCCCCCTGCTTGAAAAGGTTGGGACCCCCTGCTCTAAGGTTATGCTCAAAAGGTGGATTATAACCCATAGAAGGCAGGGCTTTTGTGGATCCAGAGTTTTGGCCCTAAGGGTCTTTATACCAGTCTTTCCCAATGTGGGGCCCAGGCCCCACAGAGGGACTTAAATACCCAGCAGCCTAAGTCAGCATATTGGCCAATTTGTGCTTTGGGGAATTGACTTAGGCTTCTGGGAATTGCAGTACACTATCCAAAGGTTGGGAAACGCTGCTTTTGACCAAACTCTACTTTACGGAGAGTCCATCATTGGGAGCTAAAAGGTTAAAGGTAAAGGTTTCCCTTGCTCGAAAGCCAGTCGTATCCGACTCTAGGGTGCAGTGCTCATCTCTGTTTCGAAGCCGAAGAGCCAGCGCTGTCTGCTTCTGCAGATGTTTCCGTGGTCATGTGGCAGGCATGACTAGACACCGGAGTGCACGGAATGCTGTTACCTTCCCACCGAAGTGGTCCCTATTTATCTACTTGCAATTTCTTGCTTTTGAACTGCTAGGTTGGCAGGAATTGGGAGCTGAAACCCAAATAATGTGGTTCAGGAGGAGACCTTAGGAATGCTTCCCATTGACGAACCACAAAACAGAGCCAGCAAATGTGGAAAGGACATGAAGTATTTAAAGCCCTGGCAGTGACAACTAGATGCTGTTGGCGTTTAAGGGATTCACTTTGCTAACGACAATCTGTCTATAACTCATAGTTTAACCCCCCTTTTGTACTGAGAGCTAAAGTTTGCTTCTGACAGCAGCTTTTTTATAATCACCCAGAGAAATCTACCAGATAAAGCTTTTCTCCCGACCTCTAAGAGAGCCACCCTTCCTGAATCAGCACCCAATAAACCTTTATTTTGTGCTGGTCTGTGATGGCTCTTAAAAGACTGGACATCTAAACCAAATAGCATTTCTTCTGTAGCGGTATAGATTTGCTGGTGTGTGCAAAATCTGAATGGAAGAGCAAGGAGCTTTTTGTTTGTCTGTTTCCTTGGAAGGTCGATTTTTTTTTCATGCGGCTGTTCAGCACTGGATGTACAAGAGTGTGGGCTGTCCGTCGAGATCAACAGAGGTTTAAAATCTGGTTTGCAAGTCCACACAGTCCAACAGTTGGTCACTGGCACCAGCAATTTCCTTCCAAGTTTGAAAAAAATGTTCCTTTGAGCATTACTATTGCGTGTTGCACGCCAAAGCATGATCATGTGTTGGCAGTAACCCAAAACACCTGGAGGTAATAGTTACATGGATACACAGATTTTCAAACCCTGCCTGTTTCTGTTCCACTTGGTACAGTTATTCATACACCAGTTATTATGACTTCTCCCTTCTTGCTTTGTGCTTGGCTTTGTTGAAAGAAAAGTAACGTATGCTACTTAATTCACAGAACTTTACAAAATATTAGGTAAAAAGGTGTCAGTCTGACCAGGTTCTCCTGCTACGGTAATAAAGTAGACCAGTGGTGGCTAACCTTGGCACTCCAGCTGTTCCTAGACTTCAATTCCCAGAAGCCCAAGTCAACACACCCGATGAGCAGGGCTTTGGGGATTTGACGTCCAAGAGCAGCTGGAGTGCCAAGGTTGGCCACCACTGGAGTAGACCATACACCGGCTGATCAGGGCTTCTGGGAATTGAAGTCCAAGAACATCTTGGGGGGCTGGGGCAAGGTTAAGAAACACTAAAGTAGACCAGTGATGGTGAACCTTGGCACTCCAGCTGTTCTTGAACTTCAACTCCCAGAATCCCTAATTATCAGGAGTGCTGACTTCAATTCCCAGAAGCCCAAGTCAACACACCCAATGAGCAGGGCTTTGGGGATTTGATGTCCAAGAGCAGCTGGAGTGCCAAGGTTGGCCACCACTGGAGTAGACCATACACCGGCTGATCAGGGCTTCTGGGAATTGAAGTCCAAGAACATCTGGGGGGGCAAGTTTAAGAAACACTGAAGTAGACCAGTGATGGTGAACCTTGGCACTCCAGCTGTTCTTGAACTTCACCTCCCAGAATCCCTAATTATCAGGAGTGCTGATTTCAATTCCCAGAAGCCCAAGTCAACACACCTGATGAGCAGGGCTTTGGGGATTTGAAGTCCAAGAACACCTGGAGTGCCAAGGTTCCCCACCACTGGAGTAGCCCATACTGCCAGCAACTTGCTGATCACCAGGCAGCAAGTTAACTAACATGACAAACCTGGGGGGAAATGGCCTTAAATGATCAAGGGTGATGATTCCCAAGTGGATTAAATCCCACTTGAGTCGCTCTTGATGGAGGATAGCAGCTTCATCTATCCTGGCCTGGGACCGAGGAGGACTTTGCATGCCAAAAGGGCTCAGGACCAGAAGGGAATGCATGGAACTGGATCAGTGGTATGGGTGTCACATTGTGATGTGGAAGGCAGATGAAAGGCCACTGCATTATATTGTCCCCAGGACAATCTTCATGGCTGAGTACTATGAGGAGAGCCAATATTCAGAATTGGATGTGGCACTTGAAGAAGAAGAAGAAGGGAAAGGAGAGAAGATGTCTTAAACCTATACCAGTTGAGAAGATATACTCCCTTGCTGATGTTGCTCCACCTAAGATCAGGAGAGAAGACGCAACAGAAGCTGAAGGAACTAAGCAAGAGAAGGACCCTTCACATCCATCCTCTGAATGGATATGAGCCCCATGTCCACCAGCTCAGATCCAGGAAGAGCTTTATGGTGAGAACAAACATTCTTGAGGGAACACAAGAGCAAAACCAAATTGGGAGATGGGAGAAGGAGCTCACTGGGAACGGAACATCATTAAAGGAGGATACAGAGGAAGATCTCAACCTCCCCTATGTCACTTGGAGGACCCTGGGTAGGCTGCGGGTTGGAGTCACTCAATGCAAGACCAGCCTGCTCAAGTGGACAACAACATACAGTGTGAATGCAGAGAGACACAGAGTCTGGCCCATTTGCTGGTCTGCCGCTTGCTGCCAGAGCATACCTGTCAAGTTTTGGATTTGAAAATAAGGGAAATTTCC
This sequence comes from Bradypodion pumilum, assembly GCA_035047305.1. Lineage (NCBI taxonomy): Eukaryota > Metazoa > Chordata > Lepidosauria > Squamata > Chamaeleonidae > Bradypodion > Bradypodion pumilum. The sequence continues at coordinate 24,791,634 of JAWDJD010000012.1, read as the reverse complement.
TGGTAAATAAGGGATACTTGACAGCTATGCTTATCCTTTGCTGCCCTCCAATGGTGGCAATAGGGCATTGCAGTCTAATTAATAAGGGATGATGGCAGGAAACAGGGTAAAATAAGGGGTTTTCCTGGCCAAAACGGGATACTTGACAGCTATGTGCCAGAGACATGCACCAATGAGGACTTGGGTTTGGCCAATGAAAAAGCCAAGGAAGTGGCTTCCTTTTGGCAGTCCAGGGTCTGTTCAGGACACGAACGAAGACGACGGGAAGAATGAAGAGCAGGAGAGACGTCGTGGATCCCATTAGCTTGTGGGAAGAAATAGATGCTGTCCTCGAAGCTTCATAATTCATGAGGATGCTCCAGCTTGATGCTTTGCCAGCGACTCTGAGCCGGCATCCCAACCTTGGGATCCATTGGTTGCTTCCCAGAAGTCTGCCCATTGCCTCCCGTCACTCCTGCCTTCCTCTCTTTAGCATCCATTAGTCTCTCTAAGCAGGAAGCCTCCCTCTTGGGTTTAATTATCGCACTCCCTCCTCCGCATCTTATCTCTGGGGATTAATAAGGAGCTGCAGTGGAAGGCGAATCCAAAGCGGCTCGTTCTTTATTGTTTAATTTAGGAAGGCACTATGGACAATTGAGTTTTAGCCTCTCGTTTGCTACACTTGCTGGAGTAATTTGTGCCGGCAGTTACTTGAGCTGAGCATCTTCTGCCGTCCCTAACAGTTATCTGGAAAGTGCTGAATCAACATTCACTAATAAGAGTTTCTCTCTTTCCTTTCTAAGGGAGAGGGGAAACTCAACAGACATGGGGTTCCTAACCCAAGGCCTGTGGGCCGGATCTGGCCCCGGGTGACATTTCATGTGTGCCCCCCCCATCCCTCCAAGGGCATTTGAGAAACAAAATGTCTGCACCTTTGAAGTTGTGGAGACAAAATAGCTACCCCCATTGTACAGGCAGGGCAAAATGGTTGTCCGGTCCTCGAAGCTGACTGGGAGAGTGTGACCCGGCCCCCTGGTTTGAAAAGGTTGGGAACCCCTGGAACAGATCCTTGGTACTTGTACATACCCGTCAACCTTCCCGGATTGGCCGGGATTTCCTGGTTTTCGGCGTCGATTTCCGCCCCGCACTTCCGAAACCCCAGAATTTAGCAGCGGGGGAAAGGAGGTACTGCGCAGCCCTTCTGCGCAGGTCGCCTTCAACGCATGCGTTGAACCCTTCTACGCATGCGTAGAAGGTTGCGCATGCATAGAAGGGGGCTACGCAAGCGTAAAACCCTTTTACGCATGCATAGAAGGCGATCTGCGCAGAACCGTTCTGCGCAGGTCCCGGATTGGCCGGAGCCATGGTTGACAGGTATGTACTTGTTCCACATTGTGGACATCTCCTTGTGAGTCTTATTTGTTGGGAACTGGGTTCGAAATGCCTTAGCTGACTGTAGTTAGGAAAGAGTCATTTGCCCTGGAGGACATCTGTGCATGTCCTTCGGAGCCTGGGGTCTATGTCTTTAGATCAGTGTTTCCCAATGTGGGGCCCTCACCCCATGGGGTGGTGGTGGTCCTCAATTCCCAGAAGCCTAACTCAGTACATTGGCTGATCAGTGTTATGGTGAATTGACTTAGGCTTCTGGGAACTGAAGTCCCGAAACTAAAGGTTGAGAAACATGGCTTTAGATGTATGTTGTGTAAGGTAAAAGGTCTTCCTTGCTTGCTCGAAAGCTTGTCACATCAGACTCTAGGGTTCCTAAGAGATACCTATTTATCTACTTGCAAATTCTTGTTTTCGAACCGGTAGGTTGGCAGGTGCTGGATCAGATTACAGGAGCTTACTCTGCCTTGCAGCACTCGGGTCTTGAACTGCTCACCTGCCGACCTTCTGGCCACCAAGCTTAGTGCTTTAGCCACTAAATCACCACAAGCCTGTATGTTGCGTTATAACCCTGCATAATGCTCCACTGCTGTCCAGAAACATCTCTTTGAATTTCCTATCCTTCTCAAGACAGGCTCTTTGAACCTGTTGAAGCAGTTAGTTGGGAATCATGTGAACCCCCATGAGATGTCTTGTTCTCATTGCTGGGAATGGGGCTGCGGTAGCTCAGGGGTTAAGAAGCTCGCCTTGTTAGCTGGAAGGCTGGCAAGTCAGCAGTTTGAGACCCGGGTACTGCATGACGGATTGAGCACCCATCTCTGTCCCAGCTCTTGGGGGCATGAAAGGAGCCTCATTTGGGCGTTCCCTGAGTGGAGTTTCTTCCACAAAAATCCTTTCAACCCAGAATAATTTCTGACACGAAAGTATTTATTATTATTGCTGGAAATGAGAAGGTCTGGATATTTCCCCCCCCCCCCCCATCAGGATCCCCCTAATTTGAGTAAAATTATGTCTGTGCAATACTGGCCCACCTTCCTGCTTCAAATTGCTGTGACTGACAGAGCTAAAAATCCCTTTAATAAGTCAGCCCTTACTGTAATTTAACTACACATAGTGGATGCTGTTTGCCTGATTTGTATCCAAATCATTCTCAGAAATCTGGACGCTTGAGAAGATTGAGCAAAACTGCCTCTCTTCCTCAGGGGCAAAGAGTGGAAATGGTCGATGTCTTTGTTCATGAATATGAGAACGATGGAAATAAAGATTTACAGTCTGAAATATTGCTGATCCCATGCTACTAAAGGGAACTGGAAAAAATGACATTATCCGGTGGCTGTGGAGGCTGCAGCGTCTACTTTCCCCAATATTCTTCTTTTGTGTCCAATTCAAACCCTGGACTGCCAGTATAAAGCCACCATTATGGAGCACACGTGGAACCAAGTTGGCATTGCTGTTAATGAAGCCATGCGTACAGTGACAGGGTGCCTCAACCCGTCACCAGTTGAGAAAATAGATCCTATTGTTGGTATCATATATATATATATATATATATATATATATATATATATATATATATATATATATATATATATATATATATATATATATATATATATATATATATATATATATATATATATAAAACAGAAGTGTTTGTTTGTATGTGCTCCAAAGGCTCCTGCACCCCTGGATCGATCCCATTGAAATTTGGCACATACGTACCTTGGGCTTGGGAGATCAGCACTGCAGGGGTCTTGAAACCCATGGGGGGCATAAGCCCCCCAAATTGGGATGCAATTGATCTATACAATGTGTGTGTTTCCCAGTGATGTAATTGAGCTGATGTCATAGTCCCATTGTGACATCATGTGACTAGCTCAGCTGCAGCTCTCTGAGCTGTAGTTTTCACAGTACGTGGTAGGCAAATGGGGGCCTGGTTGGGCTGGCACAGCAGTGGCAACGGAGGCCCTTGAGAGGCACGGGAGCCATGTAGGAGGCTGGCCCTCCAAGCACTGGAGCCGTAGAAGCAGAGGAGGAGGCGGCCATGGTGGGCGAAGCCGAGGAGGGAGGGAAGGTCTGAGGGCTCATCAATGGGTGTGTGCCGCTGTCTCATCAGGTGTCCAGACACATGTATGGGAAGGATTGGGGCAGTAAGTGGCCATCAACGGAGAAGAGGGATGGGTGAGGTAAGAGAGAGATGGATGAAGGGAGGCAGGAGTGACCCACATACACCCCACAAGGTATCCAAGAGGGAAAGTCTGGCCTATGTGAAAGAAATGAAAAACCCAAGCGAAGCCGGGTAATCAGCTAGTTCCTTATAAGATCAGAAGAGAAGTAGCAGCAGATGCCAAGAGAACTAAGCAAGAGAAGGACCCTCGACACCCTCTGAATGGATATGTGCCTCAAGTCCACCGGCTCAGATCCAGGGAGAGCTTTATGGCTTTGAGGGGACGCAAGAGCAAAATCAAATTAGAAGATGAAGGAGTTCACTGGACAAGGAATGACGTTAAAGGAGGATATGTCTGAGGAACTCAACCTCCCCTATGGCACTTGGAGGACCCTGAATAGGCTGAGGGTCATAATCCCTAAACGCAAGACCAACGTGCTCATGTGGGGGCTACTGGTGGACAACAACATGCCGTGTGAATGTGGAGTGATACAGAGTCTGGCTCTTTTTTCTGGTCTGCCGGTTACTGCCAGAAACATGTGCCAATGAAGATTTAGTTTTGGCCAATGGCAAAGCCAAGAAAGTGGCTTCGTTTTGGCAGTTTAAAGTCTGACCTGACGAAGAAGACTGGGCAATGTGCTCTGTTTCTCAACTGCGGCCCGACTGAATGGAATCAAAAGAATAGCAATATTGCATCAAGAAAAGGCAAGACCTTCCAGGTAGCCGGATTCTTCTTCTTCTTCTTCCGTGTCTAGGCCAGATGTGAAACTGCCAAAATAAAAGCCTATGGCAGTGGGGATGTTTTATATTGAATGTTTTTATGGTCTTTGTGAGCCTCCCGGAGTTGCTTCAGCAAGGGGGTCGCAATAGAAATCCAACTAAATAAATAAATAACCCTTCAAATGTGGCAACTCAAAAGAAGACTTGCCTTTTGGCTGAATCCCCCTGGGCTCACAATGCAGCCCTCAAATGGGCTGAAACATGATCTCTCTGGGAATGTTGATGCACACTTTGCAGTGTGAGTTGAGTTTATGAGCAAGGCTCATCCCCATAAGGTCTGTTTCTCTTTTTTACCAGTGAAACGAAGGTTATCCAAAGGGTACGAAAGCCTCTGGATTTTAACTGCTTTGGAATGCGATGCGCGCTCAACAATATTGAATTTTGCGATTGCTCTATGGATACGGCTTCCGTGCCGTACAGTTCTTTTGATTCACTCTCTGCCTTTATGTTATTGGTTTTCTATCTTTCACTCTCCCTCTTCTCCTCCTTCATTTTTAAATTAAGTTGTCAGCAGCCAAAAATAAACAGCCTGGCCGAACAGAGAGGCGAGACTCTTCATTTGTACAAAGGGTTGGTTTTTGTGGTGAGATGCCAGTCCTTGTGTGAGGAGGTGATGATGATGATGATGTAGTGTCAGACATTATTCTGGGTCGAAAAGATTTTTGCGGGAGAAACTCCGCTCAGGGAACGCCCAAATGAAGCTCCTTTTGTGTCCCCAAGAGCCTGGGACAGAGACGGGTGCTCAATCCGTCATGCAGCACCTGGGTCTCGAATGGCCGACTTGCCAGCCTTCCAGCTAACATGGCGAGATTCTTAACCATTGACCCCTTGTGTGAAATGGGAGTGGAGGTGTGAAATCTGCACGGAAACCCAATTTCCACTATCCTGGCGCCTTGTGCAAATGAGCACCATAAAATGTGGGAATATCTTCTCCTTTAGTAGCAGGACTCTAGGAAGGAAGGCAAAGAGGAAAATCTTCCACAATGACTTGATTTTTATTTTTATTTTGCAAATAATGCAGATAATAAATTCCTTTTCCTTTGTTGGTAGCTATAGGCTCCATCCTTTCCTCCAGCAGCAGGAAAGGAAAAGTAGAGAGTTGCGTTCTGAGCTGTTACAAGGCTATTGACCAGCACTTGTTCAACTCTAGAGAATCCATAACTAGTGTGGAAACTACTCTCGGTATCTGACCACTGTGTTCTTCTGACTCCTGCTTCAATGGTTCTTGAAGTGGACTAAATAGTTTCGGTTCTCAGGAATCCTTCCCCTTTAGCTGTTTTGTGCAAAAGCTGTCTTGACACTTGTGAGCGATTGCATGCATTTGACACTACAGACACTATTCGGTTGTGAGCATGTTCAGCCTTTGCACATATGGTCTTCTTCCCACTTTAAAAGCAAAGCAACCACACTTATATACTGCCCCATAGGCACTGCAGTGGCGCAAGTGGTTAAGACACTGAACTCGGAGGCTGGAAGGTCGGAGTTCGTTTCCCGAGGGCTGCGTGACAGAGTGAGCACCCGTCTCTGTACCAGCTGCTGCCAACCCAGCAGTTCAAAAGCAAGGAATTACAAGGAGAGAAATAGGGACCACTTTGGTGGGAAGGTAAACAGTGTTCCATGCACTCCGGAGTTGAGGCATGCCTGCCCACGTGTCCACAGAAACATCTGCAGATGCAGACAGCACTGGCTCTTTGGTTATAAACAGAGATGAGCACTGAACCCTAGAGTCAGATATGACTGGCTTTCGAGCAAGAGTGACTTAGTGCTTAGTGCACTCTCTGGGTAGTTCACAAGTTAGCATTTTGTCCCCAATGTACTGGGTACTCATTACTGCTTTGGATATCGAGGGAGATACAAGGTTCTTGTCCTGGCACTTCTAGCGGCCTCCACCAGCATTATTTGGTGTTCTTGTAGTATTTATTTGATATTATCTCTCCACCTTCCTCTGGGTCTGCCTCATGGTCTTCATCCTTCTCCTTTTCCCACATAAACCTGTAAGGTATGGAATCCCGAGATTCTCTCCAAATGGGCAAACCACTTTTTTTGTTGTCTCTATATGTAGTGCAAGATTGATTTTGTTCCAGTTCTTTCCCTTATAACCTCATTCCTGGTTTCATCCCTTCTGGTCACTCCAGCAGCCTTCCTCATACATCTCATTTCTGTGGTGGCCAACTTTCATTTATGTTTTGCCCATGTTTAGCACTGAATGGATGTGCTTTGCCTTTTGGCACGCAAAGTCCTCATCATCAGCCCCAGGCCAGGATGGAGGAAGCTTCTGCCATAGCTGAAGCCCTTATTTTACCTTCTTCCCTGCCGTCATCCCATATTAATTAGACTGCAATGCTCTATTGCTGCCATTGGAGGGCAGCAAAGGATAAGCATTGCTGTCAAGTATCCCGTATTTGCTGGGAAATTTCCCTTATTTCCAAATCCAAAACTTGACAGGTATGTCTTCTGCCCTCCATCAAGATAGATTCAAGTGGGATTTAATCCACTTGGAGACCATCACCCTTCCCTGTGGACTTCCCCACCCAAGGCTGTTAGTCCTCAGGGTGGTCAGGTTAGTTAACCACCACCTGACACTCACCACTGATTTGCTGGCAAGGTCTACTCTATTCACCATAGCAGAATAACCTGGCCAGACCATTTATAAATACAGAATAACAATCTGTACACTTTCAAAATTGTATAAAAGCAATTTTAAAAGTGTGAAGACTCCGTTATTTCATTCTCAAGAGGGTGGGATAAAGAAAATATCGAAGGGATTTCTTCCTGGGAGGATGGGATCCATAGAGCAATTTTTAAGTAATTGGTGCTCCTTTGCCACAATGATTATGGGAAATTTTCTTTGCACAAAACCTTGTCTTTGGAAAAAAGGAAACTTCAATTTTGTGGGATTTTTTTTTGTTTTTGTAAAATGTCCTTTTTGCTGTGTTGCTGCTACATAGAGACACATTGCCCTTTTCACTTCCCCACAGGAGTAAAAAAAAATCTCTCCTAGCGCTGAACAATTTCCCCAGCGTGATGTGTCGGAAAACCCACTTTTGTCACGGAAGAGAAAATTTGGGAGTGTTCATTACACCCTTGATAAAATGTCACGGAGGAGAAAATTTGGGAGTGTTCATTACACCCTTGATAAAAAAAGTGGCAGCAATACTAATGCAAGAGCATTAAAATAGCCACCCCTAATCCTGGATGTGCTTCATTGGAATGGATGAAATAATTCTGGCTGAAAAACGGAAGGAAGGAAAATCTACTTCTGGAGAAGGAAGCAATTTTCAGTCTAATAGACGTTTAATAATCTTGAAAGCTTGCAAAATCTCCATGCCACTCCTTTGGAATAACAAAGGCAAAGGTAAAGATCTCCCTTGCTCAAAAGCCGGTCATGTCTGACTCTAGGGAGAGCATGGAATGCTGTTACCTTTCCTGACAAAGCAGTACCTGTTTATGGACTTGAAAATTTCTTGCCTTCAAACTGCTAGGTTGGCACATACCTGTCAAGCGCGGCTCCAGAAAATACGGGACCTGCTCCGGCCTGGGTGTGCATGCGCAGGAACAACTCCTTTGCACATGCGCAGAGCCCCTTTGCACATGTGCAGAACCCCCTTTGCGCATGCGCAGAACTACTTCTGATGGGCACGCGTGCGCAGTAAACCCTTTCCCTGTTGTTCAAAATACGGGACGGCGGCGGGAAAGGGGAGGAATGACTGCTGAAATACGGGAAATCCTGGCCAATACAGTATACTTGATAGGTATGGGTTGGCAGGCGCTGGGGCAGAGACGGGAGCTCACTCCATCATGCAGCTCTCGGGTTTCAAACTGCTCACCGGCTGACCTTCCAGTCGTCAAGTTCAGTGTCTTAATCACTAAGCCACCATGGCCCAACAATTTTCAATCTAATACAGGGGTTCCCAACCTAAGGCCTGTGGGCCAGATCTGACCCGTGGCACCATTTCCTGTGGTCCCCACCCCTCCAAGGGCATTTGAGAAACAAAATGATCACCCCCTTTGAATCAAAATGGCCACCCCCATTGTGCAGGCAGGGCAAAATGGTCATCCAGCACTTGAAGCTGACTGAGAGAGCGCGACCCGGCCCCCGGCTTGAAAAGGTTGGGAACCCCTTTTCGAATAGGTGCTTGATAGGGTTGACAGCTTGCAAGGTCTCCATGCCACTCTTTTGGGAATAGAGTTCCGTAAATATGGAGAAATCGAAGTTAACAGGCACGGATCCCATTCGTGTTACGCCTGTGTTGGAACCGGTTGTGGATGAGCCCATTCTGGGAGACATCCTCTGAATTTCTGGCCCTCAGCCCCTGCTAGTCAAGCCGTGCAAAACAACCTGCCTTTGAATGCTGGGGGAAATTCCTCCCCACCTGAGCATCTTCCAGATCGCATCATCAACAACTCCCTTTAGCACGGTGTTCTAATCAATGAACATATGTGCTCGGGCACATAAATAATCCTTTGGAGGGCGGAGGAAAAAGGCGCCTCGTGGAAATAGCAGTGAGCGATACATATCCCGATTCCAAAATTAATGTGAGATGTCTTCCAGCTTGAATTAGATACGCAGCCCTGCAGAATGGTAGCGCAGAGCCAAGCGACGAAAGGATAACGGAGCAAGAGACATCTGTTCGTTTGTTATGCCAGGCTGCGGCTTGGCATTGTGGCCACCACAGGAATCTCTTGGTAAAAGCCATACCTAAAGGTCATCTTGTCCAATGGCTAATGGAGGACATCAACAAAGAGATCATTCCTGGTAAGGTAAAAGTTGCCCTTACTCGAAAGCCAGTCATTTCTGACTCTAGGGTTCGGTGCTCATCTGTTTACAGCATAGCTGTCAAGTATCCCTTATTGGCCGGGAAAACCCCTTATTTTACCCTCTTTCCTGCCATCATCCCTTATTAATTAGACTGCAATGCCCTATTGCCACCATTGGAGGGCAGCAAAGGATAAGCATAGCTGTCAAGTATCCCGTATTGGCCGGGAAAACACCTTATTTTGCCCTCTTTCCTGCCATCATCCCTTACTAATTAGACTGCAATGCCCTATTGCCACCATTGGAGGGCAGCAAAGGATAAGCATAGCTGTCAAGTATCCCGTATTGGCTGGGAAAACCCCTTATTTTACCCTCTTTCCTGCCACCATCCCTTATTAATTAGACTGCAATGCCCTATTGCCACCATTGGAGGGCAGCACAGGATAAGCATAGCTGTCAAGTATCCCGTATTTGCCAGGAAATTTCCCTTATTTCCAAATCCAAAACTTGACAGGCATGGTTTACAGCCAAAGAGCCAGTGCTGTCTGCATCCGCAGACATTTCTGTGGTCATGTGGCAGGCATACCTAGACACCAAAGTGCATGGAACACTGTTTACCTTCCCACCAAAGTGCTAGCTATTTATCTGCTTGCAATTTGTTGCTTTCAACCTGCTAGGTTGTGGCAGGAGATTCCTGGCAAAGGGTTATCCCAATTTTCTTTACAACCTTGCAACAAAGGACATCCCAACGTGTTCCAGGACAGTTTGTTCCACTAGTGAAATCTCTCTCACAACTTTTTTAAAAAATGTTTAGTCAGTTTCTTCTTTCCTGCATTTGATATCCACTCGTTGAGGTCCTGCCCTCTGGTGAAGCAGAAAAGAAGCTTGTTTCTGACTACCACGGGACGATCCTTCCAAAATTTGAGGATGCCGTGGGGCTGGGATTCCCAACCTTTTCAAGCCGGGGGGCCGGGTCATGCTTTCTCAGTCAGCTTTGGGGGCCAGATGGCCATTTTGCCCTGCCTGCACAATGGGGGGTGGCTATTTTGCCCCAACAGTTTCAAAGGGGTGGTTATTTTGTTTCTCAAATGCCCTTGGAGGGGTGGGGGCTGGGGTCACATGAAATGGTGCTGGGGGCCAGATTCGGCCCACCACAGGCCTTAGGTTGGCAACCCCTGGCGTGGTCTAATATGCTTGTCTCATTGAAGGGATTTCCAGGATCAATGTTGTGTTTCCCTTTGGAATCGATTGGCCCATTGGTGGCCGTGTGGAAGTTGACCCAAATCAGGCTGCTTCGCATAGGGATTTGTGCTTCATCCGTTTGTTGCACATTTGCCTCTGTTACCGAAGATTTGGTGGGTGTGCTTTCAAACCAAGTGTGTGAAATGACGCCCTGGTGTTCTGCTCCGTAACCCTGAACTTGTGCCGTCTTGTGTTTTGCTTCTTCTTCCTCCCCCTCGCGATCTGTCATGCTCCGCGCTTCGCTCTTGCCGACGACGGTAGGGCGAGATATTCTTCTTGTAAAAGATGAATAATACACTGTCGAATTTTTTTGTTTGACAATGGGTGAGAGCTTGTTGAATAAATTACCCATTCACAATGGCAGCCCTGAGAAAAAATAATAGACAAGGAGCGAACAGGGCAGACAAGGTGATCGCGCATAGACAGATGGTACCTGGATATCCTTGGATTGACAGTTTGTGGCTGGGAAGCCAGTCGAGTCTGCACCAAGGCTGCAACCTAGCCTGGAGCCAGAGTTGATCTGTCTGCGTCCTATTTATTTGTCAGTTTTGTAGCAGCTGCAGTGAAAAAGAGACCAAAGAGGATACAGTGAAGCTCGGCAAAGAAGGAATGATGGCTTAGGGCAGTGGTGGCAAAACGTTTAGAAGCTGAGTGCCCAAACTGCCGTCTGCGGCACACCCTTATGCCGCATGTGACCCGTCCGCCTAACCCCTGACAGGGGAAGGAGGAAGCACACCCATTGGGTTACTGGGCAGAGGGGTGGATTGAACTCTGTGCTGGGAGAGGGGGTGTTGCGATGGCCCACAGAACGGGCCGCCTGGCGCAGAGATGGCCCGCAGAGGTTCGGAATGACTGGCCGCAAGGAAAGGCACGTGAGACGAATGTGTGGTGAAAGTCCAGTCCTGACCTAAGTCAGGTGGTGCATTTATTACCCTGATTCGAGGGCTACGTGCCTAAGGCACACGTGACCCCGTTACAGAAGGCTTATGCATACGTGGCATTTCTGGTGGTCAAGATAATACCTGTGTCCGGACGTGTTCCTTATAGATGATGAACAACCCGCAGTTAACTAAGGTCTGAGTTGGCGAAACTCATTGTTCTTGCCCTATCGCGGAGTGCAGATATCCTGCCTCCGGGAGACTAGCTTCCCTTGCTGTTGACTCATCGTGTTTTCCCACCCTAATCTTTGGCCAGAAGGAGAAGGGCGAGTTTTACCCAGGAGTCAGCAACTTTTTACTTTTGCCCTGTTTCTTCCTCAATCCTCCAGCCAAGGCTCTCATGATTCATTCCAATTGTTCTAGCCCGTATCCCAATTTCCTTTCCATCAAAGCCCATGGTGGTCCTCAGCCGTGTGCATAAGCGAGCGAACCCATCGGGAAAGGTTTTGGCCAGTTTATGAACGCGGGCATACCACAAGGGAGGAAGCACTCCCATTGGTCTTCCTCTATGCTGCGGGGAGGGACATACCTGTCAAGTTTTGGATTTGGAAATAAGGGAAATTTCCCAGCAAATACGGGATACTTGACAGCGATGCTTATCCTTTGCTGCCCTCTAATGGCGGCAATAGGGCATTGCAGTCTAATTAATACGGGATGACGGCAGGGAAGAGGGTAAAATAAGGGGTTTTCCTGGCCAATACGGGATACTTGACAGCGATGCTTATCCTTTGCTGCCCTCTAATGGCGGCAATAGGGCATTGCAGTCTAATTAATACGGGATGACGGCAGGGAAGAGGGTAAAATAAGGGGTTTTCCTGGCCAATACGGGATACTTGACAGCGATGCTTATCCTTTGCTGCCCTCTAATGGCGGCAATAGGGCATTGCAGTCTAATTAATACGGGATGACGGCAGGGAAGAGGGTAAAATAAGGGGTTTTCCTGGCCAATACGGGATACTTGACAGCGATGCTTATCCTTTGCTGCCCTCTAATGGCGGCAATAGGGCATTGCAGTCTAATTAATACGGGATGACGGCAGGGAAGAGGGTAAAATAAGGGGTTTTCCCGGCCAATAAGGGATACTTGACAGCGATGCTTATCCTTTGCTGCCCTCCAATGGTGGCAATAGGGCATTGCAGTCTAATTAATACGGGATCACGGCGGGGAAGAGGGTAAAATAAGGGGTTTTCCTGGCCAATACGGGATACTTGACAGCTATGGGGAGGGAGGAAGCACTCCCATTGGGCTGCTGGGCAGAGGGGCGGGGCGAACTCTGTGCTGGGGGGAGGAAGCACTCCCATTGGGCTGCTTCATCAGCCCAGCGAATGGTAAGGGATGATGAGAACTATAGCTCAGGAACATCTGGAGCACTATAAGGACCTTCCAGGGGCCACACGTCTTTCTGACGTAGACACAAATGATCAAATATGCTTAAACTAGTCGGGCTGTCTCAACCGCAAGAGTCACGTCGGATAGATTAGAAGGGAGGAGATAACAAACGAAAAAGAAAATTACATTATTGAAGCCTTGTTTTTTAAAGATCTGAAAGCTTCTTAATGAAACTGTGCTATTATCCTCCGGTTTCCTGACATTAAGAAACAACCGCAAGCATTAAATTCCTTCTTCCTACTTTTCCCTCATTTGTGAAGTTCAAGGATGGAAGTGCACATGTCCAAAATTCATGTAAGCTTGAAAAATGCACACGAGCCTATTTAGTTGGTGGGCCGAAGCATGTACAATTTTATATATATCTCTCTATCTCTCTATCTCTATCTCTATCTCTATCTCTATCTCTATCTCTATCTCTATCTCTATCTCTATCTCTATCTCTATCTCTATCTCTATCTCTATCTCTATCTCTATCTCTATCTCTATCTCTATCTCTATCTCTATCTCTCTATCTCTCTATCTCTCTATCTATATGGCCTTTTCCTTTTCCCCTCAACAGCTTGTCTCATAAAGGCTATTATCTCCAGCACAAATCTACTTCATGCCTCAACTCCACTTCCTACCAGTCAGTCATAAGAGGGGAACAATGAGGCTTTTAAAGAGGGATATTTCATGGGTTGGTCATGTGCAAGGGTTCCCCACTTGAATGAAGACATATTAGCATTGCTGTTATGGCCACTGTGACTTAGTAGCTGAACTTGATGGTCATGCAGTTCAGTAGTTCAAGACCTGTATGCCGCTTGACGGAGTGAATGCCATCATCTGCCCCAGCTCCTGCCAACCCATTTGAAAGGAAGAATTTGCAAGTAGATATAGAGGTACTGCTTCAGTGGGAAAGGTTAACAGTGTTCCATGGGCTATGGTGTCTAGTCATGCTTGCCACAGGACCATGGAAACATCTGCAGAAGCAGACACCGCTGGCTCTTTGGCTATCAACGGAGACATGAACCCCTTTCCCCTAGAGTCGGATATGAATGGCTTTTGAGCAAAGGAGACATTTACCTTTATTTTTAATTGGTCTCTTCAAGGGTACGGCAATGATGCTGCAGTCCATTTCATCATCCTGTGATGCAAGGGTGAGCAACTTATGGCAAACGGGCCAAATCTGTCCCACGGTGCCAAACCATCAGACACCCCCCCCCTCTTGTTCCAACTGCGGCTGCTGCATCGCAGCCAGAAGCGGACGTGCTTATGCTGGGTCTGGACACGTTTATGGCAGTGTTTATGGCTGGGGCACCACCAGTCCGGCCCCTCAACTGTCTGAGGGAGTGTGACCCGGCCCCTGACTTTAAAAGGTTGCTGACCCCTGCTCTGATGCCTCGGGCACCTGCAAACCTGCCGTCTCAGGGGGGAAAGAAGCGAGGGACGGGGGTGGGGGTGGGGAACCCTTGCACATGACCAACCCATGAAATATCCCTCTTTAAAAGCCTCATTGTTCCCCTCTTATGACTGACTGGTAGGAAGTGGAGTTGAGGCATGAAGTAGATTTGTGCTGGAGATAATAGCCTTTATGAGACAAGCTGTTGAGGGGAAAACGAAAAGGCCACAATCGAGGATCAGCTGCGCAAGACTGAGGGAAATCTATCACAGACTCAAGGAGATGTGACACTAATAGCTGGCATTTCCTTCCCGGGCTTGGAAACCGTCCGATGCCCCCTTTTAAGCAGGTCAGGGTGAATGGGATGATTCTATTGATTGGCAAAAAGTTGAATTGCCTCGATCAAGTCATCATCATCATCATCATCGTTTTCTCTCCCAAGCGCTCTCTTTATATTCCTCTCTTTTTGGAGAGCCCAAAGAACCTTCCCAAGTGCGGCGACTGAAACAAGCTTGGAGGGGACTCCAATCTTAGAAGGGAGAATGTCGCTGGAAACATGCGAAGTATGAACATCCCAGACTCATCAATCTGCACGTAGAGCTAGAAAAAGGATGAGCTTGACGACCAGAGCACTTCGAGACCTAAGTGCTGCATGACGGAGTGGGTTCCCGTCTTGGTCCCAGCTCCTGCCGACCTAGCAGTTTGAAAGCAAGACATTGGAAGTACATAAATAGGTGCTACTTTGGCGGGAAAGGTGAACAGCGTTCCATGCACACCAGTGTCTAGTCATGCTTGCCACATGCCCACGGAAACATCTTCAGGCCTAGACAGTGCCGGCTCTTTGGCTATAAACAGATGAGCACTGAACCGTAGAGTTGGATGTGACTGGCTTTTGACCTTTATATCTAAAGGGGTTGGAATTAAATCACCCTAGCAGTTGGATAGCAAGGAATCGCAAGTGGATAAATAGGTACTGCTTTGGTGGGGACTGCAGTGGCTCAAGTGGCTAAGACGCTGACTGGAAGGTGGGAGCTCAGCAGTTCGATTCCAGAGTCCTGCAGGAGCGCCCGTCCTCCGTCCCAGCTCCTGCCAACCTAGCAGTTTGAAAGCAAGACACTGCAAGTAGATAAATATGAATCACTTCGGTGGGAAGGTAAACGGTGTGCCGTGCACGCCGGTGTCTAGTCATGCCTGCCACATGAGCACGGAAGTGTCTGCAGAAGCAGACAGGCTCTTGAAACAGAGATGAGCACTGAACCCTAGAGTCAGATACGGCTTGCTTTCGAGCAAGGGAAACCTTTACCTTTAAATAGGGACCGCTTTGTGACAGTATTCCGTGGACACTAGTGTCTAGTCATGCCTGCTACATGTCCATGGAAAGGGTCTGCAGAGACGAGCACCAGACCCTAGAGTCACATACAACCTTACTATCAAGGTTTGGATAGGATCGTTGTTGTTGTGTATCTGAGATTTCCTCCAAAGTTGGGTCAGCCGGTTCGGCAGCCAAACTTTTAGTGGGATTTCCGTGGACAACATGGTGGTCTCCTCCCCGATAGGAACCACGACAACTATATTTAAGAATGATAATTATGTTTAGACACGACGTAGTGGGAATCTTTGGTCTTTGCCAACTGCCGGGCGTTTTGCTCATTAGTGTTCTGCGGGGAGACAACCCGAGTGTGAAAGCCAAGCCTAGATCACTGTTAATTGAATCTAACTGGGCTTTGGTGAGGCTGTGCACATTTCTTGGACCTGCTCCTTCTAACCAGGAAGCAGAAACTTGTTAATTGGGAAGCTGAGCTATCCTAGTTCTCAACCTGCGCATGTTTCAGCTTGTTTTCTATTATATATTTTATTTGGTTTTATTAGGGGCCATGGTGGCTCGGGGGTTAAGACGCTCGCCTTGTTAGCTGGAAGGCTGGCATGTCAGCAGATCGAGACCTGGGTACCGCATGACGGATTGAGTGCCCGTCTCTGTGCCAGCTCCTGCCAACCTAGCAGATCGAAAGCAAGAAATTGCAAGTAGGTCAAGAGAGACCACTTTGGTAGGGGGGGGAAAAAGATCTTGGGGACATGGAAGGCACTTTAATTTTAATTTCCAATTTGCATAGCCGCCCAACTCGGAACGACTCTGGGCGGCTTACAAAGTTAAAATCAGTAAGGTTAAAGGTAAAGGTTTCCCTTGCTCAAAAGCCAGTCGTATCCGACTCTAGGGTGCAGTGCTCATCTATGTTTCTAAGCCGAAGAGCCAGCGCTGTCTGCTTCTGCAGATGTTTCCGTGGTCATGTGGCAGGCACGACTAGACACCGGAGCGCACGGAACGCTGTTACCTTCCCACCGAAGTGGTCCCTATTTATCTCCTTGCAATGTCTTGCTTTCGAACTGCTAGGTTGGCAGGAGTTAAAATCAGTACTACAATCTAAAAACTTAAAACCGGTTTTAAAAAAAACCAATTAAAAATACAATAAGAAATTACCCTGACAGCTAAAAAGAGCAAGGGAGCGATATTACTGTATCAGACAGCAGGCGGGGGTCACCGCATCCTCAGTGCCCCACACCTGCTTTGCCAGCCAGGTTTTTAATTCTTTACTGAAGGTAAACTGTGGGAAAGGTAACAGCATTCCAGCATCTAGTTATGCCTGCCACATGGCCAGGGAAAAACATTTGCAGACGCAGACGGCGCTGTCTCTTTGGCTGTAAACGGAGATGAGTTGGATGCAACTGGCTTTCGAGCCAGGGAGACAGTTCCCTAAAATGCGCTACTAAGAGGATGCCACCGATGTCCAAGCGAGTGGAAGGGATGAAGAAAGTGTTGAGTAGATGTGAAGCAGGCCAGGCTGGGGCTTAGTAATCCTTGGCCCCAACCTGAAAGAAGGCGAAATGATGCCGAGCCCCCCTCCGTCACCTGAGCATCTGTGCAAGCCGACACAGGCCTGCCCTGGTCTCTTTGCAAGCCAGCCGACCCGCACAAGGTAAATATTGAATGCCGGTAAGCTTCTGGTGCCTTAAATTGATGCTTTTAATGGGCATTTTCCTGCCATGGCTGGATTTCCACATTAGCAAACAGGAGGGGAGAGAAAATCCTATGCAAAGCTGAGATGTTTCCTCCGCCACTCGGTTCTCCCCCCCAAAGTGTAATTGCTTTGGAACTGCCGGATAGTTGGTAGAAAGCAATTTTCTTCACATTATGGGGAAAATCTATCTCATCATATTATTTGCTGTAACCTTTCGGTAGCGGGCGGGAGGGGGCGAAGGAGCAGAAACAGTCGCCTACTTCAGATTTCAAACACCCCCCCCACACGCACACTTTTATTTTCCAATTTCCCCTTCAGTCTACTAACATCCTATAATGTAAATAAGACAAAATTGGTGCAGGTTTCCCAGGACCTATGCTTCTAATGCGCTCAATTGAGGTTGAAATTTCAGGGCAACATTGCATCACACCAAAGAGGGGAATGTTCAGTGTCATCAACTTAAGAGGACCATTTATTTGTAAGGCTGACGTGATAACCGGCATGGAATTCAAACAGAATATTCCGTGTTTTGTCTACTTGGCTCAAGTGGCGAAGACGCTGACTGGGAGGCACAAGGTCAGCAGTTCGATTCCCGAGGACTGCAGGACGGAATGAGCTCCCGTCTTTGTCCCGGCTCCTGCCAACCTAGAAGTTCGAAAGCAAGACATTGCAAGGAGATAAAAAGGGACCACTTCGGTGGGAAGGAAACAGCGTTCCGTGCGCTCCGGTGTCTACTCATGCCTGCCATATGACCACAGAAACGTCTGCAGAAGCAGACAACGCTGGCTCTTCGGCTTTGAAACACAGATGAGCACTGAACCCTAGAGTCGGATACGACTGGCTTTCAAGCAAGGGAAACCTTTACCTTTACCTACCTTTCTTTTAACTAGATTTTACGCCAGGATATCTTGAAGGAGAGTCATATCCGACTCTAAGGTTCAGTACTCATCTCCAATGATGATGATGATGATAGACTTCTGTGGCCTTCCACGTGACATAGGGGCGATTGAGATCTTCAGCTATATCCACCTTTAATGATGTTCCTTTCCCAGTGTGTAAGATCAGAAGAACAATCCTGGCAGGTCTTTCGGCTAAATAAACTACAAGCGCTACATCATAGGCTTAGTGATAGTTGTAACACTATTCATCTTAAATACTAATTTTACTACTCCTTAGCTCTGAGCAGAAAGGCTCCTTTTAAAAACCTATTTTAAGTACTGTCCTGTCATTCTAACTTCTGTCTCTTGATATATTTTAAGCAGCCTCATTTTAACTTCTGTTCTTTTTTGCTGTACGGTCTTGGACCGTAATAAAGATTGATTGGTGGATCTCTTGAATGTGCATGAATTTTATAATGAAACCTGTACATTGACTCTTTTTTCCCTCTGTGTTTGTCTTAATGTTTGGGGGGGGGGGGGGAATCTTGTTTTTTGTGGAAATTAGAATGCATCCAAAGTATTTAAAAGGGAGCAGGACTCCACCTGAGACTCATAAATGTTGTTGTTCAGTCAACCAGTTGAATGAATCCAACCCTTTGTGACTCTGTGGGCCACCACATGCCATGCTCCTCTGTCCTCTGCCATTCTCCTCAGCCTAGCCAGATCAACGCCCATCGGTTCCATGATTCCATCCATCCACCTCATCCTCTGCCAAACCCTTCAGTCTTTCCCAGCATCAAGGCCTTCTCAAGTGAGCCCTGTCTTCTCATTTGGTGGCCAAAGTACCTGAGTTTCACCTTCAGTTTTTGTCCTAATGAGCAGTCAAGGTTGGTTTCCTCCAAGATGGACAACCTCTGGGTTGGAGATATAGGCAGGATATCTCTCAATACCATTTCCAGGATATCTCTCCATGCCATTTCCAGGGAATCCTAAGCAGGTGAAGGCATCTCCTTGGGAATAATACCCTGAAGCCAATGGTGAACCACTGTGTGAGACAGAATGCTGGACTGGATGGGCTTCTGTGGCCTCTTCCAGCAAGGCGGTTCTTATGTTCTTATGGTTTGATCTCCATGCAGTCAAGGGGACTCTCAAGAGTCTCCTCCAGTGCCACAGGTCAAAGGTGTGTATTCTTCTCTGCTCAGCCTTCCTTATGGTCCAGCTCTCACAGCCATGCATTACTACTGGGAAGACCACCCATAAATAGCAGGTGATAAAAGAAAGACATTGCAGATAAGCATGAAAGTTGGCCATGCATTACTACTGGGAAGACCACCCATAAATGGCAAGTGATAAAAGAAAGACACCGCAGATGAGCATGAAAGTTGGCCGAAGCTTAGCTTCTCTGTTGTACTGAGCTATGGAAGAGACTGTCCTCTCTTCCATATGTTTTGTTTTCCTGTTTTGCGTTGTCTCCATGGTAGCTGAGAGGTAAGGAAAGACTCCTTTAGAGGAGGAGTCGGACATAAAGCCTTTCCAATGGAGATGGGAAAGAGCACCGCATCTACTCGCAATGGCGCCAGCTGTGGGCTCGCCAAGGGATACAGTGGGACCAAGGTGGTTTGAGTTGGTTTGAGAAGACTCCAGATGCACGGTGGAAGATTTCCTTTTCAAAAATGGATCGTCTTCATCTTCTTTGGTGTCAAGATCAAAATTTAAACGGCCAAAATGAAGCCATCTTCTTGCCTCTGTCGTCGGCCAAACGTAAATACTCCTTGATACATGTTTCCGGTAATGATTGGGATGAGCTGGACCCTGAATCTCTCCACATTCAGACAGCTTGTTGTTGTCCGCCAGCAGCCTCCACTTGAGCATGTTGCTCTTGCATTTAGGGACTCCAACCCTCCGTCTATTCAGGGTCCTCCAAGTGACGTAGGGGAGGTTAAGATCTTCAACCATATCCTCCTTTAATGTTCATCCCTGTCCAGTGAGCTCCTCTTCTAATTTGGTTTTGCTCTTGCGTACCCTCAAAAAGGTTTGTTGTAAAATGAATCAATGTACAGTAATGGGAATGCTGTTGTGGTTAGATGCTGAAAGAAGGGGGGGAGGGGAGACCCTATTTTTATGTCTGTCCTCTGCTTTTCCAATTGTGTAAAAGAGACTTTAAGTTGAGATTTGGTTAAGTATGAAATAACTTGCTTGAAGGGATGCTTGAAGGGAAATCGAATGGCCAACATCTGAAGCCTGCTAGATATTAGGATTAGCTAAAATCAAAGGTCTCCCTTAGTCTTAAACCAACCTTGTCCAAACTCAACGAGGTGGTGCTCATTTCAATTTACAGCCAAAGAGCCAGTGCTGTCTGCATCTGTAGATGTTTCTGTGGTCATGTGGCAGGCATGACTAGACCCCAAAGTTCATGAAACCCTGTTACCTTTCCCGACAAACTTGTCCCTATGTATCTACTTTCCACTTCTTGCCTTCAAACTGCTAGGTTGGCAGGACCTGGGGGAGATGATGGGAACTCAGTCCGTCGTGCAGCACTCGGGTTTCGAACTGTTGACCTGCCGACCTTCCAGCCATCAAGCTCAGCATCTCAACCTCAAAGCCAACTCCACCTTTAGATATTAGGATAGGGATAGGTCACCCTTGCTCAAAAGCCACTCATATCTGACTCTAGGATTCAGTGCTTATCTCTGCTTATAGCCAAAGCGCCAACGCTGTCTGTGTTTGCAGATATTTCTGTGGACATGTGGCAGGCATGCCTCGACACTGGAGTGCACAAAACACTGTTACCTTCCCAGCAACGGGGTCCCTATTTATCTACTTGCAATTCCTTGTTTTCAAACTGCTAAGTTGGCAGGAACCGGGACAGAGCTGGGAGCTCACTCCGTCGTGCAGTACTCAGTTATCAGACTGCTGACCTGCCGCCTTCCAGCCAGCATGTTAACCACTTGAGCCACTGCCATCCCTTACAGACTTGGTATTATATATATATATATATATATATATATATATATATATATATATATATATATATATATATATATATATATATATATATATATATATATATATATATATATATATATATATATATATATATATATATATAGAGAGAGAGAGAGAGAGAGAGAGAGAGAGAGAGAGAGAGAGAGAGAGAGAGAGAGAGAGAGAGAGAGAGAGAGAGAGAGAATGAATACCAAGAGACTTGGCATTGTTCTATAAATATCTAATAAGTCATCACCCAAGTCTTCTCTCTCTAATGGTCTCGGCAACGTCTGTTGAGAGAAGCCAAGTTCTCTTCTTCCACGACTTGAGCTTAATGCCAAAGGAAGAAGAGATGAACAATAGGAAGATCATGGCATAAAAACTTGGCTTCTTGGAAGACCGCCTTCTCTGAACTTCCACCGCCATTGAGGAGCATTGCACTCCTTTCAAACAGAAGGCTTCTTCTGTGCATAGTTAATAGGACAATTAAATGCAATGGCATCGACTGCCAAGAAGGAAAGTGGCAGAATCAAGAGGACTGGAGAGATTCACAGCTAGACCTGGCAATTACCCGCCGCGGAGGCTTTGAGTGTGGTGAAAAATTGGCTGTTTTTTATTCCAACATTGTGACAAGGATGGATGAAAATTGGGCTTTCCCAAATGAGAAAAGGATTTGACTCTCATTTCCACCGCTTCTGATGCTTGGTGCACATATTAGAGAGCCAAACTATATACTATATACATCTAAATATAGAGAGAGATGTTGTGCAAATTGACATCAGGCTGGTTTTTCTTCTCCAAGACATTGTAGAACAGGGGTTCCCAAACTAAGGCCCGTAGGCCAGATCTGGCCCACAGTGACATTTCAGGCCCATGGGCCAGATCTGGCCCACAGTGCCCCACCCATCCAAGGTCATTTGAGAAACAAAATGGCTGCCCCATTGAAGCTTTTGGGACAAAATGGTAGGCAGAGCAAAATGGCCATCCAGCCCTTGAAGCTGACTGAGAGAGCATGACCCGGTCCCCAGATTGAAAAAGTTGGGAATCCCTGTTGTAGAAGACTTTCTGATCTGAGCAATCATAGTTGCCCTTGAGGTCTATGTTACCTGTAAGAGGTGAGGGGACACACACACAAAAAACCTTCACCTGTTATGGTCACCTGCTCAGTATCCCGTTGAAGCTCAATTCACTGAGCTTCTGGGTGACCTCTGATTTCCCAAAGTTTGATTATAAATAACCTTATTTAGTTCAACGGGGTTTCTGCTACCATAAGGGGGTACTGAATATCCTTTGGCACATGCTCCCCAAAACTCAACTGCTCACCCAACAGACCATTTTAGGCAGGGGTTCCCAACCTAAGGCCCATGGGCTGGATCCGGCCCCTGTGCCATTTCATGTGCCCCCTCCCCACCCCCCAAGGACTTGACAACATTCCAGCCATCAAGTTCAGTGTCTCAACCACTAAGCCACCACAGTCCCATGTACAGAGGCATACAGATTTCTTAACAAAATGTAAGGTAGATGAGAACAAGGCTTTGCAGTATCCGTGCACGTATCTCGCCTGTGAAACTGTTTGTAAGCGTGCGGCTCAAATCACCCAACTGCATTTCTATGCCGGGGAGGTTTTCAAAGGTGCCGTAGCCACTATCGCTCTCCAGATGTGCTCTCCCCTCTTGCAAGTACTTGGATTAAGCTGACATTGGGAACAGAAGGTTATAGATTGCAAACAGGGCAGCTGTGCCTAGACAACAGCCGGGCAAAGGGGGAAGGGGAGGGCGAGGGGGCGAGAGGTGACATCTGGCCTAATGGTTATAAATGGCCCCATTCCCACTCAATGGTAGTAGAGAGCTACTGGTTTGTTTTTCAGGGAAAGGGAGGTTTTGGGAGTTCAAGGCTGGGCAAATCAGATCCATTAATACACCCACAACTCTGCTCCTGTTGGAAAGGCAAAACCAATCTAGGCAAGACCTTCTTTATACAGTGGTGCGTTTTACAGTGCCCAGGGCAGTGAGCAATGCGTTTGCTGGTGATTGGATTTCAATAACAAGAGTCCCTAGAGCCTACCATGGACCTACTTGTCCATCGCAGAAGGGAAGGTAATGTGAGTTTGAGGGCGGATCTGTGCAGCTGCGATCCAAAGTGTGTTTATTTTAAGATGTTTTACAGCGCTGCTCAGCAATATGGCCGTAGCCCAATATTACACCGGTAATATTGCCACTTCTTCTTCCGCGGCTAGGCCAGATGTGGAACTGCCAAAATTAAGGCCCTTTTTGGTGAGCAATGTTGAATTGGTACTCTAGTATGTTGGGCAAGGCAAATGATCTCTTCACATGGTGTATCGTCATTGGCTGCGACTCGTAGCTGAGAATGCATTTTTTCCCCTGAAGCAGGGAAAAAGCCATAGGCATGATTTTGTTTAAGGTGGAACCCATGAAGTGACCCACACACTATGATCACAGAGCCATCTCCTGTGGCACGTATGGAATGAGACATGCAGGATTTAACACCAGGACTGCAATGGACTGCCTCAGCCTTGAGGCTATTGACTTGGTGCGCCTTCACAGCCACTCCATTTGGCATGGCCTCTTCCGCCTCCATGACCGTTGGGAATCAGAGTTCCTCCTCCATTCATTTTGCCGTTGGGCCCAATAGGATGGTTTCCAGTGGCATTTCCTTCACTGTGGGGACTTTTCTGCCCATAGCCGTTGGCCCCTTTTTGGAGTCAAGTTATTTACCACTGCCCAACACTCAGCGTGATACAGTCTACTCCATTACTGTAGCGGGATGTCCAGCCACTTTAGATACAATTATTCAACTATAATTACAATCAGCATCTCTCTGTGCCAAGGATTGAAGCCAGGGATTGAAGACATTTGCAGTAACATGTTTTGGTTGTCTTGGGTGTGTGGAAAAGAGACTACAAAGATCTAGGGCAGCAGCATCAAGGAAATGGACAATGGACTCTTGGTAGGATGGAGAATTCGCTCTGGGGTTTGCCCTAACTTTATAAGGAGTTGTCCAAGGTGCTGAATCTGTTTCCCAGGTAGTGGGTTGGAATCTAGGATTGTTTGTTTAGTAGAGTTTGTAGTAAAACCTGGAGCAATTCACTGCCACACCGACTTCAACGGAGTCCAGGTCAACCGACAGCTCAATTTGTTGTACAGTGGCATCTCGCTTTACGAAATTAATGCGTTCCCCGGGACATTTCACATTACGAAATACAGTAAACCCACGACTTACAAATGCCTCGAGTTACATAAAATTCAGCTTACATAATGATTTTATGCTAAAACCTTGTCCCGATTTACACGATTTCCTATGGGTTTGCTTTGAGTTACATAAAGATTCTTTTTTTCTATGGGTTTGCTTCGAGTAACGTAAAAATTCATTTCCCTGTGGGTTTGCTTAGATTTACATAAAAATTTCATTTTTCCTGTGGGTGTGCTTCGAGTTACATAAAAATAATTTTTCCTATGGGTTTGTTTTGAGTTAGGAAAAAAAATCATTTTAAGCAAAAAGCGTACTGAACTGACTTTTTTTTCGTAAGTAGTTTTTTTAGTGTATTCATAAAGCAAATTTCCCATAGGAATGCATTGAATGCAGTTTCCCCATAGGAATACATTGAAAACTGAAGTTCATAAAGTGAAACACGGTGTCCCATAGGAATGCATTGAAAACCAATTGTTACGTTCCAGAAAAAAAATCATAAAGTGAATAATTATTTTCAATGGATTTTCATTCATAAAGTGAAAATTACGTTAACGGAAGTGTTTGTAAAGCAAGGCACCACTGTATTGAAGTGCTATGCCAAGGAATCAATGAGTGTCAAAGGACCTTTTCCTGATCCCAGAACCTTAATGAGCATAGTTTTATGTTTTCACAGAAGCAATTAAACTTCTCATCCAGCTAGAACAATGGCACTAGATATTATAATATTTAAGTTTAGTTGTTTCGGAAGTGTGAATCTGTATCCGAAAGCTCTCTCTCTCTGGCCCTGGATCCACTTCTTGCCTGAATTACTGTTTTGATCTTTGCTTTTCACTTCATTTGCATGCATTTGCAGCCATATAGAGCACATGTCTAGGGCTGGGGGAAAATCCCTTTGGCAATATTTGCCAACCTACTGCACAAAATCCAGGGGGTGGCAGGTGGAATCTCAATGCAGAACGAATTCAGGGGAAGTGCCAGCCTGGGTGGATGTGCTGTTAATTGTAAGTGGCCGCGTGTGTGCCTGCTGTCGAACATCTGAAAACAAAGAACCCGTCTCTGTGCCACTGAAAAATCCTGGAGTCCTTTCATTCAGTTTTCTTGTTTCAACAGCTTGCCGTCTTCTGGGGATCTCAGTATGTGACATGCCTGGCTTAATTCGTCGTGAGCTATTGCATTCTTTACCATGTAACAATGGACAGCGCTAAGCAATATTCCCCATTTGTCTTGTGCCGTATCCAATTCTGAATATTGGCGATCAGCCAGGAAGATTGTCCTGAGAATAGAATTATTACTATTATCAAAAATAATAGTAACCTTTTTTAGAGGCCGAGGGCCCAAACTGCAATCCCAAACCTACTTATTTATCGCAAAGTGCCAACCTGGGAAAGAGGAAACACTCCCATTGGGCTTACAGGCAGAGGGGCGGGGTGAACTCTGTGCTGGGAGAAGGGAGGAAGCATTCCCATTGGGCTGCTGGACAGAGGGGTTGGGCAAACTCTGTGCTGGGGCAACCACACAGGTGCCCACAGAGAGGGCTCCAAGTGCCACCTCTGGCACGTGTGCCATAGATTCACCATCACTGATTTAGAGGATCTTTCATGTTTTTTATTAGTTTTTAACAAGATTTGTAATTGGTGCAGGTAGTGGTAGTGTTTTAGGAACTGTGGGGATTTTAAGTGTTTATATTTGGGCAGCTATACAAATTGCACCAAATAAATAAATAAATAGAATGTAGTGGTCCTCCATTTGCCTTCTGCATCGCAGCGTGACACCCATACCACTGATCCAATTCTGCAAGTCACTTTCTGGTCCTGAGCCCTTTGGCACGCAAAGTCCTCCTCCTCAACCCCAGGCCAGGATGGATGAAGCTGCGGCCCTCCATCAAGAGGGATTCAAGTGGGATTTAATCCACTTGGGGACCATCACCCTTCCCTGTGGATTTTGCCACTGAAGACCATTAGTCCTCAGGGTTGTCAGCTTAGTTAACCACCACCTGATGACCAGCGTTAATTTGCTGGCAGTAAAGTCTACTCTATTTCTATAGAAGGATAACCTGGCCAGACTGGCAACAATTCCCATACATGATGAGAAATGTGTTCTTTAGACAACTGTGATATTCAGTTCCTTGTCCATTGTAATTGTATATTGTATTTGATTTTATATTGTTATTTGTAAACATGAGCAGACATTTCTGTGGTTGTGTGGCAGGCATGACTAGACACTGGAACTCATGGAAC
The DNA here is from genome assembly GCA_035047305.1 of Bradypodion pumilum. Lineage (NCBI taxonomy): Eukaryota > Metazoa > Chordata > Lepidosauria > Squamata > Chamaeleonidae > Bradypodion > Bradypodion pumilum. Next base: position 24,765,295 of record JAWDJD010000012.1, on the reverse strand, counting down.
ACTGTTCCCTTTCCTATGAAAACAATACCTGTTTATTTACTTGCAATTTCTTGCTTTCAAACTGTGAGGTGAGGTCATGTATATCCTCAATGGGCTCACACACTTCTGAATGGATGTTGCCGGGACTTGCAACGCGCTTACTTTGGCCTTTGGAGAGGTACATTGGGGAGGGGTGCCACGAGCCTCATGGGGGGTGTATGTCCCTAAATTGATCTGCAAAGGGAAGTATACTGGACAGGAGGGTGTGTGTGTCCCCCAGTGTGTGTGTCCCAATGTACCTCTCCAAAGGTAGGTCACCCGATTGTGACATCATCGTGATGTAATTGAGTTGGCTAATGTCACAGTCCCAGGTAGGGACACAAAGGGGACACATGTATGGGAGGAGGGAGGCAGGCAGGTGTGACACCCCCCCCCCCAAAAAAAAAGAAAGAGGTTTCCATGGGAAAGGCTGGCCTATGGTAAAAAAAAAATGCCGGGCAAGGCCGGGGTAATCAGCTAGTACTTTCCAATGTTTGGGATACGTTAGGTGTACCAAATCAAAACTGCCGCTTATGCCACCATTACTAAAGTGGATCCAAATTATTAGAATGGCCGGGGTAATAGATGGAAACTCGCCGCTTCCTGGTATCTTCCGCGATAATATCAAAATCAATAGACTCTTCTGGAGCCCTGCCATGTTGTAAAAGCCAAGTACGCAACAGAAGGAATAGGAATGGCCTATTAGCAATATGTTCTGGAGGAGAGAGAAAGAAGACAGTATAATAGAGGTTATGTTGGATGCTCGTGCTCGGATCAGCCGGCTTGCTTAATAGCTTCAAAACAGGCTCAGGCAACAATAAATACTTGCCTCAATATTTCCGTCACACTCAATTGCCTGTTAACTACCAAGGTTTTTGTGCAGGAGGAATGACACCCACAACCTCAAATGGCTAGTTCTTTGTTCTTTTGTAAGTGCTGACATTTGTGTGTGTTTATATCTTTGGAAATCAGTAGCAAGCAGCTCCTCCAGTGGCTTAGGTGTTAAGATGCTTAGCTTGGAGACTGGAAGGTCAGGTTTCGATACCCAAGAGCTGCACTTGGAGACATGAAAGGAGCCTCATTCGGGCATCCCCTGAGCGGAGTTTCTCCAGCAAAAATCTTTTCAACCCAGAGTAATCTCTGACATGAAATTATTATTATAATGACAAGGGAAGTGTGGGCTTGATGAATCAGCATCATATGCCCAAATGATGCTCCTTTCATGACCCCAAGATCTTATCCCACCAAAGTGGTCCCTATTTATCTACTTGCGATTTCTTGCTTTCTCAGAATATTAGCAATTCAAGAAACACCCCCAAATCTGTAGAAGAAGTTGAGCTTGCCTTGTCTACATATGATGTGTTGTTGCCCCATTTAGATGAGACATATTTTAAAAATGGAGGGAGGGATCTCTCACCTAAACTGCATCAAATAAATGGGAGTGGATTATGGATGGAGCGAACCTTACTGTATCACCCTGAAAAAGCTGTCTAGAAAATGGAAAGCATTTTAGAAGAGCTGTGTGTGTACTGATGGATGGCGCTCCCCCCATTGCAGTCCCCAGAGCAAATGAGATAGGATTGCCTGACAAAAGCACTCCGCCTCTAAAATGGAAAATGATACGGCGACTTTCTTCTCTCCCTGTCAAATGACTTGCAGTTTATCCAATAGATCTTTGGGCAGAACCAATGTCGTTCTTATTTGGGCTGCAGTGGCTACAGAAATGCAGAGAAACGAAAGAATAATGGCGAGATGCAAATAACCCATCCGGTGCTTCTAATACTTAAAAACCCATGCCACTAAACAAACACCTCTTGAGTTTTATGAAAATCAGAATCCTGTAAGAGTACGATAAAACCCCGACTTACATATGCCTTGAGTTACATAAAATTCGACTTACATTATGATTTTGTGCTCAAACCATGTCCCGACTTTCACGATTTCCTATGGGTTTGCTTTGAGTTACATAAAGATTATTTTTCCTATGGGTTTTCTTTGAGTTATGTAAAAATTCATTTCCATATGGGTTTGCTTCAATTTACATAAAAATTCCATTTTTCCTATAGGTTTGCTTCGAGTTACGTAAAAATAATTTTTCTTATGGGTTTGGTTTGAGTTACATTAAAAACCAATTTAAGCAAAAACCTACAGAATGGACTTTTTCCCCCATAAGTAGGTGTTTTATTGTATTCTCATCAAGGATGTCAGAGAATATATTTCGTCTTGTGGATACAGTTTCCATCTTTGCGTGAAAAGACAAGTCAGGCAAGGATTTACTCCCCCTATATCAGGGGTGCCCAAACTATGGCCTGTGGGCCAGATTTGGCCCCTGACACCAATTCATCCGGCCCACGCCATCCTAGTTGCTTCTTGAAGCGGAAAGCCTGGATGTAGTTTGAGCACCCCTGGTTTAAGCAGAGAAAATGGCAGCTTAAAATCTATCTCATCCTGTTGCAAAACAGCTTGTAAGATGTGTTTTACTTCCGCTTCCGGTGGGAGCATACCTGTCAAGTATCCCATATTGGCCGGGATTTCCCGTAATTAATCGCTGCTTTTCCTACTTTCCCGTCTGGAGCTGCCGCCATCCTGTAATTTGTTGGCGAGGGAAAAGTAGTTACTGCGCATCAACTTCTGCGCAGAACCCTTCTACGCATGTGCAGAAGGGTTCTGCACAGAAGGGGATGTGCAGAAGGCTTCTACGCATGCGTAGAAGGGTTCTGCGCAGAAGGGTTCTGCGTAGGTCTCGTATTGTCTGGAGCTGCACTTGACAGATATGGGTGGGAGGAACCACATGACTGGTCCGCTGAACCACGTGACTGGCCCATGGCCTGAAAATGTTTGAGCACCCCTGCCCTGTATATTCCACATCTGTAGTGTATAATTAGGGAATCCACCAAGTGAGAGAGGAAGGGGAAGAGAGAGAGAAAGATCAATGAGCAACAGCCCTTATGTGTTAATAGCAGGTTCTGCACAGCTCAGAATAAAGAGCTGTTAGCATCGAACAATACCCAGCTAATGATCATCATTTCCCAGAGATGTGACACCCTTCTCCCCCACTTAAGAGGGGGAACCTCCTGTTTATCCCCTCAAGGCACTGGAGACTGGGTGGTAGTGGTGGTGAGAGAATGATATGTTTATGCTGGGCGTTATTAAAACAAATTATAGAAAATTAGTACAGAGGCAAATCAACAAAGCCACAGCAGTCACAACAACTCAAGCCCTCTCGGGCCACATCCTCCTACCCTTGTTTGGTGTTTAAGGAAGGGAGATTGATTGCATTAGGAAGGAGGGGGCGCGGTGATATGTGGTACCAGGTTATTTTCTTCTTTCATGTCCCGATCGATCAAACTTTAAACTGACATAATGGCTTTGTCATTGGTTGGGACTGTGGTGGATCAGTGGTTAAGAAGCTCGCCTTCTTAGCTGGAAGGCTGGCCTGTCGGCAGTTCAAGGCTCAGGTACTGCACGACAGATTGAGCACCCGTCTTTGTCCCAGCTCTTGGGGGACATGAAAGGAGCCTCATTCAGGGTGCAGGCTGGTCATATGGTTTAGTGAGCCAGTCACATGGTTCAGCGGGCCGGTCATGTGGTTCCTCCCACCGGAGGTGGAAGTAAAGTGCACCTTGCACTCTGTTTTGCCACATGATGAGATAGATTTTAAGCTGCCTTTTTCTATGCTTAAACCAGGGGTGCCCATACTATGGCCAGCTCCTGATGCCAATTCATCCGGCCCACGCTTCCCATGTCGCTCCCAGAAGTGGAAGTAAAACGCACCTGTATGGGGAACATTTTACTTCCTGTTCCAGGAGCAATGAGGGCGGTGTGAGCCAGATGCATTGGTATCGGGGGCCAGATATGGCCTGCAGGCCATAGTTTGGCAACCCCTTCTGTAGATACACATTAGACAAGGAATCTACTCCTTTTATGCTGTGTGCTGTAGAGAAGATTTTCTCTCTTTTTATCGCCCCTATAAAAGTGGCACAAGGACGCTGCTTTTGCTGCTATGGATGCCCTTTGCATTTCAAGGGAATCCAGTGCTCGACGACGTCTGTTTCCAACAGCATTGTTTTGCCCAAGAGTTATTGTGACTCCTTTTTTTGCATGGGGCTGCCAGACAAATGGCCGTTCAATAAAAACCCCTTGCCTACCTTGTTAAACTTTCTGCCCAGGTCAAATCTTGGCCGCCGTGATTTATAGACCCGCCAGGAACATTTATTAACTTCTAAATCACGTTTGCTTGCTCAACTGGAATCTTTCTCTTGTTAAGCTTTTGAGGGTGGCTTCTGGAGCAGAGGGATTTCTCTCTGCCCGTCCGCTTCCCGGTGCTTTATTGCAAAAAGAGGATGGATCTGGCCTTGTTGAGTTGAGGCCCATTGGCTTGTGTCTGCTGACCCAATGTGATGGGTGAGGGAGAAACAGCCGGGGAGGTAAGAAGGAGCAGGATTGGGAGAAAGGGAAGGATCTTCAGGGAGTAAGAAAAGGAAAGGAACAGCGACAGAGCAAGTAGAGATTAATGAGGCAAAACCGAGGAAGGACATTCAGATATAGGGATGATCTCCATCTTCACAAGTGCTTGAAGGTTATCCATTTGCAAAGAAGCACATCGTTCGCCATTAATATACAGAGCAAAACAGGATGGAGTCAGGCTGACTCCGTTTTGGGGGTTCTTTCAAGTGCCATCTTTCTCTCTCATTCTGCTATGGGTCTTTTCTTTGCCCAACTGGATTAGGAAGCTCAACGGTCTTCTCGTTGGAGAGGATGGCTTCTTCTTCTTCTTCCTGTGCCACATCCAGGCCCATGCTGGCCTGGTGCGACACCAGGACATGTCCCGGTGTGCCCCTACTTATAACATAAAATTGTGCCCTTGGATTGAAAAAGTAGCACTTTTTTTGGGCATTTTTAATCACAATTTTTTAAAAAAATAATAATAAGTTTTTTAATGTGGCGTGCAGTTGCATGGTCCCTCCCCCCATCCTGGTTCCCCCTCCTTATCTTTGGGGTATCTCTGGATGGATCCTTTGTGCCTCCTAGTCCCACATTGTCACCCGGAGAGGCGTCCATCACAACTGGGAGTGACGTCAGCCTGGAACAATGAAATCCAAGGCTTGACATGCGAGGGAGGCGCGGGGCCAAAGCTTCAGGGCTAGTTTTCCTACCCACACACCCCCATGTCCCACCCCATTGTAATTGGATCCTGGAGGCTGCTAGCCAGCCACGGAGGGATGGGGTGGGCGGGCGGAGTGTCCTCATCACTCCCCGTCCCATGCCCTCTTAAGGTACCTACTACAGGCCTGCTTTACCCTTTACCCAAACAGGCACCATTTTGGCAGGAAAGGTCATGGCTTTCCATGTATCTGCAACATGACCACGAAAACATCTGCAGATGCAGATAGCACTGGCTCTTTGGCTGCAAACAGAGAATGAGCACCGTCGGCCATGACGGATTTTCAAGCAAAGCTGACCTATATAGTGGCACAGATTAATAATGTGGTTTTTTTTTTAATTCTCTGTGTTCTCTTGAAACTCACAAGACTTCAAAGAAGAAATTTCCGCTCATCAATTGATGACTCTCCCAACAGATAAGGATGGGGTGGTGGCTGCTTTTTCAGGGGAAAGGGAGATGCGTGAAACTTCTCACCGGTAGGGGAATCCAATGGTGGGCTCCAATTTTTTTTTACTACCGTGCTGTGCGCATGGTATGGTGGGTGTGGCCAGGGGAAAAGCCCTCCAATGCACCCAAATTAGGACTACTTTATTTCAAAACTTGGATGGACGGGGCCAGCCAGAATTTCTGCTACCGGTTCTGGCAAACTGGTGCGAACCTGCTGATGCCCACCACTGGGGGGGATCCAATTCTGAATATTGCCTCTCATCAATGCGATCAAGCATGGAGATTGTCCTGGGAACCATACAATCCAGTGGCCTTCCATTTGCCTTCTCCATTGCAGTGCGGCACCTGTACCCCTGACCGAGTTCTGCAAAACACTTTCTGGTTCTGAGCAAAGCAAAGCAATCACACTTATATACTGCCTCACAGCACTCAGTGCTCTCTCTAGGTGGTTCACAAGTTAATCAGCATTTTGCCCCCAACTCACTGGGTACTCATTTTACTGACCACGGAAGGATGGAAGGCTGAGTCAACCTTGAGCCCTGGTTAGAATCGAACTTCCAACCTTTGGGTTGCAGGACAGCAGTTTACCCACTGTGCCACCAGGGCTTGGCACACAAAGTCCTACTCAGCCCCAGGCCAAGACTGATGAAGCTGCTGCCCTCCATCAAGATGGAGTCAAGTGGGATTTGCACACTGTCCCATTCATGATTCACAGACGTACCGAATTGTTGACTTGGAAAGCATTGTTTGCACAGGAAAATCACAGCGGGAAACAATGTGGACATTGACCATCCCAATTCAATGTCAAAATGAAGGAGAGGCTACAGTATTCCCAAGTGGTCCTTTCTGCAACCCTTCAAGCATTCAGGAAGTTCAATTTGCCTGCTGACTTTCCAACAGCACAATTATGAGTGTGACACATGAACACTGACTGGACATGTTCTCTTGGGTGCAGTTGAATAGCAACATGAAGTCTTTTCGCCTGGCTGTTCATGGTCACTGTCTGCCTCCTTCTATCCAATGTGTCCTCTTCACATTCCAATGTCATTCAATATGAGACGAAAAATCAACGAACTTCTGGGACACCTCTGGTGAGCATTTGATTATCACCTACACCTCTTCCTTTTTTTGTTCCTGTTCCTTTCATGTCTCATCTTGTCCTCTATTCCAACTCAAGTTGTCTTAGCTGCTTGGTCAATAGATTAAATTGAATTCATAGAGATTACCTCCCCATTCACTCTGTGTGAATGTGGAGAGATACAGAACCCGGTCTGCTGATTAAGGCCAGAAACATGCACCGATGAGGACTTAAGTGTGGCCAATGACAAAGACTAGAAAGTGGCTTCATTTTGGCAGCCCAGGGTTTGATCGGGACAAATAAAATGATGGTGGCGACTTGAGCTCTAAAATTGTTTCCAGACCATTTCCATACTTTTCATTTTGTTGATAAATGTCTGGCTGGACATCCTGCTACGATAATAGAGTAGACCGGACAGCCAGCAACTCAATGCCGAGTGTTTCGCAGCAGTAAATAACCTGTCTCCCTAAAGGGGCCAATGGCTATGGGCGGATGAGTGCCTTTAGGTCATGCCTGTTAAGTTTTGGATTTGGAAATAAGGGAAATTTCCCAGCAAATACGGGATACTTGACAGCTATGCTTATCCTGTGCTGCCCTCCAATGGTGGCAATAGGGCATTGCAGTCTAATTAATATGGGATGATGGCAGGGAAGAGGGTAAAATAAGGGGTTTCCCCGGCCAATACGGGATACTTGACAGCTATGCTTATCCTATGCTGCCCTCCAATGGCGGCAATAGGGCATTGCAGTCTAATTAATACGGGATGACGGCAGGGAAGAGGGTAAAATAAGGGGTTTTCCCGGCCAATACGGGATACTTGACAGCTATGCTTATCCTTTGCTGCCCTTCAATGGCGGCAATAGGGCATTGGAGTCTAATTAATACGGGATGATGGCAGGGAAGAGGGTAAAATAAGGGGTTTTCCTGGCCACTACGGGATACTTGACAGCTATGCTTTAGGTGGGAGTGATGGTCCCCCTCTGTGGAGGAAATGTCACTGGAAACCATCCAATTGGGCCCAATGGCAAAATGAGTGGAGGAGGAACTCTGATTCCCAATGGCCATGGAGGCGGAAGAGGCCATGCCAGGTGCACTGGCTGGAAAGGCACACGTTGTCCATATCCTCAAGGCTGCGGCAGTCCATTGCAGTCCCGGTGTTAAATCCTGCATGTCTCTTTTCATACATGCCACAGGAGATGGCTCTGTGATCATAGTTTATGGGTGATCTCATGGCAAACTGGGATCCAACAAATTCACACCAATGGCATTTTCCTACTTCAAGGGGGGGGGGAATGCATTCTCGGATGCGAGTTGCAGCCAATGACAATTTTGTGGATGTTGAAATGAGAAGCAATTTCAATTCTCTCTCCACTCATTCCTCAAGGCGGCACATATAGAGATAACAGGGAAGAAATATTGCTCCCAGGTTTTTTTTAATTACTGGCTTCCCACGTTCCCTCAGTTTATCTGACTCAGGGTTTAAATTGCTGTCATTTCAATAACTTTGGAGTGGGGAGGGAATCTCAGGAGCTCATTCTGCTAGGGTTGTCGCGTCCAAAGATAGGTAGATCTGGATTCAAGGGAAGAACTTTAGAGAGAAGTGGGGATGGGATTTGGTAAAGGTGGAATTTGCTGGCATAGATGGTAGGGCAGCTGGTACAGTAGTTAGAGGAGCAATGTGAGGCTCTAAGGTAAAAGTAAAGGTCACCCTTGATCAAAAGCCAGTCGTATCCAACCGTAGGTGCCAGTGCTCACCTCTGTTTATCGCCAAAGAGCCAGCGTTGTCTGCGTCTGCAGACCTTTCCATTGTCATGTGGCAGGCACGGAATGCTGTTTACCGTCCCACTTTATCTACTTGCAATGTCTTGCTTTTGAATTGCTTGGTGGGCAGAGACAGGAGCTCACTCCGTCATGCAGCGCTTGGGTCTCGAATTGCAATCTATGCACATCACAATCACTCTACCACTGGAAATTAATTGATGCGAACATCAGTCCCCTTTTATCCTCTCCAACGTATTACTCCCGCAAAACAGAAGCTAATTGAAAGGATCTTTGCAGAAGAAACTCCACTCAGGGAATGCCCAAATGAGGCTCCTTTCATGTCCCCAAGAGCTGGGACAGAGACGGGCGCTCAATCCGTCATGCAGTACCCGGGCCTCAAACTGCTGCCTGCCACCCTTCCAGCTAACAAAGCGAGCTTCTTAACCACTGAGTCACCGCAGCTCTTTGGATATAAATAGGGATCAGCTGCTGCCAACGTAGCTGTTTGAAAGCAGGAAGTTGCAGGCAGATAAATAGGTTGGGTGGGAAAGGTAATAGCATTCCATGCGTCTAGTTATGCCTGCCCACATGACCGCGGAGATATCTGCAGCTATAGACACCGCTGGCTTTTCGGCTATAAACTGATATGAGCACTGAAACTTAGAGTCAGACACAACGGGTTTTTGAGCATGGGAGACCTTTACTTTTGAGTAAATGGCACAAATGGGATTTTGTCCAGTATTTCAGAGAGCCCCCGATTCAATCTGAATAACGCCGCAGGCTTCCTTGCTTTGTTTCTGACCAGCTCGAGCAAACGCTGAGCTCTGACTGATTTCTGAACCTGAAATAAAATCCCAAGTTGAGATCTTTCTTAACACTCAGGCAACCGCCATGCTTGCCGTGCATCAAAACACGTCCAAGGCTTCCGATACAATTTGAAGCAGGTGTGAGGATGCAGGAGGTCGAATAATTCAGGCCGTACTTGACGCAAGTCGACTTCACACTCCTTTCATGAAAAGCCTGGCTTGTTTTCTCCTCCTGGGCCTGGATGGGGGTTCACAAAGTTTGTTGCAAACAAAGAGGGAGATGTTTTGAGATGCTCTTCACAAGAGCGGAGCGTGGGCACGCAAGCGTTGTGCAAATTAAGTGAAACTGTGCAAGAAACACTTGAGTGCAATTAAGGCAGAGAGTGCAATATGAAGTTGGCCGACCCTAATACTGTAATGATCAGACGCATTACCGGAATAATTTCCTGCTTTTAGAAGAACTGTCTGCATTTCCTGTGTTCATTCCGTCTTTGCGCTTTCCTCCACAGAAGGGGAAGAGGGTCCCATCTGGGGCAGAGAGACCTTTGTTGAGGGGAAAAATTAGCACTTCTTGCCCTAAATCTAGACTTTTCAAGGGGCTTGAAAATTTCTCTTCACTGTGCTTTGTTACATTGAGACAGCCTAAACCAGTGAGAAAGAAGGATACATGGAGTCCTCTTTTACACTCGGTACAGAATTGCTATTTTTTAAAATGGCTTGCATCTCAAAAGCATGTTTTCACTTTGCTACATGTAATTGATTAATTGACTGATATTGTTTCTATGCTATTGGAAAGTGCCCAGAGTGGGAACACCTGTAAGATGGTTGAGTCCATCATCCTTCAAACCAGCATGTCTGCCCATTGATCCGTCCATCCATCCATCTATCCATCCATCCAATGATCCATCCATCCATCCAATGATCCATCCATCCATCCATCCATCCATCCATCCATCCATCCATCCATCCATCCATCCATCCATCCATCCATCCAACAATCCATCCAACAATCCATCCATCCAATGATCCATCCATCCATCCAACAATCCATCCATCCATCCATCCAACAATCCATCCATCCATCCATCCAACAATCCATCCATCCAACGATCCATCCATCCATCCATCCATGTCTTGAAAAACCATAGAGTATTTTGAAACATCATGCAAAAGTTGCAAATGCAAATGATGATTGGAAAGGGATGAACAGTTGTGAGGATTCTAGCTGCCTATTATTTTAGATCAGGAGTTCCCAACCTAAGGCCCACAGTCTGGATCCGGCCCACAGCCCCATTTCATGTGCCTCCCCCCACCCCACCAAGCACACTCGAGAAACAATATGGCCACCCCCTTTGAAGCTGTTGGAACAAAATGGCCGCACCATCAAGTGCGCAAACCAAAATGGCTATCTGGCCCTCGAAGCTGACTGAGAGAGACCGACCTGGCCCCCAGCTTGAAAAGGTTGGGAACCCCTGGTTTAGATGGTATAGACCAGATCAGCTCAAATTAGAATAGATTAGACTGTGGTGGCTTAGTGCTTAAGACACTGAACTCGATGACTGGAAGGCGGGCAGGTCAGCAGTTCGATACCCGAATACTGCAGGACAGAATGAGCTCCCATCTTTGTCCCGGCTCCTGCCAACCTAGCAGCTCGAAAGCAAGAAATTGCAAGTAGATAAATAGGGACCACTTCTATGGGAAGGTAACACTGTTCTGTTTCATAGTCATGCCTGCCACATGACCATGGAAGTCTCTGCAAACACAGACAGTGCTCACTCTTTGGCTGTAAATGGTGTACCGTAGTGTCAGATACGACTGGTTTTTGAGCAAAGACGACCCTTGCCTAAGAATAGATCCCATTACGTTTCCTCGTCAAGACCACCAACAGCACAGGGAGCATCTCGATAGAGAGAGAGAAAAAATCAAAACCTGAGAGACATGGAAAATGAGATTTTTTGTGTGTGTCTGGTGACTAGTAGAGACCAGGAGAACTCTTTCAGTATTTTGCACCGTGTGGGCTCCCAGGTAGTTATATGTCGTAACTAACTAAGCATATTTCCCCTCTTCCTTTTCTTTTTTGCTAAACCTTATAATGAGAAATAATTCAAGGCTTTCCCACTGGGAACTCTGCATTTTCTTTTCCTCCGACGTCCTCATTATCAGGTTTTCTGCTCAGTTACCTTGAGAGAATCCAGGATCTTGTTAAAGTGGGAAAGCGGCGGCCGTGTTCTCTCTACCGTAGCCTGTCTAACCTTCGTCTAGGAGAATAATGCACCTTCCGTTTTTCTCTCTGATATCGTCCTGATTTGTTAATGCATCCTGGCTTTGGCTCCAGGGTTTCCGCTCCAGGGGCCACGAGCTTTTCTATAATTCAGCAAAAGTCCAGCTTCGGTGTCTGAGCTGGTGGGTAGAAACTATGGACAAGTTTGCAAGGCCGTCTTGGCAACAGTGGGTAAATGAGAGTGTGTTTCTATATTCGGACCAAAAAAGAGAGTTTATGAGAAACCAGGCCGTGCGCTGCCGTTTGTGCATTATGTCACATCAGAAAGCCCCACTCTAATTGGGCTTTTGAGACAAGTATCATATTTAAGGAGAAGTGAAATTGACTGTGAATTTCCATAGCCAAGCCAGGATTTGAACCCAGGTCTTCCGAATCTACAGAAGTGACTACCCGGGCATTCAGCCGATTGTTTGGCCCATGGTGGAGTTAGGCTGCTCGGCTTCTTTCCCTGGCAATCTGATGACATAAGTGATAACATGAACCAACCCAACTCCAGAGTATTCCTACCATTACCTTTCTGGGTTCCCTTTGGAGGCTGCTCTGTTTTTGGGGCCAGTAGGATTATTCTTTAAGGGTCCGTGTTGGCTTAGTGGTTAAGATGCTGGGCTTGATGACCGAAAGGTCGGCCGATCAGCAATTTGAGACCCAAGCACTGCGCGATGGAGTGAGCCCCTATCATCTGTCCCAGCAGTTCGGAAGAAATAAATTGCAAGTAGATAAATATGTACCACTTTGATGGGAAAGGTAGCAATATCCTGTGTGCTTTGGCATCTAGTCATGCCTGCCACAGGAACATGGAAACATCTACAAACAGACATTGCTGGCTCTTTGGCTGTAAATGGAGATGAATCAGACACGACTGGCACTTGAGTAAAGAAGACCTTTACCCTTGCCTTTACCTAGGGCAGTGCTGGCGAACCTTGGCACTCCAGGTGTCTTGGACTTCAATTCCCAGAAGCCTGATAAGGGCTTATGGGAACTGAAGTCCAAGATCAACTGGAGTGCCAAGGTTATCCATCACTGACCTAGGGTTACTCTGGTCTGGTTTGATCACTGGAACCGAACTGGCCATCTTTGGAAAAGCTACTTAATTAAACACTACCTCTGTGCTTTCCTTTGTAGGGCAGGGTAGAGGCAACAGTTTGGATTTCTTTTTAATAGTTGTATAGATGGGGTGATGGTCTCCAAGTGGATTAAATCCCACTTGAATCCATCTTGAGGGAGGACAGCAGCTTCATCAATACTGGCCTTGGCACTCCAGGAGCTCAGCCAGGAGCTGAGGAGGACTTTGCATGTGAAAAGCGCTCAGGGCCAGAAAGTGACTCGTGGAACTGGATCAGTGGTACTATGGGTGTCATGCTGCAATGCAGAAGGCAGATGAAAGGACACAACATTATTTCAATTTTAATTTATACCCCGCCCTACTCACCACACGGTTGACTCAGGGCGGCATTACAACATATTAAGGGTACAGTATACAATAAAAATACAATCCATATATCCATACAGCAAGACAATATAAGTACAATATAACAATATAATACAAAAGTAATAATCAACACACATTGCAATGAGATTAATAAAAATACAGTATCTTATATTCACAGGACAGCGTTCATGGCTGTTCACCATGAGGATCGCCAATATTCGGAATCAAATAAGGCACAAGAAGGAGGAGGAGGTGGTGCTGCCAAAGCAACAGTGATTCACTACATCGATTTCTAACCAGTAAAAAGAAGCAGGGATTTATTTATTTTTTTGCCTCCGTTCCCCTCCAAAGGCAAGGAAGATTTAAAGAGGAAAAAAAAAATCACATTTCTCAATTAAAAGCTTATCATCACATCACCGTCCTCACCCAGCAGAAAACAATACAGATGAGAAAGTAACGATAATCGTGATCATAACCCAAACAGAACATGCTTTCACTAAGCATAATCTTATCACACCTTCCCAATTCCCAAAAATGGAGATATGGGAAGCTAAGAAGATAATCTCTCCCTCTTAGCATTTTCATAGCTTCATTCTGGCGGCGTAAATAACACCCCGCCGAATGAAAGGGAGGAAGGCAGGTAGGGACTCAAAGCAAAAAAAAAACAGAGGAAATGAGAGGAAATCCTTCCAAAGAGCAATAAAACAACAAGCCAAGAACATGCATGGTGATCCGAACAACGTTGTTGTTCTTCAATCACACAGTTGAGTCCAACCCTTTGCGACTCCATGGACCACCGCATGCCATGCTCCTCTTTCATTTGCCATTGGCCATCCTCCGTAGCCCACCCAGATCTATGCCCGCTGCGTCAACATCTAACCATCTCATCCTCTGCTGCCCTCTTCTCCTTTTGCCTTCAATTTTCCCCAGCATCAGGGCCTTCTCCAGTGAGTCCTCTCTCATTTGGTGGCCAAAGTATTTGAGCTTCAGCATTAGGATTTGTCCTTCCAAGGAGCAGTCAGGGTTGATTTCCTTCGCTGATTTGATCTTCCTGCAGTCCAGGAGACTCTCAAGCGTCTTCTCCAGCACCGCAGTTCAAAGGTGTCCATTCTTCTGCGCCGATCAAAATATATGTAAGATATCTGCAAGATTCAATCACAACTCTTTTGAAATCCTGAACCTTTCATATATTGTTGGGACCTCTATTGTAAAACTTCAAAGGACTTCAAAAATGAAAATAAAGGGTCTTTTTAGTGTTTCTGCTCTGCTTCAAGTTAACTCCAGAGTCCAACCCATAATCAGTAACTTTTTAAAATGTACTAGAAAATCACAAGTAGCAACAACTGCTTATATATGGAGAAGGTGGTTACTTTCCAACCCTTATTGCTATGCCCGCATGTCTGCTGATGAAAATTCAGCCCATGACGGCACAGGTAAATAATGTAACCAACAGCCGAGATTCAAATCTGATGGAAATGATAACCTTAGGTCGGGGATGGCAAACTTTGGCACTCCAAGTGTTCTTGGACTTCAATTCCCAAAAGCCCTGCTGATCAGGGCTTCTGGGAATTGAAGTTTAAGAACACCTGGAGTGCCAAGGTTCACCAGCAGTGCCATAGGAAAAGGTAAAAGTCGTCCTTGCTTGAAAGCTCATGCTGGTATCTATTTATCTACTTGCAATATCTTGCTTTCAAACTGCTAGGTTAGCAGGAGCTGGAGCAAAGACAGGAGCTCACTATGTCATGCAGCACTCAGGTCTTGTCCTGCTGACCTTCCAGTCGTCAAGTTCAGCATCTTAACCACTAAGCCACCGTAGTCCCTACTATAAATAGGAATAATTAATATTATCACAGGGGTAGATTAATAGCATCATTAGGAGCATAAATCAAACCAAGAGGAACCCACTCCACTCAGGCACTTCCAGACAGGTAGGGTGAGATTTATTTTTTTTTACAACTCAATAGGATCTTCTAGAATCGCTAAGTACCGTCTTCTAGGCCTCTACACATTGCATTAATATTCTGCATTTCCAGCAAAAAATAGCTCCTTTTGCTATAAAGGCAGCACAAGAGGCATAATTAATGGGTTCTATTATTTTTCCAGAAATTCCTGTTGCTTTACAATGAAATTCAACTGGAATTAAAATGCATGAATCTTGGCTATCGATGAGATCATCAAGGGTCTATACCTGTGTTGGCGAACCTTGGCACTCCAGGTGTTCTTGGACTTCAGTTCCCAGAAGCCCAAGTCAGCACTCCTGCTGATCAGGGCTTCTGGGAATTGAAGTCCAAGAAGAGCTGGAGTGCCAAGGTTCACCATCACTGGTCTATATGGCTGCATCCTCCCTTACAGTTCATGCAGGCCGTGAGGTTACGATCGCTGTAAATAAATTATTATGACTCAACTCTAGCTCCTTCTCCACCCCCTTTCTACTGAGTTTCTTTAAGCTTTATCCATTCATCATGGATTATAACAGGCCCTCGTTATCTTAAATTGATATAGAGTTTAGCGGGCAGTGGTTTATTAGTTGAATGTTTCTTATGAAGTAAATTGCTGGTCCTTAAGGTTCTCATAGTGGCTTGCAGTGGCTTAGTGGTTAAGATGCTGAACTTGGCGACTGGAAGGTCAGCAGGTCAGCAGTTCAATACCCGAATACTGCACAATGACGTGAGCTCCCTGTCTCTGTCAACCTAGCAGTTTGAAAGCAAGACATTGCAAGTAAATATATAGGGACCACTTCGGTGGAAAGGTAAACAGTGTTCCATGCACTCCGGTATCTAGTCATGTCTACCACATGTCCATAGAAATGTCTGCAAATGCAGATAGCACTGGCTCTTTGGCTATAAACAGGGATGAACATTGAACCTTAGAGTTGGATACAACTGGCTTTCGAGCAAGGGTGACTTTGACCTTTACTAAGGTTCTCATAGTGTATTGCACTGGCTTAGTGGTTAAGATGCTGGACTTGATGACTTGAGTATGTGGCTCTTTAAATGCTCTTGAATTACAACCTTCCATTCATCCTCACCCACTCAGACCATTTGGATTGCAATAGAAAGGCAACCTGGTCTCTAATCTCAGTTTAGGGAAGGAGCATTAAACTGTGGGAGCTGGACCATGAGGAAGGCTGAGCGCAGAATAGACACCTTGGAAATGCTTTTGATAGCTGGAAAGAGTTGTCAGAAAGCACACAAATCAGTCCATCCTGAAGGAAATCAACCCTGACTGCTTCTTAGAAGGACAAAGACAGAAGCTGAAGCTCAAGACGAGAAGAGAGGACTCACTTGAGAAGGCCTTGATGCTGGGAGAAATAGAAGGCAAAAGGAGAAGGGGGCGGCAGAGGATGAGGTGGATGGATGGAATCATTGATGTGATCGGCGTAGATCTGGCCCGGCTGTGGAGGATGGCAGATGACAGAGAAGCCTGGTGTGTGGTGGTCCATGGGGTCGCAAAGAGTCGGACCCAACTGTGCGACTGAACAACAACTATTGGGATGCATACCTGATCTAGACCTCCTGGACATCTCTCCAGTTATACCGCAGTGTATAAACCTCTCGTGATATGCTCAGCAGAAACCCATTATGGTATCTCTCAGTGCTGTTTGGCTTGCCGTGACGTTCTCCTCTGTGCATTCATGCATGCAAGGAGCTGAATGTTTTCATCTTTTAAGCATGAGGTTGGAGGGTTTGCTCGGTGTTTCGGATTCTCTTAGTAATTAGGCTTGGCTTCAGCCTCTTCTGTATGACGCGGTGTTATGTTGTGCATCGGAGTTTCTTGCACTGTAAATTAAATCTGCCCATCCGTGTCTTATCTGGGCGGGAAGGTGGAGCAATCCATTCCTCTCTCTTCTTCAGATTCATATTCTGTGTATCTTTCTAGGTGGTGCTGGAGCAGCATTCTCCCAAATGGGCGGTGTAGAAATGTAATAAATAAATAAATAAATATTCTTGAAGAAGTTCTCAGATGGGAAGGTAAAGGTCACCCTTCCCCAAAAGCCAGTTGTATCTGACTCTAAAGTGCGGTACTCATCACTGTTTAAAGCCAAAGAGCCAGCGGTGTCTACATCTGCAGATATTTCCGTGGGCATGTGGCAGGCATTAGATGCCAGAGTGCCCAGAACGTTGTTTACCTCCCCACCAAAGTGGCACCTGCTTATCTACTTGCATTTTCTTGCTTTAGAACTGCTAAGTTGGCAGGAGCTGGGGCAGAGACGGGAGCTCATTCTGTTGTGCAGTCCTCGGGCCCTGCCAATATACCAGTCATCTTGATCACTAAGCCACCATGGTCCCTGTGGTTGTAGATCAGGGGTTCCCAACCTTTTCAAACCAGGGGGCCAGGTCATTCTCTCTCAGTCAACGTCAAGGACCGGATGGCCATTTTGCCCTGCCTGCATGATGGGGGTGGCCATTCTGTCCCAGCAGCTTCAAAGGGGTGGCCATTTTGTTTCTCAAATGCCCTTGAAAGGGTGGGGGGGCACATGAAATGGCACCACAGGCTGGATTGGGCCCATAGGCCTTGGGTTCTGAACCCTGAAGGAAATGGTGAGCCACTGTGTGAGACAGAATGCTGGACTGGATGGGCTGTGGCCTGTTCCAGCAAGGCTGTTCTTATGTTCTTATGTTCTAATGTAACTGCAGTGGCTCAAGTCGCTAAGACGCTGACTGGGAAGCGGAAGGTCAGCAGTTCGATTCCGGAGTACTGCAGGACGGAAATGAGCTCCCGTCTTTGTCCCAGCTCCTGCCAACCTAGCAGTTCGAAAGCAAGAAATTGCAAGTAGATAAATAGGGACCACTTCGGTGGGAAGGTAACAGCGTTCCGTGCGCTCCAGTGTCTAGTCATGCCTGCCACATGACCACGGAAACGTCTGCAGAAGCAGACAGCGCTGGCTCTTCGGCTTAGAAACAGAGATGAGCACTGCACCCTAGAGTCGGATACGACTGGCTTTCGAGCAAGGGAAACCTTTACCTTTACCTTAACCCTTGTTGTAGATTATAGCAAATCACTCGTGGATTTTTATGTAGCCACCGCAAACTTCCTGTAATGACTAGTACCAGCCACTGGCTCAAAATGAAACCCATTTTTCTTCTTGTTTAAGCACGTTGTTTCTCATCACCCAACTTAGTGACAAGGGATTATTTTCCGCCTTCTGTGTGGCAAATTTTTCAATATTTAGACTATTGTTGTGAGTTTATTAAGTGGATTTGTCTCAAGGCTTTGGAAGCGTCCCGTCCTTCTCTCATTTTCGTGACGCATCCTCTATTTTGAGTTTTCCAGTGGGATGGTTAGAATAGATTTAGATCGTCATTCCCCCCCCCCCCCCAACAACAGTTTTTCTGAGCAACTCTGGCATCATCTCAGATTGCTGGATGGGTGGAAAGAGATGTCAGAAAGCACACAATAACCTGAAAGAGATAAGCTTCCCACATCTGGAGGGGTAAATAGATCTGCAATGGACCCTCGGGCATTATGAAGTGATACAGCTCTGCGAAAGGATCAGAGCTGAAAGGTACCACGTTACAAATAGTGCAGATACTTGCGCTACTAGTTCCATTTTTGGGATAATGACCAACTTTCTGAAGGACAACAAATGTGATTAATCAGTGGTAGATTAATTTAATTGCTTGTCTGGTGGCTAACTGGTTTAGACACAACTGTTGTGATTGAGCCCTCCTCCGACGATGAGCTGGATAAGGGGGCACTCCCTATGCCCGTGATGGTGAACCTTGGCACTCCAGATGTTCTTGGATTTCAATTCCCAGAATCCCAAGCCCCATGAATCCACACGAATGGGTTTACTGCGATTCATCTGGCCCACGCCACCCACGCCGCTCCTGGAAGCCCATATGGAGGGTTAACCCAAAACAGTCTTAACCATACGGGTGCGTTTTACTTCTTATTTCAGGCAGCGTGGGCCGGAAGACGTGAGAGTTTCACCAGTTCTGTGTTACGAGTATCCCAAATGTATTGTTCTAAGCTGTGATGGCCAACCTTGGCACTCCCAGGTGTTCTTGGACTTCAATTCCCAGAAGCCCAAGTCATCACATCTGCTGATCAGGGCTTCTGGGAATTGAAGTTCAAGAACGGCAGGAGTGCCAAGGTTCTTCATCACAAGGTATCAAGTGGAGAAAATGATCAGCTTTGAGCTGTCCTTGGTCCTGAAGATTTATTATTATTCTTTCTTCCCTTTGAACTCAACTACTACCCCAAGAAGGGGGAAATTATAGTATCCATGCTTCCTTAGTAAATATTCATTGCATCCTACCCTTGACATGATGAATACTATGGGTCAAACCATGCAAAAGGTGTATGATTAATGTATTTGAAAGATGCACCATTTGTTTTCTTAATTACTCAACAGATTTCGGAAGCCCCACAAGACGTCTCATGTCATTCTGAGATATTTCTCTCCTACGACCTCCATAATTTGTGCTAACTATAGCTCTGCTGTAGGGATTCTGTAAATACTGGAAAAGTAAATAACCATAGAGGAGAACATTTGGTCTTTGCCACTACCATCACATTCTTCACTGTGGGATTTCAAGACATAGTCTCGGTCACAACTCAAGCAAGAGCCCAGATTTCCCAAGATACTGGCTTGGGTCTAGAGCAGCATTTCCCAACATGGGGGCCAAGAAGCCTACGTCAGTCCATTGGCTGAGCAATGCTTTGAGGAATTGACTTAGGCTTCTGGGAATTGAAGTCCAAAAACCCAAGGCTGGGAAACACTGACTTAGATTCTATATGTGAGCTACGCCTCCTTCAGATCTGGCTGAAATAATGATGAAGCCGACAACGCAGGTAGGAAGTTTAGGTAGTCTCCTCCAAGCCCTTCCACTACACCGGTGCTTGTAATGTCTGAATGGGGTTTTCTTTACGTGGAACTTCCTTTTAAGAAGTAAAATGGCATGCATGGCAATGAGAGAACTGACGGCTATGGTAATAAAAAAAGGCCCCATCTAATCCTTAAATATCCATGCAACAAAGCAGCTGCTGTCCTCAATGGCACTCATTATACTGTATTATTTGCATTAGAATGTAATTTGTCCCCTTTTGTTTCATCTGTGCAAAAGATAATAAATCTCAAGTGTGGATAAGTGTCTCGCCCTTCGGCAGAGCAAGGATGGAAATGTCGTATTTCTTCATTCTTTCATGGGAAAACAAAGCAAGTGAGAATCTTTGACCTGACTTAATGCTGTTTCTCAAATACTAACAGATGTGACTGATGGTGGTTTACCTTAATCCTGACCCAGAAATGAGCATTAGAGCCAATCCATCATTAGAAGAGGAAAAGTCCTTACTTGATAAAATCATGTCAAAGCAGGTGTATTTCTCACCTTTGGTGCTATGCCAAATGCTTAATTTGTTTGGTGAGTAGCCTACAGGTTTCCTTTGAAATGTGCTTTCAACCCATCATAAGATTGCCTCGGTCACCTGTTTGCAACATTTAACATCCTTTCGGATCTAGTTATGGGATAACTGTAATGTCTTATTTCTTCTTCTTCAAGTGCCGTATCCGGTTCCAAATATTGGCTCTCCTCATGGCAATCAGCCATGAAGATTATCCTAGGAACAATACAATGCTGTGGCTTTTCATCTGCCTTCCGCATCACAGCGTGACCCCTGTACCACTGATCCAGCTCCATGAGTCACTTTCTGGTCCTGCACCCTTTTGGCACACAATGTCCTCCTGTGTCTCAAGCCAGGATGGATGAAGCTGCTGTGCTCCATCAAGAAGGATTCAAATGGGATTTAACCCACCTGACGACCCTCACCTTTCCCTGTGGACTTCACCAGCCAAGGCTATTAGTCCTCAAGGTTGTCGTGGTAGTTAACCAACATCTGACAATTAGCGTTGAGTTGCTTGCAATATGGTCTACTCCAGGTTTTCTCCACCTTGGGTCCCCAGATGTTCTTGAACTTCAATTCCCAGACACCCTGATCAGCAGGTGTACTGACTTGGGCTACTGGGCATTGAAGTCAAAGAACACCTGGAGTGCCAAGGTTCACCATCACAGCTTAGAACACCTGAAGAGTCAAAGTTGAGAAACCCTAGTCTATTACCATAGCAGGATAACCTGGCCAGATTGTTTCCGGCCTGAATTATACAGAGGTTGGGCAGCACTGAGAGATAATCTCCACCTGCCCCTGTTTCCAAACGCCCTGTCCACTATGGTGATTGCTATACATGAATCAACACTGCCACAAATATATCGAAGCTGGAAAGTATATTGAATTGTTGCTCATCTGCTCCTCTCAATGACCTCGCCTTTGTAACCACCAGTCCCATTTTACCCGTGCGTGCATCTGTCAAACTGTGCCTTTCATGGTTGTTTCCAGGAGATACATAAAAACCGCATGTGTATTTATGACATTACTGAAAAGCCTCACATCTTCCACCACCGCCATCGCCATCCCAGCCCCGTTCCCTTTATGAGGATTGATAGCCGGACTATAAATGTTTAGGACCTCATCCGCTGATGGTGTCTGTGTGTATGAATTCATCTTTCCTCCAAAGAACCAGATGTTCAGGCTGTTGTAACAGCCAACCCCGCCTGCTTTTCCTCCCCCATTTCTTTTTTCAATTTTCCCTGCATAATTCTCTCACCCCTTATGCATTAGATATATGAATCAAAGTTGAACAAAGCAGCAGAAATTTGAATTCACAACTGTCTCCATACCGGTGTGAAAGCTCTGTAGGGATAAAGGTTTGACGTGCGTATAGTAGGGACCTTAATTAATGGCAGGGCTGGATCTAGTTGATGCTTTGAGATCTGGGCCCCTGGGAGAATGTGCAAATTCCCATGTGGCATCAGCTAGCTTCTAAAGAAGTGCATTGCAACTCATGCAAACGCATCCTGGAATAAAACTGTGAGCCATAAAGTTGCAATGCTCATGGGGAGACATGGGCTTTTGATTACACTGCACAACAACGATTTTACTACTGGGAATAGCACATGTGATTTACATGCTATCGAGTGTGCTGATTCCAAATCTGAACTCGGAATTTGCCTATCGCGTCCAGATTTTAAGTTATAGTCATGTTATAGCTGTTCAAATGGTATTGGGTAATGCATTTTTACATGGGAACATTGTAACAGTTGCAGCTACTGCTATACTTGCTGCCGCCTCAGCTGAATCATGTCCCCGGGTGGCATGCATGTTCCAGCAGTGGCTGGGCATTTCTGCGCATGTCAGTGAGCTGATGTCAGAAATAGGTATATAAGGCAAGATGGACCAAAGGTCTGTCTCTAGTGTGAAACCATCTTATTGGCTCATACAACTAGGCCATAGTGAGTCTGTTTTGAGCTAAAGAGGAGTAGGCACAGCTGTGTTAATAAACCAGACAATTTTTGCTACATTTGTGGCAAATATACCTCGTGTGATCAATGCTCGTGCAGCCTTATTGAGATACATGCGCTTGTGTCCCCCCCAAAGATAGCCTGTCCTGCATCTCCTCATTGAAAACCAAAGCAACTGGAGGCGTCCAGTGAAATCCAGGGTAAAAGAAGAGTCTGTCAAGCTGCAGGGAAAAAAAAGTTTTATTCATTGAAAGTGCTGGGTGCATTTCAGCCAATTAATTATTTTCTGGCCCTTCTTCAGGGAGAATAAATTAACAGCGCCTGCAGCTATTGCTGACGTATGGCTTCCCATTTTTTTAAATGCAGCAGCAAGCAGTCTCTCCCATTAAACTGGAGACCCACCAAGCTAGCCTTCACTCTCCTGTTTAAAATTCAGCTGCCAGGTCTAGGCAGATTCTTCTTCTTGTGCCATATCTGAATCCAAATATTGGCGATCCTCACGGCGATCAGCCATGATGACTGTCCTGATAATATAATGCAGTGGCCCTTTATCAAAGTGTGGCACCTGTCCCACTGATCCAGTTCTGTGAGTCACTTTCTGGTCCTGAGCCCTTTTGACACACAAAGTCCTCATCGGCCCCAGGCCAGGACGCATGAAGCTGCTGGATTCAAGTAGGATTTTAGTCCATTTGTGGACCATCACCCTTCCCTGTGGACTTCGCCAACCAAGGTTGGTCAGGTTAGTTAACTGCCACCTGATCAACATTGAGTCACTGGCAGTAGGGTCTACAGTGATGGCCAACCTTGGCACTCCTGGTGTTCTTGGACTTCAATTCCCAGAAGCCCAAATCAACACACTTGCAGATGAGGGCTTCCGAGTGAAGTTCAGGAACATCTGGAGTGCCAAGGTTGGCCATCACTGATCTAGTCTATTAGCATGGAAGGATCACCTGGCCAGATGACACTCTTTGCAATTTCACCTCTTCATAATTTCCTCCTGGATTTTGGTATTTGTTTTCTTGATCAGTTTGTTCCAAGTAATTCTCTCTCTTTGCATAGGTTCTTTATTAGGAAGGAGGGACATATTGTGTTCATTGCTGGAAAGGATGTTTTTCCATGGCTTCATAGTTTGCCCAGTTACATAAATTAATCTCTCAGTTTCATAGGAGATAGCCTATTTTATTTTGTTCAGAAGTTAAATCAAATGTACATGAAATAAACCAGATAGCTTTTGTTCTGCAAGGTCAGTTTCCCCCCTGTATGCAGATATATCTCTTTAGAAGACGTGTGTAACATTTGCTGATGAGTTTTTAAATAGCTGAGACATTTGTTCCCATTTTGATAACCAATTTTTTGTCTTTGGGCTAGAGATTGATTAGACTTGCTATTTTTTTTATCTCTTGCTGTCTTTCTTCAGCAATCGGGTATGACATCAGAAGGGAAACGCGGCTTCTCAAATTTATTAGCAAAATTTGAAACGACACTCTTTTTGGCAAACATTCAAATGTGTACCTGTGCTCGGAGAATTGCGGCAAACGGAGCTCGCTTGGCTTTAAATTCAGATGAATTATTCAAAGACCTTGTGGTGAGTTACTTTTGTGATTTATAATGAGCCTTGGGACAGGAAGCGATGCTCAGATATAAGTAAATAAATTATGCTTTGGAGGTTTCCTTATGCGTAATAATTTTGACATTTGCCGAGTCAGGGTAAGTGCTCTTATTCGAAAAGGCTCTGCATTTCCAAGCTGGAAAAGCCAATTTTTTTTGATCCCTGACAGGTATTTCACGGACTTGAAGGTGTCCAGAGAAGACAAAGAAATAATGTATTTGGTTGGTGTTGTTCGACTGGGTCCTAAGGTGAGCTGGGGAAAATTATATTTTTAGACTCATAGGATTCTGGGCAGTGAAGCCAAAAAAGTAACTTTTCCATGATCTGGCCCTAAACGTATGAGACGTTTGCTGGAAAATTGAATTGCAGATGTGTTGAGTGATGGGGTATGACATGTTATTGCAACATTAGGTATGACCAGAAACTGGTGTGCTATGATTAGTATTTTTGCTGCATCTGCACTTTACACAAGTGGACATCTCTTCCATGCCTTTACCCAAAGTACCCCAGTACTTGCTATTATCTTGCTATGGTAGACCATATTGCCAGTTGTCATGTGGCAGTTAACTAACCTGACAACTATGACGTCTAATGGCCTTGGGTGCCGAAGTCCACAGGGAAGGGTGATGGTCCTCAAGTGGATTAAACCCCACTTGAATCCATCTTGATGGAGGGCAGAAGCTTCATCCACCCAGGCCTGTGGCTGAGGAGGACTTTGCGTGCCAAAAGTGCTCAGGACCAGAAAGTGACTCGTGGAACTGGATCAGTGGTACTATGAGGGTCATGCTGTGATGTGTACAAAGGCCATTGTATTATATTCTCAGGACAGTCTTCATGGCTGATTTCCATGAGGATTGCCAATATTTGGAATTGAATAAGAACATAAGAACATAAGAACATAAGAACAGCCTTGCTGGAACAGGCCACAGCCCATCCAGTCCAGCATTCTGTCTCACACAGTGGCTCACCATTTCCTTCAGGGTATTCCCAAGGAGATGCCCTCACCTGCTTAGGATTCCCTGGAAATGGCATTGAGAGATATCCTGCCTATCTCTCCAACCCGGAGGTTGTCCTTAGGTAGCCATAATTATAGCCATTGATAGCCTTGTCCTCCATGAACTTGTCTAATCCTTTCTTAAAGCTGTCAAGACTGACAGCTGTCACCACTTCTTCTGGCAGGGAGTTCCATAGACCAGTAATCCTCTGGGTGAAAAAGTACTTTCTCTTATTTGTTTGAGAACTAGTACCCAAAAGTTTCATGGAGTGTCCCCTAGTTCTAGTGTTGTGCGATAGGGAAAACAGTTTTTCCTTATCTACTTTGTCCACACCGTGCATGATTTTATAAACTTCAATCAGGTCACCTCTTAGACGCCGTCGTTCAAGAGTGAAAAGGCCCAACCGTTGCAGCCTCAGATGGTAAGGAAGGTGTTCCAGTCCCCTAATCATTCTGGTTGCCCTCCTCTGTACTTTCTCCAACTCCATAATATCCTTCTGGAGGTATGGCGACCAGAACTGTACACAATATTCCAGATGGGGCCTCACCATAGATTTATAAAGAGGCAAAATGACACTTGCTGACTTATTTTCTATACCCTTCCTAATGATCCCTAACATTGAGTTTGCTTTTTTCACTGCTGAGGCACACTGGGTTGACACCTTCATTGAGCTGTCCACCAGGACACCAAGGTCCCTTTCCTGGTTTGTCGCAGAGAGTTCAGACCCCATCAGTTTATAAATGTAATTGGGGTTTTTTGCCCCAACATGCATCACTCTGCACTTACTGATGTTGAAGCTCATTTGCCACTGTTTTGCCCACTCCCCCAGTGTCAAGAGATCCCTCTGGAGCTCTTCACAATCTCTCACAGTTTTCACTACCCTGTATAATTTAGTGTCGTCAGCAAATTTGGCTACCTTGCTTTTTACTCCTACCTCTAGATCATTTATGAAGAGGTTGAAAAGCAGGGGTCCCAGTACTGAACCTTGGGGGACCCCACTCTTTACTTCCCTCCACTTGGAGAAGTGTCCATTTAGTGCTACCCTCTGTTTCCTGTCCCTTAGCCAGTTGCTGATCCAGGACAAGACCTGTCCCTTTATTCCATGACTGGTAAGTTTATTCAAGAGCCTTTGGTGTGGGACCTTGTCAAAAGCCTTCTGAAAGTCCAGATAAACAATGTCAACTGGATCCCCCTTATCCACATGCTTGTTAACACTCTCAAAAAATTCCAACAGATTAGTGAGGCATGATTTGCCCTTGCAAAAGCCATGTTGGCTCTCCTTTAGCAGCGCCTTCTCTTCTATGTGCCTATTAATTCTATCTTTTAGGATGGTTTCCATCACTTTACCTGGGACACATGTCAAACTGACAGGCCGGTAATTTCCTGGATCACCCCTGGATCCTTTTTTGAAAATTGGTGTTACATTCGCTACCTTCCAGTCATCAGGCACAAAGCCTGATTTGAGGGAAAGATTATATATTTTGGCTAGGAGATCAGCAATTTCATCTTTAAGTTCCCTGAGAACTCGTGGATGGATGCCATCTGGTCCTGGTGATTTGTTAGTGTTTAGCTTAACAAGACATGCAAGGACCTCCTCCCTGGTTATTTCTATCTGGCTTAATTCTTCGGTTTCCCTCCCTACGAAGATAGGCTCTGTTTTGGGCATGTGGTCTCTATCTTCTTCAGTGAATACTGAAGCAAAGAATTCATTGAGTCTCTCTGCAATCTCTGTTTCCTCTTTAATAACCCCTTGCCTTCCATTGTCATCTAATGGTCCAATGGCCTTCCTAGTTGGGTTCTTACTTCTAATGTACTTAAAGAAGTCTTTGTTATTCCTCTGAGTATTTTTAGCTATACGCTCCTCAAAGTCTTGCTTTGCTTTCCTGATTGTTGCCTTGCATTTGTTCTGCCAGAATTTATGTTTCTGCCTGCTGTCCTCATTCGGACAAGCCTTCCATCTTCTTAATGAGCTTTTCTTGCTCTTGATCACTTCCCGAACAGCTCCTGTAAGCCACATTGGAGTCCTCTTGGACCTGGCAGTGCCCTTTTTCCTTTTGGGTATGCATTCCAATTGAGCCTCTGTTATTGTTTTTGTAAACAGCCTCCATGCCTCTTGGAGTGTTTGGACTCTCTCAATTTTCCCTTTCAGTTTCTTTTTTACTAGTTTCCTCATCTTTGGGAAATTTCCTTTTTGAAAATTTAAGGTCTCTGTGTTAGATTTTATCAGTGACTTGCGGTCTATGATCAAGTTAAACATAATTGAGTTGTGGTCACTGTTCCCTATTGGATCAGTCACATTAACATCTTGCACCAGATCCTGAGTATTACTCAGGATCAAGTCAAGGATTCTTGTACCTCTAGTTGGGTCTTCAACCATCTGTCCCAGGGAACAATCATTGAGCATATCTAGGAACTTTATCTCTTTATCGTGTGCTGAACAACAGTTCACCCAGTCTATGTGAGGGTAATTGAAGTCCCCCATTATAACCAGGCTTCCCTTCCTGGATGCCTCCTTTACAACATTCTCCAACTGCCAGTCTCCCTCAAGAGTTTGGGTCGGAGGCCGATAGTATATGCCTACTGTTAGACCATCCTTGTGGCCTGGTACTCTTACCCACAGAGCTTCTAATGGTGACTCCAAATCACCTAGATATTCCAATTCATACGATTTTATCACTTCTTTGACATACAAGGCTACACCACCTCCCACTTGCCCCTTCCTATCCTTCCTGTACAGTTTGTAGCCTGGGATAACTGTATCCCATTGGTTATCATCCGTCCACCAGGTTTCAGTGATACCAATAATATCAATATTTTTATCTATTGCTAAGTATTCCAGCTCCCCTATTTTGTTACGGAGGCTTCTGGCATTTGTATACAAGCATTTATATATGCTTTCCTGATGCAGTCTTTTGAGTCCAGTTGCATTGTTAGACTGCCTCTTGCATCCTTCTGCTAGAGTGCTGGTGACTAGCTCCTTGCTCTGCTCAGTAATTTTTGCATCCTCCTCACTACTCAAGTACACACTTTCCCGAACCGGATGCTTCCCAGCTCCTGTCGGCTTTCCCCCAGTTATCAGTTTAAAAGCTGCTCTGCAGCCTTTTTGATGTTGAGTGCCAGCAATCTGGTCCCATCATGGTTCAAATGCAACCCATCCCTCCTGAACAGATTTGGCTTGTCCCAAAATGTTCTCCAGTTCCTGACAAATCTGAAGCCCTCCTCTCTACACCACCGCCTCATCCACGCATTGAGGCTTCTGAGCTCTGCCTGCCTGGTAGGTCCTGCGCGAGGGACAGGCAGCACTTCTGAAAATGCTACCTTGGAAGTCCGGGACTTCAATCTTCTTCCTAACAACCTAAATTTGGCTTCCAGGACAGACCGCTTGGCCTTCCCAATATCATTAGTACCAACATGTACCATGACAACTGGCTCGTTCCCAGTTCTCTCTAACAATCTATCTAGATTTCTTGTGATGTCTGCAACTTTTGCACCTGGCAGGCAAGTCACCATACGGTTATCATGTGCATCACAAATCCATTTCTCTGTATTTCTAATTATTGAATCGCCTAGTACAAGGAGCCTCTCTCCTGCAATCTGTTCATCTACATGCACCTCATCAACCATATTAAGGGAGAGAACCTCAGTTTGTTCCTGTTGTTCATCTTCCTGGATCTCATCAAGTGTGATGAAGGAGAGATCATCAGGTGGAACCAGTTGTTCCTCTGTGTGTTCCTCGTCAGGTGTGATAAGGGAAAGAGCCTCAAATTTATTCTGTAATTTCAGACTCTCAGAGTGATCCCCTACTCTTCTCCTCCTTTGAGTCACATTCCTCCAACCATCTCCCTCCTGAGTTAGTGAAGGGCCTTCTCCCTCAGAACCGTGCCCTGTCACTTCTTTGTCCAGCATAGTCTGCTCCGCTCTGTCCAAGAACAGCTCAAGCTCCTTAATTTGTTGGTGGTTAGATATGCGGGCCTCTAGCTGCTGGACCTTCTCTTCTAGTAGTGCAACCAGCTTGCACTTGCTGCAAGTGTAGTTCTCTATATGCTTTGGCAAGAACACAAACATGGCACAAGAATTGCAGGTAACTACAGCTGTTCCCTCGGAATCCATTTTAACAAGTGCAGTATTCTGGGCCTCAAAAATGTACACGTTTACTACCTTTCTACCTAGTAAGACTATATTTTTTGTTCCTAGGTTGTAATCTCGCGCGCCGTTAGGCGCGCGGGCCTCTAAAGCAGCTCTACTCCAACTGCAAAACTTACCAGTGCTCACTTCCTTTGTTTGGCTCTCCTCAGCAGCAGCTCTGCTTAAGAGCACATGCAGAGTCAAAAAAAAAAATATGGTACAAGAAGAAGAAGATTCTTGTGAAATTCTTCTATTGGCATTTTTTGTCTCCTTCCTCTCATACCAGAAGTGGAACATCATTTATGGACAAATCTGACTTCAGATCACCAGCTCCGTACCACATCCAAACCAGTCTTCTAGGTTTCTTAGCACTGATGTCTTCCTTCTGGTGCTTCTGTTCCCACGTCCTGTACCTTGAATTGCTGGAATGTCATTCATGAATCAAGAGAGTGACCCAAAACATACTAAGATGATTGACCACAGGCCAAGAAATGACAAGACCCACAACATGCAGAATGCTAAAGTACCTTTCATGTCTTATTTCATGGAGTGACCAAAGTTATGTCACCTTTCTCCATTTGGTAGGTTTTATGTTTTCTTGAGCTTCATTTATCTGCCTTAGTATGTCTTTGCCGTTCACTCTTTCAATTTGGGAAATTCTTAATGTCAGCAATAAATCTACTTCAAATGCCTCTGTCATCATTATAGTTTCCTGTATTAAAGGCTCGCAGTTCCAAAACACGCATCTTCAAAGTCAGTTTTCTTGCATATGACATTCATCATTTTAAGGTTGCTCTGGGCTGTCTCTCCTTTACTGTGAGGTATTTTTTTTAAATTTTCTTATTATTTAATGACTATGAGGATTTAGACACGTTTTCCCAAACTTTGGGGACCGAAAAGATGGGTTCGATTCCCGAGAGCTGCACGACGGGGGACATGAAAGGAGTCTCATTCGGGTGTCCCCTGCCAAAATCCTTTCAACCCAGAATATTCTCTGACATGAAAATGAATGATAACTATGAGAAGGATTGGTTTTTCCCCAAGACTAGGAGTTCCAAAAGTGATGTACCAAGGTGAGACAGGTGAGGAGTTTCAAGAAAAGACAAGTCAGTTTTCCTAATCTAGAACATAAAGTAGAATTTTTTGAAGTGTGTCGATCTGGCAGTTTGTTTCTCACCCATGGTGTGGTAGACATCAAAATAACCGCATGTCCTGTCAAGAGCATACAATGATTTCACAGAAAATAAACCCCTTGGGTTGTTTGTTTAAGAATTAGAAGGTCACCTTCTAAATCCATGTTTTCTCAAAGCAATAGAAATAGCAATTACACTTATATATAAGACCGCAGTGGCTCCAGTGGTTAAGACGCTGAACTTGAAGACTGGAAGGTCGGAGTTCGATACCTGAGTGCTTCACAATGGCGTGAGTGCCCATCTCTGTCCCAGCTCCTGCCAACCTAGCAGTTCGAAAGCAAGAAATTGCAAGTAGATAAACAGGTACCGTTTCAGCACAGCATTCCATGTGCTTCGGTGTCTAGTCATGCCTGTCACATGGTCATAGAAATGTCTGTAGATGCAGAAAGCGTCTTTGGCTATAGATGAGCACCACCCTCTAGAGTCAGATCCGACTAGCTTTCAAGCATCCTCCCTATCTACGTAAACATCCAGATTTGGCTGTCTTCATCTGCTGTCTTTTCCTCACTATAATATATTTACATTTATATGCCTTTGGCAGTTGTGTTTTGGCTGATCTTTTGAGTCACAGCAAGACATTCTGAGCCCAGTGGGAGATTTTCAAATACATTTTGCTGTTCTTGAAAATGCAAGTGTGATGAACGGACATGAGCAGATGAGTCATGTCAATAATGTGCGATTCCCATGAAGACAAAGATTTGATTTCTATTAGCATCTTTCCCCCCCACACACACACATCAGGCCAGAGTTGTCTCTTATTATTATTATCCATTACTCCCCACCTGATCTCTGACTTTATACTTCTTTTTAAGACACAAATAATAAATTAAGCCCTGTAATGGATCTAGGTAGATATGACACTCATCCATTTCAAGCAAGAAATTGTCTTCAAACCTTCCTAAATTGGACTATCACCAAATGGATGTCCCCTCACCGACATAGGTAAAGGTAAAGGCCACCCTTGCTTGAAAGCCAGTCATGTCTGACTCTAGGGTTCAGTGCTCATCTCTGTTTCATAGCCGAAGCGCCAACGCTGTCTGCGTTTGCAGATGTTTCCGTGGACATGTTTTAGGCATGCCTAGACACCAAAGTGGACGGAACGCGGTTTACCTTCCCGCCAAAGTGGTCCCTATTTATCTACTTGCCATTTCTTGCTTTCGAACTGCTAGGTTGGCAGGAGCTGGGACAGAGACTGGTGCTCATTCCATCATGCAGTACTCGGGTTTTGAGCTGCTGACCTTCTGCCTCCCAGTCAGCGTCTTAACTACTTGAGCCACTGCAGTCTCACACCTAACATACTTGTCAAGAAAAAAGAACCCTTTCTCACTATTTCACTAATCTTCCCTCCATCCTGAAACTGGGATTTGGTTCAAAGAAGACTAGCCCAGGGTTCCTTAAATTTGTCTCTCCAGATGTTCTTGGACTTCAACTTTGAGTTCTCTTAGGGGAAGTAAGCGGTATAGAAATGTAAATATAATAATAATAATAATAATAATAATAATAATAATAATAATAATAATAATAATAATAATAATAATAATAATAATAATAATAATAATAATAATAATAATAATAATAATAATAATAATAAAACTCCCAGAAGCCCTGACCAGTAGGCGTGTTGACTTGGGCTCCTGGTAATTGAAGTCCAAGGATACCTGGAAAGCCAAGTTTGAGGAATCTTGGACTAGCCCAATCATGAAGCAGAGCAGGGCAGCTACCTAAAGCAGCAGGTACTAGGACCATAATGGC
Organism: Bradypodion pumilum; assembly: GCA_035047305.1. Taxonomy (NCBI): domain Eukaryota; kingdom Metazoa; phylum Chordata; class Lepidosauria; order Squamata; family Chamaeleonidae; genus Bradypodion; species Bradypodion pumilum. The sequence continues at coordinate 24,733,338 of JAWDJD010000012.1, read as the reverse complement.
GAACCTTGGCACTCCAGATATTCTTGGACTTGAATTCCCAGAAGCCCAAGCCCCCTGTGAATCCACATGAATAGGTTTACTGCAATTCATCCCACCCGCGCTGCCCATGTCGCTCCTGGAAGTTGAAGTAAAACGGGCCCATATGGTTAAGGCTCTTCCGGGTTAACCCTTCCTCCGTATGGGCACGTTTTATTTCCGCTTCCGGGAGTGACGAGGGCAGTGCAGGCCGGATGAATTGCAGTAAACCCATTCATGTGGATTCACAGGGGGCTTGGGCTTCTGGGCATTGAAGTCCAAGAACATCTGGAGTGCCAAGGTTCGACCGCACGGTCCTAGGACCTCATATCCATTTAGAGGATGTTGATGGTCCTTCTCTTGCTTAGTTCTCTCCGTGTCCACTGCTACTTCTCTCCTTATCTTATATGGAATGATAGCAACACTATAGAAGGTATATTTTCTCAACTGGTGTAGGTTTAAGTTGGGGGGACTAATTAAGTGGTAAGTGGGGTTGGGATGGGGGATTTGCTGTAATAAAATTGTACTTACGTTGTAAAGATTGTTTACCCCAGTTTTGGTTTTAGAAGAAGTGCTGATGTTATCTGAACTGTGGAAGTGGGGAGGGGAAACTCCATAAAAGTGTCATTTTCAAGAGACTGCAAACAGATGAGTTTATAAGCAGCAAGGCAAATGAATTGCATAAACCAGCAGTGTGATACGAGAGATTTTTCCATTTAGCAGTGGCTTATCATAACTCACTCAATATTTGCTTGTGTTCTGCCATTTGGGGGGAAATCCTTCATCCCTTTGTGCCTGATGCTCTCTGTGTATTAAAATATTATGTTCTCCGAAGATGTTATGCTTCTTCTAAATGGCCTCTTGTAATCCGGGCGTCGGGGTCACAATGGCTTCGTGCCATACAATATGCAACAGTTTTAATATGATTTGTGATGCAATTAAACAATGTAATTCCCCCCCCCTTTGTTTGCTCTTTGTTATGCCCCTGATTCTCAAAAGCATTGCACCAGCTTGCTCCATCATTTTATCTGGTAAACACATTTGTGCAAACACAGGTATATAATGACTGCATTAAGATGTAATGATCCTGAATGATGCTGTTTAAGAGGCATAACTATAGTATAATTGCAATGAAACTCTTGCAAAGCAACAAGCTAAGATGTATTTAAATGTAACTTAAAGGAATGGCCAATTAAGCCATCAGTTATTCCCCTTTCAGCATCACAATGCTGGTTCGTGAGGGACACATTTTCATCCTGATACAAACGTCTCCCCGGGAATCTGTTCAAGGAAGGGTCGGTTGTGTAGACAAATGAATGGTTCTTTCTCTTGTCGCCCATTGGTGCTGCTTCTTGGTTGTACTTTGTCGAAGAGAACATGCAATAGTTTGGGAAAATGCGTCTGAATCCGGGACATAGATGGTCATAGAATCATAGATTGACTGAGTTGGAAATATGGTCTTTTAGGCAATGGAGTCCAACTCTCTGCTCAATGCAGAAATCTGAATCAATGCCGATATGACAGGGGGGGGGTTGTCCAATTCCCTCCCCAATGCTTCCAGTGTTGGAGCATTCACCATATCCCATAATCATTGGATCTACCGTCACACTGCTCTAACCATTAAGATGTTTTTGCTGATATTCAACCTAGGTCTTGTAGTTATTTATTACATGCCCTGCACTCAAGTGGTCAAGATGCTGAACCTTCCTCTTTATGATTATATTTTGGGTATTTGAAGAGGGCTATCTTATCCCTTTTCAATCTCCTTTTCTCAAGGCTAAACATGCCCAGTTCCTTCAGTCTTTCCTCATAGGGTTTTGGTTTCCAATCCTCTGATCATCCTTGTCACCATTTTCCGTACCTGCTCTAATTTAGCACAGGCACAGCTAAAGTTCAATGCCCAACCTTAATCAAGTCCAAATCCAAGTACATGGTCAAAGTCAGACAACGGAAGCTCAAGCCATTGCGCAGCACTTGGGTCTCAAACTGCTGACCTGCTTACCTTCCAGTTGTCAAGTTTAGTGCCTTAACCACTAAGCCAACAGTGCCCAAACTTTTTGGGCTGGGGGCCTGACCACGTTCCCTGAACAGGGTGTGTTTGCACATGCATGGCCATTTTGCTTCCTGGTTTGGCACGAATGCTTCTTCGCACGTGTGAAAAGTGGTCATTTTACTTCCTGGCTTGGCATGGATGCTTCTGCACATGCGTGAAAGTGGCCATTTTACTTCCAGGTTTGGTGTGGACGCTTATGCACATGCGCGAAAGTGGCCATTTTACTTGGCAGAAGCATCCGCGCCAAACCAGGACGTAAAATGGCTGCTTTTCATGCATGCACAGAAGTGTCCGTATTTACTTCCTGTTTTGGCGAGGGCATCACAGGCCTTATGGAATGCTTTTGGGGGCCACATCCAGCCCACAGGCCATAGTATGGGCATGCCTGCACTAAGCCATCATGACCATTCAAATCCAGGTGCTAGTCCTTAACTAGAGTAGGCCCACTGAACCAGTGGAGATGTTGACTCACCAGATTCCCGCTGATTCAGCAGTACTTCTTTTCCTTGCAACTTACTCCTGGACCTACTGGCAGCTTGCCCCACATTGGGAACCACATGTGCCCCACATTGGGAACCACGGGTCTAGAGTCTCCCTCTTTCATGCACAAATGCACTTACCACAAAAACCAGAATAGAAGGCTAGCAAATGGCTGACACCAAGTCAACAAGGCTGTGTGATTTGGAACAATCCGAATTCACAGGCATCATGAGCCCCAACTGAATACTCTTCTAAATGCTCATCCAGCCTTGCCTTTGTTTAATTTTTGCCTTTATTAATATCGTTCATCACAGAACACTCCTGCCAAACTAAGGTTTCCTTAGTTACAATGCTCAGGAAGGATAAGAGAAGCAAACATCCATAAGAGAACAAAACAGAAAAGAACATAAGGGCAGATAGTTATTGAAACCAGTTTCCCTAAGATACCCACTGTGTTAAAGTCCAATATCTCAAAAGGGAATAATAGCTTTCTTCTATTAGTTATTCCAGAGACCTCGTTGGACCAAGTATATGATTGTGTTTCTATGGGACGAAAGTGTGTCAGATTTCAGATTCTGGGAAATAACAACACTTGTTTTTTTACTGGGAAAACACAATGGGACTATTTCTGGCTTCTTCTTTTGCATCCGGTTCAAACTCGGTCTGCCAAAATGAAGCCACTGTCTTGGATTTGTCATTGGCCAAACATAAGTCCTCATCGGTTCATGTTTATGGTAGTAATCGGCAGACTAGTGAATGAGCCCGATTCTTTATCTCTCCGCAGTCACACAACGTGTTGTTGTCTGCCATCACTCCATACTTGAGGATGTTGGTCTTGGATTTAGGAACTCTAACACTCAACTTATTCTGGGTCCTCCAAGTAACGTAGGGGAGGTCGAGTTCCTCAGCCATATCCTCCTTTAATATTATTCCTTGTCCAATGAGCTCCTTCCTTTATCTTTTAATTTAGTTTTGCTGTTGTGCACCCTCAAGAAAAGGGACTGCGGTGGCTCAAGTGGTCAAGATGCTGAACTCACTGGCTGCAGAGTCAGAGTTTGATTCCAGGTACTGCACGATGGAGTGAGCTCCAACCTAGCAGTTCAAAAGCAAGAAATTGCAAGTAGATAAATAGGGACCACTTCGGTGGGAAGCTAAGCAACGTTCCATGCACTCCGGTGCCACATGTCCACGGAAATGTCTGTAGACGCAGACAGCACTGGCTCTTTGGCTATAAATAGATATGAGCACTGAACCCTAGAGTTGGATACGACTGGCTTTCAAGCAAGGGAGACCATTACCGTTACCCTCAAGAATGTTTGTTCTTGCCATAAAGCTCTTCCTGGACCCGAGTCGGTGGACTTGAAGCTCATCCCCATTGAGGGTGTCGAGTGTCATACTCTTAACCAGTACATGGCAAGTTATACAGACTGACTGGTTAACCAGCAATAATACACAGCTGCAATGTACACCACTGCAGTTACAGTAGCATAACTAACCAACTGGATCCAGGTAACGGCAACTGAATGTGGCAGGAATTTCTTTTTCCCTGTATGGGAAAACACATTTCTGTCTTTCTGTGTGTTGTCTTTTAGGGGAAAAAATGAATGTCTTTCAAAGCATGAGACTTACTCTACAATTAGGTGCATGCATTTCTCCTTCTAAAATACTTTTGGGTCTAAAATACTTTTTGGGTCTAAAATACTTTTTAATAATGGATGTACTGCTGAAATGATGTGGCACCTCACCAAATCCTACAGCTGGCACTCCAGTATCTGGTGGAAGAAAATGGAAATATGGTAGGCTTTCAAATTCCATGTCATGGTGTATCAATGTTTTGAGACAACCTAAATCAGGTGGGGGATGCCATTTTTCAGAAGCGAGTTGTCGTGGCTTGGATATATCTCAACTCGCTGTGAGCCATGACTATACAGTATTTTAAATCAGTTGTTCCCAGCCAAAGGCCTGTGGGCCAGATCCAGCCCACGTTGCCATTTCATGTGGCCCCCCACTCCTCCAAGGCCATCCCTTTGAAGCTGTTAGGAGAGAATGGCCACTGCCATTGTGCAGGCAGGACAGAATGGCCGTCCGGCCCTCGAAGCTGGTTGAGAGAGCATTACCTAGCCCTAGGCTCAAAAAGGTTGGGAACCCCAGTTTTAAATGTACAACATGCTCGCAGTTCTCCTGTCTTCAGAAGGGAGATGGAAAGCCATCCCCCTCTGGTTCCTTTTGCTCCACTGGCCAGATCTCTGCAGCGCATCCTTGCTCTTGCGTTGTGTCATGTCGAGACAATGAAAGTTAACACCAACCTGCATGGTGGGCAAAGATATATGATCCCTTTCCAGCATGCTTGTGAACTTCTGTGCATGCCCATGACGGAGGTTTGCTGAGGCAGCTGCTACAGCAGGGATCCTACTTGATTAGATATTGGCTTTTGATTTAAAGATAAATTGGGATATGCAGCATTTGTTTGGCACACAATGTGATGTCGGCCATCTGTTCGCTGACCAGCAGTATTAGGCCCTCAAAAATGGGTTGTGTGTGTCCTCTAATTTCTTGGGCTCATGCCCTAGTGCTGTAAAGGTAAATGTCATCCTTGCTCGAAAGCCAGTCATATCCGACCCTAGGGTACAGTACTCATCTCTGTTTATACCCAAAGTGCCAGCGCTGTCTGCAGACATTTCCATGGACATGTGGCAGGCATATCTCAATCCTTGAGTGCACGGAACGCTGTTTACCTTCCCACTGAAGTGGTCCCTATTTATCGACTTGCAATTTCTTGCTTTTTCGAACTGCTAGGTTGGCAGGAGCTGGGACAACAGCTACACACGTTCTAGGTCAGGGTTCCTAAATCCCTGATCAGCAGGTGTGCTGACTTGGGTTTCTGGTAACTGAAGTCCAAGAACACCTGGAGAGCCAAGTGTGAGGAACCCTGTTCTAGGTAATCTTGACTAGACCTTCTCTTGGATCGACACAGGGAAGATTTGAACGGACAACCTCTGTCCCTGTAAAGGTGAACCACAGATGAGTATACAGTTCAACCTACAGTTTATACAGAGGTTCTCAACCTATGGCCCATGGGCTGGACCCACCCCACCACACCATTTCATATGGCCCATGCTGCGCCCCCCACCAGAAGGGGGCACATTTATGACAGCCATAAATGTACCCGCAGCTGTCATAAATGTGTTTACGACAGCCACAGATGTGTTTTATGGCAGTGTTTATGGTGTGGGGAGGAACCACTAGTCCGGCCTGCTCAGCTGTTTGAGGGGGCATGGTCTGGCCCACAGCTTGCAAAGGTTTGCGAACCCCTGGTTTAGAAGTATGCTTAAGTATTAGCAAGACAATATTGCCTACAGATGATGGCAAAGAGAGGAGGGAAAGATGGCAGTATGAAAAGCAAGTGCACTAAGCATTTTTTCTCCAGGACTGTTTGTTCTCTGTTCTCAAAGATCCCTGTCATTGTCTGTGTGTTGCTTGGAAGTACAGAATGTTTACCGTGTGCATAACTGGAAATAAAGTGGGCGGATGAAACGGTGCGCCAGGTGTCTTTCTTCTTATATGCCCTTGAAAATGCCTGCTGCCTGTTATGCACGGCACATAGCAAAGGGGCTTTTTCACAAAATGTGTTTGATGCATCTTGTTGTCTTCTAAGAAAACAGGGTGGCTCTGAAAGAATTCCCTAGCAGTTTCTTTTTTAAAGAGAAAGGAAAGAAAGAAAGTATAAGATAAACTTGGCAGGATGAATATAGTATTTAGCCAAAATTAGATAGATAGATAGATACAGTAGGTAGATAGATAGATACAGTAGGTAGATAGATAGATAGATAGATAGATAGATAGATAGATAGATAGATAGATAGATAGATACAGTAGGTAGATAGATACAGTAGGTAGATAGATAGGTAGATAGATACAGTAGGTAGATAGATAGATAGATAGATACAGTAGGTAGATAGATAGATAGATACAGTAGGTAGATAGATAGATAGATACAGTAGGTAGATAGATAGATAGATACAGTAGGTAGATAGATAGATAGATACAGTAGGTAGATAGATAGATAGATACAGTAGGTAGATAGATACAGTAGATAGATAGATAGATAGATAGATAGATACAGTAGATAGATAGATAGATACAGTAGATAGATAGATAGATAGATAGATAGATAGATAGATACAGTAGATAGATAGATAGATACAGTAGATAGATAGATAGATACAGTAGATAGATAGATAGATTGTTATTGGGGTTATATGCCTTCACCTTCACCTTTTCTTTCATATAGAAAAGAAAAGGGTGTATCCAGTTAGATCAGTAATGACAAACCTTTCAGAGACTGTGACCAAACTCAACAGGCTGCCGTTTGTGCCAGAGAGGGGCAAACTCTGTGCTGGGAGGAAGGAAGAACTGCTCCTATTGGGCTGTTGGGCAGAGGGGCGGAGTGGACTCTGTGCTGGGGGAGGGAGGAAGCACTCTCATTGGGCTGTTTGACATAGGGGCGGGGCGAACTCAGCAGCACATGTGCCCATAGATTAGGCTCCGAGTGCCACCTCTGGCACACATGCCATAGGTTCACCACCACTGGATTAGATGATACACAGTGTAGTATAGTGGATAGAGTAACAGACTAGGGTTCAGGAGGTCTGGGGTTTGAACCCCTGCTCAGCTGCGGAAACTCGCTGGGGACATGGAACTGGTAAAACCATTCCTTAGTTCTCTCACTTACTTTGAAATCTCTAACGGGATCCCCCCAGGAAGAAGGTGGCATAAAAATGAGATATAAAGAAGTAAATAAAGGAAGTAGAGCAAGGAAGATTTTCCTTTCATTTAAAGGTATTCTCAACCAAAAAAAAAAAACTTAAAGAGAGCAACAGGTTTTTATTATTTATTTATTATTTTCACTCCTTGCTTCCAGGCAAATCTTTGTTAATTTTCAGAAGGACTGTGAGTTTGGACAAGCCATGCTGGAGAGAGCCCTGTAAAGTTGTATTGTTACAAGCAAAGTGTATGCAGCCAAACCAGTTGGGTATATTTTCTCATAGCCCAAAGCCAAATGGAAAGTTGAACCATCCCATCCCTGTCCATGTTTAAAAAGCAGTTACAATCATTTCCTTTTAAAGAGGCTTTTGAGAATGTTTTGCCAGTGGCTGAATATTAGGTATTTTATTTTCTCTCTCTCTTTTGCCAATAGGGTTGTTTGTATTTTTTTCAAATATGTGACAACTGTTTTTAACATGTGAGTTTTGTGTTGTTAGCTGCTCAGAGTAGGAAAATCTCCTAGATGGGTGGGGTATAAGTATAATAAATAAATAAATAAATAAATAAATAAATAAATAAATAAATAAATAAATAAAATTTGGTCCTTTGGACGGAGCTGAAGAAGAAAAGAGAAAGCAAAGCGATTCTGGAGGAACTACCATTCTTCACAATTTCCATATCTCCCCCCCCCCCCAGATTATTAATTTCTTATTCTGATGCCATGCCAAAGGAAAAATAGGGGGAAGTTATCTACAGCAAACTCTTGTTATTTCTGGACATCCCTGGCTCTCTGGACATACTGTTTTTGGAATTTTTTAAAATTTTAGTCTGAAAAAAAAAACACATTTCCAGGCTCTTCCAAAATCTCATATGCATGATATCAGGCAAATGATACCACTGTGTTGTAGTATGAACATAAACCCCATGAATCCATTGTTTTTGCTGCTGTGCTCAAGCAGCACTGGAGAATTTGGGTTATTCTTCTTAGTTAGAAGAGTATGAAGCAGGAAAAAAAAGCAATAGCAGATGGTAATATCAACTCAGTTCCAGTCCCTGCCTGCCCCTTTGGTTTCATTTCCATACAGACTAGCACTCTGTGTGACAAAATCACTCAAGAAGCATTTAAAGTAGAGAAAAAAGGTATGTTTGCTTATAGTTACCATTTGTAGCAAACAAATTAGAGCAGGTACAGAAAAGGGCAACAAGGGTAATCAGAGGACTGGAAACCAAGCCATATCCATATGAACAAACTGAACGAACTGGGCATGTTCTTCTTTTTAAAGGGATGGAAGAGGTTTTATGGATGTTTTTAGATCGTTTTATAATATTTTGTTTTAATTAGTATTGGGTATGGGTTTTAACTGATGTTGTGAGCCACCTTGGATCACTTAGGGGGGAAAGGTGGTTATATAAATCCAACAAACAGACAAACAAACAAATGTTTAGTCTTGAGATAAGGAGACTTGAGACGGGATATAGGACAGCACTCTTCAAATACATGGAAGATAATCATAAAGAGGAGGGTCAGGATCATCCCAGAGTGTAGGGCATGTAATAATGGGTGTCCATTAAGCACCTGCTTATTGTCTGCATTGGCTCAGTGATTAAGAAGCTCACCTTGTTAGCTGGAAGGCCAGCAAGTTGGCAGTTCGAGACCCGGGTACTGCATGACGTTTTGAGCATCCGTCTCTCATGTCCCAGCTCCTGCCAACCTAGCAGTTCGAAAGCAAGAAATTGCAGGTAGATAAATAGGGACCACTTCGGTGGGAAAAGATCTTGGGAACATGAAAAGAGCCTCATTTGGGCATCCCCTGAGCAGAGATCCTCCAGCAAAACTCCTTTCAACCCAAAATAAGTTCTGGCATGTATTATTATTAGAGACATGGTTTAGACTCCTTCAGGTGAAAATGCTGCAAACTGTACATGTTTGTAGCACTGCATGTTTATGGATGCCACAACAAAACATGATTTGAGGGAACATGATGTCCATGCTGATGCATGAGAATAGAAGAACTGGATCAAAGGAATTGCCTGAACATCCCTACCAATGTTTAGTTAGAAGCAGAGCGCTGCAAACTCCAAAATCTGGAGAAAATACAGGGGATTCAGAAGTATCCTTTCTTCCTCTGAGCAGACATAATAATTGTCCTATTTTTGTGAGCCATGGTATCCAGCATTTTGGTATCTAAGCCCCTGTGCTCATTTCTTCCTATACCATGGTGTTTTTTTCCATTTCTGGTCATGTCCTTTAGCTTAACAGCTCCAGGCCAGCGTAGCAGCCTAGCAATTCTTGAGCTTCATGCTGGTAGCGAGGAGCTCATTAGGGGCTGTCATCTATTCCTTCTTCCTTTGAAACTAATGTTTCAACCGCTCATCTCAGTCTTCTCTGGAAGGAGCATCACTTCCCAAACCATGATGGTCCCTGACATTTCCCCGAACATGTGGCTGATGTGCGCCCAAGTCTAGAGGGCCTGGTTGAGCTAACTGCCTCCTCCGATTAGGTCAAGCCACCTGAACTGGGGACAATGTGCAATCTCATGAACCCCTCCTCCTCTAATATCTACATCACTGAGGACCGGGCGGTCTTGCTGATAAAAAATATCTCAATCGATCAAAATGATTCATGTTGGAGGTAAAGACCATGGAGTTATATTCATAGGTTGGTGGAAATGCCTAAGACAGAAGTTCTCAACCTTTTAAAGCTGGGGGCTGGGTCACGCTCCCTCAGACAGCTGTGGGGGCTGAACGGGCATTTTGCCCTTTCCTCCATCACATGGCACTTCCGGGTGTGGTGGAGGCAGTGGGGGGCACATGAAATGGCACCATGGGCCACAGGTTGAGAATCCCTGGTCTAAGAGAAGACCAATGAGATCAAAGCTGCTTGGATGACTCCATCTTGATAGTATCAAGTTCTACATCAAAGAGATAGCGGAAGACCAGAAATGGTCAACACTATGAATCAGTGAAGGCTGCGGTGGCTCAATGGTTAAGAAGCTTGCCTTGTAAGCTGGAAGGCTGGCAAGTCGGCAGTTCAAGACCTGGGTACTGCACGGTGGATTGAGCACTCGACTCTGTCCCAGCTCTTGGGGACATGAAAGGAGCCTCATTTGGGTGTTCCCTGAGCATCATTGTCATTGCCGCCACCGCCATAGTAATCATCATCGTCGTCATCATTGTCATTGTCATCTGAACAGTAAAGAGTGCAGCCCCCAGCATCTCCAGTGAAGAGAACTTCAGAAGGACTCCAACTTTAGAGAATTGCCATTGATTAAAATTATGGATAGGAATCTTCACTTGTCTCATTCATGCGCATAAAGACCAGAACCTGGAAGGTATTCCTAACAGGTTTTTGTATATTCCATTGGAAATGCTCCATACTGAAGAAAGTATCTACACAGCAGAAGCCAAACGGTTACTATGCAAAACTTAAGTTGCCTGCTGCTTTACCTGCTGGCTTTGCTGCCGTTGGTGCAGAATATGATGGTGAAAGAATGTGTGAGGCTGGATGAAGATAGTGCGATAGGTAGATAAGTTTTAAACCCCATGCATCCTTTCTTGTGAATGAATTCTACTGGTCTTGGTGGGACTTTCATCTACAGCAGATCTTGAGATGGTATATTTCTAGATTTGAACTCTCAGAATTCCCCCAGGCAACAGGGCTACTCTTATGTATAAAGGTAAAGGTCGCCCATTCTTGCCAAAACCAGTCATATCCAACTCTAGGGTTCCATGCTCATCTCTGTTTAGAGCCAAAGAGCCAGTGCTGCTGCAGAATTTCCGTGGACATGTGAGAAGAATATTCTTCTCATGTGGCAGGCATGCCTCAACACTAGAGTGCACGGCATGCTGTTGACCTTCCCACCGAAATGATCCCTATCTATCAACTTGCTATTTCTTGCTTTCTAACTGCTAGGTTGGCAGGAGCAGGGACAGAGGCGGGATCTCATTCTGTCCTGCAGTACTCGGGAATCGAACTGCTGACCTTCCGCCTCCGAGTCAGCATCTTAGCCACTTGAACCACTGCTATCCCTACTCTTATGTATAGGCTGAAGCATCCAGCAGTGAAAATGATCTGTACTTAAGCATGCCTTCATTTTTTGAGCCTATGCACGTCTACTCTGAAGCATTTTCAAAATGGCTAGCGGGGTCCTTCTCCAACATCAGTGTGCAAATATATTGCAGCCTAATATCTCCATGGATGGCACCTTTGGTGCGAAATCAATCCCCAAATTCTCCAGGAATTTCAAGCAACTCTATTGAGTTTAGATTGTCTTTTCAGTAATTGAGTTTCTTCCCAAGTGTGGCTATTTAATTTAATTAGAGGAGGTGAATTAGCAACTCAATGAACAGAGTGTGACTCTTAACTGATTTGTTTGGCAAAATAAATGAACTCTTCAGCAGTGACATGCGCAAAAAAAATGATTCAGAATCCTTTCGTTTTGTGGGAGCAAGAGAATGGAATATCAGAAGGTCAGCCATTCCTCGAAAGCCAGTCGTATCCAACTCTAGGGTTCAGTGCTCATATCTATTTATAGCCAAAGAGCCAGTGCTGTCTGTGTCTACAGACATTTCCGTGGACATGTGGCAGGCATGCACGGAACACTGTTTACCTTCCCACCCAAGTGGTCCCTATTTATCTACTTGCAATGTCTTGCTTTTGAACTGTTAGGTTGGCAGGATTTGGGGACAGAGATAGGAGCTCATTCCATCATGCAGCACTCAGGAATCAAACTCCGACCTTCCAGTCGGCGAGTTCAGTGGCTTAACCACTTGAGCCACCGCAGTCCCTACACCCAAAGGCTACGTTCCAATAAAGCAACCCTTTCTGAGGAACGGAAACAGATAAGCAGTAACCAGTTTTAAATCTCCAAAACTGAAGCCTACTTTCTCATCTTTACAATTGTGAACTTTCAGTTGGTCCTAGCTCAGGGAAATACTCTCAAAACCCTACTAGTCTGTTTGTGGTGGTGCTTTATCCAGTGAGCTGTCCATGGTCCTGAACATTACTAGCCTCTTTTCAAGCCTGGGGCCGGGCCACTCTCTCTCTCACTCAGCTCCAAGGGCTGGATGTCCATTTTGTCCTGCCTGCACAATGGGGGTGGCTATTTTGACCCAACAGCTTCAAAACTTCATTTTGTTTCTCCAATGCCCTTGGATGGGTGGGGCGACCCCATGAAAGGGTGCTGTGGGCCGGATCCAGCCCACGGGCCATAGGTTGGGAATCCTAGCTCTTGGGGCTCCTTGCCAGGTTTTGCCAGTTTGTCCCTGTCGGGCTCGATCCAGGATCAGGGCAAAGTCTTTCATTTGAACACCGCCATAGAAAGCGGCCTGCGAGTTGCAGCATCGGCATTTCTGGGAGAGATAATGGCACAGTTAAGTTCAATTTGCAGGTTGGAAGACGGGGATATTTCCCCCGCTTGCCTGAAGGCAATCCTCCTCTCAAACCAGTCACAGCAAGAGTGTACTACCGGGCCTTGGTCTGCGAGCAATCAAACTGCACTCAATGCACTTAAAGTTGCTTTATGTCAAAACACACACATGCGCAATCACAACAACAGCACCGGTGGAAAGGCTGCTTCCCTGTCGATGTGGGAAACGGTGGGGTAGTTTCACACTGCCAAAATTAACCTGTGATTTGATTAGCTTCCCGAGGAGTTGCAGAATATATTACCGATTAGCCGTAGGGTGGGTCAGTGGGGGGAAATTGTCATGTATAGAACTGAGCCCAGATATCTGCTCAGTAAGACCATCTGTGGAGCAGTGCGCATTTACCTGGGATACCTGCCCCCCACCTTTCTTCAGACGAACCAAACATCCTGTTTAAGGGCCAATTTACATACACAGTAGGATGCAATATTTTAAAGTGACGAAACCAGCAGGAAACTGGCGCTAATATGTCACTTGGCAGCTTCTGAAATGCTTTGCTTCCATTCTACTTTTGGCAGCCAGGTCGCCCATCTGCGTTTCTTTTCCAACCAAAGTTGCATTCAGGATGTCCAGAAGTCTATAAATTAGGAATTTAATGTATTTATTTGTAGTCCCAAATTTTGAAGAAGAAGGGAAAAAAACCATGCTCTTGGTTGGATGTAAAAGCAGGACAAAAGAGTGCACAGAGGCAAAAATGAAATAAAAAACCGATGACTGTATTGCGTCTACTCTCTTCCTTCCTTCCTTCCTTCCTTCATCCCACCTTCACCTTGATGGAGTTATTACAGAACTGTACTAGGAAATAAATATTCTGTGTACAACGACTGCGTCATTAGCTGCAGCCTCCTCCCGTTTCCCAAAATTGAGACTCCTTGGGGAGGAATGTATAAAGGTGAAAGTTTCCCGTGCTCGAAAGCCAGTCGTATCCGACTCTAGGGTTCAGTGCTCATCTCTGTTTCAAAGTCGAAAGAGCCAGCGCCCTTTTGATTTGATTCAAATCAAATCTTGGCTTTTGGGACCTGTTTTCTGACCCGCACAGTCCTGCACCAGGATGAACCCTTTGCCATGGTCAAATTGGGTCTTAAAATGTGTTAGTTGTGTTGGCCTGACCCTAACACAACGTGATGATCCAGCATTCAACCAGAATGCATTCATCTTTGATAAGGATGTTTATATCACCACCCCGGCTGCTCAATCAGATGCTAGATCAGCAAACGTGGCTCTTGAGGTGTTCTTGGGCTTCAATTCCCAGAACCCCTGGTCACCAGATGTGCTGGCTTAGGATTCTGGTACTTGGAGTCCAAGAACACCTGCAGAGCCACGTTTGCTGACTCCTATGCTAGATATATAGAGGGTGCCAAATGTATGCACATTTTAAGAGATGTTATAGATTTCTTACTCTTTGAAGTTGATTTGCATTACTCTAGCAATGTGCAGCATGATGTTCACTCAAAGGAATTAATGCTCGTGTCACCATGTGTCAGGCTGGACAGTCAAAGAAAATGGTGGAGGCACAGTTATTTGAGGAGCGCAAGACCATTTTGAAGAGGTCTAATTTGGTTTCCCCCATATTTTCCTGGCTTAACATCTCTTGATTTCTACCTATGGGGGACCTTCAAGGATGTGGAGTACTATAGAAAATGAGCTACACTGCCAGTACTTCAGGAAGGAATTGAAATGGTAATAAAAGCGATATAAGTGGACACTTTAGTCAATGTTGCTCAAGCAGTGTTTCACCATAATCCAAAGTGTTTGGATGCTCATGGTAACCTTTTTGAGTACCTCTTGTAACTGCAGAAGACAAATGAGTCTTGTTTTCATCTTTTGCTATTGGTATATATTGAGTATTACAATTTTAGTATGGTTTTGTTCCTTTCTTAAAATGTGTCTACATTACTGGGACCTCATTATAAAACTTGTTATTTGTCTGGCCAGACATCCCACTGCGGTAATGGAGTAGAAGTAGACCATACAGCCAGCGACTCAATGTTGAGTGTTGGGCAGCGGTAAATAACCTATCTCCCTAATGGGGACAACGGTTATGGGCAGATGAGCCCCTTTAGGTGGGGTGATGTCCCCCCTCAGTGGAGGAAACACTAGTGGAAATCATCATATTGAGCCCAACCACTAAAAGAGCAGAGAAGGAACCACTTCACTATTCTGATTCCTAACCATCACGGAGGTGGAAGAGGCCATGCTAGATGGACTGGCTGTGAAGGCGCACCTTGTTAATATCCTCAAGGCTGCGGCAGTCCATTGCAGTCCCGGTGTTAAATCCTGCATGTCTCATTTCATATGTGCCACAGGAGATGGCTCTGTGATCACAGCATGTGGGTCACTTCATGGCAAGCTGGGATCCACATTAAACAAATTCACACCAATGGCATTTTTTTTTCTGGTTGTCTTTCTTCTTTCAAAGTCCAAATGCATTGGGATTGAGTCACCAGAGACACATCCATCAACTGTGAAAATGATTTCCAAGAAAAAAATGTATACTTGGATACTAGTAGCAATTGACGATGATAAAACTTGTAAGATGCAAGGGGGTGAAGAGGGGCATTTTGGGATTTCTCATGGGTTACATCCAGTGGTGGGCTCCAAAAACTTTTACTACCACACTGTGGGCATGGTATGGTGGGCATGGCCAGGGGGAAAGCCCTGCGTTGCACCCAAATTAGGTCTACTTTATTTCAAAACTTGGATGGGCAGAGGGGCCAGCCAGAATTTCTGCTACCGGTTCTGGCGAACTGGTGCGAACCTGCTGATGCCCACCACTGGTTACATCTGTCCAGTTCCATCCCTTGGGGAAAAAAGCGCTTGATTCCAGCAATAGACAAACCTTTGAGCTGGTATTTTTCTCCAGCTGTCCGTCTTTTACCACCAACCTCCACATGGAATAAGATGCAGACAAAAATGATTGAATAGTCCACAAAGAGGCTGGGATGTGCTCTGAATATATTTTCTGGAAAGCGTGCATGAGGATTGTAGTGGGGATTGGTGCATTTTGGGGGGGGGGGGAGAATAAGGGCAGGCATTTGGTAGGCTTTGCGTTAACATCCGGTTAATACCTGTCGTCGATCTTCTGACGTTTTATCCACAAACACCCAAGAGCCTTGATACACTTTGCACGTCTACAGCCGGAGTTCTCAACCTTTTTAAGCCAGAGGCCTGGCCACATTCCTTCAGACAGCTTTGGGGGCCAGATGACCATTTTGCCCTTCCTCCACCACATGACACTTCCTGGTGTGGTGGAGGCGGTGAGGGGCCAAATGAAATGGTGCTGCAGGCCACATCCAGCCCACAGGCCACAGGTTGAGAATCCCTGGTTTACAGTTTCTTCTCCCTACAATAATAGTCATAGATGAAGAAGAGTGTGTGCGTGTGTGTGTCAGAAGGTGGGGCTGAGAGGAATGAACCAGAAACCTCAGTATAAAGACATTTGTACGTGTTAGGGAAGACAAGAAACCCCATGTGGCTGCTGCCTGTACCGCTGTGTCTGATAATGGCTCTTCCACCGGAGAAACTGGGTCACTGTATTTTTGCAGAGCCCGGGAGAATGCAATGCAGCCGCTGCTGCATCAAACACACAAACCATACCACTGGCAACAACAAAAAAAAAAAAATGGGGGGGGAGGGGGAGAGAATAAAAATGAAATAAAAGAGAATGATAGCAAGAGAAACTTTCTCTCTCTTCTCCTCTTTGCATCACAGAGATCCAGAGGCTGTTGTTTAGTTTGCCAAGACCTTTGGGTTGAAGAAGTCATGTCTAAAGCAAGGGTTTCCAATGTGGGATGCACAGGGATGTGGGATTCTTCAGTTGCCAGAAGCCCAAGTCAGTCCATTGGCTGATCAGTGCTTTGGGGAATTGTCTTAGGCTTCTGGGACTCGAAGTCCAAAAACCGAAGATTGGGAAACGCTGGTCTAAAGTCTTTTTCAATGGATTGATCCAGGTGAATCAATTTGTGTGCCTCCAACATTTTTTTCTTCATACTTGCTTCCAAAGCCTTGGTGGTGCTCAAAGGGAAGCCTGTTTTGGAAGTTTCCCTCATCAAGGTGCACATAAGGGATGGGCTTTTTTTTGGATTTCTTGAGCTATATACCTTATAACAGTGATGGCCAACTTTGGCACTCCAGGTGTTCTTGGACTTCAATTCCCAGAAGCCCAAGTCAGCACTCCTGCATTTCCATTGTATCTTGTGCTCTTAAATTCTACTTACTGTGCTGGTCATTGACCGTAGTAAAGTGATTTGGATTTCAATTTGAAGCCAGCACTCCTGTCGATCGGGGCTTCTGAATTGAAGTCCAAGAACACCTGGAGTGCCAAGGTTGGCCATCCCTGTCACACACCTTAAAGGTGAAGATTAAGATCTACCTTGCTCAAAAGCCAGCCGAGTCCCACTCTAGGGACTGGGGTTCATCTCTGTTTACAGCCAAAAAGTCTGTGTCTGCAGACGTTTGTGTGGTCATGTGGTAGCCATGACTAGATGCTGGAGTGCACAGAATGTTGTTACCTTTCCCATTGAGGTAGCGTCTCTTTATCTACTTGCAATTTCTTGCTTTTGAACTGTTAGGTTGGCAGATGCTGGGATAGATGACATCACACAATATTCAGATCCTGAGCCAGGTTACCAGGCTTGGCATCTTAACCACTAACCCACTATGGCCCTTACACATACCTTAACAGGCATCTAAATGTGACTCACCTGGAAGAAAAAACCTGAACAGAAAGACTTTGAAATTGAGCTCGATCTTGCTTCCTGTTCGGAAAGAAAACCGACCTTCTGGTCATTGAGCGGCCACAGTCTTAAATGTCACGTACATTGGGGCAAAACCAAAATGGATGCGTTACCACATGTGGCTGCTTCAAGAAGACTTAAGAGGAGATTCTCTTTGCACACAGAGACACACGTATGCAAACAACAGTTAAGTTTGGTGACTGCACACAGCTGAATCTATTAAGCTGAAGGAGACCCACTGTGTGTAGGAGAGGGGGGGAAAAAAATCCTTCCACTTTCATAAGCTGCTTAATTAGGTGAGTGTTAATGAGATGTTAATTACTGTTGTGCCAGTGAATCCCACCAAGCGGAGATTGTGTTTCTCTTCAAACACCCAGCCTTGATTATGTGTTGCACTTAATTCGGCTCGCCTCGCTGGAGATGCCATCGGGTGTGCTGGGGAAGGGGCATGATCATGCGTGGGGGCCCGGATCCAGAACCTGCAAGGAAAGCGCCGCTAGCGTCAAAGGCACTGTGAGGTGCCTTGTTTGAGGGCTGGTAGGCACGGATGAATGGGTGTACTCTACAGCTGCATAGTAAAGACTGTTGCCAGATGTGGTGACCCAAAGCACTCGCTGGATCTTTTGAGTTCAAAAGCTGCAGAACGCCAAAAGTAGCATTTTCTCCTTTTACCCCTTCTCTAAAGCACATACAATCCTAACCAAGGGATTCTTGCTCCCTCCAGATATTGGCAAATTCTCAACGGCACCCATTTTTGAAACTAGAAATAGTCTTAAGGATATCCTGCTAAGGAGATCATGGCTTGACCAAGTGACTAATGTAGAAATGTTGTGCCAGATGGATAAAAGAACAAGAACTGTTGAAGACCATTAAGCAAAGAAAGCTCCAGTACCTTGGCCACATTCAGGAGGAACAACATAAAGTATAGAATCCTCCAACTTACTCTTTAAGGAAAGATTCCTGGGAAGAAAGGAGGCCCTGGATGTAGATGGACTTCATGGCTGAAGAACCTGAGAGACTGGTGTGGAAGGTCCTCGGAAGAACCGTTCCAAGGAGCTAAGAACAGGAAGACTATCACTATGATGACAGCCAATATATAGCAAAGCAAAGCAATGCATGGTGATGATGATGATGATTTTGTGTCAGAAATTATTCTGGGTTGAAAGGAGTTTTTGCTGGAGAAGCTCTGCTCAGGAGACACCCGAATGAAGCTCCTTTCATGACCCCAAGATCTTTTCCCCACTGAAGTGGTCCCTATTTATCTACTTGCCATTTCTTGCTTTCTAACTACTAGGTTGGCAGGAGCTGGGACAGAGATGGGTGCTCAATCTGTCATGCAGTACCCGGGTCTCAAACTGCCGACTTGCCGGCCTTCCGGCTAACAAGGCAAGCTTCTTAACCACCGAGCCACTGTTGCTTCATCGATCTGTGGCATTCCTAATTACTTTCTACTACTCCCTGGCATTTTGACCATAAAATGGCTGCCCTCCCTTGCTTTAAAGGATCTCACTAATCCTTCAAGTTGGGCTTCTTCTCTGTTGTTATTTTTATCTTTGATGTGTCTGTGATGCACTGCGATGTTCAATGCTACCACCCCAACCCAGCACTAGCCGTAATTAAGTACCAGTCGTGACCTGTTTAAATACAACACTGTTTTCAGATTAGCTTAATGACCGGCAGGAAACCAGAGAAGGATAAGCAAAACTCATCCAGGACCTCTTTTCTAACTTTGCCAATCAGGGCACATCTGTCTAAAATTCCCACTACAGAACTCCTGCCACATGACTACAGAAAACATCTGCAGATGCAGCCAGAAATTGCAAGTAGATAAACAGGTTCCCCTTGGGCAGGAAAGGTAACCATGTTTCGTGTGCTCTGGCATCTTAGATTTAGTGATGAAATGTTTTAGCTTTGATGGGTTTAAGGGGATTAGATGAACTGCATGGAAGAAAGATATATCAAGCAGCAGTTGGATATGATGATTTTTAAACCTAAGAAGTTCCATTGTTTGGGCAACGTTTCTTTTAGTTTTTTAAAAAAACATATCTATTTGTGCAAGTGGTTAAGATTTCAGCATGGATTTTATTTTTTATTCTCCTTCTTTTTTCATTTTCTCTTCTTGTTTCGTTTTTATCAGGCATTTGCCTTTGATTATTTTAGATGTTTGCAAGCTGTGGTTTTAACTCTGCTTCTACATGGACTGTAAGCCTTCCAGAGCTCCTGTGAGGAAGGGTAGAGTATAAACTGAAGGAACAACATGCCATATCTCATCTCGTCTGACTTCAGAACCTGGTTCCAATGCTAAGTAGCGTGAAACCTGGTTAGATCACTGGTGGGAGCGCACCGTAAAATGCTGGAGGCTGTGTAAAGGGAGAGGGTCTGCTCGGTGATAGAGCCCATGCTACACATGGAGAAGGTCCCATGTTCACCACCCCCAGGGAAGGCAAGGGAAGAATGATGGTAATACATGAGTAGCATACCCATCAAGTGCGGCTCCTGAAAATATGGGAAATTATTGTGCATGCACGGGCGCACATGTGCAGAACCCGTTTGTGCATGTGCAGTACCCATTTGTGCATGCACAGAACCCCTTTGTGATGGGCGCGCATGCCCAGTAACCCCTTTCCCCGCTGTTCAAAATATGGAATGGCAGTGGGAAAGGGGAGGAACGAGCGCCAAAATATGGGAAATCTCGGCCAATACGGGATACTTCACAGGTATGATGAGTAGATGGATGAAAAGTCTCCCACAGTGCCAGGCACCATCCTTTATCTCTCCCTAGCCGCTGCCACCTCCAGAAGAAAACGGAGGATGAATGCGTAGAGATAACACACCATCATACACCAGTTGCTACTGAGAAAATATATCCCCTTGCACTCCACTTAAGATAAGGAGCGAAATAGCAGCAGACGCTGAGAAAATTGAACAAGAGAATGACCCTCAACATCCTCTGAATGGATATGATCCTCAAGTCCGCCAGTTCAGATCCAGGAAGAGCTTTATGGCACGAACATATACTCTTCAGGGTTGTTGGTGTTCAGTTGCACAGTCGAGTCCAACCCCCTCTGACCCCATGGACCATTGCATGCCAGACACCCCTATCCTCTACCATCCTCCCCAACCCGCCCATTGCGTCACCAACACCATCTATCCATCACATTCTCTGCCGCCCTTTTTTTCTTTTGCCCTTGAGCTTTCCCAAGCATCAAGGCTTTCTCAAGTGAATCCTCTCTTCTCATTTAATGTCCAAAGTACTTTAGCTTCATCTTCACTATTTGACCTTCCAAGGAGCAAAGAACAAAACCAAATAAGAAGATGGAGGAAGGAGTTCACTGGATAAGGAATGACATTAAAGGAGGATATGATTGAGGAGACTGACCTCCCCTACATCACTTGGAGGACCCTGAGTAGGATGAGGGTTGGAGTGCCTAAATGTCATCTTCTGCAACTTGTATTCGAGAATGCATTTTTCCTCCTGACCTGAAGCAGGAAAAATGTCATTGGTGTGAATTTGTTTAAGGTAGATACCAGCTTGCCATGAAGTGACCCACACACCATGATCTTGGAGCCATCCCGTGCGCCACGTATGAAATGAGACATGCAGGGTTTAACACCAGGACTGCAATGGACTGCCGCAGCCCTGAGGATATTATCAAGGTGTGCCTTCACAGCCTGTCCATCTGGCACGGCCTCTTCCACCTCCATGACTGTTGGGAATTAGAGTTCCTCCTCCTGTAGACTGTATAGCCAGCCTCTCGACACCAAGTGTTGGGTGGTGGTAAATAACCTGACTCCCTAAAGGAACCAATGGCTACAGGTGAATGAGCCCCTTTAGGTGGGGTGCTGGTCCCGCTCAGTGGAGGAAATGCCACTGGAAACCATCCTATTGGGCCCAATGACAAAATGAGCCTAAATGTAAGACCAACATACTCAAGTGGGGATTCCTGGCAGATAACCAACATACTGGGTGAACGTGGAGAGCCACAGAAGCCACATCATCTGTTGCTCTGCCTGTTACTAATGGGAAAAACTGTACCAATGAGTTTTTAATGTTGGCCAACAACAAAGCCAAGAAGGGGACTTTGTTTAAAGACTGACCTAGACACAGAAGAAGAAGAACCAGTTCTGATCAGGAGTGGTCCTCACACATCGCAAGAAGGACTCTTCCGGAAACATTTCGATGACCATTATGAGGACGTCAACCGAGAAGAACTGTCGTTCTCGTGAAGCAGGGCTCTTCTCATTGTTACCAGATTGATCCATTCTTGTATGTTTCAGAAATCGGCTGAGGCTTTCAACATCATTTGAATGCTCGGCTCTTTGTCTTCTCATCTCTTTATTGGACAAGGACTCTCTCCAACTGTTGTTTTGCTTTGAAAGGATGTTCTCCAATTTATGAAATGTCATTTCCTGCAATGTGATTGTTCCCTACCCTGCTGTCTCTTATTTGCACGTACAATTTCAAGTGTGTGTGTGTGTGTCTCTCTTTTGTGCCTACCTTGTCTCTCTCTCTCTGGGCGTCTCTGTCTGTGTTTACCTTATGCACATCTTGTTTTGATTGCTAGATAGTCACATAACTTTGTTCTACTGACAAGCTCATACACCCTGGAGGACGTTAAAAAGACATCTCTCCCCAGGGGAGTCCGCTATGAATCTCTTTTGAATGCCAGGATGCATCGCTGTTCCGTCTCATTGAGATATGTGCCATTGTTCTGCACCTGGTGGGCAGCACATTGTGATACGCAAGGCTCCAAACATTGTAATTCATAGAACTCCTCTAGGGCAAGAAGCCATGATTTGGAATGCTGATTTTGATAATGCATCATGCTGATTGTCAGACGCTGTTTCCAATGTGATTATTCTCTTTGTGTAATTGTGAATTGCCTTGATCCTGCCTCCCGTCTTCCTTGTGGTGCCTCCTAACACTGCACTTTTGGATTAAAAAAAAGCCAAATTCTTTGCATGATCTAATGGGGGTAGTTAGAAAAGAGCTTTTCCACGAGGTCTGGAATTGACATCCCTTTTCTTCTGAAGTGAAACAAGAGCACCTTTACTGGAAGCCATTTTGAACCAGGTTTTCGTTTAACATGATGTGCACCAGGGATTCTCAATCTGCGGCCCATGGGCCAGATGCGGCCTGCAGCTCCATTTCATGTGCCCCCCCACACACACACACACACCAGGAAGTGCCATGTGGTAGAGGAAGGGCAAAATGGCCAACAGGCCCCCGAAGCTGTCTGAGGAAGCGTGACCCGGCCCCTGGCTTTAAAAAGTTGAGAACTCCTGATTTACACCCATACCAAAGGTGTGGCACACACAATCAGTCTGGAATAAACAAGATCTGAAACCATCAGTGATGTAAAACTAAGATTGTGCACTGGCTTTGAACCAACCCCAAATTACTGACCATTTTGCCTGAGTAAGACTGATTTGGATGAGGTCTGGGTCAGAGTTGATTGGGAGGCACTGCGTGATGGAGGGTGGCCATTTTGTCCCAACAGCTTCAAAGGGGTGGCCATTTTGTTTTTTGAGTGCCCTTGGATGGGGAGGGGCCACATGAAGTGGCACCGCAGGCCAGATTCGGCCCATGGGCCTTAGGTTGGGAACCCTTGCTCTATGCCCTATATAGAGGAGGGAAACCTACTAAATTTCCCCAAAGCCAATGTACTGACTTAGGCTTCTGGAAATTAAAGCCCCCCCCCATGGGGCCTGGGCCCCACGTTGGGAACCACTGCTTTATGGAGTCAATCTTATATTTGGTCTTCCTCCTTATCTGCTGCCTTCAACATTTCCTAACACTGTATTCCCACACCCCCATCTTATCTTCTTATGATGCTTTTGTCATTTTGCTTCTAGAGTGAATTTCAGCTTAACTTGGTCTAGGACAGTGGTGGCGAACCTATGGCAAGCGTGCCAGAGGGGGCACTCAGAGCCCTCTCTGTGGGTATGCACATTGTTGCCCTAGCACAGCGTTCACCCCGCCCCTCTGCCCAGCAGCCCAATGGGAGCGCTTCTTCCCTCCCCCCAGCACTGAGTTCGCCCCGCCCTTCTTGGGTGCAGATGGCAGCCTATTGAATTTGGGCACTTGGTCTCTAGAAGGTTCGCCATCACTGGTCTAGGACCTATTTCTTTTTGGGTCCCAAACCTGGAAGTCAGCAAGAACTTCCTGGATTGCACATAAAGGACAGCAAAGGAGTCTGTCAAAATATTCAAGTATATTTGAAGGTTACTCCACAGACCTTTGCATTAAGCACATAGAAGTTCTGGCTTTCTTCCATGATGGAAGAGAATGTATATACTGTATACTTCTCCGTCTGCTGCCTTCTACAGTCTCATGCATAGATTACAAAATGCACTCCTTTCAGAGTTGCGACCATTTTCCCACTCCTGCTGCTTTTAGGAAGGGTGCGAAGACACATCTTTTAAAAAACAGGCATACGATATGGCTTAATTTATTGTGACGATCCCCCCTGTTTATAGACTCAACAGATCCTAATGGCTTTTACAGCGGTGGTGGAGTTTTATTTGAATTTAATGACTCTATGATTGAATTTCTCCTTACTTGTTTTTATGATGTTTCACAGTGATTGTAAGACGCCTAGAGCACAACCTCATAGAAGAAAGGCAGGGTAGGAATATAGTTAATAAGTAATAATTACAGCAATAATAGTAGGGTTCACAAATACCAGCGTCGTCTAGTTTAAATCTGGTGCAGCCAGTGACTTGACTGTAGGGAACATGTTTCAGACAGTGATGCGCTCCAATTTTTTTTACTACCACCTCTGGTAGGGAGGTTCTGGCCTGTTCCCACCCACACTCCCACACCCAAGAATCTGAGATTTCCCCACCATTGCTGAAGTGCAGTCAAAACAGAATTTCCAGTTGGATTGTGACAAAAGAGAGACAAAGGCTATGGTTACAGATAGGAAACTAAATCTTAGATATCCTGCCCCCACTGTTTCCATATTTTTAATCTCACATTTGAAAGCAAGAAATTGCAAGTAGATAAACAGGGACCACTTTGGTGGGAAGGTAACAATGTCCCATGCGCTCCAGTGTCTAGTCATGCCTGCCATATGAACATGGAAACGTCTGCAGAAGCAGATAACGGTGGCTCTTCGGCTTTGAAACAGAGATGAGCACTGCACCCTAGAGTCAGATACGACTGGCTTTCGAGCAAGGGAAACCTTTAATCTCTCATTGCATGGAAGACATGAAAACAACAGCTCCTTCTCCGTGCTTTGTACTGATGGCTTTTGCCCCTGCAGAGGTATAATAATAACTTCGTGTCAGAAATTACTCTAAATTGAAAGGATTTTTGCTGGAGAAACTCCACTCAGGGGACACCTGAATGAGGCTCCTGTCATGTCCCCAATATCCATTGTGCAGCATTCGGGAATCGAACCCCGACCTTTCCGTCTCAAAGCTCAGTGTCTTAACCACTAAGCCACCGGGGGAAGCTGGTAAAGGTAAAGGTTTCCCTTGCTCGAAAGCCAGCTGTATCCGACTCTAGGGTGCAGTGCTCATCTCTGTTTCAAAGCTGAAGAGCCAGTGTTGTCTGCTTCTGCAGACGTTTCCGTGGTCATGTGGCAGGCATGACTAGACACGGGAGCGCACGGAACGCTGTTACCTTCCCACCGAAGTGGTCCCTATTTATCTACTTGCAATTTCTTGCTTTCGAACTGCTAGGTTGGCAGGAGCTGGGAGAAAGACGGGAGCTCAGCTGCTGCCGGGGTAATTTACTAAGAGTGGAAAGGATGCCTAATGTCTCCTTCCTTCAGTTTCCATTCGTTTTTGTGGGAATTACGGGCACTGGTAAATACTCCGCAAGAAAATAGGACAACACGTTGTTGTTGTTTTTAGCTCCTTCCAACATTATGACCAATAAAAACCTGCAGAAGGAACAAGGGCATCTTGATAGGCTTTGGCTGGTTTTGTTTGTCAGCTCCCGCGTTTCTGCATCTGGTGATGAAAGGCTCCATAAATGCTTTGAAACCTAACTGTAAAAATAGCGATACTAATAATAAGCTTTGCAATATTGGCGACTTCTTGTAAAAATAATAGTAACAGCGGAACATGGGATATAAATGTGAGAAATTACAGAACACGCAGCGCCTGGCAATAAGTTTGTGCTTGGGGGAGGATGTAAAAGGAATAATCCATGATAACGAATTTTATGATGCCAGAGAAAAAAGGGAAACATTGTAGGTAAAGATAAGTAGACCCTCTTCTTCAAATTGCCTACCTTTCTTCTTACATTTTTGAATTCCAAAATGCCACTCTGGTTCCCAAAGTTGGATATTCTGCATTGCAAAGAATTATATATCTATATCTATCTATATATCTATATCTATCTATATATCTATATATCTATATCTATCTATCTATCTATCTCTATCTCTATCTCTATCTCTATCTCTATCTCTATCTCTATCTCTATCTCTATCTCTATCTCTATCTCTATCTCTATCTCTATCTCTATCTCTATCTCTATCTCTAACTCTAACTCTAACTCTAACTCTAACTCTAACTCTAACTCTAACTCTAACTCTAACTCTAACTCTAACTCTAACTCTAACTCTAACTCTAACTCTAACTCTAACTCTAACTCTAACTCTAACTCTAACTCTAACTCTAACTCTATCTCTATCTCTAACTCTAACTCTAACTCTAACTCTAACTCTAACTCTAACTCTAACTCTAACTCTAACTCTAACTCTAACTCTAACTCTAACTCTAACTCTAACTCTAACTCTAACTCTAACTCTAACTCTAACTCTAACTCTAACTCTAACTCTAACTCTAACTCTAACTCTATCTCTATCTCTAACTCTATCTCTATCTCTATCTCTATCTCTATCTCTATCTCTAACTCTATCTCTATCTCTATCTCTAACTCTATCTCTATCTCTATCTCTATCTCTATCTCTATCTCTATCTCTAACTCTAACTCTAACTCTATCTCTAACTCTATCTCTATCTCTATCTCTATCTCTATCTCTATCTCTATCTCTAACTCTATCTCTATCTCTATCTCTATCTCTAACTCTAACTCTAACTCTAACTCTAACTCTAACTCTAACTCTAACTCTAACTCTAACTCTAACTCTAACTCTAACTCTAACTATCTATCTAGATAGATAGATAGATAGATAGATAGATAGATAGATAGATAGATAGATTGATGCTTGTAGTTCTTTGGTTTTGTGCCAATGGTTGTGCATATGTTGTTTATGAGTTTTCCATCCATTCCCTTTGTTTATCTTTCCCACCCCTATGTCAAAGATAAGTTATGCACAGTAGAAGAAAATCTAATTTTGGTGTGATTTGTGACTTCATCCATGATTCTTTCTTCTTAAGTCCCTGCAATAAAACACAAAAAGCTCTCTATAGTAAACACAACAAAGACTGTCTTAAATACTGAAGCCAGAATTCTGCTGAGAAAAACGTAGTGTGCAACCTGTCTCCCCCAGGGGATCATCTTTTTGACAACTGGTTGTGTGACCGGTCACAAGCACACATCTTCGCAAGCAGTATGTCACACAGATGACACTCACATAAGACTCTACGTAGGCTGTTAACCTCACCGCCCGTACCACTTCCATCCATGTCCTTGGGTGCTGGTTCTTCTATCACACCTCCCATCCATTTCTTCCCACAGGTCTCCCAAACCAAAGTTAGGTTCTGCTGGTCATGTGGACAATAATCGAGCAGCTACAATTTTCCATCAGAGACCCAGTTGTTGGCAAGCTGTTGTATCTTTTGTCTTGCAGTTGGACTCAAATTCACTGCCACAGGTCATCTTTGCAGATGTAGGTCCACCTGGGTAGCAACAGGGAGATCTTCTTCTAGGTCCTTCTAATCCCCTTGCTAGGCTGGCACCAGTGGCTCCTCCAATCTGTCCTGCCAACCTTCTCCTCTGTCCTTCTCCACCATCTCCTTCCATTCTTCCTCCACCACCAACTCTCCCAGGGCCTCTCTGATCCCCTCAACCCCTCAAGAACCAGGTTCCTTCACCCTCACACACTCTGCTGCTGGCTTGTTGTCACTTCCAGAACTTTCCCTCTCTAGATAGATAGATAGATAGATAAATCTTTATTGTCATTGTCCTGCACAGAACAATGAGATTGGGGACAGCCCCAGCCACTTCAGGTCCTTCATCCCACTTCAGGTCCTTTATCCCACCTCTGTGTACTTGACGTGAGGAACTCAGGGCTGGAAGATTGATGGACCATGTGCTCCTCCTGGCACCAGCACTTGTACAAACTAGCCTGATTCAGACCAATGTGGTTTTGAATTTGGGATGTGTCTCCAAAGGAGGTCCTGAGTCCTACCATGTAAACAGTCACACAGTCCACTTAGTTAACCAGATGTCTAGGGTTGATTTCTGAGAAGGTCTCCTTTCCTTGAGAGCTCAGCTGTCAGACTTGAAACCCATCTTCTGAGAGAAGGAGTTTTTGTAGTCCACCAGGCAGCTTAGATGGATGCCGCTTATTCCAATGCCCTCCTGGGGCAGCTTCTGTGAATTTTGCAACCGTTGGACATCCTTAAAAAGAGAGTCCTTGGCTGAGCCCAGTGGGAGATAACTTTTGCATAAATGCAATTTTTGTCTTGCGATGACTTTCTGAGTAATGAAAGTAAAGTCTCCAGGTGTGTCGCAGGGAGGTGACTGGATTTACATCAAAACATGAAATACTGTCCTTGGGAGAAAGATAATGAGGGACTGAGAAACTGCTGTAGATGGTTGCCAGGAGAAATCAAGAGTTGCGTCGAAGATAGAAAAATGATTGTTGCACTCCATTAAATATACATGGTCTGCCCATCCCTTGTTATTGGTATCTTTTGATAGAAACAGTCATAGAAATGAATTAAATCCAGCAATACACAACCCATCATCTATTCAGTGGGCCTGGAGGAAGCTCAGAATGCAAACCTGCCGTACAGCACTCGTGTCTTGAACTGCTGACCCTCTGGTCGTCAAGCTCAGCATCTTAACCACTAAGCCACCTCTTTCTTCTTTAAGTGTCATATCCGATTCCGAATTTTGGCTATCCTCTTGGCAGCCATGAAGATTGTCCTGGGAACAATATAATGCAGTGGTCTTCCATTTGCCTTCCGCATCGCAATGTGACACCCATACCACTGAACCAGTCACTTTCTGGTCCTGAGCCCCCGACCTGGATTGATGAAGCTGCTGCCCTCCAACAAGATGAATTCAAGTGGGATTTGATCCACTTGAGGAACCATCACCCTTCCCTGTGGACTTCACCACCCAAGGCCGTTAGTCCTCAGGGTTGTCAAGTTAGTTAACTGCTGCCTGACACTTGGCGTTGAATGGCTGGCAGTAGGGTCTACTCTATTACCATAGCAGGATAACCTGGCCATACTTAGGAACAAAGGCACAGACCAGGGGTTCCCAACCCTTTCAAGTTGGGGGCTGGGTCATGCTCTCTTAGTCAGCTTTGAGGGCTGGGTGGCCATTTTGCCCTGCCTGCATGACATGGGTGGCCATTTTTTCCCAACAGCTTCAAATTTGTTTCTCAAATACCCTTGGAGGTGTGTGTGGGGCCCACATGAAATGGCGCCATGGGATGGATCTGGCCCACAAGCCTTAGGTTAGGAACCCCTGGCATAGAGAGTCACAAAACATCATCACTGCACCAATTTAATAGACTCTGAGTGTTGTCCGGCCAATCTTGTAGGTGCCATTGGCCCCTGACCCTCCTTGACCCCTTTGGCCTCGTGCTGAGATTAAGTTTGTGGGTCTACTCCTTTTCCAGCTGTTCAGGTCTTTTAGGTGTCAGGAGAGTATGAAGACTGAAGAGTGAGGCTGAGCAACTTTTAACAACAATCAATTTTAAGGTGACAACAGCCTCTGGCATTGTTTCACCAGTTGCCTGTTGCCTCTAGTCACCAAAGTGGATACCTGCAAGGAGCGGCCATCGGCAAAAATGGACTAAACTCCATTGTGCACCTAATTTAGCG
The DNA here is from genome assembly GCA_035047305.1 of Bradypodion pumilum. Classification (NCBI taxonomy): domain Eukaryota; kingdom Metazoa; phylum Chordata; class Lepidosauria; order Squamata; family Chamaeleonidae; genus Bradypodion; species Bradypodion pumilum. The sequence continues at coordinate 24,703,878 of JAWDJD010000012.1, read as the reverse complement.
TCATTGTGTTGAAAGCCTAAGTTTGGAAGAAATATTACAATACAACATCTCATATCTTTATGGTGGGGGAAAGATAATGAAGGAGTGTTCTTTATCTATTGCTATGGTCTGACAACTCTGAGACAGACTGCAGCAACAGAAAGGCCATTAATGAGAAAGTTTGGTATTTAAAAACCCAGAGTTATCACTTATTATTGGGAAATGAGTTTCCCTTTTTTTAACCCACTGTTGAAAGGGGCTTGTAAAATTTAAAGAGCTTTTTTAAAATCCCTTTTTATCTCTTTTTTTTCCTTTGAGCCACAATCAGGCGCACCCTGGTAAAGACAACCTTGCGTTGCTGGCTAGTCTTTCTCACACTAGGCCAGTGAACTGCAGAATGAACTCACCAAATAGGTGGGCTCCTTTTGCCAGTTTCACATCTGGCCTAGACATGGAAGAAGAATCTGTCCTTCCTTCTCATTGTCAGTATTTTGGCCAACAAGAAAGAGAAATGTAAATGGACAATCAAGTACAGTGGAAACCCCAGTTTACGGAATTAATCCGTTCCACGGGGTTTTCCTTATCCTGAGAAATCTGTATTGCGAAGCTCGGTTTCCCATAGGAATGCATTGAAAACCAATAAATCCATTCCGGAGGTCAGAAAAAAGTTAAAAAAAGATGTATTTTTTTCTGTTCCAAACTCTTTATAAAGTGCCCTTTGGAATTTTTCAACACGTTTCCACCACTTTATAAAGAGATAAGAACAGATAAAAGACGTCAGCCCCCCCGCCCCCACATTTTTCTCTGACCTCAGGAAGGGATTAATTGGTTTCCAATGCATTCCTATGCATTTTCAACACTTCCAACAGCGGCTTCTAGTGGCCAGATCTGGTAATGTTCCAAACAATTAGCTGTTTGCTTCCCCCACCACCCAGAAGTGCCAAAAACTCCTCTATTTAGCTGCCAAAACGCAGCGGAAACATGACGAAAAAAATCCAGAAATGGAACGAACATGCTCCGAAAACCCTCCCGCTGCCATGGGAAATGGCGGAGGCTGCCAAAGCAGCTGAAAAAAATGGTGCAATTGCACCCACCGTGCCAAAAAAAAAAAAAACTGTTCGTATGGTGGGAAAAAACTTAAGCCGCGGCATCATTTTCTTGGGATTTCCTTCCGTATCGTGAGTTTTGCATTACATGAGGGTCCGGAACCTGTATACCACTGTATGTTGTCAGAAGTGGAGCAACCTTGTCTCTCAGCCTAAGAAGGTGGGTTCTCACAATTGGCCACTTGGCATCCACTACGTCGGTCTGTTTTGCTTCTGCAGACATGTTAATGCCAGAATCCCTCCAGGTGTACTTTGCCTAACATAACACAACCGACACAATTTAGTGAACGACATCCAGGAAATTTCCAAGGCCCAGATCTATCGTTCAATAAGCCTTTACACTGCAGGAGATAACCAGCTTTCTTACCTCAGGGTCTGTGCTTCTGTCAGCCTGTTTAACTAGTACTGTTTTTAATGTGGTGCGCTGTTGTTAATAGTCAACCCACCGTGGGAAAGTTTTAGATGGTGACATTTTCTCCAGCCTGTAGATGCTTCTTCTAGATGAGACTTTTCCATGCTGAGTTGTAGACCCTACTGCCAGTGACTCAATGCCGAGCATCAGGCGGCGGTTAACTAACCTGACAACCCTGAGGACTAGCAGCCTTGGTGAAGTCCACAGGGAAGGGAAGCCCAAGTCAGTACATCTGCTGATCGGGGCTTCTGGGAACTGAAGTCCAAGAACAGCTGAGTGCCAAGTTTCGCCACCACGGGTCTATGGTTTCCTGTGGATAGCCCAAGTCATTGATTTGTCAGCAACCTCATTCCCTTTGGCTTGTTCGGCTCGCACACGAGCTGGAAACCAACCTAGCTTTACAGGAGAGGAAATTGGTACGGGCTAATAGTAGTAGAAGCAACTCCATCTTTCCTTGGTTTAGAGCACTAAGCTTTGTAGGACAAATGTCAGTAGGTAAGAGACACATGTCTCGAACATGGTATCTGGCTCACATCCGCGTACTGGACTGAGCAGGCTTTAACTACAGCTAGACGCTACAAGCATGCATAAGGTATAGAGTCTCCAAGGACTCAGATAACACGGGAACACTAAATCTTGCTACTAACCGCTGATTATTATACTATTGGCTAACCTGGGCACGCAGATTGGAAAATGTAACCCAGCCAGTCAAGTGACATGTATTAAGCCAGCCTTCTAACACAAGGAGTGCACGCAGGATATGCATGATCTTCTGATATTGTACTCAATAAACAGAGACCCCAAGAAATCGGGGATGTTCTCTTTGCACCATATTCTCGCCTCACTCGTTTTCCTTGACTTCGGCACCTTTACTCTCGAGAATCATTACAACAATTTCCCACCCTAGAATTATAAACTGAGGCAGAGTGTAGCTTCATAGATTAATATTTTGCCATACTATCCTCTGCCCTGAAGATATATTTTGATTTCCCCCCCTCAAAATAATGCTGTTATCATGGACATTAGTGTTGGGCGGAACTCTTCATTTCATTATTTATCATTTATTGTTGACACAGTTGTTGCTTTTACAAATTTTGCAAACCCTGAAGGGAATGTCTTCTTCATCCCAGGCACTTACTTCACCAGAGAATTATGATATTCTTCTGGTTGTTGTTTATGTTCACACCGTCTTTCTTTTCTGCTCTCAGCATTCTGATTCCTGTTAGAAAATGTTGCCCTACCACAGTGATGGCGAACCTATGGCACGTGCGCCAGAGGTGGCACTCGGAGCCCCCTCTATGGGCACCCATGCAGTCATGCCAACACAAAATCCGCCCTCTGCCCAGCAGCCCAATGGGAGTGCATTCTCCCTCCCCCCAGCACAGAGTTCACCCCACCCCTCTGCCCAGCAGCCCAATGGGAGCATTTCCTTCCTCCCCTGTTGCTATGTTGGCACTTTGTGATAAATAAGTGGCTTTTGGGTTGCAGTTTGGGCACTCGGTCTCTAAAAGGTTCACCATCACTGCCCTACCATGTGGCTCAACCCTCCTCTGATCTTGCCGTCACTCAACACAGTTTCTGTCTCTTTCTTCTTTCCCTCCCTCCCTCCCTCACTAGCCTTTGGGGAACAGTCCAGGAAACAGTGGGTGGATTTTAATGCGGAGAAATGTTTTTTTAAAAAAATAATGCATTTGAGGTTTCTAAAGGAAATAAAAATCGGCATGGCAACCTCTCCGCTGGTGGCGAAAGGAGAGGGAACGTATAAACACAGCAGGGATTTGTGTTAACAGTGACAGGAGGGGAAGTTGTGCATTGGGAAATCACAACAAGGCTAGGAAAAGGAACAAGTAAGAAGGTGATTGTATGGTTTGGTGGCTGAAACATTTCCCTCACCTTCCTTCCTTCCTCCCTCTGTCTCTCTTCCTCCCCACTTGTTAGAATCATATTCCCACTTTCATGTGTGGACAGATTAAGTAATTTTAATTTAATTTAATTCTCACACTTGTATGCTGCCCAATCAGGAAACCCAACTCAGGGCGGCTCACAGAATAATTATACAGTAAACACTAATATAGACAAAAATATTCCATATTCAACCTACAAAAGCACATACAGTGGTACCTTGGATAAAGTCCGATTCAGATAAAGTCGCGGTTTTCATGCACACGTGATGCATCGCATAAAGTCCAAAACCGCTAAAAATGGACGTTATCCAAGAACCTCAGATGAACTCCATTTTTTGGGATGTTATCCAATGCATCGCCCATTTGAGTTGGATAAAGTCCAAAATCAGATAAAGTCCAAACTTGTGGAACGGAGTTTGGACTTTATCCGAGGTTCTACTGTATCATAATATACATTGATAAAATACAATACTACAACGGCCTCTCCACTCCGGCTGCAGGCAAAGTCTGGGGGTGGCGGTAGCGGGTTTCGACACCCAAGAGCTGCATTTGGGAACATGAAGGGAGTCTCATTCGGCCATCCCCTAAAAATCCTTTCAACCCATAGTAATCTGTGACATGAAATTATTATTATTATCCAACTCATCTCTGTTTCAAGCCAAAAAAAACCAGTGCTATCTGCATCTACAGACATTTCCGTGATCATGTGGCAGGCATGACTAGGCACCGCAACACATGGGATGCTAATACCTTTCCCGTCAAAATAGTTCTTGTTTATCTACTTGCACTTTTTTGTTTCTGAACCAGGTTGGCAGGAGCTCGGACAGACAACTGGTACTCACTCCGTTGTGCAGCACTCGGGTCTTGAACTGCTGACCTGCCAACCTTCTGGTTGTCAAGCTGTGTCTTAACCACTAAGCCACTGCAATTCTTCTGATCACATATAAATATGTTTAAATCAGGACAATTTGGTTGGGAGTTTGGGATATGTCTGAATTTAGCTTAAAACCGTTCTAGAAACCATATGGGACCCTCTTCCTCTCCATATACCACAACCTCTGGGGTAAGAAGCATTTACTATACTGTAGATATGATGTTGAGGAAGACAGGATGAGAGAAGAAAAGGGGTAGACCAGGGATTCTCAACCTGCAGCCCCTGGGCCGGATGCGACCCATGGCGCCATTTCATGTGGCCTCCCACTGCTTCCACCACACCAGAAAGTGCCATGTGGTGGAGGAAGGACAAAATGTCTGTCCAGCCCCCAGACCTGTCTGAGGGAACATGGCCCGGCCCCCGGCTTAAAAAGGTTGAGAACTCCTAGGTAGAGGATAAGGCAGCGATTCAGAATATTCCTGGAAAAGGACCAGTTGATGTGAGTTTACTCTGGCATACCAGTTTTTGGGAGGGGTAGAAAGAAAATGGCATTTTAATGAGAATTAGGGGGAATAATGTAAGCGAGAATTATGTTGACATTTCATGTAATTAACAGGTATGAAATCTGAATGTCACTGTACAAAATTGTTGTAATGGTAAAGGGGAAATAATTTATGTTTGCAATTTTTATTGCAGTTTTTCGTTTTGCAGGGCATGCTTCAATTGTCAATTGCCATCCATCATCTTGACAGTGTTGGCCCATACCTGGTACAATTCAGGTCTGAGGAGGCATGCAAACCTGGAGAGCAGCAGACGAGATCTCTCCCCTTTCCCTGACATCTTTTATCGGATGGCCAGTGGTCCCCTTGCCTGCATTGCGTTCTTTCTCAATGTCAACATACACCAGGAGAAAAATATCTAAAAGACCAGTTCCAGAATTGTTGAGTTTCCAGACCTACGTAGATGCTGACTCCATATGGGAACTGGGCAAGCTCTTGGCAGAAGAACGTGTTACCCCCACACAAACCAACAAATTCTGATTTCCTTGATTGTTAGGCTATCAACCAGTTCAATCTGAGGCTGTTCAAGCTCTGGAAGGTCAAATTTTGTTGCTTAGCAAGGAAGGCTTTCAAAATGTACATTGAGGCTCTGCAACTGTTTCCTTCGTTCTTAGTTTTATCAGTACTTTACCCACCCTGGAGTTTTGGTTCAATCACTGGCTCTGTAATTGTGTGTCTCCTCCAACATTGTGTGCCGGCGGATTTTGTGACAAATTGCTGATTGGGTGATACACCGTCTTGTCGCAGGCCCTAATTTCTCTGGCATTGATAAATGCATCCAATTGTACCTAACACCACCACCCCGATAGACTTACTTCGGATGCTCCAACCCTGCATTTTTGAAAGATTTGATTTGATTTATTCGATTTGTATGCCGCCGACTCGGGGCGGCTCACAAAAACCAAACATTCCTTAAAACAACAACATTACAATGCAAAACATAAATAGAACATCCTAATACAATATAGTCAATGCCATAAATACACCAACACAAGGACAAAAATACAATACAGTAGGGTCCTCCAGCCCGTAGCTGCAATGCCCTTTTCAACCCTCCGGCCAGGTGGGGCCGGGAGGGAACGAAGGCGTCTGCAGCTGCTCCTTGTCTCCGGCCGGTGGTGTGGGCAGCGGAGGGAAGTGGCAAGGTCCTCCAGCCCATGGCTGCAGCGTCCTTTTCAACCCTCTGGCCAGTTGCAGTAGAAGAGGGTACGACTGCTGTCTCAGCCACGCCAGGGCTATCAGAATCGCTTGAGCTTGATGCTGAAACATCTTGAGACGAAATGGTGGGAGCGCATAAAGATAGCCCACGTCCCACCTCACCATGAAGGCATATCCTTCCGAGCCCAGTCCTAACCCTGCTCTGGAGCAATACCATAGGCACTTGTGGTTAGTCTCCAACACAAAGAGGTCAATGTCCTGAGTCCCCCACTGTCTGCAAGTGGACTGGTAGACCAAGTTGTCCAGTTCCCATTTGTGGTTGGTCAAGTCCATCCTGCTTAGACCGTCAGCTAAGTTGGGTGTCTTAAGAGTATTTTATATAACATCTGCTCTCTTTCTAATTTCTTCTTCTTTTGTGTCCAGGTCAGACTTTAAACTGCCAAAATGAAGCCACTTTCTTGGCTTTGCTGTTGGCCAAACTTAAGTCCTCATTGCCATATGTTTCTGGCATTAGACCATCTGGATTCTGTATCTCTCCACTTTCACACAGTGTGTTGTCCACCAGAAGCCCCCACTTGAACATGTTGGTCTCACATTTAGGGACTCCAACCCTCAGCCTATAAAGAGTCCTCCAAGTGGAGCTCTTCAGCCATCTCCTCCATTAATGTTATTCCTTGTCCAGTGAGCTCCTTCCTCCATCTTCAAATTTGATTTTGCTCTTGTGGACCCTCAAGAATATTTGTTCTTGTCATAGAGCTCTTCCTGGATCTGAGCCAGTGGACACGAGGCGCATATCCTTTCAGAGGTTTGTTGAGGGTCATTCTCTTGGTTAGGTGTCTCGATGTCCACTGCTATTTCTCTCCTGATCTTAGGTGGGTATATTTTCTCAACTGGTGTAGGTTTGAGGTATCCTGTCACTATACACATGACATCATTAACAGCGATGTCAGTTTTTTTCTTGTGTGCAAATGTGCTCCATAATGCAGCAGCATACTCTGCTGCAGAGATGCTCAGGGCCAAATCTGATGTGTGCAGATGGTTGAGCTCCCCATGAATAGCATACTCCTTTCTTATAGTATCTATATACTGTGGAAATCCCTGTGGCGTGGCTTCTTCTCAGACTGCAAAGAATTGAAAGTACGGTTCACAGACCCTCTATCCAATATGGCCAGGCTGACTGAGTTATAGGAGCTGGCTTCTAAAAATCCCAACAATAGTTACCCAAGACTTATGGGGAGGCTGTGAATGAAAAGGACCTCAGATATGGTCAACTTGGCATGCAGAACCTTTGAATTATACGACCTTGTAAAGACGGTCCCAGTAGAGAGTTGCCCCTATATCAACTCACCAGTTCTAGCTATTTCCATCTCCACCAGGAGTAGATTTTGGTTGATTGTTAGGCTAGCTGTGTTTTTACCCTGCATTTCCTCTAGTGCAGTGATGGCTAACCTTGGCACTCCAGCTGTTCTTGGACGTCAATTCCCAGAAGCCCTAGTCAACACCTGCTGATCAGGGCTTCCGGGAATTGAAGTTCACGAACATCTGGAGAGCCAAGGTTGGCCATCACTCTGCTCTAGTGGGCTTAAGGTATGCATGGCATTTCCCTGTTGCAACTGTCATGTGAGGTTGGTTAGGCTTAGAGACTGTGAAGGGTTGTCATGGCCATAACCCAACTTTCTAGCTATTACACCAAAGTGGTGAACGTATCTGAATTTTGTAAAAGTGGTTCTGCAAAATTTCCTTTCTTAAGGCACGCATTGAACTTCCATGACAATCAAGATGACGCTCATGAAATTCTGAAAGCGGTCTCCCATCAACACACTGACCGGAGACAATCCTGCTTAACTTTTGGAAACTTCCTTCCTTCCTCATTTTATCCTCTGTGTAGCTCAGGTTTGATTCTCTACTACAGCATTACCCAAACTATGTTCCATGGAACACCAGTGGACTTCAATTCCCAAAAGCCTAAGTCAGTCCATTGGCTGATCAGTGCTTTGGAGAATTGACTTAGGCTTCTGGGGATTGAAGTCGAAAAACCAAAAGTGCAAAAATCATTGTGCAAGTTGAATTTTATGCAACTCGAGGCATATGTAAGTCGGGGTTTTACTGTAGTCTAATTCAGGTGCAACACAGGGCATTTCCCCTGGCCACGCCCACAGAGTAGGTAGTAAAAAAAATTGAATCCCACCATTGGACATGCCTCATTGCTGGCTTTTTGCCCATCCCTCCGGAGCCTGGCAATTTACACTTTGGAAAGGGTGACATTTCATGGGTGGCATTTGTACATCAAAGGGTCTGGCATTTTGTACCATCGGGATGGTGGCATTTGCATTATCTGAGGTGTTGGTAGTTTCATGCATTGTTGCTGCCCAGCAATTCGAACACAGCGACTGATCCGGAAAGATCAGAGGGAAGAAACAAAGATGATCGGAGGAAAAGAAAGACGTCCAATGAAACCCAAATCCAACCCTATTATTTCTCTTTCTTTGTAGCTCATACGGCTATGATGCCTGCCTGCGGGGATTTCTGGGAGTTGTAGTTCAAGCAGGAAGACACCATGCCAACTTATGAGAGCTTGACCATCTGATGTATTCATGCCTGCCTACTTTTTTGTGGCCCCATTCTGGTCTTCTGGAGCAGCAGTGCGGCCACATCCCATTCTAATTGCCACTTCTTCCAAAAATATTGAGCATTCTGTGTTTGTTAACTCATGCAAATGAATGCAGGCTGGACCTGGTCCAAGCACAAGGTGGGATTCATTAACATTATTGGACCTGTGATCTCAAGAGCAACTGAGGCTGATTCAAAAGGTACTTCGCGGTGTAGCAGCTGTCATGTCCAGTTTGCTGCTTTCTCACCCGGCTGTTCCCCAGGTCTTTTCTTCCTGCCTTTTTTTAGATTGGGGTGTCCAAATTTTTCAGGCTGCAGGCTGGTCACATGGTTCAGCGGGCCGGTCGTGTGGTTCAGCGGGCCGGTCATGTGGTTCCTCCCACCAGAAGCGGAAGTAAAACGCGCCTTGCATTCTGTTTTGCAACAGGATGAGATGGATTTTAGGCTGCCATTTGCCCTGCTTAAACCAGGGGTGCCCAAACTATGGCCTGTGGGCTGGATCTGGCCCCTGGTCCCAATTCATCTAGTCCATGCCACCCTCATCACTCCAGGAAGTGGAAGTAAAATGTGCCTGTATGTTACTCCCACTTCTGGGAGTGACGAGGGCAGCGCAGACTGGATGAACTCAGGTTGGGGGCCAGATCTGGCCCACAGGCCATAGTTTGGGCACCCCTGGTTTAAATAAAGAGCAGGCTTCCATATCAACTGTATCTCTGGTCCAAGGCCATGTTCTTCCAGCCAAGAATTGATGTCCCTGCCCTTAGCTACTGTTTAGCTGTTTGGATACCCTTTTGGAGTTACCATGCCTAAGTGAATAAATGGCTGTTTTACAAGAATATAATCCAGTTTGCCTTTGATCTAACGCTAATCGATTCTACTGTTGAGCAATTGGGTAATTGCACAGGCATACGTCGATGGCCAGCACTTACCTTGCAATGCTTGAGTAAACCCGAAGCAGGGGCGCTCAGGATTTTTACTCTCCATTGATTGACAGCCAAGGCCCAATCTACTACCTTCAGATAGCTACTCAATACTTTTCCTGTCCCTTTCTGCCTAACTTTAACCAACTGAGCCAGGGTGAATGAGAAGCCTCTCACCTGGAAGACCAGGAGGGGATGTCAATTCCCCCACAACCAGGACGTCATCTTCACTACCACATCTCATCTTCTTCTTTCTTTTGGCCAAGCTGATGGGGATTTAATGCCCAGCAATCTGCAAGCCATTCCCTCCGCTGCTTAAAAAATTGATCTCAGTGAAACGTACATACAGTACTATTATTTATTTATTTATTGCATTTCTGTACCACCCACACAGCTTTCAGTGTCGATGGCCAAAATCCTGTTGTGTACATCTTGCCTGCGTAAAAGGTGATGATCTCCTCAGCAGGGAGAGATTATCAGTAATTAAAGACTTCCTCCTTTGGTCCCACTGCTCCCATGGCTTTTGCACTGTGAAGTGGATTACAAGTTAGATAAGCTGCAGAACAGATTTATCGGAAAACCCCATATCTCCCCACCTCGTATTTTCCGTAGAGGACATCCGACTTCTTTGGCTTTGTTTCATGAGTGTGCTTCATTGTAAGTGACTATATGTTCTGTTTCCCCTAGATCAGGAATTCCCAACCTTTTAAAGCCCTCGGACAGCTTTGGAGGCCAGACAGCCATTTTGCTCTTCCTCCACCACATGGCACCTCCTGATGTGGTGGAGGTGGGGTGGGGGGAACATGAAATGGTGCTGTTTGATGCATCTGGCCCATGGACCACAGGTTGAGAATCCCTGCCCTAGACTCTTGTTTCTTTTCCCATGGCATTACTGTATACTGAGTTTTTTTTAAAAAAAGTTACCATAGAATGCTCTTTCTTTAATTTGTATATGACATATTGAAGCACGATCCAGGTTTGCTCATAACCTCTTTCAATCTCCTCCCTCCTTCTCTGTTCCCCCTTTATCAGTTCAACGCCTACAGATTATCGTCTTAAGAGGCAAAAAAAGGGCCTGTCATCTCTTCTTAGGCAGCCTTGAAGATGAAAATAACTTCCCCTAACCTTTTTATAAGTCCTTTATTTTTTTTTTGCTTCCTTTACTGTGTTTAAATATAATTTCCATTGTCTCTGGGCTCTCCAGTGCACACAGGCAGAAGAAAGGAGAATGATAATTATTATCATAACATAATACTACTTCTGAAGAGATTTAAAAGAGTCTTAGGTGCTACACGTACAGTCTTGCCTTCAATAAGAAAAAACACAGAGAGGTAGTTTGTAATGCAGTGTATGAAAGCGTATTTCTCACACACCTGTGGGTTGAGAAACTGAAGGCTTTATTTCACCAGATTTAGCTAAAACAGGGGTTCCCAATCCCAACCTAAGGCCAGATCTGGCTCACAGTGCCATTTCATGTGGGCCCCCACCCATACCTGTCAAGTTTTGGGTTTGGAAATAAGGGAAATTTCCTGTCAAATAAGGGATACTTGACAGCTATGCTTATCCTGTGCTGCCCTCCAATGGTGGCAATAGAGCATTGCGGTCTAATTAATGCGGGATGATGGCAGGGAAGAGGGTAAAATAAGGGGTTTTCCTGGCCAATAAGGGATACTTGACAGCTATGCTTATCCTTTGCTGCCCTCCAATGGCGGCAATAGGGCATTGCAGTCTAATTAATAAGAGATGACGGTGGGAAAGAGGGTAAAATAAGGGGTTTTCCCGGCCAATACGGGATACTTGAGAGCTATGCCCCCACCCCTCCAAGGGCATTTGAGAAACGAAATGGCTGCCCCTTTGAAGCTATTGGGATAAAATGGCCACCCCCATTGTGCAGGCAGGGCAAAATGAAGATCCGGCCCTCGAAGCGGACTGAGCCCCTGGCTTGAAAAGGTTGGGAACCCCTAATCAAAAAGGAGGGGGAGGGAAATCGTATGATAAAACTAAATGCAGCCAATGAACTATAATAATAATTTTGTGTCAGAAATTATTCTGGGTTGAAAGGATTTTTGCTGGAGAAACTCTGCTCAGGGGATGCCGGAATGATGCTCCTTTCATGTCCCCAAGATCTTTTTCCCACCGACGTGGTCCCTATTTATCTACTTGCAATTTCTTGTTTTCAAACTGCTAGGTTGGCAGGAGCTGGGACAGAGATGGACAGTAAAACTGTCATACAGTATCCGGGTCTTGAACTGCCGACTTGCTGGTCTTCCAGCTAACAAGGCGAGCTTCTTAACCGCTGAGACACTGCAACCCTGGTCAATGAACTAAAGCAGGCATTCTCAACCTTTTTAAGCCAGGGGCCGGGTCACTCTCCCTCAGATAGCCTCATGGGCCACACTGCCATTTTGCCCTTCCTCCACCACATGACACTTCCTGATGGTGCTGTGGAGGTAGTGGTGTGCCACATGAAATGGTTTCATAGGCCGCATATGGCCTGTGGGCCACTGGTTGAGAGTCCCTGAACTAAAGACGTGCAAATGTCCTCTATGAACAGTTCCTTCACTGTGTCTCATTCTACAGCCTTGTGATTCTGTCAGCTTAATACTCTCTCCACCGCCTGATGTATCTCTTGTAATGCAAATAATGCATCGATTTGCTGTCCAATATGTCAAGCACCTTCCCACCTGTAAGAAGTTCTCATACTCTATTCCTTGCATGGTGTGGTCAGAAGCATTAGCTTCTGATGTTCAGCAATATATAACCAAAGGCAGTGTGTGTCACCATCAAGGAATAATGATGCCCCGAGTTGGCTTAGCCGAGTCTGGGAAAATCCATCACTTGGGTTGTACTCTATGCCTCCCCTTCTCTGCACTCCATAAGGGTCCATAAGTAGCTCTCTATCCAAGGGGAATCCAAGTATTTATTATACAGATCAGGATCAACCCACTCCCAACAGAATCGACTTGTTCTCAGTTTCATGACAGTGATGGTATATTTCCAGATCAGTGGATTCTCAACCTGCAGCCCACAAGCCGGATGTGGCCCCCTGGCACCATTTCATGTGGCCCACCACACCCAGATATGCCATGTGGTGGAGGAAGGGCAAAATAGCCGCCTGGCCCCCAAAGCTGTCCAAGGGAGCATGACCCCGGCTTAAAAAGGTTGAGAACTCCTGCTATAAATAAAACAGCTAGAGAGGTTCTGAAGGAAAAAAGAGATTGTATCAATAATTACTCAATAATTACATAGCATAACGTAACATATCATAGCATGGGCATATAACATATGCATACGTGGTGCTTGGTTCCAGTTAGATCCATGGGCCCTTATTAACAATTCAGCCAGGCTTATATACCTTTTGAGAAAACTGTACACACATGTTCTCAGTCCAGATCATACCTGGCGGCAATGGGGCATTGCAGTCTAATTAATACGGGATGACGGCAGGGAAGAGGGTAAAATAAGGGGTTTTCTCGGCCAATACGGGATACTTGACAGCTATGCTTATCTTGTGCTGCCCTCCAATGGCGGCAATGGGGCATTGCAGTCTAATTAATACGGGATGACGGCAGGGAAGAGGGTAAAATAAGGGGTTTTCCCGGCCAATATGGGATACTTGACAGCTATGCTTATCCTGTGCTGCCCTCCAATGGTGGCAATAGGGCATTGCAGTCTAATTAATAAGGGATGACGGTAGGAAAGAGGGTAAAATAAGGGGTTTTCCTGGCCAATAAGGGATGCTTGACAGCTATGGTCCAGATAGAGCCTTAAGGGCGAAGGCATTTTATGTCTTACCTTGACGTAACATATTCAAACTTACATACTCAATGACGTACCTTCACCCTGTCCCCTTACTTATCCTGACACTATATTGTCACGTACTTCCCAAAATGTTCAGCGATGTAGAGTCATGCATGTTCGCTTACTTAGATAAGAGACTTGGGTGTGTTCTCAGTAAACTAGTTGAAAAACAAGTTTTAACTTAACTAGAATGGATTTCATCATTCCAAGATGGCTCTGCTTATGCTCCTTAATTGCACACTTTATTTTTGACAAGAGATGATGTTAACAAACCAAAATTGGATATTTATTTCTGGGTTCACAAAATTGCTTAGTTGCATCAGGCCTTGAAACTAAGGGGATGTTCCCCCCCCCCCCTTGTCGTTGCCTTAAATGAGGCCTGGCTGGATAAAACTGACTTCACAGACCCAAATCCCTTAATCTCTGGCATACTTAACTGCATTAACCAGATTACAAGAACTGCACACACAGTGGTTGGACTCAATAGAGAAACCTGTGTGCAATTTCACACTAAGAGAGCGAGCTAAACATCAATTCTTCCGTAATCCCCCTGAAACTCCAGCTCACGGAACAGGTAGTCTCTTCTATGAAGGTGCAAACGTGAATATCTAAATCTATTCCGATGTTTCTGTTTCCATCTCTGTCCCTTAGACCAGTAAATGGTGAACCTTTTAGAGACCAAGTGCCCAAACTCAACAGGCTGCAATCCATGCTGCAGAGGGGCGGGGCAAACTCTTTGCCCACATAGAGGGCTCTGAGTGCCCGTTCTGGCACATGTGCCATAGGTTCACCACCACTGCACTATCACCTATTCCCTATCCTAGGGGTTCTCAATGTTTTTCAGCCATGGGCTGGACCACACCCCCTCAGGTAGCTGAATGGGCTGGGCTGGTGCCATAAAATGCATCTGCAGCTGCTGTATATGTGGACTCATTTACAGCTGTAGTAAACACGTTCAGGATGGCTGAGGACTCATGGCTGTCGCAAACATGTTTACATGGCCATAAATGAGTCTGTGGCCGGCTCCAGTGGCAGCAGCTGTGGGGGTGGCTGGAGCTAGGTTGGTGCCAGATCTGACCCATGAGCCATAGGTTGCAAACCATTGCCCTATCCCCTTACCTCTACTTCTACTTCTACCTCCTTCCCTATCTCCTATCTCTATCTCCTATCTCCATCTTTGCAGAACCCTGATTGATTTCAGCACACTCCATCACAGCCAGATGGGGTATCAGCTATTAAATGAGTCTTCACACAGGATGATGTAACCTCATGCTGATTTGTGGGCAAAGGCTCTGGAACCAAAGGTTGTGCAAATCCAGATTGGCAGGTTGTGCAAATTGAGCCACGGAACCAGGGGATGTGATGCATAAATAGGATGCCTGTTGTAGCCACTCTGGTGTGTGTGTGTGTGTGTGTGTAAGTGAGAAGGAACATGAAAAGAGATATGGGTTAGGTGAGGGATGAACTGAAGGAAGCGTTGCTTGTCATGTTGTACTGGGGTGAATCACAGAGAGCAGTGGGACTGAGGGAGGAAGTCTCTTCTTCCTTGCAACCAACATATATGAGATGAAATGAAAATGGTGGTAGAAAGATAACTGTTGTATGTCTTCTGGTTTCCCCACTCCTGGTCCCATAAGTGTGCCTGTGGGGGTTCTAGGCAACTTCCAGAACTCACAGTATAAGAATTTAAAAACCTCCCCAATTCCTAGTAAACCCCTTGAATAGGATCTATGTTACATAACAATTGAGTAGATATATTGCATTGCGCTGACTCTAGTTGGAATTCACAGTTGGGTTGGGGCCAAAACATATAGGACAGACTTGAGCTGTTGGGACGGTTACGTTTCCATGTGGTTGTTTTGCAGAACCTGGTTTTCTCTCATAATAAAGCCTGCATCTTTCTTGCAAAGGGTTAATCAGGAAGGGCATTAAGCTGCCCAGAATTTGACAGTCTTTTGTGCAAAATGGAGGACGGCATAGACCAGTGTTTCCCAACCTTTTGCACTTCAATCCCCTCGTGCCTAAGTCAATTCCTCAAAGCACTGATCAGCCAACGGACTGACTTAGGTTTCTGGGAATTGAAGTCCGAAACCCAAAGGTTGGGAAACACGGGCATAGAACAAACTTTAAACTGCCAAAGTGAAGCCACCTTATTGGCTTGGTCATTGACCAAACTTAAATCCTCATCAGTACATGTTTCCAACAGTAGCCTTCTGCTACCTCTCCCCTTATCTTAGGTGGAGCGAAACCAACAAGAGGATATATTTTCTCAACTGGTGTAGTTTTGAGACATCCTATCACTAGTAAATGAGCCAGATTCTGTATCTCTCCACATTCACACCGCATTTTGTTATCTGCCAGCAGCCCCCACTTGAGGATGTTGGTCCTGAATTTAGGGACTCCAACACTCAACCTACTTAGGGTCCTCCAAGTGACGTAGGGGAAGGTTGAGTTCCTCAACTATATATCCTCCTTTAATATTATTCCTTGTCCGGTGAGCTCTTTCCTCCATCTTCTGACTTGGTTTTTGCTGTTGAGTACCCTCAAGAATGTTTGTTCTTGCCATAAAGCTCTCCCTGGATCTGAGCCGGCGGACTTGAGGCTCATCTCCATATCAGAGGGTGTCGAGGGTCCTTCTCTTGCTTAGTTCTCTCGGCGTCCGCTGCTACTTCTCTCCTGATCGTAGGTAGAGCGATGCCAACAAGAGGGTATACTTTCTCAACTAGTGTAGGTTTGAGGCATACTATCATTATGCATATTTCTAGTTGAACCCAAGCTCAACCATTTCAAGTGGAGTAGTAAACTCAATGGGCAACATCTCAGTATCAGACCTCATTGTGTGGGTCAATTCCTTCCTTGTTTATTAAAAACAAAGAAACCACCCAATAGATTCAATAAAAAGGAGCCTGGTGGTTTTTTGTAAAGGCATCCCCCCCCCCGCCCCCGCCCCCCCCCCCCGCATTGTCTAATGCTATGCGAGAGGCAGGCAGTTTCCAAGCTAATCCATCTCACTTGCTTAAAAGAGGTATTTGGCTGCCACCTTAAAAGCCTGTGAACATAAAAATGCTACGCGATAAGTGGCAGGGTTAGGAGGAGAGTAGAAGCCTTTCCATGTCTACGGAAAATTGTAGTTTCTGAAATGAGCAACCACAGAAAATTGCTGACTGTTGGATTTCCTTCTGAGAAGAGGTAATTTGTATTGCAATATGCAGGCCTTTAATGCAATAAATCAAATGAGGTAACATGGTGGTTTTAATTGTGTTAACTCTTCCTCCAAAGAAAAGGGGGGGCTCATTTATCTATTGCAGGTGTTCTCAACCTTTTAAAGCCGGGGGCCGGGTCACACTCCCTCAGACAGCTTCGGGGGCCAGATGGCTATTTTGCCCTTCCTCCACCACATGGCATTTCGTGGTGTGGTGCAGGCAGTGACGAGGGGCATGAAATAGTGCCGAGCGCCGCATCTGGCCCATGGGCCATAGGTTGAGAATCCCTGATCTAGTGTTTCCAGACCTAAAGTTATCTTGGTTTACACCCGTGGTTCCCAACATGGGGCCAGGGCCCCTCAGGAGAACTTCGATTCCCAGAAGCCTAAGTCAATACATTGGCTGATCAGTGCTTTGGGGAATTGACTAAGGCTTCTGGCAATTGAAGTCCAAAAACCAAAGGTTGGGAAACACTGGTTTACACTCGTTAATGTTAACTTGTACAAGCTTCTTAATTTGTTTGGGAATTAGGGCCCTTCGATACATTTTCCTCCATTGTGCTTGGGTGTCAGCTAAATAATTGTGGAGATAGGATGCGATCTTGCTGTTCCTCAGGGATCAGAATATGGGTGAAAGAGTGGAGCTCATAGTTGTCATTAATGGCCTCCCACTAATTCCCACTATCCTACTGGGTGGTGGTGGTGGTGGTCCTACTTCAACCTCCAGAACCTCTTGATTGTCCTTCCTACTCTTACTTTTAGTGTGTTCTACATTACCTTTCAAGTATGACAGTGGCAACGAACATGAGATGATGGATCAGTCTCCTTGTCTTACTTTACACTATTTCTTCCCCCAAATTTGATCTAAAGAAAGTGCATGTGCAAATGGCCCATAGCAAGGCAGTGAGAAAGAGATAGACCCATGGATATACCAACTGGGCACATCTTGCCCAACACCCAGTGAAGCTTAGAGCAGTGGTTCCAAATCATATTTTGGCTATCCCCCACTTAAACATCTCAAAAATCCTGATGACGCCCCACACACACACCCCGGTGACATATAATTCTTATTATTCAAAAAGTGAACTCCTATTCACATGGAGGAAGCCTAAAAGGCCATTATCTTGATCTAACTCATTTTTGAATTGCCCTCCTGTGGGGTGTGTGCTCCACCTTGGGAACCATGGCCTTAGAGCAGTGGTGGTGAACCTAAGGCACGTGTGCCAGAGGGGGCACTCAGAGCCCTGTCTGTGGGCACACATGCCATTGCCCCAGTACAGAGTTCACCCCGCCCGCCCTGCTTATAGAGAAAGCTCTCAGCATGCATTGGTTCAGGGACATGAAGTTTGGGCAGAGCAAGGCCGAACTAAGTCTCTATCTTTCCCAAGTGAAAGAAAGTTCTGCTTAAAATTATTTTTCCCGGCTTGATTTTGACAGCGTGGGAAGAAACACAAACAAGCAAAGGAGCAGACAAACAATCCCACAACGATGTGGAAAATACCTGGTTATGATGCATTGCAGTCACTAATAATCCCCTCCGAAGTCTGGGGCGCAATGAAGCAGTTCATCATCTTTACGGCTGCTTGAATAGGCTGTGCCCATTTCGCCCTCTTGTTATGGAGCCAATTCTAGGATGGCGAATATTCACACAAACAAGCACAATGGCTTTAACAGGGCACACCTGGAGAATCCTCCCAAGACAGCACTGTAAATTCTGTCAGATTTTGTATCGATGAGGATTTATTTTTTTCCCCCCCCAATCCAGATATTTATAGTTTTTGGGAGGCTGAAGGTAGCTTCTTTGCATAGAATTAGCATACAATGAATCATAGATGAGTCAGTCACATCTCAGCTGCCAAAGGAGCCAGGGTAAGGTGGCGGGTGGCGGGTTATGCACTCTGCTGAATACAGATTCTGCATCTCTCCACATTCACACTTTCCTCCATTGGGTTTGGGTGTCAGGTAGCTAATTGTGGAGATAGGATGCTATCTTGCTGTTCCTCGGGGACCAGAATATGGGTCAAAGAGTGGAGCTCATAGTTGTCATTTAATGGCCTTCCACTAACTCCCATTCTCATACTAGGGGGTCCTACTTCAACCTCCTGAACCTCTTGATTGTCCTTCCTACTCTTACTTTTAGTATGTTCTGCATTTCCTTTCACCTATGGAAGTGGTAATGGATGTGAAGTGATGGGATCAGTCTCCTTGTCTTGCTTTGCACTCTTTCTCTGAGTTTGATCTGAAGAAAGCGCATGACCAATTGGTCCATAGAAAGCCGGTGAGAACGTGATAGACCCATTTAGATGGATATACCAACACCCAATGAACCTTAGAGTAGTGTTTCCCAACCATATTTTGGCTATGCTCCACCTAAGCATCTCTAAAATCCTGATGTGTATTTTCTCAACTGATATAGGTTGGAGGCGTCCTGTCACAAACTCTGGACTGCCAAAATGAAGTCACCTCCTTGGCTTTGTCATTGACCAAACTTAAATCCTCATCAGTACATGTTTCTAGTAGTAATCGGTAGAGCAGCAAATGAGCCCAATTCTGAACCTCTCCACATTCACACAGTATGTCATTGTCCGTCAACAGCCCCACTTGAGCATGTTAATATTGCATTTGGCACCCCAACCCTCAGCCTATTCAGACATAGGGGAGGTTGAGTTCCTCAGTCATATCCTCCTTTAATGTTGTTCCTTGTCCAGTCAGCTCCTTTCTCCAATACCCAATGGTCAGAAATGATGAGCGCTGTAATACAGCAAATGACTGGGAAACCTGGTTTAGAAATCCCCAGCTTCTGTCTCTGGAGTTTACTGGTTGAAACTCTTAGGAGTTTCTTGTCACCAAGCCTAGAGGGAAAACTCTCCTCATTGGTACAGGTGAGGAACAAGGTGGACACACTCTCCATCTTAGCTGCAATCCTGTTGCTCAAGCAAGATCAGTTATTTTAACTTGTTTTTCCTCACCATGTGCATAACCCAGGGTTTTTCAACCTTGGGCCCCCAGATGTTCTTGGACATCAATTCCCAGATTCCCAAGTCAGTATCCCTGCTGTTTGAGGCTTCTGGGAATTGAAGTCCAAGAATATCTGGGGGCCTAAGGTTGAGAAACCCTGGCATAACCTATTGCAGTGATGGAGAACCTTGGCACTCCAGCTGTTCTTGAACTTCAATTCCCAGAAGCCCTGATCTTCAGGAATGTTGACTTAGGCTTCTGGGAATTGAAGTCCAAGAACACCTTGAGTGCCAAGGTTAGCCATCATGGACCTATTGATTGTGCAATACTCTCATTTTAGTTCTACCTTTCCCATGTTAGTTCGGTATCGATGACTTGTGGCTGGAGTAGAAGGTTGTTCCACCAGAAATCTGAGAGTTGAGGTTCCTCCAGAGTCAACCCAAGGGCAAAGTCTGCCTTCCCTAAACAATATTATTTTTGTTCATGCTAGCTCCAATTCCTTCAGGTTTTCATCACATTCCTATTGTGCTGTTGGCTCAATCCCAGCAAGTGAAACTCAGAGACGCTGAAGTCCTACCTGGGGATCATCCAACGTAATGATTGAAACTTGGGTCATCAAAGAAAAGCAATTGGGAGCATTAGAAATGCCTATTCAAGCTAGCCAAGAAGTACATGAGTAGCTTGGTGGCACAATTAGAAACAGCCTCTGATTGGTTTTGATTCCCTCTGTTTGCATTTGAGAAGCAAGCTTTGCCCTCCTAGCAGGAGGCAAAATGGAGTTAATTGTATTTTATCGGCTCAGTTTGGGTGGGAGATCAATCTTAACAAATCTTATGCCTCCAAATGGAGAAAGAAAAGAGGTGGAGAGGCAGGCAGGGAAGGAAAACAAAACGGTTCGTTTCCATGCGCTGGCATCATTACACTGCCACCTGGCAAGGGAAGCATCCCTTGGCACATTTTCTCCTCCGCACACTTGTTTTTTCCGTGGCTTTCTGCCACCTGGGATGCATGCAGGTAGAAATGGCAAAGGTGGAGAGAAGCGCGGGCTCCCTGCTGGCACATCAAATTGATTGCTCGTCAGCCAGGATGGAGCCATTGGGTACCACCATCCCTGGCTTAAAAAAAGGAGGCTTTGTGAAAACAGATCTATATATCTTCTGCTTTTGGCATTCAACCAGCGGATTTCAGCTGCAGCGGAGCAAAATTACTGCCTAATATTCTTCTTCGCAGGCACATGCTTGGTACAGTTTTATCAATCTCATAGAATTGTGATGTTTTCTGAAATCTCTCATGGGTGTATATTGGTGGTGCTGCTGTTTTGGACTCCAACTCCCAGAGTTCCCCACAAATTCCAGAGGCAGACTTCTGGGTGTCCCAGGCAGAAGGCTGATGCTTACAAATGCCTACATTTTTGCTCACCTGGATAAAGGCTTAGTCCTGGCCTTGCTTCCTGTTGTTGCTGAAAATACGGACAGCTTGTGTGGCTGTCGGTTACCAAAAGGTTTGAATTTATGGATGGGTCACGCGGCTTATTTTTGCTAACAAAAGGAACATGTGCACCAAAAGTACAAGAGAGAAAGGCTTTATTTTTAAAAAAAAAACTTTTGCAAAAGAGCTCTCTTCTCTCCACCTTCCTTCAAGAGATGGGTAAGAGAAAAGCAAACATGCAGTTCAGGAATATGGGAAGTTTTATAGACTAAAACAAATCAGGTTTAGAAACCATCGGATCCTTTGTTACCTAATCCTGAGCTCTGCCCCTCTGTCACAGAATTAACCTGGTTTGATGGCTAAGTCAATGGTGGTTACCTTGATGGTGGGGAGATTAAGGACCATCAAGTGTCCTCTAGAAACAGGGGTAAATTGGAATTAACATATGGTAGGTGTGGAGGATGGAGGTGGCGAGAGTGGCTCTTAATGAGTGGACTCACTCCATCATGCGGCACTCGGGTCTCGAAATGCTGATCTGCTGACCTACCAGTCATCAAGTTCAGTGTCTCAATCTCTAAACCACTGCAGTCATATGATACTATATTTAGGATCGGTTTATTAGTCTAACCCACCTTGTTCTCCAAACTGGGATTTAGGACAGCTTGTAAGAAGAAGAACTAAATGGGTATGAGCAAATACAAACAAAAACCAGAAAATGTTGTGGCGCTAAAAATCACAATTAAGCAAACTGTTGGATTGTAAGAGCATATGGGTATGAAAAGTAATTTGGAAACAGATCAATTAGTTTTCACATATCACATGTCTCCCTGCTAAAGTAAAGGTAAAGGTTTCCCTTGCTCGAAAGCTAGTCGTATCCGACTCTAGGGTGCAGTGCTCATCTCTGTTTCCAAGCCGAAGAGCCCAGCGCTGTCTGCTTCTGCAGACGTTTCCGTGGTCATGTGGCAGGCATGACTAGACACCGGAGCGCATGGAACACTGTTACCTTCCCACCGAAGTGGTCCCTATTTATCTACTTGCAATTTCTTGCTTTCGAACTGCTAGGTTGGCAGGAACTGGGATGAAGACGGGAGCTCATTCCGTCCTGCAGTACTCAGGAATCGAACTGCTGACCTTCCGCTTCCCAGTCAGCGTCTTACCTACTTGAGCCACTGCATCCCCTTGCTAAAAGCACCCTCCAAAAGGTTGAGTGAATTAAAAGGTTCTAACCTGGTTGGGGGGGGGGGGGACTGCAGTGGCTTAGTGGTTAAGATGCTATACTTGATGACTGGAAGGTTGGCAGGTCAGCAGTTCGAGACCCGAGTGCTGCACGATGGAGTGAGCTCCCGTCTCTGCCCCCGCTCCTGCCCACATAGCATTTTGAAAGCAAGAAATTGCAAGTAGACAAATAGGGACCACTTTGGTGGGAAGGTAAAAAGTGTTCCGTGCACTCCAGTGTCTAGCCATGCATTCCACATGTCAATGGGAATGTCTGCAAATGCAGTCAGCGCTGGCTCTTGGAAACTGAAATAAGAAATTGCTGTATATACGTAGCCTATTTAAAGCATTTCCGTTTGTATGTAGTCGGATAGGTCCATATACAACCTGAATCTCTCTGAAATTTGCTATAACTACATCTCAATAAAGCACTGGGTGTATTTTTTTAACGGTATTTCCTATATATTCTTTCTCACAGGTCCCTTGTTTACACAGAAGGCGTTGGTGAGATTCCTGCTATTGGTAAGTCCCATAAAATGTCTCTTTCCAACACCCTCCCTCTTTTCCTGTCTCTGTTCTGCAGATTGAATTTTTGCTTCTCTTGTGTTGCTTAGAGATGCTCTGTGCATCTATAAAAACCAAATGTTGGCCCTGTGGTAACCGTAACCTTGGTCTGCAAAGCCATTTCAAATGCAATTTGTCAGCCATATACCGTGGCCTATGAGGTAGACAAATAGAGATTGTCTGTCGGCAAAGGCTGAAAATCCATTTTTTTTAACGGCGCAAGAAAAGACCTCTTTCTTTTTTCACCTAGCGGTCTTTCAAGTGTGGGCTAAATCTGGGTTGGACAGCAGATGTAAATAAAATAAAAGAGAGAGAGAGAGTTTTACCTATCCTATCCCTCGAAGCTGACTGAGAGAGAGTGACTCGGCCCCCGGATGGAAAAGGTTGGGAACCCCTGAGTTAAGATCTTTACATTCCTCATTCAGATTGATTTGGACTCCATAATGTTACAATGAACCCTTCCTTCTTTCCTCCCTTCCTTCCTTTTCACATTTGCATTTATGAGTACTAAAGCAAACACACTCAAGTAGATTGAAGTAAGATGTGCTATAATAGTGGAATCATACCGTTCGATGCAAAAAGCAACATTTAGAGTAAAGGGAAACGCATTAACTCACTCCTCATTGGTAGGTCTCGAACCGCCACATTTTGGGGACTGCAACAGCTAATTAAAATAACAGATTGGCATCAGGAAGGGGCGGGGGAGGACTTTCCCACTAGGCTCAGTAGTTTGAAGTTGGCTGCCACATTCCTCCTCTGAGGAACCACAGATGGCACCAAAGCAGACATATGCTAAGGACTGATGAATGGGGTTAACTTTCTTTCCCCTCCACCCGTATGTTCTGACTGCTAACCTTGGGCTTGCTACATGATCCTGATGGGGTTGCCAAAGGCGTCTCTTGTTGACATGGAAGCATCAGTCAAGGATGCTCTCCGCACTCCTGAGAGGAGTTACAGTGCCACACCACCTGCCATTTTGATAAAGTTAAACTGTGCAAGACATGGGGTGGTTGTAAACAACACTAGCTGAGCTTCATTGTTGCTTTGGTTTCATCAGTTTTGGGGATTTCTTTATGGCCACGATGGCCAACCTTGGCACTTCAGTTATCAGAAGCCCGTCAGTACTCCTGCTGGTCAGGGCTTCTGGGAATTAAAGTTCAAGAACACCTGGAGCATCAAGGTTCACCATCACTGCTTTATGGCAAGAACAAACATGTCCTTGTGATGGTTAATTCTTGAGGGTACGCAAGAGCAAAATCAAATCGGAGGGTGGAGGAAGGAGCTCACTGGACAAGGAATAATATTCAAGGAGGATATGGAGGAACTAGGCCTCCCCTATGTCTGAATAGGCTGAGGGTCGGCGTGCATAATGTAAGACCAACATGCTCAAGTGGGGGCTGTTGGCGGACGACAACATGCTGTGTGAATGTGGAAAGATACAGAATCCGGCTCATTTGCTGGTCTGCCGGTTACTACCAGAAACATGTACTGATAAACTACTAGCGCTACAGCATTGGCTTAGTAATAGTTCTAACATTATTGTTCTCATGTACTAATTTTACTACTCCTTAACTCTATGCATGAACACCCCTTTTTAAGCGCCCTCATTTTAACTTCTGTTCCTTTTGCTGTTCTATGCTGGTCTTGGACCGTAGTAAAGAACTATTTGAGGTATTTTTTTATGATTTACTTTTTCACTGGTTTTTTTAAAAAATATATATATGTTTGTTTTATTATTTTATTTTGTTATTTGCATGTGCACTTCCCAGAGTGGGAAATATCCCAAATGGACTGTATTAAAATGCAATGAGTGAGTGAGTAACCTCTATGAGCTTCTGATGTACCTTTGAGTATCAACATGATGGAGATCACCCACTATCCTTACTTACTTCCTCATAGCCTTTGAAAACTCCATCATCCTCTTTCCTGGAACACTGGTTTAGATGGGCTATTAACCTGAGCACTTCAAAACAAAACTAGTTAAACTGCTTGTCTCGTCTCCTTTTCCGGAGGTTGTGCCATGTATTTTCAGTATGGAATTAATTTTATTAATAGCATATCACTCTGTGACAATACAATTCCACCGTATGTTTCAGTTCTATATTTATCTCGCAAAGCCTTAGTAACAACATTGAGCAGACAATGAAACCCTTGTGCTTACTACAGCCTACTTACTCTCCCTTCCTCTCTCGCTCACACGCTTATCCCTGTTAACTACAGCTTCGTTGTGTGTCGTTTTTTAAAAATGTGTGCCTCTCTGCACCTTAAAAAGTGTGTCCTGAGTCTCTTAACATTTTTTTAAAGCCTTGACTGCATGCAAAATGCTCAAGGCAATTGGCATTTCTTCCTAGTCATAACAGGAAAGTCACACGTGTTCTGGGAAGGAAGCGGAGATGAAGTTATGAGTGAAAGATTTCGGTGATTTTGTTAAAACTGATAGTTTCACCACTTGGGGACCCAAATTTGCCTATCAAAATTTGGCTATTTTGAAAATGTGTTCAATTCACCGGTATGAATTTGTTATGTGAAAGTAAACCCACTCACTCTCTACAGATCCACATGACAGCAACGGTTGGGATGAAAGTGATAGTTCTAACCATCTGATAGGCGAATGTTCCTACCAAGCATTGATGCGTGCTTAATTCATTAGGGTGAAACGTGCACCAGTGGCTTCATTTTGGCACGTCAGAGTCTACCCTGGACACGAAATAATAAACAGAAGGCTTATACAAGAGAGTTTTCTGGACCAGCAGATTGGGTTGGTGCACTTAGATGTGGACTAGTAGAGCATTGGGGAGCACAGGTTCATATGGCAGGGGAAACAGCAGCAATGAACTTGCACCAGGTTCTAGTCCAAACTTTTCAGGAGATCTCCAGCTGCTGAAGCCAATCTCCAAAATGGGATCAGCACCACGGAGAGCTGCTCTCAACTGCAGACTGCAATCCAGGGCATGTCCGTTCTCCTTGCAAAGTTGGCGTTTCTAGCCACCGAACAGAATCCCTGTAGCATTTTAAGCCCAAATCCCATTTCGTTGGACTTGGGCAAAGCTTGGAGTTCTTCTGAATATCCTCAGATAAGATATCGCTACGTGGGAAATTGGGGTCATCTGTACGTTTAGTCGCATTGGAAGAAAGATCATAAATGTCGCTACAGGAGTGATGTGATGAATCATCAGAAGGAAGGACAAGACTTCTTAATTCAGTTTTTTTTTTTTTTACTCCTCCTGCATGAGCAATTCCTACTTGTCAAGACCAGATAAGAAAGACAGCTGGACATCTGTTCCCTCTCTTCTCTCCCGCTCTTCAGCAAATAATCTATTCCATGGCATTTATCTCATATTCTGCTAACATTTCTCTTTCTGAGCATAGTTGCTTCCTCCAGTGTAATGGTTGTGGGGGGAAATTTTAAATGCCACATCTTGCAACCAGACTTTGCTTCCCATCCGTGAACATTCTGTGTGGCAAAATACATTTCTGCATTTCTGTGCTCCATCGCGAAATGATGTTGGTAGATGATGCTCGGACAAGTTTGAGAGTTATGAGTCTCAAAGCTCTGTTTATTAAACACTACACACAAAGCAAAGCAATCACACTTGTATACCGCCCCATAGCACATAGTGGGCGGTTTACAAGTTAATTAGAATTTTGCCCCAACATGCTGGGTACTCATTTTACCAACCTAGGAAGGATGGAAGGCTGAGTCAACCTTGAGCCCTGGTCAGGATTCACAACCTTTTGGATGCAGGGCAGCAGTTTAACCACTGTGCCGCCAGGGCTCTTGCCAGACCAGGATTGATGAAGCTTCTGTCCTCCATCAAGATGAATTCAAGTGGGATTTAATCAATCTGATCTTTCCCTGTGGACTTTGCCACCCAAGGCCGGTAGTTCTTAGGGTTGTCAGGTTACTTAACCACCGCTGACACTTGGTGTTGAGTTGCTGACACACCAAAAAACTAAGGTTGAGCTGATGGGCCAATCTGTTGACTTTTTCTAAGAGTGAGGGGAAAGGGAACATTGGTGGTGCCAACTCCATTCAAACACATGCTATCTATGGCTCTTCATCAATTTGTTTGGAAAGAGTAGACATGGATTGTATGGTGCATTAGGAACCATGGTGTCAGGATTCATCCACACAATACAAAAGAAGGAGAATGTCAGGTAGGTCTGAGGTCCAGCCACTCCATGGGTTTCATTTCCCCTCCCAAATTTTGAAAGTTGCTGGGAATCTCCTTCTAATTCATAAAAAAAGTAGGGGTTTATGGGTTCAAATCCCTAGTTGGCCATTATTGGAGATTAAGTTCACCATAAATCAGGAGTGATGGGATGGCACATAGCTCAACCCAAAGGGTCAGGAACATCCGGTAGGTGGGTGGATGGAGGGATGGACCCTAGTTAGCTATTATTAGAGATTAAGTTCACCACAAATCAGGAGTGATGTGATGGGACATAACTCAACCCAAAGGGTCGGGAACATCTGATGGAAAGATGGATGGATGGATGGATGGATGGATGGATGGATGGATGGATGGATGGAGACCACAAAGATTTATTCTGATGGGAATAAATGGAGATGGAAACAATCCAGAAACCAGGGGTGAACATGGTCTGAAATTCATAGAAACTATCCAAGGTAGCTGAATGAGCAGATGGACAGACAGACAGACAAAGAGAGAAAGAGCTTTGCACTAAGGGGAGTAGCATGGAGGAAGTGAAGGCAAGAATCTCCCAGTGCTACTGGTAGCATCGGACTGAATTTAGCCCCCCCTGGGAGGTATTTACTCTTCCAGTTTCCAATAAGGTGGCTGGAAAAGCAAACGCAAGACAGCTGCACTCAAGCCGCTCTCCGCGCTATGCTCAGATGGCACATAGGGAGGAAGTGGAAGTCCCCCCTGCTGTGTCCCTGCCTGAGTCCCTGCTTTTAAGTGGATCTAGAATTAATCTGCCACATAGACTGCTTTATTTCAAAAGCCTGTTAGAGGCAGATGATAGGTGTGTTAGCTTAAGTGCCTGCATTTTCTTCCGAGTTGATTACAGACCCTTAAAATGGTTCACAAAAGGCTTGCCATATTCTGGATGCTGTTGGAGGTGGCTTTGTTTAATGGAAAGGAACAAGGTGGATGGGGTGGGGGTTGTGGATGCTCACCCTCTTCCTCAACATCCCAGGCCCCATCTAACTCACATGGGTGTGTGTGTATTCTATCTCTCACAGCAACGGGAGTCTAATTGGCTCCCTGCGCAATGCGGCATGAAAGAGTTGGAAATGTCTATTCCTGCCAGCATGGTTAGATTGTTATAAATATTAGAGTCATCTCAAATTTGCTTGGAATTTGTTTAGATCAGTGCTGGCAAACCTTGGGCACTCCAGGTGTTCTTGGACTTCAATTCCCAGAAGCCCAAATCAGTAGTCCAGCTGGTCAGGGCTTCTGGGAATTGAAGTCCAAAAACACCTGGAGTGCTAAGGTTCACCAGCACTGATTTAGATCTTGCTCATGTTTCTCTTTCGCTCTGCTCCATCAACCTGATCAGGGTTCAAATCAGTCGTTAACGTGGCCAGGACATGGCTAGAACATGGAACCTCTCAGAGATAATTTCCACTCTATTACCATAGCAGGGTAACCTGGCCAGACTGGGAGCTCATGTATACATAATGAAAAACGAGTCATTCTCACCAAGGTTTCAATGAAAGTGGTGGCAACAACCCCATCCCAGATTCCAGTTTCCATCCAAAGTCCTCACTCCAGAAATGTCTGCTCAGCTTTCTCTAAGTCCATGTGGTCGGTAGAATTGCAGTAGGTAAATCCTGGAAGTTAATCCTCGGCTAGTGCATGACAAGGTCTTCCATTGATCCTTCAGAATTAAGAAACGCAGTCCGGCTAGGCATTGTCACAGAGAGATTAGTCAGCTAGATTGCAATTAAAATGCCACTTGTTTCCATACATCATGGCAGCCTGGGCTAAATGAGTCCTGACATGCGGACGATGAAAGGTGCTTTAGGTGGAGATGGAACAAAGGAGCTTTGGGACAATCAGTGGAACGGACTGCATTGCAACTTCTCCCGCGGTCAATCACACTGTGATGGCTCCATCAGTCTCATGTCGGCTCCTATGCTTCTAGTGTGCAAATGTATGGGAGGTGTCTCACACATTTAGTTTTAATTGTTTTATCTGCTGTTTTATCCTGTGTTTGTTAGCCGCCCTAAGTCAGCCTTGGCTAACTGGGCGGGGTAGAAACTGAACAAATAAATAAATAAATACACCCAAGGATGGTTTTGGTCTCCCCTCCCTCTCCCTCCCTCTAAAATGTGTTGTTTTCTCTCTTCTTGAAATGGATTAGGACTCAAGAAAAAGTGCTTGGAGGGAAAGATTAAAGGAAAAGCCATGTAAATGTAAGGGGACTGTGGTGGCTTAGTGGTTAAGACAACGAACTTGAAGACTGGAGGGTTGGCTGGTCAGCAGTTCAAGACCCGAACGCTGCGACCGTCTCTGTCCCAGCTCCTGCCAACCTAGCAGTTCGAAAGCAAGAAATTGCAAGTAGGTAAATAGGTATCACTTCTGTGGGAAGGTAAACAGCATTCCATGATGTCTAGTCATGCCTGCCACATGTCCATTGAAACGTCTGCAAATGCAGACAACGTTGGCTCTTTGGCTATAAACAGAGATGAGCAGCGAACCCTAGAGTTGGAAACGACTGGCTTTCAAGCAAGGGTGATTTTTAACCTTACCAAAAGAACTTGTGTTCATGTCCATCCCCACCACCTAACCACCCATGGAGACCACCAGCCCCATGTGATTTCAGACATTATCTTTACACAGCGGTTGTACAATTGATGGAAACTTCAAGAAGCCAAAAGGCTTATGATGTCTAGTTCTCATAGCCTAGAGAGCTGTACATGAATAACAAACAATTCAGCAAGAGGTCTTCATGCTCCCCTTTCACACACACACCGTTCTGTACTTTCTTCCTCTTGAAGACCAGACCCATTCGTTGCAAGTTACATGTGAAGAGTATGCATGTACAAGAAGCCTCAAATCACCTGTTCTCTACCGTAAGTGTTTGGGTTCCACCATAAGCATGTAGGCCACCGTATTTCATTTGATCCCGGAAAGCAGTGTCGAAGAGTATTTTCAGTTGTTCAGTTGATACAGATAATGCAAAAACAGTCCTTCAGATTTCTACATTTCTACTGTGGCATAAGTCAGTGATGGCCAACCTTGGCACTCCAGGTGTTTTTGGACTCCAGGTCTTCTTGGACTTCAATTACCAGAAGCCCAAGGCAGTACCCCTGCTGATCAGGGCTTCTGGGAATTGAAGTCCAAGAACACCTAGAAGGCCAAGGTTCACCATCACTGGTCATAGGTCCTTGATGCCCAGTGTGCTGTAGTGGATAGAGAGATGGACCAGGACTCAGGTGGCATGGATTTGAATCCTTTTTTCAGCTTTGGATATTCATTAAGGGAGTTGCCAAGGACAGAATATGATTCTCAAACAATACCCTCAGAACGCTATAGACCCTTATAATACTTTTGGTATTTTGACTCTGTGGTGGTCTACCACAGCTATAATTTATCCTTGAAAGTGTTAAACAGCAGAGTGAACCAAATAACCAAGGCAATCATGTCAGGTTCATCTGGGAATCAAACTATGATATATGTCATTCGTTGCTCCTGACAATGTCAAAGCGCAGTCATTAATCACGTCATCCTCCTGACTCACTCAGCAGTATTGTGGCTTCCATGCTTGATCCATGTCTCTTCAGTGGATGAAAATAAATCACTGTTTCCACTCATGGTATGGTAAACAAAGAAAAAGGAGGCCAGGAAACATTACCTTGGCTAATTCTAAAAGCTTTATTCATCCACATTGCTTCTATGCATGACAACCTTTTAAAAGTTAATGGGAAAATTATTAAAGGTATATTACTTCACAAAAAAAACCATAGTTACAGGCATGAGCAAAACTAGATAAGTCCATATAGTTTAAAATGTATGAAGACTGAACTTATGTGGTAGGCAAATGCTCAATTCCAGCCAAGTCTAAAAAGTTGCATAAAAGTACTTAAACCTTATTTCAGTCCAAAAATACATTTCCTGCCATTCTTTAAAAATATATATCTTAAAAAATTAAAATTTATAAAAGGAGAAGTACATACCTTAGGATTTTAGCATATCATGGAAATATAGGTGTCCCCTCCTCATTTTTACAGGTTCAATTATATATATAATTATTATTATTTTCACGATTTTTAAAATTGAATATATATATTCAATTAAGGAGGCCACGGCTTGACAGAACTATACGTGGCCACAGCTTTCTTCAGCAGCGGTGTCTCCTGGCGGATAATTCAAGCCACTGGCTTGGCTGTGCTGCGCATACGCAGTACTGCTGTTTTGTTGGTGCTTCTCTGTGCGGTAGGGGTGTCCCCTTTGCATCCCACTTTGAGGGGCATAAACCCCCAAATGGGTTTTTAGACCCCACAGTGCTGACCTCGCAAGTCCAAGGTATGTATGTGCAAACTTTCAGCGAGATTGGTCCAGGGGTGTGGGTTCCTTTTGAGCGCATGCAAACCCACACCTCTGTTTTATAGATATAGTTAGATATGTTATATCTATAACTTTATGTTGCATGTTCTCTGTGCCAGGTGCACTTTCCCTGTGATAAACTGAGAGGATGAGAACGGTGTGCGAACTCTGACTCTTTTTTCAAATATACACCTGATTGCAGGGCAAGCCAGCTTGACCCAAGCAGTTGCCAGAGGACTGAAAGTATTTTACAGCAGTTCCATTTTCCATACGTGGGAGTTTAAAGCCAAGAGTTCAATTCCATATTAAGATACCTTACTAAATGGACTTACCTGCTGAAGTTCACCAGACACCCACAGATCTGACCTTCGGGGAGATAACACAGGCTGGAGGAAACAGAAAGGTAATCAAGAACAGAATACAACTGTATCTTGACATTTAAGTGGTTTCTCCACTCTCAAATGGGGAACTCAACTATCCATGCCGCACACATCAGCTTTGGCCCTGAGCATCTCTGCAGCAGAGCACGCTGCGCCAGTATGGAGCGCATCCACACACATGAAACAAGTTGACATCGCTGTTAGTGAAGCCATGTCTATAGTGACAGGATGCCTCAAATGTACACCAGTTGAGAAAAATATGCCCTCTTGCTGGTATCGCTTCACCTAGGATCAGATGAGAAGTAGCAGCGGGTGCTGAGAGAACTAAGCGAGAGAAGGACCCTTGACATCCACTGAATGGATATGAGCCTCAAGTCTGCCAGCTCAGATCCAGGAAGAACAAACATGTATGTATGTATGTATGTATGTATGTATGTATGTATGTATGTATGTATGTATGTATGTATGTATGTATGTATGTATGTATGTATGTATGTATGTATGTATGCATACATACATATGTATGTATGTATGTATGTATGTATGTATACATACATACATATGTATGTATGTATGTATGTATGTATGTATGTATGTATGTATGTATGTATGTATGTATGCATGCATGCATGCATGCATGCATGCATGCATGCATGTACGTATGTATGTATGTATGTATGTATGTATGTATGTATGTATGGCAAGAACAAACATTGTTGAGGGTACACAAGAGCAAAACCAAATTAGAAGATGGAGTGAGGAGCTCACTGGGAAAGAAACATCATTAAAGGTGGATATAGCTGAAGATCTCAATCTCCCCTTTGTCACCTAGAGGACCCTGAATAGGCTGAGGGTTGGAGTCCACAAATGTAAGATCAACATGCTCAAGTGGGAGTAAAATGTGCCTGTACGATTAAGGCTCTTCCGGGTTAACCCTTCCGCTGTACGGGCGCGTTTTACTTCTGCTTCCAGGAGTGATGAGGGTGGTGTGGGCCGGATGAATCACAGTAAACCCCTTCATGTGGATTCATGTGGGCATGGGCTTCTGGGAATTGAATCCCAAGAACATATGGAGTGCCAAGGTTCGCCATCGCAGGTATAGGCACACAAATCCCCCTTGTATTTCCCACTTCCCTGACTTTTATTCATTTTTAGACTGTTTCCATAAATGTTATAATAACATACAAAAATAAATATTTGAAGTCACAGTCCAAGTGCAAGATATTAAAACCACACAAGCATTGGGTTTCAAAGATCTGTGGAAAGAATTTGTAGAAAGATTTCACAGCACCTTCATTCATAGACTCAATTGTTCCCACTTATTTCTCTGAGTTTTATGATGCCATTAAGAGCGGGAAACTTGATGTACCAGAATGCATATTTGAGGGTACAGTACATTTCACAATGCATATATTGTAAGGCAATGCATTGAGAAATGCTTACTTGAACACATATTTAAATTCAAATATTTGTGCCGATGGGTGACTATTTTTATTTTTATTTTTGAATGCAGATTAATGCGGAGATAAAATGGAACCGACTTACATTTAGACGTGAGAATGTCATGGGCCAAAAATAAGATGAATGCATGAATCCTTTGAGCATGGTAGTTATTTTAGGTGTGTTTACTCAACATATGAAAGGGAAACAGTGTTGCCTCCTCTGCTGTCATTTCCACATGGAGGGTGACAGGATGAAGGGAAGACGCTTCCCTTCCCAGAGAAGATTTCTGTGGCATTTGTAAATTTGTAATACAGATGCAAAGCCACACTTATTTCATCATTTTTATATAGGAAAATTGAAATAAGCTAGGTTATTCTGCTACGGCAGGGGTTCTCAGCCTTTTCAAGCTGAGGGCCGGGTCACGCTCCCTCGGACATCTTCAGGGGACGGATGGCCATTTTGCCCTGCCTACATGATGGGGACGGCCTGTATATTAAAAAGGAACAACACATGGCACCTCTGGGTGTGGCAGAGGCAGTGGGGGGGCACATGAAATGGCACTGAGGGCCATATCTGCCCCATGGGCCATTTGTTGAGAACCCCAGTGCTATGGTAATAGAGTAGACCAGTGATGGCTAACCTTGGCACTCCCAGTGTTTTTGGACTTCAATTCCCAGAAGCCCAAGTCAGCACTCCTGCCAATAAGGGTTTCTAGGAATTGAAGTTCAAGAACAGCTGGAGTGCCAAGGTTAGCCATCACTGGAGTAGACCCTACTGCCAGTGAATCAACGCCGAGTGTCAGGCGGCGGTTAACTCACCTGACACACACCCCTGAGGAATAACGACCTTGGATGCCGAAGTCCACAGGAGAGGGTGAGGGTCCCTAAATGGATTACATCTCGTCTTGATGGAGGGCCGCAGCTTCATCCATCCTGGCCTGGGGCTGAGGAGGACTTTGCATGCCCAAAAGGCTCAGGGGCAGAAAGTGACTCATGGACCTGGATCAGTGGTACTATGGGGGTCACGCTGCGATGTGGAAGGTAGATGAAAGGCCATGGCATTATATTCTCAGGACAGTCTTCAAGGCTGATAGCCAATATTCAGATTCAGATATAGCAGAAGAAGATAGGATGCTTGTGATGTACATCTTGGCTATGGGAAGTCTTCTGGTTCACTACTGGATCGCTACTGATCCAATGCCCCCCCCCCCCCGATTGCTAGGAACATTGTTAATTTGAAGAACAAAATGCCAAGGGGAATCCTGTCAAATAGCATTTTGCTCCTCTCTGCAACATCCATGCCAAAAATTGGGCAGTGTAGACAATCCTTTGTTTTGCTGATCATGGAAGAAGCCTTTGTGACTCCGACAACCTGCTAATTTTTAAGCCAGTCTATGATAAGGGAGTGCCTTAAGCCTTAAGCTACTCTGCATGTTATATCTCAAAAACAGCACCCGACATCTCTGCTTGTTGCCTTCAGCTTTTTTCTCTCTACATCACAGAATATTTTAACATTGACCAGTAGCTGTGGGTGTTTTCCAATGGGACGTGATTAGCAGATTTCTCCAGGAAAATACCTATTTATGGAATGGTGCAGCCGGCGAGTAAGACCCTCCTGGCAGCCGAAACGAAGAACCATCAAACGGCGGGGGAATGAGATCAGAGCTTATGGAGAATGTTTCATTAAAACATAGCATTGTAGGGTTCAGGACGGAAGTCCAACCGAGGAAAGTTTCCCCCCTTTCCCCCCCTTTTCCCCCCAATCCAACTATTCACTGGAGGAACTCTTGAGATGCTGTCAAATGGCGAATTGCTGTGGGAGAAAGAGGATGGAAGTTGATGGTAAGAAAAGAGAAAATACTGGAGGATAGTAGGTAACAGGGGGACTGTAGTGGCTCAAGTGCCTAAGACGCTGACCGGGAGGCGGAAGGTCAGCAGTTCGATTCCCGAGTACTGTAGGACGGAATGAGCTCCCGCCTTTGTCCCAGCTCCTGCCAACCTAGCAGTTCGAAAGCAAGAAATTGCAAGTAGATAAATAGGGACCACTTTGGTGGGAAGGTAACAGCATTCCATGCGCTCCGGTGTCTAGTCATGCCTGCCACATGACCATGGAAACGTCTGCAGCAGCAGACAGCGCTGGCTCTTCGGCTTTGAAACAGAGAGGAGCAGTGCACCCTAGAGTCGGATACGACTGGCTTTTGAGCAAGGGAAACCTTTACCTTTACTAGTAGGTAACAGTAATGGTCACCCTTGCCCGAAAGCCAGTCGTATCCGATTCTAGGGTTCAGTGTTCATCTCTGTTTATAGCCAAAGAACCAGTGAGGTCTGCATTTGCAGATGATTCCGTGGACTTATGGCAGGCATGCCTAGACACCGGAGTACCTGGAACGCTGTTTACCGTCCCACAGAAGTAGTCCCTATTGATCTACTTGCAATTTCTGGGACAGAGACTAGCGCTCAAACCGTCATGCAGTACTCGGGGCTCGAGCTGCTGACCTGCCGCCTTCCAGTCAGTGTCTTAACCACTTGAGCCACCGCAACCCCAGGGAGGATAGTAGCACTGTATAATACAAGTACACACAAGAATAGTGTGTAATACTCTTGAGAGAAACAAGAATTGTTAACAAATATGTGGCAGACCAACTTTCAAATCTATCCGTCCATCCACCCTAGTTACACTGTGCCTTTCCTCTTGCACAGGGGTCTGCAAACTTGGCTCTCCAGATGTTCTTGGACGTCAATTCTCAGAAGCCCTGATCATCAGGAGTGCTGACTTGGGCTTCTGGGAATCGGAGTCCAAGAACATCTGTAGAGCCAAGTTTTTCAGACCCCCCTGCTCTAGTGGGGATCATGGTAGTTCATAGACCTGTCTCCCTTGGGTTGAATGAGGTTTGCACCATTGTTCTAATGAGTTTCAGTGGAGAACTTGGGTGGAAGGAAGTTTCTTGAAGAATGCAACTTTCCCAACTTATCAACTCAAGTCCATCTTTTTTTCTCCAAAGAAACTTTGGAAATGGTAGATTTGTGTGCGCTGCTTCAGAATGATTCCCAATTTCGTAGATGAGACCTGGGCACAGGATAGAAACCAATTCAATGTTGCCTTCCTGCTAGGGTAGAAGGCTCTCGCTTGCCAAACAGATGGTTGTGTGCTGTCAAACTTGACAGTGCCGATTACCTTTTGAGGGATGAAGGGAACGCTTTTCTGCAATCATTTCCCCTCACCCTGCAAACAGGTGGTGATGGCTGTCTAGACGGCCAACGTTGGTGAGCTGTTCAGTGACGCTTAGATGGGATGGCATGTCGAGGAAGAAGGGAGCGAGAGATGCAACCGGCCCCGACTGCCCTTCTCTTGATTT
This sequence comes from Bradypodion pumilum, assembly GCA_035047305.1. Lineage (NCBI taxonomy): Eukaryota > Metazoa > Chordata > Lepidosauria > Squamata > Chamaeleonidae > Bradypodion > Bradypodion pumilum. The sequence goes on along the minus strand of JAWDJD010000012.1, from coordinate 24,667,490 downwards.
GTTTTTTTTTATGATATATTTTTTTTTGCGCAATTCTGAATTGTTCAAAGTTTAACCGCTCCTTCCTTCAAGCGAGTTTTTCCACTTCCCTCTTTTGCTGGTTGCTTTCTCACTGTAGAGCTGAAGAAAGAGATAGTCCATGTGAGCAATAGATACCCATTAGCTGGGAGGCTTCTTAAACAAACACGTTTCACCAGGCAAGCATTGGTACAATTTCTCAGCGCAATGACTGAATCCTCTGCGTATCTTTGCGACGGACTGCTGTGACCCTGATTTCTCTTTGGACTTGACTATTGGACTCAACTTGGATAGACTTTTGCCATGACTCTAGGAGTTGTACATCAACAACACTTGGAGACCAATGGTTGTCTATCTTGGCAAAGACCTGTGCAAGACAATATCAAACAACTCTTATTTAAACAGAAAAGCAGGACAGAAATACAGTCATACCTCTACATACAAATTTAATTTGTTCCTCAAGGTTGGTCACATCTTGGAAAATTCTTATCTTGATTTCCCCAAAGGAATGCATTGAATGCAATTTCCCAGGGAATGCACTGAATTTCTTATCTCTGAAAAAAAATCCTATTAGAAATGTGTATCTCAAATCCTATTAAAAATTTGTATTCCTGGTGGTAATGTATGATTGTGAGAGCTGGACCAGAAGGAAAGCTGAATGCAGAAGAATAGACGCCTTTGAAACGTGGTGTTGGAGGAGACTTTTGACAGCGAGGGGAACAAATAGGTCGACCTTAGAAGAAATCAACCCTGACTGCTCATTGGAAGGTTGAATCGCAAAAATGAAGTGGAAGTACTTTGGACACCAAATGAGAAGGGAGGATTCGCTTGAGAAAGCCTTGATGCTGGGAAAGGTGGAGGGCAAAAGAAGAAGGGGGCGGCCAAAGATGAGATGGTATTGTAGACGCAGTGGACACAGAGCTGGGTGGGTTGGGGAGGATGTTGGAGGACAGAGGGGCCTGGAGGACAATGGTCCATAGGGTCGCAAAGGGTCGGAATCGACTGTGCAACTGAACAAAAACAATAATCTTGAACCTGATTTTTTCCCCTGAGATTTCCAGATGTATCTCTAGTTTTTCTTAAGTCCAGCCATTCTTATCTTGAGGTTTGACTGTACCGGAACAAAGACAGAAATGCCCCTCATTAAAATGAGGTGTTCTGCTCTCTTTCAACTTGTTCCCAAGATGCTGCAGTGTACACTTGAGAAGATGCACCATCCCTCCCGATTTTAAAGATTTGTTTTTCTGCTGCCTGCCAGAGATCCATGCAACAAACGCCACCTGAGTGGCTCTCCGGCCTCTTTTTATCCAGACCTTTGGCCTTCCTTTCCTTTCCTGACATCTTTCCCTCCTTCACTCTCTCCCTGCCTTGCCTTCCTCTCCTAGAGGCAAGGCTGAAATCACATGGCGGTGATAAATGAGCTTAATCGGCAGAGAGAATTAATCACATTGTCACACTGGCAGAGGGAAAGGCAGCCGCATGAAATGCCTCCATCCCTTGGCTAATTTATCATTGGGACTAGCGACTGTGGCGTGCTTCTCAAATTAACGCCACTCGCGCCTTTCCTTCCGGGTCCAACCATGCTCTCTGCAACCAACCAATGGATCATGCCAGGGGGAAAAAAACACTAAATATATATATTTTTTAAAAAACCCATTTATTTCTTTGTTTGGCAAATCACAACCTTCTCTCTCTTAGTGAAAGATAATTGGAAGCTAGGGAACGACTATGGTTGGATGGACTGTACAGATAGTTTATTTACTTTATTTAATAAGTGTACACATCCCCTCTCAACTTTAAAAGGGCTCCAGGTAGTATCCAGACAGGTCAAGTAAAAGCAATGTTTCAGAAAACTAAACTGGCTAAGATAGATAATAACGAGGCGGACATGAAAGTCACACTTGCGCAGAAGTAAAGGTCACAGTCAACTGAATGAAAGCCAGGAAGCATCTGCTCACTCTCCACAGACCAATGGGTTAGATCAGGGGTTCCCAAACATTTCAAGCCGGGGGCCAGGTCACGCTCTCTTAGTCAGCTTGGAGGGCCGGACAGCCATTTTGCCCTGCCTGCATGATGGGTGGTGTGGCCATTTTGGCCCAACAGCTTCAAAGGGGTGGCCATTTTGTTTCTCAAATGCCCTTGGGGGATGGGGGCCACGTGAAATGGCACCGCGGGCCTTGGTTTGGGAAACCCCGGTTTAGCTCTTAGCCCGCTGACGAAAAGAACATGACAACGAGTAGGCAATTAGGGGGTCAAGTAAATGTTGTGCAAAAGGGGCGCAGTGGCTTAGCGTTTAAGAAGCGGAGCGTGACAACCAGAAGGCCGGCAGGTCAGCAGTTTGAGACCCAAGTGCTGTACGACGGAGTGAGCGCCTGCTGTCTAAACCAGCTCCTGCCAACCTATGTCTGAAAACAAGAAATTACAAGTAGATAAATAGAGTTTAGCCCAGGGGTTCCCAACCTATGGCCTGCAGGCCAGATCCAGCCCATGGCACCATTTCATGTGGCCCCACCACCACCACAACATCAGGAAGTGCCATGTGGTAGAGGAAGGACAAAATGGCCATCCAGCCCCCAAAGCTGTCTGAGGGAGCATGACTCAGCCCCCGTCTTAAAGCGGTTGAGAACTCCTGGTTTAATCCCATACCCTCCCCAGCTGATCTTCATTCGGAAGAGGAGAATTCATGTGGGCATCCAGAATAGAAACCGATGCGTTGAAATTAAGAGTGGCAGCTGCCAGTCTTGAGCGCAAGTGAGCAAAACTTGTCAGAATCAAGATGTATTGGCTTCTGAACAGCCAGCCCACTAGCTCCACTAATTGTGCGTTCACTTGTATGCGCAGTCCTTGGCTGCGAAGGCCTTCCGTGGTTTATTGACTGCTTCCCTGTCAAATCTTCCTTCAAAGGACTACATATACATCCTCGGGTTCTGTGTATTTCAACATCCCTTTGCCACTTTCTACCTGAGCCCTGTTTTAAAGGCCAAGCTGAAATAGATGAGAAAGGTGTGTTTTAACCATCATTTTTTTTTTTGCACGCTTCGAAACAAAATGCTTCCCATTGTGCTGATTATTTTTTTCCAGCCGGTGGATGAAGAAGTTGTGAAAATGTTCCGGAGAAATTCCCTGAAGCTATTGGGCCAGATGCTAATTCTGCCTCCCTGGGAAGGGTGTTTCGGTCGCCTTAGCAACCAAGATGTTCCTTCTCTCCTTCCACTTTACTCTTTAGCTAAGAGTGCATATGCTGGTGGGTGTAACTATTTAGGCCCTCAGTGGGTGCAAATGCTAACTGGCTACATGATCTCAGGACACTGTGATCTTGATGTGGAGTAAATCCCACAAGGTTCAAAGGAAGCACCTCCTACCGGTAGGTAGGGTAGGACGAGCCTTCAGACTCATTTTCTCTGAGGATTTGCTTCTCCGGGGAGACATGAAGCGGAACCAGGTTTTATGTGCTTAATTTGCCAGCTTCTTTTATACTTCACCCTTTCTTTGCATTGACTTAACAAAGCCAATGCGTCATTTTCGTCTTACCCACTTTATCATCACAACCGTCTGATGTGGCAGGTCATAGAAAAAGAAACTTGCTTGGGGTATTTTTGGTAAAAAGTGTCTAGCTATTTAGCGCAGAAAAGCATGGAAATGTGGGGAGTTTACCTTGACCAGTGGTGGCGAACCTATGGTACATGTGCCAGAGGTGGCACTCGGAGCCCTCTCTGTGGGCACCGATGCAGTCACCCCAGCACAGAATTTGCTCTGCCCCTCTGCCCATCAGCCCAATGGGAGCACTTCCTCCCTCCCCCCAGCACAGAGTGCACCCCACCTCTCTGCCCATCAGCCCAATGGGAGCACTTCCTCCCTCCCCCCAGCACAGAGTGCACCCCACCTCTCTGCCCATCAGCCCAATGGGAGCACTTCTTCCCTCCCCTGGCATGGAGTTTGCCCGGCCCCTCTGCCCAGGGAACATTTCCTTCCTCTCCTGTTGCTGTGTTGGCACTCTGAGATAAATAAGTGGGTTTTGGGTTGCAGTTTGGGCACTCGGTCTCTAAAAGGTTCACCATCACTGACCTAGATCAGTCTCACAAGCCCTAAAGTTCATGCTATCTAGCTCATCCAGTAGTAAAAGTCACTCTAGATGCATTTAAAGTAGAAATTTCTCTAATCGCAGTTACCATTTGTTGATAACAGTCAGAAACTGTCGTGTCTAGTAGTGTTTTATGGACATACAGTTATCATCCATGGATTTACTTATACGGTCATCAGCATCTCATCCTAAAAGATTTCAGCACCAAAACTGGAGAGCAGGGGGTGAGCTGTTGCGGTCAGGGAAGGGTTGATCAAATGGAAGTTCTTTGTCTTTCCCAGTTGGGCACCATGAGACTTGTCAACCTTATCCAATCTCCTTTTAAAGCCATCCAATTTGAGAGTCATCACTCTACCTTGTCTTAAGTCTTAGCGGATGGCCGAGGCAGGTTCTAGAATTACAAGCCGGACCAAGACATCTCTATGCTATGCCGAATTTTATACTCTCGTATTACCTTCCTGTCATGTTGAGTAAGAATCTGGTTTCTCTTCGAATTGTATAAATCTTTTACCCGTGCACCTGTTTGGTGAATGTGCTGAGTGTAGCAGTTTCACAGCACTGAGAAAGAGTTAGTTTTGTGTGTATGTAAAAAAGAAAGAGAGAAGGAGAGAGAGAGTTATGGGAGTTGTTCTTGATTCTGCAGAATCTTGGGACGGCACTAATTAAAAAAGGAGAATGGGGACCATCAAATTAATTTTCACAGAGGTCTCTGGTGGGTCCCGTGCTGTACTCATGCTTGTTAAATAAACTCTCGTAACATTCCCTCTGTGATGTGTCTGTCAAGCCAGATGCAGGTGCGCTGAAACACCTGATAGTAAGTGCCAGAATTCTGTAGGAGAAACTTAATGTGCTCTTCCTTGCATTCCACTGCATACCTGCACAATTGCAATGTGTGTTCTGGATTTTTTTTACTATACAGCGCTTATGTGCTGGTCAAGTCAAGGTCAAGGCATCTTCTGGCCATTGCATTCTAGCTATTAACATGGGTTAATTATGAACCAAGACTATATGGCTAGGATGGGGCTGAGCAGACCCTGGCATACATTCTCTCGCCCCAACTCTGACACCCCAATGCCCCAAGGAGACCTCTAACATTCTCATGTTCCTCTACCTGCTAACTCAACTTTCTGACACCCCAACCGACCTGCTCTCTTGCCAACTTGACCTATTTTTGCGGCATCATCAATGTGCGCGGCGGTTCACATTGTGGAGCATTTCCCGAAGTGGAGAGAAGCAAGTTCTCTCCCTACCCTCCTGTCTGCTCTTTCTCTACACCCAGTCCCCCTCGGGAGTTGGGGAGGGGGGGGGGTCTGATGAGCAGCTCTAATTGCCAATGTAATTAGCTCTCACTTCAGTCTCGGTTCATGCTAGGTCAAAGAGCACACAGTCCTCTCTCAGCAATCTGCTTGTGTACAAGGCTTGCCTCCCCAAACAGGCGAGTCACGTGGCATATTCGGCTCTCCGGCTGACTCTTGAGCGTTGCCTCTAAGAGTTGTTTCGTGGAGCTTGTGTTACATCTCCTCCCTCGACACTTTCTTTCTTTCTTTCCCTCTTTCTTTCTTTCTTCCTTCCTTCCTCACACAAAAGAAGCAGAATTCTCATTCTTTGAAAACCAGGAGCACCCTGTTAGGCATCAAACTAATCAAAAAATGCAGATTAGGGATTTCTTTTGTTTCATGGGTTTCCCATTTTATTGGATTCATAAAATTATGAATGAACATCAAATTCAGCCTTTATTTAAATTATTTGACATTTATTCAGCATTTAAAACACAAAGGGCAGCAGGGTATCTGCCAGTTTCCAAAATACTCTCCTTCATATCCCATTTGTCCAGTTCGTTCGTTCGTTCGTTCGTTCGTTCGTTCGTTCGTTCGTTCGTTCGTTCGTTCGTTCGTTCGTTCGTTCGTTCACCCACCCACCCACCCATCCATCCATCCATCCATCCGGTCAGCAGTTGAAGACCTGAATACTGTGTGATGGAGTGAACTCCTGTTGTCTATTCCAGTTCCCACCAACTTATCAGTTCAAAAGCAAGACCATTGCAAGTGGATAAATAGGTACCGCTTCAGTGGGAAAGTTAAAAGGATTCCATGCACATCAACATCTAATCACACCTGCCACATTCCATGGAAATGTCTGCAAATGCAGGCAGCTCTGGCTCTTTGCTGTTAACAGAAATGAGCACTGCACCCTAGAGTCAGATATGACTGGCTTTTGAACAAGGGAGACTGCGACCTTTTATTTATATATTCATTTTTTGCCCCTCAGAGAAACCATTTAACCAACTGGGCAATATAGGAATGTAATGATTAAATAAATACCTAGGAGACCAAGAGAGGGTTGTCATTAGCTGGATGTGTGGCTTCCCAACGTGTAATTATTAATCCATCACAGTCCTCCAAGTTCCAATGAGCAGCCACACCCGAAATCGGAAGTGGTGTTTGCATCTGTCAATGCAATTGCCCTTCTTTGGTAATAACAGGCCAACGAATAATTACTTGTCAATGAATAATTATGAGCATTGTTGCTTTGACAGGGCAAAGTCATTGTAACAAAATTAAGTGGCTTTCCATCCCGCAAAGTTGAAGACCCACAATTGTCACAAATGAACGAGAAAGAATGCTCCTGGACTCTAGTAGAAATTTGCATTTAACAACACAGAGGTGGCTACTAAAGATTTAAACCAGGGGTGTCCAAACTTTGCAGGCTGTGGGCTGGTCAAGAGGTTCAGTGGGTCAGTCATGTGGTCCAGCAGGCTGGTCATGTTGTTCCTCCCACCGGAAGCGGAAGTAAAATATGCCTTGCAATCTGTTTTGCAACAGGATAAGATAGATTTTGAGGTGGCATTTTCTCTGCTTAAAACAGGGATGCTCAAACTATGGCCTGTGGGCCAGATCCGGCCCCCATTGCCAATTCATCCAGCTCATGCCACCCTTGTTGCTCCCGGAAGTGGAAGTAAAACACTCTTCCGGGAGCAACAAGGGCGGTGCTGGTTGGATGAATTGCCATTGGGAGCGAGAACTGGTCCACGGGCCATAGTTTGTGCACCCCTGATTTAAACTCATGGAAGAATCCAGCACAAGGCATAATTATCAGAGCTGCATGGCATAAGATGATTTTTCTACACCCACACCCACATTGAGGCAGAATCTATTTTACATGCCCTTTCCCACTGCAGCTTTTCAGCGAGGAAGTATCTAATTTATTCCATTATTCAGCCTCTTCCCGGCTGAATTTTCGAGCGTCTGATGATTATTTTGCTTCGGGGGTCTGGCGAGTCAGTCGCGGAACAAGGGGGCAAAGTTTTTGAATGCCACCGTTCTCGCTCGACTACATACGAGCGTTTTGACTTTTTATGCATATTCAATGGTTAGCGCTTTTATCAATCTGTTTTTTAAGCATATTAATATGTGCTTTATTAAATGATCCGCCGGCTGTAAAAGAAAGATAATGATGACAAATGTATGCAGAAATGCACGTGCGCCCATTCTTTCCTCTGTCGGAAGCATAGAAGTCAGGCAGATCTGTGCATCAAGATCTGCGCGCATCACATTAAACCCATTATTTTCTTTATGTGGGCTACACCACAGTACATAAACTAGGCCTTTTCCTCCATCTCTAGCCGTTGTGAGATGTGATTATGCTCATGAAGTGTGACATTGGAAAGAGAGGGAACCGTTCCCCATTGCTGTAGGCAATCAGGTCCTCTGCCGAGGCCAGGGTGGGTCATTTTGTTCATTCTTACTGGCCGAATAGATGGACATTCCCATTAAATGCATCATCGTTCTGAGTCTTTTGCCTCTGCGATCAGCCATGGAGATTGTCCTGAGAATCTTATGTGGTGGCCTTCCATTTTCACAGCGTGACACCCATAGAACCACTGATCCGGTCCCATGAATCAGATTCTGGTCTTGAGCCCTTTTGGTACGCAAATTCCTCCCCAGCCTCAGGCCAAGCTGTTGTCCTTGATCACGGTGGATTCAAGTGGGATTTAATCCATTTGGGGACCAGCACCCTTCCCTGTGGACTTTGCCAACAAAGGCCATTGGTCCTCAAGGTGGTCAGGTTAGTTAAAGTCTGCCTGTCGATCCACGTTGAGTCTCTGGCAGTAGGGTCTACTCCAGGCGTGTCCAAACTTTTCGGGCCGTAAGCAGGTCACATGGTTCAGTGGGCCAGCAACGTCGTTCCACCCACTGCAAGCAGAAGTAAAATGCACCCACACCTGTGCAAAATGCTGCCGTAAACACACCCGCGGCTGTTGTAAACACGTTTATGGCAGCATTAGGTGCATTTATGGTAGCATTTTGTGCAGGTGATGGTGTGTTTGATTTCTACTTCCAGGAGCAGCGCAGGTGGCGTGGGCCAGATGATTTGGCACCATGGGCCGGATCTAGGCTGCACGCCGTAGTTCGGGTACCCCGGTCTACTCTATTACCATAGCAGGAAGCCTTTGTGTGTACAGAAGGGCTTAGGACTCACAGAACTGGATCAGTGGTACAGGTGTCACGTTGCGATGTGGAAGGCAAATGGAAGGCCACTACATTGTACTATTCCCAGGAAAATCTTCACGGCTAATCACCATGATGATAGTCCATATTTGGAATCGGATAGGGCACTAGAAGAAGAAGAATAGTACATGTCATGCCATGAATGAAACAATCCTGACTCTACCTGCTCAAAGGACATGATCTGGGCTATATCCATCTGTCAAAAAGCTTTGACACTGCTCCACATGAGCCTTTGTTGAATACCTGTAATGTCTGGAGGGGGATCTTGCATTTTAACTCCGCCAAAGCTGTGGCTGGAGTTTTGCAAGGCGTTCTGTTTCTCCGGCTGGTTTCTGGTAGGCAGGCTTTTTGTGCTTACAGACAGACGGTTCTGTTTCCCATTGCGTCCAGCAAGGGAAATGTTGTGGACAAGCAGAAAGCTTGTATATCAGCCTTAAGTTTCCTTCCAGGCTTTGATGTTCCATTATTTGCAGTCTTATTCCCATCATGCTCCGTGCAAGACGTGAAAAAGCAAAAACATTTGGAGGCCGCCAGATTGCCACGCTTGATGGGCGAGCAGCAGATGATTAAGCCTTATTATGTCATTCTGTAGCTTCTAAGAAAGATCTCCCTTGCAAGCTCTGGTTGTCAAAGCTGAGATCTAAGCTAGCTGGCATAGCACAAATTAAATGAGTTTGACAGCGCACTGACCCCCTTCCTCGTGTCGAAGGATAGCTGGTATCTTGTTAACTTGGATAGCTGCAGAGCCAGGTTTCACATAGCATGATGGGTTCATAATTGGCTCTTCTGGGCCACCCTAATGGGGCATTGGCCCATTCGGTAGACATGGAGTCGCTGTAGTGGTTCCCTGGAAATCCCAGGTAGATTGATCAATAGGCCGGACATCCCGCTACGGTAATGGAGTAGACCAGTGGTGGCCAACCTTGGAACTCCAGGTGTTCTTGAACTTCAGTTCCCAGAACCCCTGATCATCTGGTGTGCTGACTTGGGCTTCTGGGAATTGAAGTCCAAGAGCACATGGAAGGTCAAGGTTGGCCACCACTGGAGTAGACCGTACAGCCAGCAACTCAACGCCAAGTCAAAGAGCCAATGTTGTCTTCATCTGCAGATGTTTCCATGGTCATGTGACACACATGACTAGATGCAATAGCATATAGAATGCTGCTACCTTTCCTGCCAAAGCAGTACCTATTTGTCAGCTTGCAATTTCTTGCTTTCGAACTGTTGGCAAGAGCTGGGACAGAGCACTTGGGTTTTGAACTACCAACTTTCCAGTCATCAAGCTCAGTGACTTAACCTTCCTGCCTCATCATCATCACCCTTCCAGACATGTAGTGGCAGATCTACAGAGCCATCACTCTCCAATAAGAACCCCCTTCTTGTCATGTCATGTCCGGAAGCGGCCCATCCACAACGGATACCCACAGGTACCAGCGCTTTCCGAATAATGTGCGCTGCTTTCTAGTAACTTGCACTGTGAAGTAATTAGGGAACCTTTCAGCCAACTCCATTATTCATTACGGGCTACTTGTTATACAGTAAAGCAATGATTATGTTCCACGTGGGTAATTACCGCAGTTGCTTGGTCACACTGGAAGCTAGCTAAGTCTCTTTTGCATCAATTCTAAAGGTTTGCCCATTATGGAACATCTTCTGATGTTTCGTTCATACATACAGGGTTTTTTCTCTCTCCTCCCCCCCCCCTTTCTATGCAACCACCTTTTTCTCTCTGCACATGTGTTGTTGATGAGAAATGAAAAATGGGAATTGGATGATTACGGAAGATGATCAACCCCCGTTTCGGTGATTACATGCGCCGTTTCTCTCTCTCACTTACTCACTCACAGCTTCAATGTCAGGTATTTGGTCTGCTTTAGGGTTGTTTTCCTAAGCTTGGTGGAATGATTCAACTCTAAATCATTTCCCTCTTTTGATATGTCAAGGCCACAGGTCCATTTGCTCTGGAGCAGAATGCAGGGGAAATGCCCCGTGAGACATAATGTTGTGAGTTCAATCCTGACCAAGGCTCAAGGTTGACTTCCATCTTTCCATACTCAGTAAAATGAGAACCCAACCTGTTGGGGGGCAAAATGCTAATTTCCTTGTGAACGCCCCAAAGAGTGCAGTAAGGACTTTGGGGTGGTATATAAGTGCAATTGCTATATAAAATGGCCAAAAATAAGGATTATGGGAATTCTAGGCCAGAACTATATGGAGGGACACAGATGCCAACCGTCATGCAGGGTGTCTTAACCTCTGAGTGGGACAGAGAGAGAAAAGACAGAAAGATTCTACACTTGGAAATAATGTGCAAATTAAATTCTGTGTCCTCCATCTGTGGATTAAATCCTGTTCCGTTGTTATGGTATCACTTTCAGATGCAAAGTCTCATTAATTAAGAGGGAATAAACCCTTCGTTGGATTCACTCTAATCGCCTGCCTGTCCAATGGAAGTCAAATATGGTCTTGTTAATTAGTGGCAATTTGCCAATGGTGAATTGCACCATTTTTTCTCCCTCTGATGTGTGTTGACAAACACCCTTGTGTGAGAGGTTTTCACAGGCTAATAGTAGATAAATAGGTACCGGGACTGCGGTGGCTCAAGTGGTTAAGATGCTGAACTGGCTGACTGGAAGGTTGGAGTTTGATTCCTGGGTACGGCATGACGGAACGAGCTCCCGTCGTCTGTCCCAGCTCCTGCCAACCTAGCAGTTTGAAAGCAAGAAATTGCAAGTAGATAAATAGGGACTACTTGGAGTTTCGTGCACTCCGGTGTTGAGTCATGCCTGCCACATGTCCATGGAAACGTCTGCAGATGCAGACAGCGCTGGCTCTATGGCTATAAACAGAGGTGAGCACTGAACCCTAGAGTCGGATACGACTGGCTTTTGAGCAAGGGCGACCTTTACCCTTGACCTAAATAGGTACCATTTTGGCAGGAAAGGTAACAACCTCCCGCGTACCTGCATACCTGTCAAGTTTTGAATTCGGAAATAAGGGAAATTTCCCAGCAAATATGGGATACTTGACAGCTATGCTTATCCTGTGCTGCCCTCCAATGGCGGCAATAGGGCATTGCAGTCTAATTAATAAGGGATGATGGTGGGAGAAAGGGTAAAGTAAGGTGTTTTCCCGGCCAATAAGGGATACTTGACAGCTATGCATACCTGCCACATGACCACGAAAACGCCTGCAGTTGCAGACAGTGCTGGTTTGTTGGCTGTAAACAGAGAATGTGCACCGCGCACTCAAGTCGGCCATGACTGGTATTCAAGCAAAGCTGACCTATATAGTGGCACAGATTAATAATGTGTTGTTGTAGTTTTTTTTTTAATTCCTTGTGTTCTCTTGAAACTCACAAGCCTTCAAAGAAACAATTTTCTCTCATCAACTGATGACTTTCCCAACAAATAAGGATGGGGTGGCGGGGCTTTTTCAGGGGAAAGAGAGATGCGTGAAACTTCTCACTAGTAGGAGAAAATTCAGGGTGAAGGCTGAGTGACAACCTTCTTCAAACACAACTGTGAGCTTGCCAGGGGATAAAAACAAGACTCCTTCCTCTAATGGTTGTTTACTTCCTTGGCAAAGTATTAGGATAATTATCAAGTGCCTAATTAAGAAGGTTTGTGTGAGCTGTAGACACAAAGGTGGCATCTACCAAGCAAGGGGGCTGCAGTGGCTTAGTGGTTAAGACGCTGAGTTTGAAGACTGAAAGGTCGGAGTTTGATACCCGAGTACTGCACGACGGAGTGAGCTGCCGTCTCTGCCCCAGCTCATGCCAACCTAGCCGATACTCGGGTATCGAACTCTGATCTTCCAGTCTTCAAGCACAGCGTCTTAACCACTAAGCCACCACAGTCTCATTTGTAACCATAACCAAGTACTCAATTGAAAGTAGAAGTAATCTGCACAGAATTTCGACAATGTAATTCATTATAGTTACAATGGCCCAAATTTGGTACTTTCATCAATACTTGCTAGTCTTCATAAAGGTAAACGTTTTCTCTTGCTCGAAAGCCAGTCGTATCCGACTCTAGGGTTCAGTGCTCATCTCTGTTTCAAAGCTGAAGAGCCAGCGTTGTCTGCTTCTGCAGATGTTTCCGTGGTCACATGGCAGGCATGACTAGACACCGGAGCGCACGGAACGCTGTCTTTATTTTTCCGTAATTTGTAATTAACATGTGGTTACTTTGAAGGGAGACTTTGAGCCTGTTTTACAAAACACAAACGTAGTTTGAGTAGTCCCATAACTACCAAAGAAAGAAAAATCTCCTTAGAGTTCTTGCTAGTTATAATCCAATGCTAATACAGTATATAACTTAATTATGCTTAATTATTGGGGAAAGGAATTAATTGCAAATGACTTGTTATTGCTAACCAGTTATATCCAAGGCCTGAGTAACTTTAAGGCAGCTTTATGTATTTACTTTTTCACATAATGTTTTCCTTTTGCCAAATGCCTTTTTTGTCTATTAAACTAATGTGTTTGCCTTATTAGATCAAACAGGGGGCTGCAGTGGATCAGTGGTTAAGAAGCTCACCTTTTTAGCTGGAAGGCTGGCACGTCAGCAGTTCGAGACCCGGGTACTGCAGGACGGTTTGAGCGCCTGTCTCTGTGCCAGCTCCTGCCAACCTAGCAGTTTGAAAGCAAGAAATTGTATATAGACAACTAGGGACCACTTTGTGGGGTAAAGATCTTGTGGACATGAAAGGAACCTCATCCAGGCACCCCCTGAGTGGAGATTTTCCCCAGCAAAATTCCTTTCAACCCAGAATAATTTCTGACATGACATTATTATTATTAGATCAAACAATCTTCATGCTTATTGTTTGTTCTGCTTTTGGTCATCCTGCAACATTTTGATTTTCCAGCCTGCTGGATCTGAATTTTTCTCCTTTATCATTCTTATTTGCAATAATTTGATTAGAACTGAATTATTTATTTGCAACAAACGAATAGCTGTGAGCATAAAGATTTCTTTCTTCTGCTCTCGGTGCTGATGAGTTTTAGGTCTGGCTCATATATTTCAAATTTGCACGGTGAATGAATAGCCATCCAGTCTCCTTGATGCTCTCTTGCCCAACCCTGCTGATTCCAGGTTTGAGGGACCCCCCAACTATTCTTGCTTTGGTCATCATTGTCTGCAACCCTGTCTTCTGTGCTATCGTGGGAAGACCACAAAGTTCAGAATCATACCTGCCAAGTTTTGGATTTGGAAATAAGGGAAATTTCCCAGCAAATAAGGGATACTTGACAGCTATGCTTATCCTGTGCTGCCCTCCAATGGCGGCAATAGGGCATTGCAGTCTAATTAATAAAGGATGATGGCGGGAAAGAGGGTAAAATAAGGGGTTTTCCCGGCCAATACGGGATACTTGACAGCTATGTTCAGAATGGCACAATTCAATCCAAATTCCAACCACTCAATCCAGCTAGAGTGAAATGATTGAATCAATGGAACTAACGTGGACGCTGCATCTGGATGTTTGGGAGATTAGTATGCGCAAAACTGGTCCATCTGCAACTCATCCAAGAGAACCAAAAGGTGATTTGTCAACCATGTTGACTTCTCAAGCAATGATGAATGTTTGAGAAGTCCAACTGGCAGGTGGCCCTCCAGATCTTTGACCTATGACAGGAAATGTCTGTCTATGTGTTTATTTATTTATTTATTAAATTTATATACCAACATACTCAGCACAAGTGCAACTCAAGGCAGTTTACAACAAGAGTATAATAAAGTTACAAAACATCAATCTCCAAAAGTACAGTTACAATTACAAAATCTCAGTCCAATTACAATATAGCAAAAATACAATATAGCAAAAATACACAATAGCAAAAGCAAAGTGACAAAATACAATATAGCAAAAATACACAATAGCAAAAGCAAAGTGACAAAATACAATAGAGCGTAGCAAGATGCAATATACAAGATACAATGCAGCAAAGTAACATGACGGAGCCCATATGCCTTTATTCAGGCATATAGTAGGTTTGGTCTGACATCATTGAGCAGTTATTCTCCATTGGTGATGAGAAGGACCAGGATAGTTGGCCCTCTGTTCCTTCTTCCACTTTCTTGGGACATGGTGAACTCTACTTTTTTGAGCTAAATGCCAGCTGTGAGAAACACAGGTTTCTGATTTTTCCCTGGAGGTCTATAAAGTTCCTAGATGTATCATTTCCATGTGTAGATAAACCTAGTGGGTCTTCTTCTTTTGTGTCACAGTCAAACCCTGGGCTGCCCAAATGAAGCCACTTTCTTGGCTTTGTCATTGGCCAAACCTAAGTCCTCATCAGTGCATGTTTCTGGCAGTCATTGGCAGATCAGTAAATGAGCCCATGGATTCTGTATCTTTCCACATTCACATAGCGTGTTGTTGTTTGTCAGCAGCTCCCACTTGAGTATGTTGGTCTTGAATTTAGGGCAGCATTTCCCAACCTTTGGGTTTTGGACTTCAATTCCCCAAAGCCTAAGTCAATTCCCCAAAGCATTGATCAGCTAATGTGCTGACATGGGCTTCTAGGAATTGAAGACCCCCCGCAGGGTGTGGGCCCCACATTGGGCGCCACTGATATAGGGACTCCAACCCTCAGCCTATTCAGGGTCCTCCAAGTGATGTAGGGGAGGTCGAGTCCCTCAGCCATTTCCTCTTTTAACATTGTTCCTTTCCCAGTGAGCTCCTTCCTCCACCTTCTAATTTGGTTTTTGCTCTTTGTTCTTCCTGGATCTGAGCCGGCGGACTTGAGGCTCATATCTGTTCAGAGGACATTGAGGGTCATTCTCTTGCTTAGTTCTCTCAGTGTCCACTGCCGCTTCTCTCCTCGGCTGAATTGTTTTGGCTGGAAAAGGTGAAATTAGTTATCTCGGTGTCCGCTGTTCTACCTTGTGGGTAGTGCCCTGCCAAGTATCCAGTTGACCAAGAGTTCAGCCTGAATTTGGGCCATGTCATGGTGAAAGAAGACGGGAAAGCACTCAGCCTCTTTACATTTTCAGCCAGTATTAAAACACAGATAGAAAAAGAAATCAGTTGCTTCTCTTCTGTACCCCCGTTTCCCTTTCCTCCTCCGTAAACAATGGAGGTACTGTCACATGGAGACCCTCTCTGAGCGCATTGGGTTCACTCCAAAATACAACTACTTATCTGGCCGGACATCCCGCTATGGTAATGGAGTAGACCGTACAGCCGGTGACTCAATGCCACATGTTGGGCAATGGTTAACTAACCTGTCTCCCTAAAGGGACCAACGGCTACAGGTGAATAAGCCCCTTTAGGTGGGGTGATGCTCCCCTCAGTGAAGGAAATACCATGGGAATCCATCCTATTGGACCCAACGACAAAATGATCAGAGGAGGAACTCTGATTCCCAACGGTCACGGAGGCATAAGAGGCCACGCCAGATGCACTGGTTGTGAAGGTGCACCTTGATAATATCCTCAAGGCTGTGGCAGTCCATTGCAGTCCCGGTGTTAAATCCTGCATGTCTCATTTCATATGTGCCGTAGGAGATGGCTCCATAATCAGAGTGTGTAGGTCACTCCATGGCAAGCTTGGATCCACCTGAAACAAATCCACACCACTCATTTTTCCTGTTTCGGGGGGGGGGGGGGATGCATTCTCAGATTTGAGTTGCAGTTGACGTAACAACCACACTTTATGAACAATTGAAGTTCTTCCTTGTTCAACTCAATTATGGGAGTGTGTTCTAGTCAGGGGACGGTGTTGCTCTTCACGGAGGAAATTGAGAGATCAGAAGAAATGTAGAGGGAGAGAGGAAAGGCAGACAAGTGTTATGGAAAACAGGTCTTCAAAGGAATGGTTGAAAGATCAGAGTATGTTTGAGGAAGAGAAGATTAAAGGGCAACTTACACCTTGCGTTCTGTTTCATGCAAGAAAACAAAGCTGTGATATTCAGTTAACCCAGATGGGAGAACTGGAGCAAATGGGAATAAAGAGGAGGATCAGAGGGACAGGTTTTTGGATAAATGTTGGGGCCAAATATGAGGGGGTGGAAACGATCCCTTGCTGACTGGAGGTCTTCTCTCAGGAGAATTCAACCTCTGCATCAAGGGGGGAAATTGGACTAGACCAAATAATCCAGTTCTGTGTTTTAACATAGTGCTTCTATGTTGCATGTACTGTAGTTGAGAATTGGGAGGGGATTGTATGGCAACATACAACAATCTCGTTGCTCTGTGCAGGACAATGACAATAAAGATCTATCTATCTATCTATCTATCTATCTATCTATCTATCTATCTATCTATCTATCTATCTATCTATCTATCTATCTATCTAGGATATAGTATCCACTTCCAAGAGCAGATGTAGAGTACTTGGCGGAGTAAGATTAAGGAAAAATTAGATTTAATGCATTCTGGTTCTGTGGAAATTCACTGGGTTTTTTCTTTCGTTCGTGCCGGATCAAACTTTGGACTGCCAAAACGAAGCCACTTTCTTGGCTTTTTCATTGGCCAACATCAAGTCTTCATCGATGCATCTCTCTGGCAATCATCGGCGGTCCAGTAAGTGAAATGGACTCTGTGTCTCTCCACATTCACATAGCAGGTTGTTGTCTGCCAGCCGCCGCCACTTGAGCATGTTGGTCTTGCATTTAGGGACTCCAACCCTCCGTCTATTCAGGGACCTCCAAGTGATGTAGGTGAGGTTGAGTTCCTCGGCCATCTCCTCCTTTAATGTTCTTCCTTGTCCAAGAGCTCCTCCCTCCATCTTCTAATTTGGTTTTGCTCAAGAGCAGGGGTTCCCAACCTAAGGCCTGCAGGCTGGATCTGACCCACGGTGCCATTTCATGTGGCCCCCCACCCCTCTAAGGGCATTTGAGAAACAAAATGACCATCCCCTTTGAGGCTGTGGGGACAAACCGACCACCACCACCCCATCATGCAGGCAGTGCAAAATGGCTGTCCAGCCCTCAAAGCTGACTGAGAGAGAATGACCCGGCCCCCGGCTTGTAAAGGTTGGGAACCCCTGCTCAACAGTATTTGTTTGTGCCATAAAGCTCTTCCTGGATCTGGAAAAGAGTCACCATAAATCAGAACAGACTTGACAAAACACAGATATTATCATTATTTATTGTTCAGTCGCACAGTCGATTCTGACCCTTTGTGACTCCATGGACCATTGCCCTCCAGGCACCCCTGTCCTCCACCATCCTCCTCAACCCACCCACTCTGTGCCCATTGCGTCTACAATACCATTTAGCCATCTCACCTTTGGACACCCCCTTCTTCTTTTGCCCTCCACCTTTCCCAGCATCAAGGCTTTCTCAAGTGAATCCTCTCTTCTCACTTGATGTTCAAAGTACTTCAGCTCCGTCTTTACTATGTGACCTTCTAAGGAGCAGTCAGGGTTGATTTCCTCTAAGATTGATCTATTTGTTCTCCTCGCTGTCCAGGGGACTCTCAAAACTCTCCCCCAACACCACATCTCAAAGGCATCTATTCTTCTGCACTCAGCTTTCCTAATGGTCCAGCTCTCACAACCATGCATTACCACCTGGAATACCATTTCTTTGACTATGCGGACTTTTGTTTGCAAGGTGGTGTCTCTACTTTTCTATGTTCTATGTTTCTATGTTCCCCAGGCTTCTCATAGCTTGTCTCCCAAGCATCAGTCACCTTTTTATTTCATGGCTGCACTCTCCATCTGCAGTGATCTTGGATCCTAAGAAAGCAGGATGCAATATCAGAAGTGGCTACTAGAGGGAACCAAAGAGCTTCCCCCTGTAGTTGTCTCCCTGGATACTACTGATAACCCTGTATGTTAAAGAGCACGTGGTGCAAGCAAGTACTTGCAGAATTGGATGAAAAGTAACAATAAGGACAACCTAGTTGAGAAGAAGCAATGGGCAACTCAGCAGACTCCTTTGAGATTTAAACAAAGGGCTTATAAACGCATGAGCAAAGGTGAGAAAAGTTAATGGGAGATAAAAGCCGGTTCTTTTGTGCAGATACGAAGTGGAGAAAAAAGTCTCCCTTCTTAGCGTCTTTTCATTACAGCTGGCGAGGAAGTGATGTCTGAGGACAACTGCTCAGGACTCAAGTTTTTATCATAACAACACATGATGCACAGCGTTTCTGCCCTCAGGCAAAGTTGCGGATGCAGACTTTTATTCAGTGGTGATAAATGGTCGGCATCTCCCTCGGCCAGAGTTATATTCTACTTTCCTGGAGATCAGAAGGATGGAGAAAAGGCAACGCTGGTCAGCTGAAAGGGGGAGAAGTCAAGATGGAATTGGAAAGCAGCCAACCCCTGTAATGCGATGACCTGCTAGTGTCAAAAAAAGCCTACATCCAGTGGTGTGCTGCTCCCGGTGCGCCCTGGTACGGGCGTACCGGTAGCAAAACCAGCTGGCCATGCCCAACAAACACTCTTGAGGGTAGGTCACCAGTGCTCGAAAGCCAGTCGTATCTGACTCTAGGGTCAGTGCTCATCTCTGTTTATAGCTAAAGAGCCAGCACAGTCTATGTCTGCAGATGTTTCCATGGTCATGTGGCAGGCATGGCTAGACATTAGAGTGCACAGAATGCTGTTTACCTTCCCACCAAAATGGTCCCTAGTTATCTACTTGCAGTTTCTTGCTTTCAAAGTGCTAGGTTGGCAGGAGCTGGGGCCGAGACGGGCACTCACTCTGTCCTGCAGTACCCTAGAATCGAACTCTGACCTTCCAGTCAGCAAGTTCAGCGTCTTAACCATTTGAACTACTGCAGTCCCTTGATGGTATGCAAGAGCACAACCAGATCAGAACATGGAAGAAGGAGCTCACTGGGCAAGGAATAAGATTAAGGACGCTATGGTGGAGGAACTCAGCCTCCCCAACATCACTTGGAGGACCCTGAATAGGCTGAGGCTTGGAGTGCCTAAATGTAAGATCAACATGTTCAAGTGGGGGCTTCTGGCAGACAGCAACATGCTGTGGGAATGTGGAGAGATACTGGATCCGGTTCATTATTGTTCTGCCGATGACTGCCAGAAGCATGCACCAATGAGGACTGAAAGTTAGGACAACGACAGTCTGTGCAAACATATCAGGGAGCAAACAAAACAAGAGGGGGGGAAAAGACAAAAAAAAATTGTGGCACCTTTGTTGTGTTCTAACAGTGTAACCTTCTACATGTGATAACAATGTATCTGAACCAATGTAACCTTGCCTACGAGTAACAATGTAACCTTCAGCTGATCACTATAAACCCTGTAATAGGACGCGAGCTAATGACCACCAGCTGGCAGCAGCGAGCGTCCAAGCTCTCTTGGTTCAAACCCACCAAAAGGCCACAGCGCGGGAAGTTTCCCGCCGCTACCTACACCTGGACAAGGAGGGCGTGACCAGCCATGACGTCACGCGGGCAGTAGCCAATGGGCTATCGTGGAGCCACATTCAAATACGTTACTACCATATATATAGAGCTGTGCGTCCGCCATTACCTCATGTTCCCTCTGTCCACCATGCAATAAACCTGAGTTAACCCAGCCCTTGGCTGTTTCCTGTGTCTTGACTCTCATACACTAAATTGGCGACGAAGGTGGGATATGGATCCCCACGGAGCCAGGACACAGAGCGGGTTCAACATTACCAAACCGCAAGACTGGGAGCTTTTTGAGATGGACTTCCAGGCGGCACTGGTGGAACTCAAAGTCAAAGAAGACGACGAGGAAAGGAAGAGGGCCATCCTCACCCGCATGCTTGGGATGGAGACCAAGCGAACGCTGGTGGGCATTATTGCACCGAAGAAGATGGGTGAGTTCAAGGCCAATGACATCATGAAACTGCTGCGTGAGCGTTTCCGACCCTCGAGGGCAATGTTTCCCGCTCGGAGCGCGTTTTGGAGGCGAGTTCAAGCGCCGGACGAGTCGGTAGAAGCCTTCGTAACAGCTATGAGAGTAGCCGCCACCCCCTGCCGATGGGACCACTTTCTAGAGATGGCCCTCAGGGACGGAGTTCTGTGTGGCCTGAAGGACAAGGAAGTGCAGCGCAGCCTGATGAACAAGGAGCCACCACCCACACTGACAGAGGTTGTAGAGGCCGCGGAAGCCGCGGAATCCACGAATGCTGGAGTAGATGAGATGCACAAGTGGCGTGAGTGGCGTCCGAGGGCCGGCAAAGCGGAAAACTTGGTGCACGGAAAGTCCGGACAGTCGGTGCACGCAACCCGACGGACCTCGAAGTCGTCTTCGGAAAGCAGCGACGGCGAGGAGGTCCAGAAGGTCCGAAAGGGAGGGCGCCATTGCGATGGTTGCGGAGCGGCCCATGAGCGCGGGAGGTGCCCATTCAGAAAAACCGAGTGCTACAACTGCGGCCGCCGGGGACACATCGCCAAGGCATGCAGGAAAGGAAAAGAGGGCCGGAAACAGTCACAAGACCGTTCGGCCAGACCGGACCGTTCAGCGAGGTCCAAAGATGGCGCCTGGACCACGAGGAAGCAGGACGGCGTGGGCCGCATCTCGGACGACAGCGAGGGCGACGCTCCTGTGTTCAGCGTGTCTGCGGGACAGCCCCATTACTTCGTTGAGGTACTAGTACAAGGGACCCCTATTAGGATGGAAGTTGACTCGGGGTCCTCCTATTCTATAATTCCCCAGAGAGAGTTTTTGAAAATCGACCCCCACGTGCGGCCCAAACTTAAAGCGTTGAGGGCCACACTACGGGACGTACAGGGGAACAGCATTCCAGTGTTGGGGGTCGGGACATTCCGGGTTCGTTTTAAGAGACATTCTGCGGAACTTCCCCTAGTGGTGCTAAAAGGGGGGAGTTGTAGCCTCCTCGGGACACAATGGTTCCAGCCTCTAGGTTTGTTCATAGGGGGGGTGCATGCCGTAGGCGTGGACCCAATACAAGCGGTGTGCGACGCACACCCCGCCGTTTTCAAAAGTGGACTGGGAAAGTTCAAGGGACCCCCCGTAGCCTTCGACCTAGACCCGGAGGTCCGCCCGATAAGGCTCAAACCGCGCAGGGTGCCGTTCGCACTAAAGGACAAAATAGAGGCGGGACTGGACAAACTGGTGGGTCAGGGGATTCTTGTTCCTGTGGATTCCGCGGAGTGGGAGACTCCAATTGTAACAGCACTGAAGGCTAACGGGGAGGTGCGCATTTGCGCTGATTATAAGTGTACAATTAACAAGGCGATCCGCCCTAATGCATACCCGGTGCCAGTGATCAGCCACCTCCTGGCTAGGCTAAATGGGGGAAAGTGTTTCGCTAAGCTCGATTTAGCACAGGCCTACCAGCAACTCCCTGTAACCCCCGCCACAGCGGCGGCACAAACAATAATTACACATAAGGGGGTGTTCCAGGTGTCGCGTTTACAGTTCGGCGTGAACTCGGCACCTGGCCTTTTTCAGTCGCTCGTGGAACGCCTCCTGAAGGGGCTGGAGGGGGTGTTGCCATATTTTGATGACGTGTTGATAACGGGGGGGAGTAAGGCCGAGCTGGCACATAGATTGGATAAAGTTTTGACCATGTTCGAGAAAGCGGGGCTGCGACTGAGAAAAGACAAATGTGTCTTTTTCGAAACAGAGGTTGAGTTTTTAGGGTTCCGGGTCACGCCCGAGGGAATTAGGCCGTCCAAATCTAAGGTAGCCGCCATCAAGAAAGCTCCTCGCCCCACATCCAAAACCGAACTGCAGTCATTTCTGGGGCTTCTCAATTTCTACCATACCTTCCTTCCACGGAAGGCGTCTGTTGCCGAGCCGCTCCATCAGTTACTTAAAAAAGAGGGAAAATGGCTGTGGGGTGACGAGCAAGAGAGGGCGTTCACAGAGTTAAAGCAACTCCTGACATCCGAGGCAATCCTGACTCATTTCGACCCCAAACGGCCAGTAGTGTTAGTCTGTGACGCATCCCCGGTGGGGGTGGGGGTGGTGCTTTGCCACGTGTTGAACGACGGAAGGGAGGCCCCGATAGCGTTTTATTCAAGGTCCCTGTCCCAAGCAGAGCGGAATTACGCACAGACCGACAGGGAGGCGTTAGCAATAGTAGCGGGAACCAAAAAATTTCACGATTTTCTGTATGGTCGGCCGTTCACGATCGTGACTGATCACAAGCCCCTGTTAGGAATCTTCACTGCAAATAAGCCCACGCCCCAGATCCTGTCCCCGAGAATGCTGCGGTGGACTATTTTTCTTAACGCATACCAACATGAGTTGGAATACCGGCCCGGGAAGGAGATCAGCCATGCAGACGCGCTCTCACGGTCTCCGTTGCCCTTGTCGGACGATCAGAAGGCAGGGGTGGGAAGAGACCGCCAGGTATTGCTAATAGAGGTTTTAGATTCACCCCCATTAGTGCCGGCCGACATTGCCAAGGCAACGGGAAAGGATAGAACACTGGAGAAAGTGTGCTCGTGGGTACAGAAGGGGTGGCCGGCGTCATCCCCAAGCATGGAATTCGACCCATTTTTTCGAAAACGAATAGAATTGTCATTAGAGAGGGGGTGCCTCTTGTGGGGCCAACGGGTGGTGGTTCCTACGTCCCTGCGACCGAAGGTGCTAAAGCTAATGCACGTCAGCCACCCGGGAATCGTCCGTTCCAAGGCACTGGCCCGCAGTTATTTCTGGTGGCCCCAGCTGGACGCCGACATAGAGCATATGATCGGCACTTGTGAGGCATGTCAGGGCTCCCGACCGGAGGTAGCCCGTCTCCCGCATAGGGAATGGGACGCAGCAAGGGGACCGTGGTCCAGGGTACACGTAGATTTTGCTGGCCCGTTCAGAGGAACCATTTTTCTCCTGGTAGTGGATGCGTACTCAAAGTGGCTGGAGGTCATTCCGGTAAAGAGCACGTCCTCCGCCACTACCATTGGCCAGCTGAGGAGGGTCTTTTCCACATTCGGTTTACCCGACACTCTGGTCAGCAATAACGCTAGCTTTTTCACGTCCGCTGAGTTCGCGGCATTCATGGAGGCAAATGCAATTCGGCACGTCACATCCGCGCCGTTTCACCCGGCCACGAATGGCCAAGTGGAACGGTTGGTGCGCACAACAAAAGATGCGCTGCGGCGCATGGGCTCGGGGGATCTAAATCACCAAGTCTGTCAATTTCTGTTAGCGTACAGAGTGACCCCATTAGCGTCCGGATATTCGCCGGCTGAGCTGCTGATGCGGAGGAAACTGACCACGATCTTGTCCAGGTTAGACCCGACGAGGGTCGAGGACAAAGGGAAGAACATAGGTTTAGCGGTCTCGAAAGGGTTCGGCGTAGGCGATCCTGTACACTGCAGGAACTATGCCAATGCAGGCCCAGCCTGGGTGCCAGGGACAATAGTAGAACAGACGGGACCGGTGTCGTATCGGGTGGAAACGAACACCGGTCTCCTCTGGAGGAGGCACGCTGACCAACTGCGGCGCCGAGTGAGTGAGGGACCGATCAGTGGGGCTCAGCAACCAGATTCAGCGATAGGGTCCTCCCCCACCCGTTTAGCCCAAGGGGGAGACAGAGAAGGACACCAGTCCAAAGCCAGGGGGGAAAGCAG
Organism: Bradypodion pumilum; assembly: GCA_035047305.1. Classification (NCBI taxonomy): domain Eukaryota; kingdom Metazoa; phylum Chordata; class Lepidosauria; order Squamata; family Chamaeleonidae; genus Bradypodion; species Bradypodion pumilum. The sequence goes on along the minus strand of JAWDJD010000012.1, from coordinate 24,643,389 downwards.
TGAGCCCGGCTCATATCCTTTTGACACGCCAGTTCTACCAGCTCTATCCGAGCCCGGGGAGGGGGAAAAGGAGTTTGCAGCCGCCGCTGCCGCTTCCCCCGAATTCGATTACGATTTTAATTTTGCGAGCCGGGGGGTTTTTTTGGAGTGTTCCCCCACCCATCCAAGCGAGAAGAGGGGTTTTTCGTTAGCCCCCAGTGCCCCCGGTTCTTCCCAAACAAAGCACACACCTCCCAACAAAGCCGCAGAGCCGCGGCAAGCCACTAACGAGTCATCCTCTCCAATTACAGGGCAGGAAGCCAGGGAGCAAGGAGGAGGGAGAGAAGCCGGGGCAGGGCAGCCCGCGCCGAGACCCCAGCGTGTTCGAAATAAGCCATCTTGGCTGAGAGACTTCGTCTCGTCCTAGGGGGGAGGAGTGTTGTGTTCTAACAGTGTAACCTTCTACATGTGATAACAATGTATCTGAACCAATGTAACCTTGCCTACGAGTAACAATGTAACCTTCAGCTGATCACTATAAACCCTGTAATAGGACGCGAGCTAATGACCACCAGCTGGCAGCAGCGAGCGTCCAAGCTCTCTTGGTTCAAACCCACCAAAAGGCCACAGCGCGGGAAGTTTCCCGCCGCTACCTACACCTGGACAAGGAGGGCGTGACCAGCCATGACGTCACGCGGGCAGTAGCCAATGGGCTATCGTGGAGCCACATTCAAATACGTTACTACCATATATATAGAGCTGTGCGTCCGCCATTACCTCATGTTCCCTCTGTCCACCATGCAATAAACCTGAGTTAACCCAGCCCTTGGCTGTTTCCTGTGTCTTGACTCTCATACACTAAAACCTTAAAGACTAACTCCTGTATTTTAATGTTCACTTTTGTGGGTCAGTGGTTTTTGTCTTGTTTTGTTTACTCTTTGGAAAGCGAAGAAAGTGGCTTCATTTTGGCAGCCCAGGGTTTGATCGGGACCCAAGTGAAGAACGGCCCAACTCTCACAGCCATATATTACTAGCAGCAGAGTACAGAGGAGAATCATAGTTTTAAATCAGGTTGAATGCTCCTTGCTCAACCCTTGCAGTGCTGGCAAATTGTCTTGCCCGGAGACCCGTTACTACCAGTCAAGGTGAAGAACAACGGGCTAGATTGGGGGTGCCCAACCTTTTCAAGCCGGGGGGTGGATCACGCTGTCTTAGTCAGCTTCGAGGGCCGGATGGCCATTTTGCCCTGCCTACACAGTGTGTGGGTGTATGTGGCCATTTTGTCCCAACAGCTTCAAAGGAGTAGCCTTGGAAGGCCGGGGGCGGCACATGAAATGGCACCATGGACCAGATCCGGCCCATGAGCCTTTAAGTTGGGCTAGATGAAACATTGGTTATGGACTTCATTAGGCAGCTTCATAAGCAAGCATCTGCGCTTTGTTTCTTGAAAGGTTCCAGAGAGGTACAGGCATGACGTCTGGTTGTCTATGCGGAAACATTGGGGATTGGCCAGCCGATGCTCCGTGCCTGGCTTGCCTCGTTTACCTCTGCTATATTTACATGTCTGTTTTATGATTTCAATTTTTAATGCTTCTGCTCTTTGAAGACGCTTAATGCTTTGGAGTGGAACAGCTTCCTTCCAGGTCCTGCATGCAGATTGAGGACAGGGCAATAAATCAACCGAACTCCTGGTTGCGCCTTAGCATGAGAATTTAACCCTCCTGCTGCCTCGAGTCTTCCAAACTCACCAACAGCACCTGAGAACCAGAACATAGTCTGGAACAGGAGGTTTTTATGGACCACCCAGTTGTGACAAGTCTGGCCCCAAATAGAGCAACCATACAATTTGGACGATATGACACAAATCTGGTATAGGAATTCTGTCCTCTTGAAGGATGTTTGGAATTACAACTACCATTATTCTACAACTTTTGCTGGGTTGTTATAGGCTAAAACAGGGGTGCCTAAACTTTTCAGGCCGCAGGCCAGTCGCGTGGTTCAGCGGGCCGGTCCCATGGTTCCTCCCACCGGAACTGGAAGCAAAACACACCCACACATGCGCAAAACCCTGCCATAAAAGCACCCGCAGCTGTCAGAAATGCATTTACCACAGCTGCAGATGCATTTACATCAGTGTTTTCACATGCCCCCATGTTTTGCTTTCGGGAGCAGCAAGGTTGGTGCGGGCCAGATGGTTTGGCACCATGGGTCAGATCTTGCCTGCGGGCCATAGTTTGGGCACCCTGGACTAAAAAATCTAGAAGGTCAACAATTCTTTAACAATTCTGTAAAGGTCTCCCATGCTTGAAAAGCAGTCTTGTCCGACTCTAGGGGGCGATGATTATCTTCGTTTACAGCCAAAGAGTGTCTGCGGATGTTTCTGCAGTCATGTGGCAGGCATGACTAGACGATGGAGTGCATATGGAATGTTGCTACCTTTCCTGCCAAAGCAGTGACTGTTAATCTACTTGCAATTTCTTGCTTTCAAACTGCTAGGTTGGCAGGAGCTGGGACAGATGACAGGAGCTCACTCCGTCATGCAGCACTCGGGTCTTGAACTACTGAACTGCCAACCTTCCAGTTGCAAAGCTCAATGGCTTCATTACCACTTCTGTAAATGAAGCATGTTGTGCAATACAATCACTTGGTTGGTAATACTAGTGGATCATGGGAAATCTCATAACATTGATGGTATTGCATTAAGGATCCACATCATCTCACTTCATTCTGTGCAATTTGAGGGCCTTGGGAAAACTCACAACAGAGCTGTGCACATTGTGACGGCATGTTATTTATGGCATTTAATTTCATTTATTTGAAACCTACCCAGCCTTTCTCTTGAGACTGGGACTTCAGGGAGCTCAGGCGCTTTGAAACAGAGACAAACAGAAGTTGAGAATAGCAAAAACAGGTGATGATTTGCAAATAAGAAGAGTGGGAACTTATCACAGTGTGTCCTTTCTAACGCCAGATTCATGCTGTGGCCTGTGGCCATAATCGTATGAAAGAGAGCAGAACACAAACCAACAGAACTATATCTGCCCTTCTCGGGGTTTTAACATCTGGTCGCAGCCTCCCAAATGTCTGCCTTAAAAAGGGAAGTATTTGTAGGAATGTTAATATCACGAGGATGTATGTACTGGGAATTTTGTTTATTTCTTTTGTTAGGAGAATGTGAGGTAGAAAAACCAGCAAAAAGTGCAGGGAGACATTCAATAAGCCCCTGTCACTCCTTCGTTTTCTCCCCCCCCCCCAAAAAAAACCCCCCAACAAACTAGCACTTTGCATGATAAAAGTATTCTAGAAGCATTTAAAGTAGAAAAAAGATATCGTTACTTAAAGGTAAAGGTTTCCCTTGCTCGAAAGCCAGTCGTATCCGACTCTAGGGTGCAGTGCTCATCTTTGTTTCTAAGCCGAAGAGCCAGCGTTGTCTGCTTCTGCAGACGTTTCCGTGGTCATGTGGCAGGCATGACTAGACACCGGAGCGCACGGAACGCTGTTACCTTCCCACCGAAGTGGTCCCTATTTATCTACTTGCAATGTCTTGCTTTCGAACTGCTAGGTTGGCAGGAGCTGGGACGAAGACGGGAGCTCATTTCCGTCCTGCAGTACTCGGGAATCGAACTGCTGACCTTCCGCTTCCCAGTCCGCGTCTTAGCAACTTGAGCCACTGCAGTCGTTACTTACAGTTAGCATTTGTAGTTACAGTCAGAATGCCAGAAGTAGGAATAAAAGATTACCAATCGAGTTAAAGGATAATCACCATTAGGCTGTCACACCCCTTCCTACTGTTATCGTTCTATCTATCTGTGCAGAGGGAGGTCAGCAGTTCAAAACCCGGATACGGCATGACGGAATGAGTGCCCGTCTCTGTCCCAGCTCCTGCCAACCTAGCAGTTCAGAAGCAAGAAATTGCAAGTAGATAAATAGGGACCACTTCAGTGGGAAGGTAAACAGCATCCCGTGCACTTCGGTGTCTAGGCATGCCTGCCACGTGTCCACGGAAACATCTGGAGACGCAGACAGTGCTGGCTCTTTGGCTATGGAACAGAAATCAGCACTGAACCCTAGAGTCGGATACGACTGGCTTTCAAGCAAGGGTGGCCTTTACCTTTTATCTGTGCAGAAGAACCAGAGTCTTTAATAAATGATAAAAGATCTTCTGCACGCGGTGCAATTTTTGTGCGTGTAAGCCTTCCAACACAATTTTTGTTAATACTCCTTTTAAAAAGTGTGAGCATGAAATATCTCCCATCAGGTTCACAGTGTCTTTGATGGGTTGCCTTGAAGGAATGAGAAACAGTTTTGGGTTGTTGTTGTTGCTGCTGTTTTTTGGGGGGAGAACATTGGCATGTATTCACTGAACCCATAGTATGGGAATGTTTAAAACAGGGTTTCTCAACTTTGGTCCTTAAGGCAGGGATTCTCAACCTGTGTCCCATGGCACCATTTCATGTGGTCCACCACACCAGGAAGTCCCATGTGGTGAAGGAAAGACAAAATGGCCATCCAGCCCCCAGAGCTGTCTGCGGGAGCGTGACTCGGCCGGTGGCTTTAAAAGGTTGAGGACTCCTGCCTTAAGGTGTTCTTAGGCTTCAATTCCCAGTAGCCCAAGTCAGCACACCTGCTGATCAGGGCTTCTGGGAATTGAAGTCCAAGAACATCTGGAGAGCCAGGTTTAAAGAACCCTGATCTAGTACAAGGATGGCTAAATCTTGGCTCTCCAGCTGTTCTTGGACTTCAATTCCCAGAAGCCCAAGTCAGCACACCTGCTGATCGGGGCTTCTGGGAATTGAAGTCCAAGAACATCTGGAAGACCAAGGTTGAGAAACCCTAGTCTAAAGGTATAACAGTAACACCTGTAGTGACACAAGAGTCAAAGAGTTGTGTACCCTCTTTCTCTCTCTTTGTGTTCTCAAATGCTGCCACCTAGTGGGATTCCTGTGATATGACACTAGGAAACATTCATAAAATGAGGAAGGGGGCGTCAAAAGTCCTATTTATTGCCATGCATTAAGCAATTAGACCCAACTAGCATGAAGCCATAGAACAGGGGTGCGCAAACTACATCCTACTGGCCAGATCCAGACCCTGACACCAATTCATCCATATGGGCGCATTTTACTTCCGTGGAGTGGGCTAGGTGAATTGCTATCAGGGGCCGGATCTGGCCCATGGTCTGTCGTTTGGGGGGGGGGCTGGTTTAAGCAGAGAAAATGGCAGCTTAAAATCTATCTCATCCTGTTGCAAAACAGATTGCAAGGTGTGTTTTACTTCGGCTTCCTGTGGGAAGAACCACATGCTCGGCCCAGTGAACCACATGACCGGCCCACTGAACCACGGAAACTTTGGGCACCCCTGCCATAGAAGAATGTGGTGGTGTAGCTATGACCTCCATAGTGGAATGGGAATACATATAGAGCAAACTGTGACTGTAACAATGGGTTAAATGTACCGTTGACCTGAAATAAGATATTAAATCCTGTTTATATCGATCTCTGTGTGGCTTTCTGGTTTTATAGACAGTGGGGGCTACATGGGGTGTTCTTCTTGCAAATGTCACTATTTTGGAAAGAAGCCACATGTTCCTTGATCTCCCTTCTTCCTTCCTTTGCAGCTTCTCCCAGACAGATCCGTGCTTGGTTTTCCAAAGTAGTTATGAACTTAAAATTAATCCCACAAGTCCTCAAGAAAAAATAAACTAGGGATAGGGAAGCCCTACCAGGAAGGCAGTTTCTTTATTAAGGTCAGAGTAATCTGCAAGCTTTTGAGTGAGGCAGAGTTTATTGTCAAAACATTAAAACTTAAGAAACCTCCATGTTTGGCTTTATGTGTTAGGCCAGTGATGGCCAACCTTGGCACTCCAGGTGTTCTTGGACTTCAGTCCCCAGAAGCCCTGATCAGCAGGAGTGCTGACTTGGGCTTCTGGGAATTGGAGTCCAAGAACACCTGGAGTGCCAAGGTTGGCCATCACTGATAGGCCATATTGTGCCAAGATGGAGGACAATGTTTTGAAGCATCTATGGTAGTTTCCCAGGTGTCACGTAGCATCTAAACAACATGTGGTAGAGCCCATAGTATGCTCTTCATCCCAGTACACCTGGGACACCAGGTATGTTTGGTGAAAAATATTAGAGAACTTGGGTTATAGATCTGTGATTGATTCTAACAGAAGTCCTGTCCAGTTGTGGGTTGTGGATTTTGTTTTATGGTTTGAGGGGGAGACGTTTACTTCCCTCTCTAAGGTGGACATCATTACCTTGAATCAAATGGGCATTCCTCTCTCAATGCTGAAATTCCCATAGTTGCGATCTGTCATAAGAAAGGGGCTGTGGTTAAGAAGCTCAGTGGTTAAGAAGCTCGCCCAGGGATGGTGGGGATGCCTATTTGGGGGCTGGGGGTTCGAAAGCAAGAAATTGCAAGTAGATAACTAGGAACCACTTTGATGGGGAAAGATCTTGGGGACATGAAAGGAGCCTCATTCGGGCGTCCCCTGAGTGGAGTTTCTCCATCAAAAATCCTTTCAACCCAGAATAATTTCTGACACAAAAGAAGTATTATTATTATTATTATTATTATTATTATTATTATTATTATTATTATTATTATTATTATTATTATTATTATTATTATTATTATTATGCAGCTCCCTGATGGCTTAGTGGTTAAGATGCTGAGCTTGGAAACTGGAAGGTCGGGTTTTGATACCCGAGGACTGCACTTGGGGACATGAAAGGAGCCTCACTTGGGCGTCCCCAGAGCAGAGTTTCTCCAGCACAAATCCTTTCAACCCAGAGTAATCTGTGACACGAAATTATTATTATAACATAACCCAGGGATTCTCAACCTGTGGCCTATGGGCCAGATGTGGGCCACTTCACCATTTTATGTGGCCCCCACTGCCTCCACCACACCCAGAAGTTCCATGTGGCAGAGGAAGGGCAAAATGGCTATCCGGCCCCTGAAGCTGTCTGAGGGAGCGTGACCCAATGGCCCCCGGCTTTAAAAAGTTGAGAACTCCTGACATAACCTATCGTTAAATTGCACTTGCACGAGCTCGGCTGGGAAGCACGGAGTGTCTCCGTAATTATGACACGGAGAGATGTGGTTACACTTTCCAAACCCACACGCCAATGCTTAATAACCCAGAGCAACATTTTCCTCTTCGTTGAGTGCCACAGCCTGGAGGACGTTTGCTTCTGCCCTTCGTAGCCGAGTCCCTTGGACAAAACCCATCAGCCGTCAAATTGCCCTCCCTTCTTCTAATCTCCTGCCCTGCCGGTGCCATCAGCTCTACTGAAACGTGGTTGAAAGAGCTACCCCACTGTGGAGACGAACTCGGACCCATAATAGCCCTCCTGCATTTTCTCTGGGGAAACTAACTGGAAAGGCGTGAGAAAGCACTTAGGCGAATGGGCAACGGGGCGGTCGTCCGATTTAGCAGGCAATTTATGGCCAACCCTCCCGGATCACGGGCCAGATTTCGCTGCAGTGTGCTAATAGAATAAAATTGAAATGGATGGACCCATGTATTACCATTGCGTGTTACTAGGAGAGAATCCATAGTTCTGTGTTTGTATGGAGATCTTATGCTTACAGTATCTCCCAGCATCTCCAGTTAAAAGGAATTTGCCGCTCAATTTTTAACCTGCTTTTAAATTTCCCAAACATTTCCATCTTTTCCAACATGTCTTGGCTGATGGCGACGTGCCTAAAGGGACTGTGGCGGCTTAGTGGTTAAGACTTAGTGGCTGGGCAGGGGAGCAGATCGAGACCCGAGTGCTGCGTGACGGAGTGAGCTCGCGCCATCTGGCCCAGCTCCTGCCAACCTAGCAGTTCGAAAGCAAGCCATTGCAAGTAGATAAGTAGGTACCTCTTTGCTGTACAGTGTTCCATGCACTCTGGCACGAGTCATTCCTGCCACCGGACCGCAGAAACGTCTGCAGACGCAGACAGTGCTGTCTCCATATATAAGTAATGAGAACAGTCAAGATTTCATCGTGTAAGTATTCTGTTTTCAGCACAGATGACTGGAATCTCACCTCTCCCCAAAACCAAGGTTACATTATCAGGCAATTAATGCATCCCTTGGAAACAGAGATGAGCACTGCACCCTAGAGTCGGATACGACTGGCTTTCGAGCAAGGGAAACTTTTACCTTTACCTTAATGCATCCCTATACATAGTATAAAGCAAGGATGATAAGAAAATCTGGCCCACAGTGATATTCTATCAGCCCGTGCCGCCCGCGCCACTCCCGGAATTGGAGGTAAAACACACATGTGCTGGTGCATTATGCGCCCGCAAATGCGTCTTTTGCTTCTGCTCTGGTGGGAGGAACCACGCGACTGGCATGCACAACCATGTGACCTGCCCATGGCCCGAAAAGTTTAGGCACCCCTGGTCTAAGCAAGCCCTTCTCCCTCCTCACCCGCATCTTCCCACAGTTACCTTTTTGAACTGTGCCAAATGGTTATTTGAATATTTAATTTGGGGTTTACGGGGATCGTCGTAACGAGAAAGAGAGCGAGGGAGAGATTGTAGTGTTTGAGAACAAAGGTGCGCTGAAGGCTATTTCACCTCCACGTGTCAGTTGGCACAGCCGGGCAAACACTTACACATGTTTGCAGCATAGGAGATAAACTTTATCATTAGCCCTGACCTCTCCATGCTGGGTGGAATTCACAGCAGCTGTGGGGTTTTTGTTTTGTTTGGTTAACACACCATGTGGGAAACATGGATTACCCGATTCTTTCTTGGATTACGCGGGAAGAAAAGTGAATCCAGAAAGGCAGTTGCTAATCCCCTCAGTAAGCCCCATGCGCAGACGTTAGGCCGCGGCGGCATGCGTGACTGCGAAGAATGCTGGTTTGCTAGGCTGGTGTGCCCTGGTGAAAATCGAGCTCAGTCTTTATCATTTGCATTTTTTATACCGGGAATTCCCAACCTTTTCAAGAGTGGGCCGGGTCACACTCTCTCAGTCAGCTTCGAGCGCCAGATGGCCATTTTGCCGGATGGCCATTTTGTCCCAACAGCTTCAAAGGGGCAGCCATTGTGTTTCCTTGGAGGGGAGGGAGGGCCACATGAAATGGTGCCATGGGCCATATCTGGCCCAAGTCAGGAGTGTTGACTTGGGCTCCTGGGAATTGAAATCCAAGAACATCTCGAGTACCAAGGATGGCCATCACTGGTCTAGTTCAGTGATGGCCAACCTTGGCACTCCAGGGGCTCTTGGACTTCAATTCCCAGAAGCCCAAGCCAGCACTCCTGCTGATCAGGGCTTCTGGGAATTGAAGTGGTGACAGCTGTCAGTCTTGACAGCTTTAAGAAAGGATTAGACAAGTGCATGGAGGACAAGGGTATCAATGGCTATAATTGTGGATACTTAAGGACAACCTCCGGGTTGGAGAGATAGGCAGGATATCTGTCAATGCCATTTCCAGGGATTCCTGAGCAGGTGAAGGCATCTCCTTGGGAATACCCTGAAGGAAATGGTGAGCCACTGTGTGAGACAGAATGCTGGACTGGATGGGCTCCTGTGGCCTCTTCCAGCAAGGCTGTTCTTACATGTTCTTATGAAGTCCAAGAACACCTGGAGCCCCAAGGTTGGCCATCACTTCCCTAGACTAGCATCCCTTTGCTTCCCCCCAAGATCCACATGTGCCTTCTGATGGCCATGAGCTCCTCACTTCATCTATTGAGAGAGGTGCCCACTCATGCATGTTAAAACCAAGTCATGACTTATTCAAAGAGTGCCTGCCATGGGATATCAAGTAGGATCTTGTTGAAGGTGAGTTGTGAACACAGCTAGGGAGAAATGCCCAACAGCAACCCAGTAGTGCTGGAGACACAGAAAAGGCAAGTCTAATCTTCAGGCTGCGATCCCTGCTGAGTCTACCTTTTGAGTGTGCCACGTTGCCTTGGGCAACTCTCAAAATGATTTTAAAAAAATTCAAAACAGAAAAGAGTGAGAGAATGCAAAATACAAAGATATTCCAAACATGATCATGGAAGGTTCTTGATCTTTTCTGCAATGCGCTAAAGGTTCATAATAGAAACATTTAACATTGGAGATGTGACTAAGGGCCCTGACCTGACCCATGTCGCCCCAAAAAACTTCTGTCCTGATTTAAATCAATGATTTTGCAAGCAGTAAAGGTTTAGCAAGGCATTTGTGAAGTCCAGGGGCACACTCTTCATCTTTTCTTTCTCTTTCCGCACATCTCATCGCCATGTGCGAACCTGAGATGTAACACAGGAGTTCCATGGGGGGTATCGCTCCACTCCATCAATGCCCCTGGGCTTTTTGCTCTACTCTTGGCCATGCCAAAAACACAGAAGTACTCTCGATTTGGATTGATTGAGAGACATTGAAAGTCTCACTGTAACATGCTGTGGAGAAGAAATTGTGACGTCATTACCTGTCATTTCCGATGTTTCAACAGTGACTGATTTAAATCCACTACACAATGAGCTTGCAATCCAAACTAGTTAGAATGGTCAAAGTCCAACTGAGTTGACTGTAGGCCAGGGGTGCCCAAACTTTTCAGGTCGCGGTCCAGTCATGTGCTTCAGCGGGCCGGTCATGTGGCTCCTCCCTCTAGAAGCGGAAGTAAAATGTGCCTTTTGCAACAGATAGTTTTTTGCAACAGGATGAGATAGATTTTTAGGCTGCCAGTTTCTCTGCTTAAACCAGGGGTGCCCAAACTATGGTCCGTGGGCCAGATCCAGCCCCCAGCACCAATTCATCTGGCCTATGCCACCCTTGTCGCTCCCAAAAGCAAAAGTAAAATGTGCTTACGCATGGGCTGGATGAATTAACACGCTGGATGTCCACGGAAGCGTCTGCAAATGCAGACAGCACTGGCTCTTTGGCTATAAACAGAGATGAGCACTGAACCCTAGAGTCAGATACGACTGGTTTTCGAGCAAGAGCAAACTTTGCCTTTTAGGGGATTAGAGAGAAGCCTTTTTCTATACTCCTCTTAATTGTTTTTTAACATTCTAGACACACAAAATTTCACCTCTTGATATGCGTGTCTCTTTCGGTGAGTGGGCAGGTCTGAGCTTTAATCCAGATCCCGTTGGCACTGAGTGATCCAGGTCCAAAGTAGGTGGAAAACTAGAACCGAATTACAACACCGTTTGGCAAAAAACATGCTCAGGTTGCCTACATAACGTATCAGTTAAGAGCAAGGACTTTAGTAACAGCAGCAGCAATTTCCTGGCATTCGGCGCATGAGTGAACATAGAAAAACACAAATGCAACATGTTAACTGGGGAGGTTTTTCCGTTAATTGAATATAAAGCAACTTTCTTAAGGCAAGCCAATTGGCCAGGGCATTTCTCAGCATCGTCTTCGTCTGCTCTAGGTGGGAACTGCTACCCTGTGGAAAGCTCAGGCTTTCCGGAGCGCATCTTCTAATGTTCCCTAGGATTTAATCCCAGTCTTTTGGTGCTTGGCTTTCTGCAAAGAGGGAAGAAAGAAACACACACAAATAGACCATACTTAGCTTCCCAGGAAATAATCAGGATGCTGCAGGATGCAAATCAGCCATAAAAAATAGGGCAGTTTTCTCCACCAAAGTATCTTGTAAGTAGATAGTTTAGGAGATTTATCATTTCGCCAAGCCACAGCAAGTCTCTTAGTTCCTTCAGGATGTTATGCCAGGAAAAATGTTTATTATCAGAGGAAGGCAGAAGCTCTAAGGCTGTAAACAGCTACAACATAGACGAGCCATCTGTTTATTGGTTTGCCTTGGGAGGCGGAGAGAGAGAGAGGGAATCTGTGCATGCCAGGGTAGAAATGTGGAGTTGCCTGCATGCTCGTCACGGCTTCAGCTTGTGTCCGGGCATGTGCTGGCATGCGTGTTGTTGGAGGTAAGCGAAGGATGGCCCGCGTTTCATAGAATCGCTGAGTTGGAAGGGGCCTTTTAAGCCGTCGAGTCCAACCCCCTGCTCAAGGCAGGAATCCAAATTAAAGCAGTTGTAACAAGACGGATGTCCAATTCTCTCTTGAAAGCGTCCAGTGTTGGAACGCTCACCACCTGTCAGGGCAGTTGGTTCCGCTGTTGTACCGCTCTAACAGTTAAGAGGTTTTGCCTGATATTCAGCCTATGTTGGTCTTCCTGTAGTTTGAGCCTGATATTACATGCCCTGTACTCTGGGATGACTGAGAAGAACAGACCCCACCCCTCCTCTCTTCACTTAGTCCAGTGAGGGCCAACCTTGGTACTCCAGGTGTTCTTGGACTTCAATTCCCAGAAGCCCAAGTCAGCACTCCGGCTGATCAGCGCTTCTAGGAACTGAAGTTCAAAAACAACTGGAGAGCCAAATCTGAGGACCTATGCCTGTGATGGTGAACCTTGGCACTCCAGGTGTTCTTGGACTTCGATTCCCAGAAGCCCAAGGCAGCACTCCTGCTGATCAGGGCTTCTGGGAATTGAAGTTCCAGAACACCTGGAGTGCCAAGGTTCACCATCACTGATTTAGTCTATGTGAGCTGAGGTTAAATGGATGTCCAGTTAAATGGTGTTCTTGGTCAGTTGTGTGACCAGTATCTAGAGGTCCTCCTGTCTCTGTGTGTTCCATTATTGGTTAAGGCACACTAAGTCAGGTCAAAGGCCATTCTCATCAAATTTCTTAGTCCACAGTGACTAAATGGTTGCCCATGGGAAGTCGGCAACCAGTTCATTGTCTACAGCTGCACACACACGCATCCATTCCATGTTCCTAGCAAGTGACACTCAGAAACACCCTACCTGGGGTTCTGGAGATGATATACAGCCATCCTGAGAAGCAGCCACCCACTGACAAGCTCATCCTCTATGGCAGGGGTTCCCAACCTAAGGCCCATGGGTTGGATCCGGCCCATGGCACAATTTCACGTGCCCACCCCCACCCCTCCAAGGGCATTAGAGAAACAAAATGGCTACCCCTTTGAAGCTGTTGGGACAAAATGGTCACCCTCATTGTGGAGGCAGGGCAAAATGGTCATCCGGACCTCAAAGCTGACTGAAAGAGTGTGATCCAGCCCCCGGCTTGAACAGGTTGGGAAGCCCTGCTCTATGGATTAATCAAACCCACTTGGAAACTGCCCAAGTTGGTTTCCATCACTACATCTTGAGCAGGGAACTCCACAGTCAGGAAGTGCTTTATGGAAAGAACAATCATACTTGAGGTACATAAGGTCAAAAAGGTCTCCCTTGCTCGAAAGCCAGTCACATCCAACTCTAGGGCCCGGTGCTCATCTCAGTTTACAGCCAAAGAGCTAGCTCTGTCTGCATCTTAGACATTTCCACAATCATGTGGTAGGCATCACTAGATGTCAACGTGCACGAAACACTGTTATCTTCCCACCAAAATGGCAACTATTTATCTACTTGCAATTTCTTCCTTTCAAAACTGTTGAGTGTCTATTTTTTGTGTTTTCATTTGCAAAATATTGGCAGACAGGCCAGGTGTGTTTGCTCGGTCTTTGAATGTGGCTCCTCACGAAATGGTTTTTAGATATGGTATATGGCAAAATGCAGATTTCTGAATGCATGCAGTCCGGATGAGTGTGAGATTCTCACACTGTAAATTGGGACAGAGATTCTCAGCTGTAAATTGAGTCATCCAGGTGTAAGCAGGGCCTATGCAAACTAATTTACCTGTCTCATTGAGGAATATTTATCCAGATGGACCATCTGTATTCTCAGTGGATGGCTGAGATTTATCATCATTCATATCTGGTGGAGATTTGTCACACCCATTGCATGCTAAAGATGGATCCCAGCCTTCTCTTCAATTGATAATTATGTATGCCACAAACCTGAAATATGGCTTGGCCTCAGAGAGTATGCTTTCTACGTGGAGGGTTAGCCTTGGAATATGTGAAGTAAGTACATTGAGGAGTACTAGCGAAAGACAAACAAGACAATGCAGCACCAACCCCTCAGTGGTTCTCAACCTTGGGTCACCAGATGTTCTTGGACTACAGCTCCCAGAAACCTTGGCCAGCACAGCCTAAGCTGAAGGCTTCTGGGAGCCATAGTCCAAGAACATCTTGGGACCCAAGGTTGGGAACCACTGCCCTAGCTGTTGGCTAAAAATGAAGAAAGGATTTCTGCTCACTTTGGAAGCTCTACCTATGAAACATTCAGGCTAGACCATGGATCAGCAAATTTGGCTCTCCAGGTGTTCTTGGACTTCAATTGCCAGAAACCCAAGTCAGTACTCCTGCTAATCAGGCTTCTGAGAATTGAAGTCCAAGAACATCTGGAGAGCCACGTTTGCTGGCCCTTGGGCTAGCCTGAACCTATGGAGAGCAAAGCCAACACATGTTGCTGAATGGATGACTACTTTGCTTCCAGAACTTTGTTATCCCTTCATTAAAGGCACTGAACTGGAAACTAGATGGATGGGTTTCGATCCCTGAGAGCGGCACAATAGGGGACATGAAAGGAGCATCATTCGAGCATCCCTTAAAAATCCTTTCAACCCAGAGTAATCTCTGACACAAAAACACACACACTGCCAAAACCAATGGTGGCTGTGAAGATTCTGGGAAGTGTATTCCAAAAGGCACCTTCCTCAAGTTCTGCAAGGTACATAGAGTCTTCTGGAACTGGTATGGAGACTGATTCCAACCATACCAATGGTTCTCTTAACTCACATTTTAAAAAAAAACCACTTATTAGAAACTTTAATACATACTTCATATTGTTTACATTTGGTTTATTTTCTCTTACTTGATAACCCATAAGAGGTGAAGCTTATGTCTCACAAATCCATTTGGATTCAGAGCTGTAGGCACCCATCTGAGATGTCTTCTTTTTGCTTTTTGTCCTACCAGGTTTGGGGCTTCATCCTAACATCCGTCCATGGTGAGGATTCCTGCATCATCTGCTGATGAACCTCCCAGACAGGTACTGGTATCTTCCATTTAAAGATCTTTCCAACCAGTTTCATGCATATATTAGCAGTTGGCCTCAGGTTGATCATATACGAGTGGTCAGTTTAACACTTTCTGTCATTGGGATACTGTTACAATCTCCCACAAATGTGAAAGCAAATGTCGTGCTCTGAGAAAGAAGCTCCGGATTTTGTGTCACTTACTGAAACTACACTCTGAATAATTTTGCGATGGAAACTACCTTTGCCAGCATAAAGGTGTAGTCTATGGCAGTCAGGTAAATTCAAAACCTGGTCAATAGAATGTTCTTTGGTCCAAAAAAAGACATGCGTGTTTATGACAACTGGTGAAATCTCTTGAGAGCTGATGAGACGGGACCTTCATTGCATGTAATACAGGTTGTGGCCCCCAGTTTCATGGGGGGGGAATACATTCTGAGACCTATGCACATAACTGAAACTGTGGATAACTGTGAACCCTATATTTTACTTTGTAGACAGTAGCTCTAGTGGCCAAATCTGGTAATGCACCATAGAAATGACATATACCTGTACTGTATCTTATGTTATTTCAGTTTGTTGTTGTTGTTCAGTTGCATAGTCGATTCTGATCCCCTGTGACCCCATGGACCCTTGCATGCCAGGCACCCCTATCCCCCACCAACCTCCTTAACCCATCCAACTCTGTGCCCATTGCGTCAACAATACCATCTAGCCATCTCATTTTCTGCCGCCCCCTTCTTGAAAAGGTTGGGAACCCCTGGTCTAAAGTGTATCACAATGTTTGCTGAACCTGGATTCAACTAGGAAAAGTCCCTTCTACACCCTAAATTTACATTTACTTCGCCCACCATCTGCATCATATTTATTTCCTTGGCTGGGTAATCAATATCTTCCCAATTTTTTTTCCTTCATTGGATGCTAAAAGGTAGGAGTCAAAGAACAATTCTACTTTAATAAATATAGGATGCATTTTGATCAATACTAGTTTCTTTTTATGTTTAATCATAAACTGATGTTTCAGATTTAGATAAATTTTGTGTTCTTCTCACCCGGATAATTTTTCCTTATTGCATAGCTAGACGCTTGTAACTACCGGAATCATTGTGGCAGATTACACTTTAATTGTGTGTCAATATATATTCTACTTAAATGTGCCCATTCATGTATATTATGCAATTTCAAAACAACATATCACTTCTGGTTAGAAGTATTTTTTCACTTATTTAAAATGTATTACTCCATGCTAATGATGAAAACAGGGAGATGTCTGGGATAACCAACATATATCTTACATACACCCATGCGGAACCTGAGCAGGTTAAATTATAGAACTACGATTCTTCTTGAAACTAATCTCTGAACATTTACTATTGAATACCAAAGTATATTTCTTGCTTCTCCTAATTGGGATGTAAATCATGACCTTGTTTATCTTCATGTGAAAAATAAGAAAGCATGAACAGTTTTCTCTTTGTTTGGCACCAAGATTTCAAGCGGAGGGAGATCACTTTCAGAAGAAATAAACTCTTCTGCTGCTGCTGTATCTGAATTTAGGCGATCCTCATGGCGATCAGCCATGAAGACTGTCCTGAGAATAGAATGCCGTGGCCTTTCATCTACCTTCCACATCGCAGCATGACACCCGTAGTACCACTGATCCAGCTCTGTGAATCACTTTCTGGTCCTGAGTCCTTTCGGCACGCAAAATCCTCCTCAGCCCAGGCCAGGATGGATGAAGCTGCTGCCCTTCTTCAAGATGGGTACAAGTGGGCTTTAATCCACTTGGGGACCATGACCCTTCCCTGTGGACTTTGGCACCCAAGGTTGTTAGTCCTCAGGGTGGTCAGGTTAGTTAACAGCTGCCTGACACTTGGTGTTGAGTTGCTGGCATTAGGGTCTACTATTTACCATAGCAGGATAACCTGGCCAGATTTAGGAAATAAGCTCAGTTTTTATATATATATATATATATATATATATATATATATATATATATATATATATATATATATATATATATATATATATATATATATATATATATATATATATATATATATATATATATATATATATATATATATATATATATATATATATATATATATATATATATATATATATATATATATATATATATATATATATATATATATATATATATATAGAGAGAGAGAGAGAGAGAGAGAGAGAGAGAGAGAGAGAGAGAGATGGATAGATAGATAGATAGATAGATAGATAGATAGATAGATAGATAGATAGATAGATAGATAGATAGATAGATATATTAATTAATTAATTAATGGAAGCCATGTTCTGTTCGTTAGTCGGTTTGTTTTAGTAAGAGAAGGAACAAGGAAACTATAAAGACATTGGAGTTTGGAAAATCATGACCTAAACCCTTAAGCATGTCATACTAAGACAGGGATTTTCAACCTGCAGCCCATGGGCCGGATGTGTCCTGCAGCACCATTTCATGTGGCCCCCACACTGCCTCCACCACACTAGGAAATGCGATGTGGTGGAGGAAAGGCAAAATGGTTGTCTGCCCCCGAAGCTATGTGAGGGAGTGTGACTCCGGCCCTTTGCTTTAAAAGGTTGAGAACTGTTCTAGGACCTCAGGGGACCTGGGTTCAAATCCATGCTCAGTCATGGAAAACTCACAGGGGGTTGGAAATTATAAAGGATTCCTAGAACATCTCCCATACTTTGAAAATCCTATTGGGCTCACCATAAGTCAGATGTGATTTAACAGGAGAGAACAACAAATAACTGTCTCTGATGTGTTGGTGACCACCATGGCTTAGTTAACACATTAGCCATGGTATGTGACAGTGCAGGATCAGAGCCACAGCATAAGAGGGAACAATGATAAACAGCCAGAATATTTCTGTTCCAATGATAAGGTTTTTTGACAGACGCAAGGATCAATACAGCTTTGTGACTGAGTCTCTTTTAAGATTTGTCAGATTATTGCAGAGCTAAACCAGAAACAATTAGGCTTTGCTTGCCAGAATAGTAAGTAAATATAAATGCCCTATTTTTAAAAAAATAATAAAATTGCAAAATCTCAGTACAAAAGATCAGCAGAAAGCTCAATCAAACTGAGTCAGATTGTTGATATTGTCATTGCTGGCTTTTTTTAAAATAATGTATTGAAATGCCAATTAAATTACGAAAGATTATGCCAGGATTTCTCAACCTTTTAAAGTCATGTGCCGGGTCACAATCCCTCAGACAGCTTCAGGGGTGGGATGGGCATTTTGCCCTTCCTCCACCACGTGGCACTTCTGGGTGTGGTGGAGGCAGTGGAGGGCCACACGAAATGGTGCCATAGGCCACATCCGGCCCCTGGGCTGCAGGTTGAGAATCCATGGTTTATGCAGTGACAAAAGCTCATGAAAGGAAGGCTAGAGTTATGGTTGGAAATGCAGAGGCAAACGTACTGCCTTTCAGCTCACAGAGGTTCAATGAAAATAGACGTTACTGTAAATAACTATATACCTGAATTAATATAGACATGGGTATAGTCTTCATATTATATACTATCTATATCAGTTGATCACCTGTTTTGGTCAATCAGTAGGAATTGTGCACAAGCAGAGAGAAAGGGGTGGGGGAGAATATGAAATTCCAGTTCTGCAGGAATTGACTCAAACAGCCAATCCTTACTAAATTATTCAACTTTCCATCAACAGATTTATTCCCTTGCTTCTCTCCTACTTAATACGCTTCTTCTGAACTTTGGCCACTTTGTTAGTCCTGAGAGATAAAGCGCATTGGCATGCTCAGCAAAAATGTGCATTTTAACTTGTCAAAACACACCCCAAAGCCCCAACTAACAGCCAGGGTAGACTTTAAAGTGTAGGGGCGAAAATGCCATTTTCACTGACCATGCTAAAGCCCTTGGAAATCTTTCTTTAGGTCATTATTATCCTTTATAGACTAAAAACAAGCTCATTAGCTGTGTTGAATCTTGGAGCAGCCAAAATGGCAATGCAGAAGAATGAGAGAGAGAGATGCCTGTTTGTGATGATCATAATTTGTGTCAGAAATTATTCTGGGTTGAAAGGATTTTTGCTAAAGAAATTCCGCTCAGAGGATGCCCGAAGGAGGCTCCTTTCATGTCCCAAGACCTTTCCCCCCACCAAAGTGGTTCCTGTTTATCTACTTGCAATTTCTTGCTTTCGAACTGCTAGGTTGGCAGGAGCTGGGACAGAGACGGGCGCTCAAACCGTCATGCGGTGCCCGGGTCTCGAACTGCCAACTGGCCGGCCTTCCAGCTAACAAGGTGAGTGTCTTAACCAGGAACCAGAACTGGACCATTCTGCCATGAAATATTTCATTGCAAGCTGTGTTTGCTTCCACCATTCTGACCGCGGTTTCCCTTGCTCAAAATACAGTTACGTCTGCTCTAAATCAGCAGGAGCTGGGGCAGATGACGGGAGCTCACTCCATCACGCAGCACTTGGGTCTTCATCGTCTTAACCACTAAAGCTCATCATCTTAACCACGAAACATCAGTGGCCCTAGAAGTCAAAACACCAGTGTCCAACTTTAGAAGTCAATGCTCACTGAAAGCACACCAGAGCCATTAAAAAGTTCTGCTAGTTGTAGCCCTCGAGTCCAGGGATTCTCAACCTGTGGCTTGTGAGCCAGATGTGGCCTGTGGTGCCATTTCATGTGCCCCACACTGCCTCCACCACACTAGGAAGTGTCATGTGGTGGAGGAAGGGCAAAATAGCCATCTGACCCCCGAAGCTGTCTGAGGGAGTGTGGCCCCGGCTTAGAAAGGTTGAGAACTCCTGCTCTATTCTAACCTTTCACCAGAGATCTTCATGGCAGTGGTTTACAAGATTAAGTAGGAAACATATTCCTAGATTTCCACTAAATTAACAACTATAGCAAAGGTGAATTAGCTTCCTGGGATCCACAAGTTTAATTTGGAGAAAGAAGACAATGTCCCGGGTGGTTAGCCCCTACGTCTGGCACTTTGACTCTTCCCATGGGGGTGAAAAATCATGCGGGTTCTTCCATAGGGTGAGGAAAAACTGTGAATTTTGTTGTAATCTCAGCAGAAAATGGAATTACAGGGCTAATGCCTTTTGACAGTTTAGCTGAGATTTCGCCAAAATGGAGCACGAGGAAAATGCTACTCAAGTCGCATGCGCATTGAAGTATTCAGTGGTCTGTTAATTAATGTAACAGTGTCCCTTTGGGGTTTGATTTATGAAAATGTTTAATAATTCTGCCCTTAATTTTAGTCACAACAACCATGCTCAGAAGATATTATAATGGTACATCATTTATTCAGTGTGTCAAATAATTCTTTTCTCCAGTCCATTAAAGTAGATTCCATAAAGTAGATAAATTTGTTGTTAATAGCCGCGATTGCCAAATGCACTAGTTGGGACGGACAGGCCTCTCTCATAAATCATCATTAACGATTACTGATGAATTTATTATTGCACAATGCTATGTATCAAACATTCTAATGGCACTGATTGCTTTGACATTACGTGTAAGTCAATCCATTGGTTAGAATCCTGTTGAGATTTTTCTCTGGAGTCAGTGAAATCATATAGGTTTGAGTGGCAAGTGGCGGCCAATTAATAAAGGATGTTGACAGCATGGGAGCAAGGCCATTCCCCACCCATAGATTTGTTTTGTTTCTCATTTAGTCAGCCCTGAGGAATGAGGATGCGACCCTTTGTTTAGCTTGATAGGTTTTGAAATAACAGACAGCCAAGGCAATTTTTTGAGCAGATGGCTGTAAGAGTGATCTAGGCTAGGGGTGCCCAAACATTTCGGGCCATGGGCCAGTCACATGATTTAGCGGGCCAGTCACATGGTTCCTCTCACTGAAAGCAGAAGTAAAATGCACCTGATGGCTAGATGGCATTGTAGACGCAATGGGCACAGAGCTGGGTGGGCTGAGAAGGATGGTAGAGGATAGAGGTGCGTGGAGGACAATGGTCCATAGGGTCTCAAAGGGTCGCAATTGATTGTGCGACTGCAAAGTGAAGTGCTGAAGAAAACGTTGCTTCATTTGTGATGGGTCCACTCATTATGGAACAGGAACATTTGTAATCCAAGTAAGATTTAAAGCAGGGGTGAGCAACTTTGGTGCTCCAGCTGTTCTTGGACTTCAATTACCAGAACCCCAAGTCAGCACAACTGAAGTCTGCCTTAGCGGGCCTTGTCCAATGTCTCTATCAACTCAACCTCAATTGGTGGCAACCCAATGACCTGAGATGAAATACTGCTTACTAGAACAGGCTTCAACTATAATAATAATTAGTGAGCTCAGCATCTGCTAGATCCATAGTGGTGAACCTTGGAACTCTAGATGATCTTGAACTTCAATTCCCAGAAGCCCCTGATCAGCAGGTATACTGACTTGGGCTTCTGGGAATTGAAGCCCAAGAACACCTGGAGTGCCAAGGTTGGCCACTACTGTGCTAGACCTTATATAACCAGGGACTGTTAGCTCTTTCCTACTAAGTTTGTCACCTCTGCGTGTAACACAACAGCCTCTTCCAACTGGAGGTAACCAAAGTAGTGATGGCTTTTCCTACTTCTGATCCCACTGCCCATCAAATATCTCAAAAGTCATCCCATTTTACAGAGAAGGTCAAGCGTAACATTCACATTCAATAACCGCCTTTGTCAGAGACTGCTGGATCTTAAAAGGACAGTCCGTGGGGAAAGGTAAACATGTCACTAAAATGTTGGAATCGTAGGCTTGTCATCCCATTAAATGGTATGTTAGACACAGTTCCTGTGCCGTTGCCGATTCTCTCTGGCTCTTCTAATCGGTCGCAATAGCTGATCACAGAGACAAGATCAGAGAGACGAGGTTAGGCAGACAGAATAAGGCTGGTGGCCAACATCCAACAGGAACATTTCCATTGTTGTCTTTGAAGGCAGGCTTACTTCTCTTTGTACTTCTTGTGTGGATCATGTATACAGTTTAATGCTGTAGAAGAGAAAGTGAAGACCTCAAAGGATATTCCAAAATATTATTGCTTAGGGAACTGTCTGACCAGGTTATGCTCTATGGTAATAGAGTAGACCATACTGTCAGTGACTCAATGCTGAGTGTCAGGTGCCAAAGTCCACAGGACAGGGTGATGGTCCCCAAGTGGATTAAATCCCACTTGAATCCATCTTGATGGAGGGCAGAAGCTTCATCCATTGTGGCCTGGGGCTGAGGAGGACTTTGTGTGCCAAAAGGGCTTAGGGTCAGAACGTGACTTGTGGAGCTGGATCAGTGCACATGGACACAGCTGGATCAGTGCACACGGGCACAGAAAGAGCTAGAGATACTCTGAATAAATGGGGATACCTGGAGATGTCAGCCCTCTACAATTGTGGAGAGGTGTAGATAACCACACAGATGTACACCTGCCCCTTATGCCTTGGACAGTGTCCATTTGAGGACCTTGTGATGGCACAACTAAAGTTGCCCACTTTTGGGCAACAACTGTCTAATTCAAACTCTTATTTTAATTACAATGCTTCTGACACAATTAAAGAAAGAATGATTATAATTATAATGGAGTGGCTGGAGTCAGAGACGTGTTGGGCATGGGCAACCTCCCTTATTGGTTTCAGAATACTCCATGCACAGAGCTTGAGGAATTGTGAAAAGTGCTGACTTTGGTGTAGGGTTAGCGTCAAATGTTCCTAAATTAACTGCAGAAGGAAACAGCAATACTGGATCAGAGATTCCCTCAAGATTTGTTTGGGAGGTATGGGAAGAAAAAACCACAAATATGGTTGTTTGTGTTTCTTGTTCTCTTGGAGTCTTTACAACGTCTCACATGGACGGACCTTCAGCCTTGGTTAGTGGTGACTGCCTTCTTTCTCCTCCGTAATACCACTTGCACCAACTTCTTCACCTGCTGAGGCAAATGAAGACTCCAGGAATGAATGGAAAGTGGTCACCAAGGTTTAGGTCATGGGTCCTCAAACATGGCTCTCGAGGTGTTCTTGGACTTCAATTACCATAAACTCAAGTCAGCACACCTACTGATCAGAGCTTCTGGGAATTGAAGTGCAAGAACATCTGGAGAGCCACATTTGAGGACCCCAAGTCAAGGTAAATGTCTCTCCCTTGCTCAAAATCCAGTTGTTCCAACTCTAAGGGGGAAGTGCTCATCTCTGGAGTGCACAGGACACTGTTTACCTTTCCCACCACAGTGGTTCCTATTTATCTGCTTGCACATTCTTCCTTTCAAACTGCAAAGTTGGCAGGAGCTGGGGTAGGTGATGGGTGTTCACTCAATCATGCAGCACAAGGGTCTCAAACTGCTGACCAACGGACCTTCCAAACATCATGCTCAGCATCTTCCAGCCTGCTCAGCTTTGGACGCTAATATGCCCGTTACCAAGGTGGGTGGCTGGAAGCTCTTTGAGGGGGAAATGTTTGAAATGTCAGCTGCAAAGGGGCCGGTAGGACTGACTGCAATCTCAGGAACTATTTAATTCATTCTTTCCCTATGAAGATAGACATTATCAGGGATAAAAGATTTATGCCACCGACAGAGAATTGAGGGGTCTATATCTGGTTCAATCCAATTGCCTAGCCCAATGAAAGGTTGGCGCTTTGATCTACCTGTCTATTACTCATTTCTGACAATGCAGGCTGACGGTTTATTATCTCACCCTCATTTATTTCTGCTTGGCATATTTTCTCTGTATGGTCTACCTGGGTATCTCCTGAAATAGTTCTGCCTTCCCCGTACCTTAGCAAGGTCCAACATTTGTATTCTATCTTGGCTGCAGTTTAGGCCACTCTCCCTTCTGTTGTGGATGATGATGATGATGATGATGAGTGCTGACTTGGGCTTCTGGGAATTGAAGTCCAAGAATGCATGGCGTGCCAAAGTTCGCCATCACTGGCTTATGTCTTCCCGTACAACATAGCTTTCTCTTCGTGAATTAAAATTTCTGCACTGAATCTGTGCATTCCCCTCTTGGATAACATTTAAATAGATTCCTATTTATGCATTTTCATTAATATATGCGTTAGGCACATGTTAACTAATGCAAGTATATTCCCCATCGATTCAAGCATCTTTCTGCGCCCCCCCCCAACTGTTGTAGCTATTTGCATTTTAAAGCATGTGCGTAATTTGACGCACACTTTATTTGACTGAAAAAAATGAGGCGTGTTTCTTGTTACGCCGTGGTGGGTGGGTGAGTGGGAATACTTTTCTTGGGACTGTAAAACCAGATGAATTCCTCAGCATCCCTAGTCACAACCATGAGAACTGGCAGCTTCACTGAATGGAAGTTTGCATTCCAGAAACCCATAATTCATAAATCAGGTAATTGGTCACCCTTGCTCCAAATCCAGTAGTATCCGACTCTAGGGTTCAGTGCTCTTACAGTTTATAGCCATAGAGCCAGTGTTGTCTGTGTCTGGAGATGTTTCTGTGGACATGTGGCAGGCATGACTAGACACCGGAGTGCACGAAGGCTGTTTACCTTCCCACCAAAGTGGTCCCTGTTTATCTACTTGCAATTTCTTGCTTTCGAACTGCTAGGATGGCAGGAGCTGGGGCAGAGGCAGGCGCTCAAACCATCATGCAGTACTTATGTCTCGAACCGCCAACTTGCCGGCCTTCCAGCTACCAACGTGAGCTTCTTTAGCATTCAGCCACTGCGGCCCCATCCTTTGTTGTACGTTTTTATGTTTTAAAATAAATTAAATTTAAGGGGGTGATTGTGTTTGTATGGTTTTTTTCCAGTTGTATTGAGATCGATGCTTTGTCATTGATGTTTTAATATATAAAAACAATATTTAAAAAAAATTAAAAGATTTTTTTTCTAAAAGAGAGAACCGGAGACGGCACTTGAAGTAGAAGTAGTCACAAGTTGCCCCTGCTTTCATTGTATCTATCTCTCAAGGAACATACTTATGACTGGGCATTTGGTGCATTCTTAAATGAAATTGTTTTAAGCTTCTGCGTCCCCGTGGCCCTACTCCTCCTGCCAAATCTGCTGTGACCAAGCTGACAACTTTCCTTTCTTCCACCGAAAATAGAAATGGATCAGACACACTTGGGTGCTCTGGGAATCCTCCTTGGAGGAGAACATAGCTTCTAAAGCTAGATGCAAAGGACCGTCTTCCTCTATTGAAGACAGAACCTCTCCCCTTTAGCGTCTTGCAATGTCTTGCTTTCAGACTGCTCGGTTGGCAGGAGCCTGGATAGGGACAGGAGCTCACTCTGCCATGCAGCACACATGTCTCAAACTGCTGACCTGCCTCCCTTCCAGTCATCAAGTCCAGTGTCTTAACCATTAAGCCAGTTGCTGATGTGCAAACACTCCCTGTTGTAATAACCTCAAATGAAACCTTTCGGCATCTGTCGCTGGGTCAACGATTGCCCTATTATCCTGTTAGCATCCAGCAGAGGCCTTGTCATGTCTGTGTCTTTCAGGCCCATTAATGTTGGGTAGATAAGAACATAAGAACATAAGAATATAAGAACAGCCTTGCTGGAACAGGCCACAGCCCATCCAGTCCAGCATTCTGTCTCACACAGTGGCTCACCATTTCCTTCAGGGTATTCCCAAGGAGATGCCTTCACCTGCTTAGGATTCCCTGGAAATGGCATTGAGAGATATCCTGCCTATCTCTCCAACGCGGAGGTTGTCCTTAGGTAGCCATAATTATAGCCATTGATAGCCTTGTCCTCCATGAACTTGTCTAATCCTTTCTTGAAGCTGTCAAGACTGACAGCTGTCACCACTTCTTCTGGCAGGGAGTTCCATAGACCAGGGATCCTCTGGGTGAAAAAGTACTTTCTCTTATTTGTTTGAGAACTAGTACCCAAAAGTTTCATGGAGTGTCCCCTAGTTCTAGTGTTGTGCGATAGGGAAAACAGTTTTTCCTTATCCACTTTGTCCACACCGTGCATGATTTTATAAACTTCAATCAGGTCACCTCTTAGACGCCGTCGTTCAAGAGTGAAAAGGCCCAACCGTTGCAGCCTCAGATGGTAAGGAAGGTGTTCCAGTCCCCTAATCATTCTGGTTGCCCTCCTCTGTACTTTCTCCAACTCCATAATATCCTTCTGGAGGTATGGCGACCAGAACTGTACACAGTATTCCAGATGGGGCCTCACCATAGATTTATAAAGAGGCCAAATGACACTTGCTGACTTATTTTCTATACCCTTCCTAATGATCCCTAACATTGAGTTTGCTTTTTTCACTGCTGAGGCACACTGGGTTGACACCTTCATTGAGCTGTCCACCAGGACACCAAGGTCCCTTTCCTGGTTTGTCGCAGAGAGTTCAGATAGATTGGATCATACCTGTCAAGTTTTGGATTTGGGAATAAGGGAAATTTCCCGGCAAATACAGGATACTTGACAGCTATGCTTATCCTGTGCTGCCCTCCAATGGCGGCAATAGGGCATTGCAGTCTAATTAATAAGGGATGACGGCAGGGAAGAGGGTAAAATAAGGGGTTTTCCCGGCCAATATGGGATACTTGACAGCTATGCTTATCCTTTGCTGCCCTCCAATGGCGGCAATAGGGCATTGCAGTCTAATTAATAAGGGATGGCGGCAGGAAAGAGGGTAAAATAAGGGGTTTTCCTGGCCAATAAGGGATACTTGACAGCTATGCATTGTATGGGCATGAAGAATAATTTCTCCCCCTGCTTATGGTCTTGAGATTGAGGTCTGACAAATCTCCTTCAACGTCGTCATTTTCATTTTTCTTCTTCTTAAGCATTGTTTTCGTGTTGGCGTTCTAAGATTTCCAGCTTAACTAGGAGTCGGGCAATTATTGTGTATTTTTTTAATAAAAAAAATATTTAATCACAGCAGCAGTTTCAAAGCCTGAAACCTGGTCACTGTTGTAGCAAATTAATAATGAATCATGCCCTGTCAAGTTGATTCCAAATCATGATGAACCTCCTCCAGGTTTTCTAAGAAGTGCCTGTATATAGTGTCCAGAGGGGCTTTTGTGATTTTCTTCTCCTGGGGTTGCTCTGGGTCTGTGCCGATTGCCAAAGGCTAGACTTGTTGTCTCTTCTCTTGAGAGGCATGGTGGAGGAATCGAACTCTTGACCCCTTTGCTTGTCTTCAATTGTATGCTTGCTTGTCCAGGTTCTCCAACCCACTAGGCATGGAGCCAGAACTTTTATTGTCATACTTGGATTTTTCTTTCTTTTTTAAAAAAATCAGTCTGGCCAGGTTATCCTGCTATGGTCATAGAGTAGACCAGTGACAGCCAACCTTGGGTACTCCAGGTGTTCTGGAACATCAATTCCCAGAAGCCCTGATCAGCAGGAGTGCTGACTTGGGCTTACGGTAATTGAAGTCCATGCACCCAGTGTTAGCGCATGCAAGTTTGCTATTATCCCAACAATTACATTTTCTTTCAGCACTAAGATGAATACGTAATGATGGAGCTAACTTGTAAACACGGGCGGCTCTGGAAAACCAATTTCAATATTAGTTTTCAATAACCCTTCCTTCCGAAAGACAACATGTCAAAAACTATTATATTGTCACAGATTTATTTGCAGCGACAACTCTATTTCCTCCTCTATTCATTGAGTTTTTAATTGCAAACCTTCTAATCGCTTTTAATTTAAACTATTTAGAGTTGTGAATTAATTCTGTGCAGGCTGGCTCTTGTGCAGGTGATTCAATTAACAGACCCAAAGGGGAGAAAGGAGGGGAAAACCCCACAGAAGCTAAAACCACAGAGCGGTTGAAAGTGGATTTCCCACCCTTGGCCTGTCAAATGGTCTCCTTTCCTTTCTTCTACCCCGTCACTCAGGCTTCTCCTTTTAGGTGGTTTAGGTCAGCAGTTCAAGACCTGGGTGCTGCATGACAGAGTGAGCTCCCGTCTCTGCCCCAGCTCCTGCTAGCCTAGGTGTTTGAAAGCAAGAAATTGCAAGTAGATGTTACTACTTTGGCGGAGTTCTGTGCTCTCCGGTGTCTAGGCATGCCTGCCACATGTCCACGGAAACACCTGCAAACTCAAAGCTGACTGAGAGAGCATGACGTGGCCCCCAGCTTGAAAAGGTTGGGAACCCCTAGACTAGACCAATCCTGAAAGCATTCCAAGAGCCCCACCTCTGTCCTTTTGAAGTACCCCCAGCACACGTTTCTGGGAATAGAGAAGCAAGCATTTTCCTGTTGTTCACTCGTAGCAATCTTATGTTTCCCCCAGCCTGGTCTTATCATTTATTTATATTGTACGCTTCATGGGCATTTTTGTAACAATGCTGAGGCTGATTGGATGCGAGGCTGCCAGATTGTTATTGTCACTTTTTCTTATCCGTTTAAAGGGGTTTGATGCTATTTGCTGCCCTGTCTCCTGGGAATTTCTCATCCAACAGCAAAGCCAGTGACTCAGCCCTGCTACAACTACACAAGATATAAATGAAATGGACCTCCTGGGATCAACTCTACCATTGCGGTTCTAGGAGTTTTGCACACTCATATTAACCATTTCACTCCCAAGTTGGCAAACAGGGTTGTAACCTGTTAAGTTATACGTAGCAGCAGCTGCAGGCTTTTAGGCGAAGTTTAGTTTGAATGAAAGTTCTCCCAAACCTTCTCTCTGTTTAGCCCAGCCGATGAATGCACTTGCACTAAATCAGGGGTTCTCAACGATGGCGTTGGAAGTGGGGGACAGGGAGGGCCAAAGCCCCCCCCCCGAAATTGTCATGCAGCCACGGGCCCTTTTGGAGGAACGCGGCCCATGGCACCATTTCATGTGGCCTGCGTTACTGCCGCCCCATCAGAAGTGGAAGCAGGCGCGGTTACAACAGCCGTGGACATGTTTTATGGCAGCATTTATAGTGGGGAAGCTACCAGTCCAGCCCACTTAGCTGTCTGAGAGGGCGCGGTCCGGCCCACAGCTTAAAAGGGTTGAGGACCCCCACACTAAAGAACAAAATATCGTTTACTCACAAATAAGTCAGAGGAAATATACATGTGCTCAAATTCTTGGTAAGGTTGTTTTAGAAAGAAGTAAAGTAAAAGTAAAGTCTTTAGGTCTGTGGCGAGTAAAATGGAGGAGCTCAAACAGACATCTTTCTTCTTCAAAAGGCAAAAAACAAGAGAGAGGAGGCTAGAACATGCAAAGCCTTAATACATGCAAATAGGTCCTTGAAGATAACTTGGATACTGCAGCAAGGGTAGTACACAGCAGCTAGACTCCAAACAAGAACAGCCTTCAGAGGCAAAATGGCATTGGTTTTGAAGGATTTGCATTGGTTTTTATGATTAAGATCTTCAAGAGTTGCGTTTCCCAACCTTTGGTTTTTGGACTTCAATTCCCAGAAGCCGGCGTTGGGAAACTCTATTCAAGAGCATCTTAAGATATGAATAAAAAAAACCTTTGCTTGGGTTAATCAGTTACTGCATAAATCCCATTGATAGTTGCAATCAGAGAGACCCATTGGATCAACTCTTGAATAATAAGTTCAATGCTTATGTGGCATCCATTAAATGAATGGTTTACCTGTAGTTGACCTCCTGTTAATGTGATGAGGGTGTTTGAGCGTGTCAGGGAAGCCGAGAGCAATATTATCAAGAGGCTCAACTCTGTTACAAGCCTGAACTCCTGCCAGCGTTGCCCAGGGCAGAATATTCAGTGCAAAAGTCAACAGACTAAGATGCATTCATCTTCTTCATGAATTCATGGTTGTATCATCAGAACAGAATTGAGACTTCCAATGGTGATGAGGATGGAGAAAATGTTGAAGGTCGTCTAAAGGGCAGAAACATTAGTGGAAGTTGATGCTGGAAGAGGATGTTATAGACCTGGGATTCTCAACCTGCGACCCATGGGCCGCATCTGGCCATGGTACCATTTCATGTGGACCACCACCACCACACCCGGTAGTGCCTTGTGGTGGAGGAAGGGCAAAATGGCCATCCAGCCCCTGAAGTTATCTGAGGGAGCGTGACCTGGCCCTCAGCTTTAAAAGGTTAAGAACTTTGTGATAGACAGCAACAGTGATACCCCGTCTTGCTAGTGCTGTGCTGAAGAACACAATGGTAAATGACTTCTGAATATTTGCATCTTAAAACCCTTTAATTTATATACCGCCGAGATAAAGTGGTATATAAATAAAACTTTATTATTATTATTATTATTATTATTATTATTATTATTATTATTATTATTATTATTATTATTATTATTATTATTATTATTATTATTATTATTATTATTATTATTATTATTATTATTGTTGTTATTATTATTAAACACCATGTGATAGTGCTGGGAAATGCAAACAGCAGGTCAGAAGGCATTCAGTGGGGACGAGCACGCACTAAACTTGAATAAACCTGTCACTTTGAACCCTGAAAAGATGTCTAGTTGCAGATGTGTGCAGAGGATAAAGGAAAAGCTAGTTTTATGCAATGGATATAATTGGCAAGTGGAATGTGAGAATTATGAACCAAGGCAAGCAAACCAAAATGTAATGTTTAACCATTGCAATAGTTGGAGTGAGTGAATCTGCGGATACGTCTATGTGGGTGGGAGTGGGGTGCAACATGTAGCCCAGGGGTTCCCAACCTTTTCAAGCCAGGGCCGGGTCACACTCTCTCAGTCAGCTTTGAGAGCCAGGTGGCCACTTTGCCTGGCCTGCATGATGGCGGTGGCCATTTTGTCCCAACAGTTTCAATGGGCTGGCCATTTTGTTTCTCGAATGCCCTTGGAGCGGTGGGGGGGGCACATGAAATGGTGCTGAGGGCCAGCTTCCTTAGGTTGGGAACCCTTACTGTAGTCGGTGCAAAAATAATAATCTAACATTAGATTCAGAGTTAAATACTGGTTTAAAATTAACAGTTCAAGACCTAGCCCAAGACCTAAGAAATGTTGAGGTGTTATTGTTGTTGTTGTAAAGGGTCTGAATATTCAAAGAAGTCACATTAGCCTGTGGTTTTAACCTTTTCAAGACAAGGGGGAAAGCTTGTTCGTATTGCATTGGTGGCTTGGCTGCCAGCGTGCCTCGGTGTTTCAATTTCAATCAGCCAAACACACTGAAGTCACCTACAGTTCAGGTCTTTATCTTTCCACTTCCAGTGGGCACACTTCAGCATTTGCACAAGTGGACTTGAGATCTCGAGGGAAGTGGACTCCTCCCGTCAACCCAAAATGTTTCTGTGTTCCTGCCTGTGTTACTCCACAATCGCAGGCATTGAACACAGTGGCAGCTTTTATATCTAGGCAACCGAGTTGCTTATTAGGGTCACAATCATTATACAGTATTGTGGATTCAGAAGAATGAGCCAAGCTGTTCAGCATGAATTATCGTCACAGTTGTACAGAAAGGGCACGGCAATATATATGCAATTGGATTTGAGGAACACTTGCTAGCTCGTTGGCTAGGTCAGTGGTGGCAAACCTATTGCGCACATGCCAGAGGGGGCACTCAGAGCCCTCTCTGTGGGCACATGTGCTGTCACCCCTGCCCCAGAAGCCCAATGGGAGCACTTCCTCCTTCCCCCAGCACAGTGTTTGTCCTGCTCCTCTGCCCAGCATCCTAATGGGAGTACAGGAGAAACTCAGAAAATTAGAACATCATGCAAATGTTCATTCAGTCCAGTAATGCAACTTAAAAGGTGAAACAAATATATGAGATAGACTCATTACATGCAAAGCAAGATAGTTCAAGCCTTACTTTGTTATAATGTTGACAATTATGGCTTAACAGCTTATGAAAACCCCAACCCCCCCAATCTCATGTACCCCATAATCATCACAATCTCATGTACGCTGTGCGCCATGATCATCACAATTATAACGAATTAAGGCAAATTTCAGCTCTATGGCTCAAGGGGCTAAGATGCTGAACTCGATGACTGGAAGGTCTGAGTTTGATTCCCAAGTACTACACGATGGAGTGAGCGCCCGGCTCTGTCTCAGCTCCTGCCAACCTAGCCATTTGAAAGCAAGAAATTGCAAGTAGTTAATCAGAGACCACTTCGGTGGGAAGGTAAGTAGCGTTCCGTGCCCTCTGGTGTCTAGTCATGCCTGCCACGTGACCACAGACATGTCTGCAGAAGCAGGCAGCACTGGCTCTTCGGCTTTGAAACAGAGACGAGCACTGAACCCTAGAGTCAGATACGACTGGCTTTCACCTTTACTAACTCTTATGGACATCTCACTCACCAAGCGCTAGAAATGGGCCTGTTTCTAATACAGTCATGAACAATTTGTGAAAACTGGTTGCTTCTCCCCCCTTTCCTGTTTCGTTTCTTCCTTCTGAAGGGAGGGGGGAGCCCAAAAAAGCCGAGCCGAGCCTCCCACACACCCACACACCCCGGTTGATGCTTGTGCATGAGCTGAGGTGTCCGTCAACACGGCGCCTATCTCTCTTCCTCAGGATGTTTTCTGGATCCGAACAATTACCAGCTCCCTTGATGTATAACACTATAAAACCCTTAACCTCATTATAGAAAATTTCTTTTGAATGGCCTTTAAAAACCATCTCATTACACGGGGAAGAACCGTAATTACCTTTAACAAGACGGAGGAATGGCGTGAGCGAGTGGGTTTGGACAGCCAAAAGCCGCGGCAGTTGCGAGTTCACCTCCCGTCGGTTTTCCAACACTTTGGTGTATGCAAACCAAGACACAGGACACAGCCTCGGGCTGGGTTAACGCAGGTTTATTGCATCGTGGACAGAGGGAACATGAGGTAATGGCGGATCGATAGCTCTTTATATACAGTAGTAATACATTTGAACGTGGTGCCATGGTAGCCCATTGGCTACTGTCTGCGTGATGTCATTGCGGGTCACGCCCTTCTTGTCCAGGTGTAGGTGGTGGCGGGAAAACTTCCCGCGCTGTTGCCTTTGATGAGTTCGGACCAAGAGAGCTTGGACGCTCGCTGCTGCCAGCTGGTGGTCATTAGCTCGCGTCCTATTACAGGGTTTATATGATACAGCTGAAGGTTACATTGTTGCTATAGGCAAGGTTACATTGGCTCAGATACATTGTAATCCATGTGTAAGATAAAACCATCAGAACACAACACCCCTCCCCCCTAGGACGAGACAAAGTCTCGAGCCCACACTTAAACACACTCCCCCCCCCTTTAGGAGACAAAGTCTCTCAGCCAAGATGGCTTATTTCGAACACGCTGGG
Source organism: Bradypodion pumilum (assembly GCA_035047305.1). Lineage (NCBI taxonomy): Eukaryota > Metazoa > Chordata > Lepidosauria > Squamata > Chamaeleonidae > Bradypodion > Bradypodion pumilum. The sequence continues at coordinate 24,610,362 of JAWDJD010000012.1, read as the reverse complement.
GTCTCGATGCGGGCTGCCTCTCCCCGGGTTTGCTACCTTCTCTTTGTCCCCTGGTTTCCTGTCCTGTAATTGGAGAGGGAGACTCGTTAGTGACTTGCCGCGGCTCCGCGGCGTTGTTGGGAGGTGTGCTCTTTCTTAGGGAGGAACCGGGGGCACTGGGGGCTAACGAAAAACCCCTCTTCTCGCTTGGATGGGTGGGGGAACACTCCTGAAAACCCCCCCGGCCCGCAAAATCTAAATCAAAATTACAATCGGGGGCAGCGGTCGCGAACTCCTCTCCCCCTTCCCCTGCCCCTGATAGGACTGGCGTATCAAAAGGGTATGAGTCGGGGCCGCTGCTTCTGCCTTCCCCCCTTGCTTGGGACTGTTGTCCACTGCTGTCTCCCCCTTGGGTTAAGCGGGTGGGGGAGAACCCTAACGCTGAATCCTGTTGCTGAGCCCCACTGACTGGCCCACTCACTCGGTGCCTCAGTTGGTCTGCGTGCCTCCTCCAGAGGAGGCCGGAGTTAGTCTCGACCCGGTACGACACTGGCCCCGTCTGTTCTACAACCGTCCCTGGTACCCAGGCTGGCCCTGCGCTGGAATAGTTCCTGCAGTGAACAGGGTCACCGGCGGCGAAACCTTTCGAGACTGCCAACCCTATGTTTTTTCCTTTATCCTCGACTCTCGTCGGGTCTAGCCTGGACAGGATCGTGGTCAGTTTTCGCCGCATCAAGAGCTCTGCCGGCGAGTAGCCTGATGCTAAGGGGGTTACCCTATACGCTAAAAGGAACTGGCATACTTGGTGATTCAGGTCCCCCGGGCCCATGCGCCGCAGCGCCTCCTTTGTTGTACGCACCAGCCGTTCCACTTGGCCATTCGTGGCCGGGTGAAACGGTGCGGATGTGACATGCCGAATGGCGTTCGCCTCCATGAATGCTCCGAACTCAGCGGAGGTGAAACAACTAGCGTTATCGCTGACTAAAGTGTCGGGTAAACCGAACGTGGAAAAGACTCTCCTTAGATGGCTAATTGTCGTGGCGGAGGACGTGCTCTTTACTGGGATAACCTCCAGCCACTTGGAGAACGCATCCACCACCAGGAGAAACATGGTTCCTCGGAATGGGCCAGCGAAATCTACGTGCACTCTGGACCATGGCCCCCTTGCTGTGTCCCATTCCCTATGCGGAAGACGGGCCGCCTCAGGTCGGGATCCCTGGCATGCCTCGCAAGTGCCGACCATGTGCTCAATATCCGCGTCCAGCTGTGGCCACCAGAAGTAACTCCGGGCCAGCGCCTTTGAACGAACTATGCCCGGGTGGCTGACGTGCAGCAGTTCGAGCACCCTCGTCCGCAGGGGCGTAGGGACCACCACCCGTTGGCCCCACAAAAGGCACCCCCTTTCTAGGGACAACTCTAGCTTCTTCCGAAAGAATGGGTCGAACTCTGTACTCGGGGACGATGCCGGCCACCCCTTCTGTACCCATGAACTAACTTTCTCCAGCGTTCTGTCCTTGCCTGTCGCCCTAGCAATGTCGGCTGGTACTATTGGGGGTGCGTCTAGAACCTCAATTAGCAACACCTGGCGGTCTCTTTCTACTCTCGCCTTTTGGTCGTCCGACAAGGGCAAAGGGGATCTCGAAAGTGCATCAGCATGGCTGATCTCCTTTCCGGGCCGGTACTCCAACTCATGTTGGTATGCGTTGAGGAAAATAGCCCATCGCAGCATTCTCGGGGACAGGATCTGCGGCGTGGGCTTGCTTGCCGTGAAAATCCCTAACAGTGGCTTGTGATCGGTCACGACTCTGAACGGACGGCCATACAAAAAATCGTGAAATTTTTTGGTCCCCGCTACTATTGCTAACGCCTCCCTGTCGGTTTGTGCGTAATTTCGCTCCGCTTGGGACAGGGACCTTGAGTAAAACGCTACCGGGGCCTCCCTTCCGTCCTCCAACACGTGGCAAAGCACCGCCCCCACCCCCACCGGGGATGCATCACAGACTAGGACCACTGGCCGTTTGGGGTCGAAGTGCGTCAGGATTGCCTCAGATGTTAGGAGTTGCTTTAGCTCTTTGAACGCCCTCTCGTGCTCGTCACCCCACATCCATGTCTCCTCCTTTTTGAGTAACCGATGGAGCGGTTCGGCCACGGACGCCTTCCGCGGGAGGAATGTATGGTAAAAATTGAGGAGCCCCAGGAAGGACTGTAGCTCGGTTTTGGATGTGGGGCGAGGGGCCTTTTTAATGGCTGCTACTTTGGATTTTGACGGCTTAATCCCCTCGGGTGTGATCCGGAACCCTAAAAACTCGACCTCGGTTTCGAAAAAGACACATTTGTCCTTTCTCAATCTCAGCCCCGCTTTCTCGAACACGGTCAGTACTTTGTCCAACCTCTTTGCCAGTTCAGCCTCACTCCCCCCTGTTATCAACACGTCATCAAAATAAGGCAACACCCCCTCCAGACCCTTCAGGAGGCGTTCCACAAGCGACTGAAAAAGGCCGGGTGCCGAGTTCACGCCAAACTGTAACCGCGACACCTGGAACGCTCCTTTATGCGTAACTATCGTTTGTGCCGCGGCCGTGGCGGGGGTCACAGGAAGTTGCTGATAGGCTTGTGCCAAATCGAGTTTAGCGAAACACTTTCCCCCATTCAGCCTGGCCAAAAGGTGGCTGATCACTGGCACCGGGTATGCATTAGGGCGGACCGCCTTGTTAATTGTACACTTATAATCAGCGCAAATGCGCACCTCCCCGTTAGCCTTTAGAGCCGTTACAATTGGAGTTTCCCACTCCGCGGAATCGACAGGAATAAGAATCCCCTGGCCCACCAGTTTGTCCAGTTCCGCCTCTATCTTGTCCTTGAGTGCGAACGGCACCCTGCGCGGTTTGAGTCTTATCGGGCGGACCTCCGGGTCTATGTCGAAAGCTACAGGGGGTCCCTTGAACTTTCCGAGTCCTTTCTTAAAAACGGCGGGATGCGCATCGCAAACCGCTTGTATTGGGTCCCCCCCACGGTATGCACTCCCCCTATGAACAACCCTAAGGGCTGAAACCACTGTGTCCCTAGGAGGCTACAGCTTCCCCCCTTGAGGACAACTAGGGGCAGTTCCGCAGAATGTCTCTTGAAATTGACCCGAAATTTCCCGACCCCCAACACCGGAATGCTGTTTCCCTGTACGTCTCGTAGCGTGGACCTCAACGCTTTAAGTTTGGGCCGCACGTGGGGGTCGATTTTCAAGAACTCTTTCTGGGGAATTATAGAATAGGAGGACCCCGAGTCAATTTCCATCTTAATAGGGGCCCCTTGTACTAATACCTCAACGAAGTAATGGGACTGTCCCGCGGACACGCTGAACACTGGGGCGTCGTCCTCGCTGTCGTCCGAGACGCGGCCCATGCCATCCTGCTTCCTCGTGGTCTGGGCGCCATCTTTGGGCCTCGCTGGACGGTCCGGTCTGGCCGCACGGTCTTGTGACTGCCTCCGGCCCTCCTTCCGTTTTCTGCATGCCTTGGCGATGTGCCCCCGACGGCCGCAGGTGTAACACTCGGCCTTCCTGAACGGGCATCTCGCGCGCTCATGGGCCGCTCCGCAACCCTCGCAGCGTCGACCACCCTTTCGGACCTTCTGGACCTCCTCGCCGTCGCTGCCTTCCGTAGACGACTTTGAGGCCCGTCGAGTTGCGTGCACCGACTGTCCGGACTTCCCGTGCACCGAATTTTCCGCCTTGCCGGCTCTAGGACGCCACTCACGCCACTGGTGCATCTCGTCCACTCCAGCATTCGTGGACTCTGCGGCTTCCGCGGCCTCTACGACCTCTGCCAGCGTGGGTGGCGGCTCCTTGTTCATCAAGCTGCGCTGTACCTCCTTGTCTTTCAGGCCACACAACACTCCGTCCCTGAGGGCCATCTCTAGGATGTCGCCCCATTTACAGGGGGCGGCGGCTATCCTCATGGCGGCCACGAATGCCTCAACCGACTCATCCGGCGCTTGGACTCGCCTCCAAAACGCGCTCCGAGCGGGAAACATTGCCCTCGAGGGACAGAAGCGCTCTCGCAGCAGCTTCATGATGTCGTCCGCCGTAAATTCGCTCACCTTCTTCGGAGCGATGATGCCCACCAGCGTCCGCTTGGTTTCCATCCCGAGCATTCTGGTGAGGATGGCCCTCTTCCTCTCCTCGTCGTCTCCTTTGACTCTGAGTTCCACCAGTGCCGCCTGGAAGTCCATCTCAAGCAGCTCCCAGTCTTGCGGTTTGGTGATGTTGAAACCGCTCTGTGCCCTGGCTGTTCCGTGGGGATCCATCATCCCACCTTCGTCGCCAATTTGGTGTATGCAAACCAAGACACAGGACACAGCCTCGGGCTGGGTTAACTCAGGTTTATTGCATCGTGGACAGAGGGAACATGAGGTAATGGCGGATCGATAGCTCTTTATATACAGTAGTAATACATTTGAACGTGGTGCCATGGTAGCCCATTGGCTACTGTCTGCGTGACGTCATTGCGGGTCACGCCCTTCTTGTCCAGGTGTAGGTGGTGGCGGGAAAACTTCCCGCGCTGTTGCCTTTGATGAGTTCGGACCAAGAGAGCTTGGACGCTCGCTGCTGCCAGCTGGTGGTCATTAGCTCGCGTCCTATTACAGGGTTTATATGATACAGCTGAAGGTTACATTGTTGCTATAGGCAAGGTTACATTGGCTCAGATACATTGTAATCCATGTGTAAGATAAAACCATCAGAACACAACAAACACAAGGACAAATATTTCTCAATTCCCTTTCTCCATCGCTCTTTGCCCTCAGACGTCGAACCCCGTGCCTTGGGGATGGGACCAGTTCTCCTTTCTTCTTAGTTCCCAAGCTGTGATGGGAAAAGTCCTGCAGCAACATGATAACTCTGTCACAGATTGGGTTTTTTCCCCAGCTGCAACCCAAATGATGCATGAAAGGCTTCCTTCTTCCATAGAAATGGGATTTTCCAGATTTTTCCAGATTTGCACGCCCAACAGTTCCCCATTCTGAAATTTCTACCTGACAGACAGACAGCTGGCATACAGGCAGAGCAAGGAAATATCTGTCTTCCTTTCTGCTTTCTCGGTGCAATGTGTGGAAACCTCATGGTGCAGTGGCTAAACCAGGGGTGCCCAAACTATGGCCCAGCCCTGACACCAATTCATCCGGTTCACGCCACCCTTGTCGCTCCCAGAAGCAGAAGTAAAATGCTCCCATATGGATTTGCACCGCTTTGAGTCACCCGCTGGGTCGAGTAAAGCGGTATAGAGATTAAACATGATGATGATGATCTGGCCCACAGGCCATAGTTTGAGCACCCCTGGTTTAGGCAAAGAAAATGGCAGATGAAAATCTATCTCATCCTGTTGCAAAACATGAGTTGCAAAACAGATTGCAAGGCACCTTTTACTTCCACTTCCAGTGGGAGGAACCACGTGACCGGCCCACTGAACCACATGACTGAAAAGTTTGGGTAGCGTCCTAACCACTTGAGCCACCGCAGTCCCTGATCCATGGTACATAAGTGTAGTTGCTTTTGCTATAAATCAAGATGAATCGCATCCCTTTCAATTTTTCTGCTGGCTCAACTGAGAAGCACCAAATGTGACAAACTTTCGATGTATGGAAGTTTCTCCAATATCATCTAGGTTGCCCTTTCCTGAACCTTTTGCAACAAAGCATGGGGTTTCCATAACAGGGTCTAGCAGTCAATCTTTAGTCTTACCTATCTAAGAGCTTCTGAATTTTTGATGGGGAACCTTTCTTTGGAAGAATGCAATCTCATTTTAAGGAAGAGAGGGGAAGGCAGATGTGGATTCCAATGAGTGATAGATGCACACGCGCGCACACACACACACACACACATGCGCGCATTCTTAGCTGTACATCATAAATTCTGTCCACCACAATCCCCCAGTTTTAAGAATGCAGATTTTAATCACTACCCTGTTGTGCTCCATTGGCGTGAATGTGTCTCACTGTAACATAAAGGAATGGGCGCCCGTGCTGCCGAAGTTTTCTTTTTGTTCAAAGTGTTTATCATTCTCTGCGGAGAGAAAATAAACTAATTAAAAAAGATGAGTGTGCCACCGTGTTGGAGAGCAGGTTAACAATATTCAATTAGTTGGGTATTGATTGGTGTGAAATGAAACCTGGGGAGGAAAAGTCGAGAAAAGGATCAGCTAATGAAGCACGCTGGGAAAGGGGGCATACGAGGGAAGAAATTTGATCAGCAATTCATTTCTGTACGTTTTTTGGCAAGACCTTTTTCTTGCATTTATTTGCTCGAGATGAATCACACAATAATAATAATAATAATAAAATAACCCGCTCCAAATAGGAAAAAGAGAATCAATTGCCTAGTTTCCTGCCCCTAAATCAGGGCTTCCCAACCTTTTCAAGCCAGGGGCCAGGTCACGCCGTCTCAGTCAGCTTCAAGAGCTAGATGGCCATTTTGCACTGCCTGCATGACGGGGGCAGCCATTTCGTCCCAACAGCTTCAAAGGGGTGTCCAATTTGTTTCTCGAATGCCATTGGAAGGGTGGGGGGCCATACAAAACGGTGCCATGGACCAGATCTGGCCCTCTGGCCTTAGGTTGGGAACCCCTGCTCTAAATTGTAAAAGGATGTAAGCTGCTGTCTGTTTCCCCATCTAAGAATGAGCCTGGCTGGGACTACATACTCCATGCCACGTTAGCCTGAAGAAGTAGCTACCAGGAGCACACTGGAGTCAAGCAGGTTGGAGTCAAGCAGGTTGTTGGCCTTTGCACGGAGAATGGTACCGATGCCTGGCCAGTGCAGCAGAGGTGCTTAAGTGGCCTCTGCTGCAAAGGTCTGTGAGCCCTGGCAACTTTACGATGCAATCCTTTCAGCACTGTTCTCTGGCTGAGGGATGATCGCGGTCAGAATCAGGCTCCTGATCATACCTGTCAAGTTTTGGATTTGGAAATAAGGGACATTTCCCAGCCAATACGGGATACTTGACAGGTATGCTTATCCTTTGCTGCCCTCCAATGGCGGCAATAGGGCATTGCAGTCTAATTAATACGGGATGACGGCAGGGAAGAGGATAAAATAAGGGGTTTTCCCGGCCAATACAGGATACTTGACAGCTATGCTCCTGATCTGACACGTCCTGTTTCTGGGGATGCAGAACTGGGTCAGGAACAGGCTGTACTCCTGATCCAGGTCATCCTCAGAGTCCAACGAGTGCTGGATCATGACAACCAGGAACCTAGATCATCACAGCTGACATCTCATCCAAATTGCTTTAACCAGAAGAAGAAGAAGAAGTCCAAATTATGCTAATGTTTTGTGGGGGAGAAGCACACACACCCACATTCTGGTTGTCGTTACTTTGTCCCAGATGCAAATTTGCATTTTTCTGAGACTGAGAGTTGGCCAACAAAAGTACGACGCCTCCGGAGTTTCGTGAATTATAGCGCCGTACCGTGTAGGGCTGACCTTTTTAATATTCTTTTGTTTTGATTGGCCCCCCATTTCCCCCACGTGATCCCTACAGGCTAATTCGGCAGCTCGTAGGGTTGGAGGCAGCCACGATAGCCAATCCAGATGTGGAACAACTGGAAAGGTCAACACCGCACACACCTAATGAGGCTGCGCACTCTCTGGAGAGATGTTGCTAACAAGGCGGACAAAACGGTCCTTTGTCCATCCCAAGGGAACAAAGGAATGTCACCGTCTCCTCTCCCCGGATGCTAATTTTGGAATGCTGCTATGTCCTCGGGCCGCAGTAATGCAGATGTGAACTGACAAGGATGTGCTTGAAAGGGTGCAGTCTCCGTAGTAGCTGGCAAATGTTGTCTCTTTATGAATTGCTCTGAATGTTAACTTCTTTAATATTTGTATTTATATTCTCCAGCGGGCTTCCCTTTTCCCCTTTCATTCCGTTGAATAATGCAAAGGCAAAATATACTACTTTTAAAGAGCTTACTATGTAAATTTCAAGCAGGGGCAGAGGTATCTGCCAATTTTCGTTGAGTTCAACATCCTTAAATTTAACACATTCTTTTGGGATTAATGAATTCCCAGCCATCGATCCGTCTTGCCCTCGATGGGATTTCTTCAGCGATGTCTCAACCATCTGTTCTGCAAATGCAGCCGTATTTCTCTTCCACTGACCAATCCCAAAACAAGGGGTGCACAAACTACAGCCCAGGGGCTGGATCCTTCCAGCCCCTGACACCAAGTCATCCGGCACATGAAGCCCTCGTTGCTCCCGGAAGCGGAAGTGCCCATATTGGTGCATTTTACTTTCGCTTCCAAGAGCATCCAGGGCTTCGTGGACAGGTTGATGTCAGGGGCCAGATCCGGACCATGGGCCATGGTGACTGGCCCCATGAACCATGTGACTGGCCTGAAAAGTTTGGGCACTCCTGCCCTATGGAATGCAAAGGATGGAAATGCGACGAAGCTCCTGCTATGACAAACAGACGTCTTTCGCCACTTGAAAGAGCACCTCTTGTAAAAATGGAGTACACACACATTCCATCTCCATGTGCCTGGATCTTTGATTCTTTCTAATAAATCCACACAAAGTCATGGTATGTGTGCATTTCATTTTGGTACAGAGATTGATTTTATTCATGTGATTTATTTATTTATTGCAAACAGTTTTCCTATCTAAACATCTATTGTTTCTTCCCCCAACCAGTATGTACTTCCTTTAGTGCAGTGGCACCCAGTCTTTGGGCCCCAAATGTTCCTGGACTTTAGAGCAAAGGCCAACTCTTGCTTGAAAGCCAGTTGTATCCAACTCTAGGGTTCAGTGCTCATCTCAGGGCTACTGTGGCTCAGTCGTTAAGAAGCTCGCCTTGTTAGCTGGAAGGCTGGGACATCTACAGTAGAACCCCATATAATGAAAATAATTCATTCTACGAGGCACTTCTTGGTACAATTTTTTCATTATATTATGCATCGTACAATGATAATCCCTATGGGAAAAATCGTACAACAAAATATTTCGTTGTACTGTACGATTTTTCTCATAGAGATTTCCGTTGTATGATTTTTCCCATAGAGGTGCATTGCATCGTACAATGAAAATTTTCGTTATACTGGGCACAATGTTTTTTTTTTTTTCCAAATCCTCTTTGTCGTACGATGCATTCATTATATGGGGTTTCATTGCACTTCCAATTTCTTGCTTTCGAACCGCTAGGTTGACAGGAGCTGGGGCAGACGACAGGGGCTCGCTCTGTTGCACGGCACTCGGGTCTTGAACTGCTGACCTGCCAGCCTTGCTTGGATTATAACTCCCAAGAATGTTGCTTAGCACTGCCAGTGGTGAAGGCGTTTGGGAGCTGCAGTCCAAGAACACCTGGAGCTCCCAATGTTGAGAACATGTGCTCTAGTGTGCGCATTTTTGTAAGTGTTTCCTTGCTTGAAGGAAATGCCTTGCAAAAATTCTCAGAAGTGCAAAGTGCCAGTGCATAACCGTGTTGACATTCCTATTTGAAAGACGTGGCCCTGATAACTTCTTGTACAAATATAGACCTAATGAAACCCTCCACTTAGTTTCAACAGAGGAAGGAGAAAAGAAGGAGAAAGGGGATGTGGAAGGAATGGGAAGCAAGTGCGATGACAGATATTGAAACTTCTTTCGATGGAAGGGTGGCAAGAAAGGAAAGGCTTTATCGAAGGAGATAAGCTTGATGAGGCATGTTGCTCTTTTGAGCAACAGACAGCCATTTGGACTACCTAATGGTGTTTAGCAAGGTAAAGTTCGCCCTTGCTCGAAAGCCAGTCGTATCCAACTCTAGGGTTCAGTGCTCATTTCCATTTACAGCCCAAGAGCCAGCACTGTCTGCATTTGCAGATGTTTCTGTGGTCATGTGCCAGGCTAACCAAGTCTATCCTTCCTCCGCTCCCAAAATGAGATCAGATGCACTCAAGACTGTTCTCGCACGCAGTTTCTAATGAACATACATTCTACATGGTCTCAGGGGCAATTTCTACAAATTTCCATCTTGAAATCTGTAATAGCGAAAGAGGGAATAATAATTCCATGTGAGTTTAAGTGTGATTGAAGTCCTGGCACCTTCTAATGAAATATGATTGGTTCCGGCTGCTAGTCCAGTGATGGCCAACCTTGGCACGCCATAGGGGAAATCGCTATACGATGCATGCGTCGTGTAGCAATTTTTTCGTACAACAACGAGCCCCGTGGAACGGATAAAAATCATTGTACGAGGTACCACTGTAATTGTAATTTCACGTCAGAAAATCATTTCAACCCAGAATAATTTCTGACATGAACTTACAGTATTATTATTATTGAACAGAAATTCAGAACACATCACCATAGCTGGGATAACACTGACCATGTGACTATGTTGCTTAAACAGTTAATGAGATGCTAAGCATTTAGTAGTTGGCCTTTTAAAGGTCTTTGCCTTCCTGACTCAAGAGTTCTTTATCTTTCAACTGGAGTTGGATAGAAGAGTAAAGGGTCAACTAAGCAGTTGGTGCTTCAATGGGAGTGTACCAGATACAATAGTAATTGCGTGCTGTCAAGTCAGTTCTGATTTATGATGATCCTTCAGGGTTTTCTAAGTAGAATTTTTTTAGGGGCTGCAGTGGCTCAGTGGTTAAGAAGCTCACCATGTTAGCTGGAAGGCTGGCAAGTCGGCAGTTCGAGACCCAGGTACTGCATGACGGATTGAGTGCCCGACTCTGTCCCAGCTCTTGGAGGACATGAATGGAGTTTATTTTTGGCATTCCCTGAGTGGAGGTTCTTCTTCAAAAAACCTTTCAACCCAGAATAATTTCTGACACTAAATTATTATGTGGGCACCCTACCTCTGGCTATGTACCTCTGGCTATGCTTACATCATTGAAGTGGTGAATGGGCAGGCAGGCAGGCAGGCCGATAGATGTATGGGAGAGATGAAGAAAGGAAGGAAGGAAGAATAAAAGAAATAGAGGAAGGAAGGAAGGAAACTGCTTTCTGAGTGACTATAATTTAGGAAGGCCATAGTTGCATCATTGCTGGCACTAAGGAGGGACAGTTTCACAATAATTAATCATAATTAACAGAGTGAATGACTAATTGTGCAGGAAGAGTGGGGAGTCATGGTGCCATGTGGGCATTGTTCCCTATAGAAAGTGGGAAGCAGTCGGCTTCACCAGTCAAGATGCATTGACAAGAAAGCCAACCTCCCACAATAATGCTCCCCCCCCCACCCCCCCAAGAGTTTCCCAATCTGCTGAGCAGCTTCCCAGACTCTTGGTGGGCCCATCCCCAGACTTCTGGTGTTCTATCACATCTCTGGCTGAAAGCATGGTTTTCATGCTTTGTTCTGGCAAATGAGCCTGATATTCCTGCAATGCCATAAGCACACGGAAGGAGGCAAGCAGTCATAGCAATATGATAAAGTAGGATTATCTATCTATCTATCTATCTATCTATCTATCTATCTATCTATCTATCTATCTATCTATCTATCTATCTGTCTGTCTGTCTGTCTGTCTGTCTGTCTGTCTGTCAGCCTGCCTGCCTGCCTGCCTGCCTGCCTGCCTGCCTGCCTGCCTGCCTGCCTACCTACCTACCTACCTACCTACCTACCTACCTACCTGTCTGTCTGCCTGCCTGCCTGCCTGCCTGCCTGTCTGTCTGTCTGTCTGTCTGTCTATCTATCTATCTATCTATCTATCTATCTATCTATCTATCTATCTATCTATCTATCTATCTACCTACCTACCTACCTACCTACCTACCTACCTATCTATCTATCTATCTATCTATCTATCTATCTATCTATCTATCTATCTATCTATCTACCTACCTACCTACCTACCTACCTACCTACCTACCTATCTATCTATCTATCTATCTATCTATCTACCTACCTACCTAGATTGATAATTTGTTCAGATTTGCCACTATGCACTTGTATGCTATTCTATGATGAGACTTTACGCACGTCTACCCAGAAACCTGTTCAGTAGACTTACACCATTGCCAAGGTAGGCGTACTGAGGATCACAGCAACCTTCAAGCACTGCAAGATCTTCAGAAAAATTTGGAAGGTTTTCAGTTATATATATTTTTAAATATACTCCCATCCTTCCATGACTTTACATTGATCAAACAATAGCTAAGCATACAAAAATCTGAACTCTGCTTCAAAAGTGAGAGATGTGAGGCGTTATAACTGGAAGAATACTCCAACTGATATGGTAGAATGCTGGGGAGAGGGGGAGTAAGAAAAAACATACAGCTTCACATCTCAGGCAATAACGTTACCTACTTTCAATAATCTAGTGGGATATAGATATCTGCCCGTCCCCCCTGTCCCCCCCCCCCACACACACACTGGCTCATTTAGAGCACAATCACTCATGTTTTTAAAAGTTTGTAACTAGATTTTTAATTGGTGCGGGTGGGAGGTAGTTTTTCAGTGTTTTTAGCAATTTTAGGGGTTTCTAGAGTTTAAACATTGGAGATTCAATGTGGGCCGGTTACATGGTTCAGTGGGCCAGTCATGTAGTTCCTCCCACCAGAAGCAGAAAACATGCCTTGAAATCTGTTTTGTAACAGGATGAGAGATTTTAGGCTGCCGTTTTCTCTGCTTCAACCAGGGTTGCCCAAACTCCGGCCCGCGGGAGCATTTTACTTCCACTTCCAGGATCAACGAGGGTGGTGTGGGACAGATAAATTGGCATTGTAGTCCAGATCTGGCCTGTGGACCATAGTTTGGGCACCCCTGTTCGGTATAAAACATGTCGGTATAAAAACTTATTTCGCCATTTCTTTCAGTTGCTGATGGCTCCGGAAATGTTGACAAAATTACAGGCTATCAAAATTACAGCCTCGGAAAGGCTACTTAGAGAGTCTTATGCAACCATCCATAAATGTGATTCCTAAAAAAGGGTGAAGAGCATTTTTTAATCTGTACTGCAGGTCTTATTTTTGTCATCAAATAAGCAACAGTGCCCGAACAGATTAAGATATAAATTAAAATAAAATAAAAAACTGGGGAAACGCAGCAGTGATTCAAGAGCATGTGGGATTCTTTGCAGCTCATAATTCAGAATGTTATCATTCCGGGTGCTATTTGGTATTTATGGAGGTTTTAATGTGATGTACTAAAATATGTGCATTTATGAGCCTAGGAATATTGCTGGCTGTGACCGTGCAACTCATCCTAGGAAATTGGCATTTTTATCCTGCAAATCATGATAAAGTCATCCACTGTGGTATAGTGGATAGAATGACAGTCTAGGACTCAAGAGCCCTGGGTTCAAATCCCCGCTCAGGCATGGAGTCTCACTGGAGATGTGGAAGTGGTAACACAACTCCTTAAGTATCTCATTGACCTTGAAAGTTCTGTTAGGGTTGTGATAAGGCAGGTCTGACTACAAGGCACATAATGTAACGTGCTTAAAAATAAATTTTCTAGTTCTTCTGATTTGGAAACAACACTCTTCTGACATACATTCTGACCATCCATACATACATACATACATACATACATACATACATACATACATACATACATACATACATACATACATACATACATACATACATACTTCCTTCTTCCTTTCTTTCTCCCTCCCTCCCATCCATCCATCCATTCATCCTTTCTCCCACCCACCCACCCTTCCTTCCTTCCTTCCTTCCTTCCTTCCTTCCTTTCTCCCTCCCTCCTTCCATCCCTCCCATCCCTCCCTCCCATCCCTCCCATCCCTCCCATCCATCCATCCATCCTTCCTTCCTTCCTTCCTTCCTTCCTTTCTCTCTCTCTCTCCCAAACCCACCCTTCCTCCCTTCCTTCCTCCCTACCTCCTTCCCTCCCTCCCATCCACCCACCCATCCACCCATCCATCCATCCATCCTTCCTTCCCTCCCTCCCACCCATTCATCCATCCATCCATCCATCCATCCATCCTTCCTTCCTTTCTCAAGAATAGAGCATTTGCACGTTCCGAACCTTGTTGTGAGACATTGAACCATAAACACAAAGCCAAGCCAAGAACCCTTGCCTTGAGCATTTGGACATTTGCAAGGTTTACAGGATAAGCTGGAGAAATCAAGTGTGAACAAAACATTGCCCACATTTTAAAATGCGAATGTCTAAAATGCACAGCTGGGGGAGAAAAACCTGCCTTCCTTGAAGCCTGTTTTAGTCCACAGGGATCAGGTGACATGCGCAATTACATCTACACATTAGGAATCTTGTGCTCAAAGTGCACATGAATTCCAGTGCCAGAAAAGAAGTCTTGCCAGCCAGTGTGAAACAAGGACAGGAAGTATTATCTTTGTTTCGTTATTATATGTGACCATATTGTTTTTCATATTTATTTGTTTGTTGTTGTTTGTAATGTATTTTCCCCTGGTTGTTTTGGTTATAGTCTTTGTATTAACACTGATTAGAGCAGGTGTTCCCAACCTTCTCAAGCCGGGGGCCGAGCCACGCTCCCTCAGTCAGCTTTGAGGGTCGGGTGGTCATTTTGCCCTGCCTGCATGATGGGGGTGGCTATTGTGTCCCAACAGCTTCAATGGGGGTGGCCATTTTGTTTCTTGAATGCCCTTGGAGGGGTGGGGGCCACACAAAATGGTGCTGCGGGCTGTATCCGGCCCACAGGCCTTAGGTTGGGAACCCCTGGGTTAGAGTAATTGATAAAGTTAGATGGGCAGGATATAAATCAAAATAATAAATAAGGAAGGAAGGAAACACAAATGAGATATAGTGAAAGTAAATACTCTCCAAATCTGAAAGATCTTTGCCTCTTGATTTTGAGCCAGATAAAATTTGTAAGCTATGCGTGTGGGAGTCAACAGTATAAAATGCCAATAGTAGACAAGGAGTTCAAGAAAGTCAATTTCGGGGTCACTGTTGAAGGCCCTCAGTTTGACAATGTGTTAACTTGTTTTATTCTCATATTACCTGGATCCCTGGAGGGGAATGTGTTAGAAAAATGGGACATAAATAGATTTCATAGCTTCCTGATATGAATAGAAGAGTGTCATTGGGATAGATTTTTTTTTTTTACTTGAGGCGGAAGGTCAGCAGTTCGATTCCCGAGTACTGCAGGGACGGAATGAGCTCCCGTCTTCGTCCCAGCTCCTGCCCAACCTAGCAGTTCGAAAGCAAGACATTGCAAGTAGATAAATAGGGGCCACTTTGGTGGGAAGGTAAACAGCGCTCCGTGCGCTCCGGTGTCTAGTCATGCTTGCCACATGGCCACGGAAACGTCTGCAGAAACAGACAGCGCTGGCTCTTCGGCTTTGAAACAGAGATGAGCACTGAACCCTAGAGTCGGATACGACTGGCTTTCAAGCAAGGGAAACCTTTACCTTTACTATAGACAACTAAATGAGGCTTACTGAACAGAATGGACTAGCTGGAAGGTTTCATGGCCTTGTTTCCTGTTCAAAAGGCCCTTCAGCAATACTTTTTGCCCAGGTGAGCCCAATTTAAGCATCTGTAAGGTGTGGGTTAAGGAGCCGTAGCAGCTAAGTGGTTAAGATGCTGAGCTTGGTGACCAGACGGCCATCAGGTCAGCAGTTCGAGACCTGAGTGCTGTGTGATGGAGATCTCTCCCATCGTCTACCCCAGCTCCTGCCAACCTAGCGGTCCGAAAGCAAGAAATTGCAAGTAGATCAATAGGTACCATTTCAGCAGGAAAGGTAGCAGCATTCCGTGCAACCCATGCCTGGCACATGACCACAGAAATGTCTGCAGACGCAGGCAGTGCTGGTTTCTTTGGCTGTAAACGGAAGGTGTTGGCTTCTCTGGTGGAACTCCCGAAATGGAGAACTGTGGAAACTGAATTCCCAAACCTCCAAATGGCACACCCCTAATTTTAAGCCCCGGATTCTCAACCTGTGGGCCACAGGCCGGATGCGGCCCGTGGCACCATCTCCACCACACCCAGAAGAGTCGTGCGGTGGAGGAAGGGCAAAATGGCCATCCGGCCCCTGAAGCTGTCTGAGGGACGGTGTCCCGGCCCCCGTCTTTAAAAAGTTGTGAACTCCTGTTTTAAGCCCTGAAGAAGCTTCCAATTCATGGCGACTTTCATCAGGTTTCTGAAGCAAATGATTATCCCTCCCTCTCCCCTGTGAATGTCAATAGCAGAACAGGGACTTGAACCCAGATCTCTTGAGTCTTAGCCTGCTCGCTATACCGTAGCAGCACTCAACCTTACTCGATTATTATTTTTAAGAAATCTCTGAAGCCTTTTTGTCGTTCAGTTGCACAGTCAAGTCCGACCCTTTGCGACCCCTTGGACCACCGCACGCCAGGCTCCTCTATCATCTGCCCTCTTCCGGAGTCTGCCCAGATCGATGCCCATTGCATCAATGATGCCATCCAGCCATCTCATCCTCTGCCACCCCCTTCTCCTTTTGCCTTCGATATTTCCCAGCATCAAGGCCTTCTCAAGTGAGTCCTCTCTTCTCATCTGGTGGCCATAACACTTGAGCTTCATCTTCAGCATTTGTCCTTCCAATAAGCAAAGGTTGGTTTCCTTCAGGATGGACTGATTTGATCTCTTTGCAGTCAAGGGGACTCCCAAGAGTCTCCTCCAGCGCCACATCTCAAAGGCATCTATTCTTCTGCGCTCAGCCTTCCTTAGGGTCCAGCTCTCACAACCATACATTACTACTGGGAATACAATTGCTTTGACTATGCGAATTTTTTTTCAAGGTGATGTCTCTACTTATTATTTCTAGTCTCCTTTAAAAAAGAAGGCCTGGCTTCCAATACTCGTAGAAACTCCAGGTGCCAGAGACCGAAATAAACACTCAAGAGTTCAGAATGTGCACCAGTGGGATCTAAAGAACAAAAATTCTATCGGCACATGGTTTTCCCTTAGCACAGGTGGGCAGAGTGTGAAAATGCTCTGAGAAGAGATATGAAAAAGTAACATTTGGGTTTATTTACAGAACTTAAAATGTATGTGGCATTTAAAAGAGCGCACACACACACACACACACACACACACACACACACACACACACACACACACACACACACACACACACGCCTCCTTCCCCAAGACAAATAAAGATAGCAGATCGCTATATGTGTCTACTCCAAAGAAAGTGTTAAGGATGTCAGCGACACTAACTCCCATAAAGTGAGTACGGTAAACCCCCTACTTATGTAAAAAGTCTGTTCTGTAGGGTTTTTACTTAACTCGAAACAAACCCATAGGAAAAATGATTTTTTTACTTATAGTAACTTGAAGCAAACCCATAGGAAAAAATGTTATTTATGTAAACCAAAGCAACCCCATAGGAAAAATGATTTTTTTACTTATAGTAACTTGAAGCAAACCCATAGGAAAAAATGTTATTTATGTAAACCAAAGCAACCCCATAGGAAAAATGATTTTTTTACTTATAGTAACTTGAAGCAAACCCATAGGAAAAAATGTTATTTATGTAAACCAAAGCAACCCCATAGGAAAAATGATTTTTTTACTTATAGTAACTTGAAGCAAACCCATAGGAAAAAATGTTATTTATGTAAACCAAAGCAACCCCATAGGAAAAATGATTTTTTTACTTATAGTAACTTGAAGCAACCCCATAGGAAAAATGATTTTTTTTAACGTAACTCGAAGCAAACCCATAGGAAATTGTGTTTTGTAAATCGAGACAGTTATGTAAATTGGGACATGGTTTTCAGTGCAAAAATCATTATGTAAGGTGAATTTGATGTAACTCAAGGCATGTGTAAGTCGGGCTTTTACTGTATACGATGGTGATGTTAAACAGGCGATATGAAAGAGAAGGATTAAAATCTGAGCCAGAGAATAATTTAGGGATTGCAGTGTGGCCTTATATTCATTGAGGCATTAGTAAAACGCGTCCGTATGGTTGAGGCTCTTCCGGGTTAAAACTTCCTCCGTACGGGCACATTTTACTTCCGCTTCCAGGAGCGACAAGGGCAGTGCGGGCCGGATGAATTGCAGTAAACCCATTTGTGTGGATTCACAGGGTGCTTCTGGGAATTGACGTCCAAGAACGTCTGGAGTGCCAAGGTTCGCTGTAGTGGTCCTAGAGGATAGCTTTAAAACTGTGCCCTATATAGATCTGCAGCTCAAGCGTAGAGTAACCTATTAGTTCACCAAACCTCAATGGAATCAAAGGACGCTGGGGGCTCCCTGGAAGCCCTTGGGGCTTTATAGGAGCTGTAGGTCACATTAAAAAAAAATCAATGGGAAATGACTGTTCTGGCTTTTGCTAACAAGGCGCTGAGCACAACCTCTTTTCTTGCTTCAAAGGCGACGGTTTCTCAATGTCAGCTTCCCAAGAAGGATCGGCTGTTGCTTTTTTCTTTGAAGGCATTGCCTGAAAATGTACAGCGTTGAGGACACAAAGCGCAACAGGACCCAGTCGGAGTGTGGATCAGTGACTTTCCCTGCACCTTCCTTCCATTGATTCTCTGGCGTAAGAAGGGACTGAAACGGTCCGGGTGCAAAGTCTCCACTTGCTACTGAAGGGAGAGAATCAGGGGAGGAATTAAGAGCCAGAAGCAAGAAACCAGCAGAGATGAGGAGATGATGAAGATGATGGGCACCCAGACAAAGCCACGGTCATAGCAGAAAATGTCTATCACCATTTTGGGGGGAAGCTAGTAAGAAACCAAGGCTGATGGAGAAATAATGGTGGATGAAAAACCTTTACTGCTTATGGAAGTAGTCCAAACTTTTTCTGTTTGTTCATCATTGGTGACAACCATGTTAACTAATATGGGCTTCTTCATAAGGTCAAGGTCATATCCGACTCTAGGGTTCAGTGCTCATCTCTGTTTCAAAGCCAAAGAGCCAGCGCTGTCTGCTTCTGCAGACGTTTCCGTGGTCAAGTGGCATGCATGCCTCAACACCAGAGTGCACGGAAAGCTGTTGACCTTCCCACCGAAGTGGTCCCCATTTATCTACTTGCAATTTCTTGCTTTCAAATTGCTAGGTTGGCAGGAGCTGGGGCAGAGCAGGGAGCTCACTCCATTATGCAGTCCTCGGGAATCGAACTCTGACCTTCCAGCCATTGAGTCCAGCGTCTTAACCACTGAGCCACCACACTCCCTGGGCTGTCCACAGAAATGTCTGCAGACACAGATTGCAAGTAGATAAATAGGGACCACTTGGGTGGGAAGGTCAACAGCATTCCATGCACTCTGGCATTGAGGCATGCCTGCCACATGAGCATGGAAACGTCTGCAGAAGCAGACAGTGCTGGCTCTTTGGCTATAAACAGAGATCAGCACCAGACCCTACAGTTGGATATGACTGGCTTTTGAGCATGGGTGACTTTAACCTTGCAGCACAAAATTACCTAAACTTTCAGCAAGAATCTACAATCAGTCATGCTGGAAATTCTGGAAGTCACAGTCCAAAAAGTCACCTTTCTGAACTTTGCAGTGTACTCTGTGTATTTATACAAACATCCTGAGCATCTCCAGCTCAGACTTCATAGACTATCCAAAGAGAACGGCAAGTTATGTAACTGCATAATGGATGAAAATGGGTTTGCGGGGAAGAAAACACACACGACTGTCAATGAATGGCCTTTCTTCACTTCTAATGCATTTTCTGGAGTAGCTGAAAACGTCACAGCTTATACCAGTGGACTCAGAAAGGCATGCACTTATTCAGCCTGGAGTGGCGGGGTGGAGAGCCGGCCCTGAGCTCTGTGAACTCTTCAATGCCGGGTTGCTTGGGGGGAAAAGCAAGACGAAGCATAAAGGCTAACATTGTTGAGCTCTACTCAAGCTCTTAGAAGCAGAGAAGATCCATTTTGGGAGCAATGTGGCAGAGGTTGAATGACTCGGGTGGAGATCAACATTCCTTATTTCAATTAAGAGAGATTTTTGTTTGTTTGTTTCCTCGCAATTATGGGCCTTCTTGGAAGTCTAGGCCAGTTGCAATTGACTGGATGCAAGCCATGGTCTGGCCAAGGTCACTTATGTGCCAGTCTTACGCAACACCGTGCCTTGACCAGGACCATGGAAATGAGACTTTAGAAATGAGCATAAAGAGGAACGAGGTTTTGCTCTTTGGTCCTGTTTTCTCCCAGAGAAGATATAGGCCTAGAACTAAGGACTCAACTTTGTCCAAGTGGCTGAAATGAAAGTTTCTGCTGGTATGTCTTTGTGGGCTGGAACTTCCTGTCCTTCGCCCTGACGAATTCCTGGAGAATTTGGGGGGTTGGAGTCCCCAAAAATCCCAAAACAAATAAAATCCCCCTAGAGATAAGCACTTAGTGGGCCGTATCTGGCCCCTGGCACCATTTCATGTGGCCCCCTACCCCTCCAAGGGCATTTGAGAAACAAAATGGCCACCCCCTTTGAAGCTGTTGGGACAAAATGGCCACCCCCATCATGCAGGCAGGGCAAAATGGCCATCTGGCCCCCGAAGCTGACTGAGAGAGTGTAGCCCGGACCCCGGCTTGAAAGGGTTCGGAACCCCTGACTTAGTCAATGCATAATCACAGAAGGAAGTACAGTAATACTTTGGATAACGTTTGCATCAGATAACGCTAAAACCGCATAACGTTCAGCAATCTGGAGAAAAAATTGCATCGCGTAACGTTAAAATCCTATGGGATTTTATCATGCCGGTTACAATGTATCTCTATGGAGTTTTGACGTTATGCGATTCATCCCATAGGATTTTACAATCATCCGATGCATGCATGTATCAGATAGCACTAAACATCAGATAACGCTATGACTTTTGGAACCAAGTTTTAGCATTATCCGAGTTATCACTATAATATGAGAAGAAAATAGTTTCTTTCCCTTCCATCCAGGCTGAATATATTTTAGCAAGGATTGTACTGGTAAGCATCGATCGATCTATCATTAGCCACCTTTTGTGTCATTTCGGATACCAAACTTGTTGATGCTCATTGTGCTCTATTAGATAGAGTGATGGACTAAGAGTCAGGCTCAGCCATGGAAGCTCACCTGGTAGAGTGGCATTAGTAAAGGGGTCAGGTCTCCCATGCTTGAAAACCAGTCATGTCCAACTCTAGGGTGCAGTGTTCATCTCCATTTAGACCCAAAGAGCCAGTGCCGTCTGCCTTTGCAAACTTTTTGTGGCCATGTGGCAGGCATGACTAGATGGCCGGAATGCACAGGACATTGTTACCTTTCCCGCCGAAGCAGTCCCTTATTTATCTACTTGCAATGCCTTGCTTTCGAAATGCCAGGTTGGCAGGAGTCGGGACAGAGACGATGGGAGCTCATTCCGCCGTGCAGCTCTCAGGTCTCGAATGGCTGACCTGCCCAACCTTGTGATCGCCAAGCTCAGCATCCTAACCACTGCGCCACCACAGCCCCTGGAATGGTCAACCCACTCCTTAAATATCTCATTTACCCTGAAAGCTTTATTAGGTTTGCTATAATTCATTTCCAACTTGATGGCGTGCAACCACAACAACCTGGTTGTTTGGTCTTCTTTTGCACTGTACCATGATGGTTTACCGCCCGACTCCATGGCGGTAAAACTCACAACCATAACTCCCTATTTTGCAGAGCTCTTTAACCTAATAGAAACAGACAGAGTAGAGAAGGCAGTAATGTCATTTCCATTCCCAACCGTTTAGCTTCCTTTGGCCGGACTTAACAGGAAAAAGAGATTTCTCCTCCGCCATCACCCTTTTTTCATAGGAGAGAATTATAGGTTTGTCCTTGACTCTAGATACTTTTCCCCCCTCTCTCTTTCTCTTACCAAAATATTCAAGCCAGCAAGATCTTTGCTTAAACAATTTATGCTCAGTGGACAGATTTATTCCCCTCAGCTGCCAATTGAAAGAAAGCCTTTTCTATTCACCCGGGTGCCTTGGGTTCCTCCTCCGCCCTCAGTGGTTGTAAATCCTCCATGATGAATTTGGTGAGATTTATAAAGGCTCACAAATAAGCCAACCATCCAATTATTTTCCTGGGTCCAACTACTAAAGTCACGTTTTGGCAGAGATGTGCAACCCAAACCCCAGTAACGAGCAACCACATGGTCGTTGCCTTCTTCTTCTTCTTCTTCTTGTTCTCCTCCTCCTCCTCCTTGTCCTTCTCCTTCTTCTTCTCCATCACCATCACCATCACCATCACCCAAATATTGGCAATCATCATGGCGATCAGCCGTGAAGACTGTCCCGAGAATACAACGCGGTGGCCTTTCATCTGCATTCCACATCATAGCATGCCCCCAGTACATACATGTCAAGTTTTGGATTTGGAAATAAGGGAAATTTCCCGGCAAATATGGGATACTTGACAGCTATGCTTATCCTTTGCTGCCCTCCAATGGCGGCAATAGGGCATTGCAGCCTAATTAATACGGGATGAAAGAGAGTAAAATAAGGGGTTTCCCCGCCAATACGGGATACTTGACAGCTATGCTTATCCTGTGCTGCCCTCCAATGGCGGCAATAGGGTATTGCAGTCTAATTAATAAGGGATGATGGCAGGAAAGAGGGTAAAATAAGGGGTTTTCCTGGCCAATAAGGGATACTTGACAGCTATGCCCCAGTACCACTGATCCAGTTCCACGAGTCACCTTCTTGTCCTGAGCCCTTTTGGCAAGCAAAGTCCTATTCAGCCTCAGGTCAGGATGGATGAAGCTGCAGCCCTCCATCAAGATGGATACCAGTGGGATTCAATCCACTTGGGACCCATCACCCTTTCCTGTGGACTTTGGCACCCGAGGCCATTAGTCCGTAGGCTTTCTGGTAAAGGCTATTTCTAGTCTTTTGCGAGTCCCCTGGACTGCAAGGAGATCAAATCAGTCCACCCTGAAGGAAATCAACCCTGACTGCTCCTTGGAAGGTCAAATACTGAAGCTCAAGCACTTTGGCCACTTAATGAGAAGAGAGGACTCACTGGAGAAGGCCCTGAGGCTAGGAAAGATTGAAGGCTAAAGGAGAAGGGGGCGGCAGAGGATTAGATGGTTAGACACCATCATTGAAGCAGTGGGCATGGCTCTGGTCAGACTCCAGAGGTTGGCGGATGACAGAGGAGCCTGGAGTGTTGTGATCCATTGGGTCGCAAAGGGTCGGACTCAACTGCGTGACTCAACAACAAGAGAAACTCCAATCTCTCATTCATGGGTTCGCCATAAGTCAAAGATGACTTGACAGCATGTAACAACAAGTGTAAGGTCAAGGTCGAAAACCAGTCTCTAGCCAAAGAACCAGACACTGTCTGTGTCTGCAGATGTTTCTGTGATCATGTGGCAGGCACGACTAGAAGCCAGAGGGCACAGAACACTGTTACCTTTCCAGCCAAAAATGTACCTGTTAATCTACTTGCAATGTCTTGCTTTCAAACTGCTAGTTTGGCAGGAGCTGAGGCAGACGACAGGAGCTCACTTCATCGCACGACACTCGAATTGCTGACCTGCTGACCTTCCCGTTGTCTTAACCACTTAGCCACCATGGCCCACTAAGAACAGTATAAATAAATAGTTTGGGCAAAGGCAGCAAGAAAGGCATCAGTCTGTCTTGATCCTTCTCAGAATCACATTCTGATCTGCATCCAATGATCATGAAGAATCATTTGGTTATGAGTTGCAAACGCAGTCTAAGCACAAACCTTAGCATTGCAAAAAAAAAAAATATCTTTCAATTACACATTTTTGATGTCAATTTGGGAACTATAATTTTCTTTATCTGAAGAGTTGGCTTGGCTCATTTGGTTGATTATTTTTAATTTCCGTTTTTATTCTATCCACTCGCCCGCCCATGCCACAAATCAGCATTTACTATGGCGATATTGTATTTGTACTTACAAGGCAATAAGCAGGGAAAGCAAAAGTTCATGCGCTCAAAATGCATTCCAGAACAAATGGTCTGGAACCTGTCTAGACCCGAAATGTTTTTAATTATATTTATTATCCATGAAAAGTATCATTCCAATACTTAGCAGAGATCAGCCAATCGTGAGTAGAAACTGTAGTTTCATATTTGTATAATAGAATACGGCTACAAAACACACACACACACACACACACACACACACACACACACACTTTGCGCTGTGTGTTACATCTTAGGAGCATGGAAACCTAGAAAACTGACATACTGAGCCAGATAACTGGTCCATTTAGCCCAGTATTGGCAGCTCTGATGGGCAGCAAAATAGCTAATATCAGCCATAAAGGTTGGCTGAACATCCCAGCCTATCACACTTAATATGGCTGATTTTATGTGATATTAGCAATAATAGGGCTGCGGTGGCTTAGTGGTTAAGACGCTGAAGTTGACGACTGGAAGTTCAAGGCCCGAATGCTGCATGACGGAGTGAGCGTCCACCTCTGTCCCAGCTCCTGCCAACCAAGCAGTCCGAAAGCAAGAAATTACAAGTAGATAAATAGGTGCCACCACGGTGGGAAGGTAAACAGCATTTTGTGCACTCTGGTGTCTAATCATGCCTGCCACATGTCCATGGAAACGTCTGCAGACAGTGCGGGCTCTTTGGCTATAAACAGATGAGCACTGGACTCAAGAGTCGGATATGTCTCTAGAGTCGGATATCTCCCATGTTTATGTTTTAGACCAGGGTTTCTCAAAGTTTCCAGCCGTGGGCCAGCCCACGCCCCCTCAGATAGCTGAGCGGGCCAGATTTGTGCTGTAAAACGAGTCCGCAGCTGTAATAAATGCATTTCTGATGGCCGCAAACTCATTTACGGCTGTAGTAAACACGTTTACGCAGCCATTGATGAGTCTGCAGCGGATTCCGGCGGCGGTAGGGGCAGCTGGAGCAAGGTCGGGGCCAGATTATTTGGCACCGTGGGCCAGATCTGGCCCATGGACCATAGGTTGCGAACCCCTGTGTTAGACTGTAACTATGTCATGCAGGTAAGTTAATCCCTCCTTCTGATCTTACCTATGCCTCATTTTACCATCTTGCTTTGCTGGTTCTCTGTATCTGTTTTACCTTGCAAACACTGAGGGTCGACAACTCCTTCGCATACCTGTTTCTGTTCAGAGCGGTACATCTATAAATGCTGTTTCTATATATATAAATAAACATAGCTGTCCCTCATCTACCTCCCACAACTTCAAAAAGTGAAGTTGGAAGTCTTAGATAAGAGGGTTGTGGGTTGTTGTGTTTTTATTATTTAAAAAAAAATCAAACTTTTATGCCGTTATGTTAATTAGCCCCCTCCTGTCCCTATAATGAGAAATAACCTTGAAAATGTAAAGACAGCAGGTGCGATTATTATCCTCAAATGTACAAATCTGTAATTCTCACCAGGGATCTAAAGAGGAAATAGGAGGCAGGGGAAAGAGTATTTGGGGAGTGGGGAGGAATGAAAATCACACCAGCTCTCTTGAGACAGCACATTTATTATTTTTATTGCAATTCATTATTTATATACAGCTTTCAGTATTATGTGAAGCTTTAACAAGTATAATGAATACAACCCTCCCATCCTAGCTGGAAAAAAGGGGGGGATCAGACATGCCTACTGTATATTTTGTCTAAGTTGTCAAAACATTTTTGGGCTCCCTTTGCAAAGCAACGCTGTTCTATGAGGAGCAAAATCCAAAATCCACAGCTTGGGAGATTCGCTGTAAATGCACAGGACGAGAAAGCGTCCAACCACTGCACCGTCTTTCTCAAGCTAGATGGCAAAAGATGGCCACGGGGGACTTCGTGGAGGTCCAAATGGATGTAACATATTCAGCGCCATGGCTCTTCTTCTTCTTTCGGGTCCAGATCAAACTTTGGACTGCCAAAATGAAGCCACTTTCTTGGCTTTGCCATTGGCCAAACCTAAGTCTTCATCTGTCCATGTTTGAGGTAGTAACTGGAAGACCAGCAAAAGAGCCAGATTTTGTATCTCTCCACATTCATACATTGTGTTGTTGTCCACCAACAGCCCCCACTTGAGCAGGTTGGTCTTACATTGAGACACTCTGACCTTCAGCCTATTCAGGGTCCTTCAAGTGACGTAGGGGAGGTCCAGTTCCTCAGCCATATCCTCCTATAATGTCATTTCTTGTCCAGTGAGCGCTTTCATCCATCTCTCCACATTCATACATTGCATTGTTGTCCACCAACAGCCCCCACTTGAGCAGGTTGGTCTTACATTGAGGCACTCTGACCTTCAGCCTATTCAGGGTCCTTCAAGTGACGTAGGGGAGGTCCAGTTCCTCAGCCATATCCTTCTATAATGTCGTTTCTTGTCCAGTGAGTGCTTTCCTCCATCTCTCCACATTCATACATTGTGTTGTTGTCCACCAACAGCCCCCACTTGAGCAGGTTGGTCTTACATTGAGACACTCTGACCTTCAGCCTATTCAGGGTCCTTCAAGTGACGTAGGGGAGGTCCAGTTCCTCAGCCATATCCTTCTATAATGTCGTTTCTTGTCCAGTGAGCGCTTTCATCCATCTCTCCACATTCATACATTGTGTTGTTGTCCACCAACAGCCCCCACTTGAGCAGGTTGGTCTTACATTGAGACACTCTGACCTTCAGCCTATTCAGGGTCCTTCAAGTGACGTAGGGGAGGTCCAGTTCCTCAGCCATATCCTTCTATAATGTCGTTTCTTGTCCAGTGAGTGCTTTCCTCCATCTCTCCACATTCATACATTGTGTTGTTGTCCACCAACAGCCCCCACTTGAGCAGGTTGGTCTTACATTGAGACACTCTGACCTTCAGCCTATTCAGGGTCCTTCAAGTGACGTAGGGGAGGTCCAGTTCCTCAGCCATATCCTTCTATAATGTCGTTTCTTGTCCAGTGAGCGCTTTCATCCATCTCTCCACATTCATACATTGTGTTGTTGTCCACCAACAGCCCCCACTTGAGCAGGTTGGTCTTACATTGAGACACTCTGACCTTCAGCCTATTCAGGGTCCTTCAAGTGACGTAGGGGAGGTCCAGTTCCTCAGCCATATCCTTCTATAATGTCGTTTCTTGTCCAGTGAGCGCTTTCATCCATCTCTCCACATTCATACATTGTGTTGTTGTCCACCAACAGCCCCCACTTGAGCAGGTTGGTCTTACATTGAGACACTCTGACCTTCAGCCTATTCAGGGTCCTTCAAGTGACGTAGGGGAGGTCCAGTTCCTCAGCCATATCCTCTTATAATGTCGTTTCTTGTCCAGTGAGCGCTTTCCTCCAACTTCTGCTTTGATTTTGCTCTGTTCTTGCCCTAAAGCTCTTCTTGCATCCTAGTTGGCAGACTTGAGGCTCATATCCATTCAGATGGTGTCTGGGGTCATTCTCTTGTTCAGTTCGTTTTGGTAGGAGGATTTTATAAACATGTTGGGAATTTGGTTATACAGCTTGTTAGCAAAACAAAAGGCAGGGAAAAAACACACACAAATGTTAGAGAATCAATAAAGTCCCACCTGGTCTGCATTAACACAGTAAAAACTCAGTCCATCTGGAATCTGGACTTTGTTTTATTCAAAATACTGTCCTTTCCTGTGAGAATGAGAGCAAAGCAATGCTTTTTCAAATGTGTCCACCACCTACATTTCTCATAAGCTGAGAGTGAGGTATGTTCTGGCCCTCCAGATGTTTTCTGGACTGCGTTGCAGGTCTCCACCTCTGTTATAATGTTCAGCCTAAACTCCACTTGCTCCATTAAAGAGACACCATTTTCACAAAGCAGCAGGTTTTGAAAATTGATTGACTAGTTCATATTGATGAAACATTGCAACCCTACTTCTGATCCTCATTGGAGGAAAAAGAAATGCTCTAATCGCGTCACAAAAAATGATTATTGTCTGCTACTTGGTCTAATCCATCTGTCCTATACCAAATCAAGTACGCTGAATCCAAATCTGAAGTCCAATTCTGCCTAGGACGCCAGGATCTTAAGTTAGCAAATCTCACCCTCTTGGTTAGGTTCTTGTGTTGATCACATGGGGTATATTTGCCACAAATGTAGCAAAAATTATCCGGTTTATTAATACAGCCGTGCTTACTCATCTTTAGCTCAAAACATACTCACTATGGCCTAGCTGTACTATCCAATAAGATGGTTTCGCACTAGAGACAAGCCCTTGGTTCATCTCACTTTATATACTTATTTCTGATGTCAGCTCACTGACTTGCCCAGACATGCCTAGCCTCCGCTGGAACATGCATGCCACCAGGGGACATGATTCAGCTGAGGCAGCAGCAGGCAAAGTGGTAGCTGCAACTGTTATAATGTTCCCATGTAAACATACCTTACCCACTTAGTGACCATTTGAACAGCCATAGCACGCCTTAAAATCTGCATGTGATAGACAACTTCCGAGTTGAGATTTGGGATCAGCACACTGGATATCATGTAAATCACATGTGTTTTTCCCAGTAGCAAAATCATTGTGCAGTGTAACCAAATAGCAAGATGGCAAATACTGATGTTCTGAAAGATTATTTAGAATTTTTCAGTTGTTGAGATTAAGGGGGGATTAAGTTCTGTGATCAAAATAGAAATGTTTGGGTTTGCATACAGGGATTCAATTTGAACCCTTTTATTCTGTTTTTCCTTTTAGCTTCTGTTCTGACTTTCTTTCTTTTTTTAGCGTTCAACAGTGCTAGATCAGCAGGTAGGTTTTACCTCTGGCAATCCGGCTCCTTATCACCCAAGGAATTAGCAGAACAATTGACTTTCTCTTAAGTCTATGCAAACTTTTTCCAGTCAGTTAATTGCTTCGTAACCCTGAGAGAAAGAAACATTTCTTTAGCAGGCAATCTACTTCTTCACAGAAAGCAGGTGGAAGAAAGGGATAGCTTTTCAATAGTGGTTTATTTTTATTTTTTTAAAAAAATAGTTGTTGGTGTTGTTTAGAAAGGCAGTTCACATGCATTAGGAAAATACCAGTCCCTTGTCCAGAATGACTTTTGTCTGCTGGTGGAAGGTGTAAGAAATAAACAAGTAGCAAACAGCAATGTCTGTCTGTCAAGGGGAATATTGCAAAAGCCTCAACAGGGCAAGAACTTTGTCAGGTCCATTTGCATGCCTGCCACATGACCACGGAAACGTCTGCAGAAGCAGACAGCACTGGCTCTTTGGCTTGGAAACAGAGATGAGCACTGCACCCTAGAGTCAGATACAACTGGCTTTCGAGCAAGGGAAACCTTTACCTTTACCTAGTGTCAGGAGCAAGGTTTTTGAATTTGGAGAAATCCCTCCAATAGTTGGCTTGCATTTAGGGTTGCCATAATTCTCTCCCACAAAATCGGGACAGAAGTATATTTGACAAAAATAGGCAAGTTATCTACAAAATAGCCTTTTAAAAAACAAACATAATAACAGCTATAAAACACTTTCACATTAAATATATCAATACATAAATGAATTTATTTACAACAGTAAATTCTTACTGCAAGATGATCTGTTGTACTTCTGAGAAGTCACGTCGCAGCCAACACTTAACATCCTCAGTTCCAGGAAACACACTGGTCACACTTATCAGGCAGTGGTGTGGGGCAAGGACGTTAAAATTTGTCTCCAGGTATGCTCCAACTCCAATGTGGCAGGAAATTGCTTGTTTGATGGTGAGAGTTTGAATTTATTTTAATGGTGTGTTATAATACACAATCAGTTTTTCAAATCCAGGATTTTAGCATAATTTTTATTGAACTGGCCGGGACAATTTTTCTGACCTTGAATCCAGGACAGTCCCGGTTTTCTGGGACATATGGCATCCCTACTTGCATTGGACCAGTTCTGCCACAGAAAGCAACTTCCAAGAGCATTGGGTAAGGTAGAGTAGGACAGAAGTGTGCTAGGAAATGAATTTTTCCCTATAAGAAGGGAAGAGATTTTGTTGCATTCGGGATGAAAAAAGAGCATGAGTGGAAGGATTGTTTGTACATATAAAGCAAAACTGTGCAAGTATCACAGTCTGTGAAGAATGATGGTGGGTCTTTCCTACTATGTGTAGACACTTTGGTATTTTTAGCATTGGATAGGTTGCTTTCATCTTTTTACACCATGGGTTCCCAACCTAAGGCCTGCAGCCTGGATCCGGCCCATGGTGCTATTTCATATGCCCCCCCACCCCCTCCAAGGGCAATGGCCACCCCTTTGCTACTGTTGGGACAAAATGGCCACCCCCATTGTGCAGGCAGGGCAAAATGGCCATCCGGCCCTCGAAGCTGACTGAGAGAGCATGACCCGACCCCTGGCTGAAAAGGTTGGGAACCCCTAAAAAGAACCACATTTAAGCACTGTAAGAAGCCATGGGAATTCCTCTCTCCCATTTCCTCATGCAGAAAAAGGAGGGCCCCACCATTTCCCTATCTCTAAACCAGTGGTTCCCAACATGGGCCCCAGGCCCCACAGGGGAGGACTTCAATTCCCAGAAGCCTTAGTCAGTCCATTGACTGATCAGTGCTTAGGGGAATTGACTTAGGCTTCTAGGAATTGAAGTCCAAAAACCGAAGGTCGAGAAACTGCTCTAAACGAACCTAAGTAGCCTTGGGGCTTCCACTCACATCTATCCTCCCTGCCCTGATTTTTCCCCCTTCCATTATTATTCTGTTCTGTTTCTTTCCCAGCCGCCACCCCTCCAATCTTTATCAGCAGCTAACGAAACAGGCAGGGAGAGACCCAATCCGTACAGTAATTAAATTTGCTTAGCGGGTATTCAGTTCGAGTAATGAGAAGTTTAATTCAGTGATTAGCTCTCCCTTTCATTAATTAAAAATGAAACAATAGCAGAGCGGTGGAGGGTTGGGCTGCTTCACTTGTTGCAGCAAAGATAGCATGGCAGCGAATTGCGAAGGTAGTTGCTGGTTCTTCTTACCTATAGTTGTTTTTCAAAGCTCCCCCCCCCTCCTCTGACTTACCTTGAAGAAGGTCTCCGTGCATTTCATCTGGCTGTTGGAGGTTGTAGTGGTACAGAATGTCCATTCTAGGATGCTAAAGTGTGTTGTAAGGAGCTACGTAAGATCAGGCAAGCAGAAGATAGGAAATGCTAGTGATCTCACATTAGGACTATGAAAGAATCCTGCCTGAACATCTAAAGAGATGCTACCAGGTCATCCAGCTCCGGGGTCTACAAACTTGGCTCTCTAGGTGTTCCTGGACTTCAACTACCAAACGTCAAAGTCAGCACACCTGCTGATCAGGGCTTCTGGGAATTGGAAGTCCAAGAACATCTGGAGAGTCAAGTTTGCAGAAACCTGGTCTAGTCCAAGGCATGGCCCAACTCTAAAGTTTCATGCATAATTCTTTTCCAGCCGTACCTGAAGATCTCCTGCATGCTCTTGAGCAGCATTACCTAAACAATGTTCCACAGAACACTGGTGGACTTCAATTCCCAGAAGCCTAAGTCAGTACATTGGCTGATCAGCGCTTTGGAGAATTAACTTAGGCTTCTGGGAATTGAAGTCCAAAAACCAAAGGTTGAGAAAGACTGCTCTAGAGTGTCCCATGTGATGGAAACCACCAAGACACATTTTGCAAAGATTGTGGAGTCTTTCCAGTTTTAATCTGGACCTTACAAGAGCTATTCTCAGGTGTGGAATCCAAAGAACTACCCAAGGTTTCAGAACCTTAGATGGTTCCTTTGAAGTTCTGCTGAAAAACCAGGATAGGTTCATAGCCTTCATGAAACTGGAATCACCAGCTTTGACTGTCCCATCAAGGGCCAACCCTGTTCAGTTTTCAAGATCAGATAAATGTGCTCATCTAACACAGAGGGTGCCAAAATATATATAGACATTGTAAGAGATGTTATTTGTGTCTTACTGTTCATAGTTGAACTAAATTATGGTAGCAACGTGTAATATGATGTTCACTCAAAAGAGTGAATCATACAAAAGGCAGGATAGTATAAAAAAGGCAGAAGCATGGTTTTTGTTCAAGAAGCGCCAGACCATTTTGAAGCAGTATTTGAAATTTAAGAACATTGTGGAAGTACAACAACAATGGAGGTGTGAGTATACAACAGTGGGGTTTTTTTTGCCATATTTTTTTAATTTGGTGGTCAAACAATAAGAAATTATTGAAAGTCTTCCTTCACCTCCAAGATGAATAGGGTCAACCCCAAGACAAAGTTGCATGCAACACATCCATGGGCTCTAATAACAGAGAGATCTTGTATTTGACTTCTTAGAAGCAAGTCCATTGAGTTTGGTGATGCTCCTTCTCAGGTGAATAGGAATAGGATTCCATCCTGTCTTTATTTACTAGGACTTCTAGACTCTAGACCAGGGGTTCCCAACCTAAGGCCTGTGGGCCAGATCTGGCCCACGGTGCCATTTCATGTGGGGCTCTTCCACCCCTCCAAGGGCATTCAAGAAACAAAATTGCCACCCCTTTGAAGCTGTTGGGACAAAATGGACACCCCCATCATGCAGGCAGGGCAAAATGGCCCTCAAAGCTGATGGAGAAAACGCGACCCGGCCCCCAGCTTGAAAAAAGTTGGGAACCCCTGCTCTAGACCATGGATGGCCAACCTTGATGCTCCCGGTGTTCTTGGACTTCAATCCCCAGAAGCCCAAGTCAGCATGCCTGCTGATAAAAACTTCAGGGAGTTGTAGTCCAGGAACATCTGGGGCATCAAGGTTGGCCATCCCCGCTCTAGACCTTATCTTCTGACTCTTCTTAGAGATCTGTATTTTTTATTTTTATTTTTGTATTTCCACTCATTTCACCCCTGACTAAGAAAGAGGTTGAGAATTTAGAAAACGGAATGTGAGAAAATGCATTTACCTGTTCTTAGATTTAATTGTGCCTCAGATGTCACTCCTTTGAAATTAACGGGAACAGAATTGTCAAGTCTGATCGTCTGGACATTGGTTTGGCATCTCTGGAAATGGGGAGACAGATTCCAGCTGTCACCTCAAGAAATTATGGGAGACAATCACAGCTGTTCATTACTTAATGCTAATTGCTTTGATTAGTATTAGTGATCCTTTCATCCAATTATTGCCTCAAGCTTTGGGTCCTGGGATGAGCAGCAGATAAAGTGTGGGGAGAAATCACCTGAAGGTTCATAGTGTCCATGTTTTTGGACCCTTTTATGCCAGAGATCGGGGTCCTTATGCTGAGATTGTGACTAGAATAGTACCAATTACTCTGGATACTAGAAAAAGGTAACACAAACAATGGTAATAATGTGGCATCACATTGATTCCAACTATGACCCTCATAGGGTTTTCTTTGTACAGTAAAACCCTGACTTACATATGCCTTGAGTTACATAAAATTCGACTTACATAATGATTTTGTGCTAAAACCATGTCCCGATTTACACGATTCGAGTTACATAAAGATTCTTTTTCCTATGGGTTTGCTTCGAGTTACATAAAAAATCATTTCCCTATGGGTTTGCTTCAATTTACATAAAAATTTCGTTTTTGCTATGGATTTGCTTCGAGTTATGTAAAAAATAATAATGTTTCCTATGCGTTTGCTTCAAGTTACATTAAAAAAACGATTTAAGCAAAAGCCAACGGGACGGACTTTTTTTCATAAGTCGGGGTTTTACTGAATAAAGGTTTTATGTTTGGCCGATAACAAAGTTAAGAAGGTGACTTCATTTTGGCAGGCCAAAGTTTGATCTGGATATAGGGGGGTGGGGGAGGAGGAGGAGAAAAAATTCAATTATTCAGAAACCATTCCTAATTTTCTGCAGATCATCCACAGATCTCCTGGTAGACTCTGGTTTGCCTTCTGCCTACAAATCAAAATGCAATTTTGACTTCACCTCTGGAATTGCTGAACCAGCATTTTGAGCACCGAAGCCCACGAAAATAATGTTTCCAAGTACCAATTCTGAAATTTATAGTCCAAAAAAAAAAAAGATAAGGCTTTCACCACGCGCATGCTTTAATCGAGAGAACTTGTGGGGAAACAGTTCGACATATATACACCCACACAACATATACACACCCACACCCTGAAATGTGTGCATGTTTAAGGCAAACAGCCAGTGAGTTTTACCTTTCAAGGGTTTCCCTGGGTGCGATTCTTCCAGTTCTCAGAGAAATGGCAGAATGATCGCAAAGAAGAAAGAATAAAATTTGGAAAAGAAGAAGACAATGAAGCTAAACGTTCATAGAGCACTTACTCCGAACCGAATGGTTACCATCTATTATAATACTGCCAAGCCACTAACTGACTCAGTGAATTAATATTTACATAGTGGGAACATCACACAATCCTGGCGAAGAGCCAAGAGGCTGTAGCCATGCCAGAAGCAAACAAAAACCCATCAATTGTCTTTTCTCCCTCCCTTTTCAAAGCCTAGATCATTACCAAACAATGCACACAAAATATTTACTATAATTTTGGCAAGAAGGATTAACAAAGGGCTCCGTAATTACATAGACAAAGATCAGGCCAGCACCCTTTCCAGTCAAAAACTGACGCAACAATATCGTGGAAGTGGGGTGGGGATCAGATGTAAGTCTTTACACATTGTACGCAACAGCGCCACGTGATTTTTCACTAGGATTTTAGAGCAGGGTGGGAATTCTGTTGGCTGGTGACCACGTATGGCTTATATGACCTTGTAACGTGGTCTTCCAGGACAGGTATCTGAGACCTCTCCCATCACATACATACCTGTACATACCAACCGATATACAGAGGGTGCTAAAATGTATATACAATTTAAGAAAGGAAAACACTGTATTAAAATTGTAATAGTATATAACAAAAGCAAAAGATGAATGAAAATTACATTTGACTTGGCCATTACAAGAGTTGCTCAAAGTGTTTACTGACAGTGTCTAGACCGGGATTCCCAACCTTTTCAAGCTGGGGCCCGGGTCATGCTCTATCAGTCAGCATCGAGGGCCGGACAGCCATTTTGCCCTGCCTACATGCTGGGGGTGGTCATTTTCTGCCAACAGCTTCAGGAATTTTGTTTCTTGAATGCCCTTGGAGGGGTGTGGGGGAACACATGAAGTGGCACCATGGGCTGGATCCGACCCACAGACCTTAGGTTGGGAACCCCCGGTCTAGAGTCTAGAAGTCCTAGTAAATAAAGACAGGATGGAATCCTCTTCCTATTCACCTGAGAATGAGCATCACCAAACTCAATGGACTTGCTTCTGAGAAGACGAATACAAGTTATCTCTGTTATTAGAGCCCATGGATGTGTTGCATGCAACTTTGTCTTGGGGTTGACCCTATTCAGCTTGGAGGTGAAGGAAGACTTTCCATAGTGTTACCAAGTGGAGTGTGAGACTATTGCTTTTTAGCTCTTCCTTGTGCTTTACCTGTTTGCTCCAGGTATACACATAACTGGGGCAATTTCAAAGGGAGGATTGTGATTTCTTATTGTTTGACCACCAAATAATAATAAAAAATTATGGCAAAAGGAAAACACATCCCATAACGTTCAACTTTATTCTACTATCCTCCATGGCATATCACTCCCTTCCTTGACTCATCACCATGTTATTCAGCTCATGGCTCTTCCCCTGAGAAGAGGAAACCTTGGAAAGCAAAGCTCAGGGAGAGGAGAAACAATAAATAAATAAATAAATAAATGTCACCGTCAGTCTCTCAGCTCTAAAGCAGCTGTTTGGTTTCCTAGTTAAAATCCTGGTAATTGAGTAATGGGGCTGAGAGGAGGCGGCGAGACTGATTCGTAAAGAGGATTTCAAGACAACCATCTGGACAGACAGAGGAAATGTAACATAATCTGGCTTCAGTCTTACCAACATCCTTTGGTCAGTCGGTCGGTCGGTTGGAGGAAAGTGGCTCTGATTTGGCTTCTTCTTTCATGTCCATGTCCAACTTTGAACTGCCAAAATGAAGCCACCTTCTTGGCTTGGTCATTGGCCAATCTTCGATCCTCATCGAAAGGGACTGTGGTGGCTCAGGTGGCTAAGATGCTGACTGGAAGGCAGCAGGTCAGCAGTTTGAGACCCAAGTACTCCACGACGGAATGAGACTTCTGGGCCTAAGATCTGCTGTGTATTTCACAGCTGAATTGGGGGCTGCTGGCAGACAACAACTGCCACCCCCTTCTCCTTTTGCCTTTGATCTTTCCCAACATCAAGGCCTTCTCCAATGAGTCCTCTCTTCTCATTTGGTGTCCAGAGTAATCTAGCTTCATCTTCAATGCTTCCAAGGAGCATTCAGGGTTGATTTCCTTCAGGATCAACTTATTTGCTGTCCAGGGTACTCTCAAAATTCTCCTCCAGCACCACATTTCAAATGTGGTGCTCAGCCTTCCTTATGGTCCAGCTCTCACAACCATACATCACTATTGGGAATACCATTGCTTTGACTATGCGGACCTGTGTTGGCAGGGTGATGTCTCTACTATTTATTATGTCCCCTAGGTTTCTCATAGCTTACCACCCAATAATTAATCTTTTTTAAAAAAAATCATGGCTGCAGTGACCTTGGATCCTAAGAAGGTAAAGTCTGTCACTGCCTCCATTTCCCCTTCTATTTGCCAGGGTGTGATAGGGCCAGTTGCCATTATCTTGGTGCTGCTATGTGCAGTTAATTGACAGGTTGCTGGAGTATGTCTCAGGTGTTTGTCTGGTCATGCATTTGATTGCACAAGCGAGATGTGCCCCCAAGATTGTGTTAATCGACCATGACCTACACACGACACGATGAGGATTCTGGCCACTTCCATTTAAAAGTGAAAGTGTGGGGGGAGGATTCCACCCAAACCCATATTTTCATACCGGAAGGCACAACAAGTTCTCACAATCTGGTGAGATGGCAGGAGAAATGCAACAAAAGCAAAACTGAGCGGGTGTTTTGTTTTAATTGTATATCTCTAGAAAGGATTGAAGTTTTTGAGAATCTATGAATAAACATGGTCAGTTCTTTTACAAAGGAATAATTAATCAACCTCCTTCTGTTTATTTCTGGCCCTTTTTTTATGCCTGTCTTTTATGTGTTCCCAGCTGACAGTATGCAAAAATGTTTGGGGAGAGAAATGGACTTCCGATTCTGTATCTTCATGTCCATAAAATCCAAGACAGTTGGACGGTGGGTGCCGCAAGCAGCCTGGGAATTTGACGTAAACTTAAGTAACGGAGCGAGGAAGGGATCTAAAATTAAAAGCTTTTATTTATAACTCCCGCACCAGTTGTCTTTTGACTTCTCTTTTGCAAATGGATCACAGAGCTAACGGGTTTAGGAATTTAATGACTCACAACATGAAGTATAGAATACTCTAACTCTGTAAGGAAAGATCCCTGGAAAGAGAGGCTCTGAACATAGACCAGGGGTTCCCAACCTAAGGTCTGTGGGCCAGATCCAGCCCACAGCACCATTCCATGTGGCCCCCATCCCTCCAAGGGCATTCAAGAAACAAAATGGTCACCCCCATTGTGCAGACAGGGCAAAATGGCTGTCTGGCCCTCGAAGTATGACCTGGCCCCTGGTTTGAAAAGTTTGGGAAACCCTGACGTAGATGAACCTCATGGCTGAAGAACCTGAGAGGTTGGTGTGCCATGTCCTCAGAAGAACTGTTCCAAGGAATTAAGAACAGGAAGACTATTGCCATGATGATAGCCACTATCCAGAATGGATACAGCACCTGAAGAAGAACAGGACTCACCAAAATCAACAGGATGCCCAACTGACATGAATCCCCTTCTTTACTCAAGCACTTTAAAGAACACATCGGTAGGAGCGAAGTCACAAGACTGGCTCAACCCAGAACCCTTCACGTGAAGCAAAAGTAGGATCTTGAGATCCAAACCCTAGTTTCAAAAGCTTTTCAGAAAATGGATTGCATGAACTGCTGGGACCAAAGTCAAAATGGATGGATCCAAAATACCAGCATAAAAACAGTACTGCTAACCAAGTCTTTGGAGATGCATTGCAAAGACATTCAAAAACTGGGAATCCTACCACCACCACCACCCAATTGTGGCATCATGAGGAAGAGGACATGGCCACCTGGAGAACTGTTGTAGCCAAGACCAAATGAGGTATATTTGTATCCAAGGTCTCAAGTTCCACACCTTAGGTTGAAAGGATTCCACGTGGTTGGAATTTTTTGTGTGATTGGAAGTTGTGTAAAGTAACTTATGCGGAGTGAGCGGCTCATTGCATCCGGACTTTCCCTGGATGTAGATGTTTTGGAGTAGAAGCCCAGCCTGCTCTTAAAACTGTTGGTAAATCAAAAAAATGGAGCCCTGCCCTTGACAATCATGAGCTTTGCTCTAATCCAGGGGTTTCCAACCTAAGGTCTGCGGGCTGAATCCTGCCCACAGTGCCATTTCATGTTCCCCCCCCTCCAAGGTCATTTGAGAAATAAAATGGCCAGTGCTTTGAAGCTGTTGGGACAAAATGGCCACCCCATCATGCAGGCAGGACAAAATGGCCATCCGGCCCTCATAGCTGACTGAGAGAGCATGACCCGGCTCCTGGCTTGAAAAGGTTGGGAACCCCTACTCTAACCCATGTGACGGGCTTTGCTACCCATATCCTTTGTGTCTTTTAGTCATTTCTAAACACTCTTCAGTCACCTTTGGAGAAAAATGGATGGATAGATAGATGGATGGATGGATGGATGGATAAGTGGATAGGTGGGTTGGTGGGTGGATACAGAAGGACTGACCAACTGATTGAATTAGAGAGCTATAAAATATAAAACGAACCAACCAATGATGCATAAATAAATGTTTTGAATGGAGACTGTACCAACACGTTAACCACTAAATAACATGAGACCAACAGGTAACAAAACCTCAAGAAACCACAAGATTTTACTGATTTGACTACAATAGACTAAAATAATTTCTTCCCACCCTGGAAACTCTGACATTATGGAAGCTGATGGAAGGTATTTTTGGCCAAGACGATCCTTGCTGAAGTCTCAAAGTTATCCAAGCCTCCAAGGAATTCTTAGGGTGAGCATTGTTAGAGGAGGAAGCAGTTTGGTTTTATTTTTCATGTACTGTTT
This sequence comes from Bradypodion pumilum, assembly GCA_035047305.1. Taxonomy (NCBI): domain Eukaryota; kingdom Metazoa; phylum Chordata; class Lepidosauria; order Squamata; family Chamaeleonidae; genus Bradypodion; species Bradypodion pumilum. Next base: position 24,571,540 of record JAWDJD010000012.1, on the reverse strand, counting down.
AATATCTGGATGGCCATTTCCTCCACATGCCCCAAAAGTGCCATAGCTCAATGCATTATTGCGAAGGTTTGTGTAGATGTGCTGCTTGCATAATTTTTTTAAAGCACGTGATATATGAAATCCCCTATACACCTACCATGCACACGTACCATATGGACAAGAAGACATTTGCACTGGTAGCACAATGGCCCTCCCACTGGTCTCTCCTTTTGGCTCCGGAAACTCAAGGAGTGGGATGCGATTCGTTTAGCAACCTTTCCTAGAAACAGGGCAGCAAAAGTTGCTGAGATGAGATTTCAGCTCCATAGGAGAGGAGACCTTACTGGGATGAGTCTGCGGCTCCTGTGGTGCAGCTCTGCATGCCTGGGTTTGGTGTCTGTAGAGGTGAGACTTCTTTCATTAATGCACTGTGAAACATGCTGCGATTTCTGAATGGGAATGGCTCCCTAGAGAATGGCTGGGGGGGGGGGGGATAAGCCTGGCTTTGTGAGAGAGACTTCATCTCCATCTTTTTTAGTTCATCAAAAGAGAAAGTGAAGAGGTGGCTTAATGATGCCACATAAGTACCTTCATGAAGGGAGAGGGAGGAGAACATGGAAGGCTTGAAGAGCCCTTTTGCCCAACAGAAGAAAGCCAAAGAGAAACCAAGAACTGCTTGCCATTGTTGTTTCATTTCAGGTAGACCAGTTTTCTTACCTAGGTAGTATTCTTTCTAAAAGCTGCACCTGAGGACAGGATGTAGTGAAGAGAATTGGCGCTGCCCATTCTGCCTTTGGTCACCTACCCCACCGGGTCTTCATGAACAAAGATTTAACAATCCAGACTAAACTCATGGTATACCAAGCTGTTGTTATCTCAGCACTAATGTATGGCTGTGAAACATGGACCCTCTATTGCCAAGACATCAAAAAGCTTGAGTGCTTTCACCAACAGAAGCTAAGGTCCACCCTGAACATCAAATGGGATGACAATGTCACCAACATCGCAGTCTTCAAGAAGGCAAATCTAAGCTTCCATCATAGGCCATCGTCTTAGTTGGGTAGGGCATGTCTACCGTGTGGATGATTCCATGCTTTCTCGCCAAATCCTTTATGGGGAACTTGGCTCCAGCACAAGACCTCATGGACCTCCTTTGAAGCATTATAAAGACCAGTTGAAACAAACCATGGAGGTGTCAGGTATAAACCCACAAACCTGGGAGACAGCGACTGAAGACCACCCACTTTGGGACCAAATCATCTCTGTTGCTACTGTGAAGGGGAATGCCGCAGGCATGAAGAGACTAAGCAACAAGCTTCATCAAACTCAACCATGCCCCACCCCCATCTATTCAGTGTACTATGTGTGGTTGCATGTTCCATGCCAGGATCGGTTTATGGCATCACCAAAGACACATCCATCAGCTGAGAAAATGACTTCCAGGAAAGAATGTATGCTCGGATACGAGTAGCAGCAGCAGCTGACGACGACGACGATAATTTCAGCATATCTGAACAAGGACAGAAATGTGGAAGATGATTCATCATTCTGGGACACCTTCTCAAAACTGGAGGTGGCGGAGGATCGGTTTACCAAAGATCTCCATGTCTTGGAAAGAGATTGGTTGTGAACGGGGGTGGTGAGAGCACAACCAAACATGACTGGCTTTCAAGCAAGGAAGACCTTTGCCCAATCTTTTAGTGTGCAAGAAGTAATGACAGATATTCAGTGTTTCTCCTAGCTGCACTGTGGTTGCTTAAGACACTGAGCTTGAAGACTGGAGGGTCAGGGTTCAATTCCCGAGTGCTGCATGACGGATCGTGGGGACATGAAAGGAGCCTCATTCGGATGTCCCCTGAGCACAGTTTCTCTAGCAAAAATCCTTTCAACCCAGAGTAATTTCTGGCACAAAATTTATTTATTATTGTTTCTCCTATTCCTCTGTTTCCTTTACTCATAAATTCATCATCCATTCAACTCTCAATAACAGAAGAACATACAAATTTCCTTCTCGGAAACATGAATGTAATGCTGCTGTCAGGATAGGACAATGATGGCGAACCTTTTAGAGACAGAGTGCCCAAACTGCAACCCCAAAACCCACTTATTTATTGCAAAGTGCCAACACAGCAACAGGGGAAGAAGGAAATGCTCCCATTGGGCTGCTGGGCAGAGGGGCGAGGTGAACTCTGTGCTGTGGGAAGGAGGAAGCGCTCCCATTGGGCTGCTGGGCAGAGGGGCGGAGTGAACTCTGTGCTGGGGGAAGGAGGATGTGCTCCCATTGGGTTGCTGGGGAGAGGGGTAGGGCGAACTCTGTACTGGGGGAGGGAGGAAGTGCTCCCATTGGGCTGCTGGGGAAAAGGGCAGAGCAAACTCTGTGCTGGGGGTAGGAAGTGCTCCCTTTGGGCTGTTGGGGAGAGGGGCAGGGTGAACTCTGTGCTGGGGGAGGAAGGAAACACTCCCATTGGGTTTCTGGACAGAGGTCAGGGCAAACTCTGTGCTGGGGTGACTGCACGAGTGCCCACAGAGAAGGCTCTGAGTGCCACCTCTGGCATGCATGCCATAGGTTCGCCACCATAGGTTTCTCTAAAACAGTGATTGTTGGGCAGGCCATAGAAAAGGTGAGTAGAGTAACTGCTTCTGTCTGGACAGATCTGCCCTATGGACACAAATCCATCTGAGAATTTGTTACGGTTCACCTTGGTGCTGAATCTCCTCAAACATTATACAGATCAGTCTACGTTGGGCCAATTCAGCTGGTAATTCAGATCCTGGTGCTCAGCCCTGAAATATGTGGAGGTGGGGAAGGTCAGGTTGAAGAGGTCTTCTGGAAAGGCACAGGTACATGAAAGCAGCTGTCTCTCAATCTGTTTTCACCATCTGTAGCAAGTATGAATGTTAACAAGCTTATCAGTGGAAAAGGTGCTAAGCCGGGTATAGGCTTACTAATCCTAGATGTTCACTAACACCCTTTAATCACCTTATAAAGCTCACAAGCTTGATTGCCAAAGAATGGCAGATTAGAATGGACATTTCTCGTTTGTTCTTTGCAAATGTGTTCGGGAACAGATGTTTCTAATGTAAGCTACCAGTGTCTGGGATGAGCTCACACAAGCTGCCATTGAGGGATCAAAGAAGACCCATCTCGTATGTCACGAGGCTAGGACAGATCTGCTCAGAAATGCATTTGTTGAACTCAAAGGGATACTGGCCGGTCGACTGTTTGATTTAGTGATTGCTCATTATGCTTTGGCACACACAGTGTGAAAACTGAGCTCATGAATGGCACCATGTGAACCCAATTGTGGCTAAAGTTATACTGCATTCTCATTATCCGCATTTCCCCTGGGAAAGGGATATGGTGAAAGTTATCACAGTGAAAAGAAAATCTGTGCGGTGGGAGATAACATTCGACTCAGCTTCTGCCCACAAAATAAAATACAATAAAGCCAAATAAAGGTTGTTAAAGTTCCTCTTCGAAATATGACTCCTAGAATTACCTCTAATGTCAGGCCAGGTTATCCTGCTATGGTAATAGAGTAGACCCTACTGCCACTGATGCAACACCGAGTGTCAGGCAGAGGTTAACTAACCTGACCACCCTGAGGACTAACGGCTTTGGGTGCCAAAGTCCACAGGGAAGGGTGATGGTCCCTATGTGCATTAAATCCCACTTGAATCCATCGATGGAGGGAAGCAGCTTCATCATTACTGGCCTGAAGCTGATCAGGACTTTGTGTGCCAAGAGGTCTCAGGACCAGAAAGTGACTCATGGAACTGGATCAGTGGTACTATGGGTGTCACGCTGTGATGCAGAAGACAGATGAAAAGCCAATGCATCATATTCTCAGGACAGTTTTCATGGCTGATCGCCATGAGGATCGCCAATATCCAGATCCTGATACAGCAGAAGGAAAAGAAGAAGAAGAAGAATTACCTCCAAGATTTGTGGCGGTTGCTAGCAGTCAGATAGTCTTTTTGACCCAAAGCCATTTTGATTTCTCATCGGGGGTTTGTAAGACTTCTGGGCCTGAGATCTGCTGTGTATTTCACAGCTAAGTGCGAAGAGCAGCTCAAGAAAATGGGCAGCACTTTGAGGAGTGGTGGAACAGAGTCCGCGCACTGCAATTTGAAGTTTCCACATGAAACCTGCACGCAATGTCTATGCTTGTTGCCCTCAAATTTCCTTGCACTGTTCAGGAAGAAAGGAGAAACCCTTTTATTGTTGATGTTTTTAAGTCTTTGAAAGAGGTGAGAAACCAATTCTTTGCTGACCTCCGGCAAATGACTGGCTGCTACCTTTGATCTACTCTTTCTTCTGCTCGGATGTGAAAAGATGAAAGAAAGAGCAAAACAAACATAAGTTGGCTGTCAGGACACCTCTTGAAACAGACTAGCCAAAATCTGGTTGGATGCTGATGCTGATGCAGGAGGAACAGCAGAAATTACTATGGCTAATTGTGGCTAATTGACATGGTAACCAGCACATGGACAGTGGGTGACTTGTTGCAGGTGGCACCTTGTCAATTAGCTACAGCTCCTTCCTTAACCCATCTTAACTGCACCTCAATATTCAGTAGAGTTGTGACCACTTCTTTTAAAATAAAATCAACATTGTGCATTGAGAACATTCTATGCCCGGTCCAGTTTTGCCTGCACCCGAACCTGAAAATGTCCTGAACCAGGAATCTCAGCCTGCTTCTAGCTCAACTCTGTTTCCCCAGGCAGATGTCCTGTCAGATCAGAAGTCTGACAGTGATCAGCCCTCACTCGGGGAAAGTTTCAGAAAGGAGCTACACCTGCGACACAAACAAGCTAGAACTAGTTACCAGAGAAGGCTCCCAGATAATAGCGATGAGCTAGGAGGCTTTTAAGCAAGCTTGTTGCACCATTCCAGCATTGGTACAATTCTTCAGTGCAAAGACTGACACCCTGCTTGACTTTGGATGCCTATTGAGATTGCCTGCCTAGACCCTGATCTGCCTGCCATGACCCTGACTTCTCTGCCAACCCTGACGACGGCTTGCTCTTTAGACTTTGCTATTTGGACTCTCCTTGAATAGACTCTGTGTAGTGTCGCTGTGCGGCAAACCATGCCCGCTGGGGTAGTTCAGCACACCTACATGCATTCAGCATTGATGTGTGCACTAAGGGTTCAGCGTTCTACAGGCAGAAGATCCATGTGCTCAGACATCTTTATCAGGGGTTCCCAACCTTTTCAAACTGGGGGCCGGTCAGCTTCAAGAGCCGGACAGCCATTTTGCCCTGTCTGCATAATGAGGCTGGCCATTTTGTCCCAACAGCTTCAAAGGGGTGGCCATTTTGTTTCTCAGATGCCCTTGGAGGGGTGGGGGGCTACATGAAATGCTGTTGTGGGCCAGATCTGGCCCACAGGACTTAAGATGGGAACCCCTGGACTTCATGATACTACTTCACAGTGGGAACAGAAACGACCCAACCTCTTGTGAAGTAGGACCTCAACAAGAATGAGGCAATAGAATTATAGGCCTAAATTGTGGCTGCAAGGTCACAAGGCCCTGTGACCTATATTTCAGAGTTTAGGACCTGCACATCTTGGAACCATTTTTCATGCTCATTCCCAAGGGGGTTCAGTGTTGGGTTACAGATGGTTCTGGTGCTCTCTTTTCTTTTATGGGTCTCGTTCTGAGCCCTCAGTCCTGCAGCCAGAAACCCAAACAAGCCAAGAGGACGTATTGGTTGCGAGGTCTGGAACGTGTTGTGACTTGAGCACAGATTCTCAAAGTTTGGTGCCATCTGGTCGAGAATGGGACTTGGCAGAGTCCCTGAACGCCAAGAAGTTTCTCTCAAGCTGTGTTTCCATTTGTACTTCTCTTCCACTCTTGCCCGATTCGCTCCGTATATGAACACACGTGCGCACTGCAACCAGGACGCCAACCTTTCCACAACCCAACACAAAATTCAAGATTATTTCCCTCTGAAGAAGAATATACCCAATTGGCTGATACTATGGGTGTTGTATCTGTGTTTGCATTTCCCCCTTTATGGTGCCAGTCCGAAATGATCAAAGATGCCAAAAGTTGCTTTCTTAACACACTTAGCAACAGGGATGTAGATAGATAGATAGATAGATAGATGGATGGATGGATGGATGGATGGATAGATAGATAGATAGATAGATAGATAGATAGATAGATAGATAGATAGATAGATAGATAGATAGATAGATAGATAGATAGATAGATAGATAGATGCCTGAGAGTTACCCTGGATCAAACTCTCAGCTTGAAGACCCACTGCCTAAATACCAAACAGATAGATAGATAGATAGATAGATAGATAGATAGATAGATAGATAGATAGGATTATTTTCTTTTCTATCTCTCTTTTGACAATGTCTTAATGAGGAGTCCTTCTTCTTCTCCTTCTTCTTCTCCTTCTTCTTGTGCCATATCCAATTCTGAATATTGGGGCAATCATCATGGTAATCAGCCATGAAGACTGTCCTGTGAATACAATGTTGTGGCCTTTCACCTGCCTTCCACATCGCAGCATGACACCCATAGTACCACTGATCCATTTCCACAAGTCACCTTCTGGGCCTGAGCCCTTTTGTCACGCAAAGCCCTCATCAGCCCCAGGCCAGGATGGATGAAGTTCCTGCCCTTCATCAAGATGGGTTCAATTGGGACCATTTAATCCACGTAGGGACCATCACCCTTCCCTGTAGACTTTGCCAAGGCCACTAGTCCTCAGGGTGGTCACGTTAGTTAACCATCGCCTGACACATGGCGTTGAGTCGCTGGCAGTGTGGTCATAGCAGGAAGACCTGGCCAGACTTGCAACCTGGCCAGATTTATTCTGCCTGAGGAGCCCAGGCAGAAGGACCATCGAAAGAATCTCAATATAACTGATACCAATTGTGTATTTCTTTTTGTTTTGCCATCCTTTCCTCGGCTCCAACATGGTTTCGCACATAGATATATATCGGTAACAGCAAACCAGATCAATGGGGAACTGAAAACTGGGGGGATGCTCTAATATAAGACTCCATTTGATTTGCTCACCCCTCGGGTAGATGGAAATTCATGAGAAAATAAATCAAGGTCAGTGTGAATCCGTGAAGCAACAAAGGTAAAGGTAAATGTAAAAGTCTCCCTTGCTCGAAAGCCAGTCGTATCTGACTCTAGGATTCAGTGCTCATAGCCGGCGCTGTCTGCTCCTGCAGACGTTTCCATGGTCATGTGGCAGGCATGACTAGACACCGGAGCACACTGAGCACTGTTTACCTTCCCACCAAAGTGGTCCCTATTGATCTACTTGCAATTTCTTGCTTTCGAACTGCTAGGTTGGCAGGAGCTGGGACAAAGACGGGAGCTCATTCCGTCCTGCAGTACTCGGAAATCGAACAGCTGACCTGCCGCCTCCCAGTCAGTGTCTTAGCCACTTGAGCCACAGCACTTCTATGAAACGAAGAGATGGAAGAGGGCCAATCTGCTCGCCCAATACAATTGTTGTAATATATTTGTAAATTATCGTTTCTGCCCCAGTGGCGTTCTTCCTGTGACAACATTGACTTCCAATGCTCTCCTGCTCTTTGTGTCCCATGTAGCTGCAATTATAGATTTCTGACATCAGCCTGGAGGAAAGTAAAGGGGGTGAAAAACAGACCCATTGCTTCCCAATTCGCATTCCTTCCCTTAGAGACCCAATCCCATGTCTGTAACTCCTTAAAGGGGCTGCAGTGGCTCGGTGGTTAAGAAGCTGAGCTCGATGACAGAAGGTTGGCAGGCCAGCAGTTCGAGACCAGAGTTCGGAATGAGCTCCTGTCGTCTGTCCCAACTCCTGCCAACCAAGCAGAAATTGTGAGTAGATAAACAGGTACTGCTTCGGCAAGAAAGGTAACAGCATTCCGTCCATGCCGGCATCTAGTCACGCTTGCCACATGGCCACAGAAAGATCAGTGGATACAGACAGTGCTGGCTCTTTAGTTATAAACAGAAATGAGCACCACCCCGAGAGCCGTGATGGCTAACCTTGGCACTCCAGGTGTTTTTGGACTTCAATTCCCAGAAGCCCAAGTCAGCACTCCTGCTGATCAGGGCTTCTGGGAAATGAAGTTTAAGAACATTCAGAGTGCCAAGGTTAGCCATCACTGCCCTAGAGTCAAACATGACTGGCTTTCAAGAAAGTGAGACCTTTACCTAACTCCTTAAAATGGTACCAGGGGCTCTAAATGTGATGTTATTTTCTCCTCAGCGCATGATTGGTAACGAACAGGGAGGACAATTGGCACGGCACCGCCAGGAACGCATCTGCCTGCATCCTGACACCATCTAATTTGGGTGAGTGAGAAATTGTCTCCTATGAAACGTGAAGGAGTTTTACTATGCTTAAGATAGAAAAACCAGACTTCATGACACTGCTTGCTCCCTGTTTCTTAAAGAAGGGCATTTATTTCGATGCACGTTGACACGTTGTTTCATGCACAGCAGAAATGGGTAGACTTTTGGCCTTCTAAATGTTTTACACTTGAATCCCCAGAGGACCCAGCCCAATGTGGCGGTGAGTAAAGGAAAATGGGTGTTGTATGCCAAAATGTCTGGTCAGCCAAAATCCTCATTTCGCTTTTCCTCCTTATTTGGTTTTTGAAGTATTTGACACCCAAAGGTGGAGAGCAGATTGCATTTTTGAAGGGCATGCTGGAATTTTGTGCCATGTACCTCTGGAACATGGGTGTGCATTGTCATATTTATTAAAAATGCCCTTGCCATGGAAAAGCTTCTACGTCAGGAAATGGTGATGCCACTAACCTTTGGTGGGTCTGCTAAGGTGGTTTTATGATGTGCTGCGAGTTTATTTTCTGTAAATGCAAAATATAAAATGGAAACGCGCACCCATATCAGTTTGGAGTTGGACAGTCCAACATTCTTCCATTCCAATTATTTGTGATCTGAGCATGGTCTAAACTTGCAGTCAGATCCTAGGTTGTAAAATGGACTGCACATTTGAATGTTTCTCTGCCTTTAAAAAAAAAAACCTGCAAGTAGAAACATAGGTCTCAGTTGTCACAAGGCAAGATTTAAATAAAGGAGTGACTTATGTCTAAAGGAGTATAAGAGGGATCACTTATAAATCTTTGGAAGAGGCACTATTCTGCGTGCTGAGACAATGTTGGTAAGAACATCCCTCTTTGGTATGTGACTTCTTTGATTGTTGGGAGATGTTCCACGAGGTGGAAACTCATGCGTTGTATTCGTCATTTGCGATTGCAGATGATAAGATCTACTCTAGCACTTCAGTCTGTTCTCGGTTGTGGGGCAAAGCTTCAGTTCCACTTTCAAATGCTTGAGGGAAATCCTCAAAATGAGTGTTGTGTTGGAGGTGGGAGGTATAAAACTCACCAAAGCATCTTCCGTCGGATCCTTTGGGCAAGGTGAAAGTGGAGGGCACACGTCAACCTGGCTCACGGCGGCAAATCATCCAGTCTGTGCCGCTCTCTCCGCTACCCAGAAGCGGAAGTAAAATGCACCTGCGCATGTGTAAACACTGCCGTAAATGCACCCACGGCTATCATAAACTTCCGTCGGAAGTACCCTCTGCTTCTCCGGGTGGGTGGGATTTTTAATGTGGGTAGGTTTTTTTAAACTGTTTTTATTGTATGGGGCTTTAGATTATGTATGTTGCCCTGAGTCGGGCTTGCCTGAGTGGGTGGCGAACAAGTCGAAAAATTAAATTAAATTAAATTAAATTAAATTAAATTAAATTAAATTAAATTAAATTAAATTAAATTAAATTAAATTAAATTAAATTAAATTAAATTAAATTAAATTAAATTAAATTAAATTAAATTAAATTAAATTAAATTAAATTAAATTAAATTAAATAAACATGTTTACAACAGCCACAGATGTGATTTACAGTGGGAGGAACCACATGACTGGCCTACGCATGAAAAATTTAGGAACCCCTGGCCTAGTCATTGGGTGACATGATATCTAAATGGCTAAAACACTGCATGCAAATGGACTTGATCTTTCTGGGTCTATTTGCATGTGTGGAACGTCGTTGCGTAGATGTCTGGACTCCTCGCTAAATAACGACTCCAAGGTTATCAAGGTGTGTTACCCCAGTCAAAAACTCTAACTGGCCTTTTGTGAGTTCTGCGATGCGGCGGTGTAATGTTCTCCTCAAAGAAGAAGTCACTAAAGGGCAGAAGGTAGCTTTTTGTACCTAAGATGGTTGTATGAAGTGTACTCGAACAATGTACTCAAATGCGTTAAAAGGGTTTGTGGTTAAATGGCGAGGAGGCGCTTGTTAATTGTACAACCTGTTTGTCCGTGGAGGAGTTAGTTAGCATCACGGCAACTTCACCTGTCAAGAGTCTTGTTGCATAACAGAAAGGAATATTTAATTTGGTACTTGACAGATCTCTTTCTCATTTCTCGCCTTTGCCATTGCAATCACATACCACCCTTCTTTCTATATTAGGCTTCTTTCCCCATCATCCTCTCTCTCTCTCTCTGTCTTCCCTTCTTCTGGATGTTTGGCGGAGACAGAAGCAGGTTTCAGCGTGTGCAGTACATACCAAAATCCTAGACTAAAATCTGTGAAATGTCAGTTTGATATAAGCGGCGCATGAGACAGCAAGCATCAGACCCGACCGGGCTTTGGCAATTTTGCAACCTGACAGCCCCTCCAGAGGGAACAAAAGGGATCTTTCATTGCAGAACGAAAATTTAGCTGCTTAATGAAAAACATCGGGACGATTTTCAGCGGCTGGAATGAGTCAGGGTGAGAGCTAAGGCTGGTGAGAAACAATTGCCCAGGCAATGCTGCTAAACTGGTTGGGGACAGCAAAAGGAACTGGGATCTGAAGCTACCTTAGATGATGGTGAGGTGTTATTAGCGCACGTGATGGGAACCAGAAAAAACAACTACAGTAGTACCAAATATTATCCCATAGCGCATTGTTGATGCTTTACTTGGGCAAAAAGTAAACAGGTTTTCTAGTTATCAGCCTATTTCGGGGGATGGGGATAAAGTTGCCCATAAATACCCATAAGTACATTTTGACAATTGCACTAGCAATGAGTCTCTTGCACACATGGAAATAGGTAACAAGATTATGGCCATGATCTTAGAACCTTCTAGGCTAAAGTGTGCGACCAAAATTAAAGAGTAATACAGCTTCTTCTTCTTCTTTGTCATCCTCTTCTTCCTTTCCTTCTAATCCTTCTTGTGTCATATCCAATTCCAAATATTGGCGATCATCATGGCAATCAGCCATGATTTATTCGATCTCTTTGCTGTCCAGGGTACTCTCAAAATTCTCCTCCGGCACCACATTTCAAATGCGCCTATTCTTCTGCGCTCAGCCTTTCTTATGGCCCAGCTCTCACAACCATACATTACTACTGGGAATAGCATTGCTTTGACTATGCAGACCTTTGTTGGCAAGGTGATGTCTCTACTTTTTATTACGTTCCCTAGGTTTCTCATAGCCTGCCTCCCAAGAATTAATCTTCTTTTTATTTCTTGGCTGCAGTCCCCATCTGCAGTGATCTTGGATCCTATGAAGGTGAAGTCTGTCACTGCTTCTACTTCTTCCCCATCTATTTTCCAGGAACTGATGGGGCCTGTTGCCATTATCTTGTTTTTTTGATGTTGAGTCTCAAGCCAGCTTTTGCACTCTCTTCTTTCACCCTAATCAAGAGGTCTTTAGCAAGAAATTGCAAGTAGACAAATAGGTACTACTTCAGTGGGAAGGTAAACAGCGTTCCCTGCACTCTGGTCCTTAGTCATGCCTGCCACATGACCACAGAAACGTCTGCAGAAGCAGACAACGCTGGCTCTTCGGCTTTGAAACAGAGATGAGCACTGAACCCTAGAGTTGGATACGACTGGCTTTTGAGCAAGGGCGACCTTTACCTTTACCTAACTAGCCCTTGTCTCCACATCGACAGAAATCAAAAGCTTGCTGCAATTCGGCCTAAGAGAGGGATTCTCACATTGCCAGATAATTTCCCGTTGCACATATATAGAGCTAAGGGACCAAGACTCCACTATGACTATTTATATGCCTATATGAATAGCTTGGACCAAAATTCTCTTCTTAGCTTTCTCGGTCCTGTTTTTGTACTTATCACATCCCTGTTAATTCCTTCAACTGGGCCATGACTCATTATTTCTTTCTTTTCTCAGCGTGCATTTAGCACCTCCGTACACATATGGCGTTTCCCTTCTGGGGAGCTGAAGTGAGAATGCCAGTCTTAATTTGTTATAGGTCACTAAAGAAAGTTGTTCCCAAAGACCTGACTAGCCCACCCATGTGGGTGTGATTCCCACCCACCCCATATTTCCCACCCACACCCTTCACACAAAAAATGTGTTGTTGCCTGAAGCTTTTGGAAGATGACAGATTCTGAAAGGAGCCTCATTCGGGCGTCCCCTGAGTGGAGTTTCTCCAGCAAAAACCCTTTCAACCCAGAAAGCACCTTGGTGTGCTTCAGACACAATTTTTAAAATAATAACAATTGACCTTTCGCTATTTGTTTGGTGCATGCTAAATGTAGGTATAAAAGGGACCGCAGTGGCTTAGTGGTGGCAATGCTGAACTTAACAACTGGAAGCCTGGCATGTTGGCAGTTCGAGACCCGAGTGCTGCACAGTGGAGTGAGCTCATGTCTCTGTCCCAGTGTCTGCCAACCTAGCTGTTCGAAAGCAAGACATTGCAAGTAGATAAATAGGGACCATTTTGGTGGAAAAGGTAACAGCATCCCATGCACACCAGTGTCTAGTCATGCCTGCCACATGCTTGAAAAGGTTGGGAACCCTTGGTATATACGGAGTCTTACCATTTTAATACAGTTTTCCCTTTCTTAACATGTATACATTTGGGGGGCACCCTCTGTATTTGGTGGATTCTGTGGGACTCCAGTGGACTTGGTGTTGAGTGTTGTGATGCAGTCCATGTATGTATTTCTCCTTCTGCCCTTAAATGTTCCATATCTGACATTCATCCAGCCTCATCCTATGGTACGTCTAGAGCAGTGGTTCTCAATGGTGGCCACACATCCCACAGGGAGACTTCAATTCCCTACATCAGTCCATTGGATGGGGGGTTGACTTAGGCTTCTGGGAATTGATGTGCAAAAACCAAAGGTTTTGGGAAACACTGGCCTAGAGACTGTGGTACCAATTGAGAAGGATGGGGGAGGCGTAAAACTGCTTTCTGTCCAAGATAACTCTTCTGCTCATAAGGAAAGGGCTGGGTTGGAGATGCCTGAGATGAAGAAAGAAATATGTGGGAAAGAAGGAGATTGAGGACTCTATCCACAGTCAAGGGAGGAGAAGGAGAGCTTCTTTATAGAAACGTTTCTACCCAGGGATTGCCTGTCATTGAATAGGTCAGCACTTTCCTGCAAAATGAACAATATAAGTTGTCAAGTGAGGAATCATTGCATCTACCGATAACTTCATTTTCAGAGCCACCCTGCCATGAGAAAGAAAAGGTGATCAAGGAAAGGGGCAATTTATGGGAGAAGGAATGGGTTTGCTTAGCACAGTCTTCACGTCATAGAGAAGACCCATGGAACTGGATCATTGGTACTATGGGTGTCATGCTGAGATGCGGAGGGCACATGAAAGGCCACTGGGTTATATTCTCAGGACAGTGGCTGATCACCAAGACGATCACCAATATTCAGATTCAGATACAGCAAAAGAAGAAGAATTGCCTCCAAGATATGTGGAGGTTGCTAGCAGTCAGATCGTCTTTTTGACCAAAAGCAATAGGGCCGTTTCGATTCCAGTCTTTCATGGATGATCGCCATGATGATCGCCAATATTCGGATTCGGATACGGCAGATGACGAAGATTAGAAAGGGCAGAAAGTTTGCCCCCTACTCTAGCGTTTGTGCCTCTGTGTGCATACATGTGCCTCTGCTTGTATGTGCGGCTTCTGAAGGACTATGCCTGAGTATCCGGGCAACATCGGATGGTTTTCTTCATATGCCAATTATGCAGATGTAATTGGTTAGTAAATTGGTTTGTTTGTTTTTTAAAGTCCATACAATTAATTGACTAAGACTGCCTGAAGGATATGACAGCGCCACACACAAATAGTGTAACAAGATAAAAATCAGGTGGAAGGCGGGGAACAAACTCAACAGTGATGCGATTCATAAAGCATCTCTCCTGCGCAGCTTCTCCATGCTGCAGAAAGCATTGGCTGGAAGAATGAAAATGAGATTTTTCGGCAGATACAGAACAATATTGAATAAAGGGAACTGGAAATCTCACTTGGGGAGGATGTTCTAGACTGCCAATGACACCACCACAAGGTTATGTTCAAATGGAGGCTTCCTGACAACGGGACAATCAATTCTGGAGTAAGATGAGCTTGATGCATCCAGCCAAACCGGGCGCAGGTTGAGAATCCCTGGTTTAAAGTCGTCTTCCTTCTTTTTTGAAAGAACCTCTATGAGATTATCAGGCTGATCTAATTGCACCTACATGGTTTGATTCAGAGTCTCTAGGTTCCTGCCAAGCTAGCTGTTCGAAAGCAAGACATTGCAAGTAGATAAATAGGGACCACTTCGGGTGAGAAGGTAAACAGTGTTCCGTACGCTCCGGTGTCTAGCCATGCCTGCCACATGGCCACAGAAACATCTGCAGAAGCTCTTCGGCTTTGAAACAGAGATGAGCACTGAACCCTAGAGTCGGATACGGCTGGCTTTCGAGCAAGGGGAACCTTGACCTTTACTAGGTTCCTTTGAATAAGGGATGGATGTCCTGAGATGGAGAGAACATCTCATTAATGAAATAAAAATGGGTGTGGGTTCACACGTTGCCAGGCTCCACAGGTACCCAGCATGGCTGTAAGGCTCTCTAGGCCCTTCAATGACAGTGTGAGCACATCTGTATTTCTGTGCTCGTGACTGGCTCGTATGTGGCAAATGTATGTGTGTATATATTCTACACAGCAGGGAGGCTCCTGAAGTGGACATTTGCATGAGAGATGCATTGGTTATCCAAATTGTCTTTATGCCCCAAATTTCCTCCCTGCTTTCCCTCTCAAGAGCTGATGTTCACCATCTAGGCCTTTTACAAAAGCATATATATGTGACGGTGACAACGATTTAGCAGATGAAGAATATGGATGCCCTAACAATACCCTAATTTAGGGGTTCACAACCTTTTCGAGCCATGGACCGGTCACGCCGTTGAGTCACGTGGTTCCTCTTACCCAGAAGCAGAAGTAAAACATGCCCACACATGTGCAAAATGCTGCCATAAATTTATTTATTTAGATTTATATGGCTGCACCTGAGGCTGTCGTAAACACGTTTACGACAGCCACAGCTCATTTACGGCAGCGTTTTGCTCATGGACGTTTTGCAGGACGGAAATGAGCTCCTGTCTTCATCCCAGCTCCTGCCAACCTAGCAGTTCGAAAGCAAGAAATTGCAAGTAGATAAATAGGGACCACTTCGGTGGGAAGGTAACAGCGTTCCATGTCTAGTCATGCCTGCCACATGACCACGGAAACATCTGCAGAAGCAGACAGCGCTGGCTCTTTGGCTTAGAAACAGAGATGAGCACTGCACCCTAGAGTCGGATACGACTGGCTTTCGAGCAAGGGAAACCTTTACCTTTACCTTTGCTCATGGGCAGGCGCATTTTACTTCTGCTTCCAGGAGCGGCAAAGGCGGCACGGTCCGGATGCTTTGGCACCGCGGGGCGGATCCCCTGCCTTAGTTTATGCACCACAAATGAGATCTATTTATTTGCCTGTTCATTCCTCATTTATAGCTACCCGGTAAACATAAATATTTGTTAATGTTAATTAATATTTAATAATTACACTTATTACTTCTGCTGAGGAGTGCTCTCCATGAAGTGAGCTTTTAAAATAAAAACCAAAACAAATTCGAAGCATTTAACAAAACAAAAAAAACACTTTCAAAGAACCCACGGGACAGAGAGAAAGTAAAAGTGTATGTGGGGGTGTGTGCTGTGTTTTCTCATGCTCAGATATGAGAAGGGAATATGTACATTTCTAGTGTAGACAATGTGTTTGAGGGGTGCTGCCATTAATAATTCGGTGTCGGAAATTATTCTGGGTTGAAAGGATTTTTTTTGCGGAAGAAACGCCACTCAGGGAACGCCCAAATGAGGCGCCTTTCATGTCCCCAAGAGCTGGGACAGAGACGGGCGCTCAATCCATCATGGGTCTCGAACCTCCGACTTGCCAGCCTTCCAGCTAACAAGGCGAGCTTCTTAACCACTGGGATTTATTCCACTCAACTTGCAGGTCTCACCCTTGAACTTCTTTCTCCTTATCCTACCAACCAAACAGCCATCAAAAGAAGAAGGGCAGGACCGCCTGGTATAGTGGATTGACCCCAGTTGTGTTCGACACAGCTGATAGTTTCATTCCTACCCATCAGAGGTTGGCCAACAGGCTATATGTTTCAGGATGGAGCATGATGTTTCTCCAGTCTTCTCCAGTTGTGTTCGACACAGCTGATAGTTTCATTCCTACCCATCAGAGGTTGGCCAACAGGCTATATGTTTCAGGATGGAGCATGATGTTTCTCCAGTCTTCTCCAGTTGTGTTCGACACAGCTGATAGTTTCATTCCTACCCATCAGAGGTTGGCCAACAGGCTATATGTTTCAGGATGGAGCATGATGTTTCTCCAGTCTTCTCCAGTTGTGTTCGACACAGCTGATAGTTTCATTCCTACCCATCAGAGGTTGGCCAACAGGCTATATGTTTCAGGATGGAGCATGATGTTTCTCCAGTCTTCTCCAGTTGTGTTCGACACAGCTGATAGTTTCATTCCTACCCATCAGAGGTTGGCCAACAGACTATATGTTTCAGGATGGAGCATGATGTTTCTCCAGTACTCTCCTGGCTTTCCTAACATGTTTACAAGCAATGCCGTGACATTTTTATCCCCGGACTCCTTCTTGGAAGGGAGACAGAGGGCTCGTCATAACACACATTTTCTCACCCGGAGAGAGGAGATAAAGGCTGGTTGTCTGAAGACTGAAGGGCAGCTTAACCTCTGCAGTAGAAGCAAGAAAGGCCTTTTTTAAAAATGCAAGTATAGAGAAGAGAGAGATCCATTTCTTGGAATCTGCGTTTCGGTACTGAACCTGTAGGTCCCAAAATTTGGGCTAATGGGGCATGTGATAGTGCTGGGGTGCCCAAACTGTGGCCACTGGGCCCAATCCAGCCCCCAACACCAATTCATCCGGTCCACACCGCCCTTGTCGCTCCCAGAAGTGGAAGTAAAACATGCCTATATGGGCACATTTTACTTCCACTTCCAGGAGTGATGAAGGCGGTGTGGGCCAGATGCATTGCCATTGGGGGCTGGATCCGGCCTGCGGGCTGTAGTTTGGACACCCCTGGTTTAAGCAGAGAAAAGGCAGCCTAAAATCTATCTCATGCTGCTGCAAAACAGATTGCAAGGCACGTTTTACTTCCGCTTCCGGCGGGAGGAACCACACGACTGGCCCGCTGAACCACGTGACCGGCCCACGGCCCAAAAAAGTTTGGCCACCCCTGTGATAGAGAACGAGATACACAAAAAAAGTTTAGGAGTTTCAAACGATGTATATTTTTTAAAATAAAAAAACACACCCACATTAGTCTGGTTCCCCCCCCTGGTTATAAAAGGACTTAAAATGAGGAAATGGGATCTAAGCCCTAATCAGCCATTTTGGAAACAGGTTAATCTAATGGCATGAATTGCAAATATAGAACACTCTAAAGCCTTCCGTGCGCTCCGGTGTCTAGTCATGCCTGCCACATGACCACGGAAATGTCTGCAGAAGCAGACAGCGCTCGGCTCTTCGGCTTGGAAACAGAGATGAGCACTGCACCCTAGAGTCGGATACGACTAGCTTTCGAGCAAGGGAAACCTTTACCTTTACCTAAAGCCTGGCCAGGTTATCCTGCTATGGTAATAGAGTAGACCCTACTGCCAGCGACTCAACACCTATTGTCCAGCAGTGGTCAACTAACCTGACAACCCTGAAGAATAATGGCCTTGGATGGTGAAGTCCACAGGTAAGGATGATGGTCCCCAAGTGGATTAAATCCCACTTGGATCCATGTTGATGGAGCGCAGCAGCTTCATCCATCCTGGCCTGGTGCTGAGGAGGACTTTGCATGCCAAAAGGTCTCAGGACCAGAAAGTGATATGTGGAACAGGATCAGTGGTACGGGTTCATGCTGTGATGCACATGGCAAATGGAGGACTACTGCATTAGATTGTCCCTAGGACAGTCTTCACGGTTGATCATGATGATAGCCAATATTTGAAATCAGATATGGCACTTGAAGAGGAGATCTCTACATGTAGGGAGCAACATAGGAATGCCAGCAGAAACTATGGGTCTTGCATTCACCCCTCCATATATATCCCAACCAATCTTGTCTGAATGCTTGAATCAGGCTCTTCTCTTTAACAATTGGAAACAATTATCTTTGGGTAAAGGTGCTTTGCTCTGATAGAGGATCTGACAGTCTTGGATAATAGTGTTTCAATTTCTCCACATTTTCGTTGCAGGGCTATTCAGCTGTCTGAGTAACCTCTGCTCGGCATTTGTCAGGCTATGACAGGCTGCTTGTACACATCTGCATCGAACATGTAGCCATAGTCTGAATGCTCAATGACAATACACAAATGCACACACAATTACAAATTTAGAGTCCCCTTGGAGACATGGCTCAACCCCTGGGGTGTACAGAATATTTGCTAAATTCTGTTTTTCTTACCATCATTGGCTATTTTGACAGGATGAACATCATAACTCATCATTATCAAGCCTAGAAAGATGTCTTGTCTTTCATGCAAGAGTGAAACAAGAAAATCCCTTTCTTGGTGTTTGTGAAGCTTTCCATCATTTGTGCAAAACTGCTGCCTTTTCCCTTTGACAAATAAAGCATATTCACACATATTCCCTTTAGACACCTGGAGAGGGTCCTTTTCTTCTTTCCCTAGCAGAGCAGGCTGACATAATTGAATAATTCTTATTGGCAAAAGGGACTATGATGACTTAGTGGTTAAGACGTAGAACTTGACAGCTAGAAAGTCAGCATATTCGAGGCCCGAGTGTTGCATGACGGAGTGAGCTTCCGTCTCTGTCCCAGTTCCTGCCATTCTAGCAGTTTGAAAGGAAGAAATTGCAAGTAGATAAATAGGTACCACTTCAGAGGGAAGGTAAACAGCGTTCTGTGTCTAGTCATGCCTGCCACATGTCCACCAAAACAACTCTAGACACAGACAGTGCTGGCTCTTTGGCTATAGACAGAGTTGAGCACTGAACCCTAGATATGACAGTATCTGGGCGACCTACTGGCAAAATTCTGCTCATGCAAACTTCTTAATATAACTGCATTTAACTTTGGGCATAATAGCTATTGGCGAATATATGATCAATAAAATTTTGGCATCACGTGTTTACTGCACACGCTCTTATTACAGATTACCAAGTGCACGTGTAATGTTCTCTAGGAGAAGGTGAACCATCCAATGTGTAGAGCAGAAGTGTGAGGTGTGACGATATAATAAAGACATGTTTGCAATCATGGCATATCATGAGCACACTCTTATCAGCCGGTGTGACTTCCCTGTGGAGAGTGTGCATAGTGGCAAATTTGCCATTGCATAATTTCTTGAACAATTCCAAGATGCTTCCCAGCAGAACATAGATTGCACCCCTTTGTGGAGAGTCTGTGAGCTTCGTTTTGCTAAAAGCTCACCTCCCCCATTACCAGTCTTCTGTCTTTTTAATCTCCTAGATTCCCAGAACTGGAATCAGGAGACGTACAATTTGTAAGCTGAACGTGGCCATTTAGTGAACAGTTGGCACTGAGCTTGGTAACTAGAAGGTCACCAGGCCATCAATTTGAGTCTCGAGTGCTGTGTGATGGAGTGAGCACATGTCGTCTGTCCCAGCTCCTGCCAACCTCGCAATTCGAATGAAAAAAAAATTGCAAGTAGATAAATAAGTACTGCTTCGGCAAGAAAGGTAACAGTGTTCCATGCATTCCCGTGCCTAGTCATGATGCCACATGACCATGGAAATGTCTGCAGAGGCAGACAGCACTGGCCCTTTGGCTGTAAGTGCCCCCTAGAGTCGGACACAACTGGCTTTCAACCAAGTGAGACCTTGAAACTGTGATGGTGAACCTTGGCACTCCAGATGTTCTTGGACTTCAATTCCCAAAAGCCCAAGCCCCCATGAATCTGCACAAATGGGTTACTGCAATTCATCCGGCCCGTGCCACGCTGCCCTCGTTGCTCCTTGAAGCGGAAGTAAAACGCGCCCGTATGGACGATGGGTTAACCCGGAAGAGTCTTAAATGTAGAGGCGTGTTTTATTTCCACTTCCAGCAGTGACGAGGGCGGCAAGGGTTGGATGAGTTGCAGTAAACCCATTCGTGTGGATTCATGGGGGCTTGGGCTTCTGGGAATTGAAGTCCAAGAACATCTGGAGTGCCAAGGTTCACCATCATGGCCTTGAGACCTTCCTCCATCGCCAGTCCCAAAAATCTGCCTCCAGAACTTTAAGCAACTTTTAGGGCTGGGAGTCTTGGAATTACAAAATCCCCATCTCGGGTACAAATGGTGGCCATTTCTAACGTGGAAGGGAGCATGGCCACGTTTTGCAAGCAGGACATCTTTAGTACTGGGTCCATCACCGGCAGAGATTCCCTCCAACCACTCTGCTATTCTCTCCTGCATTGTGAAAGGCTGTTCTTAACCATTTTTTTATGAATTAATCAAAGACAGACGTATTGGCTGAAGCCTTGGATTTAAAGAAGGCTTTGCAGCGCGTGTGTTTGCATGCGTGTTTGCATGTGTGTGTAATGCGATTTCTTAACAGCGCTTTCTCCTCCGCGCGTGCCTGCCAACAGGAACCCTCCAACTCCCAGCCGCATCCTGCCGAGAGGCAGCGAGTGTGCTTCCCAGCTCCAAATAAAACAAACAGGAACAAAGCAGACAATAATATTGACTTTCATCGTTGATATCCCTATTTATCTCGGCAACAATTAGTAATTCCGTGGCCGCAAAAGTCATCGCTCATCATCTCGTGGCTTCCAGGGGAGCTCATAAATGGCGCCAGAGGCAATAATGACATGGGGGGGTGTCTATGCTAGTAGAGTCTGTTTTAGCCAAAGTGCCAGCACTGTCTGTGTATGTAGACGTT
This sequence comes from Bradypodion pumilum, assembly GCA_035047305.1. Classification (NCBI taxonomy): domain Eukaryota; kingdom Metazoa; phylum Chordata; class Lepidosauria; order Squamata; family Chamaeleonidae; genus Bradypodion; species Bradypodion pumilum. The sequence continues at coordinate 24,550,346 of JAWDJD010000012.1, read as the reverse complement.
TACATGGCCATGTGGCAGGTGTGCCTCAACACCGACCTGGTCCCTCTTTATCTACTTGCAATCCCTTGCTTTCGATCTGCTAGGTTGGCAGGAGCTGGGACAGAGATGGGGGCTCACTCCGTCGTGCAGTGCCCGGGAATCAAACTCCAACCTTCCAGTCTTCGACCCATAAACAGTTGATGTCTTCAACATGTTTCCTCCACTATAGGCCTTCTTCAGAGACCCACTGAATGCTAAGGGCAGCTTCCTATGAAACAGAACCCAAGAACCCAATTTTGTAGCAGGAGATACGTGTCGTCCAGCCAAGGTTTTATGTTGTGCAAGAACGACATCTCCTCTGATGTTCGTTCCCCAAATTTGGTTAGGAAGCTGTCTTAGGTCGACTCTCTGGCCCCAATCACTTTGTTAAATTTGGGTATCTTCCCAGTTTATGAAAGATAGTTTTCTGGTACACAAAATCCAGGAGCATTATCAGTTCCTCAAGAGCTGCTGTCACGGAGAAGGAAATGCAAATGCAGGGCAGTATTTTTATTAGGATTTAAATGAGTTTAGGGCTGTTTAGAATTACAATACGGTCGGAGTCAGAAGAGGCTTATAAAATCAGCCCAAGTTCATATATTATACAATAAACGTGCCAAAACCCCTGACTTCAAGCTCACTGAGTGTCTATGGAGAGAGAGAAAATGATTTTAAAAAATAAAATAAAGGCAACCATGCAAATGTAGACTTTGAAGGAAGCCAAAAGAAGGGGAAAGAGAGAAGGCTGTTTGTTTTGCTTCTTCTAGGGCTAAATAAAGAAAGGTAGAATAAAGCTCATATTAAAGCGTTTAAGTACAATCATCTGCCGAGACAGTAGTAGCTCCTGGGGTGAACTGTTTCCAGAATCTGCAGCCATTTATATATATAATTATATAATTATCTGTGCAGACATGACTATCATCTCCCTGCTTCTCCTTTTCCTCCATTTGCTTGGCTTTAACTGTCGAGTATTCTAGTGCAACCCCAGCGTGTAGTAACTAGAGAGAGACCGCAAAGACTAGGCTGACCTAAAGGAAGTTGTTTTGCATTGTTTGTCTGTAATCATGGTTAGAAAGGTTCTTTCCTACCTCATAGATAGCCTGGCCCTATTTGCATGTGTTAAGGACTTTTCTTTGCTCTGGCCTTCTCTCTCTTTCTCTCTGCCTTGGAAGAGGAAAGATGTCTTTTTGAGCCATATTGCTGGAAGGGAGACTTTACTGCTTTCTAAACCCACATCATCAAGACTCCTGAGCACATGTACAGTGGAATCTTGGTTTACGGATGCCTCAGTTAACGTAATTTTCAGTTTACAAATAAAAATCCATTGTAAATAATGCCTCGGTTTATGGAATTTTTCCCCCTGGAATGGATTAATTGGTTTTCAATGCATTCCTATTTGAAACTGTGTTTCGATTAATGTATTTTGGTTTTCATTGCATTCCTATGGGAAATTACATTCAATGGGATATTTGGTTTATGGATTTTTCGTAATACGAAAAGTCCCAGAGAATGCATTAATCTCTTAAACCCAGGTTCCACTGTATCTTCTGATCTCATTTTGTGAGTAAATGATATTTTTCTTTCACCGCATTATATTGTTCCCAGGACAATCTTCATGGCTGATCGCCATGATGATAGCCAGTATTTGGAACTGAATAAAGCACTTGAAGAGGAAAAAGTGGTTTCCCATTCCTTCTTCTGGGGGACGCCCTGGGGTTGTGCCACTTGCCCATGGCTTCCTAGGCTGGCTTTCCACCTGAGAGGCAGAGTGGGGGAATCGAACTCCCAACCTCTGACTGCAGCCAGAGACCCTAAGCTATCGAGCTCTCCAACCAACTTGGATAGAATAGAGACATCATTAATTAAATCTGAATTTCCTGGCTTTGAACACAAATCTCATGGTGTGAGTTTGACATGTCAGAAGAGATGTTCAAAGCCGCCTCGAGGTTTAGACTTGCGGTTGCTACTAATTCCAGCTGGGATGACACACTGGTCACATTGATGCCTTCCTAGGGTCTCCCTTCCTCCTTCCCCACCACCTTCCCCTTCCCCACCACTGCTTAGAAAATCACTACGATTTAGCCTCAGCCTGATGAACTCAGCATGCGGAGAGATGACAATAGCAAGCTTCCCACTGGGATGAGCCATTGATTAGACGAGGCTTTCAGGGGAGCTGGCAAGATTTGCAAGGGACGGAGAGTGGAAACACATCAAACGCACCAGGGAAGGTACATCAAAGAGCCTCCAGAGCCCAGCAGCCAATGAAAAGCTTTTAATGCGTAGCCCTGAAGCAAAGAGAAATGTACACAAGGGGGTGATTTACATGCTCTGCCAGACATTTGTTGGTAGCAAATGGTGTCAACTTGATATTTGTGGGGAAACTTAACTTCAGTTACTTAAGAATCTGGGAGGGGAAGAAGAGTGCATCACTCTATGGCAGAGATGGCCAACTTTGGCACTCCAGGTGTTCTTGGACTTCAATTCCCAGAAGCCCAAGTCAGCACTCTTGCTGAGCAGGACTTCTGGGAGTTGAAGTCCAAGAACACCTTGAGTGCCAAGGTTGGCCATCACTGCTCTACAGGCTAAGATAGAACTTGGACAAGTTACATTATTTTTACATGCTGCAATGGTGCTCATGCTGCCTAATGGATTTTAAAAGTTATGGCCCAAGGTTTTTGAGTTTTCCTATGTTGCTGAAAATGGGCAAATTGCCACTTGTGTGGCTTCTGTGGGTACCAAAAAGAATACATGCACCAGAAGTAGGAGGAAGAGAAAGGCTTTATTGTGCATATGAATACAGACTCTCCACCACACAGCAAAGAGACAAAACCCTTCTTATAAACAAAGCTCAGATGGCCAGCAGACATTATTGCTGTTTTACTTTGTAATTGTGAACCGCCCTGAGTCAGCCTTGGCCGAGTGGGTGATGTAGAAATTGAATGAATGAATGAATAAATAAATAACAACAGGTCAAAACTGATTTGACCAAGTTTCCTTTACCTGCTTCCTGGCACATACACAGAAGCATGAGGAGGGGGTAAGAGGGATTTTTACACTTAGTTCACAAAGTTTAAAATGGTTTTTCATTGACTACACCTAGGTCTGAAGGTATACTCAGACCCCGGATAGGCTGAGGGTTGGAGTCCCTAATTGTAAGACCAACATGCTCAAGTGGGGGCCGCTGGAGTATAACAACATGTGCTGTGAATGTGGAGAGGTACAGAATCTGGCTCATTTGCTGGTCTACCGATTACAGTTTGGGCTTTGTTCAGTCTTGCAAGCTGTGAAATGGGCAGTCTCGTGTTACAATGCAAATGCAACCAATGTGTCACCCATTTCTGCCTCGTGAAGGCTAGTAGCTCTCAATCGGTGGGAGCAATGGATCCAAGCTGAATTGTCGTCTGAAATTCATGGGCGCTCTCCATGGTACTGAACTAAATGTGGGGGCTAAAGTTCACTATCTTCGATAGATCCTATAAAATTCAGCATAAAACCTGGGATGGATTTCATACCTTTTTGAAATCCAGTCTCTAGTGTTTACCAATAAGCTCTTCCACGCCACAATGTACATTTGATGCCACATGCTTAAATTATTATTATTATGATTAAGCTGCCGTATTTATTCCAGATATTGGCTATCATCATGGTGATAGTCTTCCTGTTCTTAACTCCTCGGAACAGTTCTTCTGAGGACGTGCCACACCTGTTTCTCAGGTTCTTCAGCCATGGAATCCATCTATGTCTGTGGTCTCTCTTCCCAGGGATCTTTCCTTGCAGAGCAAGTTGGAGTATTCTATACTTTATGTTGCTCCTCATGATATGGCCAAGGTATTGGAGCTTTCTATGCTTGATGGTCTTAAAGAGTTCTTTTTCTTTATCCACCCGGCACAATACTTCTACATTAGGCACATGATCAACCCATGATATCCTTAGCAGCCGTCTGTAGATCCAGATTTCAAAAGCTCCAATTCTCTTTTCAGATGCTTTAGTCAATGTCCAAGCTTCAACTCCATGTAGCAACACTGGGAATATGTCACATCTCACTATTCAGATCTTTGTGGCGAGAGTCAGATCTCTACTGCATAACAAGTGTCGCATTTTTATGGAAAGTGGATCTTGCTTTTTCTATTTGTATTTTAATCTCTACCTCGGGATCCCAATTTTCATTTAACACACTCCTCAAATAGACAATTTTATCCACTCTTTTGATTTCTAGTGTCCCTGCCATTAGCTTGTCTTGAGTTGGTGTCCGGCTTATAAACAGACATTTCGTCTTCTTGATGTTGAGATCCCAACCATATTCTGCACTTGAAGCTTAAATTATAGCCAAGCAGAATTACTGTGAGCCATGAAAAGTGGGGTTTTGGTCCGAATTAATGTTCAGCTTGCTGTACAATGCCCTGTTGAGGAATGAGTGAAAAATGAGCAGACAGTAGAGCTTCGGAAATGTAATTTTGGGACTACACTCTTAAGAAACCCCAGTAACCACTGTCCACTTCATGTTGGTTGTGGTCCAAACACATTCTTCTGCGTCCCCAAGCTCTGAAAGTGACTATCAGAAATGGAATTAGCCATTAATAGGCCAAATGACTTATCTTTCTCTCCAGTTGGTTGCCTAACAAAGCAGCAGGGCCCAGGGGCTGGTTGAAAGGGTTGCATATTTCTGTGTACCCATAATGAAGGCTTGATGGTCTGCATCTATGGTTTGATTGCTTATAATGGTCCCCCGGTGAGTGGTTATGGAACAGTAGAGGCTCCCATTCCTACGCAATTCTTAGAGAGGTGGAAAATATATATGCGCACACAAAAGAAGACGCTGTGAGCAAATGTGGGCAGCAGGGCATTTTGGGGCAGGAGGCCTCGGAGAAGAAACAGATGTGAATTGCAGCTAAAGCAAAGCAAAGGGAGCAGTTAAGGACACCGCTTGTTAAACTCGCTGCCTCTGACAACGTTTCCCTCTGCATGCAACAACGTATGTTCCAGAGCCTGCTGTTTTCTAGAGCTGACGACAAACAATGCACATCTGAAATAAACACATAAAGGCCAACACCCTGTTTTTCAACACTTTGCGCGTCAAGGTCTGTTTTGGGTGTCTGTTCTTTCCCCCCTGCTATTTTCCCCCAAAGGGATGTTCGCTGGCTCCATATGGAAGCCAAACTCTTGTTGCTTTGAACAGGGAGATCTTCATCTCTTGAACCTACAAGTTAGACATTGATGGAGCATTTCATCTGCAGTGGTGTGGAAACTAATAGGGAGTGGTTAATGGTCTCCCCCTGGAAGACAGTCCACGCACACATTTAAGAGATCCATTTTCTGACCCATTCAAGAGCAAACCACCTTAAAAGACATGGCATGACATTAGGAGTAACCATATGATGTGCCTGGGAACGTCAGTTTCTCCCTAGCTTCTGTGGAGATTGTAGTAGTCCACCTGTTGTCCGCCAGCAACCCCCACTTGAGCATGTTGGTCTTACATTTAGGGGCTCCAACCCTCATCCTATTTGGGGTCCTCCAATTGATGTAGGGGAGGTTAAGTTCCTCATCCATATCCTCCTTTAATGTCATTCCTTGTCCATTGAGCTCCTTCCTCCATCTTCTGCTTTGATTATGCTCTTGCATACCTTCAAGGATGTTTGTTCTTGCCATAAAGCTCTTCCTGGATCTGAGCCAGCAGTCTTGAGGCTCATATCTATTCAGAGGATGTGGAGGGCCCTTCTCTTGCTTAGGCCAGTCTCTGCCAAGAAGGCACAGTGGGGAATCAATCACTCAACCTCTGGAAACCTAAACCGTTGAGCTATCCAACAACTCCCAACAATGCCATGCATGTCAATCTATGACTGTGAGGCTTTTGAGCATTATGTTCAGTGAGCCAAAATGTCTCAACATGAATTTGCTGCCATTTTCAGCTTGGTCATACATTGGTCCAGATTTATTACAGTGGTTTCTGTTTCCTTTTTGAGCCGAGCCACACTTTTTGATCACGTCTTGTTTTGTGGCCAGCCAGTCGCAGGCAGGCAGTCCAGTGAATATTTGTCTTTCTGCTTGGATCCACTTATAAGAGACCACTGAGGCCAGGGGATCGGTGTGAGCAGCTTCACAGTGAGAAAACCAGTTGTGACATTTGATCTGATTGAAATCCTCTTTGGAAAGATAGTGCCGGGTCCCTGTCAAAATATTAATCAACCACCTTCATTGAACTCTATTTTATGGTGGGGTGGGGAACATGGCCGGTCCCTCATATATTCCTGCAGCCTTTAATAAATAAATAAATAAATTTGATTGATTGATTGGTTGGTTGGTTGGTTGGTTGGTTGGTTGGTTGGTTGGTTGGTTGGTTGGTTGGTTGGTTGGTTGGTTGGTTGGTTGGTTGGTTTCAAATACTTCCATCTGTTGGACACCCCTCACAGAGGCTTAAATATTAGCCAAGGGTTTCTGGGACATTATCAAATTTGATACACAAATTGCTATATGCTGCTAGATATTTTATATACTATATTTTGGTGTATTATACCACCTTCACTAACCTTTCTGCAAATTCTCTCTTACAACATGAGCACAACCAGGAAGTAACCAAGTAACAGTAGCCAAGTAAGAGGTGAAACCAGAAAGAGGTTAAACCTTTGCTTGGCAACTTCACACTTTTGAGATTGAAAGGGAGACATTTAAAACTAAGCTAAATAATCTATTGTGACTGCTAGCTGTAGGAAGCTGCATTGATATGCATGCTTGTCTGTCATTCTGCTTGATTACTCTTTACCTCATTGCTTTGTGATCCTTTTACCTTGTGACATCTTGGCCCCTGCATCTGATGTATAGGTTACAGTTAAAACTAGCTTTCAGTTTTCCCTAGTTAAAACTAGTCCTAACTAAACGTCTTAGTTAAAACTAGAATTTCCTTTAAAAATAAGTAAAAGTGTGTGAATGTGGATGGAGAGATACAGAATCCGGATCATTTGACTGCAGTTTTCTGCTTGACAGAGGTGTGGAACCCTCATATGGAAAAGAGAGAAAGAGAGAGAGAGAGAGAGAAAACACTTTATTTAAATGCTACCATAAGCAACGCGAGCGAATTGACACTTAATCTTAAGGTATCCAGTCAGAATGACTTTGGCCTCCATATTCTCAGCTGCTTAATAGCTAATCTGAGCCACCAGGGACTCATTTCAGGAGAGGCGCAATCGTTCTCCATAACACGGCAATGGCTTTCCCTCTGCATTTCGGCAACATTTTGACTTTACTGCACTAAATGTAATTTAGTCTACCATCCTCTGTATTTCACACGTCTGATAAAACAAGAGCGGATGCTTTCCACGGCTACGGTGCCCCCATCTGCTTTTATTTGGGTTCCATTTGTACTCATCTCTGGCTCTGTCTGCATCAAAATAGCCTTCAGAATAAAATAATAAAAAAGGAAGAGGACAAACTGTAGAGGATCTTGCTTGGTCTGGCCTTTTGGTAAGGTACCTTGCATTGTTCCAGGAGGACATGATCGTTGGAGATCAACAGCCTTCTTTCCACCAAATATCCTATAACTTTTGTGAGGAGAAGGCATTCTGGGAAGGAAGGACATGGCTTCCTAGGTTGATCAAAGCTGCTAGCCCAGGGGTTTCCAACCTTTTCAAACCAGGTGCCAGGTCACGCCCTCTCAGCCAACTTTGAAGGCTGGATGGCCATTTTGCCCTGCCTACACAATGGGGGTGGCCATTTTGTCCCAACAGTTTCCACAGGGTGGCCATTTTTTTCCATGAATGTCCTTGGAAGGGTGGGGGCCCACATGACATGGTGCCGTGGGCTGGATCTGGCCCACGGCCCTTAGGTTGGGACCCCCTGTGCTAGAGAGTACTCTTTGTCATTTCAACCATCCCATGCCCCAGAAGATGACCAGAACAGCCCTCCAAATTGGACAGAAATGGAAGAGATGTATTTGGCAGAGGCTTAAGCACATGCCCATTTTGAACAGTTCTTTTTCTTCTGCTGCTGCTGCCGCCGTTTCCAAATCTGAATATTGGTGAAGCCCATGGTGATCAGCCATGAAGACTACCCTGAGAATGTAATACAGTAGCCTTTCCTCTGCCTTCCGCATCGCAGCATAACACCCATAGTACCACTGATCCAGTTCCACAAGTCATTTTCTGGCCCTGAGCCCTTTCGCCACGCAAAGTCCTCATCAGCCTCAGAACCAGTATCGATGAAGCTGCTGCCTTCCATCAAGATGGATTCAAGTGGGATTTAATCTACTTGGGGAGCACCACCCTTCCCTGTGGACTTTGGCACCCAATGACATTAAAGGAGGAGATGGTTGAGGAATTCAACCTCCCCTACATCACTTGGAGGACCCTGAATAGGATGAAGGTCGGAGTCCCTAAATGCAAGACCAACATGCTCAAATGGTGGCTGCTGGTGCACAACGACACACTGTATGAGTGTGGAGAGATACAGAATCCGGCTCATTTGCTTATCTGCCAGTTATTACCGGAAACATGTGCCAATGAGCATATAAATTTGGCCAATGACAAAGCCAAAAAGGTGGCTTCGTTTTGGCAATCCAAAGTTTGGTCTAATCATAAAATAGGATGATGAAGAAGGCTTTGGTTATTTCTCAAAGAGGTGCTTTGATCCACTTTTAACCAGCCTCAGCAGATGTGAACAATGTGCAATGGGAAATGGTCTTTATATCACTAGTTAAAATTGGGCTGGCTGCTGAAGAATTGATGCGACAAGGAAGCTCATGTTCCCAAAAACTCAGTTTCTAACTTGCAAGTCTGTCTGCCATTGTTCTATCCACCTCTCCAAATGTCCCTTGCTTTCAATACATTGGTATGAGTTGGCCTCCTTGATTTTCAATCTGCTCATTCAAGCAAAATATTACAGGTGGAGAAGAAATCGATATATTTCTTGGGCTGTAAGTATATGTCCATACACAACATACAGTTTTGGAGAGAGATGCTGGCTGGAGTATACAGTAAGAACTAAAGCCCAGATGGGCAGAAGGCCCGTGTGAGTGTGTAAATGTTCTGAATGGTCAAAATGCAAGCATGTGCAAATGAGTGTGTAGGTGTGCACATGATTGGGTGGGGAGACAGATCTCTTTTTAATGAACACTTTGTTAAGGAGTAGCAGGGCGACTGTCAGACTGTGCGTCTCCAAGGAACGGTTCCCACATGTCTTCAAAGCAACTCCTACACGCCTTCTGCCGATGCTTCTGCAGTTTCCCCACTGGTGAACACGCTTCGGTCAGGCAGCCCTACCAACCTATGACAAACTATAGAGCAGGTGTTCTCAACCTACGGCCTGTAGTCCAGACCAGGTCCATGGCACCATTTCATGTGGCCCATGTCGCCGCTGCCGCCAGCAGAAGCAAACACATTTACGACAGCCATAAATGTGTCCACGGCTGTCATAAATGTATTTACGACAGTTGTGGATGCATTTTATGACAGCATTTACAATGGGGTGAACCACTAGTCTGGCCTGCTCTTCTAGTCTGATGGAGCATGACCTGGTCTATGGCTTTAAAAGGGTGAGAACCCCTGCTATAGAGCCATCCCACAAGTGGAAGTTTGGAAGCCATAGTTAGTCTGGTTTTGAGATTTCACCAGGGCACTGGGATTTTTTTTCTGATTCTGGAAGCTAAGCAGGGTCAAGCTAGGTTAGAACTTGGATGGGGGACCATTAAGACATGTTACAGGCTTTCAGTAAGAGCTAGGAAGGAATCTTGCCTGAACTCTTGGAGAAGAGCTGCCAGTCAGAGCTGACAATACTTATTAAGATGGAGCAGGGGTCTCATTCAGTCTAAGACTGTTTACTCTGTTCCTCAGCTTTGATAGATCTGAATCACAGTTTGCCTGGCATCAGAATGGGACTTGTCATTATCTCCTAGGGAGTCTTAGACAGTTCTGCCATGTCTGAGTGAAATCCAATGAAAGCTATTCAAGTTTCTTTTCCACTCGTTTCACCGGAGCAACATCTGGGCAGTTAATCTTATAGTCCCCCTGGAAATGGAACAGGGAAATAAAGTGGCATGGTGAATTATGCAGCATGATTTCTTTGCTTGCAACTGTCACATTGGAAAAAGCAAATGACCGTCACCTTGAAACTTGACTCTGGCATTGCCCCCCTTCAACTAGGATGTTCGATCCTAGTCTTCCACACAAAAAGAATAAGAAAGTCACCATCCCTGTGAATAGAGCAGAGCCAATAATGCTATTTGGCCGGCTAAGCAAAATAGTGCCAATGATGCGTTCATGTCAGTTGTGCAAAACTGTAACGGTTACTTTAATGGTTAAAAGTTGCCTTTGCTCAAAAGCCGGTCATAGCCGACTCTAGGGTTCAGTGCTCATTTCTGTTTATAGCCAAAAAGCCAGCACTGTCTACATCTGCTTCCGTGGACATGTGCACGGAACACTGTTTACCTTCCCACCAAAGTTCGATACCATTACTGGGGTATCGAACTCCAACCTTCCAACCTTCAAGTTCAGTGTCTTAACTACTTGAGCCACCGCAGTCCCTACTAAGCACCAACAAAAGGGGAAGACACACTTTCCAGCTTCCTAAGACGTCTTGTGAGAAAGGCAAGGATTTCCAGCAAGCGTCCCCTTTGCCAAGACAAGACAGGAGCACAAATACTTCCAGCATGGCTTGTTAGCTGCCAGGGCAGGACACCATGACGTTTCAATAAGCAGCAGTGCTCCGAGGAAGCCTCGGATATAAATATTTGAAAAGGAGTGTTTCAAATACAGTAAACCCCCGACTTTCAAATGCCTCGAGTTACATAAAATTCAACTTACATAATGATTTTGTGCTAAAACCATGTCCCGGTTTACACGATTTCCTATGGGTTTGTTTTGAGTTACATAAAAAATTTCATTTTTCCTATGGGTTTGCTTCGAGTTACATTAAAAATAATAATTTTTCCTATGGGTTTGCTTCGAGTTAACCGATTTAAGCAAAAGCCTACGGAACTGACTTTTTTTTCGTAAGTAGGGGTCTTACTGTATTCAATACAAACAATATGCCACATGACACATAGTGTTCCTGCCATTATTTTGCCATGAGTTGGTGCTTGGCTTATAACAAGATATTCTTATACCTTCCATAGTCAGTGATCTTTACAACCTTTGATTTGCTAGTGAGTTCTGGAAAAAAAATGAACTTCCCTACTAGCAAAAGGGGCATCATCTTCTAAATTTGGGCCACTTCCAATTAGACCTGTGACTCATACAAAGTGTGGTTTGCTGATCACTCCTGCCACCATCCTTCCCCACATCGCATCCTTACAAGTAATAATAATTTTGTGTCAGAAATTATTCTGGGTTGAAAGGATTCGTGCTGGACAAGCTCCGCTCCGGGAATGCCCAAATGAGTGCTCCTTTCATGTCCCCAAGATCTTTTCTCACCAAAGTGTTCCCTATTTATCTATTTGTGGTTTCTTGCTAGGTTGGCAGGAGATGGAGCAGAGACGGGCGCTCAAACCATCATGCAGTACCTGGGTCTCGAACTGCTAGCTTGCCAGCCTTCCAGCTAACAAGGCAAGCTTCTTAACTACTGAGCCACTGCAGCTCCTTATTCTTACAAGTAAAAAGTTGGTAATGAAAGTGAGGCCGTGTCCAACTTTCGACTATTCATAGGCAAGCTTTCTTACCATGGACCTTGCCCATATTAACTGCCAACTGAATTCTTTGCCTCACATTTTTATGCGGTCAAGTGGATGGAAGAGAGACACACCGAGGAGGATGGGAAGGAGAGAATGACTATGGATGAATAAGCCAGTGATGGCCAACCTTGGCATGCTAGATGTTCTTGGTCTGCAATTTCCAAGTCAACACACCTACTGATCAGGGCTTCTGGGAATTGAAGTGCAAGAATACGTGGAGTCCCAAGGAATAAGTTGACTTGAAATATGAGCACCTCCGACACATAAAGGATAAGATGGATTTGGACTGGCTTGTCTTGAGCCCCTCAGAACCTTTATTTGTCTGCTCACCTTTGGTAAAGATTCAATTCAGTGAAGTAGCTTGAAAACAAGCAGAAGTGACAGTGAAGTGATGATCACCAAATTTACCCCTCTCTCTCTCTCTCATTACATAAAGGCGGCTGTGAGAAAGCTGTAAAACATTCGAGTCGTTCTTAAACATTGCACAGAAATGCAGAAGGCTGGGAGTCTATGCGAGGGAAGAGTGTGACGTGGGATTGTGAAAAGAGATTTGCCCATGAAAGTTTGATCAGGTCCCCTTCTCGTCTATATTTAGATGCTCCCAAGGTCACTAGAGACTTCTCCAAGCAGATGGCATGGAAACAGGCTTCCCAATGGCAGCTGAGGCTCTAGGATCTGAAGGGAGTTCTTACTTTCTCGTTGAAAAGATCCGTGCTCTGTAGAGAAACGGAGTAATTTGCTTTGGGGTTCAGGAGTTGAGGGGTTGGTGTGGGACCAGAGACAGAGAGACTGTTGGGTCCAGGCATGCCCAGAGAAATCAGAAGGCATCTAGAAGGATCAGAATCAAGGTCTATGTCGTCTTTGCTTGAAAGCCCGTTGTATCCGACTCTAGGGTTCAGTGCTCTTTTCTACTTACAGCCCAGCGCTGTCTGTGTCTGCAGATGTTTCCCTGGACATGTGGCAGACATTCCCAGACACCGGGGTGCACAGAATGCAATTATCTTTCCCACCAAGGTGATACCTATTTATCTACTTGCAATTTCTTGCTTTCGTACTGCTAGGTTGGCAGGAACTGAGACAGAAGCTCACTCTGTCGTGCAGCACTCGGGTCTCAAACTGCTGAGCTGCCGACCTTCCAGTCGTCAAGTTCAGTGTCTTAACCACTAAACCACCACAGTCCAGAACCAAGACTGGCTCCTGGTAACAACGTTGTTCCAACGAAGGTATTACCTGAACTGAGGGTTCTTATGCTTCTGGTCCAGCATTACTCTCTCGACATACAACCCCTTTGCACCAAGTAGGAAACTTAAAAGGGACAACTTCCCACCCGGTATTGGTACTCTGTTGCCTTTCTTTGAACTCCTGCATGACATACTGCATGTTGGCTTACTGATTTGTGGGATCATGTTTGAGGGAGCATGACCCAGCCCCCGACTTGAAAAAGTTGAGAACCCCTGCCATGTACAAAGGCGCTATAGCAACCCCCCATTGTAACGTTATCACCTCTGTGGATCAAATTTCTCCATGCTAAGAGCATTGGAAACCTATTGCAGAGTAAACACACACACACACACACACACTGCTCCACATGTGTTTCTAGTTTGCTGTGTTGGGGATTAGCTGCTTTCCATAAATACGAAGGCTCTACAATTATCATTAGAGCTATTTATTCCAATTTGCGGGTAGATTGAATAATGAACACTGCCTGCAAACATCCCCGTGTCGTTCTATCACGGCACCTGACTGTGAACATCTGTGATACCTGAGGACTCCCTCTTGAGAAGGACAATGGAGTTGAAGCAAAAGGCTACAGGATGGAGAATGAGCTCCTTCTAAGATGCCTCGCAGGTTTGGGGGAAGGTGACGTCTTTGGGAGGGCTGGCGACTCATCCGCCAAGGGACTTAAGGGAGAGAGGGATCAGGCTATCCAAACTTCAGGACTGCGAGACGGCAATATTTCCCCAAGCTGGGCTTAGGCTCTGTGCAAGCAGCTTTTCGACTGCCCACCGCCTGCCTCTTTCTGCTCCCCCTCTCTGTCCCCGTTTCTATGTACCTTGTGAGCACTGGCTAGGTAAGTTCAGGCCAGGCTGCGGATGGAGTGGAATCAAACTCACAAGATAAGGCTCCCCAAAGCCTCTTAGACACTCATTTGGCATGGTAATTGATTTTTCTCGGAAGCTGTGCATGGCCTAGTGAGCAGCCTCTTTGCTCCAGTTCCAGATTTCCATGCGGCTAAAGGATGCCAGGCCTCTCAGTACTATAAGGCCGTGTCCTTTTATTGTCGTTTCCTTTTGGGGTTGTCCTACCTGCCAGCTTGGATGCTCAGGTCTGTTGCAGAACTCATGAAACTGTCCTCCTAGACCAGTAATGGTGAACCTTAGCACTCCAGATGTTCTTGAACTTCAATTCCCAGAAGCCCTGACCAGCGGGAGTGCTGACTTGAGCTTCTGGTCATTGAAGTCCAAGGATACCTGGAATGTCAGCCCTGCACCCATGGTGGTGAACCTTGACACTCCAGGTGTTCTTGGACTTCAATTCCCAGAAGCCTTGATCAGCAGGAGTGCTGACTTTGGCTGCTGGTAACTGAAGTCCAAGAACACTTGGTCATGCCTGTCAAGTTTTGGATTTGGAAATAAGGGAAATTTCCAGGCAAATACGGGATACTTGACAGATATGCTTATCCTGTGCTGCCCTCCAATGGCGGCAATAGGGCATTGCAGTCTAATTAGTAAGGGATGACGGCGTGAAAGAGGGTATAATAAGGGGTTTTCCCAGCCAATAAGGGATACTTGACAGCTATGCACTTGGTGTGCCAAGGTTCACCATCACAGCACTAGACCAGTGGTGGTGAACCTTGACATTCCAGCTGTTCTTGGACTTCAATTCCCAGAAGCCCTGATCAGCAGGAGTGCTGACTTGAGCTTCTGGTAATTGAAGTCCAAGGATACCTGGAATGTCAGCCCTACACCAATGGTGGTGAACCTTGACACTCCAGCTGTTCTTGGACTTCAGAAGCCCTGATCAGCAGGAGTACTGACTTGGGCTTCTGGTAACTGAAGTCCAAGAACACCTGGTGTGCCAAGGTTCACCATCATGGCCCTAGACCAATGGTGGTGAACCTTGGCACTCCAGATGTTCTTGGACTTCAATTCCCAGAAGCCCAAGTCAACACTCCTGCTGATCCGGGCTTTTGGGAATTGAAGTCCAAGAACAGCAGGAGTGCCAAGGTTCACCACCATGGCCCTAGACATTTACTCACATTCTGGTGCGTGAATTTACATCTCCTAATCCTTTCCCAATGGCATCGGGAACATTCTCCAGTGTCATTATTGAAGCCTTCTATTTGCACATCCATACAGACAATTATGGCTGCTTCAGATCATCAACCTTTACTGTTGTGGGGTATAAAGGTTATGTCTGTCCTTTGGACCACTACACCCTAGTTTCAGACACTACATCAAAGGCAAACCTATGTAGTGAGTAGGGAAATCTGCTCCCTAGTGTCTGAAGATGCCACTGCAGAAGTCGACACAGACATGTATTGGCAATGCTCAAAATGAACAAGCACTTTTTAATAATCAAATAACCCCAGATCTACACAGAGTGTCCCATGTGCATGTGCCGAAATTCAGATGTGTGTGGGCTTCAAAGACATGGAACTATGCCTCCAACAGACATACTGCATCGAGTTTTCTCCAAGTATCATCCCCTGTTTTTCTAATGACCAGCTATCCCACAGCTCCACGGTTCTTCTTAACAATCTTTTTTCTGGTATCATGACACGGCTTGTGGTAATAGCAAAAGAAAAGAAAAGAAGGAAAGCAAACCCCTGGGAAGCAGAATGTGCCGTTGCCATTATTAATCTGAGCAATCCGACTCCTAAAAACGAAGCCCTCCCAGTAGAAATCCTGCTCAAGAATTCCTTCCTCCCCTGGGAAATTCAATAAAATGATCACTCCAGTTTTTCTGCCTGCAAATATAGTGGAAGATTTTGAGAAGCTGTTTGTGAGCAGCGAGTGGAAAACATTGAGCTGTACCCTCGCATGTACAGCTCAAGGTTAGTAGCACAGCAGGGCCGCAGTGGCTTAGTGGTTGAGATGCTGAACTTCGCGACTGGAAGGTCTGCCATTTAACAGTTCAAGACCCAAGTGTTGCGAGACGGAGTGAGCTCCCATCTCTGTCTCAGCTCCAACCAACCTAGAAGTTTCATAAGCAAAAATTGCAAGTGGATAAATAGGTACCACTTCAGCAGGGAAGGTTTGCAGTGTCCCATCTGCTCTGGTATCTAGTCATGCCTGCCACATGACCACGGTAATGCCTGCAGAGACAGACAGCGCTGGCTCTTTGGCCGTAAATCGAGATGAGCACTGAACTCTAGAGTCAGACATAAACTGGCTTTCGAGCAAGGGAAACATTTGCGTTTAGCTAGAGCAGCGACGGCCAACTTTGGCATTCCAGATGCTCTTGAACTTCAATTCCCAGAAGCCCTGATCAGCAGGTGTGTTGACTTGGGCTTCTGGGAATTGTAGCCCAAGAACATCTGGAGTGCCAAGGTTGGCCATCCCTGACCTAGAGGCATACCAAGGCTGTTTTCTGCTACAGCTGTGAGTTGGAATTGTTCCATTCCAGCTGCAGGGGTTGTAATCCCCTACACACACCCCTCCTTCGTTTGGTCTTGTCCATTGGAGGAGTCGGGATCCAGGCAGCTCTCTGGAAACCCATACAGAACCTGTCCCTCTGTCACTCTTGGCCTGCTTGGTAGTCCCTCCACATGGAGCTGGGGATTAGCATTCCCTCCGCTCTGCCACTCCATAACAATTTCTGTTAAACTCATTTGCTATCTAAAAGAATTCGTTTTCCTCTTTGTTTGCCGGAGCCTCCGTAAATAGAGGAGGCTCTCCTCTTCATAAGCACGGGAGCAGAAGCCGTGATAGACAGCGCCAACTAGCATGACTCTTGTCAAGTGTTTGGCCATGCATAGAGACCAAACTTGCCATGCTGCTGAATAGATGAACATGGACTCCATTCCTTTCTTAGGGGCTTTTAAGGACTGAGTCGCTAGAGAAGACCCAGCGATATTTCACCAAGGCGAAAAGTGACCCTTACAATATGACAGATTAACTAGGACTCAAGGAAGAAGAAGGATCCTTCGAGAACTTGTTGACCAAGGGTCAAAGGGATTGTTTAGTGTCAAGAGAGCATCCAGGCTCATCTACATCTGGCATCAGGCCAAGCTTGCGTCTTTTGAGATCCATGTTCCCAAGCATAGATTGAAGGGAAGATTCATGGGCTTTCTTCTCCAAACATACAGATACCTCTGTTATGCCACAAGGTGCCATGACATAGTTTCTTCCTCTGTTGTAATTTTAGAAATGTTAGTCATGTTAGTCTGTGTTTATCTGAGAGTAAATGAAACAAAAAGATTTTTTTTAAAAATGGCACTTTAAAGACTAACTACTGTGGTTTAATATTAGCTTTGGTGGAGCAAGTCCACTTCGTCAGACGGAAGAATGAAACTTTATGGCATAAATGTATACACATCAGGCATAGAGGCACAGAATGGTTAGCATAACAGAAAAGGATGCAAATCCTTTTTGGTGGTGTTTACAACCGGTAATACCTGTTCTTCAGATTGGTTGTGAAGCCTCGTCCTTTTGAATTGCAAATGGTTTTGAATTGCAAATGGCTCAAGTGGCTAAGACGCTGACTGGAAGGCGGGAAGTCAGCAGTTCGATTCCCGAGTACTGTAGGACAGAAAGAGTGCCCGTCTCTGTTCCAGCTGCTGCCAACCTAGCAGTTCGAAAGCAAGGAATTACAAGTAGATAAATAGGGACCACTTCGGTGGGAAGGTAAGCAGCATTCCATGCACTCCGGTGTCTAGTCATGTCTGCCACATGACCACGGAAATGTCTGTGCTGGCTCTTCGGCTTTGAAACAGAGATGAGCACTGAGCCCTAGAGTCAAATACAACTGGCTTTCGAGCAAGGAAAACCTTTACCTTAGTGGCTGTAAAATCCCACATTGATTTGTGCATGTATCTGTTTTGCTAACCATTCTGTACTTGGGGTGGATCAAATGATGCCACAAACCCTCGCTCTTCTGTCCGACAAAGTGGACCTGATCCACCAAAGCTCACATTAAAATACAACAGTGAGTCTTGAAGGTACCACAATGATTTTTGTCTTTTTTTTTTGTTTACTCTCTGAAATTCCTCTGTTGTGCTTTGGGGGTTTCAATTCCTGACTTAGGCTACTGGGAACAGATGTGCCTCTGCGGGGCCTGGGCCCCACATTAGGAAAACAGTCATCTTCCAGTGAGTATTCTTAAAGTGGGAAGGGGACATTCATTCTCAGAGCTGCACTGTGTTCGTGTTGAGTAATTATGAGAGCCTGCACAAATCCTGTGTGTTGAATCAATCAATAATGTATAACAAAGTTGAATGTCACCTTAATGTGTCCTTCCATCTCTATCCCATCCCTCGGTTTCTGAGAATGCTTGCATGCCTCTTCCACTAAGTGCCATGATGCTTCACTCACAGTTAAGTATGCACATGGGGTTGTTCCATAAGTTCACTTATAGGTCACCCTTCTCCAATCTCACACATTCCAGATGTGTAGCTTGCATCACACATCCATAGCTGGGCATTGTAGTCCAAACCGTCAGCAAAACACCCATTTGGATAAAGTTGCTGTGGCATATTTATTGGTCTAAGACAGTTTACCCATGAATTAACTATCATCCAGTCAATAGAGGATGATGACTTTGATTCCATGAGGAGGTGCATTGATTCTGGGTTTGCTCTGAACTTCCAACTAGCTAACCATATTAGCCACATTTGAAGGTTAGAGCTGGGCACCATGAATACCACATGTAAAGTTTGGAGTAAAAACCCAGGGCGGAGACACCCCTCCGGAACTGAAGTCATCAGACTCTAAAAGTACCCAATAAAACCAGTGAGATGCTCACACTTGGTTCCTGGAATTTGTAGACAGCATTTCCTAATCAAGTACGGTACATGAGTTGCCTTTAATAAGGACAAAAAATGTGCTGCTAAGATGGCGATGATACATGTAGGGCGTTTGAGTAGAGAGTCTGCTAATGAGAAATTCCTTTCATGCTCAGATTTCATAATTCTGTGGTTATAGGGGTGTAAAGAGAAGCCTCGTCAAATCTGACAACTATGAAATTATCGCATTGAGGCTGCTTACTCAAGGCTTCTTTCTTCAGCAGGAAATCATGGCTGCCTTTGAGAGCACAACTGAAGGATTCCTACAAAATCAATGTGTCTGCCTGCACACATGGCAAGAGAGAGAATGAAGAGAAGGAGATAAACAAGAGCCACAGTTTTATTAAGGTTATGACAACTGGAAGGTCAGCAATTCGAGACCCGAGTGCTACATGGCAGAGTGAGATGGGAGCTCAGTCCCTCATGCAGCACCCAGGTCTCAAACTGCTGACCTGTTCAGCATCTTCACCACTAAGCCATCGCACTCTGTTTCTCACAGCTTATTGACTCGAGGAATGAAAAATCCGATGGGCCTTCCTCAATGCACATAATGTGGGGCCTCAGAGTTGCCTTTAATAAGGACAAAATATACAAATCAATGTGGTGGTTGAGGTTTTTCTTTACAACCCGTAATACCTGTTCTTCAGATTAGTTGTGAAGCCTTGTCCTTTTGAATTGCAAATGGTTTCGAATTGCAAACGACTCAAGTGGTTAAGATGCTGACTTGAAGGGGGGAAGTCAGCGGTTCGATTCCTGTGTACTGCAGGACGGAATGCGCTCCCGTCTTTGTCCCAGCTCCTGCCAGCCTAACAGTTCAAAAGCAAGAAATTACAAGTAGATAAATAGAGACCACTTCGGTGGGAAGGTAAACAGCATTCCGTGCACTCTGGTGTCTAGTCATGCCTGCCACATGACCACAGAAATGTCTAAAAACATTCGGGAATGTCAAGATTGTAGCGGTACAGTGGTCCCTCACTTAAAGTGCATAATGTGTTCTACAGGATTGCTCTTTAAGCAAAACACCATTGTAAGTGACCAATTGTGACTTCTGTTGGGTGGGGGATTGCGAACCCCGATTTAGTTGTTAAGCAAGTTTTTGGTTGGTTTTAGTTGTTAAGTGAGGGCGACCATTCAGAGAAAATTCTGCTCTTTAAGCGAGTGAGTCTCTAAGCGAGGCGCTCTTTGTGTGAGGTTTTACTGTACTTAGAATTGTATGTAGTCTTGCATCGCCACAATAAACTACACAACCCCTAGATTTTGTAGAATGAAGGCACAGCAGTTAAAATTTTTTATAACCATATAGCATAGATGTGCTCTTAACAAACTTTCAAAAATACGAGTGGCAGCAATCAACAGTCAGTTTGTAATTGCTTTTCTCCACATACATGCATGAGCACGTACTCCATTTAGGTACTATTCGTTCACAGAACCATGCCTTCTCTCAGGTGTGGGTGATTCCAGCTGTGTTCAAGACAGCTGTTGCTATGCTCCGAGGCCCCACATTATGTGCATTGAGGAAGGCCCATCTGATTTTTTCCATTCCTTAAGTCAATAAGCTGTGAGAAACTGAGTGCAATGGCTTAGTAGTGAAGATGCTGAACCGGTCAGCAGTTTGAGACCTGGGTGCTGCAGGATGGAGTGAGCTCCCATCTCTGTCCTAACTCCTGCCAACCTAGCAATTCCAAAGCAACAAATTGCAAGTAGATCAATAGGTACATGGCCATGATCATATCCAACTGGTTACTCTAATTAATATAGAGAAGCGGCCTCTAAGGCTTCTTCCACCAACTTGTCTCCTTTTCACTTGCTGAATACCTCCTATATATGGGGGAAAAGGAGGAACCCATAATATTTATTTACAGTATTAGATGGTGAACCTGTACACCACCAGATATTACTGAACTATCGCTCCCACAGTTCTTGAGCATTGCTCCTATAATACCATGGGAAAAGTCAGTACTGTATCTTATACTTCTCAGAAGCTGTGCAGATAGGAAGTCCTATTCCCAAGTACTGGAACTATTATCCTACAGCAGGGGTTCCCAACGTAAGGCCCATGGGCCAGATCTGGCCCATGGTGCCATTGCATGTGGCCACCCCACCCCTCCAAGGGCATTTGAGGAAAAAAATGGCTGCCCTTTTGAAGCTGTTGAGACAAAATGGCTGCCTCCCCATCCTTCAGGCAGGACAAAATGGCCACCCGTGCCTCAAAGCTGACTGAGAGAGTGTGACCTGGCCCCTGGCTTGAAAAGCAATTAGCATTTTAATTAGTATGGATATGGGTTTTAACTGATGTCGTGAGCCACCTTGGGTCGCTTAGGCGAAAAAGGTAGTTATATAAATCCAATAAATAAATAAATAAATGAATGAATGAATGAATAAATAAATAAATAAATAAATAAATAAATAAATAAATAAATAAATAAATAAATAAATAAATAAATAGTTAGGGACCCCTGACCTACAGCAAAACATTTCAATCTGTCATTTACATATTTACATGTGTCCATATGGGGCGGCGGTAATACACCATTTGTAAGTTTATTGTTTTGGTTCCACCTACGCTCAACAACAAGGCACAATCAGTTAGACTTATGCTTATGTATGCAAATGCACAATGTCCTCAGCATCTGGCCAAAACAAAAAGCCCACTGAGACATCTCCAAATATTGGAAGCCCGTCAAGTGAGCATTCTCCCCCTTTATCTTCTCTTTCCAGCATCAAAGCCAAAGGCGAGTGCCAGCCTTGGATATTAGCCACAGATAAGCAGGTGTTCTCTGTACTGCTGTGCGCATCAACTCGAACAGCTGAAGAGGGAGGGTTCTTCCAGGCCAAATTCTCCACTGGATACCTGTCCCAAAAGCCAAGATGCAAGACTACATAAGCTACCCATAATGGCTTCCTTGCTCCTCTGCTGCCAATTCATTGTAGTTATGAATCCCACCCAAAGCACTTGTTGAAAAACAAGCTCTTCAAGGCATTCACCTAGAACAGGGGTTCCCAACCTAAGGGCTGGATCATGTTGCCCCCCACCCCTCCAAGGGCATTTGAGAATCAAAATAGCCACCCCTTTGAAGCTGTTGGGATAAAATGGCTTCCCCCATTGTGCAGGCAGGGCAAAATGGCCATCCGGCCCTCAAAGCTGCCTGAGAAAGCGTGACCCAGCCCCCAGTTTGAAAAGGTTGGGAGCCCCTGATCTAGAATCAGGCCACATCAATGTTCTACTGTTTTCCCCTGGACATCAGCCATCTAAATCCATCCCTTTTGTCACAATGGGAAGAGCCTTTCTGGTTGCGGCTTTTGTGTTGCATTTCTTTGCCACCGGATGAATACCCAGGGTTCAATGAGTAGTTCATGAAATAGAGGATGAACTATAAGATACAAGAATATAATAAAACGTAGCACAGAACATTTTACACCACTGCAGGATTCAACCCGAATAAAAGCAGAGCTGTGAAAGGTATGAGCACATCTCATTGATGACTAGAATTTAAAACTGGTACATGGAGGGTCACAATACAGTTTCCCAATGATTTTTAGACGATATCCCATAACCAGTAAATCACTATTTAATCAAGAGGTCGGCAACCTGCAGCCCGTGGCCCAGATCAGGCCCATGGTACCAAGTCATCTGGCCCACTGCCTTCACTCCCACCACTGTGGCAAAAACAGCTGTAAGCGCATCCACGGCTGTCGAAAATGTGTTTTACGGCAGCGTTTACCGCAGGGGGATCACCAGTCCGGCCCCGGCAACTGTGTGAGGGAGCATGACCTGGCCCCTGATTTTAAAAGGTTGCTGAGCTCAGTCTGATTTAACAAACATTAAAAAGACTAGTGGAGAATTTGGGTACTGTCCAAGGTCCTGAAATCCCGAATTCAGCTCTAAACTCACTTGACCTGCATTTCATCGACTAACCATTCCCAGCAGAATGGTTGGGATGCTTTTAAACCTAGCAAACCCAAGGTTTGTCATGCATCTGAATTGATTTGACAACAGTTGTTAATATAGGAATTGGGACACCATTTACTAACGTGGTGTAAACTCGGGTATGTAGGACAAGACTGAAATCAGGGCTGTCACCCACTGTATCTGAAGCCCCCATTATTAACTCGATTGGCCTGATTTGTACCAATTTGAATGAATTCTAGCTCAAAGTGGAACAGCTAGATTTCGTTCTGAGATGAAGCAAAGTGAACATACGAAATGATTCCAATCTAGGGCACAGATTGAATTGGATGGGATGCAAATTAGTTTGGTCTACTCAAGCACAGTAGAACTCCATTCCATGGAGATCTTTGCTATGTGGGTTTTTTGTTATGTGGTTCCCTATGGGAGATTACCCGCATAATGAAAAGAAATGTCCATTAACTGGGGTTCACATTAAATTGGTATACCCCGGTTACCAAAACCCCCACATAACGAAAAAAAATGTTATGTAGGGTATCGCCATTGCATAATGAATGTTTCATTGTGTGAATTTTTCACTATATGATGCATTCGTTATGTGAGGTACCATTGTATTGTTAAAGCAAATTTTATAGGTGTTTAGTATGTGATACCTACCATATCTATTTATTTAGTTATTTATTTATTCTTAGATTTTTATGTCGCCCACTCTGGGAAACACGACTCAGCGCGGCGCACAATGGTAAAAACAGATAAAATATAACAAAACAGATTAAAACCCTCACTCGACTACCCACCAACCCACCCTCCCATTCCCACCCCACATAAAAGACTAAAAAGGGAATAGGGAATGGAGGAATACCGCAGTACACAACACGAAAAGGAGGGACATATACACTCGAGTATAAGACAACCCGAATATAAGCCGAGGTACCTAATTTTGACCTGAAAACCTAGGAAAATAGATTGACCAGAGTATAAGCCAAGGGTGAGAAATGCAATAGCTACTAATGAGTTTCAGTAATCAAAATACATGAAAATATGGTAAAATTAATTAAATTGTTGGCAAATCTCAATCCGGCACAGTCTTGGGACCCTCATGGTCATTGACCCAAGTATAAGCCAAGTCCTCTTTTGGGGGCTCGTTTTTGGGCCTAAAAATCTTGGCTTATACTCAAGTATATGTGGTATGTTAAATCTGCAAAGTTTACTCTTCACATGAGGGTCTCTTGGGTCTTCAAATTTATTTATTCAATTTGTATATTTGCATGTAAATTTCACGTACATCACTGCACAACAAAACAAAGAAAAAACTACACTGTTTTGTTTTTCTAATCCGAATCAATGAGAGGCTGCCAGTATGAATTTACAGATTGATTTGAGCCCAGGAAACAAATCGGTCTAGATTGAATCAGGGTATATTTCGAAGACCCTAACCGTAAGTCAGAATTGACTTATGAATTGACGTAACGGCACACAATTAGTGTTAGTATTCCAAATGTTGGACTTTGGATGTGAAAGAGGAGACTTTGGGAAATAGGTTCAACTCATTCATTGCTTTGGGTTTCCAGCTTCTAAAGACCACTTCTAAAGTGAGCTAAGGAGAGTTTAGCCATACCTGAAAACAAGGGCCTCCTGAACTGCATCAGGGCGATGTACTTGTCACACACCACTACTCAAGGCTCGGATCTTGAGAGGTGAACGCAGCCTTTTAGAGCCAAGCTAATGAGTAACAAAAAAGGTATGTGTAACAAGCTTTTCATTTGATTATAGAGTGCTTAAAGACAAAATAAGGTTTTCTAGTGATTGTACGTTTTGAGCTAGGACTTGCCAGGTACTTCAGCTTAATTAATCAGGATGAAAAGAGAGTGGTCTCATTATAAGCATGGCGTGAATAAACATTTCATGCCTCCTTGAGGCTGTCAGCCATATGGGTGTCAGCTCATTTTGTTCACTGGTGGTGGGAAGGAGAGAGGTTTTTTTATATATATATATAAATATTATATATATATATATAAATATTATATATATATATATATATATATATATATATATATATATATATATATATATATATATATATATATATATATATATATATATATATATATATATATATATATATATATATATATATATATATATATATATATATATATATATATATATATGCTGATTTGCTGATATATACCTGCAGTGAAGATTGATCTTTAAAGAGCCTCCATAGGTGCCAATATAGGTTTGTGCAAAGCCTGATTGGAATGAGATATGGGCACATTTGGAGGGAGGGGGTCACAGTAGAAATCCTCTCTAAAATTCACCCACCCAGCTGGCCCTTAAGCTAAAGTTAGGTTATTAAAAAGCCACCACTAGTACCATTGAAAGGTTTTTTTTAAAAAAAGCCTAAAAGCAGAATAGAATGGAGAAAGGAGAAATTGTTCATCTTCTGTTGGCGATTGGAGATAAGATTGCTTCTCTGCAATTATCAACCGAGCATGAGAAATGTTGAAATGGGGGAGTGGGAAGAAGCCAAAATAAAAGGGTGTGAATCTGGGCTGGGAAGAAGATCCATGGACCAGGGCCACCTGCTTCATGTTGCACAGAGGTCCACTTTCACTTTCCACTGGAGGCGTTTGAACAGCCTAGATCCGTGATGGCGAACCTTGGCACTCCAGCTGTTCTTGGACTTCAATTCCCAGAAGCCCAAGTCAGCACTCCTGCTGATCAGGGCTTCTGGGAATTGAAGTTCAAAAACCGCTGGAGTGCCATGGTTTGCCATCACTGGCCTAGATGCAGCTTGAGGACAGAGGCGCAAGCAAGTGTGGCTTATCTCTAGTTTGT
The DNA here is from genome assembly GCA_035047305.1 of Bradypodion pumilum. Taxonomy (NCBI): domain Eukaryota; kingdom Metazoa; phylum Chordata; class Lepidosauria; order Squamata; family Chamaeleonidae; genus Bradypodion; species Bradypodion pumilum. The sequence continues at coordinate 24,524,921 of JAWDJD010000012.1, read as the reverse complement.
CAGAGAGGTTAGGTGTCCCATCCCTAGGAACCATAACTCTCTTGAAGTCAGCTCTCCACTCCTATCCCATCTGCGATCTGTTCTTCTGCTTCTTCAATCAACCACACCATCACCAGGTCTCAACAAGTGCCTTTCTACCCCTCTTAAATCCACCATCTCCTTCTCTTCACAAAATTATCTCCTATCCTCAATGTCTCCTCCTACATTGCCTCCTAATGTCAACCCCACCCATGATCTCAACTACCTACCACCCTTCCACAGAACCTGCCATGGTCCTCTTCCTTTATAGCAAGACCCCCGGACCCCTCGTAGTCCTCCGTCTCCCAATCAACTGGTGGTCTGGAGGTCTGGCAGTCCAGGCCAGTGTTAAAATTGTCTGGTTTATTAACACAGCTGTGCCTACTCATCTTTAGCTCAAAACAGGCTCACTATGGCCTAGCTGTACTATCCAATAGATGGTTTCGCATTAGAGACATGCCTTTGGTCCATCTTGCCTTGTATACCTATTTCTGACGTCAGCCCACTGACTTGCCCAGACATAGCCAGTTGCTGGAACATGCATGCCACCAGGGGACATGATTCAGCTGAGAGGGCAGCAGGCATAGTGGTAGCTGCAACTGTTATAATGTTCCCATGTAAAAATACATTACCCAATTACCGATCACTTAAACAGCTATAGCATGCCTTAAAATCTGGATGTGATAGGCAAATTCTGAGTTCAGGTTTGGAATCAGCACATTTGATATCATGTAAATCACATGTGTTATTCCCAGTAGCAAAATGGTTGTTGTGCAGTGTTATAGATATCAGCCATGGCCAGGCAGACCTTTAAGGCTTCTGCAGGGCTGTAGAGCATGGTGGCAGGATGTGTCTTCTTTGAGATGCATGCGCATTCCTTCCTGGAGGGAGATGAATCAACCCACCCCTCCAGCTGCCTTAAGGCAGTGTCACTACACAGGTGGCATGCCATTTCTTCTGAGCACCTCATAATGAGCTTCTGTGCTTTTCAATTGGGTCTGCTCCAACATGTCTCACTTTGGCAAACTCCATAGCTACCTCCATCTTCATTCCTCATACTGGAAGCATTAGCTCAAGAGTTCTCAACTTTTTGAGCCGGGGGGCCACGTCACACTCCCTCAAACAGCTTCGGGGGGCCGGATGGCCATTTTGCCCTTCCTCCATCACATGGCACGTCCGGGTGTGGTGGAGGTGGTGGGGGGCCACGTCACATCGTGCCATGGGCCTCAGGTTGAGAATCCCTGCACTAGCTGTCCCTCCGCCCACATCGCCCACGTGTGGCTGAGATAGCACATGGTCCGTTCTTTCTGAATCCGGCCCAACTGGGCCATGCAAACCCTGTTGAAATGTTTCCCCTTCGGTTGCCATGGTGACACTCCATTCCTTCCCTCGCGGGAGGGAACGAAGGCGCAGAACATTTAATTCTGCCGATCCGCTGGGAGCCTTTTAAACTCCCCTCTTGGCATTTGACATGTAATAATTTTTTCCCCCAGCCTGCTTCTAAGATTATCCCCCAAATTCTCACCAGTTCTCTACATCTTTCTACATCACAGTGCAAATGCACCATTGATAAGTTTTTTTCCCCCTATAGTAAGGCGTAGTGTTAAGATGCGCCAGGGAACACATCTGCCTGGTTAAGAAATGTCACCTTCAACCCAGGACCGAGACATCCAACCATTTCCCTGGCATTATTATTTTCTTCCTATTTTGTCTCTCCTAAGTTTGTGTCCTTTCCCTTTGTGAAACTCAGCATAGATACAGAAAGAGAGGGCAAGGCAGTGGCTCAGGTGGTTAAGATGCTGACTGGAAGGTGGCAAGCCAAGCAGTTTGATACCCGACTACTGCACGATGGAATGAGCTCCCGTCTCTGTGATACCCGAGTACTGCATGATGGAATGAGCTTCCTGTCTCTGTCACAGCTCCTGCCAGCCTAGCAGCTCGAAAGCATGAAACTGCAAGTAGATAAATAGGGACCATGTCGGTGGGAAGGTAAACGGCGTTCCGTGCACTCCGGTGTCTAGGCATGCCTGCCACATGTCGATGGCAACTTATTCAGACGCAGACAGCACTGGCTCTTTGTCTATAAACAGAGATGAGCACTGAGCACTAGAGGCAGATACGACTGGCTTTTGAGCAAGGGTGACCTTTAACTTTACAGGAAGAGAGAGGGATATGGCACTTACATGCACACAAATATACAGAGGAAGCAGAAAAGGATGACTGTTTTGATGACAGAGACACAAGCACCCCATCCAATGCTTCTGATCTTGCCAGTCTGTACAATACCAGGGCAAAGCCATGTGAAACACCTGAGTGGTGGTTTGCCCATCCCTGTTTTATAGAGTTTGGTGCTTATCTCCATTTATAGCCAAAGAGCCAGTGCTATCTGCATCTGCAGATGTTTCTGTGGGCATGTGGCAGGCACGATTAGACACCAGAGAGTACGGAACGCTGTGACCTTCCCACCAAAGTTATGCCTATTTATCTACTCGCAATTTCTTGCTTTTGAACGGCTAGGTTGGCAGGAGCTGGGGCAGGAATGGGATTTCACTCCGTTGTGCAACACTTGGGTCTCGAACTGCTGACTGGCCGACCTTCCGGTCATCACGTTCACATCTCTGTAAAACCACAGTGATTTTTAGGAGCTTTGTTGAGAAACGAGAGGAGTTGAGAGGAGGGATCATCTCTCAGGAGATGCCATGCTCAGTTGCCACCGCGTCTCTCTTTCTCTCTATCACTCCTCTTGTTTTGGCACCATAGACGCCTGATTCCTGGTTGAAAATGCTAAGCATTTTCAGAATAAAACCTGGGGGCGTGAGGTGGCAAAGTCTGTAATTATAGAGTCGGTTTCATGCAGGAAAAGATCTGCTAAGTCGTCAGAAAAGAGCTATTTCCCTTGTGTCACTCTGATCATCAGAGATGACACAGATCGAGGGAGGGTGAGGAAACAGAGCGGAGGAGAGAAAGGCTTCATGGGGAGAGAAGGACCTCCGGCTAGTGAGCAGGGAGTGGTACAACGGCGCAAGAGGAGCTTTACTAAGATTTGTAGGTATCTCTCCTAAGTCTACAGCTATGTTCCAGACAACTCTTGCAGTACTTCCAACTGGCTCATAGGTTGGCAACTTGTAGACCACGGGGATTTGGGGGATTTTTGAAGAGATGTCTACAGAGGACCGTGGCGGCATAGTGGTGAAGATGCTGAGTTTGATGTCCAGAAGACTCACCGGTCAGCAGGTTGAGGCCCAAGCGATGTGGGACGAACTGAGCTCGCATTGTCTGTCCCATCTCTCGCATTGTCTGTCCCATCTCTTGCCAACCTAGCCATTCAAAAGTTCGTTTGTTTTTGTATCAGAGATTATTGTGGATTGAAATGATTTTTTTTTCAGGCGATGCCTGAATGAGGCTACTTTCATGTCCCCCATCATGCAGCTCTCAGGTATCAAACCTGTCTTTCCAGTCTCCAAGACTAGCACCTTAACCACTAAGCCACCAAGGGAGCTACAGCCATTCAAAAATGGGAAATTACAAGTAAATAAATAGGTACCATTTTGATGGAAAGGTAACAGTCAGTGGTGGGATTCAGCCGGTATGCCCCGGTACGCCCATACCGGTAGTAGAAATTTCGGCTGGCTCTGCCCAACCGGTTGCAGGAGCCTCAGGTCCTAGGCCTGCACCTGCCTCCCATACTGGTAGTGCAGCCTCCCCAGGCTTCCCCTATCCCATTGCCAGAGCCTCAGGCTACACCCAGCAAGTCACATGGCCACATGGCCATACCCACCAAGTTCACCATGCCATGCCCACAGAGTAGGTAGAATATATTTTTTAATCCCACCACTGGTAACAGTGTTCTGTGTACTCCTGTGTCTACTCATGCCTGCCATGTGATAACAGAAACATCTGGAGATGTAGACACTGCTGGCTTTTTGCCTGTAAACAGAGATCACCACCACCACCTAGAGTTGGACACAACTGGCTGTTGAGCGAGGGAAATATTTACCTTTACCTTTCATCTCCAGAGAGAACAGAGATTACTGGCAGCCGATAAATTGATGAATTGAACAGAAGGAGGTCATCACGCTCCCTATAGCCATGATGGCCAACCTTGGCACTCCAGGTGTTCTTGGGCTTCAATTCCCAGAAACCCAAGCTAGCACTCCTGCTGATCAGGGCTTCTGGGAATTGAAGTTCAGGAACACCTGGAGTGCCAAGGTTGGCCATCACTGTCTTATAAGTTACTTGTAATAAGGTGTGGGCCAAAATATCTGGAAGGCCAAGGCTTCCTCAGGCCTGTTATGCAAATATTTCTTAATGCATTTTGCCTGCTATGAAGCATATTTGACAGTTGCTACAATGCTTGAATGCAGAGCCCACAACGATGCCCTGAATACTCCCGCAGTCTTGTCTGGTTCTGGAAGCTAAGCAGGTTTAGGGCTTGTCAAGACCTGTCTGGTTTTGGAAGCTAAGCAGGTTTTGGCTTAGCCATGACTTGGACGGGAGGCCGTCAGGGAATACTAGGGATGTCAGGGTAAAGACGAGAAAGAGCCTGGCCTGGAATACATGACTGACGATCAGGTTGATAGTTCTGAGCTAGAGCGGCCACTTGACTTCCTTTTGTAAAATATAGTTTTCTATTATGTACAGCAGGGGTTCCCAAACTTTTCAAACCGGGGGCTGGGTCACACTCAGTCAGCTTCGAGGGCCGGACGGTCATTTTGCCCTACCTGCATGATGGGGGTGGCCACTTTGTTTCTCGAGTTCCTTGGGGGGTGGCACATGAAATGGTGCTGTGGGCCGGATCCGACCCACAGGCCTTAGGTTGGGAACCCCTGATGTACAGTAAGAGAAAACGTAGAGCCGCCTTCTCCTGTAGCTTCCCAGCCACAATTCCTCATGGATTTGAATAGCTGATCGCAGGACGTGACAGAGTACCACTGACCCAACCTTGGCTCCCAGTGAGTAACCTTTGGGGAGCTAATATCTTCCTGTGTAAACCTACCTCGCAGGGTTGTTCAGAGAGAAAACTGATTAAAATGTACACTCGTCCTGAGCTCCTTGGAGGAACGACCCTCCAATACAAATCAAACAGAAAGAGAGAAATAAACCATTAAAATCTGCTCTAAGCAGTACCGTTAGCACACTGCTGATTTTTCACGAGATCCTGTTGCCCTGTCTTTGTTCTCTCGAGACTTAAGACTCTTCTTGCACACTCCCTCGCTCGTAAATCTCAACCCTGTTATATTCCTATGCAACATCACCCGCAGCTTGTTGCACTAATATTACTCTGAGTTGAAACAAAACAGCCCTTCCCTGTACGCAGACCGCATCTATATCTGTAGACCTCTGGCAAAACCACAGCTTTGTATTTCACTTTCATGGGCGCATCTCTTGAATGGAAACATGCAGGGCTCCAGCGTGTTGATTCAGTTGTCCTGGACAACTAGGGTGCGAGAAAAACTAATCCTATCTCAGCTACTCCATAACTGTGTTTTTGTTCTTATCCAGGGACAGTTTTCATATAACTGTCTATTTTGTCTGTCTCCTTCTGTTATCCAAATATATCACAGACCAGTACCCCCATTCTGCCATGCTCTTCAAATGTTTTAGAGAGGAGTGGGCTATTCACAGATGTGTTGTGCTCTACTAGCTTCCGTCTATCCCATTTTGTGGTGTTCAGGATGTCATACAATAGGTGTGTGAAACAAGGGAGTGCCATTGGCTATGGTGACTTGATGATTTGGGAAGCTGTAGACGCCAGAGAGAAGGGCTGTGGCGGTTTAGTGGTTAAAACATTGAGCTTGATGTGACCGGACGGTTGACAGGTCAACAGTTCGAGACCCAGGTGCTGCATGACAGAGGGGGCTCCTGTCATCTGCCTCAGCTCCTGCCAACCTAGCAGTTTGAAAGCAAGGTAGATAAATAGGTACCTCTTCCATGGGAAAGGTAACAGTGTTCTATGTACTCTGGGGTTTAGTCATACCTATCACATCACCATGGAAATGCCTGCAGATGCAAACAGTCTTGGCTTTCTAGCTATAAATGAAGCACCAGCCCCTTCAAGTCAGACATGACTAGCTTTTGAGTAAAGGAGACCTTGACCTTGAACTTGACCTTCGACGTGTGATTTACCTTTACCTTTACCTTTACATGTTCAGTATTCCAGCTCTTTTCAGGATACAGATGAATATCCAGATTCTCAGACTACATGAGGATTTTCATCCCTTTTAAATAGATGAGCATAGGAGAATTCATCAGAACAGGTTAGACTATTCAGAATTTGGAGTAAATGAGAATATTCTGTTTCAGAGACTATTCAGAGAACATCTGGCATACCTGTATTTAAGAATAATTCATATTTAATGTAGAACCTGCATCTGAGTAGACGTGCATAGGACTGCATAGCACATGGGACTAATGCTTTAACTTAACACACAAGGACTTTTTGTCTCTTCCGTTAATGAGCAGGTATTTAGCTCATTTCTAATGGCTTCAAATCTAAGAAGTCATTTGGGTAATTCCAGTGGTTACGATGGATGAATTATGTTTGCCTTCTTGTTGGTCATTTGTGTGCACTATTTCAGTCTGGATGTGACATGTGACTTTAGTCCAGATATTGCTTCCATTTATATTTTGGTGTTTTTTAAAGAGGTATTGTTCTTCTTTCGTGTCCCAATCATACCCTGGACTGCCAAAACGAAGCCACTTGCTTGGCTTTGTCATTGGCCAAACCTAAGTCCTCATTGGTGAATGTTTCTGGCAGTAACCAGCAGACCAGTAAATGAGCCGGATTCTGTGTCTCTCCACATTCACACAGTGTGTTGTTGTCTACCAGCATCTCTCACTTGAGCATGCTGGTCTTAAGGGTTTTCATCCTTGTCCACCGGGAGCCAATTTGGACAATAGCAAAGGAGGAAGATTCTCCATTTCCCCTTATTACATAGGCTGCCCTCCTTCTCATCTGAACGCTCATTCACCTCTTTGCTCCTCTACTAAGTTAGTTTTTGTTCTCCAAATCATATAAGAATGCGCACGGGGCATAATTGATGGACAAGCCCTTGCTCATGTCGCAACTGTGAAATCACACGTCTAAATATGTTTATCCTCTCAGCTTTTCTAGGCCATGCGCTGTCTGGCCATGGATTTTTGTGCGCAGAACTTTCTTTTAAAATGTCAGGGCTGAAGGAGGGGAGAAAATGGGAGGGGAAGATGATGGGAAAGACAGGGCGCTGAGACCGACTTTGAATTCAAAACAAGACCTAGGCCTGGTTGCTTCGAAGGCAAACCAGACCTGGCTGATGTATTAATACAGTGTTAAGCAATGGCGCTTGCTCCCACGGGATGGCAACAGAATTTTCTTTGGAGGACTTTGTGTTTTATCTCTCTCTGAAGGTTGTACAGGCCTGGTAATCCTTTCCACCCATGTGTCAACCATGCTCTGGCCCAGAGACGTTATGCTTATCTTAGAAATACAGGTCCGGATGAACAATCATGCAGAATTATCTCTACCAACCACCGCCAAAGTGTGGTTGATGAGCCACCAGTTTTGCCTAGTAGAAGCTATCGGGAACATTTTCCTGTCCTCAACTTAGTATTGCATTACAAGCTTTATTTAGTTGTCTGTTTATTCATACTGGTCATTTCAGCATGTGCCGTTCCTCATAAGTAAGGCAGTGGGGAGGTGGCGTGGCATCTTATCAAAACCGACCCTGAGGAAGGTCAGAGATGCCAGTTTGAAATGGCCTCTCAGTAAAAGGGAGAATGGGATCACAATCAAAAGATAAAGGCTACGGGAAAATACATAGAATGAAATGGGTAGGGGAATCTTTTTCTTGGGTTTACCAACATGCGGCTGATCAGAAGGTGACGTGATACTTCTGATGTGGCTGGCTCACAACCTTTTGCTGCTGAGTGACACAGAACAAGATAACTCTCTACTCTTCTTCTTCTATGTCCAGACCAAACTTTGAACTGCCAAAATGAAGCCACATTCTTGCCATTGACCAACATTAAATCATCATTGGTACATGTTTCTGGTAGTAATTGGCAGATCAGCAAATTAGCTGGAGTCTGTATCTCTCCACATTCACATCGTGTGTTGTTGTCCATCAGCAGCCTCCACTTGAGCATGTTGGTCTTATTTTTAGGGACTCTGACCCTCAGGGTCCCCCAAATGATGCAGGGGAGGTTGAGTTCCTCAGCTATATCTCTAATGTTATTCCTTGTCCAATGAGTTCCTTCCTCCACCTTCTAACTTGGTTTTTGCTCTTCTGTACCTTCAAGACTGTTTGTTCTTGCCATAAAGCTCTTCCTGGATCTGAATCAGCAGGCTCTCGCCATCGGGAGGTCCTACCGCTACCGTAGCAGAGTCCGATGGTGCATGGGCTATATACTGAGGAACATGATGGCTGGTTCTACAAATCCATGTAGCACTTAGATTGATTTTCCTCACCCCTCTTGTACAATGTCACTGGTGCATACCTGTCAACCTTCCCGGATTGGCCGGGATTTCCCGATTTTCGGCGCCGATTTGTGCCATTTCCCGCCCGCAGCTGCCCAAACCCCGGAATTGGCAGCGGGGGGGAGAGAGGTACTACGCATCCCTTCTGCGCAAGTCGTGTTCTACGCATGCGTAGAAGGCTTTTATGCTTGCGTAGAACCCTTTTACGCTTGCGTAGAACCCTTCTACGCTTGCGTAGAATGCGACTTGCGCAGAACCGTTGTGCGCAGGTCCCGGATTGTCCAGAGCCGTGGTTGACAGGTATGCACTGGTGCTAAACACTAAGACTTTGTAAATGTTTTGCCTATCACTGGCTATTAGACTGGAGCCCAGCTTAAATTTCTCCCAAGTAGGATGCTGGTCTGCTATATTTTGGTCCAGTTTTATGGTTTGTTTTACTGTGAGCTTTTATTGTAGTTTTAAGGGGGAGGGGTATATTTAATAGGTTTGTTTGATGTATGGAGGATTTTATGCTGTTAGCCGCCTGATGTAGGGATTCATTCTTCCCTAGAGGGGCAGAGTATTGCAACTAATCAATCAATCAATCAATCAATCAATCAATCAATCAAGTAATTGTAGTAGTAATTGTGGATAATGTATATTTCTTCCTACAGAACTGCAGTGGCTCAAGTGGCTAAGACACTGACTAGAAGGTGGGAGGTCAGCAGTTCCATTCCCTAGTACTGCACAACAGAATGAGCTCCCATCTTTGTCCCAGCTCCTGCCAACCTAGCAGTTTGAAAGCTAGATATTGCAAGTAGATAAGTAGCAACCACTTCGGTGGGAATGTAAACAGCATTCTGTGCACTCCGGTGTCTAGTCATGCCTGCCACATGACCACAGAAATATCTGCAGAAGCAGACAACACTGGCTCTTTGGCTTTGAAACAGAGGTGAGCACTGAAGACCTGGCTGGCAGGGCAGGTGTGGGGCCCGAATGGGATCACGGTCCCCGCCTGCTGGCTTACGTAAAGAATTAAGAACTCTCTCTTCCTTTTTTAGAGTGGGTGGGATGGATGGGTGGGATAAGGGTTTTTTAAAGTGTTTTATATGTTTTTAGAATTTGTTGTAATGCCGCCCTGAGTTGGGTTCTGCCTGAGTGGGCGGCATATATAAATACGACTAAATAAATAAATAAATAAATAAAATCAATCATGAAAGGAGCCTCATTTGGGCGTCCCCTGAGCGGAGTTTCTCCAGCAAAAAAAACCCTTTCAACCCAGAATAATTTCTGACACAAAATTATTATAATGCTAAGATGCTGATCCCAGGAGCCTTTCATCTCATACCTGTGAACAACAGAGAGAAAACAATGGAATTGTGTAGGATACTGGTGTGAGGATCCTTGCCTGGTTGTGCATGGCAATATTAGGCAGCGTCTTTCTCTTCCATTGTGCGCAGTTTCATTAATCTGCCTCGCCATCTCTTTATCAAAATAGCCAAAGGAGGCTTTTTGCAAGATGTCCGATTGAAACGTCTGTTGCGCTCTGGCTGTGTGACTGGCAGATAGTGAGAAAGCACAGACTGTGGCAGCAACAAGGGGGTCATGCCACACACTGACATGAAAAGAAAACCCGTTCGATGGTGCAAAGCAGGTTGTATTGACTTGCAAATGTCCCGGGATGCTGCAAAGAGAACTGCTCTTCCTTGGGGGATGTTTGTGTAAGAAGTGAATGGTGCCTGAACCAAGGCATTTCTGCATTTCCTTCTCTTTGACCCCAAAGTTCATGCTTTCCTTCACCGTGTTCATTGTTACAAGTATTCTCTGGTCTTCTTGAGCATAAAGAGATAAGCACCCACTGCTTCAGCCTGACCATCCATTCATAAAAAGCATTGAGCAAGGGCCTTTTCACTCTTCTTCTTATCGCCTGTATTCAGAAATCCACCGTTCTGAAACGTCACCACAATCGCCTCCTCCGTCTTTCTGTGAGCTCACAACCAGAACTTGATAAGACCCGTGCCCTGAAGGAGTGCTCTGAAAGCCCCAGGTTGAGGAGGGGAGAAAAAAAATGGTACATTCCTTATTTTTGTCTGTTTAGGTCAGTGATGGCCAAAATAGACAAAAAACCAAGGAATTCACCATTTCTTCTCCCTTGCTCAATCTTAGGTCAGGGATGGCCAAGAGGGAATGTGGTGACTCAGTGGTTAAGAAGCTCGCCTTGTTAGCTGGAAGGCCAGCTAGTTGGCAGTTTGAGACCTGTCTGCATGATGGAATGAGTGCCCGTCTCTGTCCCAGCTCCTGCCGGTCTTTATTTTTTGTTCAGTCACACAGTCAATTCTGACCCTTTGCGACCCTATGGACCATTATCCTCCAGGCATTATCCTCCAGCTCTGTGCCCATTGCGTCTACAATACCATCTAGCCTCCCCCGCTGGCTCATTTAGATAAGGATCCCTCATGTTTTTAACCAGATTTTTAATTGGTGCAGGTGGGAGGTAGTTTTTCAGTGTTTTTAGGAATTTTAAGGTTTTCTATAGTTTAAACGTTGGGGATTTTATGTACGCCGCCCAGAGTCGCATGTCGATTGGGGCGGCTATACAAATTGAATGAATGAATGAATGAATAAAATAAAGTAAAATAAATCTCAGTTTTGCCCTCCAACTTTCTCAGCACCAAAGCCTTCTCAAGTGAATCCTCTCTTTTCATTTGATGTCCAAAGTACTTCAACTTCATCTTTACTATTTGACCTTCCAAGGAGCAGTTGGGGTTGATTTCTTTTAAGATCGACCTATTTGTTCTCCTCGCTGCTAGAGGAGGAAAGACTGAAGGAACTGGGCATGTTTAGCCTTGAGGAAAAAGAGGGGATAAGACGATAGCACTCTTCAAATACCTAAAAGATGGTCATAAAGAAGAGGGGAAATGTCTTTTTCTTGGAATGATCATGTCCTACAAAATTCTGCATCTCCAGCTGAAAGTGAGACAAAAAATCGTGTTCCCCAGCTTTCAAGCTCTCTGATATTTGCACAAAATGCATCTAGCGCCCTTTCGATGGGAAAATCAAAGCAAGTGCTGGCAGGAGATGATTGTGGTGATGTTCAGTAATGCACCCAACACACAAAGAACAAGCAAAACAACAACACTTGACCGGTTGGTAAGAAGCACAAGCCAAAATCCTGTCGAGTGGGGTACACCTGCACAATGGGAATGACACCTTTGGAAGTAGCAGTGTCACTGGTTAAAGCTGGGATTCTCAACCTATGGCCCGTGGGCTGGATGCAGCCTGTGGCGCTATTTGATGTGCACCCCCCAACCATGGAGGAGGAGCAAAATGGCCATCCAACACCTGAAGCTGTCTGAGTGAGCATGACCTGGCCCCCCAGCTTAAAAAGGTTGAGAACTCCTGGATTAAAGACTTGCTTTTGTGATTCTGACTTTGCCTTGTGTGGGAGACCTTCCACCACCTTCTACATCGTCATCGAATCATGGCTTACATCTGTAAATTCCTTTGCCCGCTCTTTTCCAGGACCGCAGTCTCTAATCTAGAATTGTTTGCACTGCAGTTCAAAACAAGTTGGAATTCTTTGGGATTTCCCTTCCTTTTCATTACCAGCCTACAGTGATCTCCCCAATGCGCTTCTCAAAGAGCACCAAGCGAGAAGCCATAATGTTTTATCTTAAATAGTTCAGCATATTAACCTTTTGCAACCAGGTTTTAGCCATTTCTACTTCTTGTCTTTACAATATAAAGGGCAAATCTATAAACTGTGGTCTGGTTGCTCCATAAAGCCCAAACCTCCTGGGCATCTCCTTTTCAGGGGTGACATTTTAGGTACCAATCACTTCTAGAACTGCTACTTTCATCTGGAACAAGAATAATAGCTTTGTGATACATTCCCTGAACCTGAACGTACAATGAAACATGACCCATATCCGACTGGTTTTTTTTTTATAAAAAATATATCTAGTATGACATATTTGGTGAAAGAAGCCAAGATTTAAGTCAGTGTGAGCATACGGTAAAACCCCGACTTACATATGCCTCGAGTTACATAAAATTCAACTTACATAATGGTTTTGTGCTAAAACCATGTCCTGGTTTACACGATTTCCTATGGGTTTGCTTCAAGTTACATAAAGATTCTTTTTCCTATGGACTTGCTTCGAGTTATGTAAAAATTTCATTTCCCTATGGGTTTGCTACGATTTACATAAAAAATTAATTTTTCCCATGGGTTTGCTTCAAGTTACTTTAAAAACTAATTTTTCCTATGGGTTTGCTTCGAGTTACATTAAAACCGATTTAAGCAAAAGCCTATGGAACAGACCTTTTTTTTCGTAAGTAGGAGTTTAACTGTACTTTAATGTTGAATTAAAACACTGAATGGACAGGGAGACTCTATGCAAGCCATTTAGCTTTGATACTGATTATGTTACACAAGCAAGCCCAACCAGGTTGAGTGGTTAAGATGCTGGACTCGATGAGTGGAAGGTCGGCAAGTCAGCAGTTCGAGACCCGAGTGCTGCACAATGGAGTGAGCTCCCATCTCGGTCCCAGTTCCTGCCAACCTAGCAGTTTGAAAGCAAAAATTTGCAAGTAGATAAATAGGTACCACTTTGGTGGGGAGGTAACAGTGTCCCATGTCTGCCACATGTCCACAGAAATGTCCACAATACCAAAACTTCTACATCTCTCACCTAAACTGATCAGTAATGTTCCTCTGAGGTTGCACACCAGTAGCTGGATTTATGGCCCACATCTAGAGAGAGAACATCTGGAAGGAAACATGTTGCAGACAATACTAAGTGGTGTAGACAGCACAGAACTAAACAAACCCATGGCCTCTATCAGCTGAAGTTAGTTAGCAGCTCCTATACTACTCAAACCAGCCATTATGCTGCTATTTAGGCCCAAAGGAGGACTGAATTAATTAACATCTGATTCCTTCCTGAATGACAACAGCAACCTTAAATTCTTTAACTTGGCTGCTTCGGTTCACACAGAAAAAAGGCTTTGGCAGAGCCCCCTATAGATTCCTTAATGTCCTTGAAGGCAACCATAGCAGATGTTCTGAACTCCACAGGGAGCTTCTTGGGACTTCTAAGAAGTTCAAAATCCCCTAGCAAACAAATCCAAATTAATAATGCAGTCTTCTCCCACGTGGTAAAAGGGATCGGTGCGGTTGCATAAAAACCTTCCTTCTTTCTTCATATCAGAGTGTTGCACAATTTAAAATTATGGACGTAATACGAAATACAGGTAAAATTCAAAACAAATTAAAATGTTAACATAATTACATTGTTTCTGACTGGAAGTGAACTGCTTCAGAAGCATCGTCTCAGCCACTTACTGGATCTGCTTTGGAACATGTGATGGGGCATAAATTGCATGCGCTTAAATGTTGCATTGATTGAATGTCTCTACATTCATAGAAATTTTATCCTATAACCAAGTGGCCCCATTTTACTTGATTATTCTCTGATTTTCCTACTTGGCTTCCAAGTGGTTCAGCCAAACCTTTGTCCTCATTAGCATTCAGTCATTCATTCATTCAGCAATATATATTATCTTTGCTCTCCATAGGTTTAACCTTACCTCCTCTGATTAATATTTAGCGTTTGAATGGTGTGTAGAACAAGTTTCCTCAATTTCACTCATCACCTAGAGCAGTATTGCCCAACCTTTGGGTTTGGGACTTTAGTTCCCAGAAGCCTAAGTCATTTCCCCAAAGCACTGATCAGCCAATGTGCTGACTTAGGGAACACTCACCTAGAGGGTTGAAGTTCATGAAGTGAATTTCAGTACTGTATTATCTTGTTTTGTTCATTATTTGCCAGCATTTTGATTATTTGGCTGGGACAATAGACATTTTCCATGGTGGTAGATTTCAGTCAGCCAGTAATAATCATGCATGATTCATTAAGAGCTACATCCACTTGCTTGGCATGTGCTGATCTATACCCTACGGGACTAGCATATCCTGCTGTAAAATAGCCAGGGACAAAGCTGTTGTACTTATTGTTTGTGGTGTGCACTCCAGTCTGAACCAGTCACACTCTTAAGTACTGTATATTATTTCTGGTGGTGACTTTTTGTTTGGTGTTTAGACAATTCGACAATGATTCGGTCCACTTTGATAGTAGTGAGGTTGCCCTTTAGGTTTTGCGATCCTCTGGTTCTTTGCCTGGTTTCATAATAGCAATTATTTTCATCTTCTGCCATATTTTTAGAATTTGTGGATCATCCTGTCGTCAATAGCCCTGTTCAACTCTTGTAAACTCAAGCTGTGGTTCCTCTAGGGACTCAATCCATCTTGTATTTGGCCGTTCTCTTTTCCTGCTTCCTTCAACCTAGTGAAAAAAAGATTCCCATAAAGGGGGGAATGAGATTTGGTCAACTATCTCAGGTATGCATTCAGGGGAATGGATAAAACATTTCACAAGATCCTAAAACCAACCAAATAAAAAGATGTGCAGTGGCCTGCAATATTAGCTAACAGTGCGTTGTGTCTACAATTACTGTGAAACTTGATGCCCATCCTTCATGTAGCAATTGAGCAATCAACTCTAGTGGCCTTTAGGTTGATGTGCATCACACGGTAGTGCTCAAATATTATCGGAGAGTTCGACAGTGCCACAGCGCTAAAGTGGACAGGCAGATTTATTGCTACATCTTCATTACCTCATTGTCAGCTTTATTCTCTAAGGTTTTAATCTCAAGAATGGTCTCTTCAGTTGCTCTATAGCAGGGGTGCCCAAACTACCGCCCATGGGCCAGATCTGGCCCCCGATGCCAATTCACCCGGCCCATGAAGCCCTACTTGTTCCCGTAAGCGGAAGTAAAACACATCCATATGAACATAAGAACAGCCATGCTGGGACAGGCCACATCCTGCCCACCCAGTCCAGCATTATGTCTCACACAGTGGCTCACCATGTGCTTCAGGGTATTCTTCCCAAGCAGATGCCTTCACCTGCTTAGGATTCCCTGGAAATGGCATTGAGAGAGACCCTGCCTATCTCTCCAACCCGGAGGTTGTCCTTAGGTATCCATAATTATGAACCACATGACCGGCCCACACCCCAAAAAGTTTGGGAACCCCTGCTCTATAGAAACTATGAAGTCCTTATCCTACTTCTAAACCAGAATAACAAGACAGTAGTTTTTCATGGCATCTTGCTGTTGGGTTTGATTTTCAACCCTCTCCCCTTTCTCAACTGACAAAAAGCAGATATACGGTTAAGCGACAGCAGCTTTCAGCTCCATCTCTAACATTGGACATTCTGATAATTACTGTTTGAACAAAACTATGGCTTGTATAAATTTGCATTGATTAAATGTACCAAACAGGGCTTTCGTATATGCCAACATATGCAGAAGGCATTTTTCTTAAACTAGCATAATAACTTCAGGCTTGATAGGATATTTCTGGCATGCATTTCAGATTTTCCTCAAAGTGTCTTGTTTTTCTATGGGTGTGGGAGGGAATTGCGGAGAGGGGATCTCTTTCCTCAATGACCTCAAATTTTTTGGAGATTATCCCTAGAGTTACTGCAAATAGCAGTGGAAATCACAAGACAATTTTGTTCAATAATCTTTTTTCCCCTTTTGAAGCAGAAGCAGCTAACTCACATTCCCTGGAGTAACACACAGATCGTAACACACTCTTCCTTCAGACTGCATAGTTCATCACATTTTAGGATATAACTCACGGCTTCAAAAATGGCTTGCCAAAGGCAGATCTAAGAAAGAGATGTGTATGGAATTATGACTAGACACATTACCAAAGCGTCTTATGTTATACCAAGTGGTGCACGGACAGAAGTCTGAATTTTTGCATGTTCTTAGAAGTTAGTTCATGTGGTTAAGACGCTGACTGGAAGGCAGCAGGTCAGCAGTTGGATACCCGAGTACTGCATGACAGAATGAGCTCCCGCCTCTGTCCTAGCTCCTACCAACCTAGCAGTTCGAAAGCAAGTAGATAAACAGGGACCACTTTGGTGGGAAGGTAAACCGCATTCTGTGCACCCCAGTGTCTAGGCATGCCTGCCACATGTCCACAGAAACATCTTCAGACGCAGACAGCGCTGTGGCTCTTTGGCTATGAAACAGGGATGAGCACTGAACCTTAGAGTCGGATACGACTGGCTTTTGAGCAAGGGTGACCTTTACCTTTAGAAGTTGCAGAGTGAGGCAGAAATTTGATCCCCCAAGTTGTAAATAGTTGAAGCTTGATCCAGACAAGAGAAAATATAGGTCCAAAGTTTAGAAATACTTAAAAAGTAGCTAAATGGCAGCTCATTGTTAATGAACAGCAAACCGAATCGCTCTTGCCACAGCAAACATTAAAGAATCTCAGAAAGGCAGTTCATAAAGTCATAGTCCCATGTCTGGTCTATGACCAATCTGGTTGCAGAAAATAATCTAGCGCACGGGTCCTCAAACTTGGCATTCCAGATGTTCTTGGATTTCAATTACCAGAATCCCAAGATCAGGACTTCTGGGAATTGAAGTCCAAGAACATCTGGAGAGCCAAGTCTGAAGACCCCTGTTCCAGGCCTGTGATGGTGAACCTTGGCACTCCAGGTGTTCTTGGACTTCAATTCCCAGAAGCCCAAGTCAGCTCTCCTTCTGATCAGGACTTCTGGGAATTGAAGTCCAAGAACATCTGGAGAGCCAAGTTTGAGGACCTCTGCTCAAGGCCAGCATCCCAAATCACACCTAACCCAAGACTGATGAATTTACGGATACTGGGAAGCTCAATGCAATATCCACATTAATTGCTTCTTCGTCATTACATTGTTGAGATGACCATCTCAAGTCTTAATCTCTTCTTTTTCTGCACGAGAAAAAGCTCCAGGAATTGAAAGGAATGTCAGATGCTGCTCTGAAAAGATGTTCCTCCTGCATGCCAGATCTTACATATTCTCCAAGTCCAAGATCAAACTGTGTTAATGTATCTGGCATCATCTCATGCTGAAGACTTTAAATTTTGGGTTTTGCTGATTTATTTTAATGCCCGGAGTGTATACTGTTATTTAAGGCTCTAACTAGAGGGACTGAGCTAGGAAAGCAAACTTATAATATTAATTCTGCATTTTAGCTCTTAGAGAAATACTTTGGCTTCCTTCTCTAACAATGCCTCTCTTCTAAGCATGAATGCGCCCGAATCACTCTTATTAGTGGGGAAAGTATACCCCTAGGGAACAGGCCATTCTGTTCTCTCTGCGTAAAGCCTGGGATGTTGGTTTGATTGGGAGTCACATAAGTGTGGAAACTGAGAGACATACAAAGCCAAGTACAGTATGAGCAAAGAGTGATGGGACGGTGCCGAGGAGTGGGCTTGGGAAACCAAACTTTTTTGTTGTTGTTCAGTTGCATAGTTGAGTCCGACCCTTTGTGACCCCATGGACCACTGCACGCCAGGCACCCTTATCCTCCACCATCCTCCGCAGCCTGCTCAGCTCCACGTCCATTGTGTTAACAATACCATCTATCCATCTCATCCTCTGCTGCCCCCTTCTTTTGCCTCCGATCTTTCCAGGCATCAAAGCCTTCTCCAGTGAGTCCTCTCTTCTCATTAAGTGGCCAATGTACTTGAACATCAACTTCAGTATTTGCCCTCCCAAGGAGCAGTCAGGGTGGATTTCCTTTAGGATCGACTTATTTGATCTCTTTGCTGCCCAGGGTACTCTCAAAATTCTCCTCCAGCACCACATCTCAAAAGCATCTATTCTTCTGCACTCATCCTTCCTTATGGTCCAGCTCTCACAACCATACATTACTACTGGGAATAGCATTGCTTTAACTATGCAGACTTTTGTTGGTAGGGTGATGTGTCTACTTTTTATTATGTTCCCTAGGTTTCTCATAGCCTGCCTCCCAAAATAATTTCTTCCAAAATTTGGAGAATACTTGTCATTTTATGGTGTGTTGGATTCCAGAGTTGAGTATTTGTCAACAATTGTGACATCATCATTAAAAGCCTGTTGAAGTTTCTGTGGTTGTTCCCTTTCTTTCAAGGCAAGAGAGGCATTGTTTTAATGACTAAAATTGGACTAAATGTGGATGCAGCTGTTAATGAATAAGGCAGGATTATTACTGGCTGCCTGAAATCTAGTAAAGGTCTCCCTTGCTCAAAAGCAAGTCACATCTGTAGTGCTGATCTCCGTTTACAGCCAAAGAGTCAGCACTATCTCCATCTGTGGATGTTTCCGTGGGCCTGTGGCAGGCATGGCTAGATGTGAAGCACATGGAATTTGTGTGTGTGTGTGAGAGAGAGAGAGAGACCCCTCCTTTCCCTCTTTCTAGTCCAATGTGCTCAAATGGTAGGGACAAATTACTTCTGATCTGTTTCAGAGAATTCCTCAAGTTCAGCCCCAATATTTGGATAATGACCTTGTCAAGCTCTAAGGCTACCCCATGAGGGCTACAATTTGGATATGGATGTTTTGATGAATTAATTGGCTTTTTGAAATTGCCCTAGGAACCATGCCGATACACAGGCCAATCTGTGCTTTGAAGCTTGGTCCTCTCCCCCTTTTCCTAACTTCTCAAATGTTCTGGCATAGTTGTCAGCGGAAAGACCACCTCAAACCACCTGCCTGAGGGTGTCGGCTTATAGAAAGCAAGTGTAGGAATGTCTGTCCCAAGGGAGACCTCATTTTGCAGACACACCTGTCGAGAGACAACATGGCTAAAATGCACGTTCTTGCGCGTAGAGGGCAGGACAGTTAAAGGAACCAAAATAACAAATTAGTGCGGCAACAGGATGGAAAGGATTTATAGGGGAGCACACATGAAAGCGACATGGACCGGAAATAGACTGATTCATCTGTCTTTCCGTCTCTTTTTTCGGAAGCCCTTCTTACGCCTTGTGCCAGGGATGGAGAAATTCAATCGCCTCCAATGAGGGAGAAATAATTGTCTTTTTCAAGAAAGGGTGGCGGCGGCTATTTTCCAATGAATCACACCATCAAGTTTCAATTGCGAGAGCACAGGCATTTAGCTCGTGTCCAATTCGCCTAAGCCTTTGCAACATCAAGGGCAACCTTGATAAACTGTTGGGCCGGATGCTGCCTACCTCTGAGGACTTTGCCTGCTTGGAAGCTGGGACTGATGGTGTCGAAGGCAATGATGGCTCTATAGAGCTTGGCCAATCTTTTCAAAGTGGTTAAGGTGCTGAACTCGCTGACTGGAAGGTCAGCCGTTCGAGACCCAAGTGCTGCATGACGGAGTGAGCTCCCGCCTCTGCCCCAGCTCCTGCCAACCTAGCCGTTCGAAAGCAAGGAATTGCAAGGGGATAAATAGGGACCACTTTGGTGGGAAGGTAAACAGTGTTCCGTGCACTCTAGCCATGCCTGCCATATGTCCACGGAAGCATCTGCAGATGCAGACAGCTCTGGCTCTCTGGCTATAAATAGAGGTGAGCACTGAACCCTAGAGTTGGATACAACTGGCTTTCGAGACAAGGTGACATTAAAGATAAATGTTGCCTTGGCTCGAAAGCCAGTTGTATCCAACTCTAGGGTTCAGTGAGCTGGGACAGAGACAGAGACAGAGACAGGCACTCACTCTGTTGTGCAGCACCCGGGTCCAGAATACAGAATTGTGGGATTAGTAGTTTACAAAATCTGAAAATTCCTCCCCTGTTTCTCCTCCCAGGAGCTTACAGGAGAAGCCATTTTCATTTTTAGGGGAACTACAATAAAACCCATCCTCCTCCAATACCCTAGAATAAAATTGGAGTGCAGGTTACAGCCTCAGCAACTACAGAAAGGATTTCAGGCAAAGCAAAGAGATCTTGCCCTTGAAATCACCACCCAGTTAATTCCTAGTGTCTGGTAGGTCTGTATTTCTTGTTTCAGTGAAGAAGTGTGGTATTAAAGATGCAGCACTAATAGGATTGCCAATTATTGGGGTAGAGGGCTAGCTAGGCTCCTGCAGCTTTCATAGCTGCACGAGAATAAAAAGAAACGTCGCAAGGAAGACTTTTCTGTGTACTTATGAGGACTTTGACAAATCCCAAATTCTGAATCAAATCAGCCTAATTCAGACCCATTTGTGGGAGGTCCAGATTGAAGCTGAATGGCTAAGATTTTATTCTGCGATGAAGTGAAGTGAATTTTCAAAGTGATTTGCATCTGGAGCATGAATCAAAATAAAGGCGCACAAATCACTTCCTCTTCTCTTGCTTGCTAAGAAGCCCTGGTGGCGCAGTGGTTAAACTGCTGTACTGCAATCTAAAGGTTGTGAGTTCGATCCTGACCAGGGCTCAAGGTTGGCTCAGTCTTCCATCCTTCCAAGGTCGGTAAAATGAGTACCCAGCAAGTTGGAGGGCAAAATGCTAATTGATTTGTGAACTGCCCAGCGTGTGCACTAGGCACTATGGGGTGGTATATAAGTGTGATTGCTTTATTTTTTTAAAAAATTTATTTATTTATTTATTTATTTATTTATTTATTTATTTATTTATTTATTTATTTATTTATTTATTTATTTGGTCTGTCTGTCGGTCGGCCGGTCGGTCGGCCGGTCGGCCGGTCGGCCCGTCAGTCAGTCGGTCCGTCGGTCGGTCCGTCGGTCCGTCCGTCCGTCCGTCCATCCATCCATCCGACCGTCCATTCATTCATTCATTCATTCATTCATTCTGCTTTGGGGAAGCAAATTTAAATGAGCACAAGATACAAACCCATGAAATGACCAATTTGAAATGTGGCAGCTTCATTCTCCTCTTTCCCGACTGTCATGTCTCTGAATATCATGGACAATAGTCCAAAAAAAGTCATATGTATAGCCATTTTGGTTTTCTAGTTCAAGTGAACGAGAAGCTTACAAATCAATTCAGAAAAGAAGGAATTCACAGGGAGGCAAATGAACCAGACTCCAGTGGGGCGAACATCCAGACTATGTTAGCATCCCAAACTCATTCAGATTTGATTTAAAAATATGTGGGTGAACTTTCCACCTCGTGCAAATGCAAACACCCTCCCAATGGGGGCCACTCTTGTGAAAAGCAACAGGGAGGGAGAGCAAGGAGGAAGGGGGGAGTTAAGCGGTTCTGCAAAGCAAGCTATTTGTGGATAATGAAACCTCCCCGCTTCTCTGTGATATGGTTTTCCAATCCTTTAATTATCTGCAGTTATTTCATGCTGTGTCTGCTTGTTTGTCTGATCCTCTGTGTGCATTCTCAGGGAGGGGGGAAAGCATGCAAGCAGCCGGCAACAGCTGGCTGGATAGCGCAGTGGTTTAAGTACGTCTACAGAGCCAGAGGTTGGGAGTCCAATTTCCCACTCTGCCTCCAGAAGAAGAGCCAGCCACACTTATGCTGATTTATACAAAGGGTGCCTAAAAGGTACATATACATGAAAGATGATGCTCTTTCATTGGCAGGTAGCTTCCATGTTTGTCGTGTTCTTTTGTCAGTGCCGTACTTGAGTTATTAGAGGGCATTCCCGTCTGGAAGACACAAGGTGGGTTTTCATAATGGCCGGAGATCCCACTATGGCAATGGAGTAGACCGTAGAAAGCAATTGAACACACAAGTGACTCAACACCGAGTGTTGGGCAGTGGCAAATAACCTAACTCCCTAACAGGAGGCCAATGGCTATGGGCGGATGAGCCCCGTTAGGTGGGGGTGATGGTCACCTCAGTGGAGGAAATGCCACTAGATACCATCATATTGGGTTCAACGACAAAATGTGCGCAGAAGGAACTCTGATTCCCAATGGTCATGGACGTAGAAAAGGCCATGCCAGATGGACTGGTTGTGAAGGTACACTTTCTCCATAACCTCAAGGCTGCCGCAGTCCATTGCAGTCCCGGTGTTAAATCCTGCATGTCTCATTTCATCTGTGCCGCAGGAGATGACTCTGAGATCATCGTGTGTGGGTCACTTCATGGCAATCTGGGATCCACCTGAAACAAATTCATGCCAGTGGCATTTTTCCCGATTGCCTCGGAGGGCAAAGGCGGCCCAGAACCAGTTGCCCTCCAGGACCAGGCTGCTGATTAGGGAACTGAAGTTCAAGGACACCTGGAGTGCCAAGGTTCACCATCACTGCCCTACCTGTATAAATATCCAGCCTGTGGCAAAGCTTCCTTCTGCCTCACTTAACCCACCCCGTGATCCCTAGAAAGATGGTGTTCCAAAGCTCTAAGAACTTTGCTTAATCCACTAATAGTTTTAGGCATAAACCAGCCAAACAAGGAGCTGTGGGAATAATCTCTCAAGCTCTAGCCCCCCCACCCCCAAGAGTGAAAAGCCTCTCCCCCTCCCCATATAACCTCATGCAGACTCCACAGAACCGGAAAGATTAGATGCTTTGTTCACACCTTCCCAGTTAATCACTCCCTTGCAACCCAAACAAGATTAGGAAACTGGGATGAGACTCTTGTGGAGCAGGAGTTCTCAACCTTTTAAAGCCGGGGGCCAGGTCATGCTCCCTCAGACAGCTTCGGGGGCCGGATGGCCATTTGGCCCTTCCTCCACCACATGGCACTTCCAGGTGTGGTGGAAGCAGTGGGTGGGTGGGTGGGTGGGCCACATGAAATGATGCTGTGGGTCACATCTGGCCCACGGGCCGAGAGTCCCTGTTTAAGTCCCCTAAGGCAAGAAGGGAGTCTTTTTCCATTAGCCCTGATGTTCACCCCTTATTAGATCACTGGATCTCTCAGAATTGCCCTGGCCATGTTTTTAGGGAAGAAGGACCCAGCAGGATCCTTACAGATCCTGCACAGAACTCCATCTATCCTGTAGAGGAAGCTCTAGGGTGTTAGTACTATTCCTGCACATAAGAGCATCATTCCTGTACAGGACATGAATAGGACCTTTTTTTTAAAAAAAAGGTAAAGGTAAAGGTTTCCCTTGCTCGAAAGCCAGTCGTATCCGACTCTAGGGTGCAGTGCTCATCTCTGTTTCTAAGCCGAAGAGCCAGCACTGTCTGCTTCTGCAAACGTTTCCGTGGTCATGTGGCAGGCATGACTAGACACCGGAGTGCACGGAACGCTGTTACCTTTTAGGGTTAACTAAAAAGGGGAGGAAAAACACAAAAGGGTTGCCTTCTTCCATTGCTTTTTTGGGGCTTTACTTTTGGGAGCCTCTAAAATACAACCAAGACCACGGTGGCTTAGCTGGTGAAAATGCGGAGCTTTGATGGCCAGATGTTTGAAAGATTAGCAGCTTGAGACCCGCGTGCTGCACGACGGAGTGAGCTCCCGTCTCTGTTCCAGGTCCTGCCAACCTAGCGGTTCTAAAGCAAGCAATTGCAAGTAGATAAACAGGTGCCGCTTCAGCGGGAAAGGTTGCAGTGTTTCCTGCTGATCCACCGATTCACAAAAAAAAATAGTAATATTATAATGCTGTTAATAATTGTTTGGTTGGGGTTATATGTCTTTTATACGTTTTTGTATTCTTTTTTTTTTTCTTTTACATTTTATAGCTATGTTATTTGTATTGTGGAATATGTTCATTTTTGCAAAATTTAATAAAAATAATTTTTAAAAAATAAGTATTGTCTGCTACTTGGTCTAATCCATGTATTTTATACTAAATCAAGTGCGCTGAATCCAAATCTGAAGTCCGATTCTGCCTAGGACATCAAGATGTTGTTAGCAAATCTCACCCTCTTGGTTAGGTTCTTGCATTGATCACTCGGGGTATATTTGACACAAATGTAGGAAAAATTATCCAGCTTATTAATATAGCTGCGCCTACTCACCTTTAGCTCAAAACAGGCTCACTATGGCCTAGCTGCACTATCCAATAAGATGGTTTCACACTAGAAATAAGCCCTTGGTTCATCTTGCCATATAAACCTATTTCTGATTACAGCTCACTTACTTGCCCAGACATGCTCATCCGCTGCTGGAACATGCATGCTACCAGGGGACATGATTCAGCTGAGGCGGCAGCAGGCATAGTGGTAGTTGCAACTGTTAAAATGTTCCCTGTAAAAACACATTACCCAATTACCAACCATTTGAACAGTTATAGCAAACCTTAAAATCTGTACATGTGTTATTCCCAGTAGCAAAATCGTTGTTGTGCAGCGTTATGGCAACTAGGACGTAGTGTGATATAAAGCTCATTTGTGGGAGGAAGGCCCTAATGCTGGGAAAGATCGAAGGCAAAAGGAGAAGGAGGCAGCAAAGGATGAAATGGCTAACTGACATTGTTGACACAGTGGGTGTAGATCTGGGCAGGCTATGGAGGAGAGCAGATAACGTAGGAGCATGGTGCGCTGTGGTCCATGGGGGTCGCAAACATTCAGACTCGATTGCGCAACTCAACAACAACGAGTGGCTGGGGAACTCAACCTCCCCTACATCACTTGGAGGACCCTGAATAGGATGAGGGTCGGAGGGCCTAAATGCAAGACCAGCATGCTCAAGAGGGGACTGATGGTGGACAACAACATGGTGTGTGAATGTGGAGAGACGCAGAATCTGGCTCATTTACTGGTCTGTCGATTACTGCCAGAAAATGCACCAATGGGGACTTACGTTTGGCCAAAGCCAAGAAAGTGGCTTCATTTTGGCAATCCAGGGTTTGATGGGTTACGAAAGAAGATTTGTAGGAAAGTGGAGATTTCCTTCTAATGCAGGGGCTCTCGGCAGACGTTGTTAGCATGGCGAGAGTGAGCATTGCCAAGAGAGAAAATAGCTGTGATTACTTGCCACATTTATACTGGAGGAGCAATTTACCTTTTGTCTACTTGAACGGCCCTGAAAATCTCAATCTGCCTCGACCTCCTACAACTGAGGTTACCTGTTGATAGTGTTCGGCTTTGGAAACATGTCAATCGCCCGTTGCAAGTGAATTCGTCCAGTGGCATAATATGCAGTTTTTTTAAAAAAAGTAGTGTACAAAGAATCAAAGATTATGAGAGATTGTGTGTAACTCAGGGATTCTCAACCTGCGCCCTGTAGTCCGGATGTGGGCCACAGCACCATTTCATGTACCCCCCCCTGCCTCCACCACACCATAGTCATGTGGTGGAGGAAGGGCAAATGTGGTGATGTCTACTTGATAGCTTAAGACAGTGATGGCGAACCTTGGCACTCCAGGTGTTCTTGAACTTCAGTTCCCAGGAGGAGTGCTGACTTGGGCTTCTGGGAATTGAAGTCCAAGAACACCTGGAGTGCCAAGGTTCACCATCACTGTCTTAAGCTATCAAGTAGACATCACCACATTTCCAAATGTGGTGGACAGCTGGATTTTTTTAATTCTCACAAATTTCAAAAACCCCGTTTCTGGACCAGCTGCCGGAGCGGGATGTGTTTCATCTAGACCTGGACTGTTCCAGCTCTTAAGTAACAGGCAAAGCCTTTGACGAATGGTGCAATTTCCGGGGGAAATGTCTCTCTTTTTAAAGTGCTCTTTGAGACGAAGGCTTTGCTTTAGAAAAAGAAGATGAAGAAGAAAAGAAAGACAAGGAATGACTGGGCGCTCAGCTGTCATATTTTTTCCCCACCTTTATAGTCATAACAAGGTGGGCTTTTCACCTTCCTTCTGTCTCAGTTCTGGTGAAGGCTGTTCCTCTCTGCTTTGAGTCTAAATGTCCCCTGAGGAAAATGGGGTTTAGGAGAAAGAATGGAAACCAGCCGACAGGACAGATATTAACAGAGTTTTGCTGTGCGCTGTGCGCTGTGCGCTGTGCGCTGTGCGCTGTGCGCTGTGTATGCTGCTCTCTCTCTCTCTCTCTCTCTCTCTGTCGTACACGCATGTGCACATGTTCAAGCATGGTAATCTCAAACTAGCAAAGGAGGATAGTCAAAACTCCCTTAACAGGTGTTTTGCACTGTGAATAGCACAATAACACAATAATGTACAGGCCAGCATTATTGGCACGACTTGCTCCACTCTAGTCTGTTCTAGTAGCTGTACTGCGTTTGCTCCAGGCTACTGTCTTCACTCAACGCCAAGTTGAGTTGACATTCAACACCGAGTGTCAGGCGGTGGTTAACTAACCTGACTCTCTATAGGGGCCAATGGCTACGGGCGGATGAGCCCCTTTAGGTGGGGTGATGGACCCCCTCTGTGGAGGAAATGCCACTGGAAACCATTCTATTGGGCCAAAGGCAGGAGGAACGCTGATTCCCAATGGTCATGGAGGCGGAAGAGGCCATGCCAGATGGACTGGCTGTGAAGGCGCACCTTGTCCATATCCTCAAGGCTGTGGCAGTCCATTGCAGTCCCGGTGTTAAATCCTGCATGTCTCATTTCATGTGTGCCGCAGGAGATGGCTCTGTGATCACAGTGTGGGTCACTTCATGGCAAGCTGTGATCCACCTTGAACAAATTCACGCCAGTGGCATTTTTCCTGCTTTAGGGAGGGGGGGGGAATGCATTCTCTGCCATGAGTTGCAGTCGACTCACACACACACACACTTCCTTATATGGCTTATAGGACACCTAGCTTGAAGGCTGGCAGGTCGGCAGGTGAGTAGTTTGAGACCCGAGTGCTGCCTGATGGAGTGAGCTCCCGTCATCTGACTGGCTCCTACCAACCTAGCAGTTTGAGAGCAAGAAATTGCAAGAAATGTGCCGCTTCGGCAGAAAAGGTAACAGTGTTCTGTGTGCTCCGTTGTCTAGTCCTGGCTGCCACATGACCACGGAAAAGTCTGCAGACACAGACAGCACTGGTTCTTTGGCTGTAAAATGAGATGAGCACCACACCGTGGAGTCAGACATGGCTGGCTTTCAAGCAAGGGAGACCTTTTCCTTTACCCTTTTCTCAGTCTCACAAGAAACATGTGAAATAAGTTGAGAAAGTTGAAATGGCCAAATGTGGCCAAAGGTTTCCGTAGCTAAGTAAGGATATGAATCCAGCTCCCTTTGAGTCCTAGACCAAGTGTTCCCAACCTACGATCTGGCCCATGGTGGCATTTCATGTGCCCCCACCCCACCCCACCCCTCCAAGGGCATTTGAGAAACAAAATGGCCATCCCTTTCAAGCTGTTGGGACAAAACGGCCGCCCTCATCATGCAGGCAGGGCAAAATGGCCATCCGGCCCTCGAAGCTGACTGAGAGAGCGTGACCCGGCTCCCGGCTTGAAAAGGTTGGGAACCCCTGTCCTAGACTGAAGGTCACAGTAGCTGTGTGGCAGACCCCAGTGTAGTGAGCAAACTAGGCAGAAATCTCTTGCTGAAGTGCTCCAGGGTGTACAGATTAGCCCAAAATGCCAGATTAATTTTTTTCAAGGCTGATTATCCTGCCATCTTCCCAGTTATCTCTTCCCATCGCCCGGCTTCCCTTTTCTCCCCGCCTTCCATCTCCCAAGTTTGCTCTTCTTCTTTTTTGTCTAACAAGGGGATATGAAAGAGAGTCTTGGGTTGTGAGAGCCAAGCCAGTCTTCTGTGCGCATGTGTGTGTGTGTTCGTGGATGCGTTTTGTGCATGTGCTTGTGTGTGTGTTATCTTTTCTCCCTTCCGCTTGGCTGGAGGCTTTTCAGTATGCAAATCCCTTCTGAATTAAATCCACCAGAGCATCGGAGACTTTTTAGAAGGCGCTCCGGTTTCCCCCAGGCGTTTATGCGTTTTATGGGCAATCCTAGCCAGTCTTGGGTACCTTTATCTCCCTCTCCCTTGGGTGAATCAACTTTCATTGTACCACTTTCCATCGTTCCTGTTAGCTCAACAGTTTAAACCTCACTGGCTTAGTATAATAAATGTCCCCCCACCCTCAGGTGGCTTTTTACCTCCTTATAAATTAAATAAATTAAATTAAAAATTAAATTAAATTATAGGAAGGGAGGAAAATCTAGGGCAGGGGTGCCCAACCTAAGGCCCGTGGGCCAGATCCTGCCCACTGCACCATTTCATGTGACCCCCACCCCACCCCTCCAAGGACATTCAAGAAACAAAATGCCCACCCCTTTGAGGCTGCTGGGACAAAATGGCCACCCCCATCAGGGCAAAATGGCTGTCCGGCCCGCGAAGCTGACTGAGAGAGTGTGTCCCGGCCCCCAGCTTGAAAAGGTTGGGAACCCCTGATCTAGAGGAATGTTTAACCATGAAGCATTGGCCCTTCATACTTCATGATGTATGGGAAGCTCCAGTGAGAAAGGAAAGATTTCAAATGACAAAAAAAGGGGGGGAATAAAGAAATAACATCTGTGTAGTAGTAATGTAGTAAAATCTCAGTTATAGCGATAATCACTTTAAGAATTCAATTCTTTGGCCCTTGAGCCTTTTCTAAATCTAAGCAGTTCTGTAAGGAGAAATCTGCATTTAGGAAAAATGACACACATTTTAAGAGATGCTATCCATGCCTTGCTTTTTGAGGTTGAATTGGATTACAGTAATAATGTGGGTGTTATCTTTTCCTCCTTTGGCTTCACATCACGTTTGCTCAAAAGGTGGGTGCACATTTCCTTAGGTACCAGCAGTAATGGTATTGAGTACTCACTGGTATTGAGTACTAACTTGGAATTCTTTAGCATTGGACAGGGTAAATTCATAGAGGATGGAGTTCCCAGTAGTTCGTGGCATAGCTGTCAAGTATCCCATATTGGTCGGGAAAACCCCTTATTTTACCCTCTTTCCCGCCGTCATCCTGTATTAATTAGACTGCAATGCCCTATTGCAGCCATTGGAGGGCAGCAAAGGATAAGCATAGCTGTCAAGTATCCCTTATTGGCCAGGAAAATCCCTTATTTTACCCTCTTTCCCGCCGTCATCCCATTAATTAGACTGCAATGCCCTATTGCTGCCATTGGAGGGCAGCACAGGATAAGCATAGCTGTCAAGTATCCCGTATTTGCCAGGAAATTTCCCTTATTTCCAAATCCAAAACTTGACAGGTATGGTTCATGGCAGGGGTGTACTGGGAGCTTGGAGCAATGGCTTAATCTAAAGTGCAGCGTGCCGGGCGGATAAAATAATAATAAAATTATTATTTGCACCCCAGGGCTCCAGAGGCGAGGATGCACTGGGATGAATCCCCCTGTCCCTGTGGCCCAGTCCATGCCTGAGTACTGGTACTGAGTACTAACAGTACTAGTATTGATGCTCTTTAAAAAGGCTTTGTCCCTTTGTGTCTGAGCTGGTGAGGTACATGAGATGGAGCATCTTGCTTGCTTTCATGTCCCAGTTCTGGCTTCCTACAGGGAGCTGACTTGAACTTTGTAGCAGGCTGGCTTTTGTTCTGATCCGGCGTGACTTTTATATTCCGATGTTCTCCATGCATAGCTCTCCTCATTATACAGAGCGACAGTGCTCAACAATAGAAACCCGCCGTGAGTCTCCACTAGCTTCTTGCTCTTTCTGCTGTGTTTGCAAACACAAAAGAGGGAAGGATTTCCCAGCATGCTTCCAGTAAAAGGGAGAAGAAAACTATTCTCTTCAGCTCCATGTGGCGTGGGCTTTGACGAGCATCACCAAACAAGATGGTTGTTAAGTGACACTAATTGGATGATGCCTCCTCCATTCTTCCAAATCTACCAATGGCTGGGCATTTTTAAGGAAACCATTTCAGCTGCCTTGGCAAGGTTGTGGAAATCCCTCTTCTTCATTGTCCAGGTCAGACTTTGAACTGCTAAAATGAAGCCACTTTCTTGGCTTTGCCATTGGTCAAAATTAAATCCTCGTCGGCACATGTTTCTGGTAGTAACCGGCAGACCAGCAAATGAGCCGGATTATGTATCACTCCACATTCACACAGCGTGTTGTTGTCTGCTAGCAGCCCCCACTTGAACATGTGGGTCTTGCATTTAAGCACTCTGGTCCTCAGCCTATGGTCATCCAAGTGACATAGGGAGCATCTTCATCAATCATGGTCTGGGGCTCAGGACCAGAAAGGGCTCAGGACCAGAAAGTGACTTGCAGAACTGAATCAGTGCTATGGGTGTGAGGCTGCGATGCTGTTATGTATGACAAATTGTGTTGGTGACATTTTGAATATTCAAACTGCCGAAGAAACTGTGCAAATTACTGTCAAACAGCCGCGCTGTTTGACAGCCGCAAAATCTCAGCAGCTCGCGTAGTATCGCGAGACTTAGAGCGTGCAAAGTTCAAATGCTGAGAAGCGCGCACCAGAGCTGTCAAATGTACATACTGTTGTAACATATATTCAAATCACCCAATAATGTTTGTTCCCGCTGTTTTGTATCAAGTTTATTGTGTATATAAATCCCCGTTGTTCCCCTCCATGTTATGTTCAGACCCCAGAAATAAAAGAGCTGTATTTCAATATGCTGGTTGTCGCCTCCAGTTTCCATACCTGTCAAGTTTTGGATTTGGGAAATAAGGGAAATTTCCCGGCAAATACGGGATACTTGACAGCTATGCTTATCCTGTGCTGCCCTCCAATGGCGGCAATAGGGCATTGCAGTCTAATTAATACGGGATGACGGCAGGGAAGAGGGTAAAAAAAGAGGTTTTCCCGGCCAATACGGGATACTTGACAGCTATGAGTTTCTGAACACCAAAGATACATAAAGCAAATGGAAAGCTATTGCATTATATAGTTATAGCAAAATGTTGTGAGCCAGCCACATCAGAAGTATCACGTCATATTCTGATCAGCCACATGTTGGTCAACCCAAGGGAGACCTCCCTACCCATTTAATTACATGTATTTTCCCCATAGCCTTTATCTATTGATTGTGATCCCATTCTCCCTTTTACTGAGATGCCACATCAACCCACCTTACTTATGAGAAACAGCACATGCTGAAATCCCCTCTTTTGCCTTCTCACACTGGAGCAAGTCATCCAAACAAGGTCAGTCCTGATGTATTTATCCTGTTTGAGGCAATCATTTGATTGTTGTTTTCCTAGAGTTTGTTGTTATTATTGTTGTCACATTCTCCAGTGATTCTTTAATGGGCTGTGAAATTTGAGATGGTTCACTAATCACAGATTAATCAAGGTTTCTTTAGCATTTGTTTGGGCATGCCTATCCATGCATAGGTAGGGAAGAGGTAAGGAAGGAAGGGAAACATTCGAACTCCAGCTGTAACTAAAGCAGGAAATCTGCAGAGAGATCTTTCAGTAGGACCAAATCCTTCCCAAAAGCATTAGACCAGAGGTTCTCGGCCTTTTTAAGCCAGGAGCCGGGTCACGCTCCCACAGACAGCTTCGGGGGCCGGAGGGCCATTTTGCCCTTCCTCCACCACATGGCACATCCTGATGTGGTGGAGGCAGTGGGGGTGTCACATGAAATGATGTTGTAGGCCGCATCTGGCTCACAGGCCATAGGTTGAGAATCCCTGCATCAGACTGAAGGCAAGGCAAGTCACCTGATACCCGGTCAAGCCATGATGTATCTATTCATCATCATCTACTCTGCATGAAATTGCCTATCCGGGGATACCGAAAGAGATCTTTCACAGCCCTACCTGGAAACATGGAGGATTTAACCTGGGAGGTTTTCCATGCGACGAATTTGCTGTGGAGTGCAAGGGATAATTCATGCAATTTGCATTTTAATGCACATTGTGTTTGCATTTCATTTGCATTTTAAGGCAAGTGCCCCCCTTGTTTTTCACTTCTGAGTCAATATGCTCAACAAAACTCTGTTATCTTTTGAAAATCCCACTGCACAGAATCGGAGCATCAGTTGGCGCAGCGAGCAAACATGCACTTACCCCACCCACCCCGCACCCCCACCCCCACCAGAGTTGGCAGAAAGTAGACATAGCAAGCATGTAGTGGTGAACCTATCATTCAGCAGTGATAGGGATTCTGAGTTTTATAGAACATAATTTTGTTTATATAAGCCCTGACTCCTGCATTCACATCCAAATGCGCAAAGGATTGATAGGACTCTTTGCGCTGGGGCCCTGACCAAACCCCCAGAACAGCTGAGCGGGCCTGATCACACACCCGGAAGTGGGCATGTTTGCACATGCGCCTCAGAAACCACTCCCGGAAGTGGTTCTGGATGTCTCTGCGCATGGGCAAATGTGTCTGCACTACTCCCGGAAGTGGTTTTGCCATTCCTGGAGTTGGTTTCACCACTCCTGGAAGTGGTTCTGGATGTCTCTGTGCATGCGCAAATGCTTCCCTGCCACTCCCGGAAGTGGATTTGCCACTCCTGGAAGTGGTTTCGCCACTTCCAGAAATGGTTTTGGATGTCTCTGTGCATGCGCAAGTGCATCCCCACTACTCCCTGAAATGGTTTTGCCACTCCCAGACGTGGTTCTGGATGCACATGCACATTGGTGGGCATGTCCCCCATCCACTTCCGGGGGCAGCAAGGGTATCAGGGGCCGAATGAATTGGCATTGGGGGCCTGATATGGCCCATGGGCCATAGTTTTGTCACCCCTGGATAGGACAGTAAAGGCCAAACCCAATAGGAAAGCCACTATCACACCATCTCATCCCAAGGAATTCTAGAAATGCAGAGTTTGGCAATATAGCTGTTCTTATCCATTGGCTGCCTAAGTGAGCCCTGTAATACAAGGGTCTAGCTTCTCGCCACCTAATGTAGTATTGAAATACCTAATTTGAGAGGTCAAATGAGCCTTGCAGAGACAGTTTTGGAACGAGGAGCCCAACGAGAGGTATTTACATAGCAGCTAAATTATTTAAGCAAACATCGGAGGACAAGTGACTCACAGAGGCGGCACAGGTCCATCCACCGAGTTCAGCCACTCGAGCTAAGGTGCCAGAAATTCGGTTTGTCCTCTTTTGTTTTCTCAGATACGTAACTCAAAGGAGGTGTAAAAATGCCCAGTGACAGCTTTACTTTCCTCCAGATGCCATCAGGGAGCTTGCACTGATGCACAAAGGGACTGCAGTGGCTTAATGGTTAAGACGCAGAACCTGATGGCTGGAAGGTCGGCAAGTTAGCAGTTCGAGGCCCGAGTACTGCGCGAAGGAGTGAGTCCCTGTCTCTGCCCCAGGTGGTAGAGAGTTGTGTGGGTCTGCCCAGTTATCTGTCAGTTCCTTGCTCGCCTTCCATAGTTCTAAGGCAGTCTGTGGGGCTGGTTGTTCAGAGGGGCAGAAGGTGTGAGGAAGCGATGCCTCGGTTTCAGTCTCTGCTTGGGTGGTTGGTGACAAAATAGCAGGTGTGTTTCTGAGGAACTTGCTTTGACCCACTCTTTCTGAGCAGCACTTTCTCAACGCAATGTTGGTGGCAGGATGCCAGCTAAGAAATGTACTTTTTGTATTGGGGGTTGGTTCTACACATCCTCTGACCAGTCTCGCTGTTTCATTTAAGGCCACATCCACCTGTTGTGCATGTTTTGATCTGTACCACACTGGACTAGCATACTCTCCTGCAGAGTGACAAAAAACCTTCTGTTTGGTATTTAGGCAGTGGGTCTTGAAGGTGAGAGTTTGATCCAGGGTAACTCTCAGTCATTTATCTATCTATCTATCTATCTATCCATCTATCCATCTATCCATCCATCCATCCATCCATCCATCCATCCATCCATCCATCCATCCATCCATCCATCTATCTATCTATCTATCTATCTATCTATCTATCTATCTATCTATCTATCTATCTATCTATCTATCTATCTATCTATCTATCTATCTATCTGTTTGGTATTTAGGCAGTGGGTCTTGAAGCTGAGAGTTTGATCCAGGGTAACTCTCAGTCATCTATCTATCTATCTATCTATCTATCTATCTATCTATCTATCTATCTATCTATCTATCTATCTATCTATCTATCTATCTATCCATCCATCCATCCATCCATCCATCCATCCATCCATCCATCCATCTATCTATCTATCTATCTATCTATCTATCTATCTATCTATCTATCTATCTATCTATCTATCTATCTATCTATCTATCTATCTATCTATCTATCTATCTATCCATCCATCCATCCATCCATCCATCCATCCATCCATCCATCCATCCATCCATCCATCCATCTAATTCGATTTCTATTGCCACCCCCTCACCGAAGCGACTCCAGGCGGCTGACAATCAACCAATAAAAAAACAATGAAATATAAAAACATCCCTACAGCAATTAAAAATCATAAAGACGCTAAGACACATAAAGGTATTTTGGGGTGTCAAAGTGGTGTCCCAGTGTTTGAGCCTGTTTTGATCAGTAAGGTTCACCTTTGTGTTAACTCTTTAACATCAGTGATAAATCAATGATTCTGCTCTATTTTAGAGCAACAACTGACGATATCTCTGCTTTTTAAAAATTGAGGATAACATTGATTGGTGCGCGACGTGCATAATCGCACGGAGTGAAATGAAGCAGACCTCAGGAGACTTCTCCTTCTTGCTTCTCTTAGGTGTCTGCGTAGAGATATGCGGAATCTACACAACAGCAGGCCTATGGATCTATATTTTATATGCTTCTGTCTATTTGTGTCAGAGAGAGAGAAAGAGATGAAACTATGGCATTTTCCCTGAAACATGAGCCCGGAGCCCAACTCCTTCATGTCTTGGTGGAAGGGTGACAAGCGAGGGGGTGAAAATGAAGATTGCTGTCAACCTTCCCCGTCCTTAGTTTTACTTAACGAGATGTTTATAGGAACAACATGACACCTTGCTTTCCTCTTTTATAACTTCAATAATTTATGGCAGATATTAAGGACTCTGTACGCTCCCCTGAATAGCATGCGCAAGGAGTGCCAAAAAAAGATAGGGGCGGGCGGGAACAATGCCTTACACTCAAGAACACGTGGAGATATTTATTTCCACCCTCTTTATACATTATGAAGGAGTGGTTGTTTTGCATAGGATTATGCCGGCTTTTATGTTTCTCGCTCCCTGTTTTCTGTACATTTCAGGAAGGCGCCAGGCATTTGTAACAAAGGGGTTGGAGCAAACTGTAGGTTTCAAGGCTGTTTGTGAATGGGATGATAACAGGGGGAAGGGGTGTGTGTTACAGGTAAAGGTGTGAATAGAGATTGTGCCTAGGCAAAGCATGGTACATTGGATAAAAGAGTGTGTCCTCAAAACAAGCATTGCTGCTTGCTATTTCCCGACCAGGAGGAAAACATTCATTGCTTCTACACCGTTGGGTTTGGCAGCCAGCTCCGGGGGATTCCCCAGAGGCAAACTACATTGGTTGATGTGCAAGATAGAAGATGAAACAAAATGATGCGCTAGCTCAGGGGTGCCCAAACTGGTCATGTGGTTTAGCGGGCCGGTCACGTGGTTCCTCCCACCAGAAGTAAAACACACCCAGCACTCAGTTTTGCAACAGGACGAGATAGATTTTAAGCTCTGCTTAAATCAGGGGTGCCCAAACTATGGCCCGTGGGCCAGATCCAGCCCCCAATGCCAATTCATCCAGCCCACACCGCCCGCATCGCTCCCAGAAGCAGACATAAAATGCACCCGTGTGGGCTGGATGAATTGGCACCAGGGCCAGATCTGGCCCGCAGGCCTTAGTTTGGCCACCCCTGGGCTAGGTTGACAGGTATCAGGTGCGCATCCTCTGGATGACTAGAAAGGATTGTAAAGAGAGAAGAAGAGCCCATTTATGTTTCAGGAAGGTTTCTGCATTCAGGATTCCTTCCCATGGTCAAGAGTCAACAAACAGGTGGGCGGACTGGCCTTTAAATCCACAACCATGTTTCTGATCATAATATTACTCATAGTGAGTAGCAGCCTTACTCTTTCAGGAGACGGACTAATTATTGCAGGAGGAGTGATTGGGAGGGGTACACTGAGAAATATTTGGAGGCGCAGAGGATTAGTTACACGTCCTTTGAAAGTGGGACAGATAGTGACAGTTATTGCCTTCTTAGGAAAGCAAGATGAACCTGGAGGTGTAGTAAGGGTGAACCACACACACGACAGATAGTGCATTCATCCCCGCCAACACAGCCTTCAAGAATACTCCCACTATGCTCAGAGACCAAATGTTATGTGCTGACTTTCTACCAGTACACGCTTCACCACCAACACCAACAAATAAGTGTAAATGGCATTTTGATTCATGCTCTTGCCTTAAATCAACCCTATCCTTCGGTGTTTGGAAGGGTGGGAATCCAGAACTATGGTTTTCTTCATCAGAGTTTCTCCCTAGATTCTGGCTTCAGGTTCTTCTTCTTCCTCCTCTTTTGCTGTATCCGAATCCAAATATTGGCGGTCATCATGGCGATCAGCCGTGAAGACTGTCCGGAGAATATAATGCAGTGGCCTTTTATCTGCCTTCTGCATCACAGCGTGACACACATAGTACCACTGAGTCACTTTCTGGTCCTGAGCACTTTGGGCACACAAAGTCCTCCTGAGCCCCAGGCCAGGATGGATGAAGCTGCTGCCTTCCATCAAGGTGGATTCAAGTGGGATTTAATCCACTTGGGAACCATCACCCTTCCCTATGGACTTCGGCACCCAAGGTCCGTTAGTCCTCAGAGTGGTCAGGTTAGTTTACTGCTGCCGCATGATAGGTGTTGAGTCACTAGCAGTATGGTCTACTCCAGTGATGGTGAACCTTGGCACTCCAGATGTTCTTGAACTTCAACTCCCAGAAGCCCTGATCAGCAGGAGTGCTGCCTTGGGCTTCTGGGAATTGTAGTCCAAGAACACCTGGAGTGCCAAGGTTCACCAACACTAGTCTACTCTAGTACCATAGCAGGATAGCCTGGCCAGACTCTCATCCAGGTTCTTAGTTTTATTTATACTGAGGACAGTCTTCAGCCGTACAGGAACTCATCATAATGACTTTCACAGCCATGTCCCCAGAGACATGCATCTGAACATCAATAAGCTCATTGTAGCAGCAGGTCTTTTGTCAAGCTGTGGTCGTCGCTAGGTGCTGTCCAGTTTCATCTGATGAATCGCAACCCTAAAGAGGGTTCTCAAGGTATTTGAACTGTTTAAGGAGAGGTTTTAACCATTCCATGCTTGTGGGTTTCCATGGCTGAGTGGCAGCTTGCACTTAGACCACCGGCATTCAAGTCCATCACTCTACCCGCTCTTCCACATAGTTGGTCTAATAGGACATGACTGAGATTTTAATTGCCACTTCAAAATACAGTGCTTCGGAACAAAAGGTAGTTCACAACAACATCACGTTGCTGGAAAAGTCCTTTTGTGTGACAACTGTGGGTGACAATTGGCTGTCTTCCATTGGTGCATTTCAAAAATTGTCAAGATGTTGAATGTGGCAGAGCGGGGCTTTACCATTATTGCCAGAAGGTGATTTTGTGTCTACATCCTTCTATCTCCCATCTGCATGAACTCAGATTTCATGCAGATATGTCTTCTTCTTCTTCTTCTTCTTCTTCTTCTTCTTCTTCTTCTTCTTCTTCTTCTTCTCCTCCTCTCCCATCTGCATGAACACAGATTTCATGCAGATGTGTCTTCTTCTTCTATGTCTTCTTCTTCTTCTACGTCTTCTTCTTCTTCCATGTCTAGGCCTAGGCCAGGTGTGAAATTGCCAAAAAGAATGCACCTTTTGGTGAATTCATTCTGCAGTTCCTCTCACCTGTCCTAGTGTGAGAAAGATTAGCTGGCAACACAAGGTTGCCGTTACCAGGGTACACCCGATTGTGGTTCAAAAATACCACCATCTTTGAGGAGGCTCTTTCTGTGTACCCCTAAATACACACTAGCAGACAGACATACTGTACACCATTGCCATTGTACATTCTGCATGGATAAGAAAGTGTAACAAAGCATCATGCTGAAATGACCGCATAGATCAGTGATAGTGAACCTTGGCCCTCCAGGTGTTCTTGGACTTCAATTCCCAGAAGCCCACGTCAGCACTCCTGCTGATCAGGGCTTCTGGGAATTGAAGTCCAAGAACATCTGGAGTGCTGAGGTTCACCATCACTGGCATAGATGCTCATAATGCATTTCTTCCAACATACACACAAGCCTGCTTTTTCAGTCTTTGAGGAGTAAAATGAAACCAAGAAATCATCACATTGAACATGACCAAAGTTGATTGTCTAGGTCAGTGATGGTGAACCTTGGCACTCCAGGTCTTCTTGGACTTCAATTCCCAGATGCCCAAGTCAGCACTCCTGCTGATCAGGGCTTCTGGGAATTGAAGCTCAAGAACATCTGGAGTGCCAAGGTTCGTCACCACTGGCCTAGGTAGCACTGTCACATCATCTCATTATAGGATCCTTAATTATCCAGGCCAAAAGTCTAAGAAAAAGGGGGGGATCCCATTTCCTTTAGTTTTGTAGGTTACATAAGGAAGTGATCTGTTGGCCAGTCGGGTGGGATATAAGTGCAACCGGATCTGTGGTGGCTCAGTGATTAAGAATCTCGCCTTGGTAGCTGGAAGGCTGGCACGTTGACAGTTCGAGACCCGGATACTGCATAACGGATCAAGCACCCGTCTCTGTCCTAGCAGTTCGAAAGCAAGAAACTGCAAGTAGTTAAACAGGGATCAGTTTGGTGGGTAAAGATCTTGGGGACATGAAAGGAGCCTCATTCGGGTGTCCCCTGAGCTGAGTTTCTCCAGCAAAAATCCTTTCAACCCAGAATAATTTCTGACACTAAATCATTATTATATTAGAGTGCAACCAACCAACCAATCAATGAATCAACCAATTGATCAATCAAATGATCAACCAACCAATCAATCAACAGATGCAATAAGGATGTATTTTCATTGCCTGTTTTTGCATCGAAAATATTTTCTTTACAAATATTCCGCACAGTCCATCTATTGTAGGAGTTCTCAACCTTTTTAAGCCAGGGGTCTGGGCATGCTCCCTCAGACAGCTTTGGGGGCCAGATGGCCATTTTGCTCTTCCTCCACTACATGGCACTTCCTGGTGTGGTGGAGGCAGTGTGGGGGCCACATGAAATGGTGCCGTGGGACGCATCTGTCCCACAAGCCACAGGGTGAGAATCCCTGGTCTATTGTGTCCTGCTACATTCCATTCAACAGCCACAAAGTATGACAACATATGAGAAGATGCTCGGTTTTTTACGCCTCCCTATTGCAGTTCTACAACTCATTCAAAAAAAAAAAAGCAAGCGGATTGTGTGGGATCCGCGCCTGCCAAACGGCATAGGAAAGACGCAGGTGCCCTGCGTCTCGAGTTCAGCTCCCTCCAGGGCCATTTTTTCAGTCGATTTGAGCTCAGCTTCGCTCTTTTCACATCTCACACCGAGAGCTCAGCAACCAAAGCAACGTCTGGACCGGCAACCTCAGTTTAATCCAAATGTGACCTGCCCACATGGGGGTGATTTTAGGGATAACCCGCCTACTTCACTTGAGCCCAACCTATGCACATTACTTTCTCCTCTTGGCAACTGTCACGATGATATTTGAGAGGATTAATTTTCTGTAGCATCTGCCACATCATAGCAAGGAGAGAGTTAGAACAGACAAGATCCAGGGCTCTTTCCCTCCCCTAAGTGCAGATGTATGGAATGCCATGATTTAAACCAGCAGTGGCGCACCTTGGCACGCCAGGTGTTCTTGGACTTCAATTCCCAGAAGCCCAAGTCTTTGAATCCACACAAATGGGTTTACTGCTCATACGGATGGATTCACAGAGACTTGGGCTTCTGGGAATTGAAGTCCAAGGACACCTGGAGTGCCAAGGTTCACCATCACGGACTTAGGCTTTTGCTGAGACCTTTAAAAATGTTTACTAGTCCTCCTGGTAGTGAACATTTTTTATAGTACTGTACTGAAGTACCATACAGGACTGCAGTGGCTTAGTGGTCAAGATGTTGAACTTGATGACCAGAAGGTCGGCAGGCCAGCAGCTCAGGAGCCGAGCGCTGCTTGATGGAGTGAGCTCCTATGTAGTCCATCTCCAGCTCCTGCCAACCTGCCAGTTTGAAAGCAAGAAATTGCAAGTATATAACAAGGTGCCTCCTCGTTGGGGAAGGCAACAGTGTTCCATGCACTCCGGTGTCTAGTCATGCCTGCCACATATCCATGGAATGTGTCTGGAAGAGCAATACTTCCCACTGATTTCTAAGATGGCGGGATTGAACAGGTGCCTCCATCTCGCCTCTCAAGTTTGATCCTTTTTTCATCACTGGCTGCAGAAATCCGTTCCGCAGCTCGCAGGAATAGTAAATGTTACTCGCGGGAAAGAAATCACACACACACACACACACACACCTCTGATCTCTCCTTCGCCCACTCATTCTGCAACATGTTTCTAAATGACAAATGCGCGCAGATGCCCTGGCATCTTGCTGTTCTCTCCCCCTCCACCCTTTCTCCGAAGGCCTTCTTCATCATCCTCACCAGGCAACCCAGTTAGCTCCTCCTTTGCTAAAGTCTTGCTGTTACTATTAATGAATGGCTCCTCTGAGCTCCTACTTGGGAGATTCAATGGAATCCCATATGGTGATAGGCTGTGTCCTTGGGGCGGGGTGGGGGCGAACATGCTGAACCAGTTATCCATGTTCTTTGGTAAAGGTAAAGGTCACCCTTGCTCGAAAGCCAGCCATATCTGACTCTAGGGTTCAGTGCTCATCTCTGTTTCAAAGCCGAAGAGCCAGCGCTGTCTGCTTCTGCAGACATTTCCATGGTCATGTGGCAGGCATGACTAGACAACAGAGCGCACAGAGCGCTGTTTACCTTCCCACTGAAGTGGTCCCTGTTTATCTACTTGTAATTTCTTGCTTTCGAACTGCTAGGTTGGCGGAAGCTGGGACAAAGACGGGAGCTCATTCCGTCCTGCAGTATTCAGGAATCAAACTGCTGACCTGCCACCTTCCAGTCAGCGTCTTAGCCACTTGAGCCACTGCACTCCCTATGTTCTTTTCTACTGCCCTTTTTACAAGGAAATCTGCCTGAACTACCTAGATCCCATCTTAAAGCAAATTTAGTGGACTCTCAGGGGCTGCGGTGGCTTAGCAGTTAAGACGCTGGACTTGATGACTGGAAGGCAGGCAAGTTGGCAGTTCGAGACCCGGGTATTGCATGATGGATTGAGCTCCCATCATCTGCCCCATATCCTGCCAACCAAGCAGTTTGAAAGCAATAAATTGCAAGTAGATAAATAGGGACCACTTCAGTGGGAAAAGATCTTGGGGACATGAAAGAAGCCTCATTCGGGCATCCCTTGAGCAGAGTTTCACCAGTAAAAATGCTTTCAACCCAGAATAATTTCTGACACAAATTTAATTTAATTTGATTTAATTTAATTTAATTTAATTTAATTTAATTTAATTTAATTTAATTTAATTTAATTTAATTTAATTTAATTTAATTTAATTTAATTTAATTTAATTTAATTTAATTTAATTTAATTTAATTTAATTTAATTTAATTTCTTATTTTAGTGGACTCTCAGACTCTCTCTTGAACCATGGCTCCACCGATTACACAGGGCAGGTGTCTACCTTCCTGTCATGCGCCATCCGACTTTGACCATTCGGCAGGAGATGATGAGCTTTGGTTTTCCATGTCTTCATTGTACCACCTCGAGAGGCAGTGGATGCTCCAACACCGGAAGCCTTCAAGAGAGACTTAGACCACCAGAGATCTGATCTACTTTGATTCGGATTCCTGCACCGAGCAGGAGGTTGGACCCTGATGCCTTAAAACAGGGGTTCCCAACCTATGGCCCGTAGGCCAGATCCATCCTGCAGCACCATTCCATGTGTCCTACCCCTCCAAGGGCATTTGAGAAACAAAATGGCCACACCCTTTGAAGCAATTGGGACAAAATGGCCACCCTCATTGTGCAGGCAGGGCAAAATGGCCATCTGGCCCTCAAAGCTGACTGAGAGAGCGTAAGCTGGCTGCCCCAGCTTGAAAAGGTTGGGAACCCCTATATTAAACCTTTGAAGCAATTTCCCCTTAAGAATGTAAAAATATTCATCTTTATACTTGTCTACATTTTTCAAACTCAGCATAGTTTCTGTGCATGTTTGCATCACCGAACCATCTCACAGACCACAGACCTACAGGGAATGCTGGCATTTCCACGGTCATGTGGACCCCTGGCTTAAAAGTCCCAGTGGTTATGTGATTCTATGAAGTCTAAAACATTCTGGACTGTAGAAACATTCTGGGCGCAAAGCAGATATAGGAGGAAACAGGGACGGGGTGTTGAGTCCAGCAAGCCGCCTTAGTCACTTCTGTCCATTTCATGCCAAGAGGATACTTCTGCCCGGTAGACCTGTCTGCCAGGAAACTCCTTTTATCCCTAGTTACAGGAAGAGCCTCTTGCTGATGCTGGGACGGGCTTTTCTCTGGCCGATTGTCTTGGGAGTATTGAAAATATGTTAATTCCCCCTTTCTCATCCTTGCTATTATTTTCCGGCAAGTCACAGCGTACGCACCACACTGGCACCCTCTATCGGAAGCAAGCAGCCAGCACTGATGTATGTAATGCTCAAGGATGAGCATTAGTGGTTAAGACACTGAACTTTGACTGGAAGGTTGGCAGGTCAGCAGTTTGAGACCTGAGTACTGCACGACGGAGTGTGCTCCTGTCATCTGTCCCACCTCCTGCCCACTTAGCAGTTCGAAAGCAAGACATTGCAAGGAGATGAATAGGGACCACTTCGGTGGGAAGGTAAACAGCGTTCTCCGCGGCGTTTAGTCATGCCTGCTACATGACCACGGAAATGTCTGCAGACACAGACAGCACTGGCTCTTTGGCTATATACAGAGATGAGCACCGAACCCTAGAGTCGGATACGACTGGATTTTGAGTAAAGGTGACTTTTCACCTTTTCCTCCTCTTCATTGTCTTCATTCCTCCATGCAAGCACAGAGAAACTTTTAATTCTCTCAGCCGGAAATGCTCTACGACCCACCCAAAGAAATTAGGAAGAATCCTCCTTGAATTGTTTTCATCAGTTTCTCTTAGACCAGACACAATAGGCCTTTGATTGTGGCTAATCTTCTTCTTTCATGTCCAGACCAAATCCTGGACTGCTAAAATGAAGCCACTTCCTTCGCTTTGGCCTTTTTGGCAGTAATTGGCAGACCAGTCAATGAGCCAGATTCTATATATCGCCACATTCACACCAGTGTGTCGTTGTCCACCAGCAGCCCCCACTTGAGCATGTTGGTCTTGCATTTAGTGACTCCAACCCTCAACCTACTCAGGGTCCTCCAAGTGATGTAGGGGAGGCTGAGTTCCTCAGCTATATCCTCCTTTAATGCTCTTTCTTGTACAGTGAGCTCCTTCCTCCATCTTCTAATTTGGTTTTGCTCTTGTGTACCCTCAAGTATCAATGGCTAATCTGCAACACCCAACTGTTCTTGCCATGGGGAACTCTGCCTAGGTTGTGATCCCAACAG
The DNA here is from genome assembly GCA_035047305.1 of Bradypodion pumilum. Lineage (NCBI taxonomy): Eukaryota > Metazoa > Chordata > Lepidosauria > Squamata > Chamaeleonidae > Bradypodion > Bradypodion pumilum. The sequence continues at coordinate 24,481,325 of JAWDJD010000012.1, read as the reverse complement.
GATCTTGAAAGGTCTCCCATGTCATTCATTGACGCTGACTTCAAAAAGCACTGGGTTTAACTTCTCATGAACTTGCTAGATGGCTCCATGAGTTAGGCATCTGGTTGAAAAGCCAGAGGTTTGGGGGCTCAGTTCCCCCATTATACATCCCAGAAGATCCAACCAGTATGGCCATGGGCAAGCTGTAAAGTCCAAGAGCATCCCCAGAAGAAGGGAAGTGTCAACCATGGGGCAGCTCCTCATAAGTCAGAATTGACTTGAGGTCATGCATCTTTCTAGTTCATGGGTCCTCAAACATGGCTCTCTAGGTATTCTTGGACTTCAATTCCCAGAAGCCCAAGTCAGCACAACAGCTGATCAGAGCTCCTGGGAACTGAAGTCCAAGAACATTTTGAGAACCATGTTTGAGGACCCCGTTCTAGTTGGAAAGGACTCAGGTCTCACCCTATGGGAAAAAAAGCTGTCATGGAACGCATAGATCAGTCCTCCACACCTGGGATTCTCCTAATGTCCTTAATATGGGGATGCAGGGAGTAACACACCTGGAGGGCACCAAATTGGGTAAGGTTGGGGTGGACAGTACTGGGATTGATCTACTAGGGATCTGTCTTGGCACCAAGCTAGAGATCTGGTGAGTTTCCATCCATAGCCCTTGTGTGGTTATCCTAAATAATTAAAATGGTGATGCTGAACTGGATCAGGACTTTAAAAGAGGGGATCTCGCCATCATCCCTTCCTGTTTGATGAGGCAAAGGAAATGTTGAAATATCAGAGTGGCTTGCTCATGAATGAACAACTATTTCGCTTTCTCTCTCTCCATTCATTGCCCATTCAGGGCCAAGCAGCCTCCCTGCATTAGAGCATGGAAGCTATTAACCAGGTATTCAATTATTTAAAAACTTCCCAGCTTTAGTCCCGACATGATGCGATCCCGTGTCATCCAGATCTCCACAAATCCCGGAAATGGGAAATGAAGCCTGATGAGGCTGGATGATGCAGGATGATATCTTATGATGTTGTGCGTTGTGCCTGCCGATCCCTTTCTGCTCTCCCCTGGACCCACATTTTGCCTGCGTCCTTTGGGCCAAAATTCAAGTGGAGAAGACTGGTTTATAGGGCTAGCAAGGGGCAACTAGCTCACCTGGTCTCAGTTCTGGATTTCATCTATCGTCCCAGTCTAGGTGCCACACCTTTCAAACAACAGGTTTGGCTGAGAAAGAGATATACAGTTCACCAACCCTCCCCCCCCCCTTGCCTAGGTCAACTTTCTGGGCTAAGAGGTAATATCCAGAAACAAGGCAATCCAATGTGGATCGAAGCATGCTCCTTTTTGCCTGAAGCCACCTACTTTCCAGAGCAAGAAAGGATTTTGTTTGGGGGTGGCAGGAATAAAACCCACATGGCGAGCGCACAAACAGCATGCCATGTGGAGCAGGCATCCGTGGCTTGGGTATTTTAAGCAGCTAACACATGGCAGAGAACTAGTACTGAGAATGCCATGTTCTCCTTGCAGCGATCTGTAACTAAAACATGGCTGGTCCCCTCCGTTGTCATTAGGGCCACTATTGTTTCAGCTGCGCACGGCCCAGGATTAGTTTGATGCAAATATATGGGATGGCAGTATGGGGGAGAGTCATCGGGGGAGAGATTGTGAGTAGCGCATGACCAAGCCCTTGCTTCTTAATTACCTTTTATCTACTGGCAATTTCTTGCTTCCATCCTGCTAGGTTGGCAGGAGCTAGGACAGATGATGGGCACTCACTCCGTCACGCACGGCTCAGGTCTCGAACTGCTGACTTGCTGACCTTCCAGTCGTCAAGCTGAGCGTCATAACCAAACCACTAAGCCACCTACCCTGCCCCCAATTGGTGCAAGCAACAGTCCTGGTGGCTTACAACAATACAAAATGGTCTTTGTCTGAGCCTTTGAAAAGCAGCCGGTAGTCAAAAGAGATGATAATGTGCAAAATGCTAGGAGCTTAGGGCAGTGCTTGGGGGTGCTGGTGTCCCGCGATGTTCCTGGACTCCAGCTCCCAGAAATCTTAGCCAGCACAGCCAATGGTGAAGGCTTCTGGGAGTTTGGGTCCAAGAACATCTGGATACGCATGTTTGGGAACTACTGGCTTCATGGGAAAGCCCTGGCTCAATGGGAAACTGCCTGGTTTCTACCTGGAAAGTCCAGAGACATTTTGCCCTGCCTGCACGGGGGGGGGGGGCAGTCATTTTGTCCCAACAGCTTCAAAGAGGGGTGACCATTTTGTTTCTTGAATGCCCTTGGAGGGGTGGGGGGGCTCATTAAATCGTGCTGTGGGCCAGATCCTAAGGTTGGGAACCCCTGCCTTAGAGCCATGGACAGGAATGGAACTCCCAATTTCTGGTCTAGCTCCACATACCAAAACCACTGAGCTCTTCAGCCAGACTACAACTCCCATAATTCCTCAGCCATCGTGGTCATGCCGTCAAGGTTGGGGTATGTAACCCGAAGAGTTCTAAGAGTGTGGAAAGATGTTTCTAGTCACCTAAGTAGTACTAGGTGGGTTAGAGATGAACAAATAGGCTCAGCCTGAAATTCTAACAAGTCCTTTTATAAATTTTCTTTTTTTATATACAGTACAACCTCGGATAAAGTCCGAACTTCATTGCACAAGTTTGGACTTTATCTGATTTTGGACTTTATCCGAATCAAATGGGCGATGCATTGGATAATGTCCAAAAAATGGACTTTATCCAAGGTTCCTATACCAAATACTTTGGATAACGTCAATTTTGTAGCGGTTTTGGACTTTATGCGATGCGATCACTTGTGCATGAAAACCGCGACTTTATCCAAATCAGACTTTATCTGAGGTACCACTGTACTAAATTTCAGAAACCTCCTGTCCTTTTGGGTAACAAATTCCAGAAATATCCAGCCCCTAGGTTCGCATAGGCAGACTGTCCTGTATAAATTAAGATCTTTTTCTTCCCAGTTTTCTGTTCTTGAGTTTATTATAGCTTTTCGAGTCTGTTGCATTGGGCTAATTTTGGGTTAGAAACACACACAAAAAGAACCCTCCAGATTTTTGTTACAATTATTATTATTTTAGATGGCTGGACACGTTGGTGACACATTTAAAACTGTATTTCTCAATCTTTGGGTCTTTTTTTTTTATTTCCAAACTACTAGCGATTTCTTGAAGCGAACAATCACACACACACACACAGATACACTCCCTTAAATTTGAACATCAGTGGGCACTTTGCTGGATCAAGCCAAAGCCCATCTTGACCGTCAACCTCCCCAAAGATTGTTTATCTAGCTTCTTGGTTGCGCTCGCAGAAACAATCATCGAGTTTAGAAAGCCATGGGCTGATCATGAGACTAGGCCAAATAAGGTGAGCACTTCAGGTGGAAAAATGTCAGGAGAAGAGAGGAAGGTGTTGGAGGAGATCTTCGTGTCGTAGGTTGGCCTTGACTTCTTTTGGCAAACTGGACTCTATTTGGTATGAGTAGCTCTGCCAATTTCATCCAAACTTTACATGAACTATCCTTGGTGCTGAAATCTAGCCTGGGAAGGAAAGGCGGGATGCAAGACTTTGGCTGGAGACTTTAAAGTTCAGAGCATAACCCACAGTGTGCTGACAATGGGATCCATCAGCCTCCCCTGCTGCCCATCTCGGGTGTCATGCAGAAGACCTGCCCACCTGTAAAGGTAAAGGTCTCCCTTGCTCGAAAGCCAACCGTATCAGACTCCAGGGTGCGGTGCTTGCCTCCATTTACAGCCAAAGAGCCAGTGCGGCCTGCACTTGCAGATGTTCCCATGGCCATGTTGCAAGCATGACAAGATGCTGGAGCGCATGGAACGCGGTTACCTTTTCCGCTGAAGTGATACCTATTTATCGACTTGCAATTTCTTACTTACAACTGCTAGGCTGGCAGAAGCCAGGACAGATGATGGGAGCTCACCCCCATCATGTAGCACTCAGGTCTCAAACGTCTGACCTGTCAAATCCAGCGTCTTAACCATTAAGCCACCACAGTCCTCTATGGGGCGGTAGAGAAGTCTAATTGCTACTGCTAATTGCTATTCTCCATAACTTCAGAGGGGGGAGAAAGAGATATATACAGTATTAGCAATTGGCTAAAATCCATATGCCTTTAAATTCCCAAGAGGGGCTTTGAACCCTAATATGCCTGGAGAAAAATGGAATTGGGGGGGGGGGGAGAGATCCAGTCTTTTGACACCCAGATCTTTCTTCTTCCCAACATCTAAGGAGCAGAAACTGATGATTCCCAGAACAAAAAAAATCCTAAAACCTTTTTGTTCTCAACCATCCAGAAGAGATTCAACCCTCACCTTCCTCCCACCCTGGCATCTTCCCTCTGGTCTGGTCCGAAAAGCCAGAAAGACACAGAAGCCAGAGAAAGACACACACACACACACAGACCCAATTTTTCACCCCATCCGCCCCTCCTGTTTCTTCTCTCTCTCTCTCTCTCTCTCTCTCTCTATCTACCTACCTACCTATCTATCTATCTATCTATCTATCTATCTATCTATCTATCTATCTATCTATCTATCTATCTATCTATCTATCTATCTATCTATCTATCTATCTATCTATCTCCTTTCTTTTCCTCTGCCACATTTCCTCCTTGGCTCCATAGATCACTGGATTTATTTGTGTTTTGTTTTTTGGAGGCGCCCAGGAGATGATGGAGATGGTGCCTTCCCTTCCCCTTTGCCTGCTGCGATCCTCCCCCTCCCTCCCGCACCCCACCTTTAGGGGGGTCCTCTCCCCACATCACACCTTTGATTCTTGGGGGTGGGGGCGATGATGACTCCCCAGTTCCCCCCCTCCCCATTAGGAAGGAGGGGGGAAATCCTCCTTTCTGCCCCCACCCACCCCCCCACCTCCCACCCTGCCTTCCAAAAGGGGCGATGCCCTCCCCTCCAAAAATAATAATAATGCGCCCTGAAAGGCAGAAGTGGGGGGTCATTGAAGGGGAGAGGAGGAGGAGGAGGAGGAGGAGGAGGAATGATGCCTCCTCCCCCCCCTCTCTCTCTCACACACACACACATCCTCTGCCAAGGCCAGCCTCGCCTGCTTTGGCAGCCTAGTACCTTCTACCCCCCCCCCCACCGCCCCCCCACCCCCCATCTCCGCTCCGCCTCGCTCACTCGCTGGCTCAGCTTCGCAAGCTCTTTCTCCCCCCTCCTTTCGCCTAGCTGCCCACCTGCCCTTCAGCAGCAGCAGCAGCAGTTCCCAGCCTCGGCGGCGGCCGGATCGGACTCCGGCAGAGCGGCTACACCACCACCACCACCACCACCCAGCCCGTGGCAGGAGGAGCCGGCTGGGCAAGGGTGGGCCGGAGGGAGGGGGCCAGATCCGGCCTCCCCCCCCCCAGAAGAAAAAAAACCACAGGAGTGGGCGATCCGCGCTGCTTAAGAGCCCCGGCGCGCTTGGATCGGCCCCGAGGCGTCGGTGGGGTGGGGTTGGTGGAGGGGTGGGGGTGGGGGGGCTGTCGTCGGAGAGAAAGCGAAGCAGGCGACGCCCGGAGCGCCCCCCCACCCCCCCCGACCCACCCAGCCTGGCGATCCCCGGGCGCGGCGATCGGCGAGAATGAGAGGAGATGCAGGTAACGCGGATCTATAGAGAGAGAGAGAAACAATTTTGGGGGGGAGAGTCAATGATGGGGAGGGGGTGCTTTTGAAAGCCGATGTTGGGGTGTGAGGGGCAGGGGGATGAATGTGGGGGTCAGCTTTTTTTGGGGGGGTCTGGTTGTGCCCCTCCATCCCTCCTCAATCGTGGGAGGGGGAGATTGGCCCGGTTTCCAGCTTTTTTTGGGGGGGGGGGGTGTAGAACCAGAGTCCAATGTGGGGGCTGGGTGTGTGGAAGAAATCGGATTCTGCGCCGGGAGGTGCCCCCCCCCAACTCTACAAACGCCCCCCCACACTGCCCTTCCCAAGTTGTCGAGACCCACCGAGCTGGGTGTTAGAGGTGCCTTTGGCGATGTGTGTTGGGGGGGGCGGGTTTGGAAGGAATAAAGGGAGAGCAAAAAAGAGGGGGACCCCAGCACCCCCTTCTACTTCTGCTCAGGATCGATGCTGATTTGGGGGAGGCGGAGTGGGGCGTTGAATGGGGGGTCTTGGATATTGAGGGGGGGTATAGAGGCGGTTAGATTTTTGGTCTATTATTGGTGTCCAAGGATGCGCTCCAGGTGTGACAGATGTTTGTGGCTTCAATTGTTGGGTTGAAGCTGCGAGGGGTTGGGTTGGGTTGGGTTGGGTTGGGTTGGGGGGGGTTCTTGTATGGGGAGGGAGGCAAGGTCTGCCCCAGCCCTAGACACAACCAGGTCTCCTTCGCCCTCTTGGTGTTCAAAATCCCACCACCATCTATCTATCTCTCCAGCTTTTCCTTCAACCCGCAGTTCTCTACACACACACACACACTCCGTTTCCCACCCCCCCCCACCCTTTGAATTGGCTCCCAACATTGTGAGTATCTCTTACACAGCTTGCCTTGTGTGTTGTGTATGTGTTCCTGGGTTCCCCGGGCGGAAGAGGCAACCCCCATCTTTCCATACAACCTAAGCTTGCTTCTGGGGAGGGAATGACATTCAGGTGTGTTTTAGTGCCTAGTGTCTTACTAAAACACACACACACACATACACACCTCTGTGTTTGTGTGTTTTGTGTGTGTTAAGAAGGATGGCTCTGTGTCGTTGTGCTCAAACGCAGGAAGGTCCTTAAATGGGAAAGATGTCGCTCTCTGGATGGATGGGTCGTGCAAAGGACCCAGGGTGTGTTGTGTTGAATTGTTGTTGTGCTGAATTCCCGGGCCTAGGGTGCTTCAAGCTTGTGTGTGTGTGTGTGTGTATGATCTTAGGCTTTCCCTTCTCATGCGATCAAAGCTGTCCGGTTGTCCTGTCTTAAGATCCCCTTATGGTTTGGTTTCTGTGTCTGTTTCTGCCAAGATCCTGGATGGAGGCTTTCCGCAGAGACCAGTCATCCTTGGCTTTTGTAGGAAAGGGTTTACTGTTTGAGAATCAGGGGATTTTTGTAAGGTGGGAATGTGTAGGGTCGAGAACCCAAACAACCCATTCCCTCGAAGGCCGGTTCCTAAGTAGCTTCATGGGGAACATTTGTCCTCTCTGCTAGCTGTGTCCTCATTTTGTGTTTCCTTCCATTTTTTCCAACGCACCCCTCCTCAGCACACACCAACTACTTGACAAACACGCCAGGTTGCTTCCCGGCAGCAAAGCATCTGTCTCCGTGCCCCCTCTTTTCCTCTCTGTGGGGGACCAGGGGGGGACGATGACGAAGACACAAAATCTGCCGTGGTTGCTTCCCACGTCTCCAACCGGTCCGAGCAACCAGGACATGGGAGATGGCTCTGATTCTTATTTTTATTACATTTCTATGCCACCCATTTGGCGGTATAGAAATGGGTCTCGAAGGGCCTGCAGACTTGACAGCACAGATGTGGAAGGGCTAGCCTTCCAGCTGTGGTCATAGGGCATCTCCAGAGAGATGACGGTAGATGCAGCTTAACTGTAGCTGGAAGGCAACATCTGGCCCACTGGAGATTAGCACAAGGGACTCTCCATAGCCATCCCAACCATAGTGTAGCTTTCACATTGGCACATGGGCCTCTGATCAAAGATGAATCTCAGAAACTGGTGTGGCCAGGAGAGGATCAAGAATCTCTGTCAAGTGAGCTGAGGGCAAAGACCTCCATCACAGCAGAACCCAGTGTGGTCAGGGCAGAAACCAGATTGGTCTCCATATAGCTTAAGCAGATGCCAAGTTGTGTTCCATCTGGAAATCACGTGAACACAACATGTTGCTTTGTGCTGATGGGGGTCAACAAAACTCCTGTTTCTTGGGCAATGATGGGTCATTCCTCCTTCTGGTCCTTTGGTTTCTTCATGTTGGAGGTTCATCTTTGGGTCCTCTCCTCCTCATTCTCTTTGATCTTGGGTCATCCATTGCAGCTGAGTACCTGGTGATTCAAAGCACATGAAAAGCAGTTCTTGTTTGGTTGACTGTGGTATTCATGGAGACGTTGTGTTGGCTGACCAACTTGAGCTGCTCTAGCAGGGTATTAGATATTTGGAGCCTACAGGAGCTTCTAACCAAGATGGTGACATGTCCTCTCAGGTCTTAGAGCAGTGATGGCCAACCTGGGCCCTCCAGGTATTCTTGGACTTCAATTCCCAGAAGCCCAAATCAGCACTCCTGCTGATCACGGCTTCTGGGAGTCGAAGTCCAAGAACATCTGGAAGGCCAAGGTTCGCCATCACTCTCTTAGAGTACCTCTGTAAATCAGGACAGAAACAGATGTTGCAGCTAGCCCCTGATTAGAAAATAAAGTTCTTTAGTGGCAGAAAAGCATATTCTAAGTGCTCATTTCATGTAAAAAAAAAATTAAAAATTAGCTTATTGTGTTTTATGATTGGGCACTGGGACTTCAGCCCAGAATGTTGCCTTGAACCTCTCATTTACAAAGGTTGAGTAAGATGGAGTGAGCAGTTTGTTCATCATGGAGAGCTCCCAAAACGCAACGTGTGGGAACAGGAGACTGGATTATGCCGGTGGACTTTGGTTGTATCCCAGAGGGTTCTTATACAGTAATCTCTCTAAAACTGATCCTCATTCACGCATATCATCCATTCTAATCACAGACAGCGGTGGACTGGTTACCCTACACATGCTTTATTATTTATTAAATTTATATACCATCTTTCTGTCCAGGAGCATTTTTCAACCTTTGGTTCTTGGACTTCAATTCCCAGAAGCCTAAGTCATTTTCCCAAAGCACTGATCAGCCAATGGACTGACTTGGGCTTCTGGGAATTGAAGCCCCCCCTGTGGGGCCTGGGCCCCACATTCAGAATCACTGGTATAGAGCCACCACCTTGGTTTATCCACAACCAGGCCTTTTTCAGCCCACTTGGGGGGGATTGCAGATAGGATCCTTAGGATCAGATGAGAGATGGGAGCCAACCAACACTTGAGCATCTGAACCTACTTCATTAGCCCCTGCTGCTCCATCTGGCTGGCAGGGACTCCATGTGGCTCAAGACATTCTCTCCAAATGGGCGACCCATTTTATTTGTTGTCCCTGTATGCAGTTTAAGATCAGTTCTATTCCAATTCTTCCCCTCATAATCTCATTCCTGGTTTCATCCTGTCTAGTCACTCCACCAACCTTCCTTAGACATCTCATTTCCGCGGTGACCAGCTTCCATTTATGTTTTGTTGCAAGTGTCCATGTTTGGCACTGGTTAACAATCAGGTGGGAATGAATATGCTTTGTATGAGGTGTTTCTTTGTGTTGGTTGGTATGGCCTTGTGTTGTAAGAGCGGAGTTCACTGTCCCAATATTTAGTTTGCCTTACTACACCGTAGGTTAATCTCTTTGTCCATTTTGCCGTCTTCAGTCAATGTAGTTCCTAGATATTTGAACTCTTGCCATTTGTTTTACACCTGTTCTCTCTATTTCGATATTTAAAGTATGTTGTTTCCTTCCAATTGCCATTACCTTAGTCTTCTCTTCATTGATTCTCATAGGATTTATCTTGCATTGCAAGCAAAGAGTTCACCTGGGCCCATTGAGCATTTCATTGGGACCAGGTGGGACCAGGTCCAGTAGACAACAAACATGGACTCTGTGACACTGTACTACAGGCTCTGTTTTCAGTAGCACCATATGTGAACAATGCCTAAAATTTCATCTCCTCTTTTGGTCACAGGAAGCTGAAAAATTCAGAGAGCTAAGCTATGAATCAGACTAGCCTGTGGATAAGCAGAGATGTTTGGAAAGAAACATCATGGGTGTTGTGGGCTTGGAAACCTTCTTGTTTTGGGCTATGACACCTAAAATAATCTCTCTTTCCCCCCCTTCAAAACTCAAAATAAAGCCCTACAGAAAAGGAATGTTACCATGCGCTGCTCTTGTTAATGCTGATCATACCTATGCATATCCGACAAGCGCAGCTCCGGAAAATATGGGAAATGCTCCGGCCTGGGTGCACATGCACAGCAACAACTCCTTTGCGCATGCGCAGAACCCCTTTGCGATGGGTGCGCATGTGCAGTAACCCCTTTCCCCGGCGTTCAAATACGGAACGGCAGCAGAAAAGGGGAGGAACACGCAGAGAAATATGGAATGTCCCAGCCAGTCCAGGATACTTGACAGGTATGCCTATGGTGCCATGATGCTTTCAGTGAGGAAGCACGTGTTTTAGCTGCAAGAAAATGGATTCGAAAGCACACTCCGGATTCTCGGCTCAAATGGATGTTGAGCCATTTTTCAAAAATTTGCCAATTAGCAGCTAAATGAGGAACGCCTGAGTGACAATTGAATGTGGGCTTCAAACGAGCTTTAGACTATTAGTAAATACGTTGGAAGCCTTCCAGCTGGATGTCACATGAGCTGGCCACAGTCAAATACTACACGCCTGTTGCAAGCTGTCGAGCAAATTGTTTCAGATGTTGGGAGTTCGAGTGCCCATTGGGTATCTGAGGAGAAGAGCCAGCTGGTAAATCCCTGGGCAAGCTGCAGACACCCATGAGCTCCCTCCAGAGAAAGAGAATAGTAGAAGACTTCTGTGTCTTCTCTACCCAATACTCTTGGATATGGTCACCCTAAATCAGAATTGACTTGATGGGCACACCGTAGGTTAATCTCTTCACCCATTTTGCTATCTTCAGTCAATGTTGTTCCTAGGTACAGTATTTGAACTCTGTCACACAATAAAATAATTGTGCAGAACACTGAGGATTATTGCATGCTTATCTTCACCTTGTCTTCTGTATAATAGCGCAATGTTTTTCAAACCACCTTCAGTAAAACAATTTAATTGTTGTAAGCCACCCAGTGGGCAGTATATCAATCAATCAATCAATCAATCAATCAATCAATCTATCTATCTATCTATCTATCTATCTATCTATCTCAGCCTCAGTTTGTTCTATCTGTAAAATAGAACGTTAGGCTAGATTTTGCTGACCTACGTTGGCATTCCTTAGAAAGTAAATGCACAGTTAGTTGCGTCATTGTTGCTGCTGTTGTTATCTGCTATCCATATTCTACTTACTTTACTTCAAAAGATTGCAATTAACTGGTTAACTTTGATTAGGCCTTGCTGGTTTTTGTGTTCAACCCTGCTCCGCTAAACAAGGTGAAAAGCAGCTTAGTTGTATATATGGAGATTTTACCCCTGTGCATGGCTTTCCACCCCACAAGACTCTGTTTTGCACAGCAACCACGGATGTTGTCTTATTAGTCTGTCCATTATGGGTCTAGCATCCTCATACCAAGTCATGGGTAATGAAGTTTGGAATGGCAAACCAGAATTAAGAAACAGTTGTTCAATGTAGAATTGTAAATAACAGTTTATCTACCTACCTACCTACCTACCTACCTACCTACCTACCTACCTACCTACCTACCTACCTAACCAACCAACCAACCAACCAACCAACCAACCAACCAACCAACCAACCAACCAACCAACCATTCATCCATCCATCCATCCATCCATCGATCTTGCAGGTTAATAGTGAAGTGTTTGAGCACATTGGTCACATGCACAACTAAATGACTGTAATGCATCCCAGCACCTCAACAATTAGCTACTATTAGCCCCAACAACTGATATAGACCTTATGCAAACGCTGAGAGAATTCCAAGCACAGCTTTTAAATAAAAACGTATTATTCATTTAAATAAAAATATATCTCTTAGACAAACTTATCCATACATAATAAAAAGCATGACTAGACGCCAGACAAAAAAAAATCTAGAGGAATGTTTAACCATGAAGCGTTGGCATCTCGTAATTCATGATTTATGGGAAGCTCCAGTGAGAAAGGAAAGATTTCGAATGACAAAAACAGGGAATAAAGAAATACGTCTGTGTAGTAATGTAGTAAAATCTCAGTTATAGCAATAATCACTTTAGGAATTCAATTCCTTGGCCCTTGAGCTTTTTCTACGTCTAAGCAGTTATGAGTTTCATTTCTGTAAGGAGAAATCTGCATTTAGGACTGAACTGAATGATCGGGAGGGGAAGAAGGGAAGGAAGAAAGACCAGTTAAAGAGGTGAAGCTGGTCCTTAGATTATCTTGTGTTGTTTTGAGGGGTCTAGGCAACAATTTAACCACTATACCATGCCAACTCACAGAGCAGAGATTCTCAACCTGCGGCCCGTGGGCCGGATGTGGCCCATGGCACCATTTCATGTGGCCCACCACCACCTCCTCCACCACCCCAGGAAGTCCCTTGTGGTGGAGGATGGGCAAAATGGCCGTCCATCCCCTGAAGCTGTCTGAGGGAGTGTGACCCGGCCCCCGGCTTAAAAAGGTTGAGTACACCTGCCCTAGAGGATCCGGCTGAATCCAGAACCATTTCTTTTCAGCACGATTGCTGGGTCATGTTCCTCCACCCCTTGAGCATGGATCAAAATTAGATTTATCGAAACAACACCCTGCCCACTTCACAGCAAACATTTGGGGAGTGAGTAAGACATTTATGACTAGATGCAATGGAAAGATGGAAAGTTTGCCTTGAATGTTAGCGTAGGCGCATGGGGTTGACTTTTGTGGGGGGGTTTTATATCACCCCCATCGCACATGTAAGGAGCCAAAACAGCCAAACTTCCTGCTTCCTACGCATGATAATTCTCGGAAAATCCCACTCTGGTTTCTCTCTGACCCCCGCCCCCCTTCGTTTGATGATAAACGAAATCCCTTGAAAGAGGAAGACGAAGGTGACTGATTTATTGTATAATCCCAAACCAAAACCTTGACAACCGACATGGTGGGTATCAGCCTCAAATCCTTTTTCCAGATTAGGAGGAAAAGAAATATAGCCAATGTTTGAAGCTGGCTTCATGGGGTGGACTTCTTTCTTCTACTCCATTCCTCCCGCCGCACGCCAGCTCACAATATGAATGAAAACAGAAACAACAATTAGCAAGCATATTGAAACATAGCCTTGCATCACAAAAAAATAATAATATTGTCTACTACTTGGTCTAACCCATGTGTCCTATACTAAATCAAGCGTGCTGAATCCAAATCTGAAGTCCGATTCTGCTTAGGACGTCAGGATCTTAAGTTAGCAAATCTCACCCTCTTGGTTAGGTTCTTGCGTTCACGCGGGGTCAATGTGCCACAAACGTAGCATAAATTGTCCGGTTTATTAATACAGCTGTGCCTACTCATCCTTAGCTGAAAACAGACTCACTATGGCCTAGCTGTACTATTCAATAAGATGGTTTCGCACTAGAGATGAGCCCTTGGTCCATCTCGCCTTATATACCTATTTCTGACCTCAGCTCACTGACTTGCCCAGACATGCCTAGCCGCTGCTGGAACATGCGTGCCACCAGGGGACGTGATTCAGCCGAGGCAACAGCAGGCATAGTGGTATCTGTAAGTGTTATAATGTCCCCATGTAAACATACATTTGAACAGCTATAGCATGCCTATAACTTAAAATCTGCACGCGGCGGGCAAATTCTGAGTTCGCATTTGGAATCAGCACACTCGGTATTATGTAAATCACATGTGTTATTCCCAGTAGCAAAACTGTTGTTGTGCAGTGTAATTGAGCAAGGCATTGTGGTTAAAAAGGAGCACCGCTGCCATAGTATTTAAAAGCAGAACAGAAGGATTGTAATGCCATGAAAGAAAAAGGTTTAAATCCAGCTGCCAGGAGCCAGATGTTTTAAAAGAAAGGTGTTTGGGGTCCAGATGGCATGGTTTTGGGTTGACATTTCTCAGAATCGCTTCCGTCCTGGATCTGAACTCGTAGATGTTCAAGGGCAAAACAGCAGAGTTTGTGTAGCCACTCCCAGAACATGCCTGGTCTTGTATGACTCAGGAGTCTCATCGGACTCAAATTTGGTTAATACTTGGTGATGACGATGGAATACTAGAGACCTCAGAGTAGGGCTAGGAAAAAGCCCAGCCAGAAATTCAGGAGAGACTATCCTACCTGTCAGGGTTGTTAACACAGCTGAGCCAGTGATCTGACTCATTAACCCAAAGAGTGGATTGCACCACAGTAGGTCCATAGAATTGCACTGTTACCTTTCCCACTGAAGTGGTACCTATGTATCTACTTGCAAATTCTTGCTTTTGAAGGGCCTTGTAAAAGTAAAGGTCTCCCTTGCTGGAAAGCCAGTCATGTCCAAAAGGTGGTGCTCAAAGAAGCAGCACTGTCTGTGCGTGCAGACATTTCCGTGTTCATGTGGCAAGCATGACTAGGTACCAGAGGCACGCGGGACATCGTTACCTATCCTGCTGAAGTGGTACCTGTTTATCTACTTCCAATTTCTCACTTTAGAACTGTTAGGTTGGCCAGAGCTGTGACAGACGGCGGAAGCCCACTCCGTCGTGCAGCACTCGGGGCTTGAACTGCTGACCTACCATAAGAACATAAGATCAGCATTGCTGGAACAGGCCACAGGCCATCCAGTCCAGCATTCTGTCTCACACAATGGCTCACCATTTGCTTCAGGGGATTCTTCCCAAGCAGATGCCTTCACCTGTTTAGGATTCCCTGGAAATGGCATTGAGAGATATCCTGCCTATCTCTCCAACCCAGAGGTTGTCCTTAGGTATCCATAATTATAGCCATTGATCCCCTTGTCCTCCATGAACTTGTCTAATCCTTTCTTAAAGCTGTCAAGACTGACAGCTGTCACCACTTCTTCTGGCAGGGAGTTCCATAGACCAGGGATCCTCTGGGTGAAAAAGTACTTTCTCTTATTTGTTTGACAACTAGTACCCAAAAGTTTCATGGAGTGCCCCCTAGTTGACCAACCTTCTGATCATCAAATTCAGCATCTTAACCACTAAGCCACCATGACCCATTCAAACCAAAGAGTCTATTCTAGTGCAATTTCCTGTGCAGATTTTGGTCCAGTATAAGGTAGATTCCTTCTGGTTGAACAGCTCAACGAAGGTAGGTATCTGGCTGGGAATTCAGAGTTCGGGAGTTTGGTTCTCCATTGAGTATCCTAGAAAAGCCATCCTGTGTAGCTTTGGGCAAGCTGCACCGTTCTAGAGCAGAAGGATATGGGGAACCACTTCTGAGCATGCCCTACCAAGAAAACCCTGAAAATGGCCACTATGCGCCAGACTTGATGGCTCACAATTATTATAATTATTAAGGCAAATCCCTCCGTTGTTCCTGTGAAAGGTTGTCCTCTCCTGTCTTCTTCCCCCTGTTGCTGCTAAAGGAATTCTCTTGCAGAAGGTGTTTCCCTCTTCTCTAATTCTCCGGTACAGCTGGCTGTAGCCATGTGCCAATTTCCGATGGGGAATGCGCTAATCAACTCCACAGAAACGCCTATACATGGAGAGATAACTCAGTAACAGTTTGTAGAGGAAAGAGGAGGCGAAGATAATACCTCCATGAACTTCAGAGAGGTGGGGACGTTTCATCCATTTGGGGAGAAGTTTAGAATTACTCCCCATTGTTGTTGTTTTTTTGTTACTCTAAACTTCCTTTCTGCTTCTTCACAAGGGATGGAAACACTTTCAGGAGCTCCTATCTCGGGGATTCTCAACCTGCGGCCCATGGGCCAGATACAGCCCATGGCACCATTTCATGTGGTGGAGGAAGGACAAAATGGCCATCGGGCCCCCAAAGCTGTCTAAGGGAGCATGACCCGGCTCCTGGCTTAAAAAGGTTGAAAACTCCTGTCCTATCTTTTCATTGGCAGCAAATCAGTCCCCTAAAATATGGTTTTTTTGATGCAGTGACTGCTCTTTGGTAAAGGTAAAGGTTTCCCTTGCTCGAAGGCCAGCCGTATCCGACTCTAGGGTGCAGTGCTCATCTCTGTTTCTAAGCCAAAGAGCCAGCGCTGTCTGCTTCTGCAGACGTTTCCGTGGTCATGTGGCAGGCATGACTAGACACCAGAGCGCACGGAACGCTGTTACCTTGCCACCGAAGTGGTTCCTATTTATCTACTTGCAATTTCTTGCTTTCGAACTGCTAGGTTGGCAGGAGCTGCTTTTTGGAGGTCTGTTCTTTTTGAATAGTGGGGAATCTTGGGCTCTAGTGCCAAATCCAAATTCTCCAAGTTGCAGTCAGATATTCTCGACTAGGCTTCTACCTACTACTTTGTTTAAAAGCTGCAATTCCTCTCCTAAGGTTTAGTTAGAGGCAGCATGAGCTTTATTACAGTGGACTTCCCAGTCTTGATGGCCACAGTGGCTTAGTGGTTAAGATGCTGAGGTTGATGACTGGAAGGTCGGCAGGTCGGCAGTTCAAGACCTGAGTGCTGCATGGCGGAGTCAGATCCCGTTGTCTGCCCTAGCTCCTGCCATCCTAGCAGTTTGTAAGCGAGAAATTGCAAGTAGATTAATAGGTACCGCTTCTGTGGGAATGGTAACCGCATTCCATGCACTCCAGCGTCTAGTCATGCCTGCTAGGTTGGCAGGGGCTGGGAAGGCTCTGAGTCGCCCTGTGCCAAATAGGGTGGGATATAAATTTGAATGAACACAAACAAACAAACAAACAGAGGCAGGAGCTCACTTTGTCATGCGGCACTCGGGTCTCAAACTGCTGACCTGCCGACCTTCCAGCCATCAAGTTCAGCCTCTTAACCACTAAGCCACACCAGTCCCTGGCTGCCTGTACTTCACTGATGGATGGTAACTTGCCTCCAAAATGTCAAGCAATTTCCCTTTGCACAAGAGGAAAAAATCACTAATAGGATTCAGGTCCTTTCCAGGCTTTCTACCATCGCTACGAAACACAAGACAACAGCTGTTTGCCCTTTCCAGATGTTGTGAGGCTGCAGACCACAACTGCTGTAATACATCAAAAATATGGGTGGCTGGCAATAGCCCTCCTGTGACCCAGAATGTGCCAGCTTTCCGGTCACACAGAATTCTTCACCAAGCTGGAAAGTTCTGAGCAAATCCAAATATCATGTGGTTCTCTAGCAGCGATCATCTTTCCTTCTCATTCCAGAAATGATGATGATGATGATGATGATGGATGTCTGTTTGAGATCTCTTTTCTCCTACATTGATCTTATGTACTAATTTTACTACTCCATAATTCTGAGCAGAAATGCTCCTTTCTAAACACCCTCATGTTAACTTTTGCCTCTTGATATATTTTAAGTACCATATATACTCAAGTATAAGCCATGTTTTTTAGCCCCAAAAGGGGACCCAGCTTATACTCGGGTCAATGACCACGAGGTCCCAAGACGGCGCCAGATTGAGATGTGCGAACAATTTAATTAATTTTACCATATTTTCACTAGCAGATGCTGAAGTTCCCACCCTTGGCTTATACTCAGGTCAATCTATTTCCCTGTGTTTTCAGGTCAAAAAATAGGTGCCTCGGCTTATATTCAGGTCAGTTTATACTCGAGTATATACAGTACCCTCATTTTAACTTCTGCTTTTGCTGTTCTATGCTCGTCTAGGATCATAATAAAGATTTGATTTGATTCCTATGTTGATGAGACCGGTCTTGGGGATGTCACTTTGGGGTAATAACCTCCAGAATCCTCAGCTTGGACTACTGACCGGAGTATTCTGGGAGTTGTAGTCCAGAAGGACAATATTTCCAAACTCTTCTAAGGGCTGGATCTTTAGCATAGGACACTGATGGTGAACCTTTTAGAGTCTGAGTGCCCAAACAGAGGGGCGGGGCGAACTCTGTGCTGGGGGGAGGGAGGAAGAGTTCCCATTGGGCTGCTGGGCAGAGGGGTGGGGTGAACTCCATGCTGGTGAGGGAGGAAGCATTCCCATTGGGCTGCTGGGCAGAAGGGCGGGCGAACTCCGTGCTGGTGAGGGAGGAAGCATTCCCATTGGGCTGCTGGGCAGAAGGGCGGGCGAACTCTGTGCTGGGGGGAGGAAGCGCTCCCATTGGGCTGCTGCTGGGCAGAGGTGCAGGGCAAACTCTGCTGGGGTGACAGCACACATGCCAACCAAAAGGCCTGGTCATGCCACGTCATGCCACCCATAGGTTCGCCACCACTGGCATAGGACTTCTGTGAGCATGAACTAAAACATATCCCCTTTCAGAGGGCATGACAGGTCAGAAGCTTCTCGAAGCATCCGTCTCCACAGATGGGCTTTCAGATCAGATGATCCCTAATGCCTCCCTTTTGCTTGGTGCCACTGTGCCGTCGCGGACAAGCCCACCCACCCAAAAAACAACCTGCTTTTTCTCCCTTGCCAGCAGCCTCTCTGCTTCTTTATGTAACTGGGGCAAATTGATTGGACTTTGAAGTCTTTCTGCTTTGCGCTTTCTCCCCCCCCCCCCTTCCTGCCTGCCCAAACTCCATTTGATGCCCTGCTGCCAATGGCATGGACCTGCTTGGCTGAAAGCCCCCCCTCAGGGGGTCTTTGCAGAGACAACAAAAAAGCTTGGTTACCTGCTGCTGGTCTCGCCTCCATTTCCCCTGCTCAGGTCTGCAGGGGGCCATGGAAATGCTTTGCAGAGGCGTTCCAGAGAGCCTCTAATGCAGGGCTGGCTTCTCTGCAGCCCTTCTTCAAAATCTCTCCTTCTTTTCTTCCTCTTTTCCTTCCATTTTCTCACCTTCTCATTCTTTCTTAATTTTCCTTCCTTCCTTTTCATTTTCTTCTTCCTTTCTTTTCTCATTGTTTTATAGCCTTCCTTTCTTCCTTTAAATTCCTTTTTTCCTTCTTCTTTGTCTTTCTTAATTTTCCTTTTTATTTTCTTCTTCCTTTCTTTTCTCATTGTTTCATAACCTTCCTTTCTTCCTTTAAATTCCTTTTTCCTTCTTCCTTGTCTTTCTTATTCCTTCCTTGTTTCCTCACCTTTCCCCTTCTTAATTATCCTTTCTTCCTTTTAATTTTCTTCTTCCTTCCTTTTCTCAGTTTTCTTACCTTCCTTTCTTCCTTTACCTTCCTTTTCATCTTCTTCTTTGTCTTCTTCCTTCCTCCCTTCCTTGTTTTCTCACATTTTCTCCTTTCTTAACTTTCCTTCTTCCTTTCTTCTTTCCTTCCTTCCTTCTTTTTTCACCTTTCCCCTTATTTCTTAATTTTCCTTCCTTCCTTTCCTCCTTGTTTTCTTACCTTCTTTTCTTCCTTTAACTTACATTCCTTCCTTCCCTTTTTTATTTTTTTCCCTTCCTTTCTTTCCTTCCCTTCCTTTTGGTGGCAACTTGGCAATTCTGCGGAAAACCGCAACAATCAAGCCACTCTTTCAATATCTTTCACACCTTATGAAGACCACCATAAGTTGAAAAATCCACAACGGTAACTTTTCCAAGCCATAGTAAGGATCAACACATAGACCAGCGTCTGTAACTGTGATTTGGTATTGTGTGGGAACCATTGCAACTTAGCCTCAGGCAGCAAAATGCCCTGGGTGGAACCTACTGGATGAAAAGAGAAGAAGCAGCACCTGATTTCTTGGTTTAAAATCACCCCTTTTCTATCCATTCAATTTAATTGTAGCCATCGGAAATGTTGGCTTTCGTAAGATTCGTGAATCCACACGAATGGGTTTACTGCAATTCATCCGCCCCACACTGCCCTCGTCGCTCCCAGAAGCGGAAGTAAAACGTGCCCAGATGACCGCGTTTTACTTCCGCTTCCGGGAGCAACGAGGGCAGCGCGGGCCGGATGAATCGCAGTAAACCCATTCGTGTGGATTCACAGGGTGCTTGGGCTTCTGGGAATTGAAGTCCAAGAACATCTGGAGTGCCAAGGTTTGCCATCACGGCTCTAGGGTGTGATCTGCCTATAAGACATGATGTAAACTAGAACGAGGTGTTATATGTCGGGCTGTTCTTATCTTGAGTTTGCTGTGAGACTACAGCCACAATATGTATCTCCTTTATCAGAAATGTTTATCTCCATTACTGATGATGTTGCATGTACAGGGTATTTTTTTCCCCTCCACTGTAACTGTGATGCATTTTCTGTTCTGATATCTCTGCTTAAAACCACATGGCATTATCGGAAAGGTCAATGGCATCTACGTTAGTTTTGACCACATTAGTTCATTGCTTTTGAAACTATTCTCTATTAAATCTCCGAATATTCTCTTCTAAGTAGTACCTTTCAGGCTGCCAGGGATGTTTGATTACATGCAAATTGGCATATCGTTAGCCTTTGATTTCACTTAGTACCATGTTATGGGAAATTGCGACAACTCCTTTTCTGCATTCCGATAGCAGCCAGACCAGCTGAAGTTCTCAGGGCATCTTAAGGACTCACAGAGTTTATTGATATGCTTTTCATTTGATTTTTGAGATTTTTCTCCCCTTTTAATGAGCATGATGGTAGCCGGAATAGATGTTGTAAAAACATTAGGAGTTCTCAACCTTTTAAAGCCGGGGGCCGGGTCATGCTCCCTCAGAAAGCTTCGGGCGGCTGGATGGCCATTTTGCCCTTCCTCCACCACATGGCACTTCCTGGTGTGGTGGAGGCAGTGGCGGGCCGCATCCAGCCCACGGGCCACAGGTTGAGAATCCCTGCATTAGAAGTAGACCAGCCACCATCTTCAGGCTTTCAGTTCTCAACCATAGCTATCCAGGGAGCTTCACAGAACATGACTGAAACCTCAAGCGGACCAGACATGGCTACAGACTTAAGGCATACCTGTCAAGTTTTGGATTTGGAAATAAGGGAAATTTCCCGGCAAATAAGGGATACTTGACAGCTATGCTTATCATGTGCTGCCCTCCAATGGCGGCAATAGGGCATTGCAGTCTAATTAATACGGGATGACGGTGGGAAAGAGGGTAAAATAAGGGGTTTTCCTGGCCAATACGGGATACTTGACAGCTATGCTTATCCTTTGCTGCCCTCCAATGGCGGCAATAGGGCATTGCAGTCTAATTAATAACGGATGATGGTGGGAAAGAGGGTAAAATAAGGGGTTTTCCCGGCCAATAAGGGATACTTGACAGCTATGCTTATCCTGTGCTGCCCTCCAATGGCGGCAATAGGGCATTGCAGTCTAATTAATAAGGGATGACGGCGGGAAAGAGGGTAAAATAAGGGGTTTTCCCAGCCAATAAGGGATACTTGACAGCTATGGACTTAAGGATTTTTAATCCTTGTTAAAGTAAGACCATTCCGGCAGGATCAAATCAACATCCCACCTTCTAATATTGCTCAATATGGGCAGAACTATTTTGGTGGCCCACTATCACAGTGATGGTGAACCTTTTTGAGACCGAGTGCCCAAACAGAGGGGTGGGGCAAACTCTGTGCTGAGAGGAGGGAGGAAGCACTCCCATTGGGCTGCTGGGCAGAGGGGTGGGGCAAACTCTGTGCTGGGGGGAGGAAGGGAGCACTCCCATTGGGCTGCTGGGCAGAGAGGCAGGGCAAAGTCTGTGCTGTGGTGATGGCTGCACTTGCCCAAAGAGAGGGCTCAGAGTTTCACCTCTGGCACTCATGCCATAGCTTCGCCGCCACTGCGCTATCACCACCAATTTGAAGTCATCATCTCCTTTACTTTGAACCAAAGTCACTGAATCCCTCCACTTTATTTGCTGCGACTTCAGCCAAAGCAGAATTCTGTCAAGGAAGACTTATGATCCTGCAGGAAGCTATGGGCAAGAGAGTAGAAAGTAATGGCATTTTAGGAGCTTAATACTACATGTGCCAAGAGCTTAGCTGGCAAAAATATCCTCGTTGCCTTGGAAATGCCCCAAGATAGATTCATGCCACTGGTTTTTTTCCCCAGCTATGGGATCTAGCAATGCTCGTGTAGCATTCATGGTTAAGATGCTGAACTTGGCGACTGGAAGGTCGGCCAATCAGCAGTTTGGGACCCGAGCGCTGCACGACAGATGTCCCAGCTCCTGCCAACCTAGCCATTCGAAAGCAAGAAATTGCAAGCAGATAAATAGGTACCACTTCAGTGAGAAGTTAATAGGAAAGGTAAACAGCATTCCGTGCACTCTGGTATCTAGTCCTGCCTGTCGCATGTCCACAGATATGTCTACAGACACAGACAATGTCTTTGGCTATAACCAGAGATGAGCACTGAACCCTAGAGTCAGGTACGACTGGCTTTTGAGCAAATCCGACCTTTACCTTTACTAGTAATCTTTAAGTAATAGATCAGTGGTAGGTAACATTTTAAGTTGGTATTCCTTCATCTTTGAATGTCTCGACTATTTTCTCAGACAACCTTTTGCTTGTGCGCTCCCCCCAACCCATCTCTACCCAACAAAATCCATCCAAACCCCTCCGTATTAAAAAGCAGATGTTGAAAGATCTCTCGTCAGAATAAGGACGGGAAAATAGCCCGTTTCCATTTTCTCCTGCTTCACCATTTATTAAAAACATACCTCAAGGGCTTAATACTCCGTCTTCCGAACAAGTGGTTGGAGAATTTTAGTAATTTGTTGGAGGACTAATTGGGATGGATAATTTTTTTCCACCTCTCTAAACTCTAGAGACAAAGAGCCAGCACTGTCTGTGTCTCCAGACATTTCTGTGGTCATGTGGCAGGCACGACTAGACTCCACAGCTCACGGAATGCTGCTACCTTTCTTGCCTATTTATCTACTTGCAATTCCTCACTTTTGAATGGCTAGGTTGGCTAAAGGAAGCTGAAATGCAAGCCGAGCCCAGAGCTGGGGGAGACGACGGGCGCTCACTCCATCGCACAGCACTTGGGTCCTGAACTGCCAGCCTTCCAGTTGGCTTCTTAACTGCTAAGCCACCATGGCTCCTTCCTTAACTATAGAGGGATTCATTCTCAAAAACTGATGGATTAAGCCAGGCATTCTAAACCTATGGCCCACAGGACAAACGCCGCCCCGACACCAATTCCTCCGGTCCCCAACACCCTCGCCAATCCCAGGAGTGGGATTATAACACATTCTGCGCATATGTGGCGCGCATATTCCGTCCGCTTCTGGGTGGGAGGAACCAAATGACCAGTCCGATCTGAAGTCCAAGAGACATGGTCAGGCCCACGACCCGAAAACCTTGAGAAAGCCTGAGTTAAGCACTCAGAACTCTGGGTCTGGATAGATGAATCAGGCAGTCTTGGTTTGTACCATTAGCAAATCTGTCCTGACGACAGGTTCAATTGTTCTTTGGCCCTTTGCTTGTACATACAGGTGGTTTCTCGGGGCACAGGACAGGACAAAAAGTTTAATCAATAGTGGGCCATGCTGGCTTTCATCTTCTGCGCAAGTGGCACACCGAGAAAAGCATCCCTTTCTATGTATGGTAGCATCTGGCTCAGAAGGTTAAAGCCCTGTGCTTGGAGACCGAAAGGGTGGGGTTCGATTCCCCGAGAGTTTATTTATTCACTTATTTATTTATTCTTCCAATTTCTATTGCCACCCCGCCAAATCGTCAACAACTCTGGGTGGCTAACAACAATCAAAAGCAACATCATACTAATTTAAAAGCCCTTAAAAAAACCCATTGAAATTTTGCACAAGAAGGGACATGAAAGGAGCCGCATTCGGGCCAAAAAAAATTTTCTGCCAAGAGTAATCTCTGACACAAAAATACACACATCTTCTTTGGGTTTACCTTAACCACGTCTGAGTTTTTTATATATATCAAAGGTGGTTTCTCTTGTCCTCGAGGGCCACCAACGCTTCTTGAAGGAAGAAAGTTCACTGAGAACCGCCCAATGATGGTGACACCAAAGTTGAGTCCCCAGTAGTTCCAACCAAGGTGTGTCTTCTGCTTCCCTCACTCACCCCTTTCCGGCTATTAACCTTTCCCCAGAAGGAATGAAGGAGAGGAGGAAAAAAATGTGCTCAAAACTTTGTTGAAGAAAGCAGGTTGAGAAGAACGGAGGAACTGAACGGCAAACGAGTCTCAAACAGATACATGAAGGAGGGCAAAAGAAGAGCAAACATCTTGGGGAAGGTCTTCCGTTCGCATGGAAGAAGAAAGAGCTATTCTTGTCGAGTTCCACCTTTCAACCAATATAACCCTTCACCAGATGGCTCCAGATTTCTCGTGGCTAAGAACAAGGGGTCCTCACCTGTTCTTGTCAGTTTGGGTACATTTTTTTAAAAAAATGGTTTTCATGTTCCTTCCGAAGCATTCTGCTTAAGAACATAAGTACGCAAGAAGAGCCATGCTGGACAAGTCCCAGGTCAGCAAAGTCTGTTGCCTAAGATTTCAGGACAAGGATCTTGAGATGAAGAGGGGACCCATGTAGTGTCACCAGGGGTGGGCTTCAGCAGGTTCACACCGGTATGTGCGTACCGGTAGTAAAAATGGCTGGTCCGCCCACCACCTCCTCCTCCTCCTAGAAGAGGCTTCTGAGGGGGCTGGCTCCGTTTCCCCCTTCATCAAAGGCTTTTCCTGGGCTCCGTTTCACCCCAAAGTGCATCCCCAGCCACTCCGGAGTGGCTGGGGACTGAGAGGTACTTTGGGGTGAAACGAAGCTCAGGAAAAGCATTGAAGGGAGGGGGAAATGCATGCCTGTCAAGTATCCCGGATTGGCCGGGAAATCCCGTATTTCACCGCTCCGTCACGCTCCTTCCCGCGGCCATCCCGTAATTTGACCAGCCAGAAAAGGGGTGACTGTGCATGTGTGCAGGGATTACTGGGTTACTGCGCATGCACAGTAACCCCTTTCCTGCCCGGCGCCTGGAAACTTACTGCGCATGCATGCCCAGATTTTGAAAACTGCAGCTTCACAGGTATGGGGAAATGGCTTCGGAGGGGGCTCTTCGCTATAGAGCTATGAAAATAGAAGCCTCTTCTATTTTCATCACTCTATAGTGAACCTCTGAAGCCAAGGCTTTTCCTGGGATCCGTTTCACCCCAAAGCACATCCTCAGCCACTTCGGAGTGGCTCAAACCTGACTGAGAGAGCACAACCTGGCCCCCGGCTTGAAAAGGTTGGGAACCCCTGATTTAGATATTTAATGTTGGGGTTTTTTTATCTTTCCTTCTTTTGCACAAATTCTAATCTGTCTAAAGAAGTTCTCCAAAAAATCTGCTTGCAAGGGCTCAGCATGGATCTGCTCAGCAGCTTGTGTTTAGCAAGATCGGTAAGCCCTCTGCTTTCAAACTGCAGAGCTATGGTATTAAAATATTATATGAGTTTTATATGATTAGAATCATAACGATCGAGACAGAAAGAGAACTTTTGCACCGTAGTGGTAGTTAAGAGGCGACTGCGGTGGCTTTGTGGTTAAGACGCTGAACTTGATGACTGGAAGGTCGGCAAGCCAGCAGTTTGAGACCCGAGTGACGCACGATGGAGTGAGCGCCCGTCTGTGCCCCAGCTCCTGCCAACCTAGCAATTCAAAAACAAGAAATTGCAAGTAGATAAAGAGGTGGCAAAGGTAACAGCGTTCCATGTGCTCTGGCATCTAGCTCACTCGGTCACACAGTAGTTGGGTCATCACACTCAGTGTCTTAACCACTAAGCCAACTCCCAGGGTGGAGACCCTTAGCGGTGACGTTTGGGAGGATCTCCTAATGTGGATCGAATTCCTGTAGGAGAGTCACTTCATTAGGTAAGGAAAGTCCGGAACAATGTAAAGCTCCTTTATTCTATGATTCCATGATTCCTTTGTTCCTGAGATCCCAGCCAACAGGAAGGGGTACACAGAAAGAGCCTCCTTAAAGACTGGCATTTTTGGACCACAATCAGGTGTACCCTTGTAACGGCAACTTTGTGTTACCAGCTAATCTTTCTCATACTAGGTCAGGTGAAAGGAACTACAGAACGAACTCACCTAAAGGTGCCTTCATTTCAGTTTCATGTCTGGCCTAGACATGGAAGGAGGAGAAGGAGAAGGTGGTTACTGTACAATGATGGTGGACCTTGGCACTCCAGATGTTCCTGGACTTCAATTGCCAGAAGCCCAAGTCAGCACTCCTGCTGATCAGAGCAACTGGAGTGCCAAGGTTCGCCATCACTGGTATATCACAATCTCTCAAATGACATGGAAGAAGAAAAAGAAGCCAACAGGAAAATGCTGGGAATTGTACTAAAACGCTCCTATGCTATAATAATAATTTCGTGTCAGAAATTGTTCTGGGTTGAAAGGAGTTTTATGGGATAAACTCAAGGACAGAACGAGCGCCTGTCTCTGTCCCAGCTCCTGCCAACCTAGCAGTTCGAAAGCAAGAAATTGCAAGTAGATAAGATAAAAATGTTGAGTCAGAAATTATTCTTGGTTGAAAGGATTTTTGCTGGAGAAACTCTACTCAGGGAGCGCCCAAACGAGGCTCCCCCAAGAGCAGGGACAGAGACATGCGCTCAATCCATCGTGCAGTACCCAGGTCTCGAACTGCTGACTCGCCAGCCTTCCAGCTAACAAGGCGAGCTTCTTAACCACTGAGCCACTGCAGTCCTCATCCCTATGCCATGAACATGAGAAACCGAGGGTGGGCGAGGCCTTCTTATGGGGCCATAGTGTTGTATTAAGCTGGCTTGCATGCACCTGCTCAAACTGAGCCAACCCTCGCTCCTGTTATGCCGCCTGAGATTGCTGTGCAGGAAGAGCAAGGACACTTGGCTCTGGTTTCAATCCAAGCCAGAGGAGGAGGAGGAGGAGGGGGAGGGGGAAGGCAAGGTTCCCGGTGTGCATTGGCGTCCATTCTTCCCCCTCCATAAAGCATCCAATTTGTCAATTCAGCACTTCCCAACCCTGATCTGATAAGACCAGGGGGAGGTGGGGCAAAGAGATGCATTTCGCAGCGCAACCGATGCCAGAGAGAAAAGCAGGGGCGAAATTGTGCTAGCAACAGTGGAAAATTGCCAACACGGCCCGCAGGGAGTTGAAAAGACCGGCAGAGGTGGAGGTCGCAAGTGCTTAGCTTGCCCGGCAAGGCAGAGAGAAGGGGAGAATAAATAAAGGAATAAATTAATGCCACCCCCCAAAAAAAGTCTGTGACCTCAATTTTCTTCGGAGCACTTTATTCTCATCCCTCGCTCTCTCTTTGCACTTTGGAGGTACATGAAAGAAGTAAAGGCTAGAGCAGGAGTAATCCACTTTTTTTAAGATGGGGTCACAGTCCCTCATACAGTTTTGGGGGGCTGGATGGCCATTTTGCCCTCTTTCCACTACATGACACTTCCTGGTGTGGTGGAGGAGGTGGGGGGGTCACACGAAATGGTGCCGTGGGCCGCGTCTGGCCCCCGGGACGCAGGTTGAGAATCCCTAAGCTGGGGGTAAATGAATATCTTGCGGGTTTGCTTGCGCATGGCTGGCGAAGTACATGAATGCAACAGCGACATCCAAATTCATGCAGAGTTTGGGCAAAGTGATACAAAGCACCAAACGTCTTCTTCAGGTACCATATCCATTCCGGATATTGGCTCATACCCGTCAAGCGCCGCTCCGGAAAATACGGGAACTGCTCCGGCCCGGGTGCATATGTGCAAAACCCCTTTGCGCATGCACAGGACCCCTTTCCCCGCCATTCTAAATACAGGACGACACTGGAAAAGGGGAGGAACACATGCCAAAATACAGGATTTCCTGGCCAATCCTGGATACATGATTGGTATGTATTGGCTATCATCATGGTGATAGTCATAGAGGGGGACTAGTACGGTAGTACCTCGCCGGTTTTGGAGACTATACCCAATGCCACAAGTTATAGAGTGTTAGGGTAGAATTTATGCCCTGTTTTTAGCCTCATCCAAGATGGAGATTTCAATGTGGGGGAGAACCTTTTAGAACATATCAGAGGGATTTGAATGTGCAAACATGCCGGCCTCGTGGGTTGGAAGAGATGGAGCCTAATGTGTGATGGACATGCTATGCTGTATGATCATTGGCTGGATTCCTTTATGGGAATGGCAAGGAGGTGGACCCTGAGGGAGGAGATATAACCCAGAGGGAGGGGGCAAGACGCTCTCTTAACCTGATGCTTGGAGCTAAAGGTGAACTGCAATCTTGTAGGTGCTTAAGCCAAAAGTGGGGCCTTGGGCTCTCCCATTTGAGCTGCTTTCTTTATTTTGATGTGCTTTCTGAACTTTTGACAAACTTTCTACTTACCCTGATTACTATATACTTTTAAAATACCTGACGATGCCTGGAGTGTTTACTTGGCTCTACGCTACCTTATCTACACTCATTTAGAAACCTGGGTTGTTTAGCTAGGAGGAGGCAGCTCAGAAGCAGGAAGCAATCGCTGGTGGGCAAGAATGCTTACTCATGAGTAAACTCGTTTCCTGACATAGGGTTGGTATGGGTGGATGATCAGAACAAGGGGCAGATTTTGAGGGTGAGATGCTCCTTCTCTTTTTAGTCCCTAAACTGCCTAGAGCCGTGACGGCCAACCTTGGCACTCCGTCCTCTTGGACTTCGATTCCCAGAAGCCCAAGTCAGCCTTCCTGCTGATCAGAACAAGGGGCAGATTTTGAGGGTGAGATGCTCCTTCTCTTTTTAGTCCCTAAACTGCCTAGAGCCATGACGGCCAACCTTGGCACTCCAGGTGCTCTTGGACTTCGATTCCCAGAAGCCCAAGTCAGCCTTCCTGCTGATCAGAACAAGGGGCAGATTTTGAGGGTGAGATGCTCCTTCTCTTTTTAGCCCCTAAACTGCCTAGAGCCGTGACGGCCAACCTTGGCACTCCAGGTGCTCTTGGACTTCGATTCCCAGAAGCCCAAGTCAGCCTTCCTGCTGAGCAGGGCTTCTGGGAATTGAAGTCCAAGAGCAGCTAGAGTGCCAAGGTTCCCCATCACTGGCCTATAAGCATATATTTCCTACTGCTACATCCAGTTGTGCTGAAGTCCCTAGTCCAGTCTTCTATTTCTTTTAATTTATGGAGCAGGAATTCAGCTTGCTCCTGGCAATCCAAAACTTGCCTTGACTACATGTTGACCACCACCACCCCTAGACAGCTGGCCCTGGCTGTGTGAAAGATGGAAAGAAGCGCAGTGGATGCATCCAGGCAAGCAAACATTAATTGTCTTCTTGACCCGGGTAATTGAATAAATGCTAATAAATGTCACACAGGCAGCGGTCTTCTCTTTAGCACTGCTGAGAAATGCAGAGCACCATCCGTCAATGACAAGGGCAAGATGGATAGCATCTCGAGCCAAAGGGTCGCACTTTGGAAGGATGGAGAGAAGACAGGAGCAAAGGGGAAGTGTGAACCTTTCACCTCTTCACACGCAACCAAAACCAGTTCCTTCATAGTGCCTAGTGCAGAGCATCAGGTGGCGGTTAACTAACCTGACCACCCTGAGGACTAGCGGCCTTGGTGAAGTCCACAGGGAAGGGTGATGGTCCCCAAGTGGATTGAATCCCACTTGAATCCATCTTGATGGAGGGCAGAAGCTTCATCCATCCTGGCCTGGGAGCTGAGGAGGACTTTATGCGCCAAAAGGGCTCAGGACCAGAAAAGTGACTCTTGGAATTGGATCAGTGGTACTGTGGGTGTCATGTTGCCATGCGTAAGTCAGATTTAAGGCCACTGCATTATATTCTCAGGACAGTCTTCATGGCTGATTGCCAAGATGATCGCCTATATTCAGAATCAGATATGGCACGAAAACTAAAAGAGACAACAGGACAGGATGAAAAGGAAAGCAAAATTTAGAAAGAATTTTTTTATTATTGTGCCAGAAACACAGCAGCAATGAAAAGAGCCTCCATTAAAATATGAATAATACCAACAAATTAAAAATATAATATTTATTAATATAGGTCTCCCTTGCTTGGAAGCCAGCCGTGCCCAACTCTAGGGTGGTGGTGCTCATCCCCGTTGACAGCCCAAGAGCCTGCATCTGCAGGCATTTCCATGGCCATGTAGCAGGCACGACTAGATGCCAAAGCACATGGAATGCTGTTACCTTCCCCACCAAAGTGGTACCTGTTTATCTCCTTGCAATTTCTTGCTTTCAAACTGCTAGGTTTTGGCAGGAG
Organism: Bradypodion pumilum; assembly: GCA_035047305.1. Classification (NCBI taxonomy): domain Eukaryota; kingdom Metazoa; phylum Chordata; class Lepidosauria; order Squamata; family Chamaeleonidae; genus Bradypodion; species Bradypodion pumilum. The sequence continues at coordinate 24,451,490 of JAWDJD010000012.1, read as the reverse complement.
CTGGGGCAGAGACAGACGTTTACTCCACCATGCAGCACTTGGGTCTCAAACTGCTGACCTTCCAGTCATCAACTCAGTGTCTTGACCGCTAAGCGACTGGGGTCCCTGTAAAAACTACCGACTGATACATGGCTTTTTCCCCAAGTGAGGGACGCATTTCAGAAACACTAATTCACAGGTAAATGGGTATAGCTTTGCAGGCTGAATGTCAGAGATTTGGATTTCTCTCCTAACCCCATGCCATGCAGACGTTTCTGGCCAATAGTTATAAATATCCCTTTGCACTTCTGGGCATTGTAAATTTGCCCTTTAAGGACATTTGGCTTCATTGGCAAGAGATATTTACATAAGGTGTCTCATCTCTATATTTCTCCTCCTTGCAACCTTTTTCTTACTCTTTACCATTTCAATTTTTTAATCTCCAGTCGCTCCGCCTTAGCGTCTCTTGTGGCTTAGCACAAAGAGGCCATACCTAGACTTGTATACAACAGAATGAGGAGGCCACGTCCTCAGGCGGATGAACAGCTTGGGCCACGTCAGCCTACAAGCGGAAAGTAGCATTTGTGAGATCTCTCTTCTGCTAAATTGTAAAAGCTCCCAATCAAAGCTTGCCCCAGGCAATAATAATAATAATAATAATTTCGTATCAGAAATTATTCTGGATTGAAAGGATTTTTGATGGAGAAAATCCACTCAGGTAATGCCAGAATGTGGCTCCTTTCATGTCCCCAAGATCTTTTCCCCACCTATTGATCTACTTGCAATTTCTTGCTCTCAAACTGCTAGGTTGGCAGGGACAGAGACAGGCACTCAAACCATCATGCAGAACCTGGGTCTTGAACTGCCGACTTGCCAGCCTTCCAGCTAACAAGGCAAGCTTCTTAACCACTGAGCCACCACAGCCTACCCCAGATAATAAAATGATATATGGGACAGAAAAGTTCTAGCATTGTCCTTCCTCGTTCTGGTTGGAAGTGGGATGAAAGTGGACATCTTTTGCGGGAACATAGGAATTTCTTGAGGATTTTATCGGATGTCAAGACATCTGATGCCCACCCACTTCGGCTTTTTGTTGTCATTGTCTTTCTGCTCCGTTTCTCTCTTTTCCGAAAACTGTATGACATGCGCACCGTTCCGTGGAACATGATATGCAATGGAGAAGACAGTCTCTCCCTGTGGCTGGATCGTCACTTTCTGTTTGTACAAAGAAGGTTTTTTAAGGCCCCGAACAAAGCATGGGGGAGAATTATGTTCACAGGAGAAATTGTGCCCTCGATTGCCCTTAGATCAGTGGTCCCCAATGTGGAGCTCAGGCCCCATAGGGCAGGAGCGTCCAAACCTTTCGGGCTGCAGGCTGGTCATGTGGTTGAGCGGGCCAGTCAAGTGCTTTCTCTTGCCATAAAATGTGTCCACGGCTGTCGTACACGTGTTTACTAGAGCCATGGGTGCATTTACGGTGGTGTTTTGCACATGCGCATTTACAGCAGTGTTTGCGCACACGCGGGGCACATATGCTTCTGCTTCCAGTTTGAAGCGAGGGCAGTGCAGGCCGGGTGACTTGGTGCTGCAGGCTGGAACTGGCCCACAGGTCATAGTTTGGCCACCCCTCCCATTGGGGGACTTCAATTCCCAGAAGCCTAAGTCAGTCCATTGGCTGATCAGTGCTTTGGGGAATTGACTTAGGCTTCTGGGAATTGAAGTCCAAAAAACAAAGGTTGAGAAATACTGCTTTGGAGCCTGTGATTCAAAATTATGAAGGAACAACCAAATGTCAGGGGATCAGGAGGATGCGGGCTGAAGATGGCCCTCTAAGACCCAAGGGTTGGAAGATGGTCCCCATATCCTTGGATATTGCTTGTGCATTAGATAGGTTTAAAATACAAATAATATTGTCATTTGTATTGTAATGATGACAAGAGCCTCACCATCTACAGTCTGAAATGATATGTTCCTGACACCAGAGGATTCGACCACCTCATTCCTGCGTTTCTTCTGCTGCCAGTGTAGATCCTTTCCAGCCAAGTTATTCTGCTATGGTAATAGAGTAGACCATACTGACAGCGACTCAATGCTGATCATCAGATGGAAGTTAACTAACTTGACCACCCAGAGGACTAACGGCCTTGGGTGAAGAAGTCCACAGGGAAGGGTTATTGTCTCCAGGTGGCTCGAACCCCATTTGAATCCACCTTGATGGAGGGCAGCAGCTTCATCCACACTGGCCTGGGGCAGATGGGCACATTGTGTGCCAAAAGGGCTCAGGTCCAGAAAGTGCCATGTGGAATTGGATCAGTGGTACAAGTGTCACACTGCGACGTGGAAGGCATTATATTGTTTCCAGGACAAGCTTCATGGCCATGAGGATAGCCAATATTTGGACTCAGCTATGGCTGCTGAAGAAGAAGAAGAAGCTTGTGTAGACCCAACTATCCATTGTTCGCCTAGGTCCACAGTCTCCAAGTCATGAAATTCCCATACAAATCTGAATAAGAGAACAGAGTCATGGGTCTGTGTGATGCTACAGGAGGTGGGTCCTAGTGTGAAAATTCAAAACACGTTAGGATGTGTTTGTGCATAAAAGAGTGATAGAATAAGGTGGATATGTGTGCAGCGTACATACAAGTACCCTCATGCTATGCCAGAAAGCCCTGATGCCCGTTGGAAGGAGACCGGAAGTGGGCATCTGGGCATCAGAGCATGACACATAATACAAAACCAAACGATTTCCCAGGGCTGCAGTGGCTCAGTGCTTAAGAAGCTCACCTTGTTAGCTGGAAGGCTGGCAAGTTGGCAGTTTGAGACCCGGGTGCTGCATAATGGATTGAGCACCTGTCTCGTGCCAACCAAGCAGTTCGAAAGCAAGAAATTGCAAGTAGATCGATAGGGACCACTTTGGTGTGAAAAGATCTTGGGGGCATGAAAGGAGCCACATTCGGGCATCCCCTGAGTGGAGTTCCTCCAGCAACAATCCTTTCAACCCAGAATAATTTCTGACATGTAATTATTATTATTACCAGTGCCTATCTTGGGTTCTTCCTTTGTGCCCACATGCCTTTGAGAAATACAGGGACTTTCTTAAATTTTATTTGGTGCTCTAAAACTAAGCATTCCTATTTTCTCTCCCTTTAGATTCCCCCAGTCTTTGCTCGTCTTTTTGCTCCTTTCCTTCATTTTACATGCCTCTCCGATGGCTTCTTTATCTCTTTGTGTTCATCGAAATGCAAAGTGTGTGCGCGCACTGTCTCTCTCTCATGCAATTATTGTTATTTTCACAACCGCCACCTTAATTGGATTAGTCTCTGATGGGGAATTTTTGCAGTAGAGCTGCATGTGGAAGTATGCTTGACAATGCCAAGTCTTTTTCAAGGTGTTGTTTGGGTCATCTGAGGTGTGAAAGCCAGCACAGCCCTTGAAACCTTCAAGATGAGGATTGGATGGGCACCAAAGTTGAGCAGAATATTTCTGCACAGCACTAACCTGAGCAATGAGGACACGTATTTTTTTCTGGTGATTGTCCAGGTACAGAAAATTTCAAGACTGCTAAGAGCAGGTAGGAGGCTAATGGCAACTCCAATCTTCACCAAAAGTCATGTATGGATTTTCAAGAGCTATCCAGGGTCCTGAATCTCAGGGTTTAGGACCTTGGATAACTCCTGCAAAATTCAACTAGAACAGTGATGGCCAACCTTGTCACTCCAGGTATTCTTGGACTTCAATCTAAGACATACCTGTCAAGCACGGCTCCGGAAAATATGGGACCTGCGCAGAACCCTTCTGTGCATACGCAGAAGGATTCTGCACATGCGCAGAAGGATTCTGCACATGCGCAGAAGGGTTCTGTGCATATGTTGCATGCACAGTGACTACTTTCCCCGCCGGTCAAATTACGGGATGACAGCAGGAAAGTGGAGGAAGCGGCGCGAAAATGCGGGAAATCCTGGCCAATCCGGGATACTTGACAGGTATGATCTAAGAAGCCCTGATCAGCAGGTGTGTTGACTTGGGTTTCTGGGAATTGAAGTCCAAGAACACCTGGAGTGCTAAGGCTGGCCAGCACAGAACTAGAATCTGGTGGAAATGGAGCAATGCCTTCCCTGAGTAGAGATGCTCTAAAAGATTTCCCCTGAACAGAGATGCATGACTATGGTCCATGCTGCCTTCAACTGGTGAGCTTTGGAGTCCAGCAGTATTTGAAGGGCCACATGTTCTGCCATGTTCTGGGATTAAGTGTACCTATTCCATTACTTTGGCAGGTATGTGCTGATTGTCCTGCAGATGTTCTGTCATCTTCTATACCAGGGGTTCCCAACCTAAGGCCTGTGGGCACCATTTCATGTGGTCCCCCCATCGCCTCCACCACACCATGTGGAGGAAGGGCAAAATGGCCATCCGGCCCCTGACGCTGTCTGACAGAGTATGACCCGGCCTCCAGCTTTAAAAGGTTGAAAACTCATGTTCTAGACACTACAAGTTCATTTGACCAATGCCACCCAACTGTATTAGCTAATGACTAGACCTGGGAACCTTTTCAAGCCAAGGGCCGGGTCACGCTCTCTCAGTCAACTTCGAGGGCCAGACAGCCTTTATGTTCTGCCTGCATGATGGTGGCAACTATCTTGTCCCAACAGCTTCAAAGGGGTGTCCATTTTATTTCTTGAATGCCCCTGGAAGGAGGCACATGAAATGGTGCCATGGGCCAGATCCGGGCCATCGGCCTTAGGTTGGGAACCCATGGACTACAAGATCTAGTCTGCCTACCACAATACCAGCAAACAAATCTAAGCACCAGGAAGGTTTTGAATAGTTTGGAAACATTTGCGTTAACAGGTTTTGAAAAATGGCATCAGGAGAATTGACTCAAATAAAAGGGATGCTCAAAAGACCCAAGGTCACTTGGGTTGGTGGTCTGACTCCATAAATTAAAGCAAGCAGGGCAAAAGTTATTGGATTTTATTCTTTTTTAAAAAAATAAGGTGTTCATATCAAAAGACTTACATGCAGACCACGTACAGATCTGTTCTGCGGAGTGCCGGCCGTACCAGTATATATTCTTGTTTAACAGTCTGAGCTGGAGACAAATAGCTCAGAAAATAACTCTCGATCCATAACCCAGCTGACTGCTTATGAGACAAATTCCCATGCAACGCCATGTCTCTGTAACTTTCAGCTTCATCACTGGCTAGATCCCCATATGTCGGCAGACCTTGGCGAAATAACTTTCATGAACCGAGAGTCCCAGCCTCTCCCAGCTATGCTAACTGTGGTTTCTGTGAATTACAGTCCAAAGACATAACTCAATAAATGTCTAGTTGTGGGGCAGAGGTAGAATCCGGGGAGGATCGGCTTTTAATTTATTTTATTTAACCCCCACCACGGTTTTCGCTGCCTGCTTTCATACATACATATACATATACACATACACATACACATACACATATACACATACACATACACATAGACACATACACATACACACACACACACACACACACACACACACACACACACACACACACACACACATATATATATATATATAAAGTAAAACAACATTCTCATGCAGCAAAATATGGGCAGGATAGAAAGGCAATTTGTCGTCATTTCATTGCACAGTCGAGTCCAACCCTTTGCGACCCCATGGACCACCACAAGCCAGGCTCCTCTGTCGTCTGCCATCCTCCACAGCCCGCCCAGATCCACGCCCATTGTGTCCACGATGCCGTCCAGCCACCTCATCCTCTGCTTCCCCCTTCTCCTTTTGCCTTTGACCTTTCCTAGCATCAAGGCCTTCTCAAGTGAGTCCTCTCTTCTCATTTGGTGGCCAAAGTACTTGAGCTTCAGCTTCGGTGTTTGTCCTTCCAATGAGCGCTCAAGGGTTGAGAGGCAATACATTTGGTTTTACCCAACTGTTTTATATTTACTTCCAGGAACGGCGAAAGGCATTTATGGGATTTTCTCCCTCAGGGTGTCCAAAGAATTTGGTCCGCTTTGGGCACCCTACAGCCAAACTGGGGGCAGAGAGGGGTCGAGGCACAAGATCTTGCTTTGCCTCAGACAGCAAAATGCCTTGAACTGCCCCTCCATTTCATAATGGCCCTTACCCCCCCCCATTGTGTTGCACAGTTGTCAGTTTTCTGCCGCACGAAGGACGAGAAAAGGCAAGGGTGGCCGGGAACGGTTTGCTTTGATCTAAAATGCTCTACTGTTGAATGAAACAATAACCAATGAATGCAGGAAATGCCATAAATAATGTAAAAGCAAATAAGCATAAAAGATAGGAAGAGTGTGTGTGTGTGTGTTGATATTCATACGACGGGTGTAAAATCAGCCTAGAGACAGCAACCTACAGTGATGGCATTTAGCTTTATCTTTGTTTGTCTCTCTATCTTTCTCTTTCTTTCTTTCCTTCTCCATCCTTTTCTCTCGATCTTCCTGCAACCATATATTTTTGCATTTGTCTGTTATTAGGGGAAACATGGCTGTAACCTTAGGAAGCGAGAACGATCTGGCTGTAGTAAAATTGCATTGAGTATTGGAAATCCTTATTTCTAATTAAATTCTAATATCGATCTGCATAAGAATAGCCAGACCTGTGACTTTCACCTTGTTCTGACTCAGTGATCTGGACCCTCTGTGCAAGGAGCAAGCTGATAAGAAAACAGGGGGGAAATACGTAGCTGGATGACTGTAAGGCCAAGATCGACTGTATCTATTTTGCATTGTCTAGGATTCAATTCAATTCTTTATTAGTTGATTACTCAGATGGCCATATCAAGTCACTTTCTAGTCCTGAGCCCTTTTGGCACACAAGGTCCTCCTTGGCCACAGGGGCCAGGATGGTTGAAGCTTCTGTCCTCCATCAAGATGGATCCAAGTGGATTCAATCCACTTGAGGACCCTCAACCTTCCCATTGGACTTCGCCACCCAAGGTTGTTAGTCCTCAGAGACGTCAGGTTAGTTAACCGCCGCCTGACAATCGGCATTGAGTCACTAGCAGTAGGATCTACTCTATTACCATAGCAGGGTAACCTGGCCAGACTAGCACATCTTGATCTGGTTGATGCAATTCTACGATATGGAATCATGAATTTTTCAATTTAAAGGTTTTTCAAAATATATTTTCAGGCAGCCGTTTCAAGGATCTAAATTTGCATTGTCTACAAAAACCCTACATTTTCTACCTATCTGAGGAATGACTTTCCTTCCTCTCTACATAAGCCAGGGGTTCGCAACCTTATCAAGCCAGGAGATGGGTCACGTTCTCTCAGTCATCTCCGAGGAGCTGGATGGCCATTTTTGCCCTACCTGCATGATGGGGTGTGGGGTGGCCATTTTGTCCCAACAGCTTGTTTATTTGTTTAGATTTATATTGCTGCCCACCCGCCATGACGACTCAGGGCGGCTTACAATCAGTACAGCAACAGTAAAATAACAATCACAGTAACAGTAAAATACAGTACTAGACACCATCATCAGTTGCAACCAATTTGGCATTAAGAGTTTCTCTCTTTTTTATTTCAGGCTACGAATAACTGACAAATACTATTCACAAATCATATGCACTTGAAAAAAAGAACTTTTTAATTAGTGGCAATTTTCTGTGGCTGGTGGCGTCACTCGCACTGCGCAAGTGGAGTTATCAGTAAGATTCTGGAAACAAATTAAATTAAGACTAGGCCAGTAAGAGTCTGCCAACAATTTACATTTTAGAAATGTGATGCATAGTATTCTTCTCCCAGGCAGAGAACAGCTTCAAAGGGGGCAGCCATTTTGTTTCTCAAATGCCCTTGGAGGGGTGAGGGGGCCACTTGAAATGGTGCCATGGGCTAGATCCAGCCCATGGGCCTTAGGTTGGGAACCCCTGGTCTAGGAAAACCCTGTCCAACGTGTCCCTCCATTTTTCTACCTGTCTGACAGGAGTGGCTTTCCTTCTTCTCTATATAAGCTATGCGACTTCTGGGCATACCTGTCAAGCACGGCTCCAGATAATATGGGACCTGTGCAGAACCATTCTATGCATGCGTAGAACCTTCTACACATGCGCAGAAGGCTTCTATAAAGGCTTCTGCGCAGAACCCTTCTACACATGCGTAGAAGCCTTCTGCACAGAACCCTTCTACACATGCATAGAAGCCTTCTGCGCAGAACCCTTCTGCGCATACGTAGAAGGGTTCTGCACAGAAGGGGATGCGCAGTAACTACTTTCCCCCCGCCATCAAATTACAGGATGGCGGTGGCTCCAGGTGGGAAAGTAGAAAAAGCGGCTCTGAATTATGGGAAATCCCGGCCAATACGGGATACTTGACAGGTATGGTTCTGGGATAAAGAAGAGATTGATTTGCAACCTGGTCCCTGTATTCCTCGATTCTGCAGATTGTGTGTGTCTAGGTGTTTTTTCTCTCCCCCCCCCCCCCCCACCACCACCGCCCCTTTTCAGGTAAATTGGAAAAGGAGTCTGCCAGGTGATGAACCAACTTGCAATTGTTACAATACAACCATCAGGGAGAAAGCCCCTTAGGAGAGGGGGAAATATTGTGAAAGAAAGCTTTCTTTCGACTTCTTCATTCCCCACCACCACCACTCTTGTTTCTTCTGCTACGACAGTGTCACCTTCAGGACCGCGGTTCCAAATGGCTGCCTTGCTTTGCTGGCCCATTTATTTCCCTAGCAGAGCAATCGCAAAGTCGGCGTGGGTCCTTGAAAGGCTGCGGTTAGAGCGAGCGTGCAGATGTTCCAGCAGCCAACTTCGCCTTCGGATACAATGAAGAAATGTGGGCATTTGTGGAAACGATAGACAGATTGCTGCTGCTTCCGATCACAAATGGCACACAAAAAGGATTATGTCCCTGGGTGGGAAATGTGCTTTTGGCTTCTGCTCTTTTTGCAGACAGACCTCTTCCTCTCTCCCTGAGCATGCCTTGAGCTCCAGTAGGTTGGACCACCAGGAGTCAAAAGCTCAATTTCCCAAAGGAATTTCTAATTTGCTGAGAGAAGAGCCAGCCATCCCAGCCTTAGGGATTCAATTAGGTACAGTAGACCCTCACATAACAACGTCGCTTGGTTCTCCAAGTAGCGTCGCTATAGGGGAAATGTCGTTGTGCGGTTTTCAATGGCAACTGCGCCATCTAGCAGCAAAAAACTGTCATTATCCGTACAACGACGTTAAAAAACATTGTTAATGCGCACGACGGTTTTTTGTCGTGCGGATAGTCACGTGGCGAGTGACGATGCGTCGTTAAGCAGAAATGACGCTATTCGAATGCGGCGTTAATCCAGGGTCCATTGTAAAAGTAAAGGTCGCCAGTCATGGGCTGGGCCACCAGGACAGGGGGATTCATCCCGGTGCCACCTCGCCTCTGGCACCCTGGGGTGCAAATAATAATTTTATTATTATTTTATTTATTTATTTATTTATTTATTTATTTATTTATTTATTTTTCACGCTTATATACCGCCCACTCAGGTACAACCCAACTCAGGGCGGTTTACATCGCGGACAGTAAATACATAAAAGACACATGATAAAACAAAGTTAAAAGTTAAAAAACCCATCCCTAAAAGGTGCGCAAGAACCGAAGGGACCTTGGGGGAAGGCACACTTCTCTATACCAACCACCCAACGGTACCACCTGGCATGCTGCACTTTAGATTAAGCCATTGATCTGAGCTCCTTCCTTCAGCTTGGAGCAATGGAGCACAAAGGTCCCTTCCTAAAATTATTATGATTATAGATTATGAAATATAGTCCAACTAAAACGAGTTAGTCTTTAAGGAGCTAGAGATTTTTTTCAATTATTTCCTCCAGCAAATTACCAACTGAAATGACTATTCCCCCAAGAATAGAAAGCATAACTTTTTTTAAAAAAAAATGTAATCCTAACAAGTTATTTAGGGGACCTTGTAATTAGAGCTGTACTTAATTATTGTTCAGAAGTTTGCTTGCATTTCGATGGCTGAATGGCTTTAGTTAGGTCAAACTCCACTCAGAGTAGACTTGGTTTCTAGAAGATTGAGGAGGATGAGCAAAAACTTGGTTTGGGCTTGGTTCCCAGTCCTCTGACCATCCTTGTTGCCCTCCTCTGAACCTGCTCCAGTTTATTAATGTCCTTCTTAAAGCAAGGTGTCAAAGAACTCGAGATGTGGCCTGACTAGTGCTGAACAGAGAGTGGCGGGTACCTCACCGGTTTTGCATTTCTGTTCATGATCTCCTGCTTGTCCTGAGATGGCCTATATGACTGACGGTGAACCTTGGCACGCCAGATGCTCTTGAACTTCAATCCTCAGAGGCCCTAATCAGCAGGAGTGCCAACTTGGGCTTCTGGGAATTAAAGTCCAAGAACTCCTGGAGTGCCAAGGTTGGCCATCACTGGTCTAGTGCAGTGATGGTGAACATTGGCACTCTGGGTGTCCTTGAACTTCAATTCCCAGAAACCCTGCTCAGCCGGAGTGCCGACTTGGTCTTCTGAGAATTGATGTCCAAGAACACCTGGAGTGGCAAGATTCACCATCACGTGCATACATAATATAATAAAACGTGGCACATACACGGAGCCGGGATATGTTTTGACTGGGTGTCGTTGAACTGCCACACACAGGTGGCACTAGTATGATACTTAGAGTATCCTCAGTGCAGAGTTGAAGTATCCTTGTGTTGACAGCTTGTTACTCTCCTGACACACCAGTGTGTTCTTGCCCCGTAACGTCCTCCGGCGCTTCGTAAATCTGAAACAAGGGTGCTCTTTGCAATCTTTGCAGTACTTAACTTACTTCTGATGCCTAAATATGCTCTCTTTTTTTTACTGCATTAACAACATAAAACGCATCATTTACAATTTAGCACATAAAACTGTGCTGTTTGGCATATTTATGAAATGCTTAGAGTTATTCTTTGCATGTGAACTCCGATAGAAGATCCATTTTGTTTAATGGAGCTTGCTTCCAGGTAAGCATGCAAATGATTACAGTGTTTGAAGTATAAATAGCTTCATTTTGCTTTGTTTTTACAAACAGAATTGAGAGTATAACTGAGAGTATATTGAGGATATACTCAGCAGGCTGCAGCATTGTATAGTATTGGGTCACACATCCCTTATCTATCTATCTATCTATCTATCTATCTATCTATCTATCTATCTATCTCGGTGTCTGTCTGTCTATCTGTCTATCCATCCAAAGCAATCTCATTTACTTAGCAGTGCAAAATTGGGCTGAAGCTTGGCCCTAGAGCAGTGTTTCCCAACCTTTGGGTTTTGGACTTCAATTCCCAGAAGCCTCAGTCAATTCCCCAAATCATTGACCAGCCAACGTACTGACTGAGGTTTCTGGGAATTGAAGTCCAAGAACCAAAGGTTGACCACCCCTGATCTAGTCCGCTACTATCAGCTTTGGCCAGTACTCTGTTGCATAGCTCTGCCAACCTAGTGGGAATGACATCATCAACAATGGCTGGTTGCTGTTTATTAGAGAGATCCTGCAACATCTTCCAGTTCTGCACAACTCCAGTGCAATGAGACAAAATCGTGTTGTGTTCTTCATCCTCCACATCCGTTCCAGATATTGTCTACCATCATGGCAATAGTCTTCTTGTTCTTAACTCCTTGGAACAGTTCTTCCAAGGACATGTCACACCAGTTTCTCAGGTTCTTCAGCCATGGTGTCCATCTACCTCCAGGTCTTCCTCTCTTCCCAGGGATATTTCCTTGCAGAGCGAGTTGGAGTATTCTATACTTTATGTTGTTCCTCATGATATGGCCAAGGTATTGGAGCTTTCTTTGCCTAAAGGTCTTAAAGAGTTCTTTTCTTTTTATCCATCCAAAATTGTGTACAACCCATAATTAGAGGCCATCTACTGCTGCTGCTAGCATGATATCTTCTGTGCAACAGGATTTTGACTTCAGCAACAAATGTTTTTCCAGAGAATCAGACAGGATCCTTTCCCTGACTGAGCTAGAGAGCCATGGTATGTTATGGCGACCTCCCATCCAAGTGCTAACCAAGCTGTACCCTGCTTAGCTTCCAAAATTGGACATGAGGGTTTTGGGGGGTTTCTTTTACGATCAGGGTATCTCAGGGTCGTCAGTTGGAAAACATCCATCATCGCCCAGCAGGGACTGGAACCTACATGCATTAGAATCATCTTATGCTGTACCCGTCTCACCTTTCTGACATCGAACAGCTCAGGCAAGGGGGCTGAACGCCAAAGAGTCAGATTGCCGGCATGCATGCAAAAGAAACGTTCCGAAAAGGCGGCCGCAAAAGGTAAAGTAAGGACTATCATATGAGGAAACCAGCAGCGCCCTTGGTAAACAGAAAAAGTAGGAGCACATGTTGTCATCCTGTCATGGTCGATTATGCTGTCATTGTACGGCAGCAATAATTTGGCCTGTCCAAAATCCCTGCTTAACCATCCCTGTTGCTATGGCACTGTGTTTATTCTCTCGTATCTTGTTCCCAAGAGGCTCCGGTTTTGGGACTAGGAATACATTGCAGGAATCAGTGTAACAAGCTCAGAATCGTCCTTAAGGAGCTTAGAGTCCTAAGGCCATTGCTCACAGATGGTGGGTTGGTTAGTTGTCAGTAGTCATCATTGTTTTGGGCCAGCCCTATTGTTAGACAAAGTGAGGCGATCACCTCCTGTGACAGATGCCGGGCAACAAGCAGGGACAGCACAACCCTGCGTTTCTTCTGAACGCTCTCCCCGGTTGTTCTTCTGTCTTTGCAGGAGAAAGCTGTGTCTTGTGCTCTTCAATGGTCCTGCGGTTCTCAGGTAGGATGGTCGAAGCTCAGGTTTAACCGGCAGCCCCATCACCGCCGATACACACAATCATAGATTTTGGAGAGCATACTTAAATTATGTAGTAATATCTTCTCCTTTGTCTCAGACACCAAAATATCTTGGGATGACCATATTAATTTGAAAGGGAGACCATCAGGAAACAATCCAAGAGGACGGCGCAGACAGAATATTTAGGAGAGCTAGCATAATAGATGTGCTCTTGAAAACGTTAGATCAGTGATGACGAACCTTGTAAAGACCGAGTGCCCAAACTGCAACACAAAAACCCACTTATTTATCGCAAAGTGCCAACATAGTGACAGGGGAGGAAGGAAATGCTCTCATTGGACTGCTGGCCAGAGGGGCGGGGCGAACTCTGTGCTGGGGGAGGGAGGAAGCGCTCCCATTGGGCTGCTGGGCCGGGGCAAACTCTCTGCTGAAGTGACGTGCGTGTGCCCACAGAGAGGGCTCTGAGTGACCCCTCTGGCACGCATGGCACAGGTTCACCACCACTGATCTAACTCTAAAGTCCTCTTTTTCACACTGGGTGTGGTATGCCCTGCGTTGCACCTGAATTCGGACTACTTTATTTCAAAACTTGGATGGGCCGGGCCAGCCAGAATTTCTGCTACCGGTTCTGGCGAACTGGGGCGAACCTGCTGATGTCCACCCCTGGCTTTCTGCATTAATATCACAATGAGCTTCAGAAGTACCTAATGCACATTTCAGACTCTGCGTGACCATGGAAACAAACCCCAGCCTTCCTCCCTGGAGTCCAAGGCAGAGTGGGTGGAAGCCTTGACCTTGAAGCGCTGAGACTTCAAGGAATTCAAAAGAAAATATAGGCATTTGCAAAGAACAGTGCTGGATCAGACCAGGGTTCTGTCTAGTCAATCAAGTCCATTAATGCTTGAACACAGGGCCTGTGTGTAATGCCACTATCCATCTCATATTTGTCCAGCAACTGGTACATAGTGGCATGTTCTATGGCCATTCTATGGTCTTTTAAAAGCCATCTAGGCCAGGGATTCTCAACCTGTGGCCCATGGGCCAGATGCAGCCACACCACCATTTCATGTGCCCCCCCCACTGCCTCTACCACACCCAGAAAGTGCCATGTGGTAGTGGAAGGACAAAATGGCCATCCAGCCCCCCGAAGCTGTCTGCTAGGCTGACAATGGTCACTGCATCTTGTGGAAGGGTATTTCCTAGCTGAGCTGTGCCCCACATGAAACCATTCTTTCTCCTTTTGGGGTCTTGGCCTGATGTCTTGGCACTTACCCTTCAGTTTGGTAGCCCAGGAGAAGTCAGGGCGTTGCCCAAACGTTGTGAGAGACCTCAAGAGATCTTAGAAACCAAGATTTGTTTATTCAGAATTGTTTTCCGAATCAGTGCAAGGTCTGTGATATCCTTTTTTTTTCCTCCCCTGGTCCATGAGTAGATTGTTGGGACCTCTTATGCATGCAAAATGCATTCCCTGCTAGCAAGTGGATCAATGCTTTGTATGTCATGCTTCAAAGCAAGAAATTGCAAGTAGATAAATAGGGGCCACTTCGGTGGGAAAAGTAAGTGTTCTGTGCACTCCAGTGTTTAGTCCATACCTGTCAAGTGTGGCTCTGGAAAATACGGGACCTGCGTAGAACCCTGCGTAGACGGGTTCTGCACATAGACGCATGCACAGTAACTACTTTCCCCGCTGGTCAAATTACAGGATGGTGGCAGGAAAATGGAGGAAGCGGTGCGGAAATACGGGAAATCCCGGCCAATCCGGGATACTTGACAGTTATGGTGTAGTCATGCCTGCCATCATAACTATGGTAAAGTCTGCATACGGAAACTGTAAACGAAGATGGGAACCAAACCCTAGAGTTGGGTAAGATTGGCTTTCAAGCAAGGAGACCTTGGCCTTTTAGTAGTGTCTATATGGATGTCCATCAATCCCATTCACCATGTGCAGCTTCTGTCCCGGGTTTGTGCTTTTCTGCCGCACCTTGGCACATCCAGCAGCATCTCTAATCTCGCTACTTTGGCAGCTCCCTCCTCCACCCGGTGATATATACAGCGACGTTATCAAGATGACTTTAAGACTTCTCCGCGCCGCCAGTCATCCGGCTTCACTTACGACTCTAAGTTAATCAAGCCCTATCAGTGCCGCCTGTCATTGTGAGAGCATTACAGCCCCATTGGCCAAATGCACCTTCCCTGCCCGTGCGTTATCAAAAGAGCCCCGTTATCGCCCCACCACAGTGTCCCGACGGTCTGAAGTGGGCTCTGTGATAACTGCGGCTTGAGGACGTTGCCTTCAGATGCATCATCAGATAAGATGCGGCGATGGGTTGAGAACTTGCCCCGCCGTGCATTATGGCTGGAACGTTCCCACGCCAGAGCTGATGCAATCAGACTGATGCGACATCAGCCCTTTTGCATAATCAAAATGGCATCCCATTAATTAGGAGGTTATTTTAGGGGATGTGCCACATGAGAATGCAAATGCATCGAGTAGATTCCTTCCCCAGCCTGGATTAAACATAACTAACGGGAATCTGTGTTCAGTAAAATAGATGTTCTTGTTTGTCCATCTGGTGATTTTGACTCTTATCAACAGCTGGAAACATTATCTTCAGATTTTTTTTTCCATCCTGCTGCTTCTGTTTCATTTTAAGGGACCTGAGAAATCTGTACATGAATGTGTGCATTCCTCCCCCCCCCCCGTTTTTCACCCAGCCCAAGGAAGCCATTAATAACAAGTGCAACCTTCACTTTATCCCAAATTTCATCTCACATCACTCCTCCATTTCCAGGTTTCTTTGCAGGCAAGTTAGATTTTCATTCAAGATTGCCTTTCTAGGTTAACTGAATTCCTTCATTCCTGCACATGCCCCCATTCCGTTGGTTTTTACTGATTTTCTTTATTTAAAATTTTAAAAAAAGAAGATCAAAGCAAAACATTTCAGCTTCTAACTATGTTGGTAGCCTCTCGGACAAGTTGCAGGTGCCAGCCCAAGAGAAAAAGTCGACGGAGGAGGAACTCTCAAGAATAAAAAGGACTCAGAGAAATCTCACGTCCCAATAATGCAGGGGTTCCCAACCTAAGGCCCGTAGGCCAGATCTGGCCCGCAGCATCCTTTGATGTGCCCAGGCCATTTGAGAAACAATGAACAGCGTGAAGCTGTTGGGACAAAATGGCCACCCCCGTCACGCAGGCAGGGTGAAATGGCCATCCGGCCCTCGAAGCTGACTGAGAGTGTCAACCGGCCCCTGGCTTGAAAAGGTTGGGAACCCCAGCAATAATGAGAGAAAGTGGCTTGCATGCCAAGTTGCCCTAGTGATGATCGGACCTAGTTTAGCCACCATGACAAATCATGATTGTGGAAACTCAACCATGGTTATTTTGTGACATCTGAATTGAGACAGCATGGCTTGACTAGCCAGGATCGGAAAGCGCTCCTTCTCTGCTACCAGTGGCTTGGTCTGATACTGGATCTGACAAACCAGAGCCAATGTTTGCCTCTCTCTTTCCCCCCAGAGACTTTTGGGACCATGAAGGCAGGAATGAATGTAGGTAGAAAGAACATTAAAAAAAATGCCTAAAGGTCTGCTCTGGCTCTCTTCTGAGGCTGCAAAACACATTGCGCATGGGTGTTAAAGGCCTTCCAAGACTTGCCCTCCAAAGGTATAAATGAGCTTCTAAATAGCAGCTCGGGATTGCTTTGGAATAATTAACCACCTTGTTGCCATGGAATGATAGAAATAATAGTAATACAGAAGCAATTGAGGGGAACATTTGCCCATGTATGCAGGACTTTAAAGAGTTCAGTGTGCTGCCTATATATTAACTCTATAGAATGGGCCAGCATTATTCCTTCTGTATCATAAAAGCAGCAGCGAAGCCGAGAACTGAACCTCCGCTTTCCTGTATGCAAGGAGATTTTTGGTTGTGTTGTTTATCTGCCTGCTTGGTTTTATTTGCATGCGTTTCACATAACGCCACATATACATACACCTTTGCCTGCACAGCGCCTGCCAACCTAGCAGTTGGAGAGCAAGAAATTGCAAGTCGATAAAGAGGTACCCCTGCATTCCATGCAGTCTGGTGTCTAGTCATGTCTTCTACATGACCATGGAGACCTCTGCAGACACCAACAGTGCTCTTTGGCTATCAACGGAGATGAGCACTGAACCCTAGAGTTGGATACGACTGGCTTTCAAGTAACGGCGAACTTTATCTTTACTACAGTTGTGCAGCGTGGTGGTTTTGGACCACAATTCTGGGCGCTGTAGTCCAGATCCACCCATCTGCACAGTTCTCATCCATCATCCACCGCTTGACCCTTTTCTAAACGGAGAGGACGGGGGATGCTGTTGGAACAATCTGCGTCCAAAACAGCTGGATCGTCTTCCAAGCTGCGGTCCTTTCTCTGTAGCCTTTTCCAATGATCGCCTGCCTGTAGAGCTTGGCTTTGACACTTGGCTTTCCAACAGACCAAGCTTTGAAAGACACTTACTTGGCCTCGAAATGCCCAGAATTCCTTGAACCTGAATTTCCCGCGGAGTATTCCACAAATTGCCCTGAGCATTAGAGACCCGTCTCCTTTTGCCGATGCCTGATTCTCCCACTCCCCCACCCATAAATAATCGCCATCCACTCTGGTTTCTTTCTCTCTTTGGGGAATCGGTCCCCACTGTTTTGTCTAATAATCTAATTTCAAGCTACTTTCCTCAAGCGATGCCGTTTTCTTTGTTCCTCAAGGGAGACGATAGAGCCACAACATTCTTGTTTTGTGTCTTTGGCAAACCGGGGGAAGGAGAGAAGAGAAATACCTCATTTTCTGAAAACAATGGATTGAGAGGGAAAATGTTGAGCCCACAAGAGTGTTTGCAGGACTGGAGTGGCTTAATGGTTAAGATGCTGAACGTGATGACTGGAAGGCTGGCAGGTCAGCAATTCGAGACCTGAGTGCTGCATGACGGAGTGAGCGCCCACCAACCTAGCAGTTCAAAAGCAAGAAATTGCAAGTAGATAAATAGGGACCTCTTCAGCAAGAAAGGTAGGTGTATCATGTGCTCCAGTATTGGGTCACGCCTACCACATGTCCACAGAAACATCTGCTGACACAGACAGAGATGAGCACTGAACACTAGAGTCAGATATAACTGGCTTTCCAGCAAGGGTGACCTTTACCTATAGCAGTGATGGCGAACCTTGGCTCGACACACGTCCCAGTAAGGCCAGCTGTCTTATCTACCCATCCGTCAAGCCCACAAAGCATAATGCCCCAATGACAGTGCTGGCGAACCTTGGCACTCCAGCTGTTCTTGAACTTCCATTCCCAGAATCCCATGTCAGCACTCCTGCTGAACTTCTGGGAATTGAAGTTCAAGAACAGCTGGAGTGCCAAGGTTCGCCATCACTGCACTAGACCAGGAGTTCTCAACCTTTTTAAGCCTGGGTGTGGGTCACACTCCCTAAGACAGCTTTGGGGGCCAAGTGGCCATTTTGCCCTTCCTCCACCACATGGCACTTCCTGGTGTGGTAGAGGCAGTGTTGGGGTGGGGGGGGCACATGAAATGGTACTGCAGACCTCATCCAGCCCACAGGCTGCAAGACTCCCTGACCTAGAGTGTTGTCAGGGTTCAAAGGCTTTCCTTGGTCTTGTGAACGAGGGGAGTGTTGAGGTTTTGAGTGGTGACAGCCAACGGCTCTCTTTCTTCACTTTAAGATCGATTTCTCTCCCACCACGGCCCAACCACCTCCTTGCCCGTCTGTAGGGCTTTCTTTGAACCACAGCCACGCTCAACTGCCTTCACAATTACCTATCGATCATTTCTTTGTTTCGTGGGTCGCTGCTGAGCGTGCGCGAGAGAAGCAGAAGATAATCTTGGCCAAGGTGGAAGGGCAACGGCCATCTGAGATAGGAAAGAGGGAGGTTACTGGAGGGAAGAGGGAGGTGTTTGGATGGAGAAGGTTATTTGTGACACATCTCAATGTGTCGCACTGGAGAAGCAGGGTCTGATAGGAAACAACCCCCAGCCCTCCAGCTGTTTTACAGAAAGGACGCCCGTTACACACACCCCTTTATTAATATATTTACCCATAATTATATTCTCTCTATCTATCTATCTATCTATCTATCTATCTATATATATATATATATATATATCTCCTCTGTACACACCCATAGAGTTTAATGAACTTCACTGTATTTTACAGTGAAACTGTGCTTTCATTTGAGTCCTGCTCCTTATGAATTCTCTCTGCTTTGTTTAGTTGCTTCGTAAGTAAAACCTTACAGGTTCTTGACTGCTTAAATTACTACCCACAGATGATATTAATAATTTCGTGTCAGACATTATTTTGGGTCGTAAGGGTTTTTGCGGAAGACACTCCGCTCAGGGAATGCCCAAATTGAGACTCCATTCATGTCCCCAAGAGCTGGGGGAGAGACGGGCGCTCAATTTGTCGTGCAGTACCCGGGTCTCAAACCGCCGACTTGCCAGCCTTCCAGCTCACAAGGCAAGCTTCTTAACCCCTGAGCCACCGCAGCTACCCACAGAGACATAGAGCTAAACATGCATCAGAAAGGCATACGTGAAAATGCACGTACATCTTTCAGACCGGCTGAGCCCTGAAACAGAAAGCCTGCTTTGTTTGACCTTCAGGGTTGTTTGTTTGTTTCAATTAAATAGACTATTTACTGTTCATTGGGTATTATTTATTCTGCTCTCTACCCCGCCCCTGTGATAGAACAAGGGTGTACCTCCTACTATAAGCTTTGGACTGTGAAACATCAGGGAATCAAGTGCTTGTGACCTGTTGGCTTTGACTGTAATCTCCATCATTTCTAGCCTTCCAGGTAAGGAATTGCTTGGAGCTATCAAGTGGCATGGATTTACATGGGCTAACATTGCATTTAGCCCTAAGAAGAGCTCTAGCCTTGTGATCTAGCAAGATCATATGGTCCACCTTGTAGACTTTCATCCGTGGTCAGTGAGAAGAACCACAGGCCTGCTCAGGTTGAAAGGTCTATGCCAGTGATGGCTAACCTTGGCATGCCAGGTGTTCTTGGACTTCAATTCCCAGAAGCCCTGATCAGAAGGAGTGCCGACTTGGGCTTCTGGGAACTGAAGTCCAAGAACACCTGTAGCATCAAGGTTTATGCATTAGCCCAGGATTCCTCAAACATGGTTCTCCAGATGTTCTTGGACTTCAATTACCAGAAGCCCAAGTTGATCAGGGCTTCTGAGAATTGAAGTCCAAGAAGATCTGGGGCACCGAGGTTGACAGACCCTGCAGTAGCCCTTCAGATGGCTCTCATATGGCTTCTTAAATCAACTCAGTTCCCTCAGCCTATCTGGATTCAGCCTTGAGATCTCACCATCTTTCCCACATTCTCTGCAGTGCACAGAACTGGGAGAGGAAGGAAGAGAATCCATGTTGGCTGATTTCCCCTTTATTGCATGGTAGTCTTTGGTCTTAAACATTCCTGCTGACAAACCCCCACCCCACCCCACCCCACTTCTCCTTTTCTGCCCAACGGTCTTCCTGTTCTTTTCTTTTTTTAACTTGCCCTTTTACATACAGACAAAGATAACGCATGTTTTTTGTACAGCTGTTCTAACAAAGGTCAGAGCATCACTACAGCGAAAAGTATTTTCTGTGCTCCCCCCCCCCACCTCTCACGATGACCCATCCTCAGACATCGTATTCTCTGCAAAACCAAATGCCTGGATAGTTCAGTGAGTTCTTCGTCTTTGCTTCCTCTTTTACTTCTTCAGATGTTGAGGGAGATACAAGGTTCTTGCAAGCGACCTCCGCCAACATTATTAGGTGTTCAAGACATTCTCTCCAAATGGGCGGTGTTTCCTTAGGTTTTTGGACTTCCATTCCCAGTGTGCCTGCCACATGACCATGGAAATGCCTCTAGACACAGAAAGTGCAGGCTCTTTGTCTCTAAACAGAAATGAGCACCGCCCCTCGAGTCGGACATGACTGGCTTTCAACCAAGGGAGACCTTTACCTTTACTAGTGTTGCCCCCAAAGTAACTAGTTAACAGAACTGTGTTACTAGTTAGTCATTACCTTTCAGGCTCTGGGAATCAACACCTCTGTTTTGATCCCCCCCCCCTCTCTCTCTTCTCTCCCTAGTCCGGCGGTGGTGAACCTTGTCACTCCAGCTGTTCTAGGACTTCGATTCCCAGAAGCCCTGATCAGCAAGTGTGCTGACATTGCGCAGGTTTTCATGGTTCAAGATCACATCTTCAGGCATGTGCCAATTTCTCGTGGATCGTGCAGGGAAATTATCAATGAGAGCCCAAGATACGTGGCAAGATGTTGTGCTAGGTTTTGTTTCTTACAAGTGAACTGGGGGGGGGGGACATCAGGAGTAATCTCATATTTCTATTCCACCAAAAACATAGGAATCTGCACATTTCCACCCCACCCCACCTCTGGATACTGTTTGCAAAATCTCCCCACCCACCCCCACGGTTGCCTGCTGTTCCTCGCTAGCTTCTCCCAGCCGCAAATCTTTGTGAATCGGGCGGCTGTTTATCCAAACATCTCATTACCAAATGCTTTGAGACATTGCTCCAGGAGCATCGCTCAATAAATGAAGCATAGTGTAATAAAAGGAAATGGGGATAACGACACTTTCGTCCCTTACAGGGGGATAAATATATTCGGGTATATTAATGACGCCTAACTGATCGGAGGGAAGGAGGCAACACAGACAATAAAGCATCCAGAAAGTATGATAACAGGTCAGGGGAGGAATGGATTACATGGAGCTTTGGGAAATGGAGGTTGAGACGGGAGCCAATAGTCTTAAAGGCTTTTGGGGAGAAAATTGGTCGCCCGGCATTGTGGGAAGGAAAGACCGCTATCATTAGGTTTCTAAAATTAGACTAGGAAGGGTCACGAAGCCATTTAATTTCATCCCCTGATGTGATCAAACACCATCTCCACCACCCCTCAACCCATCCTGTTGCACATTAGGCAAACTCTCTCTTGTAACTCTTGGGATTTGTTTAGTATTGAGCAGGAAAATGGGGTAGACTCATTATGATGAACTAGGAAATCCAATTAAAGACAGCTCAGAAGGAAAAGGGTCACTAGATGTGGACACAGAAGGTCCCAGGACTTTTTCTTGTTAGCTGCCTTGGTTTGTAGAGTAACGCCCATGTAAACATTTAAGTCATCACTTAACACTAGGACTAGGGGACACTCCATGAAACTTTTGGGTGCTAGTCCTCAAACAAATAAGAGAAAGTACTTTTTCACCCAGAGGATCACTGGTCTATGGATCTCCCTGCCAGAAGAAGTGGTGACAGCTGTCAGTCTTGACAGCTTCAAGAAAGGATTAGACAAGTTCATGGAGGACAAGGGTATCCATGGCTATAATTATGGATACCTAAGGACAACCTTAGGAGAGATAGGCAGCATGATATCTCTCAATAAATGCCATTTCCAGGGAATCCTAAGCAGGTGAAGGCATCTGCTTGGGAATAATACCCTGAAGGAAATGGTGAGCCACTGTGTGAGACAGAAGGCTGGACTGGATCATGGGCTCCTGTGGCCTCTTCCAGCGAGGCTGTTCTTATGCAAGTCAGTGTGTTCCCAACCTTTTGTTCTTGGACTTCAATTCCCAGAAGCCTCAGTCAGTACATTGGCTGATCAGCACTTTTGGGAATTGACTTAGGCTTCTGGGAGTTGAAGTCCAAGAACCAAAATTTGGGAATCACTGGTCTAAGTACAGGGCAGGTAAAGGTCCCTGACCTCACTCATTCTGTTGGTTTATCATTAAATCAGACTTTGAAGTCAACAGTCTGGCCAAGAGCAGACACCTTGAAAAAGAGACGTGGCCTCCCCGGGAAATGAATTATGGCTCTTGTAGGTCTGAGTTCAATTCTCCCCCAAACAATCTTTGATGGGACCAGTTATTACCTACCAAAGGAGAATAGCTGAGACAGTCTGAGGCCAAACTCTATGTCAGCCACTACAAAACTCCAAAAATTCAATAGAAGACATGCACTGGTTAAAGACACTTCTGGGTGGAAGCATCCCCACCATCTCATTTCCCTATCTGCTGAAACCAAGGGGAAGTGGCTGGTGTCTCCCCTTCTTTCCAATGGGTCTTCCATCAACTCAACATCTCAGTAGCTTTCACCCATAGCCATTTCCCCTCAAAGGATTTTTTTCATTGGTGTGTTTGCGTTTAGAATTCATGGTTTTTCAACCTTGGGCCTCCAGGTGTTCTTGGACTTCAATTCCCAGAAGCCTAAGTCAGCACACCTGCTGATCCGGGTACCTGGGAATTGAAGTCCAAGAACATCTGGGGTCCCACGGTTGAGAAACCATCTGATCCAGTGATGGCAAACCTTGGCACTCCAGATGTCCTTGGACTTCAATTCCCAGAAGCTCTGATCAGCAGGAGTGCTGACTTGGGCTTCTGGGATTTGAAGTCCAAGCACACCTGGAGGCGCAAGGTTGATAAAGACCAGGACTTCTCAATCATTTTAAGCCAGGAGCCAGGTCACACTCTCTTAGACAGCTTCGGGGGCTGGATGGCTATTTAGCCCTTCCTCCACCACATGGCACGTCCTGGAACAGTGGGGGCAACATGAAATGACACTGTGGCCCGTGTCCAGTCCACGGGCCGCAGGATGAGAATCCCTGGTTTAGATTCTTTGGATGAGGCATGGTAGCATTCATTTCATATTTAAAATCCACCATTCACAAGAAATTGGCACGGTTTGGGATGAATCACTGGCAAATGTGGGTCTTCGACTATCGAGCGATCAAAACCAGAATATGTTTGCCTTGCCTCTATTGTCCCGTTATTTATTATCTGTTTGAAGCCCCACCAGATGTGTATGGGGAAAAAAATTTAAGCTCCTGGACATATCAAAATAAGGCAGGCTGTTCTTCAATATAATGAGGTGAAGCTGTTTCAATCCTGGCCTCATTAGACTCCTTAGACTGTGTTTTGCTTTGCAAGTGATGGCTTTTTTGCCTCTTTCTTTCTTCCTAAACATCTCTCTCAGCAAGAGCAAGAGCAGAGTGCATTGAATTCCGACAGACAATAACAAAGATGATTGTTAGCAAATGCAGGGTAGTGTAGATTTTGCAAGCCGCACGGCCGCTAATTTATTTTTATTTTTTTTAACAATTGACATTGAGGTTGTCGAAAAAGGCTCTGTCTTGTCGGTAATCTCCTGTACAGATTGTATTCACAACCGTGAACGTGCATTTTCTCAGATGGATTTTTCCTTTTTTCTTCCCCACTTCTAAGATGGTTGTCAGATCGCTCGTTCTTTTGTTTTCTCTTGCCGTTCCCTTCCCTGTGTCGTTTTAGGAACAAAGATTAATTGGAAGCCGTCAAGGTACTACTTTTTCTGGTTGAACAGTTAGTGTCAATGGCACATTGAATAAGAACAGAAGGTGTCACTCCTTCAAGACATAATGTGGCAGAGAGTCTGCCCTACAACATATAAAGCAGGGGTACCCAAAGTACGGCTGATCCGGCCCCCATCGCCAATTCATCTGACCTGTGAAGCCATCGTCGCTCCTGGGAGCATATGAGCATGTTTTACTTCTGCTCCCGGGAGCGACAAGGGATTTGTGGGCCGGATGAAGTGGTGTCATGGGCCAGATCCAGGCCATAGTGACCGGCCCCCTGAACCACGTGAACAGCCCTCGCCCCCAAAGGTTTGGGCACCTTTGATATAGAGCCTAGAGCAGTGGTTCCCAATGTGGGGCAAAGGCCCCACAGGGAGACTTCAATTCCATACCCATCAAGCAAGGCTCCTGAAAATATGGGAACTGCTCCGGCCCGGGTGCACATGCGCCACAACAACTCATCTGCACATGCGCAGAACCCCTCTGCACATGCGCAGAACCTTTCAAATACTGGACGGCAGCAGGAAAGGGGAGGAACGAGCGGAGAAATACGGGAAATCCCGGCCAATCTGGGATACTTGACAGGTATGCAATTCCCAAAAGCCTAAGTCAGTACATTGGCTGATCATGCCTTGGGGAATTGACTTAGGCTTCTGGAAATTGATATACAAAAACCAAAGGTTGGGAAATACTGGTCTAGCGCAGTGCTGGCAAACCTTGGCACTCCAGCTGTTGTTGGACTTCAATTCCCAGAAGCTCGTCTCTGTGAATCCATATGAATGGGTTTACTGGCACCCCAGCTATTGTTTGACTTCAATTCCCAGAAGCCCAAGTCCCTGTGAATAATAGAAATGAATGGGTTTACAGGGAATGGAGCTTCTGGGAATTGAAGTCCAAGAACAGCTGTTGTTGTTCAGTCGCACAGTCGGTTCCGACCCTTTGCGACCCTATGGACCATTGTTCTCCAGGCGCCTCTGTCCTCCACCATCCCCCTCAGCCCTCCCAGCTCTGTGCCCATTGTGTCTACAATGCCATCTAGCCATCTCATCCTTGGCCTCCCCCTTCTTCTTTTGCCCTCCACCTTTCCCAGCATCAATGCCTTCTCAAGTGAATCCTCCCTTCTCATTTGATGTCCAAAGTATTTTAGCTTCATCTTTACTATTTGACCTTCCAATGAGCAGTCAGGGTTAATTTCTTCTAAGATTGACCTATTTGTTCTCCTCGCTGTCCAAGGTACTCTCAAAATCCTCCTCCAACACCACATTTCAAAGGCATCTATTCTTCTGCGTTCAGCCTTCCTAATTGTCCAGCTCTCACATCCGTACATCACTACTGGGAAAACCATTGCTTTGACTATTCTAATTTTTGTTTTCAATGTGATGTCTCTGCTTTTCACTATGTTCCCCAGGTTTCTCATTGCTTGTCTCCCAAGAATCAGTCGCCTTTTTATTTCATGGCTACAATCCCCATCTGCAGTGATCTTTGATCCTAAGAAAGTAAAATCTGTCACTGCTTCTACTTCTTCCCCATCTATTTTCCAGGAGCTGATTGGGCCTGTTGCCATTATCTTGGTTTTCTTGATATTGAGTCTCAAGAACAGCTGGGGTGCCAGTAAACTCCACTCAGGGAACGCCCGAATGAGGCTCCTTTCGTGTCCCCAAGATCTTTCCCCACCAAAGTGGTCCCTATCTACTTGCAATTTCTTGCCTTCGATCTGCTAGGTTGGCAGGAGATGGGACAGAGATGGGCACTCAATCCATCATGCAGTACCCAGGTATCAAACTGCCGACTTATCAGCCTTCCCGCTAACAAGGCGAGCTTCTTAACCACTGAGCCACTGCAGCCCCTTATTCTGGTTATAATAGGGTGTGTCTTATACTCCAATGCATCTTATATTCCGGCAAATACGGTAATTAAGTATCAATTTATCCAGGGATCAATTGTTGACCTCCAGATTCTATGGCTACCCTCATCCATAGCCAGTAAGCTGAGATTCATTGTCTCCTAGCAATGCCAGGAAATCTAGAGAAGAACAATTCAGTTTGGTACTGGACTTTTCAGATGGGTGGATCCAGCATAATAAACTATAAATGAATTCTTCATAAATTCCTGATTCATTTAGTTTATGTTTTCTGGCACGGTCAAAGCCTGTCATATCTATGGCTTCACCCATCACTTTTCATTTTGGAAACTCCCACAAATATCGGAATAATTCTTACAAAAGAGAAGGAAATTCAAGCAGAGGCCATAAATCTCTGCCAAATGACAGATCTAAGCATCAGCGGTGAGAGCAACGTACAGGGGAATATCCGAGTGCCATAAATAGTGCCTGGGGGTGTGAGAAGTAATGTAGAAGATGTCCACAAATCAACATAGTACACACACCCACAGCCATTGTACGTAGCGTGCAGCCAACAGTCGGCGGCAGCTGTCAACAGAATTAACCAACACAAATGACGAACATGTACATGACAATGGAAATAAACACGGCCAGTGGGTGGGGTGTGCGTGTGATGAGTGGAATGCGTACAACCTGCAATATCAATGTAATTCAACCCTTGGTAGCAGCTTTAGTGACATAAAAAATGGAGGCACCAGAAGCCCTGTGATGTAAAATTTGAGCATCCTACTGACAAGATGATGGTGTTGTTTTATGGCGTGGAAAGAAAGGCTGGCTTGACAAAGCCATAAGTTGTCAAAAATAACTTTATATATCAGGCATGGGATTGTCTCTTGGCAGGGCATAGTTGGGAACTCAACTCTTCTACTTTGCATTTCAAACCAACTTAGATCTGGCAGATGTGATGAAACTCTGCCTTGATTTTAGTCATTATCTAAAGCAGCATTTCCCCAACCTTTGGTTTTTTGGACTTCATTTCCCAGAAGCCTAAGCCAATTCCCCAAAGCACTGATCAGCCAATGTACTGACAGGCTTCTGGGAATTGAAGACCCCCCTGTGGGGCCTGGGGCCCACATTGGGAAACACTGGTCTAGACGACATTCTCCGAACACAAAACACTGAAAATCTAGTGGCATTTTTTAAATACAATAAACTATCTCACATTGTATGTTTCACATTCAATATATGCTCAGCTAGATGTATGGAGTGGGATTATTAAGAAAATATGTTTTAAGCTAGCTACAATGGCAAAACTATCAAAGGGATCTAATTTAGCTCAGAGGTCAGAAACATTTGGCCTTCCAGATATTATGGGTAATAATTCATATGCTACTCTACCATTGACTGGTTGGTCCAAAGCTTTGGGGAGGTGAAGTTTGGAACATTCTTAGCAGTCCAATCTTGAGTTGGCCATTGATTCAAATTGGTCAACTCTAGATCCACACTTGACGTTGAGTCAATGAGTTTATTTCACTTGTGTTCAGGCTGCAAGGGTATGAATGAGTTCCTGTTCTGCTTTAGCTCATCCAGGAAACACGTAGCTTGTTGTTGTTCAGTCGCATAGTCGAGTCCGACCCTTTGTGACTCCATGGACCACTTCAGGCCAGGCACCCCTATCCTCCTCCATCCTCCGCAGCCTGCTCAGCTCTACACCCATTGCGTCAACAATGCCATCTAACCACCTCATCCTCTGCCACCCCCTTCTCCTTTTGCCTTTGGTCTTTCCCAGCATCAAGGCCTTCTCAAGTGAGTCCTCTCTTCTCATTTGGTGTCCAAAGTACTTTAGCTTTGTCCTTCCAAGGAGCAGTCAGGGTTGATTTCCTTCAGGATTGACTAATCTGATCTCTTTGTAGTCCAGGGTACTCTCAAAATTCTCCTCCAGCACCACATCTCAAAGGTGTCTATTCTTCTGCGCTCAGCCTTCCTTATGGTCCAGCTCTCACAACCATACATTACTACTGGGAATATGATTGCTTGGACTATGCGGACTTTTGTTGACAGGGTGATGTCTCTACTTTTTATTATGATAGACTTGTAATTTTATTATGGTAGGCTTGTACAACATATCAACTATGTATTGGCACAAGTGCATTAAAGAAAAGAAGGGCCGTGATTTAGAAGACGCATCCCTAGGGTCAGTATGGCTGGGGATACAACTTGAAGGAACATCTGCATTTATGGGACCCAGTTTGATGAGACTGAAGTGGCTTGTCTTGAGGTGTTTTCTCCAGTAAAATAAGAGCTCTGCATTCAAACTGTATTTTACCAATCCAAGCTCCCTCTCCAAGGAATTGAACGTTATAAGAGCTTAAAATAGGAAGCAGATCTTTTTCTTCTACAAAAAAAAGAAGATTGGAGGGGAGGTAGGAGAGGAAATCTGGCCTCAGAAAATTTAGCAGTTTAACAAAAGCATTTGGTGACCCGATGGGCGTTTTCTAGACATGTCCTGCATTGTATCTCCAAAACCAAGGTTTAAAGCAGGCATTCCCAACCTTTTCAAGCCGGAGGCCAGGTCATGCTCTCTTAGTCAGCTTTGAGGACCAGGTGGCAATTTTGCCATGCCTGTATGATGGGGGTGGTGGCCATTTTGTCCCAACAGCTTCAAAGTGGGTGGCCATTTCTCTCTCTCAAATGCCCGTGGAGGGGTTGGGGGCCACATGAAATGGTGTCATGGGCTGGATCCGGCCTGCGGGCCTTAGGTTGGGAACCCCTGAACAAAAGGTTGTCAGATAAAGGATGAATATTAGGAAAAAGTCTTAACAATTAGAGTAGTACAATAATGAAACCGACTACCTCGAGAGGTGGTGAGATCTTCCAACACTGGAAGCCTTCAAGGGAGATTCGGGTTCCTGCATTGAGGTTTGCAGAATTCCAGACAATACCATTTCAAACTGCAGGATGAAGTTGCATTATTAATTATTTTTTCTAATGCTTTCATCTGCCTCGCATCATGAGTTGACTGTATGTCGGGAGGGTGGAATCGGGGCGTCATGAAGGTATGGAAAGCATAGCCCTCTTCCAATAGCATCGCTGCGCATGCATGGATCCTGACAGCGTACAGGCTGGCAATGTGCCCGCCTCAATCTGTCACAATGGCTCCCCTTTCTCTGAGACACCGAACGGAGGTTATTGCAGGGGAGAGAAAGCGAGGTAGACGTTTCTCAAGCGGGAGCTCCACACGCCGTGTGACAACTCACCGCTGCTCCTACAAGCTAAGCCAGAAGCTGGTGTCGTTTGCACGTGTTTCACCTCTGAAGCCAGGCCTTCAAAAACAGAGCCAGCTCCTGATACATGAGTGAGCGCAGACTCATAGAATCAAAACCACTGAGTTGGAAGGGGCCTTTTTAGGCCATTGAGTCTAACACCATGCTCAATTCAGGAATCCAAATCAAAGCGGATCTGACAAATGCTTGTCCAATTCTCTCTTGAAGGCGTCCAGTGTGGGAACACGCGCCACCTTTCAAGGGTCCATTGTCCTACTGTTCTAACCATTAAGATGTTTCTCCTGATATTCGGCCTATGCCTGGCTTTCAGCCCATTATTACGTGCTCTGTACTCTGGGATGATTGAGAACAAGTCCTTCCCTTCCTATTTATGACAATCTATTTTAGCTATTGTTGTTGAATTGTTTTATATTGTAATTTTTTTATTATATTGTTAGCTGAATAGAGGGGGACTAGTACCTCATTGGTTTGGGAGACTATAGACTTTTTTTACTGCAGCCTAACATAGTTTTGGCCTTGTTCTTCATCTCTTGTTACTGCCTGGTTCATGAGCTATAACAGTGATGGCGAACCTTGGCACTCCAGCTGTTCTTGGACTTCAATTCCCTAAAGTCCAAGTCAGCACTCCTGCTGATCATGGCTCCTGGGAATTCAAGTTCAAGCACAGCTGGAGTGCCAAGGTTCGCCATCACTGAGCCATGACATTAGCAACAGTGATCAGGTCCATGGGTTATGGCAAGGAGGCAACGATGATGAACCCAAGACCATTAGCTTTACATTTCATGGTATTTATCAGACTCACCTTGACCCAGGAAAAAGATAATAGCAAATTGTTCCTCTCCTCTCAAGGGATTATAGTAGGGTTCCCAACCAGGTCCGGCCCACAGCACCATTTCATGTGTCCCCCCCTACACCCCTCCAAGGGGATTTGAGGAAAAATGGCCACCCCTTTGTAGCTGTTGGGACAAAAATTGTCACCCCATCATGCAGGCGGGGCAAAATGGCCATTCAGCCCTTGAAGCTGAGAGAGCATGACCTGGCCCCCAACTTGGAAAGGTTGGGAACCCCTGGTTTATAGTAAAGTCTCAGTTATGCTGGTGGATTATTTACCTTCCTTATTAGCTGCCTGGGCTAAAGCACGCTTGGTGGTTCAAGGCAGAGGCTTGGGAATCAAGGATCTCTCTTCCAATTTGTTCTTTCTAGTTCAGGAGGAGTTCAACCATGTTTCCACCTGTTTCTAGTTTGATTGGGGTGAGGAAACGGTCAAGCATATCTTTCCTCAAACTTCCCGTCCCTTTTGTTCTATGATACATGCTAAGATTTTACCGCACCTCGAAGGGCTGGCTTTAAAATCCTCCTGATGCTAACAAAAGATCAAGCTCGGAAATTGTTTCAGCCATCAATTCCAGGCCAGTGGCATGCTCGATTGACGTGATATGATTGAATGCTTTCCCATTCCGAAGGTTCAGCGGGGAAGCAAATGCCTCAAGGAGGAAGGTGTTTCTTGACGCATTAAAGTCCAAGAACACCTGGAGTGCCAAAGTTCACCATCACAGTCCTAAGTGTAGAGCTATGCAGTAGACCAGGGGTTCCCAATCCATACCTGTCAACCTTCCCAGATTGGCCGGGATTTCCCAGTTTTCGGTGCCGATTTGCGCCATTTCCCGCCCCGCGCTGCCGAAACCCCGGAATTTGGCAGCGGGGGAAAGGAGGTACTGCGCAGCCCTTCTGTGCAAGTCGCCTTCTACACATGCATAGAAGGGTTTTACACTTGCGTAGAACCCTTCTACGCTTGCGTAGAACCCTTCTACGCATGCATAGAAGGCTACGCATGTGTAGAAGGGGGCTACGCAAGCGTAAAACCCTTCTATGCATGCGTAGAAGGTGACCTGCGCAGAACCGTTCTGTACAGGTCCCGGATTGGCCGGAGCCGCAGTTGACAGGTATGTCCCAACCTAAGGGCCCGCAGGCTGGATCCAGCCCCTGGCGCCATTTCATGTGGCCCCACCCCTCCAAGGGCATTCAAAAAACAAAATGAAGCTGTTGGGACAAAATGGCCACCCCCATTATGCAGACAGGGCAAAATGGTCATCTGGCCCTCAAAGCTGACTGGTAGAGCGTAACCCAGCCCCTGGCTTGAAAAAGTTGGGAACCCCCGCAATAGACTCTTTTTCTCAGGTCATTTCTCCTTTCTAGGTTTTTATCCCCAGTCCTTGACAAAACATGGGGGGAAATTGTAAAAATAGCAAAAAGAAGGAGTAAACGAAAATACAAGATGGGTCCAACTTTCATTGGACCCATTTGAAATGTCAAAAGACTGGGTAAACTTTCCAGCTGTCGAAACGTCTTTGACCAGGTTGGAATGGTAGGAGAGAGAGAAATGGACAGGGAAAAAGAGGGAGACCAAAAAAATATATCAAAATTTAATTGGCTGCAGTTTAACATCAGAAGAACAATTCTGGCAGAAATGATTCAGCCAAATAAAAGGATTTTTGCTAGGGAAACTCCACTCAGGGGACACACGAATAATGCTCCTTTCATGTCCCTGAGATCTTTTCCCAATGAAACCATCCCTATTTACCTACTTGCAATTTCTTGCTTTCGATCTGCTAATTTGGCAGGAACTGGGACAGAGACGGGCGCTCGAACCGTCATGCAGTCCCCGGGTCTCGAACTGCCAACTTGCCAGCTTTCCAGCTAACAAGGCGAGCTTCTTAACCACTGAGCCATGGCAGCGCCTTACTTACTTAGTGATGTTATCTTTTATGCAGTGCCTGTAAATTTGGTGTCCTTCGTTTCTAACGCCTTCTCTCTCTTTTTCTCTGTCACCCTTTGTCGCTTGCAGGTGAAAGATAGGATGGTGGCGGGTGGCTTGAGCATGTATAGCCCAATCCTGGCCTGCTGGCAGCCGATCCTGATCTTGATGCTGGGCTCCATCCTCTCCGGCTCTGCCACCGGCTGCCCGCCCCGCTGCGACTGTTCTGCCCAGGAACGCGCTGTGCTTTGCCACCGGAAACGCTTCTTGACGGTCCCGGAAGGCATTCCTACGGAGACCAAACTTTTGGATTTGGGCAAGAACCGGATCAAGACTCTCAACCAGGATGAGTTTGCCAACTTTCCTCACTTGGAGGAGCTGGAGTTAAATGAGAACATTATCAGTGCCGTCGAGCCGGGAGCGTTCAATAACCTCTTCAATCTCAGGACCCTGGGTCTCCGAAGCAACCGGCTCAAGCTCATCCCTCTTGGGGTGTTCACCGGACTCAGCAATCTGACCAAGTTGGACATTAGTGAGAATAAAATTGTGATTCTCCTGGATTACATGTTCCAGGATTTGTACAACCTAAAGTCTCTGGAGGTTGGGGATAACGACTTGGTCTATATCTCCCACCGGGCCTTCAGCGGCCTCAACAGCTTAGAGCAGCTAACGTTGGAAAAATGCAATTTGACTACCATCCCCACAGAAGCCCTCTCTCACTTGCACGGCTTGATTGTGCTACGGTTGCGCCATCTGAACATCAACGCCATCAGGGATTACTCCTTTCGGAGGCTCTACAGACTCAAGATCCTTGAGATTTCACACTGGCCCTATCTAGACACCATGACGTCCAACTGCTTGTACGGGCTCAACTTGACCTCTTTGTCCATCACCAACTGCAACTTGACTTCTATCCCTTACGTCTCCTTGAGGCACTTGGTTTATCTCAGGTTCCTGAACCTGTCCTACAACCCCATTTTAACCATTGAAGGATCCATGCTCCACGACCTCCTCAGGCTTCAAGAGATACAGCTGGTGGGGGGTCAGCTCACCGTGGTTGAACCCTATGCTTTCCGGGGCCTGAATTATTTGCGTATCTTGAATGTTTCAGGGAATCTCCTGAACACCTTGGAAGAGTCCGCTTTCCATTCTGTGGGGAACCTGGAAACGCTTATCCTAGACAGCAACCCTTTGGCCTGTGACTGCAGGCTCCTTTGGATTTTCCGACGCCGCTGGAGGCTAAACTTTAACAAACGACAACCCACCTGTGCATCTCCCGAATTTGTCCAGGGGAAAGAGTTCAAAGACTTCTCCGAGGCCCTGCTGCCCAATTATTTCATCTGCCGCCGGTCTCGGATACGAGACCGCAAACCCCAACAGATCTATGTGGATGAGGGCCACACGGTGCAGTTCATCTGCCGCGCGGACGGAGACCCGCTTCCCACTATCATGTGGCTCTCCCCAAGGAAGCACCTCATTTCTACCAAAACCAATGGGCGGCTCACCGTCTTTCCCGATGGCACTCTGGAGGTGCGCTACGCCCAGATCCAGGACAATGGCACCTACCTATGCATCGCCAGCAACGCCGGTGGCAACGACACCATGCTGGCCCACCTTCACGTCCGGAGCTACTCCCCAGACTGGCCCCACCAGCCCAACAAGACCTTTGCGTTCATCTCCAACCAGCCCAACGAGAGTGATGCCAACAGCACACGTGCCACCGTGCCTTTCCCCTTTGACATCAAGACCCTGATCATTGCGACCACCATGGGTTTCATCTCCTTCTTGGGCGTCGTGCTGTTCTGCCTGGTACTTCTTTTCCTTTGGAGCAGGGGTAAAGGCAATACCAAGCACAACATTGAGATTGAGTACGTCCCGCGCAAGTCTGACGCAGGCATCAGCTCCGCGGCTGATGCGCCGCGCAAGTTCAACATGAAAATGATCTGATGGGGGCAGGGAGGGAGCCATTGACACAACTTAACAAAGAGGGGTGTGGTGTTTTTAAGAATAACAATAATAATGAGAAACAGTGCAACAAACATACCAACCTCTCTTCTCTTCACCAAGCTCCTGGCTTCCGGTTTGGATTCCCATAAGTCCCTCATCACTTCTTCCTTGTCCTCTTTGTGAAATTGTTCTGCTGATGTCTTCGGAACTCCGTGTGTTTTGTAGGACTTGCTCCAGCGGACCTCTGGTGTCGATTCCTAACGTGAACAGGGAATTTAAAACAAAAAACAGAACAAGAACCGGTAGAAAGTTACGAACTTCCTCTGTAACTTTTTGATTTCAATAATTATGGATTTTTATGAAAAGTTGAAATAATAAAAAAAACCTATTTCCTATAGCTAGTTGGAATGCAAAATCTTGACTTCTTGATCTGTCCACTCCCTTTTCTGTCTCTTGGTTGGTTTCTGTGGGGGGGTTTTAATGCTTCCCTATAGAATTGTTTTCCACTGCACAATGATGATTTTTGCTACTGGGAATAAGCATGCAATTTACATGATATACAGTGTGCTGATTCCAAATCTGAACTCAGAATTTGCCTATCATGTACAGATTTTAAGGCATGCTATACCTATTTCAAATGGTTGGCAACTGGGTAATGTATTTTTACATGGGAATATTGTGACAGTTGCAGCTACCACTATGTTTTCTGCCGCCTCAGCTGAATCACGTCCCCTGGTGGCATGCATATTCCAGCAGTAGCTAAACACATCTGGGCAAGTCAGTGAGCTGATGTCAGAAATAGGTATATAAGGCGAGATGGACCTAGGGCTTGTCTCTAGTGTGAAACTATCTTTTTGGATAGTACAGCTAGGCCATAGTGAGTCTGTTTTGAGCTAAAATTGAGTAGGTGCAGCTGTGTTAATAAACCAAACAATTTTTGCTACATTTGTGGCAAATATACCCTGCGTGATCAACACAAGAACCTAACCAAGAGAGTGAGATTTGCTAAATTTAAGATCTTGACGTCCTAGGCAGAATTATACTTCAGATTTGGAATCAGCACACTTGATTTAGTATAAGACACATGGATTATAAGAGACAAGTAGAAGACAATTTTTTTTGTGATGCAACGTTACCACATATATTAAAGAAGATTAATCGAGTGGAGCAAAGAAGGTGAGTAGAGAGAGAATTGGGTGTCCTTCCCTCATGTAAATGTATTATGGATTTTGCAAGTTGGAGATGATTAGGTGAGACATTTGGACCATTGAAGATCGCAGGTTGCTCATCCATCCTCTGGTTCAAGAATCACACCCGTTTGTCCATGCAAAATGGGCCTCTCTTTTCTCTAGAGGTCAGACAGAAGAGAAGCAAGCCAGATGTGGTAGTCTGCAAAGTCATTAAGGCAACAGTGGGTTTAGAAACCTGTGTGTGTGTACTCTAAAAGAGCCAGGCATTCATTGGTATGAGGATCACTGCCAGAGAAGTCCTATGCATGTCAACTCCAATATAAGTCCCATCCAGTGGGGCTTCCAACCAGCTGAACTGGTTGGCTCTGTTGAACAGCACATCTGGATAGATCAAGTTAAAGGGGTGGAAAATATGTCAAAAAACAAGAGTAATTCCCAACTGTTCCACCCTTGGGCTGTCCATAACGTCTGCAAGGAAATTGGTGGGGTATATGGGTGCTATTGAGTTAAGCCATGGGTTCCCAACTTTTTCAAGCTGGGAGCTGAGTCACACTCTCTCAATCAGCTTCAAGGACCAGATGGCCATTTTGCCCTGCCTGCATGAGGAGGGTGGCCATTTTGTCCCAACAGCTTCAAAGGGTGTGGCCATTTTGTCCCAACAGCTATAAAGGGAGGTAGCCATTTTGTTTCTCAAATACCCTTGGAGGGGTGTGGGGGCACATGACATAGTGCCAGGGGCCAGATCCGGACTGCGGGCCTTAGGTTGCATTTCAGCATACAGTACCTGCATCTACTTTTCGTCAGCTAGTTTGAGATCCTCAATGTCAACAATGCTGTTTCCCGCACTGCCATTAACTGAACCATGCGGCCTTTGCTAACAGGGACGAGAGAATAAAGATAGCAACTTTAGTGATTTCTGTTTCTCCATTAGCACTTTTACACTTTGGGTCCACAGTTTCCAGAAGCCACTTGGCAGTCAAGGATTTGGCTTTTTCCATGAAGTCTGTTTAGGAAAAAACCAGGCTGTCACATTTTCCCTCTCCACACTGCTAAGAGCAACAGCATGGTTAAAGTGGAACAATAAAAAAAATGCCTAGAAGAGTGATATAGTGTGCAAAACCAGTCAATGGTGGACTTGTTCTAGGTCAGTGATGGCAAATGTTTTAGAGACCGAGTGCCCAAACTCTGCAGGCGGGTGCGTTTTACTTCCGCTTCCAGGAGTGATGAGAGTGGCGCAGCGTGTGCTGGATGAATCACAGCAAACCCATTCATGTGGGTTCTGGGAATTGAAGTCCAAGAACCTATGGAGTGCCAAGGTTTGCCATCATGGACCTACATCTTCCCGGGGGGGGTCTTTTCAGCCAAACCGTTGCCTCCTGCTCTTCCTCAACTGTCTAAAAATAGTTCCTACTGACTGGTTTTTTCTCCCTGACAGCTGAAAGCGACTGTGTGATAAAAAAAACCTCCTCAGGCATTTCTCTGCAGCCACTGGGAAACTAGAATCCTTGGCGACCGCGGGGTAGATTTGCAAACGGCATGCCTGCCCTGGAGACGGAGGTAGGTTCAGAGCAAACAGATTCCCTTCCACCTGTTGAGCCCAGCTGCGCTCAAGGTCATGGTGCAAGTCGGTCTTGCGCCCGAGCGTTTCATTTGCACCTCATCTACATAGATATAATCATTGGATCCATTGGATCCATTATTGAGCAAGGAGTAGACGTCTCCGGAATGACATTCCGGACAACCTCTGTCCACAGTGATCTGTCCCAGGCAGGTCTTCTCCATGCTGGCTCCACATTTTCCTTGAGGAAAATCTTCCCATCTGCAAGGTGGCCTTCCCCTGTGTCTTTTGCAATCTCTCGGGTTTGTTGTTCAGTCGCACAGTCGAGTCCGACTCTTTGCGACCCCATGGACCACCGCACACCAGGCACCTCTATCCTCCACCATCCTCCGCAACCTGCTCAGTTCTACACCCATCGCATCAACAATCTTAACCTATAAAACCAAGGGTTAACCGTTGGAACTGGCTATAGGTTGCTATGCCTCGCCCTACTTGCCTGCACTCACCCTTCGTGCACACGGCCGATCTGGGTCCGCAGGTCAACGAAGGGTTGAGAAAACCGGCAGTGGGGCAACAGCCCCACAAATGCAAAAAAAAGGGAAACAACTTCACTTCCCAACATTCCTTGCACCGCGCCAGAGCCAATCAGGCTGAGAGGCTCTCGCACGGCACGGCGTTCGGAAACGTGCCGCGGCCAATCAAAAGAAAACCATTTTAAAAAAACGCAGCACAAACACAAAGCCGTAACTACAAGCCCCAGCGTCCTGCGCACCATTCATAGCACACCTGTTCCACCATGGAGCTGTGATTTGTAGCGTGTGACTACAGGGTTTTCTAGGCCACAAGTACTATAATGTTCTATTTTGGGGGTCTTCCGACCTTCCAGACACTTTACAAGCTTCTAAAAATAATACATTTGGGAGAGAGGCTTAAAATATTGTGAGGCTTAGCTAAGCCTAAAGATCTCCCTTGCTTGAATGCCAGTCGCGTCCAAGTCTAGGGTTCAGTGCTCAACTCCATTTACAACCTAAGAACCAGTGCTGTCTGCATCTGCAGACATTTCTGTGGTCATGTGGCAGGCATTGACTAGATGCCAGGGCACAAGGAACACTGTTTCCTTTCCGGCTAAAGTGGTCCCTATTTCTCTACTTGCAATTTCTTGCTTTTGAACTGCTAGACTGGCAGGAGTGGGGACAGACCATGAGAGCTCACTCCATCTCCCAGCACTCAGATCTCGAACTGCCAACCTTCAAGCTCAGGGTCTTAATCACTAAGCCACCACGGTCCACATACAAAATTTACTTTATACAAAAAGTAGACATTTAAGGAGGGGAAATGGACAACAAGAGAATGTGCCTTAATGCATACATTCCAGTTCAGATACAAGCAGACCAGGTTATTGGAGACAAAGTGCCTGGAAGGAACACAAGAGTCATATTGTGGATGCCATAGAGTGGTGGGATTATAGCCCACTTCAAGGTAACAGCTGTGCAAAGAAGCTCCCTCTCTTCTAGTGATTTCTCTTTGCACCTGGGCAATTGTCACTTGACTTTGCAGGGCACACCTGGGGACACTTGGCTCTGCTCCCAGTTTCCTAGGCAAAGTTTGCTTTCTGAGCTCCACGTGCCATGTTAACCTTTCAACAGATGAGCTCTCTCACCTGGCGAGTTGTCATGAATTTTTTCTCATGGCTCTTCCACATGTCACGCTCTGCACAGCGCAATGCACTGCCAAGGGATTAATACGAGCAACGCGTCAACTGCCACCTCAAAATTTCTTTTGCCACCGAGGACTCGGCTCACCACATGGACCTCTATGCACATGCCTGTCTAAGATCTTGGCAGGGGATTAGAATCCCGCATGTCTCGGCTGGCAAGGTAATTATAACAGTGTGGTCTGAATAGGATGCAACACCATCAACTGCAGCCATAGGCTGCATAAGGGTGGTTTCACACCCAGTACATATCATATACTTGCACAGAGGAGGACCGGGAGAGCACTAATAAAGCTGCGACTGGCGTAAAGAAAACGGATGATGAAAATGACAAGAAACGGCACCAGGCACCACTGAATATTGGGAAGACATTCTCTCTCAATCTACCATGCAAGGTTGTTTCAATCACTAAGTGAGCAGAGGGAGGTTCATTGAGTGTAGAGGAGAAGGAGGTGGTGGAGATGGAGATGGAGAGATAGGGGGATGGAGTGATGGGGATGGGGTGTTGGAGATGAGGTGATGGAGTGATGGAGATGGAGAGATGGGGTGATGGAGATGGAGAGATGGAATGATGGAGACTGAGATGGAGATGTGGTGATGGAGATGAGGAGATGGGTGATGGAGAGATGGGGTAACAGGGTGGTGGAGATGGGGTGAGGGAGATGGAGAGATGGGGTGAAGGAGATGGAGATGGTGCAATAGGGTGAGGGAGATGGGGTGAGGGAGATGGAGATGGAATGATAGAGATGGGGAGATGGATGAATAACTGATGGGGTGATAAAGAGATGGGTGATGGAGATGGGCTGAAAGAGATGGAGAGATGGGGAAATGAAGATGGAGGTGGGGTGATAGGGTGATGGAGGTGGGATGGTGGAGGTGGATGTGCAGGTGGGATGATGGAGATGGGGTGATAGGATGATGGAGATGGTGATGGGGTGATAGTGATGGGGTGATGTAGTAAAAAGTGAAGGAACCAGGAAGAAAGGAAGATCAAATATGAGATGGATGGGTTCCATAAAGGAAGCCACAGCCTTGAGTTTGTGAGGGCTTTGCAGGGCTGGTGAGGACAGAACATTTCGGAGATCGCTCATTCATAGAGTCACCCTACATCGTAGAAGACTTCATGGCACATAACAACAACAGTAACAGCCAGTCTCTGGTGCAGCACCTCTTGCGTAAACGCATCTCAACATCCCAAAACATAAAATTAGATCAGACTTCTTTCGCCTGCCATTCCTGCAACATCAATATGCTTCCTATAGGATTCATTCATCGCACCCCTTTTCTTCCCTTTCACTCTGTGTTTTCGACAGTGAAACAGCCTAAGTCCCAGCCATGGAAACAGCAGCCGGCTTATAGGTAGGTAGAAGATAGTTCCATGATTTCCATGGGTGGCTATTAGCACTGGCAATTTGCAAAGGGTTTTTTATAATGGACTTCCAGTTATCCGCCCCCCCCCCCGCCTTTTTTAATACTGTAATTAAAGAACCTAATTTAGTTGCGCATGGAAACAGAAAAATAAAGCCCCAAGAGGAATCTGCCTTGCTCCACTTGTAGTGGCCCTGCGTATCAAAGGATGGGAGAGGAAGAAATTATAGCCATGCTGTTATAAAGGGATTAGTTAAAGCACATTTAAACCCAGAGTCTCTTAGGGGACGTCCGTAGGCAACGTAGAACGGCTGTCTCACTTTAAGCACTTTTTTTCCTCCTCTACACTGGATTCAAACAACTCAAACATCCCAGTTCTTAATCAGCCTGTTTCAGGTTCAGGGTGAGGTCCAAAACTCAGAAGTGAGGTGGGGACAGAGTCATTCTTGAGGAGAAGCAAAGTGATTTGGATTAGAGGTACAAATCAAATCGGATGGTACACAAATCATTATGGGCAAAATTCATATTCCTCCATTCATTTTTACAAAAAAAAGCAAACTTTAATTGTTCCTTGTAGGCTTACTGAAAATCGGCAAGTATACTTCATTATTTAGTGTCTATCGCAGCTCTGTCTTTAAGGTAAAGGTCACCTTTGCTTGAAAGCTAGTCGTATTCGACCTAGGGTTCAGTGCTCATCCCTGTTTACAGAAGGGGTTCCCAACCTTTACAAGATGGGGGCCAGCTCTCTCTAGGCAGGCATGCTTAGACACTGGAGTATATATATATATATTCACCACTGTCTGTCCATGCAGAGAAGGAGAGGTCCTCCTAGCAGCCACAAACGAAGATCTGTTCAGTCTTGAAAATCCTTTCCTCATTCCTGCAGGGATTCAAGGCAGGATGAGGTGGTAACTGTCAGCTAAATGCAGTATTTGGGAAAATTACAACCTAGTCCACAACTCTCAGCAGAAGCAAGCTGGCAATTTCAGTACCCGGGCTTCATCACAATAAATAAAGAAACATTCAAGTGCTGTTCTTAGAAGCACCTGGAGGCTCCAAAACATTGATATTTGAAGACACTACTAAATACTGCATTCCAAATAGCATTCTTGGGAGAGCTCTATTCTGGTTTTATATATGTAGAAATCATCATTATGAGTAAGCAAGTGCTGGCGAATTCCCTATATTGTCACTTGATAGCAACATTGCTGTTGGGGATGGGGTCGTCTAGGAGCCCTAGATTTTTGTGGTTCTAGGTCACATGGAGCACATCCTTCGTGCCTAAAGAATGGCTGCTTCACCAATGGAAACCAAGCAGTAACCTCAGTTGTTAGTCCCAACTTGAGTAGTGTTCACAAAAGGAATTGAATTTATATAAATGTTGACTTCTCAATCTACTGCTGATACGGTAGATCTATTCTAGTTAGAATTAATCTAGGATCAAGGTTTCCTCACCATGTTGGGTGAAACCAAGTAGAAACTTCAACTGCTAGTCTCAACTTGAGTAGATTCACAGGATGAATTGGATGTATATAAATGTTGACTACCCAAGCTGCTGCTGATTCAGTGGGTCGTCAGGATTAATCTCTAATTGGATCTAGGACCAAGATTACTTCAACAATGGAAACCAAGCAGTAACGTCAATCGTTAGTCCAAACTTGAGTAGGATCGCAAAAAGAATTGAATTTATATAAATGTTGACTTGTTTATTTATTTACAAGATTTCTACCCCACCTTCCTCATCCATGGATGACCCAAGGTGGGTTCCAAAGCTACTGCTGATTTGGTAGATCTAGTTAGAATTAATCTCTCACTGGATCTAGGATCAAGGTTTCCTCACCAAGTTGGGTGAAACCAAGCAGTAACTTCAACTGTTAGTCCCAACTTGAGTAGATTCACAGAATGAATCGAATTTGTCTATATGTTGACTTCCCAAGCTACTGCTGATTCGCTGGATCTATTTTAGTTGGAATTAATCTCTAATTGGATCTAGGGTCAAGGTTTCCTCACCATGTTGGGTGAAACCAAGCAGTAACTTCAACTGTTAGTCTCAACTTGAGTAGATTCACAGGATGAATTGGATGTATATAAATGTTGACTACCCAAGCTACTGCTGATTCAGTGGGTCGTCAGGATTAATCTCTAATTGGATCTAGGACCAAGATTACTTCAACAATGGAAACCAAGCAGTAATGTCAATCGTTAGTCCAAACTTGAGTAGGATCGCAAAAAGAATTGAATTTATATAAATGTTGACTTGTTTATTTATTTACAAGATTTCTACCCCACCTTCCTCATCCATGGATGACCCAAGGTGGGTTCCAAAGCTACTGCTGATTTGGTAGATCTAGTTAGAATTAATCTCTCACTGGATCTAGGATCAAGGTTTCCTCACCAAGTTGGGTGAAACCAAGCAGTAACCTCAACTGTTAGTCCCAACTTGAGTAGATTCACAGAATGAATCGAATTTGTCTATATGTTGACTTCCCAAGCTACTGCTGATTCGCTGGATCTATTTTAGTTGGAATTAATCTCTAATTGGATCTAGCGTCAAGTTTTCTTCACCAAGTTGGGTGAAACCAAGCAGTAACTTCAACTGTTAGTCCCAGCTTGAGTAAATTCACAGAATGAATCGAATTTGTCTATATTTTGACTTCCCAAGCTACTGCTGATTCGCTGGATCTATTTTAGTTGGAATTAATCTCTAATTGGATCTAGGGTCAAGGTTTCCTCACCAAGTTGGGTGAAACCAAGCAGTAACTTCAACTGTTAGTCCCAACTTGAGTAGATTCACAGAATGAATCGAATTTGTCTATATGTTGACTTCCCAAGCTACTGCTGATTCGCTGGATCTATTTTTGTCGGAATTAATCTCTAATTGGATCTAGGGTCAAGGTTTCCTCACCAAGTTGGGTGAAACCAAGTAGAAACTTCAACTGTTAGTCTCAACTTGAGTAGATTCACAAAAGGAATTGAATTTATCTAAATGTTGACTTCCCAAGCTACTGCTGATTCAGTGGATCTATTCTAGCCGGGATTAATCTCAAACTGGATCTTGGGTCATGGTCGCCTGTGCTTCTTTCCTTCCTTGGTGGAATTAAGAATGAAAATTGTCTCCCACAGCTTCCAGCCCAATACTTTCGTTATCTCCCATCGGGGCCATAAATCAGAGGCAGATGAAATGTAGCATAGATTTTTATTAAGATCTTGTAAACAAATTACCGAGTGCCAGGATAGCTTCCTGCTGTTTTGTAAGGGAGAAAGGGTCAAAACGCCGGGCTGTCACATGGATGGCCCCAAGAGAACAAAAATCATTGCTCCCAGCAAGAGAGAGGGTGCGTAAATTTGGCTCTCTTCCTAGCAACAACAAAGCCCGTAGGAGATATTTTACTCGAGACAATCCACTTAGTAGGAATGACTGCTTTTGATCATTTTGACGAGGGGCTGGGACAGAGAGTTTCCTGTGGGACTGTACCCCATGAAGGCTGCCCCCATTCTGAGGCAAGAGCTCCCATAACAATAATCATAACCACAGCACCAACCCTAGATTTAATGAAGATATTTATATACTGCTGTTTCAATAAAGTGCCCCAGGAAATGAGTAATGAACTTAGAAGAAAACTAAAAGTCTCATAAAATCCATGCATAGCTACAACATTTTTTAAAAATGTGAAAGAAGGCGAGAGAGGGGAGAGTTCCCTGGAGCTATAATCCAAAAAAAGTAACTTTTCTAAGTTCTTTCCCTCCTTCACACACATGTATAACTGTCTTCCTTGCTTGAGAGCCAAGCATGTCCGACTCTAGGGGTGGTGCTCACCTCTGTTTACAGCCAAAGAGCCAGAGCTGTCTGCTTTTGCAGACATTTCCT
The DNA here is from genome assembly GCA_035047305.1 of Bradypodion pumilum. NCBI lineage: Eukaryota > Metazoa > Chordata > Lepidosauria > Squamata > Chamaeleonidae > Bradypodion > Bradypodion pumilum. Next base: position 24,407,792 of record JAWDJD010000012.1, on the reverse strand, counting down.
TGGACATGTCACAGGCATGACTAGACATTGGAGTGCACAGAATGCTGTTACCTTTCCTGCCAATGTGGTACCTATTTATCTACTTGCAAATTTCAGGGTCAAGTTGTTGTTCAGTCGCACAGTCGATTCCGACCCTTTGCGACCCCATTGACCATTTTCCTCCAGGCACCTCTGTCCTCTACCATCCTCCTCAGCCTGCGTCCACAATACCATCTATCCATCTCATCTTTGGATGCCCCCTTCTTCTCTTGCCCTCCACCTTTCCCAGCATCAAGGCCTTCTCAAGTGAGTCCTCCCTTCTCATTTGATGTCCAAAGTACTTTAGCTTCATCTTCACTATTTGTCCCTCCAATGAACAAGTATTGTTCATTGTTCATCCAAGTATTGACCCTTTAACCTCTGAGAAGCATCAATTTCTATGGAGGCAATTTTAGATTCATAGTTCTCAAACTGGCCATTCACATGTTAGAATATATATGGGGCAGGTAAGTGGAACCAGCCAGGGAATTAAAGGCTGATAGAGAATTGGTATTCCCAGTAGTAATATATGGTTGCGAGCGCAGAAGAGCAGACACATTTGAAATGTGGTGTTGGAGGAGAATTTTGAGAGTACCCTGGAAAGCAAGGAGAATGATTAGGTCGATCTTAAAAGAGATCAACACCGACTGTTCCTTGGAAAGTCAAATATTGAAGACGAAGCTAAAGTACTTTGGACATCAAATGAGAAGAGAGGATTCACTTGAGAAAGCTTTGATGCTGGATAAGGTCAAGGGCAAGAGAAGAAGGGGGAGGCAGAGAATGAGATGGCTAGATGGTATTGTTGATGCAAAGGGCACAGAACTGGGAGGGTTGAGGAGGATAGGGGTGGTTGGACGGCAATGGTCCATGGGGTTGCAAAGGATCAGACTCGACTATGCGACTGAACAACAACAACAAGAGACTTGGGGGTGTTTTTACTTCTCATCTTTTCTAGATCTACATTGCAATTTGTACTCAAAAGCATCCTTCACCTTTTCTTCTCTAAGGTTCTTTCCTCTTGCTGCTTCATCATATCAAGATGGATCAGGCCTGCAAGCTTGAAAGCCAGATCTCAGGGGCTTCGATAAGTTTTGAACTCTTCTCACCCATGCATTGTTCAAAGAGTTTCTTTTGTGCTTAATTTCAGCTGTCAGAGATGTAACTTTAGTCAATAGCCACCAGTCCAGCACTCAAGTTCTGCATTCTCCAATCCAAAATGCCTGACATCTGAAAGTCTGCAACTGTCATCAGCTAAGGAGAGACCAAACAAAGCCCGGCTTCCCCAGGACTGATCTGGGCAAGAAGCCAGTTTCTACAGGACAATAGTAGTGAGATATTCCAAGATGGATTAAGACAAAGACCTAATTTACACCAAGATTTAAACCATTGAGGTCAAAGCGAATTGTTCTAGCACAGGGTTCCTCCAACTTGGTTCTCCAGCTGCTCTTGGACTTCAGTTCCCAGAAGCCCAAGTCAGCATGCCTACTGATCAGGGCTTCTGGGAATTGAAGTCCAAGAACACCTGGAGAGCCAAGTTGGAGGGCCCCTGTAATATAACATATCACATACGGCAGTCACGGCGAACTTTGGCACTCCAGGTGTTCTTGGTCTTCAATTCCCAGAAGCCCTGATCAGCAGGAGTGCTGACTTGTGCTTCTGGGAATTGAAGTGCAAGAGCACCTGGAGTGCCAAGGTTCACCATCACTAACATATGGAGTTTGTTGTCGATCTATTATGGGGCATCTCTTGACTTTTTTTTTAAGAGAACATGGCATCTCACTGCCATGACAAATTGGGTGACAGCAGTGTCTGGAATCTTTTGAAGGTGGAAAACTAGGAGCTGCACACAATCTATGGACCATGAATAACCTTTTTCAGGGTTGAGAGCTAGATTTTTCAAGAGCAAGGAATGTCTTCCCTGACACTGAAATATGAAGAGAATAGGTCGCTTCCAACCTAGCAACCCTATCTAAAGTTCGAAACCAAAACCAACCAACAACAGGAACCCAAATTATACTGATTTTGAGGCCTCTTTAATTCTAATACATCATTTTCAAGTTTGATTGTTTTGTCTCACAGCCTCTGGGTATTTCTACAAACAATGATGACTAATGACTCTTCAGTCAATTGGATTTAAATGCAATTGTGAAATCCAGGATTTACATTTGCATTACAATTGACTCTTTGGTGCTCTTCACTTCAACTCAAGCATTAGTCAGACATTCCTATTAATATCACAAAAGATCCTGTTCCAGGCTTGCCATCCTATTTACATGTGCTTGTGTGCTCATAAGACCCATTGAATTGAGTCTGACTCAACGTCTGACTTAAACATGAATAGGACTGCACAATCTAGCTCTAACCGGATAACCAAGTAGAGCAGAATTCTTCCTTAGCATTTTTCTTTATTCATTACTTATTTGTTTATATTAGAATGAAAGCTACGCCATTCTATAACATCAAACTCGACAGCATATCAAAACATCTTTCAAGCGGAAGAACAACCACTGTAATGAAGAAACATTATCATTTTTAAGAAAACGAGGGGGAAGAAATGAAAACAGCATAATGTAAAAATGATTTTAAGGAACAATCTTTGTGAACTGGAAAAGAGGTCATCCTTGAAAAGATTACCATTTCTTAAGTCCTTCTGAAATAGGCACAAGATGTGAATTCCCCCCCCTTCCCTTTGCAGTTGTTATTATGGGCCATCAAGTCATTTTTAGCTAATGGCTACCCTATGAATGAGATACATCCAAAATGTCCTGTCCTCAACAGACCTTCTCAACACCTGAACGTTATAGCTTCTGGCTTCTCTTAGAGCAGAGGTCTGCAAACTTTGCTCTCCAGATGTTCTTGGACTTTAATTTCCAGAAGCCCTGATCAGTAGGTATATTGACTTGGGCTTCTGATAGTTGAAGTTCAAGAACATCTGGAGAACCAAGTTTGCAGGCCCCTGACTTAGAGCAAGGGTGGCCAACCTTGGCTCTCCAGCTGTTCTTGGACCTCAATTACCAGAAGCCCAAGTTAGCACACCTGCTGATCAAGGCTTCTGGGAATTGAAGTCCAAGAGCAGCTGGAGAGCCAAGGTTGGCCACCCCTGCCTTAGAGAATCAATTAATCTGGCTTTTGGCCTTCTTTCTCCCCATTATTGTCTTCTAGGACAGCCTCAGCTTCATTATTTTTGCTTCCACAGATAGTCCAGGCTTTATTCAGTCCCTGCTTGTTTGTCATTTTGATAGCTCTCCAGGTGTTCTTAGACTTCAATTCCCAGAGGCCCTGATCAGAAACTGTGCTGACTTGGGCTTCTGGGAATTGAAGACCAAGTACACCTGGAAAGCCAAGTTTGCAGACCCCTGGTCTAGAACCTTGACTAGGACTCTCTCAGGTGGGCCCTAGCAGCTGCAGTAAGGTCTAACTCATGCAAGTATCAGGGCAGCCTTCCTGGATGTGGGTCTAATCCTGTGAGCATCAAAGCTACCTCTGTGGAAACTCATCCTGCAAATACTGGGGTTGCCTCAAATCCTGACTTTCATGTAGAAACCTCACAGGCTGTTTTACATAAGCTGTGAAGTTCCCAATCCCTTGTCAAGATTTTAGATGGATTTTTCTGCCTTACCTGGAGACACCAAGGTTGAACATGAGATGTTGCGCTCACAAAACCATACGCAATGCTTCTAAGTCAGGGGTCAGCAAACATGGCTCTCAGGGTATTCTTGGACTCCAATTACCAGAAGCCCCAGTCAGCACACCTAACAATCATGGCTTCTGGTAATTGAAGTCCAAGAACACCTGGAGCACCAAGGTTAACCATCACTGGTCTATTAGTCCAGGGTTCCTCAAACTTGGCTCTCCAGGTGTTCTTGGGCTTCAATTACCAGAAGCCCAAGTCAGCACACCTGATGATTATGGCTTCTGGGAATTGAAATCCAAGAACATCTGGAGAGCCAAGTTTGTAGACCCTTGTTCTAAGCCAGTGATGGTGAACCTTGGCACTCCAGGTGTTCTTGGACTTCAGTTACCTGAATCCCAAGTCAGCTCTCCTGCTGATCAGAGCTTCTGGGAATTGAAGTTGAAGAACATCTGGAGTGCCAAGGTTCACCATTACGGTTCTAAGCTATTCCTTTTGTTGATCTTTTTGCTTTTTATCACCAAGCGATTGGTGAAGGAGACCAAACGATGACAAAATGTAGACCCTGATGATATTTTATCCGCAAGAAGTGCGTCTTTTTTTTCTTCTTCTTCTTCTGCTTAGCCATAACATGATCAAAACAGATGGACGGAACAGAAGAAAGCCCCTGAAACTCACATGGAGCACTTTCTGTACCACAAAGGGAGAACAGAAAGCACTATCAGCTTCAATCTGAACATTTTTTTCCCCTTGCTGTCTGATTATATTGCCGAGAGCGGCATAAAGTAAGAAACGCTGCACCCTTCATTGAAAGAGACAGTTTCAATAAGAGAAATATTGGAACAGTGGATTGCAAAGCTTCAGAGAAGTTACTTTCTGAACAGTGTCTTTTACAGCATTTCCCATCTCCACCAACTAGCCTGCATGAGGGGTTATAGGAACGACAGGAGTAACTTTTCCAAACTCTGACGCAGTGTGGAGGAACGTAAAGGAGAAAATGCCCCGTCACATGGAGTGATGAGAAAGAGAATATGAATACAATTTTTAATTTTGAAATACTTGCCCAAAGGAGATATAATAGCTGCCAATATTGGTTAATTTTCCGTAAGAACCGAAATATGTATTTTGTGCAAGCATTTTGCACCTAATTATCAGTGGCAGCAAAACCTAAGGGAGTTACTTAAGCATAGATTTAATAAGAATCCTTTGTTCAGTGTATTTCTTCTAGCCGCCGCCAAGAATTGGATTTAACCTGAAAAGTTGTTTTCAAATGGACTGGTTTCCTTGTTCTTTGTTGATTAAATAGTTCAAATGGCTCTTGTTTTGCAATTTTATTGCTGTCATTTGCTTTCTTTGTAATGCCGTACATACAGACCATGGGGTTCCTTGTGAATATGAAACAATGCATCATTTAACAAAAAATAAACCTGTTATATATGTGAGAGAAAGGAATTCTCTGGTCTGGTAATGAAGATGCCATTTATTAAAACAAAGCAACAATTGCAGCTGGGTTAACATGAACAGAACTGAATAGATTTCCTTCCACCCAAAACTTACTAAAAAGAAATAATAATAATAATTTCATGTCAGAAATTATTCTTGGTTGAAAGGTTTCTTTGCAGAAGAAACTCCGCTCAGGAAACGCCCTTTTCATGTCCCCAACAGCTGGGACTGAGACGAGCACTCAAACCGTCATGAAGTACCCAGGTCTTGAACTGCTGACTTGCCAGCCTTCCAGCTAACATAGTGAGCTTCTTAACCACTGAGCCACCGCATCTACCAATTATTTCAAGCTGCCGTAGACCTTCAGGAGATGTTGTTGGGATGAAATCAGATAAATGGTGACCTTCTCAGATGGGCTGATGGAAGGGACTTGGCTATCTCAGGTCAAAGAGAACAACCTCTAATGGAAACCCATCTGGAAGGGGAGGAAACATATGGTGGATGAAGCCAACCCAGAGGAATGAAACTTACTATTAAGTAAGTCAGGGGAGTTTTACTTCTTCCTGACTTTTATTCCTACCTCCTGCAGGCTCATTATAATGGAACACAATTTTTCTCCCTTTTCTCTTCTGTCTAGCAATTGCATGAGATAGGTTAAGGAAGGAGTTCCCAACCTAAGGCCTGTGGGCCGGATACAGCCTGTGGCACCATTTCATGTGCCCACCAAGGGAATTCAAGAAACAAAATGGCCAACCCTTTGAAGCTTTTGGGACAAAATGTGCAGGCAGGGCAAAATGGCCATCTGGCCCTTGAAGCTGCCTGAAAGTGTGTGGCCCATCCCCTGGCTTGAAAAGGTTGGGATTCCCTGGATTAGGGCTACTGGGGGTGCTATTAGTAACTCAATCATCTTCACTGCAGAATCAGCTTTATGGTAAGAATAGACATTCTTGAAGGTACGGAAGTGCAAAACCAAATTAGAAGATGGAGGAAGGTGCTCACTGGACAAGGAACAACATTAAAGGAGGATATAGCTGAAGATCTCAACCTCCCCTACGTCACTTGGAGGACCCAGAATAGGCTGAGGGTTGGAGTCCCTAAATGTAAGACCAACATGCTCAAGTTGGAACTGCGGGTGGACAACATGCTGTGTGAATGTGGACAGAGAGGATCCAGATCATCTGCTGGTTACTATCAGGTACATGGACAATTGAGGATTTAAGTCTGGCCAACAACAAAGCCAAGAAGGTGGCTTCTTTTTTGGCAGTTTAAAGTCCGACCTAGGCATGAAAGAAGAACTACTGCAGAATCAGACTTTTCATCTGATCCTCCCTCTCCTTGTGTGTCTACATTTGACACCATACAGCTGTGTGAGCATAGAATTAGAGGGTGTTCTCTCAATCCCACTGTGAAATCAACTTCCACTGTGAAATCAACATTCAGCAGGAAGCCACAGCTCCCAGTAAGGCCAGCTGTCTTGTCTACCCATCCGTCAAGCCCATAAAGCATAATGCGCCGATGACACTGCTGGAGGCGCTCCAGCTGTTCTTGAACTTCAATTCCCAGAAGCCCTGATCAGCAGGAGTGCTGACTTGGGCTTCTGGGAATTGAAGTCCAAGAACACCTGGCGTGCCAAGGTTGGCCTAGGACAATACTGAGAGCTACGTTAAAGGTAAGTACCAAACCAACCAACAACAGAACCCTTAAGGATTTGTGTGCATGTGTTTAATTCCACTATCCTGTAAGGCAGGAGAAGGAAACGCAAGATTATTCCCTCAAATTTGACTACATTTATGAGGCCTCATAAAAATGGGGGAAAGAGACAGTGGGAGGAAACAGACCATAAATCTCAAGCCATTCAGTGCAGCCTCCTCCTCTAGCCAGATTTTCATCTCCATCCTGAAAAACTGCCAGGGATTTTCATAGAAGGTCATGGATAGGTCTGGCAAAATACCAGAAGCTGGAGGAAACCAGCCTGCTCAGGGTCCCCCTTGGTATTCTTGAGCAACCTTTCAACAGCTGTCTTTGCAGGCCAAACACCAACAGATGCAGCATTCCCTGTTATTTCTTCTCCCCAGCTTTTCCCTTGGATATGAAATCAACATTCAGCAAGAAACCATAGCTCCCAGTAAGGCCAGCTGTCTTGTCTACCATAAAGCATAATGTGCTGAATACAGTGCTGGCGAACCTTGGCGCTCCAGGTTGGCCATGGTAAAGGTAATGGTCACCCTTGCTCGAATGCCAGTTATATCTGACTCTAGGGTCCAGTGCTCATCTCTGTTACATAGCCAAAGAGCCAGCACTGTCTGCGTTTGCAGACGTTTCTGTGAACATGTGGCAGGCATGCCTTGACACTGGAGTGCATAGAACGCTGTTTATCTTCCCACTGAAGTGGTCCCTATTGATCTACTTCCAATTTCTTGCTTTCGAACTGCTAGGTTGGCAGGAGCTGGGACAGAGACACGCACTCATTCCATCATGCAGTACTCGGGTCTTGAACTCCTGACCTTCTACCTCCCAATCAGCATCTTAACCACTTGAGCCACTGCAGTAATTGACTGCAGTCATGGCCATGGATGCACCCAAAAAAAAGAGAAGGTGTGCATCATCAAAAGAGGGACTCAAGATGCATACAATGATATGTGCTAATTTATATCTGTGGAGGGGAAAGCGCCACTGCGGCTAATACCACCACTCCATCCTGCAGTATTTGGGTATCGAACTGCTGACCTGCCACCTTCCAGTCAGCAGTCCCATTTTTCACCATTCAACCAGACACAATTGCGACTGATGGCAAACCCACCTAGCATGTCTTTCCCCAATGCAAACATAACAGCAGCTCATGTAATTTACACCCACCGTTTTTGACAGTCCAAAGTCTCCATCCCCTAGCCCAGAGTTCCTCAAACAACAGAAGAATGAGATACATGTTGAAATACGCCTGCTTGTTCCTACCTGAGATGTGTCATCCAAGCTCCGCTTTCGTGTCCACCATCAGTAAGCACGGGACGAATCATCAAGCAGGGATACGTGGTGGCTATATAAAGTGTGACAAAAAGATAGACAAAGAAAGGGCATTGATTTGACTTAAGCATTAAGTGAGAGTATATAAGTCAGTGATGGTGAACCTCAGCACTCCAGATGTTCTTGGTCTTCAATTACTAGAAGCCCAAGACAACACACCTGCTGATCCAGACATCTGGGAATTGAAGTCCACGAACATCAGGAAAGCCAAATTTGAACAACCCTGCACTAGGAGGAACACTCTTTGGAACACTCTTTTCAACCTATCACACCTAGGTTGTGGTGATAACACTGTGGGGGAGAGGGCTCTGTAGGTTTCCTCAAGATCACTGAAGGAAAGGTAGGAGTTTAATGTAGCAATAACCTCATTGTTATTGTCCTCATATTTGCTGCCGAAACGTTACTCTATTGATCTGTATCTTCAGTTCTTCCACTGTTAGCTCCACTCATTCATTGTTCAGCCATTTTTTGCTCAACCTTTCTCTTTTCCTTCCTGCACGCTCTCCCCTTCTCTTCTTTTTCCCCTGCTCCCTTCTTTCTAAGGAGAGCAAGGCAGGAGGTGAATTGCCATCTCTTTCCAACGCCGTGAGAGAAATCACAAGTTACGAGCGTCGAGCGGGAACGACATTTATGAGCGAGAGCTCCTTGACCCACCCATAAATCTGGCTGGCTGTTCAATACCTTTTATGAGGGCTGCAGTTGCGTCTCCGCTGAGGATCGGTCTTCCCTGGCCAATCATCTCAGAACAGAAAATGCTTCTTCGTAACCTATCGCTCAGTTATCACAGGGTTCCTAGCTCAACTTTTTAGATGGTTTGAGGTTCATGAGAATGGGCAATCTAGTCTCAGAAGAGAACTGCTATAGCCACGTTTCCCTCGACTGTCATTATATTTGTGTGCCAACATATCTACCAATGGAGCTGAGTAATGGAGAGCAAGGATCATGTTCTACTTTGCTTTGTGGTACCTAGAAAATGATTAAGGTTGCTGGAAAGCTTAGGAGTTCAATTCCCTTCTGCAATTAGAGCAAGACTGGGTGGCCTTGAACAAGCTGCACATCCCAGGGTATCCCTAGAAGAAGGAACAGTAAACAACCTCTGGGTATTCTCTACCTAGAAAACCTTGGAAGGGGTCACCATAAGACAGAATTGACTTGATGGAACACAATTCTTACTATTATCGGAGAAACATAATTCTATTTTCTCCTACATTTGCTTTCTGTAAATCAACAGTGTGGGTTGGGTTGGGTTGGGTTGGGTTGGGTAGGGTAGGGTTGGGTTGGGTTGGGTTGGGTTGGCTGGTTTTCTGGATCATAGCTTTCAAAATATCCCTGCTATCACAGGCTGTGGCCCTCTTGGCTGTAGGATTTGAGGTTTTGTAGTAGCCATGCTGGCAGAGGAATTCTGGAAATTGTAGTTGGTAACTTTTCCAAGCACTTATTTCTATGCCATTCATGAATATAATGTTAATGCATTCCTTTCTCTTTTTTTATAAAAAAAAAGAGGATGTGATACAATTCCCAGCCTTTGCACTGAACAATTTAAACTGCTGCTTGCTGCATGGCGATAGTAATGTACCTTCCTGCTAAGTAGCTGTATAGTATTAGGCCGTTATAGGAGAGGTTAGGAGGATCACCCTTAATTAAAGGCAACATACATGGCTAAGTACATAAGGGCTAAAAGTTGAACTTTAAAATTCTACTTATTCCAACATCTCAGCATGGATAAATGACTCTTCTTTCCACATTTGGTGCTTTAAAAAACAAAACCTCTCAAGTCCTTTTCAGATTCCATTATTTATCCTCTTTATGTCCAATTTTGGGTAAAATCTCCTTAAAAAGCCAAACCAAACAAGATTCACTCAATCTAAAGGACAAATAGCATTCCTATCGCCTGATTGTCCTGCCTATTCATTCAATTGTGGCTTTGGATTTACAGAGTTATAGATGGGAGAGGAAGCAGGGAAAATAAGGATAAACACAAACAGACAGATATACACGCAAACACGAACACATACACACACATCTCTATAGTGCTGATATTTGCATTTGCTTATACAGTGCATTTGCCTATACACAATTTTGCATTTGCCTATACAGAATTTTACATTCGCCTATATAGAATTTTGCATTCGCCTATATAGAATTTTGCATTTGCCTATACAGAATTTTGCATTTGCCTATATAGAATTTTGCATTCGCCTATACAGAATTTTGCATTCGCCTATATAGAATTTTGCATTTGCCTATATAGAATTTTGCATTTGCCTATACAGAAATTTGCATTTGCCTATACAGTGGTACCTCGGTTTAAGAATTTAATGCGTTTTTTTTTTCAAATTGCAAAAAAAAATTAAGCAGAAACACAGTTCCCCATAGGAATGCATTGAAAACCTTTTCCTGACCTCTGGAATGGATTAACTCATTTTCAATGCATTCCTATGGGAAACCATGTTACGGTTTACAAATTTTTCACAATTAAATTTGTAAAGCGAGGCATTATTTTCAAAAGATTTTCATTCATAAACCAAAAACTGCGTTAACCGAGGTGTTCATAAACCGAGGTACCACTGTAAATCCTTTTGGCAGCGTTGGCAATAAAGTCTTCTTTGGACTTTTCTGTTCTCTGAACGCTTTTGTATTTATGGCTAACACAGCTTTTAAAAGCTGAGTCTTTCATTTTATGTTCCTTTTCTGGCGGTTGTGATAGATTTCCTATAAGCATACAATTTTGTGATTAAAAGTGAAATGCTATGCGTGATCTACTCAGAGGTAAGTTTCATTACACACAGCAGACCTTACTCTCTGGTGAGCACATTTCGGGTTTCAGCTAAAAGCTCATAAATGTTAGTAGACACTATCCTCTCTCTCTCTCTCTCTTTTTCATAATCCTTGAAATTCAAAGCTATCAAAATTTAACAGGGAAAGTGTTGTGACATGGAGCAAGTTCTGATGTAATGAAGATGGCTCCTATCTCAATCTCATTGCCGTTATGCGTGGCACTAAAAGAAATATTAGCATGGGAAAGAGACAATTTCCTAAATCTCCCCTTTAAAACATTCCAGGATCGCAGCCAAGGGCAGTAAAAAATAATAATTTTAAGAAGTATTAGCATTAAACACACAGCTGGTCGCCATAAAATATGGTGCCATTGAGACAATAAAATGCTAAGCAAAGTCCCTTTTTGAACTGCCGGAGCAGAGATTCCCAGTTTATTTATTTCTTAACAAACAAAGCCGCCTTGTTTAGCCTTGTTACTGCGACTTTGATTTATTTAGTTTTCTTTACTTTGCTGGATTTCATTTCAGTTTGGTTTTAAAAAATTAAAATATCTTCATTTTTTAATATATATTTTTGCATGCATCCAGAGGAGGAAAGCTCTTAAGGTGCATATAGGATCTTCTGTTTTTTAAAAATTATAAGTGTTTTCAATAATATTATAAGTGTTTTAAATTAATAGTTTAATCCAGGAGTGGCCAAACTATGGCCCATGGGCCAAATCCGGCCCATGACGCTCATGCTACTACTGGAAGCGGATGCGCCCCACACATGCACAAACACTGCCATAAATACACCTGAGGCTATTGTAAACATACACTGGCACATTTTACTTGCACTTCCAGTGGGAGGAACCACATGTCTAGCCCAATCAGTGTCCAGGGGACGTGGTTAGACCCATGGCATGAAACATTCGGCCACCCCTGGTTTAATTGCTTTTTAATCAGCAATTTGTTAAGCTTTCAGTATCACCTGTTTCAATAATGTCAGCTGCCTTGGGTCCTCCGTTGGGGGGGGGGAAGGTGGTACGAAATGATATTAAATAAAATAAAGAATAAATCGGTCTTGGAATATGTGATTTGCTGTGACACCGAGCGTTTTGTGCAAGAGAACTTTGTTACATTCCCTTGACCTAAGGTTGTCTATCAAACTGTAGGTCCTATGATTCCTTGGGACGACACTATGGCCATTAAAGCAACTAGGACTTGTATATGGGCAGAACCAGGTTTTGAGGGGGGGGTTCAGTGCTGTTATCAGAGATGTCCCCCACAAGGTGAGAGCCTCATTGAGGTGTCTAACTTGAGCGGTCTAACTAGGCAGTGTTGCCCATCACTTGTCAATGATGGTAGGTCAGGACTGAGACTCACCAATGCGTCCTCCATTGGATCCCTTGGGCAAGGTGAAAGTGGAAAGCACGCGCCATGGTCTGCCTAGCCAACAATTGATGTGATATCCAAATGGCTAAGAACCGTGTATAGATGTGCGTAATGTCATTGCGGAGACATCTACCATTGAATAACAACTACAAGGTATCCAAGGTATCAGAGATGTGGGTAATGGCTGATAACTTTATCACAAATTATAGAGAGGCGCAACACCTTACGTCCATGAACCAAGAATGTGAGATAAATAATATGAGGGACAATAAAGAGAAGATTGAGAGAATGGCAAATGGAATGAAACAGCATACTTTAAATATCAAAATAGAGGGAACAGGTATAAAACAAGTGACAGAGTTCAAATCTCTAGGAACAACATTTAGGGAAGATGGCAAAATGGACGAAGAAATTAACATGCGGTGCAGTAATGGCAAAGCACATATTGGGACAGTTGCCTCCGCTCTTACAACACAAGGCAATACCAACCAGCACAAATCAGATACAAGAATTGGATACAACTGGCTTCCGAGCAAAGGTGATCTTTACCTTTACCTCATACAAAGCATGTTCATTCCCACTTTAGGTTACCAGTGCCAAACATTGACAATTACAACAGCACATAAATGAAATATGGTCACCATGGAAATGATAAGGCTACTCATTCGCTCACCTATCTTAAAACCCCTACTAGGGTTGCTATAAGTCCAATGTCACTAGATGTCACATTGCACATGGAGTAGGTCTAGATCAGACATAATTTCCCTAGTCTACACCACTCATAAAAGAGCACCGTCAAGATACACTTTGCACCCACATATTTATGAACTTTTTTTTAAAAAAGGTGCCCAATAAAATGCATATGATTGAGAAATCTGTGTAGGATAATGTGCACATTTTGAAAATATGTGCAAGTCTGCTGCGGTCCATGGTCCGATGTTTGCAAACAAGGCATGCATTTTTAAAAAAAATTATGACCCTACAGATAGAATTTTATCAGGTATTTTTTTAAAAATCCAGATGACAACAGCATGGACTGGAATTCGAAGTAAGAGGGAACCGGGTGGAAATCTAGTTGATATATTGTTACCTCCCTTCGTTTTATCAGCCAGAACAGTTGAAGACGGGAAAGGGCCATTGCAAAAAGACTTTGAGTTTCGTAGATGTCACCTTTTGCCAGCTACTAACTGAGCAATAAGACATTTTGCTATCAAATTGCCAAAATTTATTTCGGCAGAACTTTTAAACAGCGACATCCATAATCCCGTACTTCCTGGCAGTTCCTTTATCACGCACTAAAGCTACAACATCCATCGTGGGGAGACACCGGCTGAAATATCTCCTTGAGCTGAAGTACAAAGCTTAGGCAATAGATGGATTTAGCTCCAATGCTGTTGGGAGTTACTGTAGGTACCTGAAAGTAGACCATGCCATTGGGAACATCACAGGTCAAACTTCAGCTATGCCTGGGCTACTGGGGCTGTGGGGGCTTAGGGGTTAAGATGCTGAACTTGATGACTGGAAGGTTGGTAGTTCAGCAGTTCTGAGACCCAAGTGCTGCACGATGAGGTGAGCTCCAGCCTCTGCCCCAGCTCCTGCCAACCTAAACGTTTGAAAGCAAGACATTGCAAGTAGATAAACAGGTACTGCTTCGGTGGGAAGGCAAACAGCATTCCATGCATTCCGGTGTCGAGTCATGTCTGCCACATGTCCATGGAAACATCTGCAGATGCAGATAGTGCTGGCTCTTTGGCTATGAAACAGAGATGAGCACTGAGCCCTAGAGTTGGATTCGACTGGCTTTCGAGCAAGAGTGATCTTTACCTTTACCTAATCCCCTTCACGCATCATGCAACAAATCCCAAGCAAAGCCTCCCCTTCCATCACTTTCTCTCCATTCACAAAGCCGTCTCCAAGCTACACTCAGTTACATCCGGCCACTTCGTCATCATTCCCTGTGTCACTGTATGCTCAGCTAGAACATTGGCCTGCATCAGGTTACAGCCTTCTCATAATCCATCGCCTTCTTCTAGTGCAGTGGGGGCGAACCTATGGCACGCATGCCAGAGGGGGCACTCTCGGAGCATCATCTCTCCAGCACAGAGTTCGCCCCACCCCTTTGTCCAGCAGCCCAATGGGAGCGCTTCCTCCCTCTCCCCAGCACAGAGTTTGCCCCACCCCTCTGTGGTGTGGACGACAGCCTGTCGAGTTTGGGCACTCAGTCTCTCAAAGGTTGGCCATCACTCTCCTAGTGTTTTGCCCAACAATGTTTGGAACAGCCAGCCGCCCTCCTTTGTCACTGCCCCGATTATGAACCCACTAATGTTTCTCACTTCCCTTTCCATAGTTCATCACCCTTGACTTGGCCCATCACATCCATTGATGTTGCCCTGCCTAGAATACAGCTAACTAATTAACGCTGCACAGCAGCAACAGAAAGAAAAATCCTGGAGGATAATTAGAGAGCCCGCTGAAAGCAAGAAACTAGGGCATCGTGCCTTAAATAAAGGCATGGCAGAAATCTTTTGGTCACAGCCGGTAATTACAACGTTTTCTTTGTCTTCCAGGCTGACGGCTTGATGGTCCTGTTCTTCATTTATAAACAGATAACAGTCGGGGCAGAATCTCTGGCCATTTCTAATCTCCAAAAGCCTAATGAATAACTAAGAGAGAAGCATTTGAGTTTTGACTGCAGAGCTCGACGGAAGAAACCTTGGAGCACAAGCTACAACCTACATCCTGACTAAGGGATGCTGATAACTCCGGTTTCATGGGGGGCAGTGAGTCTACTCCAGATTTTATTCCTAGCCTTAAATAGTAGTGTTACCCAGCTTCAGAAATTTACAACTGAAATGGATGGATGGATGGATGAATTGAAGTTTGATTGAAGTTTTATTTCTATACCGCCTTTCTTACCCAACGGGCAACTCAAGGCGGTTAACAACAATAAGTATACAATACAAAATAGAAAAAAATACAGGATCTAAGCAGCAGCAATAACAAAACAATAATCACCAATATACAAAATAAATAAGTACATAGCAATACAGCATAATCTATACAGTCAATATCAATATGACAATAATAAATAAGAGTCCTCAGAAATATAGTATGCAAAAAATTCAAGTTCACAATAGCAAAGACATATCAACTATAATATAATACACTATAAGATGGATGGATGGATGGATGGATGGATGGATGGATGGATGGATGAATGAATGAATGAATGAATGAATGAATGAATGAATGAATGAATGAATGAATGAATGAAAGGAAGGAAGGAAGGAAGGAAGGAAGAAAGGAAGGAAGAAAGAAAGAAAGAAAGAAAGAAAGAAAGAAAGAAAGAAAGAAAGAAAGAAAGAAAGAAAGAAAGAAAGAAAGAAATGATTGTAGTACTGGTTATGCACAGTAAGATTAATTATAAGTAAAAAAGTCCCTTGTGAATTATGTGTTAGTGACAGGTTAAAAAAATACCAGACCAGGAAACATTGTATTTTTGGAGATGAATATTTATGTGAAACGACTGGGAAAAGGGGGACAGGGTGGAAAAATAATAATATCCTATTTCTTCAAGTCACATAGGTGGTGAGTGCAGATATTACATACGTTATGTGTGTTATTTTCTTGGATTGTATAATTTTGTTGGGAAATGTTAATTTAAAAAAAGTTTAAAACATCCTGTGCAAGCTGTCCAACCTGTTTGGGGTGGTCGACTTCATCACAAAAGAGAGAGCTTGCAAACATTGGACTCAGCCTGCATTGCCCTTGACACTGCTGAAGGGTATTTGGTAGACTTCAGGAAGTCAAGATTTATCGAGACGGAGAGCTGACTTTTTTATAAGTGCAGCGTGAACTTCAGCATTTTCTGGAACAAGAAAATGCCTGTAATTTATCGCTCGCATTCAGGTTGTTTGCAATGCTAGCCTTCAGATGTTACTTTGGTGTCTTGGTTGCTATTATGCATTACTTATGTATTCGTTACCCTTATGGGACTGCAGTGGCTCAAGTGGTTAAGACACTGAACTTGAAGACTGGACAGTTGGAGTTCGAGACCCGAGTACTGCATGACAGAATGAGCTTTCCCAGCTCCTACCAGCCGAGCAATTCAAAAGCAAGAAATGGCAAGTAGATAAATAGGGGACTACTTCGGTGGGACGGTAAACAGCGTTCCATGCACTCCGGTGTCGAGGCATGCCTGCAGGGGTGGGCTGAGCATCGGGGGGGAAGCGCTCTGGACAGGGTTGAGGGGTGGCAACCAACGGGGGAGAAGGCTGCCCCCGGGAACTGCTTGGCCACCGCCTCTCGCTTGCTCCACCCGGCGCACGGCACTTTAGAATAAACCATTGCTCCAAGCTGAAGGAGGGAGCTTGGAGCAATGGCTTAATCTAAAGCGCAGTGCACCAGGCAGATAAAATAATAATAAAATTATTATTGGCACCCCAGGATGCAAGAGGCAAGGGCACACCGGGATGATTCCCCTGCATCTGTAACATCTGTAGATACAGACTGTGCTGGCTCTTTGGCTATAAACCAAAATGAGCACTCAACCTTAGAGTCAGATACGACTGGCTTTTGATTTTTGCCATGCCATTCCTCTTATTTTCAATAGCAATTTGTTTCATAAGGTGCAGGTACAGAAAAGGTCAACAAGGATGGCTTTTGTTTCGTTTTGGTCCATCTGCCACAAAAATACTATCCCCCCAAAAAAAGAGTAATCCGCCTTTCATCTTAAACAGGGAACCATTAACAGGTGGCATGGGCTAACTGGGTGGCAGCTGGAATAAATAAAATATTCAGCCATACAATGCACATTAAATATGAACAAGCCACAAGTTCCAAGCTGAATCGGAGCCAACCAAAGGGAATCTCCAATGAAACATGAACGGCTCAGTTTCATTTCCAGGACGAAGACTGAAGCCGATGGGATGCTAACGGCGTCCGTCCACAAGCTGTAAAATGAGCTTGAAAAGGTGCAAATGTGCAAAACCCTGAAGCTTAAATGCATGAAATCTGCCAGATTTCTTCTTTTCCCATTCTATCATGGGGCCCCCCATGTGACAACCACAACAGCGTTAAAAAGAAAGCCATCCGTTTGGGTTTTGCAGTGCAAAGTCACTACAAATTTACGACTTGAGTTTGATTCAGAGCTCAAATCAAATCCGATCGGCACAAATCGCTCCGAAGGGAACCAGGATACTTTCCACGAATTGGCCATATATCTTGCATCCCTCTAAGGCCTAGTTGACCCAGTTGAGCAGTAGGACATGGGTTTTTTGTACCAAGACCTCTGCAGCACTGAAATCATCCAAACTTGTATTGTCTACGATGGCCAGGATTGGGTCTTTGGAGCTTGGAAGTAAGATTCCTTGCTTGGTCTACCTGGAGATAACAGGGAAATGTACCTAAAAGAGACATTTGGTATTTGCAGATTATATGTTGTACCAGCCGAGCCGTAGCAAATTGCCATGTCGATGGAGCAGATTATTAAATTCAACAATGTCTCTGCAGATTTGGGGAAGGAAACTAGCATTTTCTAGTTAAGATTGGATTTCTGCTTTATTGACACTGAAGCTTTGCCTTACGCAACGTTCTTTCAATTCTTCCTCGGCTCGCTAAAGATCCCCGTTCCTCCCCAATGCATTGCTAACGGCTTTCGCACGCCGGAGTCACTATTGAAATCAGCATAATTAATCAATTATATTTAATAATAGCAATCTGACACTGTGCCTCCGAGGTTCATTCGAAACTTGGTAAAGGCACAGTGTGTTGAAACTCTATAGCATGGGTTTCTCAGCCTTTTAAAGCCGGGGGCCGAGTCATGCTCCCTCAGACAGCTTCAGGGTTGGATGGCCATTTGCCCTGCCTCCACCACATGGCACTTCCAGGTATGATGGAGGCAGTGGTGATGCTGTGGGCCACATCCGGCCCATGGGCCACAGGTTGAGAATCCCTGCTCTACAGGCTCCTTGGTCTTATTAGGGTTTGGGCAAAATCTCTGCAGATCTTGACGGTTTAAATGTCTTGTGTTTTTAATCTTTTTCTTTTCGTGCCTCTATTTTTAAATACGTACAAGCTGCTCAAGGCCATTGAGGATTAGATGTTTTTAATAAGAGCTATTATTTTATAACAGTATTAATAACAGCTTCCCCCTTTGGAAGGAACCCACAAAAGATTTAACATGTTTTCAACCTGGTGTGTCAGACGGTATGCTACAAACTACCGCCGTGGTAATTAAATAAAACATTTAAGAGTCTTGTGGCACCTGTAAAAGTAATAAAAATATTACGGCATAAAAAAATTTGCACCACCGCCACCACCAGAGTTGTCATTTCTCTTATTATCCTTATTGTTATCCTCGATTCACATCAACCACCTCAACCTCACTTGAGAGATTTGCACATTTTTGGAAAGCCATGATCAGAAAGGGACCTGGACATAATGAGCATGAATCCCTCTTCCCATTCCATTGGCCTTAGTGGGTGGCCTCCCACAAATCTGCTTCCCGAGGCAGCTGCCTGGCTTTCCGCCTGGACCTCCCTTGAGTGTACAAATAATTCTGAACAACTCTTTCAATCATCCGGAAGAATCCTGGAATTGGGAGGAATGGGCCTCTCTCGCTTTATGCTCTGTCACAATCTGTTGCAAACCTCCCGGGTGTTTCGCTCTCCCTGGCGAACGAGAGGCTGTCACTCATGCAGGTCTTGCTAACAGACCCATCTGGAGCAGGGCACAAGGGAGAAAGTCCCAAGAGACAGCTCTTGTCCCGTTCAACGTCTCTGATGCCAGTACACTTAGTAGCCGTGTTCCTTGTTTCACCTACACATGCCTGAAATGCTGTGTGTGGGGATGAGCTAACGCTGGAATCAGGCACAGGTTCAGAGCATGGTTATGCACCCATGCATGGATTGGGCAGGGAAAGTGCTTCGCCCCTCCAAAACCGACGTGCCTCTTTTCCACACCCCTAGCTCCTCCGTTTAAGAAAACGCCACTAACTCTTGTTAGAGCCCTGGCGGTCCAGTGGTTAAACTGTTGCACTGCAGGCAAAACATTGTGAGTTTGATCCTGATGGATGGGTGGATGAGTCAGCCTTCTGTCCTTCCAAGGTCAGTAAAATGAGTCCCCAGCATGTTTGGGGCAAAATGCTCATTACCTTGTGAACCACTGAGAGAGCACACTAAGTGCTATAGGGCAGCATAGAGGTGTAATAGCTATTGCTATTGTTTACCTTTCAAAACGTAGTCACAGTAAATCACATGTAACATGGCAACATGTAATATATACAACAGAGGAAGAGAACTCAGGGCCAGCTGGATGTTGTTGGATGCCAGCTCTCATCATTCTTAACTATTGGAGGATGAGAGATAGTAACTGGAATGCAATAATAATGGGGAAACAACAGAGTGGTTACATAAGGCCAGTCTGGTCAAGTTATCCTGCTATGGTAATTAGAGTAGACCCTACTGCCAGTGACTCAACGCCAAGTGTCTGGTGGTGGTTAACTAACCTGACAACCTTGAGGACTAATGGCTTGGGTGGCGAGGTCCACAGGGAAGGGTGATGGTCCCCAAGTGGATTAAATCCCACTTGAATCCCTCTTGATGGAGGGCAGCAGCTTCATCCATCCTGAGGAGGACTTTGCATGCCAAAAGGGCTCTGGACCAGAAAGTGACTCGCGGACGTAGATCGGTGGTATGGGTTTCATGCTGTGATGCGGAAGGAAGGTAGATGAAGGGAGACTGCATTGTATTCTTAGGGAAGAAGGAGGAGAGGAGGAAGAGGAAGATGATTACATAAGCCATAGCACCCTTCCCAACCGCAAAGAGAAGACGTTGAGCTCCAAATATAGGCAATTAGTTCTGTCTTCTTGCCTTATCTCCAAGGGATTCCTGCCCCACAGTTTTGCCAGTCTTGCCCTACAGCTATTCTGATGTGCTCCTCCTATAACAAACCATGCCAGTGTTATCTTTATTCCCCCACACACACTGCCATTACCATTCCTTCTTCACCTTGGATGGCTGCAACCTGATTCTAAGGACACGGATATTCCCGGGCGTACGCTAGCTACAAGAGCTATTATCCACTGCCGCCCAGAAAAGTTCGTTGTCACTGAAGTGTGCATAAGGTTGGCAAGAGGTGATCCCAAAGCACCAAATGTGAAGGAAAACTGGTGCATTTATTTAAAAAAAATGCAGAAGGACAAGTTAAGTTGAAGTCTAGCTGTTGTGATTAAAAAGAAGGCAGTACAAAAATAGTTGTGATTTTTTTTTTTAAGGAAACAGAATTAATTTCAGTAATGTTGCCGGAATAAAATTGCTCTGCGAAACAGTCCTTCCGACAGCATTAAAGTCAAGCCCGTCCAAAACGTTGCAAGGGAAAATTCATTTAATCATTCCCTGCTCTACAATTCATGTTTGGCCATTCATGAATTCATAAATCTGTGATTTGTAATTCGTTATCTGACTCATTAAGCAATTCGGGGTTCCCAGGCATAAAGCGCCCGCTGCGGCTGCGTGAGGGTTTGTTCCAATATTAAAATTAAGCACTGGGAAAGCTGCAGATTCACATATTGCCGAGTCATTAGCAAATGGCAAATCAAAAGAATTATGCAGAAGAAGTTCAACGGAAGCGACACTCCTTGAAGGCTCCAGTGCAAATGGACAGATGTCATGGGAATCAAATTCTTGGGTTGGATTTGCACATCTGGAAAGAAATCCATTCCAGGCCTAATTACATTAACTCAAAACTATTCATCAACCCATCTGCAGCCTTGGTCCATCTAAAATTAGACTTGTTATTATTATTATTTTTAAAATCCTATTCTAAAAACTCAGAGTTAATCTTGTACTGGGACTGCAATGTCTCAAGTGGTTAGGATGCTGACTAGAAGGTAGCAGGTCAGCAGTTCAAGACCTGAGTACTGCAGCTCCGTCTCTGTCCCAGTTCCTGCCAACCTAGCAGTTGGGAAGGTAAACAGTGTTCTATGCACATCCAACTGGAAAGAACTGGAAAGTTTGCTAACTATTTTTACAACAGGTCCTAGTAAAGATGGTGCCTGAGTGCAAATTATGCCGGTAGATGATAGCCTGTGTGAATGTGGAGAAGGACAAACTATCTCCCATAGGATGCACACAATGCCCCTCAACGTGCACTGAGGAGGAGCTTATGTTGGCAAGAAGAAATGCTGTTGAAGTGACCTGATATTGGGCAGATGTCATCTAGCCCCTTTTAATGCTATTTTATTTTAAAATGTGTTAATTTTAGCTTTGTATGTTATTGTATGCTGGTGGTGCATCTGACACGAATAAAGAACGATTGGAATTACTCGATAGTGAGGGAAGAAGGAGATGTAGTCCCTCAACAACCAACTTTCTTGGTTGTGCATCTGACACGAATAAAGAACGATTGGAATTACTCGATAGTGAGGGAAGAAGGAGATGTGGTCCCTCAACAACCAACTTTCTTGGCTTCTTGGAAATTCAGAGAATGGATAAAAAGAAAACAGAATTAAGTTTTGTGATCCAGTGAAACACAATGACTTAGAGCAGCAGCTGTTTCCAGGCTTTCCCACCCTAAGCTAGCTGATTAAAGGCCCTGACAATTTCAATCAGTTTCCAAAATTGGATATACCATGTTTTTTTTTCCTTTGCTGCAAACAGGTCCTGACAATATAAATGAGCAAGTTGTTGTTAAAAGGGAAATTGCAACTGTGACATTTCAGGCATTGGAGGGAGATGAAGAGGTCCCTAGCCAGAAGGACGGTGGTTTGAGATCAATTATGCTTGTATCCTCTTCTTTACTAGTAGAGATGTTAGAGGTGGTTTGGGTAGGATATGATCTATTATACAATCCAGTGTAGTGTAGCATAGCATAAAGTAGTAGATAGACTTTGTTTTTGTCTTTTATGTCCAGATCAAACTTTGGACAGGTAAAATAAAGCCACCTTCTTGGCTTTGTCCAGGAGTTTATTTATTTATTTATTGCTTAGATTTCTATACCGCTTTCCTTCCCGTAGAGGGAGCTCGAAGCGGTTTACAATAATACAAAGCAATATAATGATACAGTATAAATAATACAAAGCAATATAAATGACATAAAACATTTACAAATCACATTCCAAAATAACAATGTTAGAAAATACAAGAACCAAAATACAATATACTAAGTAGATTAACAATATCCGCAAGAAAACATACTATACTCATTCAATGAGTCCTGATGGAGCAAAGCTCCACCTTTTTAAGCCGGGGGCCGGGTCACGCTCCCTCAGACAGCTTCGTGGGCCGGACAGCCATTTTGCCCTTCCTCCAGCGCATGGCACTTCCTGGTGTGGTAGAGGCAGTGGAGGGGCTACATGAAATGGCACAGTGGGCCGCATCTGACTGCAGGTTGACAATCCCTGGCTTTGTCTTTGGCCAAAATTAAATCTTCATCGGTACAGGTTTCCGGTAGTAATCAGCAGACACGCAAATGAGCCGGATTCTGTATCTTTCCACATTCGCAAAGTGTGTTGCTGTCTACCAGCACACACACACCCCACTTGAGCACATTGGTCTTACATTTAGGGACCCCGACCCTCAACCTATTCAGGGTCCTCCATGTAACATATGGAAAGTTGAGTTCCTCAGCCATAAACTCCTTTAATGTTGTTCCTTGTTCGCTGAGCTCCTTCCTCCATTGTCTAATTTGGTTTTGCTGTTGTGTAACCTCAGGAATGTTCGTTCTTGCCATAAAGCTCTTCCTAGATCAGAGTCGGTGGATTTGAGGCACATTCAGAGGATGTCAGTTGAGAATACAAGGGACCTGAGTTGGAATCCCCACTTGGCTACAGAAACTCAGTGGTGAAAAGTCAGCAACCAGATACTCCCTAAATACTTCACAAACTGTGAAAACCTTGCTTAAGTCATTTCCAGACGGCACTCAACAGCCGTTGGATTAGTTACAGAGCTGGGTTTTCCACACCTGGGAAATTCTGGGACTTCCAGGAGCTCTGACTGTAAATGGGGGAAAAATATTCATTTAGGAGACCACTTGTAGATGAAGTGACTGCATTCAGAGCTGGATCAAGACCTTCTGTTGCTTGGGACAGAACAACAAACAGCACCATTACCACTGCTCGAACTGCTGGCCTTCTGCGCCGTGGCCCCCACCACTCCATTCACAGGGTTACCATAAGTAAAGGTAAAGGTCTCCCATGCTCGAAAGCCAGTCGTCTCTGAAGGTGTGTGTAACACCTAAGCACCTCTCTCTCATCTTTCTGGAAAGAGTTTTGAGATGTGACCTCAGTGTCAAGTAGGTGAACCTGCCAACACAAGTGCACATTTGCTTCTGGTTTGACCCATGGCCACAATTCTATCAATGACACAAAACCGGAATAATGACTATTGAAGGTTATGAAGTTACTGTTGGCATTTGCTGTTGCACCTGAAGTGTGTAAAGCGGCATGAAACACCAAACACCAACCTGGACATCTTAGGTAAAGGTAAAGGTTTCCCTTGCTCGAAAGCCAGCCGTATCCGACTCTAGGTTTCAGTGCTCATCTCTGTTTCAAAGCCGAAGAGCCAGCGCTGTCTGCTTCTGCAGACGTTTCCGTGGTCATGCGGCCGGCGTGACTAGACACCGGAGCGCACGGAACGCTCCCACTGAAGTGGTCCCTATTTCTCTACTTGCAATGTCTTGTTTTCGAACTGCTAGGTTGGCAAGAGTTGCGACAAAGACGGGAGCTCATTCCGTCCTACAGTATTCGGGTATCGAACTGCTGACCTCCCGCCTCCCAGTCAGCGTCTTAGCCACTTGAGCCACTGCATGGCTTAACAGCACACAACGACAGAACTGGCGCCCAGAGAGATCAGCTTGCAAAGGGTGCACCGCCATCTCATAGCTAAGATGGCATCTTCACCAAGGTCCTAACTCTTTATCTTAACTTCTAGATTTAGACCACACCAGAAAGATCACATGTCTATTGTAAATTAAATGTAGACCTTTCCAGGACTCTTTAAATAGCCAAACAAAGGTCTGTGTTAGGAAAGAACAAGGCACTTTAATAGGATTCCAAAGGGATTAGACAGCTCTATGGAAAGCTATTCTTATAAGCATGGCGGTCGTTACTCAAGCTAAGATAAACATTTATCAAGACTCATAATTTACGGGATGAGCCAATCTTGGCCTCTGTTACCTACAAACAACCCACTTCTCAGCCCGGCTGGGCCGGCATCTTTCCAGAAGAGGATGCAGGCAAGCACTGGCAATAAATCACTGAACCCCAGAATGCTTCGGTTGAAGTTGATTTATACCTCCCATCACAAACACATTTTCTGCCAGTCCGAGAGAGCGCGCACACGAATGGAAGGAGCCAAACTTCCCATGAAAATACGATGCGGAAAAGTTGAGTCGGAGGAGGTTAAGAATACTTAGCACACACACACACATAAACTCAACTGGATCAGTTGAAATGGACATTGTACTCCAGCATATTGTTTCGTGCGGAAAGTCACTTGGATTTTTACTGGAGAAACTCCACTCAGGGGATGCCTGAATGAGGCTCCTTTCATGTCCCCCAAGAGCTGGGACAGAGACGGGTGCTCATTCCGTCATGCAGTACCTGGGTCTCGAACTGCCGATGTGCCAGCCTTCCAGTTGACAAGGCGAGCTTCTTAACCACTGAGCCACAGCAGCCCGTACCTTTGAGTAGGTAAGGTAAAGGTCACCTTTGCTCGAAAGCCAATCGTATCCGACTCTAGGCGTCAGTGCTCATCTCTGTTTCAAAGCCAAAGAGCCAGCGCTGTCTGCTTCTGCAGACATTTCTGTGGTCATGTGGCAGGCATGACTAGACACCGGAGTGCATGGAATGCTGTTTTACCTTCCCACCCAAGTGGTTCTCTGTTAAACAGGAGTAAATAAAGCTATGTTGATATAATCAGGCCATTTCCAGACACGAAGGGAATCAAGACTGGGACCTTCTCAAATCAAGGAAGCCCAAAGGGAGTCAGAAGGGAGTTTCTAAGCTGAATTAGCTGAAATCAAGGGAGAATTGTAGATTTCATGCACTGTCTGGATTACTTTCAGGGGATTCTTTTTCAGTGAACAGTATTAGGGCTGCCTGCCATGACACCATCCCGCTCTGCTAACATCCTCGTAAATAAAGCAAATATTTCAAAAAATGCCTTCGGTCTCTGCCATCTCCCTGAACTTCTCACTCCTTGGGGAAAGTAGGGAATTCATAACAATGTGCATACAAGGGTCTCATATTTTCCATTTTAGTCTCCTGTGGAATTTTCCCTGCTTAGCACAGGTCACCACTCCTTCACCAATGCCCCATACATCTTTTCCAAGGATGTTGAGAGAAGAGTCTAGAAGCCAACTGGTAAAAAAAAAATAATGATTTCATTACCGGGAACTAAACCAGAAGAACAAAGCATGAAACAAGATCTCACAAACTGATGCATGTACATGAAGGTGTACCTGGTGAGAACTGTAAAGCACGGGATTTGGAGGAGGGGGGTCGAGACCAGTGATGGCCAACCTTGGCACTCCAGGTATCCTTGGACTTCAATTGCCAGAAGCCTAAGTCGGCGCTCCTGCTGATCAGGGCTTCTGGGGATTGAAGTTCAAGAACATCTGGAGTGCCAAGGTGGTCATCACTGGTCTAGATATTTCTAAATGTGCACTTGTGTCTACAAGTATCTGAATAGCTCAAGGGTTTAGGTTTTTGGCTGTGGAGCCAGAGGTTGGGAGTTCGATTTTCCACTGTGACTCCTGAGAGAAGAACTAGCCTAGGTAGCCATGGGCAAACCGCACAATCTCAAAAAGCAGTATTTCCCAACCTTTGTTTTTTTACTTCAAGTCAACTCCCCAAAGCACTGATCAGCCAATGTACTGGGAATTGAAGTACCCCTGACATTTCACTGGCCACGCAGCAGGTACGACTAGACCCCACAGCTGTTACCTTTCCCACCCAAATGGTACCTATTTATCTACTTGCAATTTCTTGCTTTCGAACGGTTAGGTTGACAGGAGCCAGGATAGATGACAGGAGCTCACTCTTTTGCTCAGCATTTGGGTCTTGAACTGCTGACATGCCAACATGATGACACGCTCAGCATCTTAACCACTGAGCCACCGCAGCGCTCTTTGAGACAGAATATCCCTGTTATTCTCTGCATAAGTCATCATATAAAACTGGTCCAACGAAGTTCATGAATCGAAGCGGGGTAATAAGTAGACAATGGCCACCTCAGGGTGTAAGTTGTGTTTGCCGTCTCCCTCCCTTTTAAAAAAGATTTCCACTCTCTAAAGTCTCCTAGATTTTTCTCTCTCTTTTTGGGTAACTGATCATACTGGAGGGAGACAGAGAAAGTGCCTCCACTTTAGTCCGTCCCCTGCTGCCTTTTTGTTCTCTTATTAAATTTTATATCCCACACTTCAAAGAAATCTCCCCACCACCACCCCACCTTCAGGGTGGCTTACAACCTCTTAAAATAACACACAATCAATTGAAAGAAACACGTCCATGCACAAATTCAAAACAGCATAAGCAATAAAAGGGACGTGCGGAAGGAGAATAAAACCAATCGCAGAGAGCATTGGTTTAAATTATTGCCTTGGAAATTCAAAGAGATTTGTTAGCACAATACCCCAAAAGAGAGCAACGTAAGCACTTGATCAGCACACTTTGAGTGCTATGGCTTAAGGAAACTGTATTCTATGTTGCCGTCTACTATAATCTTCTCTCTTCTCAAGTGGTGGGCACGAGGGAACTGGTTTATTAAGAAAAGCCTAACCTTAAGAGAACCCATGTGGTCCTGTTTCCCATGAATCAGCCGAGTTCTTCTTCTTTCATGTCCTGATCAAACACCGAACTGCCGAAACGAAGCCACTTCCTTGGCTTTGGCTTTGGCCAAACTTACATCCTCATTGGTGCAAGTTTCTGGGAGCAACCAAAAGACCACTCGAAGAGCCAGATCCTGTGTCTCTCCACATTCACACACTGTGTTGTTGTCCATCAGCAGCCCCCGCTTGAGCCTGTTGGTCTCTTGCATTGATGGACTCCAACCCTCAGCCTATTCAGGGGTCCTCAAAGTGACATAGATGAGTGATCGTGGACAAGTCACTTTCTCACAGCCCCAGCTTCTTCAAGACTTGGTGGTTGCGTTCCCTGAAGCTCAAATGCAAACAGGATGAGGAGATGGAGAAGGAAACTTTAGAGATGTCCAAAATGGTGAAAACCTTTTTCATCATGTCCAGTGCTTTTGACTGTTCCTACAAAGTCTGAACTAAGAGCGAAAACAAATTCACTTCCTCTTCCTCCTCCTCCTCGTCATGTGGAGCTGTGACTTACAGTCACCAGCTCCCCTGGATACTGATGATGGTGGTGATGTTGTTGATAACGATGATGGCAATGACAAGAAGCAGGGAGGTTGATAACAACAGAATCTAAATTTTGGCATGCCTTCTTACAGACGCTTACTCACAGGTAGGACCCGGTAGGCCTCCGGCCTCCTGGCGATGGGATTGCGCCTGATCCTGCTTCCCTGGCCCAGATCGGACCCAGCAGTTCAGAGCTTTTCCTATCAGTGTGTCATTCCTGGCCGAAATCTAGGTAGTGAGCAAAGGGCGCATGTGAAACTAGTGTAGATTCAGGTAATGTGTGCCAAGTAATCACGCCAGAGTCTCTTCAGGCATTTTAGTATATTGAAAGCATAGCAAGATTCAGGATACAGTCCATTTCAAAGCAGAAATAAAGCAAGCATGTTCCAGGGATAGCCCATAAGCCTATAGCCCCCCATAGCTGTCAAGTATCCCTTATTTGCCAGGAAAACCCCTTATTTTACCCTCTTTCCCGCTGTCATCCCTTATTAATTAGACTGCAATGCCCTATTGCCGCCATTGGAGGGCAGCAAAGGATAAGCATAGCTGTCAAGTATCCCTTATTTGCCAGGAAAACCCCTTATTTTACCCTCTTTCCCGCTGTCATCCCTTATTAATTAGACTGCAATGCCCTATTGCCGCCATTGGAGGGCAGCAAAGGATAAGCATAGCTGTCAAGTATCCTGTATTTGCTGGGAAATTTCCCTTATTTCCAAATCCAAAACTTGACAGGTATGCCCCCCCTTCTCCCAAGCCTCTCCATTTTGCTGGCTGGCAAAGCACGCATTCCAGAGAGAGTCTGATTGTCAGCTTGTGTGTGTGATATCTCCTTCCCCCAGGGTCCACCTTTGGCCCTACCCCTCAGGGATTCCAACCAATGATCTTACAGCAAGACATGTCAATCACACATTAGGTTTCAGTTCTCCAAAGTCATGAGGCAACCACGAGGCAAGGATGTTTACATTCTTTCTAACTCCCTCTTATTTGAAATCACTATTTTGCAGAGGCTAAAGAACAAGGTATGAAAAAGCACAGGGTATACTCCGGTCCGTCACAACATAGTCCATCGACATCTGGACAGGGATTGCCTCCAGGATGTCCTTGATCAAGGAGTAATGACACCTACCCAAAAGCGATCAGCTAAATTCAATTTTGAATCAGCGGGGAATCATGTTCCCATTTAGATAAGTCCCATTGGTTCAATGACCTGGTCTAATTGGAAGTAGTCATTTGCCGCTCTGTCCAATTGCAGGGAGGAGGATGTAGAGGCAGAGGAGCTAAAGTTACCAGATATATCCCCCTCCTTGTTTCTTCCTTAACTAGATTGTAACTCCCCAAAATGACTTTATTTCTTCCTTTTCTCAATCTGAATTTCTCTCCCCCCCTCTCTCTCCATCCTTATATTTCTATCTCCAAGTGTAATCTCTAGAATAAAAATTCTTTTCTTCAACTCAGGTTGACCTTTCCTCCTTACTCCAAAGTGTTCTTTCCATACATCCTCAGCAGGGCTTTTCTTCATTTGAAAAAAAATGTCATACAGGGCCTCCCCACGGCTTCTTCTCACAGAAGAAAGTCCATACTTGCTTCAGATCGAAAGACTGAGCATGGGTAATGAGCATGGGTTGCAAAAGGAGAAATTGCAGAAGTGAAGTCTCTAGCACTTGAAGTCTTCAACCAAAGTTGGACGTCCACCAGCAGCAAATCCTTCCAGCGTAGATTCCCTGACTCTCCCCCCCCCCCCCCAAGAGGCCTGGAGAAGACTCTGGTTTGTTTCGACTTCCTTTTTGAGCTTTGCTTCCTTAATTTTTCAATACACTGTGCGAACACTGCTTGCCATTTCAACCATAACTTCAAGGATCCTACACTTAATAGTTAACTCCATCTGTACGTACCTGAAAACAGTCATACCTGTCAAGTTTTGGATTTGGAAATAAGGGAAATTTCCCAGCAAATACGAGATACTTGACAGCTATGCTTATCCTTTGCTGCCCTCCAATGGCAGCAATAGGGCATTGCAGTCTAATTAATACGGGATGACGGCAGGGAAGAGGATAAAGTAAGGGGTTTTCCCGGCCAATACGGGATACTTGACAGCTATGCTTATCCTTTGCTGCCCTCCAATGGCGGCAATAGGGCATTGCAGCCTAATTAATACGGGATGACGGCAGGGAAGACGGTAAAATAAGGGGTTTTCCCGGCCAATATGGGATACTTGACAGCTATGCTTATCCTTTGCTGCCCTCCAATGGCGGCAATAGGGCATTGCAGCCTAATTAATACGGGATGACGGCAGGGAAGAGGATAAAATAAGGGGTTTTCCCGGCCAATACGGGATACTTGACAGCTATGCTTATCCTTTGCTGCCCTCCAATGGCGGCAATAGGGCATTGCAGCCTAATTAATACGGGATGACGGCAGGGAAGACGGTAAAATAAGGGGTTTTCCCGGCCAATACGGGATACTTGACAGCTATGGAAAACAGTAACGGTGCCAACGAGACATCCCGCAGCCGCAAACGAATGCCCGACGAGTGACAAAGTCCCAGATTAATAAGCAGGGCTGTGAATTATTAATCAAGCAAATGATTTGAAAATGTAGAAATTTAAGTTCAAAACAAAACTCAGCGACTGATTTAAGGGGGGAAATCAAAGCGTCATGCTTAAACGCAGAGGAAATCCAATGGGGAATTCATTCCGGGCCATCAGAAGGCTAGGAAGCGTAGTCCTCCCACAGCCCTGAAATCAAAGTCTAACACCTGCTGAACTTAATATTTGCTAAACTATTTAATCACAGCCCCCAGACTGGAATTAGTTTTCTTCCTTATCCACCCCCGTCGGTTTTCCTTTCGCATCGCATCATTGATACTCCAGCCTATGAGCAGAATGAGTTCCTTGTCTTATAAGCAATTTGTTACAGCAGCAATGGGAGAAGTTGAAAAAATGCTAACTATTAAATAAAGAATTGTAACTAGGGCTGGGTAAAGGCAAAGGCCACCCTTGCTTGAAAGCCAGTTGTATCTGACTCTAGGGTTCAGTGCTCATCTCTGTTTATAGCCAAAGAGCCAGCGCCGCCTGCATTTGCAGATGTTTCCGTGGAAATGTGGCAAGCATGACTAGATACTGGAGTGCACAGAATGCTGTTTACCTTCTCACCAAAGCGGTATCTCTTTATCTACTTGCAATTTCTTGCTTTTGAACTACTAGGTTGGCAGGAGCTGGGTCAGAGCTCTGAGTTCATTCCGCCGTGCATCACTCGGGTCTCAAACGGCTGACCTGCCAACTTTCCAGTCGTCAGGTTCAGTGCCTTAACCACTAAGCCACAGCAGCACATTAGTGGCAAAGCCTAGGACTTTGTGCTTGAAGCTGAATGACACCATCAGCCATAGATTGGTTTTTCAGATGCCGTCACAGCTGATTTTATAAAGCATCCTTATGCTCATCAGCCAAGGAAAATATTTGCAAGCGTTTGAGTATGGGCGGTTTTGACATTTTGGAGCTTGTTTTGAAATTTTTCTCTTTTATTCTTTTCCAGCGTGTCAGTTGATTACTTATTATGGGTTGTAAATGTATGTGGGCGCCTGGGGACTTTTGGAAGACCGTGAATTATTTTGCATCCAAATAACTGTTATGAAAGAATTTTGAAAATGGTACAGGGAAAGAACAAGCAGAACATGGTGCCGAGCCTCCTGTGTAAGGAAGCAACAACATTCTCCGTCTCATGGTTTCGCTGCCCCACTCCCACATTGTCTTCCCATCCCGGTTCTTGTATCGTTTCCCCCTAAATCTGAGCATTCAGTTACACATTTCTTAACTGTATGCATTACACACACACACACACACACACACACACACCAACCAAATAAGGTGTTCGGAGCATATATCTTTAGATTATATGCATGTTTAAAAAGGTAAAGGTTTCCCTTGCTCGAAAGCCAGTCGTATCCAACTCTAGGGTGCAGTGCTCATCTCTGTTTCTAAGCCGAAGAGCCAGCGCTGTCTGCTTCTGCATGTGGCAGGCATGACTAGAGACCGGAGCGCACGGAACGCTGTTATGCATGTTTAGCAGTTTGCATTTTAAAATGTGCACTTTGCTAGCGACGATTTTTAGTTTCTCAAAAACACTCTGTAAAGTTGAGGAAATTAATGAGGTAAGACTTTTTTTCCTTCATCAATCAACTCTTGGGAGATACGAAAAGACGGCATGTATAAGGAGTATATATTTAATGAATAACTTTAAAAAATGAAATGAGATTTATTCATTATATTGAATATAGGGGAGATTTTGTTATTATTGCATTATTTTTGTGTTGTTTTTACTGTATAATTCTGTCTTTTGTATTGAAATGTTATGTATGTATTTTGTTTGTACTTTCTTTCTTTCTTTTTATTGCTTACTTTGAAAATTAATAAAAAAATTAAAATTAAAATTAAAAAAAAATAGTGGCTCAGTTTACAGATTTTTTTTTCCTGGAACGGATTAATTGGTTTTAACTGCATTCCTATGAGAAACTGCTTTTTGGTTAACATATTTTGGTTTTCAATGCATTCCTATGGGAAATTGCATGCGATGCATTCCTATGGGAAATTTGGTTTTAGTAATTTTTTTCGCTTTAAGAAATGTGACGGGGCATGCGTTAATTATATTAACTGAGGTTTTACTGTATACTAAACAGTGTGGATTTTGTTACAAGTTATGTACAGTACAGTGGAACCTCATACAACAATCGCTCCGTATAGCAAGGAAATCGCATAGCAATTAGGTTTTGGGGGGGAAATGGCGTCCTGCATAACAATTTTCCCTATGGAAAAAAATCGGACAACAATTTTTCAATGGGAAAACCCACTTAGCAAAAAAATCATTGTACAATCCATCCCATAGGGGGGAATTGCTATACGATGCATGCATCGTATAGCAATTGTTTCGTACAATATCGAGCCCCGTGGAACAGATTAAAATCTTTGTATGAGGGACCACTGAATTTTTGTTTTTCTTATTCTTTTTCTTCTTTTTCTTCATATGCATACCTGTCAAGTTTTGGATTTGGAAATAAGGGAAATTTCCCAGCAAATACGGGATACTTGACAGCTATGCTTATCCTGTGCTGCCCTCCAATGGTGGCAATAGGGCATTGCAGTCTAATTAATATGGGATGACGGCAGGGAAGAGAGTAAAATAAGGGTTTTCCCGGCCAATACGGGATACTTGGCAGCTATGCTTATCCTGTGCTGCCCTCCAATGGTGGCAATAGGGCATTGCAGTCTAATTAATATGGGATGACGGCAGGGAAGAGAGTAAAATAAGGGTTTTCCTGGCCAATACGGGATACTTGACAGCTATGCTTATCCTGTGCTGCCCTCCAATGGTGGCAATAGGGCATTGCAGTCTAATTAATATGGGATGACGGCAGGGAAGAGAGTAAAATAAGGGTTTTCCCGGCCAATACGGGATACTTGACAGCTATGCTTATCCTGTGCTGCCCTCCAATGGTGGCAATAGGGCATTGCAGTCTAATTAATACAGGATGACGTCAAGGAAGAGGGTAAAATAAAGGGTTTTCCCGGCCAATACGGGATACTTGACAGCTATGCATATGTGTGTGTGTGTGTGTTTCAAAAGTAAAAATTAAACACACAAGAAATAAAACTGCCATGCCTGATGGATCCCACTTGGAAATGAAGCCCGTGTTTACCTCCCAGGGGCCAATCAGAAAACAGAATCCAGCTGATTTAGCAATACAGTAGGTGGAGTAAGGAAAATGCATGTGAGAATGAGCAGGGATGTTTTTTTTCCTTTTGAAACAGCATCTAATCACAATCTGTCTCCTCTCATTCTGGCGGTTGAAGCCGGTAAAACGCTCTTCTGTTCCTATTCCTCCGGCTTCAGTCTGGCGGGCCGTGAGACATTTGCTCCCCATTAGGTTCCTAGCGTGGGATCCAACCCACAAGCAAATGGGCCTTTCTGTCACCGGCCCCTCCCCGCGGCGCTGCCCTCCTCGCCTCCGGCATTTCATCCAGATATTTCCAGTAAATAAACATTGACGCTTCTGATATCATGTTAATTTCACAGGCTGCTGCTCCGCTGACAGTTTTCACACTCCACTCCCGTGTCTTGTCAGTTTTATGCTCTTAGGCCAATGCAGGCTCCCCGACTACTATGTCTATACATAAAAATAAATGGCTCAGAAACCCCAGTAAAGTGACAGATAACATAATGGAACCTGGCTTTGGAAAATCAGCATATTTATGGAGATTTGGGTTTCCAGTTGGTGAGTTATGTAGGCAAGGGGAGGGTTTGGATGGGGAGGGGGGGATAGGGTCTGCTTTGGGAGGGAGGGAAGATTGGAGAAGTTTTCTGGAGTTGTGGGCTGTGCCTTAAAGAAGAAATGGATTCGGTCATTAAAAGCTGCTTTGGGTTTGCAAGACTTCCAGGAAAGCCCATATGTTGCTGGATCCCATATAGGAAGGGATCCCAACCTTTTCAGGTCACGCTCTCTCAGTCAGCTTCAAGGGCCAGAGGGCTATTTCACCCAACCTGCACGAATGGGGATGGCCATTTTGTCCCAACAGCTCAAAGAGGGTGGCCATTTTGTTCCTCAAATGCCCTCGGAGGGATGGGGGAACCACATGAAATGGTACCACGGTAGTGGAGTAGAATGTACAGCCAGCGACTCAATGCCGAGTGTTGGGTGGCAGTAAATAACCTGACTCCCTAAAGGGGCCAACAGCTAAGGGCGGATGAACCCCTTTAGGTGGGGTGATGGTCCCCCACAGTGGAGGAAATGCCACTGGAAACTATGCTATTGGACCCAACGGCAAAATGAGCGGAGGAGGAACTCTGATTCCCAACCGTCATGGAGGCGGAAGAGGCCGTGCCAGATGGACTGGCTGTGAAGGCGCACCATGTCAATAGCCTCAAGGCTGAGGCAGTCCATTGCAGTCCCGGTGTTAAATCCTGCACGTCTCATTTCATACGTGCCACAGGAGATAGCTCTGTGATCAGAGTGTGTGGGCCACGTCATGGCAAGCTGGGATCCACCTTAAAACAAATTCACGTCAGTGACATTTTTCCTGCTTCAGGGGGAGAAATGCATTCTCGGATACGAGTTGCAGTCAATGATTGCCTTCCATCTTTCTTCTCTTCTCATGATATGGCCACAGTCTAGTGGCCTCAGTTTGGTAATGGAGCTTCAAACGATGCGCTTGTCTCCCCACGGCGTTGGCCTGGCATCAGTTGGTACCTCTTAGGGACCCGAGACATCAATAAAACAACAGAAGCAGCGGCAGCGGCAAAAGATCAACATTCTCCCATTTCTTGGCCCGCACAAGATTTGGATACGTCGATGTCCCAGAAGAAAGCATTTAATTTCCACTCCTGAATCTGGGATATCACTTTCCAGAAGGACAGCCAGCTGTTCTTCATGCTTTCTTCTTCTGAACTTCTCTGCCCCTCACTTTTGAGATGCAAATTTGTCGTGGACTTTCAACACACACACACACACACAAGCACTGGAAAGGAACCTCATGAATTGCAAGTAAAGGTAAAGGTCACCCTTGCGCAAAAGCCAGTCGTATCCCATTCATGTGCTCATCTACATTCATAGCCAAAGAGCCAGTGCTGTCTGCATTTGCAGACATTTCCATGGACATGTGGCAGGCACGGGACGCTGTTTACCTTCCCACTGAAGTGGTACTTATTTATCGATTTGCAATTTCTTTGCTTTCTAACTGCTAGGTTGGCAGGAGCTGGGGCAGAGACGGGAGCTCACTCCGTCGTGCAGTACTCAGTTATTGAACTCCGACCTCCCAGTCTTCAAGTTCAGTGTCTTAACCACTCGAGCCACCACAGTCCCATGAATTGCAAAGGGGTAATGCACGCTAACCCAAAGCCGTCAATATTTTTACACACACTCGTAGACCCCGTCAGAATCGGAAAATAGCGGGGACTGGGACTACAAAGACAAATCAGAATTCCAGATAAGCCAGTCTTTGGCTATAAAAGCAATACAGAATAGCTTCTTCTTCCGTGTCTAGGCCAGATGTGAAACTGCCAAGATGAAGGCGCCTTTTGGTGAGTTCATTCTGCAATTCCTTTCGCCTGACCTAGTGTGAGAAAGACTAGCCAGCAACACAAGGTTGCCATTACCAGAGTCCACCCAATTGTTTTGCAAAAATACCACAATCTATGAGGAGGTGCTTTCTGTGTACCCCATGCAGAATAGCTTATTGGCACCTTAAAGATCAATAGATATAAGCTTTCAGGACTAGAGCCTATTTTTTTTTCCTGGAGGCATGCTAACTTGACAGGTGATATATATACACATAGGTATAAAGAAAGATTACTCAAGGTTGTAAACAGAGGGTCCAAGGGGTCATGAAATGCAAGGGCTAGCAGTAACTCCAAGAAGCACTTCAATAATACCCAGCATGAAATCCAGATAAGCCTTCCCCAGCAGCCATTACAGGTGATAATTCTATTTTTCTTGCTAGCTCTCCTCTGAGATGGATCTTGGATGAGACGTTCAGACAACTGGGCCACCTTCTCTCCCCCCGACCCCCCAAGTATTCCAGATATTCCAACCTAGCAGTTCAAAAGCAAGAAATTGCAAGTAGATAAATAGGGACCACTTCGGTGGGAAGGTAACAGCGTTCTGGTGTTAGTCATGCCTGCCACATGACCACGGAAACGTCTGCAGAAGCAGACAGCACTGGCTCTTTGGCTTTGAAACAGAGATGAGCACTGAACCCTAGAGTCAGATACGACTGGCTTTCGAGCAAGGGAAACCTTTACCTTTACCTGATTATTATTTTTTAGGGGGGGGGGCATTCCTACCTAATCCTTGCAGTGTTTTCAAAACCATCACGGCTTGGCCGTTATTTCTCAAAAAAAAAATCCTTTGTACAAGTGAGAGAAGAGCATGAAGTCTGAAAAGTTCTAACGAAAAGGCCTCAAAAATCCCTTTAAACACAGCTAAACTAGACCCCAGACTGCACGGAACCCTGTTTACACCTTCCCACCGAAGTGGTACCTCTTCATCGACTTGCAATGTCTCGCTTTCGCACTGCTAGGCTGGCAGGAGCTGGGACAGAGATAAGCGCTCGCTCCAAATGTCTCTTAATATATTTTTAAGTACACTCGTTTTAACTTCTGTTCCTTTTGCTGTTCTATGCTGGTCTTGGGCCATAATAAAGATTTGATTTGGAGAGTTCTCTCCGTCATGCAGCACACAGGTCTCAAACTGCTGACCTGCCGACCTTCCATTCATCCAGTTGAGCGTCTTAACCACTAAGCAGTCCTATTCAGTTGAATACAGTGATGGGGCAGCGACCAGAACCTTCCTGATCGTCTATAAATTGGGAATACTTGCTCACAGAATACTTTTAAAATTTCCAAATCCCGATCTAAACTTCCATTTTGGTGTGGATTTTCCGCCACCCCACCGGCTCCCTATCTTTGAGGCAGGGATCCTGTAACTCTGAGCCGAGGCAGAAAGAAAATCAATCTGTAATTTATGCTTGCTAACCCACACCCTACCTTTTTTGTTATAGCATCTTATAAACTCACCCCTAAACCAGCATCCTTGATAAATCTGTGCCTTTGAAATGCAAATGGACTTATAATGCCTCGCTTATCCTTATGACTCCTGCCAACCTAGCAGTTCGAAAGCAAGAAATTGCAAGTAGATAAATAGGGACCACTTTGGTGGGAAGGTAACAGCGTTCCGTGTCTAGTCATGCCTGCCACATGACCACAGAAACGTCTGCAGAAGCAGACAGCGCTGGCTCTTCGGCTTAGAAACAGAGATGAGCACTGCACCCTAGAGTCGGATACGACTGGCTTTCGAGCAAGGGAAACCTTTACCTTTATATCCTTATGAGTTTCTGCTTTTGGGGGGGGGGGATTGAGATTTGTTAGCACTTTGTACCAAAATACAAAGGCACTTGGGAACTGCAGTGGCTCAAGTGGCTAAGACGCTGACTGGGAAGCGGAAGGTCAGCAGTTCGATTCCCGAGTACTGCAGGACGGAAATGAGCTCCCGTCTTCGTCCCAGCTCCTGCCAACCTAGCAGTTCAAAAGCAAGAAATTGCAAGTAGATAAATAGGGACCACTTCGGTGGGAAGGTAACAGCGTTCTGTGCGCTCCGGTGTCTAGTCATGCCTGCCACATGACCACGGAAACGTCTGCAGAAGCAGACAGCGCCGGCTCTTCGGCTTAGAAACAGAGATGAGCACTGCACCCTAGAGTCGGATACGACTGGCTTTCGAGCAAGGGAAACCTTTACCTTTACCTTTACAAAGGCACTTTGTGTGTTACTGCAATTTAAGCAACATTAATATTTTGAACACCACGGCTTCCAGGTAAAGCCCCATGGAGAATCAATGAATCTATCAAACCTGCCCCGACCATTCAACCTTAAGCAGAAGAGGGTTTATTTCAGTTTAAAAGCATGGATTGTCTTTCTTTCTTCTGTTTGTTACCCATTTCTTTTCTTTTCACCTTCCCCGTCATTCCTTCCATAGTTGGTTTT
Source organism: Bradypodion pumilum (assembly GCA_035047305.1). Classification (NCBI taxonomy): domain Eukaryota; kingdom Metazoa; phylum Chordata; class Lepidosauria; order Squamata; family Chamaeleonidae; genus Bradypodion; species Bradypodion pumilum. The sequence goes on along the minus strand of JAWDJD010000012.1, from coordinate 24,369,637 downwards.
GTAAGACGTTTCTTAGGTTATGTCTGACTATATATCCCTCCCTTCTACAAGTTCCCAATCCAGCAGTTTTGGGAATTCTCGGACAAAGTAGACCAGTGATGCTCCAGATGTTCTTGAACATCAATTCCCAGAAGCCCTGATCAGCAGGTGTGCTAACCTGAGCTTCTGGTAACTGAAGTCCAAGAATACCTGGAACACCAAGGTTGGCCATCCTTGAAGTAGACTGTCAAGGGTGTTGGTTGAGTTGGTCACCAACTTTTCCCAAGATTTTGCTGATCTGTCCCATGTTAACATAGTGTATGACTTTTGTTGTTCAGTCGATTCCGACCCTTTGCCACCCTATGGACCATTGCTCTCCAAGCACCCCTGTCCTCCACCATCCTCCTTAGTCCACACAGCCCCGTGCCCATTGTGTCTACAATACCATCTATCCATCTCATCTTTGGCCATCCCCTTCTTCTTTTGCCCGCCACCTTTCCCAGCATCAAGGCTTCCTCAAGTGAATCCTCTCTTCCCATTTGATGTCCAAAGTACTTTAGCTTCATCTTTACTATTTGACCTTCTAAGGAGCATGTGGAGCCCTAATTCCTGCTCTTTCTTTTCCCGGGGTTTCAGTTTCAGTCAAAGCAAAGCTTGTGTCCCTTTGGAGCAAGGGTTCCAAACCTTTTCAAGCCGTGGGCCAGGTCACGCTCTCTTAGTCACCTTGGTGGGCCGGATGGCCATTTTGCCCTGACTGCATGATGGGGTTGGCCAGTTTGTCCCAGCATCTTCAAAGGGGCAGCTATTTTGTTTCTTGAATGCCCTTCGAGGGGTAGGGCCCCCACATAAAATGGCACCATGCCATGGGCCAGATCTGGCCCACAGGCCTTAGGTTGGGGACCCCTGCTTTGGAGGGAAAAGAAAAACTTGCCACCATTCAGCAACCAAGAACAGAAACCTTCACTTCCAAAGCCCCTTTTGAAACACTCGTCATTCAAACATCCTACAAAACCCTGCCCCAAAACTTTGCTACCTGCCAACGGTTGGAGGGACATTTTTTTTCCTCTCCATTCCCAGGCAGAGCACTTCAAAAGCAATTGTGGCCTGGGCTCAATAAACAAACAAAGCACGCCTGCCCGTGTTTACTCTGGAGTAAATCCCACTGAAATTAATAGGGTTTATTGCTGGATAAAGGGATCTATCCAGCAGCAGCCAAATAATACGTACCTGGGCAGCTTTCCAGCTCTCTCTGTGGGTTTCATCTAAAGGAGAATTTGCTTTATTACATTTGGTGGCAGAACTCTGGCTTCTGCGATCTACTTATTTATTTTACTTTATTTATTTATTTCGCGCTGAAATGCTGAAGCCGTCCCATCGCTTTTTGCCTCAGCGAGAAAGGAAACCAAGGAGCTCAGGAATTCCTTCTGAGAACTGTTTGTTCTGAGCTCCGGAAGAGAACATACCTCTCAGTCAAAATGCAAAAAATATACTCTGGGTTAATCTTAGCCATCTTTATTCCGGCAGCCTAATTTAAAGTAGCTTGCACATGCAGGGTTGTTAAAGAAAACCAAAAAAAAAAATCCTTGCTCATCTACTGAAAAATATTTGAAAGCAAGAAATTGCAAGTAGATAAATAGGGACCACTTCGGTGGGAAGGTAACAGCGTTCTGTGCACTCTGGTGTCTAGTCATGCCTGCCACATGACCACGGAAACGTCTGCAGAAGCAGACAGTGCTGGCTCTTCGGCTTAGAAACAGAGATGAGCACTGCACCCTAGAGTCGGATACGACTTGCTTTCGAGCCATGGCAACCTTTACCTTTACCATCAGTGGATAATGTATGTTTCCTCTTCGCCCTCAATGGCAATTTGCTGTTTTTGGATAGACTTATCAACAATCCTCATATTTCTCTGCAATGCATTTTGATGTTCTCTCCCCTAAAACCAAATGACAGAAATTACGATCTGTAAGAATCGCAATCACCCCCAACGCCGCATTTTGCGGGCGCAACAAATTACAAATCCATTCTCCTTTCAGAACATGCCCAAGCAATAATTGCTTTCCAAACTCACTTGTCAGTGTTTGCAATATGACACGAGGGATGCAGGGATTCTAATCTGCATCATTATTATTTCAAGGACGAAACCAAGAGGTGGGAACTATTCCAAATACATTAACGGGAAGTGCAAGGGTGGGATCCCGCCTATGCACGCTGGCAGCAAGGACTTTACACAGAGATGGCTTGTCGAAGATACGCACACTCCCTTTGGGTGGGTTTAGTCATTTAATTGTTGACTTATTCATGTTCCATTCCTCATCTCTCCCAAGAATGGGACTTAACGGTGGCTTAAATTGAAGCAAGATGTACCCAATTAAAACATCAAATGGATGCTAGCATAATAATTTTAAGAAACCATTTTTAAAATAAAACACTACCAACAGGTGATATCCTGTCTGGCCAGATTGTCCCGAAGCCTATGGGGGGGGGGGGTTGTCCCCCTAAATTGATCTGCAAAGGGGGTTAAATTCGACAGGAGGGTTTGTGTCTGCCCCAGTACTATGCCAACCAGGGGGCTATGATGTCATCACTGAGCTCACATCACAGGCCCACCCATGGCCAGTGGGTTTCCAGGGCAACACAGGCACTTAGCTAGCCAGGTTGGGACTACCCAGGCGAAGCCGGGCACCCCTGCTAGTATATATATATTCTACCAAATATCCAGAATAATCTTCCAACTTCTTCTTTCCAGCTTCTGCTATGTGATATTATACCAGTGGTGGTGAACCTGTTCACCCCACCCTACTGTCCAGCAGCCCAATGGGAGCGCTTCCTCCCTCCCTCAGCACAGAGATTGCCCCACCCCTCCGTTTGGGAACTCGGTCTCTAAAAGGTTCACCACCACTGTCCTATACACTGGCCTTCTAGCAGATTTTCCAGACCTGTTTTCTATTTCTGTTCCGCTACAAATTGTCAGATTGTTCGTGGCTCAAATCCCCCGACAATGCTTCCCACCCACCCACCTCGAAAAAGCATTATATACGAAGAGAGTTTTCAGCAGAGATGCCACTGGCTTTAAATGAAAGACAGTGCAATTTCCTCCCGCCTCTTTGCCCTCGTCAATAATCAAGCAACAGAGAAATCCACTGGAATGCCTTCGGAAGCCGGCAATCACAAGGTAGGTTAGGAAAGAATAAAATATATCCCTTTTACAAAATCAATTCATATGATAATGCAAGAAAACAGCGAAAGATTTTTTTACAAAAGCCCCAACCATCAACAGAAACACCTTACTGTGCAGGTAACAAGCCTTTTAAAAAACAGCAATTTTTAAAAAAAAATGCTCAGGAGAAATCATTTAATTGAGAAACACAACAACATCCATACATTGTAAACCTCAGGGAAGCCCCTATGAAATAATTGAAGGAAAAAAAGCATTGCATCAAAAATGTGCATTAAATTCACACGCGCATGTGTCCAACAAATTATGCATTTAATGTTTCCAGAGATTGCATTTCCCCCTTCAGGACTTATGGGAAGGCAATGTTGCCTTTTTCCCCCCTCGATCCTACAAAATCTTCAAACATCTCTTCCGTTCCTTCCCCACCTCTTAATTTTTACAGTAACATATTTACAGGATTGCTCCAAGGTCTTTATTGATTTACCAGGTAGTTTCTCTTTCAGAAATAAACAGAGTGGAAAAGATCATTACTGCTGCTCAGACAAAGGAATGGATATCTGCATCACCCAGGAAGCGCGTGGAGAGATCCATAGGATGCGGCCCCATAGAGAACACTGTTACCTTTCCTGCTGAGGCGGTACCTATTTATCTACTTGCAATTTCTTGCATAGAGATGTAAAATGGCTTTTGATGCAAGCGAAAGAAGAAAGTGCCAAAGCAGGACATTGCAAGTCAACCAGAGTGGTGCTTTCAGCAAAAGGACATAAAATACATGTATATAATCATTTGTATAGCACACCCACCACCACACATGACTTTCCATGGGATTCAAATCCTATTCAATCACTCTACCCACTACACCAGACTAGGTATCAAAGGGCATACGAGAAGAGAGAGCATCTTTATCGCAATCCCAGGTTTTCTTTGCCGTTGCTGAACCCCAACAAAACCCTTTCTGTTCCTTTATTTTCATTGACAGATTAGACATCAAGAGTAGCCAATTCACCCGCGCCTTCTTTGCTTCTGTTTTTGTGTGGAATACATCATTTTGAAAACCATGGCAGCTGCCATAATACGGTCACAGCAGGCTGCCTGCTGACGGCACCTGGTTGGAACATCACCCAAGAGATCGGAGCTCAGAGCTGTCCTTTTGTAATTAATTGAAACATCTCGCATGACGCTGTGGGGACATTCACCAAAGTAAAGACGGAAGCCCAGAAGAGAGATGGGATGTGTTGGTGTAAATCCCAAACTGCTGTGAAATACAGTACACTGCATTAAAAAAAATATTGTCTGCTACTTGGTCTAATCCATGTGTCCTATACTAAATCAAGTGCACTGAATCCAAATCTGCCTAGGACGTCAGGATCTTAAGTTAATTATGCATATAAACACGATTGTCCGGTTTATTAACACAGCTGCATCTACTCATCTTTAGCTCAAAACAGACTCATAATGGCCTAGCTGGACTATCCAATAAGATGATTTCACACTAGAGACAAGGCTTTGGTCCATCTCACCTTATATACCTATTTCTGACATCAGCTCACTGACTGGCCCAGGCATGCCTGGCCACAGCTGGAACATGCATGCCACCAAGGGACGTAATTCAGCCGAGGCGGCAGCAGGCATACTGCTAGCTGCAACTGTTATAATGTTCCCATGTAGAAATACATTACCCAATGACTGACCATTTGAATAGCTATAGCACGGCTATCACTTAAAATCTGTACGTGATCAGCAAATTCTGAGTTCAGATTTGGAATCGGCACACTTGATATCACGTAAATCACATGTGTTATTCCCAATAGCAAAATGGTTGTTGTGCAGCGATATCATTGTTTCCTCTTTAAACTCCTGCCTGCACTGTAGGCATTTTGCCTTTGTCTCCCTCCTTCGTGCCTGTCTTCTTTGCTTGTCCCTTCACGCCCTACATCTGGCACATATAAGTTTGTACTGCAGTAGGAGTGAAAGATACCCGGGTAATTCTTTGCAGATTCTGTCAGTTCAGAATTTTTTTCCCACTGCCTTCTCACAAGGCTTATCACGACCACCCCTCCAGTCCTCTCTGGATGAAAGTCGTCATGCTTTCTTCTGAGCAAAGATCATGGCCTCTGCCATCTAAGCACATTTCAGGCTCAATTACCCATAATTTAATGATCCAGAATAGCATGATCTCCAATAGAAGGTCACAGCCCTCCCTCTTTATTAATTAGAATATAAATCCTCTTGATCGTTCAGGCATCTTTCAGCGTCTCCATGACAATGCTCATTTCAGAGACTGGTTAAGCAGTGCTTCGAGATTGAGGGCAACTGTTCAAGTCGACTGTGGGTTGGTGTTTTTTTTCTTCTGGTGCCACCATAGAAAGCTCATCTAAGCCATACCTGTCAAGTTTTGGATTTGGAAATAAGGGAAATTTCCCCGCAAACAAGGGATACTTGACAGTTATGCTTATCCTGTGCTGCCCTCCAATGGCAGCAATAGGGCATTGCAGTCTAATTTATATGGGATGAAAGAGGGTAAAATAAGGGGTTTTCCCGGCCAATACGGGATACTTGACAGCTATGCTTATCCTGTGCTGCCCTCCAATGGCGGCAATAGGGCACTGCAGTCTAATTAATACGGGATGAAAGAGGGTAAAATAAGGGGTTTTCCCGGCCAATACGGGATACTTGACAGCTATGCTTATCCTGTGCTGCCCTCCAATGGCGGCAATAGGGCATTGCAGTCTAATTAATAAGGGATGATGGCGGGAAAGAGGGTAAAATAAGGGGTTTCCTGGCCAATAAGGGATACTTGACAGCTATGATCTAAGCCATGGGCAAGCTCGACTTTTCCATGGCACCCTTCAGAAAAATGAGAGTGGTAAACCATTTTGAAGGTATTCTCTACCTAGAAAACCCAGGAAAGGATTGCCATAGCTCAGAACTGACTTGACAGGACAGCTCAAAAAAATAATATTATGGATGGGATTTGGGGACTTCCTGCACTACAAATATCAAGATTCTCCATTCCTGGAGTCCTACCTACTTTATGTTGTTGTGGTTCAGTCACACAGCTGAGTCCGACCCTTTGCGACCCCATGGGCCACTGCACGCCAGGCACCCCTGTTGTCCACCATCCTCCACAGCCCGCTCAGTTCTATGCCCATTGCGTCAACAATGCCATCTAACCATCTCATCCTCTGCCGTCCTCTTCTTCTTTTGCCTTTGCTTTTCCCCAGCATCAAGGACTTCTCAAGTGAGTCCTCTCTTCTCATTTGGTGTCCAAAGTCCTTTAGCTTCATCTTCAATATTTGTCCTTCCAAGGAGCAGTCAGTTTTGATTTCTTTTAAGATTGACTTATTTGATCTGCTTATTGTCCAGGGTACACTAAAAATCCTCCTCCATCACCACATTTCAAAGGCGTCCAGTCTTCTGCGCTCAGCCATCCTTATGGTCCAGCTCTCACAACTGGCAAGAGCCTTTGTTCTTCAAAATGTTCCTGGTTTATCACGGATCTTATCAGTATGTCCGCCCCACCATTCAGGTAATGCAAACCTCATCTCAGTGTTGTTGTTTTTTAAAAAAGATGAATCATGTCCCTCTTTCATTGGACTCATCCGCCTTCGCTAGCACATGCTGTACATCGGCTACACAGCCACAGGTTCAAGTTCAAGCCCCCAATTCTCCTGACCGACAGATGAACTCCCAGGCCTTTTTTATTCTTCTTTTTCAGCCCACGGAGAGATGGAGTTCAACAAATCTCATGGCAGAGAACGCCTAAAATTGCCTCTGAAGATTCAGCCTTTGGGACATGTGAAATAAAAGAGGCCAGCCAGCGCCCATTTGCTGACGGTGGCGCATTGATTCGTTGTCTTGATAGATCTCTCTTTTCTTTGTTCCCAGCCTTGAGACCAAAGATGAAATTAGAGTCAGGGAAGAGAAATCTCGAGCTAGTAAACTCTGGCAAACTTTGTCTTGATCCGTTCCCCAAAAAGCACTATGCTAGATTGCACGCTTTGGGAGCATGTGTGGTTACAAGATCCCCATCCGTTCAAGTTTTGTACTCTGCAATAAAGATGAAAGCCTAGCAAGCAATAGGCATTGTTTCGGTTATTTCTCTGAAAGCCCTTTTCAGCTGTATTGACAAGGCTTGGTATCTTCCGTTCCATTTTATCCTCTGTCATCTTTCTGTTTGGCAAGAGAGCAACATTCACTTTTTATTATTTTCCTCTCTCTTTTTTTCCAATATAATGTCAGACCTACGGTTGCCTACGGTTGCCATTGACAGAGTCCCCAGTCAACATGTTGACCCGAGGAGCCTTGCAGTCCAAAAGTAATTTTATTCTTTGGGCATGTCATGGGAAGAGAAGGCTCTCTGGAAAAGATGATGATTAAAGGAAAGGTGAAGGGGGGGGGGCAGCAAAGATACGTCAGACTGATTTAATACAGGAAGCCACAGCCTTGAGATTGCAAGACCCAAGCTCAGCTGTTAATGAAAGGACCTATAGGAAATTACTAAATCATAGGGTCACCAGAAGGTACAGAGCAGAAGCAATATCAAATCCAAATGTAGCCTTTCTTTTCCATGTTCTGTAAACATCCCCAACCTAACACTGACCGGAGAGACCTCAAACACCATAACAAGCTTTCTCTTCAGATCAGCAAACAGCACAGACCACCAGCTATAAAGACCTGGCCAGGTTATCTTTCTATGGTCATAGAGTAGACCCTACTGCTAGCAACTCAATGCCATTCAACAGGTGGTGGTTAACTAATCTGACAACCCTGAGGACTAAAGGCTTGGGTGGTGAAGTCCACAGGGACGGGTGATGGTCCTCAAGTGGATTAACTCCCACTTGAATCCTTCTTGATGGAGGGCAGCAGCTTCATCAATATTGACTTGGGGCTGAGGAGGATTTTGTAGGTCAAAAGGGCTCAGGACCAGAAAGTTACTCACAGAACTGGATCAGTAGTATGGGCATCACACACCAATTTAGAAGGCCAATGGAAGGCCACTGCATTATATTGTCCCCAGGACAATCTTCATGGATGATCACCATAAGGATTGCCAACATGCGCATGGGGTATGGCATTTTAAGAAAAAGAAAGGCCTGATTTATCACAGTGATTATATTGGCCTTATGTCTTATTTTCTTCATAGCTAACCATCCCCTCTTGAAGCCTCCCTGCTCCTTTCTAGGTTAGGGTTCCTCCAACTTGGTTCTTCAGGTGTTCTTGGACTTCAATTCCCAGAAGCCCAAGTCAGCACATCTGCTGATCAGGGCTCCTGGGAATTGAAGCCCAAGAACATCTGGAGAGCCAAGTTTGAGGAACCCTGTTCTAAGGCAGCGATGGTGAACCTTGTCACTCCAGGTCTTTTTGAACTTCAATTCCTAGAAGCCCTGATCAGCAGGGAGTGCTAACTTGGGCTTCTGGAAATTGAAGTCCAAGAACACCTAGAGTGCCAAGGTTGGCCATCGCGGTTCTAGGGAAAGTCTGCATCTCAAGACAATGATCCCATGCAAACCTTCATTTCGGTGGCCAGCCTTTTCTAGAGGTACCCATCCAAGACATGGGCCCCGTTTCATCCCTCCTGGAGCTCACAAACTCCCTGGGGTTGGGAACTCCTCAGTCTTCTGGAAGAAATGTGGTCTTCCCTCAAGGAACATTATGTCCCCACCTACTTCCCTGCACCAGACTCCACTGTAAATCTTTGTTCTCGGTGCTGCAATATCTCTGGATGCTGGCACCCATCCAACCCCTGAGAAATGGAGCGACCCCTTCCATTTTTCCTCTCCTCGCCCTGCCGCCCTTCCCTTCACCTCTCTCCTCCTGGCAAAGTTAGGAGTTCATAATTAATCTGCAAGAGGAGAGATATAAAGAGCTCGCCGGAGCCATTTTGCTAAATGTCAGCCGAGGCATGAAACCATCCCAAGTTTTATTAAAGTATGCAAATCCGGAGAACATAGACATGATGCTCTGGGGGTTTCTAATTCTTGTTCCTCTACCATGGCTGCCGCCCAGGCCACAATAAAAATTAACACTCCTTTTCAACTAAATCACATTTTCCTTCACTGTGAGATAAGAGTTTCTTCTGGACTACAATTCCCAACCTCCACAGCCAAAGTGGCTGCCAGAAACTGCCCCAGGTGGAAAACTGAGTCGGGTTTCCCCGAGTGGGTGGCATAAAAATCTAAGCATAAATAAATAAATAAATAAATAAATAAATAAATAAATAAATAAATAAATAAATAAATAAATAAATAAATAAATAAATAAATAAATAAATAAATAAATAAATAAACTATGTGAGCCAAATTTACAAAGCAAACTTGAGGTTTCCCCCAAAATAATGTTATTTGTTCATTCATTCATTCATTCATTCATTTTGTCTATTGTAGGCTTTGCTGTTGTTAAGTAATGGTAAGGGTCTCCCTTGCTCAAAAGCTAGTTGACTACACACAGAACGCTGCTACCTTTCCTGCTGAAGCAGTACAGTCAAACCTTGAGATAAGAACGGCTCGACTTAAGAAAAACTCAAGATACATCTGGAAATTTCAGAAAAAAATCAGGTTCAAGATACAAATTTTTAATAGGATATTTTTGAGATATGCAATTGAATGCTTTCCTATGAAAAATTGCATTCAATGCATTCCTATGGGAAATACAAGATAAGAATTTTTCAAGATACAATCAACCTCAAGGAATGAATTAAATCCGTATGCAGAGGTGTGACTGTATCTATTTATCTACTTGCAAATTTCTTGCTTTCGAACTGCTAGGTTGGCAGGAGCTGGGACAAAAATGGGCGCTCACCTTGTCATGCAACACTTGGGTATCAAACTGCTGACCTGCTGACCTTCCAGTCATAAAGTTCAACATCTTAACCACTAAGCCACCAGAGTTCCACGGCATTCAATAGAATGGGACAAAGCCAGGAAAGGGGAACCGATGGCTGTCCAGGTATGTTGGAATGATGTTGGCCATTTATGTCTTAACCACAAACCCACCACACATGACTTTAAAAATATCCCTTTCCACAGGAATAGCTGGGATAGCCAAGCAAATATCCCTTTGTTATTCTGGCCGGACATCTCACTACAGTAATAGAGTAGACCGTACAGACAGAGACTCAATGCCAAGTGTTGGGCAATGGTAAATCACCTGACTCCCTAAAGGGGCCAATGGCTATGGGCGGATGATCCCCTTTAGGTGGGGTGATGCTCCCTTCCATGGAGGAAATGCCACTGGAAACCATCAGATTGGGCCCAACAGCAAAATGAGCGGAGGAGGACCTCTGATTCCCAACGGTCATGGAGGTGGAAGAGGCCATGCCAGATGGATTGGCTGTGAAGGCGCACCTTGATAATATCCTCAAGGCTGCGTCAGTCCATTGCAGTCCCGGTGTTAAATCCTGCATGTCTCATTTCATATGTGCTGCAGAAGATGGTTCCGTAATCATGGTGTGTGTGTCACTTCATGGCAAGCCGGGATCCGCCTTAAACAAACGCCAATGGCATTTTCCATGCTTCAGGAAATAAAATCCATTCTCGGATACAAGTTGCAACCGACGATACGACAATTCTGAAAGAGAGTAAACCAATTAACACAGCAGCAGCTACATGAGCCTTGACTCAATGGGTCTACTCTAGCTAATGGGACACCGGCCCCAGTACAGTATTTGTATCCTTTTTAGTCTACAATGTGCTGGTTTGTAGTTTATATGCAACGGAGGGTTCCCCCACCACCGCCACTTTGTAACTACAAATGTCTTCCTGGATCCATCCATTTCCCCCACTCATTTTGTTGCTTTCTTTTTTTTTTTTTAGCATTTTCCCACGTAACAGGAATCCATCTCATTCCTGCCTAGTAATGATGCTGACCTGATTAAAATTTTTATTGGATTTTACAAAATAATTTCATACTCTAACATTCCCCGGAGCCCTGTTTGAGAGGGGGCGGGAAGGTGTGCAGGAAAGAGTGAGAAAGCAAAGAGGAGAGTGTATTAGCAGGAAAGTCACAACGCAAGATATATTACTGTATTCACAGGTTATTGGGTTGGGTGAATAAATAGCTTGGAAACCGGGCCGATTGCAAAATTGTGCTCTTCGTGTTGACTCGCAAAGATTGGTGCACATGAATGCCACCATGGAAGACTGGATTTCCTTCTTTGTTGATCCTTTGTCATGCCTATCTTGTACTAGACTTGTTCTTTCACAGGTTTGTATTCTAACCACAGCTAATATCTTTTCTTTAGCTCAGTCATTCTCCTCCTGAATGGTTAATGGATGGTGTATCTTCTTCTTCTGCCATATCCAAACCTAAACACAGTGGTACCTCATACAACAATTTTAATCCGTTCCACGGGGCTCATTGTTGTATGAAACAATTGTTATACGATACATGCATTATATAGCAATTTTCCCTATGGGATGCATCGTACAACAATATTTTTTTTGGCTAAGTGGATTTTCCCATTGAAAAATTGTTGTACGATTTTTTTCCATAGGGAAAATTGTTATGTGGGACACCCCCCCCCAAGAAAAACCTAATTGTTATGTGATTTTGTTGCTATATGGGGCCAGTGGTGTACTGCTCCAGGTTCCCACCGGATCCTGGGAACCGATAGCGGAAATTTCCCCAGGTCACGCCCACTTGACCAGCCATGCCCACCTCCCTACCCCAGGCTATGGTGTGGCTGACCAAGTGAGCATGGCCCACAGAGTTAGCCACACCTAGGGTAGGGGTAGTAAAAAAATTGCAGTGCATCACTGTACGGGGCACTTGTTGTATGAGGTTCCACTGTGCAGTCAAACATCTACATACAAATTTAATTCATTCCTCGACGTTGGTTGTATCTCAAAAAAAGTCTTAACTTTGAATTTCCCATAGGAATGCATTTGATACAATTTCTCATAGGAATCCATTGAACTTCTTATCTTGAAAAAATCCTATTAAAAATTCTTATCTGTGACCTTAAGAATATTGGAAGGGTCACTAAAGGTCTGTTGTACCACCCTGAATTCAAGCAGCCCCTCTGATTTGAGAAGGTAATGAGAGTTGGGATGGGTTGGATAAGCACCTCCAGAAAGGGTCAAGAAGGGCCTTGCTTGAAATCCTGTAAAGCCATGGCTGCCAGCCCGAGCTGGTAACACTGGGCTTGATGGACACAACGGCTAAAGTAATATAAGCAGCTACCCATGTTCCTATCAGAGGAGAGGACACGTTACCTAGTCACTGTAGCGACAACTGAAATGTCCAATTACTTGAAAGACTTCCCTTTACCCGTTTCACCTGAACAGCCTTCCACAATAAGTGAGTGTCCTCCAGATGCCCTGGAATAGGAAAATTGTAAATTATGGCAAAATATACCTGGGGAGCACCAGAGTTGTGGATGCCAGCAGAGAAAGCACTTTGCCAGGTCTCTGGAGCACTAGAGTCAAAAACACTATACTGTAGTTCTGTCTCCCACTGTTTTGTGCACTAAATCACCAGAGGTTAGGTAAGAGATTAAATTTTTGTTCCATTTCCATTTCAGTAACCCTTCAGCAAGCATTTCTCAGAATTCTCCCACACACACACACAAAACAACTGTACTTTTTTTAAAAAGTATGTATTAGTGGAACACAGACGTATTATATTCGTTATATTAGGGAGAGCAGGCATAAAAGAGCATTATATTAAGGGGAATTGACTGCCATAATATACAAATTATGCACAGAGTGGCGTAAAATGCATACAAAAAATATGCAATTTTTGTGCTCGTTTTGTTTTAAATTTTCTTTGTTTTAATTTATGAATTGTAGGAATGAGATGGAGTGGGTTTAATAAGGGGAAATTAGAAAAGGGAAAAAACCAAAGTAGATACTGTACTTCGTTCCCTCTCTATCAGGTTTACATAGTTACATGTTCCACTCATCCTTAAGTGCTCCTGTGTATTAACACATCTTTTCCTACCTGGACTGGCCTTTATTCATCCTCTGTATCTTCCATTTCTCCCTTTAACCAGAGCTTGGAAAGTTGCTTTCTGGACTGCAAATCTCTGGAATTCCTTTTTTGAAAATGGTTGGTTGGTTGGTTGGTTGGTTGGTTGGTTGGTTGGTTGGTTGGTTGGATGGATGAATGGATGGATGGTTGGTTGGTTGGTTGGTTGGTTGGTTGGTTGGTTGGTTGGTTGGTTGGTTGGTTGGTTGGATGAATGGATGGATGGTTGGTTGGTTGGTTGGTTGGTTGGTTGGTTGGTTGGTTGGTTGGTTGGATGAATGGATGGATGGTTGGTTGGTTGGTTGGTTGGTTGGTTGGTTGGTTGGTTGGTTGGTTGGTTGGATGAATGGATGGATGGTTGGTTGGTTGGTTGGTTGGTTGGTTGGTTGGTTGGTTGGTTGGTTGGTTGGTTGGTTGGTTGGTTGGTTGGTTGGTTGGTTGGTTGGTTGGTTGGTTGGTTGGTTGGTTGGTTGGTTGGTTGGTTGGTTGGTTGGTTGGTTGGCTGGTTGGCTGGATGGATGGATGGATGGATGGATGGCTGATTGGTTGGCTGGTTGGCTGGCTGGCTGGCTGGCTGGCTGGCTGGCTGGCTGGCTGGCTGGCTGGTTGGCTGGTTGGCTCATTGGACCATAACTGTTGGACCAAAAAAAGGAAAGTTTCAAACTCCAAACCCTGACTTCCAATGTCTGGCAAACCATGAGTCTTTATTTGAGGAAAACATTTCTTCGCACTTGACATTTTATTCTCTTAGGCAGACATCAGAATAATAGTCATAAAGTAAGAAAACATATAAATGCTCTTCCTTTTAGTTCTGAGTGGTGAACAAGATTTTCTAGTGTCATTTCTCTTTGCAAAAACACACTCGTTCACACAGGAGGCTAATCCTTAGCAAATTGCTAGCTTCGCTGTATTTTTCTCCCAGAAGTAGCAATTTTAAAAAAGAGCATGCTGTTCTTAAAGAACGGTGTGGGCTTTCAAGTCTCTGGAAGCTTCCTTCTAAAGAGGATCAGTTCCTTCCAGGTCAATGTCTGTATGCCAACAACTTTTCCAATGCAGATCCCTGACAGAGAATTTGGTGCAAGTTCAATGAATCTCCTTCCAACTGGTGAGACACAAATTCTAAAGGAGAGGGGGCATTATTTCTGGTCCATGAGAGAAGCCCGCCAACAGTAGCTGATAATCCACAGGATATGGCCAAGCTTCTGAGTCCTTCAGTTCTTCAGATTGGCAGTTGGGAAATAGCTACTCTAAACAAGTATAAGTACAAGACAAGCAGTCTTTCTTTTCCCCAAAAAAATCAAGGATTCCATAATTCATGCAAAATGACTCTGAGGGAATCCACACAGGAGCTATAATGTCTGTTTCAGCCACCCAAAGCATGCGTTATGTTTTGATTCTCTGAACATGACATAAATGATGCACACCATCACCCATCATTAGACCTGCAATTTTCCAGTTCACCTGCAGTTTTTCTTATGGGGGAGGACATCCCATAACCTGGTGGCAAAAATGTTAAAGGCCCGTCCCAGGTCCTTGTCCAATGTACACCTATAGAGATGATGGGGATGAAAGAAGGGTCTCCTAGGACAATCTTGAGACTCAAACACAGGTCCTCAAACTTGGCTCTCCAGGTGTTCTTGGACTTCAATTCCCAGAAGCCCAAGTCAGCACACCTGGTGATCAGGGCTTCTGGGTATTGAAGTCCAAGACCACCTGGAGTGCCAAAATTGAGGGCCTATGCCTAGGCCGGTGATGGCCAACCAGAAGCCCAAGTCAGCATACCTACTGAATTGTAGGACCAAGTTTGAGGACCTATTCCTAGTACCAATGCTTTACCTTCCTACTTCAGACAAATGCCTTCCCCCCCTCCCTACTTTGTCAGCATTTGTTAAGTACTCCTGGAGTATTCCAGTGATAACTGACAGCTTTAACCGGAATGTGGGCTGCAATTACTACGGCTTTAATCTTTGCATTTCACCTGCCTTCCCTTTCCCTTTGTCAGGGCTGCCTTGAAGAGATAGGGCCAGCCTGTAATCCAAGCGAAAGAGGGAAACGCATGATGTGCATAGGGGAAAACCCAGGGAGACGTTCCGATCCAGAAACAGATCTTGTTGAAGGCTCTCTTGTTGTAGCAAAAGAGAGTTTGTTAGAGTACCAGACCTATATCTGGGCATTCTTAAAAGTAAAGCATTAAAAAAACTTTATTTTATTTTTATGTTGCCTTATTATCTTGATGCTGATGAAGTTATTGTTATAAGCTTATGGGGGTTTTCAGTCATGAATATTGTTATTTTAGAGAGATCAATAGAAGGGCTTTGGGGCAATTTCTTCTGTTTCAAATGGAGGTTTAAAATTGGCTTGAATCCTATGAGTATCTGAATTAGAGTAAGGCCACTGCATTAAGGGGATTTTACTGAATGCTGACTTCCCATTCAGACATTCCATCAACGAGTTCACTCATGTTTGGGCTGGAAACTGGATCTACACCAGGGTTTCCCAAACTTTTTAAGCCAGGGGCCGGGTCACGCTCTCTCAGTCAGCTTCGAGGGCCAGATGGCCATTTTGCCCTGCCTGCACGATGGGGGTGGCCATTTTCCCCAACAGCTTCAAAGGGGTGGCCATTTTGTTTCTCAAATGCCCTTGGAGGGGTGGGGGCCACATGAATGGTGCCATGGAATGCATCTGGTCCACGGGCCTTAGATTGGGAACCCCTGATTTATACTATGCATTTTACACTGATAAATGAGTCGTGTGTTAGCAATAAATGTCACCACGAGTTGGGCAAATTCCTTTAAAGTTACATAAAGTTACCAAGTGTTGCACCCATCCACAAGA
The DNA here is from genome assembly GCA_035047305.1 of Bradypodion pumilum. NCBI lineage: Eukaryota > Metazoa > Chordata > Lepidosauria > Squamata > Chamaeleonidae > Bradypodion > Bradypodion pumilum. Next base: position 24,353,676 of record JAWDJD010000012.1, on the reverse strand, counting down.
GTTTGTGCAACTCAGTTGTGAGATTGGTCACACATCCTTGGCACAACCAACTGCTCCGGGCTTTGGTGGAAGTGCTTCGGCGATAACACTTCCATCTCTACACAAACGCAACTACCTCAATCCGGGCACACATTGGGGAGCAACTGGGTTTTTGGACACGTGTGTCTTCTCCAAGCTCAACAACATGTGGCCAACAGTGGGACATGAGCCAGACACAACTGGAGATATCCTTGATTCAGTCCATTTTCTGCAAATCCACACAAAAACAGGGCACATCGCTCATATCTATGGCAATATGGTGGCTGAACTTTGGTTGTTGAAAATGGGTGTTCTGGCTCCATATGAGCACATGTGTGTGTGTGCGTCCAGGCCAGACTGACAAAGCAATTGAACTGGGTGAACATCTGGGTGGACCTGCAAAGGAGAAGACCAGCTTTCTTTCTGCATGAAGAGTTTTGCTGGGGATATGCAGGGAAGCATGAATCCCAGGTAAAGTGAGCTTCAGTCTTCACATCACTGAACAGCTCTTTCTCTTGTGGAAGTCACTGGGACCGAGGAGGTCACTTAACATATTGCAGGAGCTGTCTGTCACATCTGTTCAGGAGCAGCTGCCAGTCAGTGGCAATTGCTGCTTCTGTGAGATCTGTATCATACATCTAGCATTTAGTTCGTCGCCATCAGTACTATTTTTCTTCTTTCCTGTCACAAATGTTCCCGTCCCAGTGCTGAATCTGTATCCACTCCTGTTCTTGTGTGTACACAAAACGCACTCGATTTCAGCTACCAGGGACCTGTCCCTATTCACAACATGAGTGCAAGCTTTCAAGTTGGGGTACACAGAAAGAGCCTCCTCAAAGATTGTGGTGTTTTCTTTAACCACAACACTACACAACAACGATTCTGCTACTGGGAATAATAACACATGCGATTTACATGATATCCAGTGTGCTGATTCCAAATCTGAGCTCAGAATTTGCCTATCACGTACAGATTTTAAGTTATAGACATGCTACAGCAGTTCGAATGGTCAGTAACTGGGTCACGTATTTTTACATGGGAACATTCTAAATGTTGCAGCTACCACTATGCCTGCTGCTGCCTCAGCTTAATCACATCCCCTGGTGGCATGCATGTTCCAGCAGTGGCTAGGCATGTCTGGCCAAGTCAGTGAGCTGAGGTCAGAAATAGGTATGTAAGGTGAGATGGACCAAGGGTTTGTGTGTACTGTGAAACCATCTTACTGGATAATACAGCTAGGCCACAGTGAGTCTATTTTGAGCTTAAGATGAGTAGGTTCAGCTGTGTTAATAAACCAGACAATTTTTGCTACATTTGTGGCAAATATACCCTTTGTGATCAACACAAGAACCTAACCAAGAGGGTGAGATTTGCTAATTTAAGATCCTGATGTCCTAGGCGCAGAATCGGACTTCAGATTTGGATTCTGCACACTTGATTTAGTATAGGACACATGGATTAGACCAAGTAGTTGACAATATTTATTTCTTATTATTTTTGTGATGCAGTGAAATTGAGAACTGGTGGATCTTTATCTGATTCATGATGTGTCATGGATCCATCTTGATAGAGGGCTGCAGCTTCATCAATTCTGGATTAGGGCTAGAATAATAATTTCATTAAAAGAAATTATTTTGGGTTGAAAGGATTTTTGCTGGAGAAACTCAGCTCAGGGAATGCCCAAACGAGACTCCTTTCATGTCTCCAAGATTTTTTCCGACCCAAGTGATCCTTATTTACCTACTTGCAATTTCTTGCTTTTGGACTGCTAGGTTGGCAGGAGCTGGGACAGAGGCAGATACTCAAACCACCACGCAGTACCTGGGTCTCAAACTGCTGACTTGCCGACCTTCCAGCTGACAAGGCGAGCTTCTCAACCACCGAGCCACCGCAGCGTAGGGCTGAGGAGGGCTTTGCATGCCAAAAGGACTCAGGACCAGAAAGTGACTGAATCAGTGGTACTAGAGTCATGCTATGATGCGGAAGGCAGATGAAAGGCCATTGCATTATATTCTCAGGACAGTCTTCATGGCTGATTGCCATGAGGATCGCTAATATTCGGAATTGGATGCGGCAAAAGAAGAAGAGCATCAGAAGAGAAGAAGCATGGCTACATTCCCGGTTGTCTAAAAGAAGAACTTCTCGATGATACAGAACAAGACGGAAAATACTAAGTCAACGTGTGATACATCTGGATCCAAGAAGTTCCAGCAACTCCGAAAAGCACTCTACGTCCCTTTCTAACTACCAACAACCAGCCTGAATTCCTAAAACAAGAAGCAGCAAATGTTTGTTTAAAATCCCCGTCCGCCCTAAATGTCCAGAGATGCCAGTTGGAGAACAACGTTTTTTGCAGAGTTCCTCAGCAACGCAACAAATATTTGGTTCAACTTGGAGCTGTTTGCAGCGACCCTAGTATACCTATCTTATTATTTCTTCTTCTCTATTTATAAATAAGGCAACATCACTCTGGCAGCTGAAAGGTTTCTTTTAATTCACTTTATTTTTTGTCTAAGGACTTTAAAAAAAAACACCCACCAAAAGTTATAATATCCAGATGAATCACAGAGCCTAAAGACAGGGAGAGTTTTCTCCAGCAGTTTGTGTTTATTGTACCAGTTGATATAGAGCAGGGTTTGGGGCTTTTATATATATTTTTAAAAAGTATAATAAAGAGTTGACACTGAATTTGCAATCCAGATTAAAGTGTGATAAATCACTGGCAGCTTTTTTTAGCTGGGGAAAACTTTTGCTGTATTCAGAGCAAAGTTTACCAGAATAGAACAGGAATAATGTAAAAATAAAGGTCTCCTTGGGTATGGTGGGCTCTAGGGTTGCCTACACGATGACAACAACAACAACAACAACAACAACAACAACAACAACAACAACGCTAACATCATCATCATCCAATGGGCAGCTGTGGTGGAAGAGAAAGTGAAGAAGCCCCCATTTGAAGAGGTATGAGACCAGTATCTACCAAGATATATCCACTCTTTCAAGGCTGCTACTGAGAGCTGAAGGTAACACCAGCACACAACCTAACCCCAATCGAGCAAATAAATAAATAAATAACTTTTGCAATAGTAAACCCATGCTAAACTTTCCTTACCTTGAAAACCCTGCGATGAGAAAGTTCAAAATGAAACAAGAGATAGAGCTGGAGGATGCGTTTCCCAGGTTGGAACGTGCTCAATCAGCCACTGGGATAGAGCAAAGGGTGGACAAGGGCGCTCTGTTGCTGATGATGCAACTCAACCAAAGCCAAAAGAATGTCTAGTGCAGGGGTTCCCAACCTATGGCCGTGGGCCTGAGGTGCCATTTCAGAAACAAAATGACCACCCCTTTGAAGCTGTTGGGACAAAATGGCTGCCGCCATCATGCAAGGCAGGGCAAAATAGCCATCCAGCTCTCAAAGCTGACTGAGAGAGTGTGATCCGGTCCCCAGCTTGAAAAGATTGGGAACCCCTGGTCTAGTCGCTGACATGCACAGAAATAAAGAGAAAGTGTGAAGCTACACAACTGTTACAGTTGGAACATAGAGCATGAGAAGTATCAATTGAGGTAAACTGGAGACTGTAAAGCACGAAATATGATGATGCAGTGCTTGGTGACAGTGAACTAGAGCCAGACAACTACAAAGGGGTCTGGAAATGATGAACCCAAAATAAATGGAATAGCTCTAATACTGAGGAGAGATGTAGCACAGGCAGTTCAGGGCTATAATGCAAAATCTGACCAAATAATATCGATAAGACCATCAACCATCAACCAAGTCTATGTTTCAACTACGATGAAATTGAAAGCTTTCATGCAAGCATCTCTGGTACAATGTGCCAAGGGAGTGAGACCCGGGTAAAATTTTTCAGAAAGATCCGTGGGCAGGTCCGTCCGTGAGGACTCAATCTATCCTTTTTTTGTGGGCAAGACGGAAACCGAATTTCAATGAACGCACATTTTCTGTCTCCAATAATTGATGTTTGGGGGAAGAAATCTTAAGAAGCAAAGCTAGGAGATTCAGCTTTTTAAGGTCATGATTGATTTTTATATAATTTATTCAGGTTGAGGTTTAAAAAGATCTTATTTTAACCTATGCTAGAATAGAGATAACATTTTTAATGGGGATTCAGCATTTTACATTTGTCATACATAATTTGGAGAGCATGCGGTGTCATAGGTGGATGTTGGACTAAGACTTTGGAGACCTGGGTTCAAATCTTTGTTTGCCTATAGAAACGTATGGGGAGGGGGTAAGCATATCCTGCTATGGCAACAGACTAGACCATACTGCCAGAGACTCAACTGATCATCAGGCAGAGGTTAACTAACCTGGCAACCCTGAGGACTAGCGGCTTGGGTGCCGAAGTCCACAGGAGCGGGTGATGGTCCCAAGTGGGTTAAATCCCACTTAAATCCATCTTGATGGAGGGCAGCGGCTTCATCCATCCTGGCCTGGGGCTGAGGAGGACTTTGCGTGCCAAAAGGGCTCAGGACCAGAAAGTGGCTCACAGCACTAAATCAGTGGTATGGGGGTCATGCTGTGATGTGGAAGACAGATGAAAGGCCACGGCATTATATTCTCAGGACAGTCTTCATGGCTGATTGCTATGAGGATCGCCAACATTCAGAATCAGATACAGAACTTGAAGAAGTTTTATTTACGCCAACATATTATCTTCAGACTAACATAACATAGTTCCCTCAGTTCAGCTTTTGTGTCGGATTGATCTTAATTGATACAAATAAATAAATCTGATCTCACGCAAAAGTGCAGAAACAGCCCCAGCAAACACTGAGGGTCAGAGTTAGGGTTTTCAGGACCCCGGACAGATCTCATGACAGGGACATAAAAACATTTTTTCAAAATTGTGCTCTTGGCCATTTTTCAGGTACCAAAGCGACTGTGGTGGCTCGGTGGTTAAGAAGCTCGCCTTGTCAGCTGGAAGGTCGGCAAGCCGGCAGTTCGAGACCCAAGTGCTGCCCGACGGAGTGAGCGCCCGTCTCTGTCCCAGCTCCTGCCAACCTAGCTCTTTGAAAAGCAAGAAATTTCAAGTGGATAAATAGGGACCACTTTGGTGGGGGAAAGATCTTGGGGGACATGAAAGGAGCTTCATTCGGGCGTCCCCTGAGCAAAAAAATCCTTTCAATCCAGAATAATTTCTGACATGAAATTATTGTTATTACATGGCGACTTCACAAGTGAGCATTGTTCTTGAACCTGTAAGATTTCTTACGTTTCCATGAAAAGGGGGACACCAGCTCTCTCCCCCACATACACACACACACTGTTTCTCAACTCTCCTTTCGTGCATGATGCTCCCACATTTTACATAACCCCGGTGCTCTTTCAGGAAAATGTTCTATGAGAAATGCACTATTTTATGTAGGCATTGTATTGATTTTGTGTAGAGAGGGTGTTTCTCCCAGACCCAAAAATACAGAACATCTAAGAAACCAGAAATCTCACTGGAAAGAGGAAAGGGAAAATCCCCCCACCCTCTTTTAGTTTCTCACGAAAAGAAAAAGCTGCAAAATCCATATTCCAATCCCACAACACATATAATCTATTCCAGTGTGCACATAGCACTAAACCAGCCCTTTCATGAGCTTGAAATTAACTCACAATATATTTTTTAAAAGAAGTAGTTGCTTTATCCAACAGAACAGGTATAACTAAAGCAGGGATTCCCAACCTGCAGCCCGTGGGCCAGATGCAGCCCACAGCACCGTTTCATGTGCCCCCCATCACCACCTCCACCACACCCGGAAGTGCCATGTGGTGGAGGAAGGGCAAAATGGCCATCCGCCCCCCTGAAGCTGTCGGAGGGAGCATGCTCGAGCCCTGGCTTTAAAAGGTTGAGACATACCTGTCAAGTTTTGGATTTGGAAATAAGGGAAATTTCCCAGCAAATACGGGATACTTGACCGCTATGCTTATCCTTTGCTGCCCTCCAATGGCGGCAATAGGGCATTGCAGTCTAATTAATGCCAGATGACAGCAGGGTAGGTAAAGGTAAAGGTTTCCCTTGCTCGAAAGCCAGTCGTATCCGACTCTAGGGTGCAGTGCTTATCTCTGTTTCTAAGCTGAAGAGCCAGCGCTGTCTGCTTCTGCAGACGTTTCCGTGGTCATGTGGCAGGCATGACTAGACACCGGAGCGCACGGAATGCTGTTCGGGAAGAGGGTAAAATAAGGGGTTTTCCCAGCCAATACGGGATACTTGACAGCTATGGGTTGAGAACTCGTGAACTAAAGGTATGCGCCTTCTCGAATATTATGGCATTTTTGAACCACAATCAGGCAAGCAATATGGCAACCTTTCTCACAGGTGAGAGGAACTGTGGAATGAATTCACCAAAAGGTGGCTTTATTTTGGCAGTTTCATGTTTGGCTTAGACAAGGGAGAAGAAATCTAACGAAACAGCTATAACTAAAGCAGATTAACAACTGCAGCCGTCACAGCCCAGAGTCTGATTAGTTAGCTTTCATGCTAACAACATGCGTATCAACAAATGGGATTTCCTTACCTGGGTAAAACAACAGGTTGCTTTTTTGTAAACCAATCCCACCCATCTCAGCCCAGACTTTCCTCCACTCGAAAGGCCGATCCCTATCACGAAGGGCCTAATCCTGCAACCAAACCTATCTCAGCCATAACCTTAACTCCAGCTGTAGCTTTTGTGGACAGCCAGAATCAAGAAGAGAAGCAAGCCATGTAGGAATGGGAAGAAGGGAATCAGTCCTTGGGGTCAGCGCCCAAAGACTGCCGACATCCATACCTGTCAACTGCGGCTCCGGCGAATCCGGGACCTGCACGGACCGGGTTTGCGCAGGTCGCATTGTATGCATGTGCGTGGACGGCTACACCGCTTGCATAGCCTTCTACGCACACGGCGTAGCCTTCTGCGCATGCATGGAGGGAGCTACAGAAGTGTAGAGCCCTTCCATGCATGCGTGCAACATGACCTGCGCAGATGGGCTGCGCAGTGCCTCCTTTCCCCCGCTGCCGAAATCCGGGGTTTCGGCAGCGCAGAGCAGGAAAGGGCAAAAATCGACGCCGAAAACCGGGAAATCCCGGCCAATCTGGGAAGGTTGACAGGTATGCCGATATCACCGGCAACAGAAACAGCGCTGCAAAGTTAGTGAGGCGAACCATTTATTGCCTTTTAATTGGAGAGGAGATTACACCGCCCTCCGCTCTGGGTTTCTAATTACAACGTCCCTGCTTGGCCTCAGGAAGAAGCAAGAGACTCTTCGGACCTGCTTTGAATTCGTTCACGTCTTCTTTCGGCAGAGTCTGCAAATATGACTTCAGTTCCTAGAAACGCCCTGTGACAATCTTGGGTGATGGGTCCAAAACTTAATTTTTAGTGGCTTTAGCAACTCAAACTACGTCTGGCCAGGTTTTCCTGCTGTGGTAATAGAGTAGACCCTACTGCCAGTGACTCAACACCAAGGGTCAGGTGGGGGTTAACTAACCTGACAACCCTAAAGACTAATGGCCTTGGGTGGCAAAGCGCACAGGGAAGGGTGATGGTCCTCAAGTGGATTAAATCCCACTTGAATCCATCTTGATGGAGGGCTGCAGCTTCATCCATCCTGGCCTGGAGATGATGAGGAGGAGGAGGACTTTGCATGCCAAAAGGGCTCTGGACCCAAAAGTGACTGGATCAGTGGTACCATGGGTGTCACACTGCGATGTGGAAGGCAGGTGAAAGGCCACGGCATTATATTCTCAGGACAGTCTTCATGGCTGAGCACCATGATGATCGCCAATATTCAGAATCAGATATGGCACAAGAGGAAGAGGAGGAAGAAACTCAAAGACTTTTATGAGCCCGTACAAGATGTACCATATTTGCTGGCATATAAGATGCACTGGAGTATAAGATGCACTCCGTTATTACCAAAATAGCCCAACACAGGCAACTATATTCAGTACAAGATGCACTCCATTTTTCCAGTGTATTTTAAGGGGTGGAAAGTGAGTTTTATATGCCAGCAAATAGGGTATATGCGCTTATCTGTTGCACAACCTTCTCATACTTCTGTTTCATTCAGTCTTGCTGCTATTTTATATTTTTTTAAATAAAAAACTCATTTTATTAGCTTGTTCTCAGTCATCTTCACTACTACATTTAAATAAATTTATTATTATTATTATTGTTGTTGTTGTTGTTGTTGTTGTTGTTATTATTATTGTTATTATTATTATTATTATAGCCTACAGGAGAAATAGCCTTGTCAGATAAATACATTAAGCTATGCCAAAAATTTGGGAATGGGGGGATTCCAAACCCCATCGCTCTGTGCCATTTCTCACATCTACACTGAACATCCATCTGTGATGCCTGTATCACTCCAACTCCTGTGAATAAATTGTCAAATTCAGAGGAAGGTTGTTCAGATGAGGGGAAAGAATGAAAGATCCACCATCTGCCATTGCTGTCACTGAGATGTGTTCAAATCTCACTGTTGTGGCTGTGCTGTGACATCTTCTCCTGTGTAACATGTAGGTTTGCCCTAGATTCAAAACTCTTAATAGATGGGATTGAAGAGGACTTTGCCAACACCTCCCTCTGGTGTTGCTTCTTAGCCATTACACAAGGAGGCAAACGGCCCATTGTAAAATGGAATTTGACCCCTGCACATCCCATTACTGCATCTTCTCTGTTACTGGTTATTACTATTAGTGTTTCTGCTCTTATGATAACACTGCACAACAACGATTTTACTACTGGGAATAACACATGTGATTTACATGATATCAAGTACGCTGATTCCAAATCGGAACTCAGAATTTGCCTATCACGTACAGATTTTAAGTTATAGGGATGTTATTGTTGTTCAAATGCTGAGGAGGGGTGCCTAGAGGACAATGGTCCATAGGGTCGCAAAGGGTTGGGATCGATTGTGCGACTGAACAACAACAAAGTATTTTTTACATGGGAACATTATAACAGTTGCAGATACGCCTGCTGCCACCTCAGCTGAATCACGTCCCCTGGTGGCATGCATGTTCCAGCAGTGGTGGGCAAGTCAGTGAGCTGAGGTCAGAAATAAGGCGAGATGGACCTAGGGTTTGTCTCTATTGCAAAACCATCTTATTGGATAGTACAGCTAGGCCATAGTGAGTCTGTTTAGAGCTAAAGATGAGTAGGTGCAGCTGTGTTAATAAACTAGATAATTTAGCTATATTTGTGGCAAATACTTTGTTGTTGTTCAGTCGCACAGTCGATTCTGACCCTTCGTGACCCCATGGACCACCACACGCCAGGCACCCCTATCCTCCACCATCCTCCTCAGCCAACAATGCCATCTATCCATCTCATTCTCTGCTGCTATACCCCGCACGATCAATGCAAGAACCTAACCAAGAGGGTGAGATTTGCTAACTTAACACCCTGACGTCCTAGGCAGAATTGGACTTCAAATTTGGATTCATCACACTTGGTTTAGTATAGGACACATTGATTAGACCACGGATTCCAACCTGCGGGCTGAGAGGCCAGATGTGGCCCACGGTGCCATTTCATGTGGGCCCCCCACAGCCTCTGCCACACCCAGAAGTGCCATGTGATGGAGGAAAGGCTGTCCAGCCCCTGAAGTTATCTGACGGAGCGTGACCCGGCCCCTGGCTTTAGAAGGTTGAGAACTCCTGGATTAGACCAAGTTGCAGACACTATTTATTTATTTATTGCGAATCAGTGTAATCATTAATCTCCTGCCTCTTCTTCAGTGATCTCATGCCACTCAGCGTATGCTCCACACACCGCTACCGAGGCACCCCATTTAATTTCACAACAACATTGGATAGTAGACCACGTAGCAAGGGAACTGACATCCAAGAACCCCTGGGGCACCAAGGTTGGCCACCCCTGATTTAGAAGAAATGGGAAGTCTTTGGCCCTTGTGTTTATTCTGGACTACAACTCCCATGATCCTTTGCCCTTGGTGCTTTGAGAAGTGGGGTCCACCGCATTTTGCAGGCAAAGGTTTTCCACCTCTGGTTTAGGGGGGGAGCAGAGAGACTACAGAGAAAATTGCATTAGCTTAACTTTTTGCTTACTAACAGCCATATAATTAAAAGAATGAACATATGGATTGGTTTATTCATTCCAATTAAATCTAAAACCAGCCACAGTATTATTATTATTTTTTTCCAACCAAACCATGAAATGATATTGTTTTCTGTTCCCAACTGTTTTTCTCCCCCTTGGGAATCTTTCATTCAAATTGATTTTTTTGTGCGTAGAATAAAAATGAGAGCAGAAAAAGAAAGAGTGAAAATAGGAGGAAAAAAAAAGACCTTTTCTTCTTTCTTTCTTTCTTCGCTTGCTATCTCTGAGCCGTAGCAGAATGTACGTTTAGTGTATGAGAGTCAAGACACAAGGCACAGCCAAAGGCTGGGTTAACTCAGGTTTATTGCATGGTGGACAGAGGGAACATGAGGTAATGGCGGACGAACAGCTCTATATATATGGTAGTAACGTATTTGAATGTGGCTCCACGGTAGCCCGTTGGCTACTGGTCCGCGTGACGTCATGGCTGGTCACGCCCTTCTTGTCCAGGTGTAGGTAGCGGCGGGAAACTTCCCGCGCTGCGGTCTTTGATGGGTTTGAACCAAGAGAGCTTGGACGCTCGCTGCTGCCAGCTGGTGGTCATTAGCTCGCGTCCTATTACAGGGTTTATGTGATACAGCTGAAGGTTACATTGTTACTCATAGTCAAGGTTACATTGGTTCGGATACATTGATGTCACATGTGGAAGGTTACATTATTAGAACACAACACTCCTCCCCCCTAGGATGAGACGAAGTCTCTCAGCCAAGATGGCTTATTTCGAACACGCTGGGGTCTCGGCGCGGGCTGCCCTGCCCCGGCTTCGCTCCCTCCTCCTTGCTCCCTGGCTTCCTGCCCTGCAATCGGAGAGGATGACTTGTTAGTGGTTTGCCGCGGCTCTGCGGCTTTGTAGGGAGGTGTGTGCTTTGTTTGGGAATAACCGGGGGCACTGGGGGCTAACGAAAAACCCCTCTTCTCGCTTGGATGGGTGGGGGAACACTCCAAAAAAACCCCCCGGCTAGCAAAATCAAAATCAAAATCGGATTCGAGGGGAGCGGCAGCGGCGGCCGCACATTCCTTTTCCCTCCCCCCGGGCTCGGATAGAACTGGAGTATCAAAAGGATATGAGTCGGGCTCGCTGCTTTCCCTCCTGGCTTCGGACTGGTGTCCCTCTCTGTCTCCCCCTTGGGCTAAACGGGTGGGGGAGAACCCTATCGCTGAATCCTGTCGCTGAGCCCCACTGGTCGGCCCCTCGCTCACTCGGTGCCTCAGTTGGTCAGCGTGCCTCCTCCAGAGGAGGCCGGTGCTAGTTTCCACCCGATAGGACACTGGCCCCGTCTGTTCTATTATCGTCCCTGGCACCCAGGCTGGGCCTGCGTTGGCATAGTTCCTGCAGTGTACAGGATCGCCTACGCCGAAACCTTTCGAGACCGCTAACCCTATGTTCTTCCCTTTGTCCTCGACCCTCGACGGGTCTAGCCTGGACAAAAGCGTGGTCAGTTTCCTCCGCATCAGCAACTCAGCCGGCGAGTATCCAGACGCTAAGGGGGTCACTCTGTACGCTAATAGAAATTGACAAACTTGGTGATTTAGATCTCCCGAGCCCATGCGCCGCAGCGCATCTTTTGTGGTGCGCACCAACCGTTCCACTTGGCCATTCGTGGCCGGGTGAAACGGCGCGGATGTGACATGCCGAATTGCATTTGCCTCCATGAATGCCGCGAACTCAGCGGACGTGAAACAACTGGCGTTATCGCTGACCAAAGTGTCGGGTAAGCCGAACGTGGAAAAGACCCTCCTTAGCTGGCGAATGGTAGTGGCGGAGGATGTGCTCTTTACCGGAATGACCTCCAGCCACTTTGAGTGTGCATCCACCACCAGGAGAAACATGGTTCCCCGGAATGGGCCAGCAAAATCTACGTGCACCCTGGACCACGGTCCCCTTGCTGCGTCCCATTCCCTATGCGGTAGGCGGGCCACCTCCGGTCGAGAGCATTGACATGCCTCACAAGTGCCAACCATCTGCTCTATGTCGGCGTCCAGCTGGGGCCACCAGAAGTAACTCCGGGCCAACGCCTTGGAACGGACGATTCCCGGGTGGCTGACGTGCAACAGCTTTAGCACCTTCGGCCGCAAGGACGTAGGAACCACCACCCGTTGGCCCCACAAAAGGCACCCCCTCTCTAAAGACAACTCCACTCGCTTTCGGAAGAATGGGTCGAATTCCGTGCCTGGGGATGACGCCGGCCACCCCTTCTGCACCCACGAGCATACCTTCTCTAGTGTTCTATCCTTTCCGGTCGCCCTGGCAATGTCGGCCGGTACTATCGGGGGTGACTCCAAGACCTCTATTAGCAATACCTGGCGGTCTCTTCTTACCCCTGCCTTCTGGTCGTCCGACAAGGGTAACGGCGACCGTGAGAGCGCGTCTGCATGGCTGATTTCCTTCCCTGGCCGGTATTCTAACTCATGTTGATATGCGTTAAGAAAAATAGCCCACCGCAGCATCCTCGGGGACAGGATCTGTGGCGTGGGCTTATTTGCAGTGAAGATTCCTAACAGGGGCTTGTGATCAGTAACGATCTTGAACGGCCGACCATACAGAAAATCGTGAAATTTCTTGGTTCCCGCTACTATCGCTAGTGCCTCCCTATCGGTCTGTGCGTAATTCCGCTCTGCTTGGGACAGGGACCTTGAATAAAACGCTATCGGGGCCTCCCTTCCGTCGTCTAACACGTGGCAAAGCACCGCCCCCACCCCCACCGGGGATGCATCGCAGACCAAAACTATGGGCCGTTTGGGGTCGAAATGAGTCAGGATTGCCTCGGATGTGAGGAGTTGCTTTAACTCTGTGAACGCTCTTTCTTGCTCGTCACCCCACAGCCATTTTTCCTCTTTTTTAAGTAACCGATGGAGCGGCTCGGCAACAGACGCCTTCCGTGGAAGGAAGGTATGGTAGAAATTGAGAAGCCCCAGAAACGACTGAAGCTCGGTTTTGGAAGTGGGGCGAGGGGCTTTCTTAATGGCGGCTACCTTAGATTTGGACGGCCTAATTCCCTCGGGCGTGACACGGAACCCTAAAAACTCAACCTCTGTTTCGAAAAATACACATTTGTCTTTTCTCAGTCGCAGCCCCGCTTTCTCGAACACGGTCAGGACCTTATCCAATCTGTGAGCCAGCTCGGCCTTACTCCCCCCCGTTATCAACACGTCATCAAAATATGGCAACACCCCCTCCAACCCCTTCAGGAGGCGTTCCACTAGCGATTGAAAAATGCCAGGTGCCGAGTTCACGCCGAACTGTAACCTCGACACCTGGAACGCCCCCTTATGTGTGACTATTGTTTGTGCCGCCGCTGTGGCGGGGGTTACCGGGAGTTGCTGGTAGGCCTGTGCTAAATCGAGTTTAGCGAAACACTTTCCCCCATTCAGCCTGGCCAGAAGGTGGCTGACCACTGGCACCGGGTATGCATTAGGGCGGATTGCCTTATTAATGGTACACTTATAATCAGCGCAAATGCGCACCTCCCCGTTAGCCTTCAGTGCTGTTACAATTGGAGTCTCCCACTCCGCGGAATCCACAGGAACGAGAATTCCTTGACCCACCAGTTTGTCCAGTTCCGCCTCTATTTTGTCCTTAAGCGCGAACGGTACCCTGCGCGGTTTAAGTCTTATCGGGCGGACCTCCGGGTCTAAGTCGAAGGCTACAGGGGGTCCCTTGAACTTTCCCAGTCCACTTTTAAAAACGGCGGGGTGTGCGTCACACACTGCTTGTATTGGGTCCTCGCCTACGGCATGCACCCCCCCTATGAACAGGCCTAAGGGCTGAAACCACTGTGTTCCGAGGAGGCTACAACTCCCCCCTTTTAGCACCACTAGGGGAAGTTCCGCAGAATGTCTCTTAAAGCGAACCCGGAACGTTCCGACCCCCAACACTGGAATGCTGTTCCCCTGAACGTCCCGTAGTGTGGCCCTCAACGCTTTAAGTTTGGGCCGCACGTGGGGGTCGATTTTCAAGAACTCTCTCTGGGGGATTATAGAATAGGAGGACCCCGAGTCAACTTCCATCCTAATAGGGGTCCCTTGTACTAGTACCTCAACAAAGTAATGGGGCTGTCCCGCAGACACGTTGAACACAGGAGCGTCGCCCTCGCTGTCGTCCGAGATGCGGCCCACGCCGTCCTGCTTCCTCGTGGCCCGGGCGCCATCTTTGGACCTCGCTGGACGGTCCGGTCTGGCTGAACGGTCTTGCGACTGTCTCCGGCCCTCTTTCCATTTCCTGCACGCCTTGGCGATGTGCCCCCGACGTCCACAGTTGAAACACTCGGCTTTCCTGAATGGGCACTTCACGCGCTCATGGGCCGCTCCGCAACCATCGCAGCGGCGCCCGCCTCTCCGGACCTTCTGGACCTCCTCGCCATCGCTGCTTTCTGAAGACGATTTCGAGGTCGGTCGGGTTGCATGCACCGACTGACCGGACTTCCCGTGTGACGAGTTTTCCGCTTTGCCGACCCTCGGACGCCACTCACGCCACTTGTGCATCTCATCTACTCCAGCATTCGTGGATTCCGCGGCTTCCGCGGCCTCTACAACCTCTTCCAGTGTGGGTGGTGGCTCCTTGTTCATCAAGCTGCGCTGTACTTCCTTGTCCTTCAGGCCACACAGCACTCCGTCCCTGAGGGCCATCTCTAGGATGTGGTCCCATTTGCAGGGGGCGGCGGCTACCCTCATAGCCGTTACGAAGGCTTCTACCGACTCGTCCGGCGCTTGAACTCGCCTCCAAAACGCACTCCGAGCGGGAAACATTGCTCTCGAGGGTCGGAAACGCTCACACAGCATTTTCATGATGTCACCGGCTTTGAAATCGCTCATCTTCTTCGGTGCAAGGATGCCCACCAGCGTCCGCTTGGTTTCCATCCCAAGCATGCGGGTGAGGATGGCCCTCTTCCTTTCCTCGTCGTCTTCTTTGACTTTGAGCTCCACCAGTGCCGCCTGGAAGTCCATCTCAAAAAGCTCCCAGTCTTGCGGTTTGGTGATGTTGAACCCGCTCTGTGTCCTGGCTCCGTGGGGATCCATTATCCCACCTTCGTCGCCAATTTAGTGTATGAGAGTCAAGACACAAGGCACAGCCAAAGGCTGGGTTAACTCAGGTTTATTGCATGGTGGACAGAGGGAACATGAGGTAATGGCGGACGAACAGCTCTATATATATGGTAGTAACGTATTTGAATGTGGCTCCACGGTAGCCCGTTGGCTACTGGTCCGCGTGACGTCATGGCTGGTCACGCCCTTCTTGTCCAGGTGTAGGTAGCGGCGGGAAACTTCCCGCGCTGCGGTCTTTGATGGGTTTGAACCAAGAGAGCTTGGACGCTCGCTGCTGCCAGCTGGTGGTCATTAGCTCGCGTCCTATTACAGGGTTTATGTGATACAGCTGAAGGTTACATTGTTACTCATAGTCAAGGTTACATTGGTTCGGATACATTGATGTCACATGTGGAAGGTTACATTATTAGAACACAACAGTACGCCTGGGCAGAAATAGCACAAATTAATGCAGCTAATTCTCTTAATCTGTTTTGCATAAAAAGTGTATTGTGTCAATTAGGTTGCAATGATATGGTAAGGTTAGCTTCCCACACGCACATTCCCGCGACACTTATGAAACATCTAACGGGCGCTGTGTCTCTCCTCTGACCTGGAAACTCCATTAGACATTAGGCAAATCTTTAACCCAGAGTTGTAACATGGCTGTTTGCCCGAATTATTCCGAAGATCCTTTGTCAATTCTTATACAATGAGTTTAACGGACAATGTATCACTCTGGACACATGGGATTTGTGGTTCTGTCAAGATGTTGTAACCTCCCTTGGCGGAGAAGCGATTACCCCTGGACCTATGAAATTCCTGGGGCTGACGCTACCTACTCTATTGGTGATGGTGAACCTTGGCAAGACCTTGGAGTGCTTACAACCTCCCTAGGTAACTGGTACTAGTCATCTCTATTTGGTACCAGTTAGGCCTTGTGTCCAGTTCTGGAGACCACAGAAAGGTGCCAACAAACTGGAATAAGTTCATAAAAGGGCAACAAGGATGATCAGGGGACTGGAAACCAAGCCCTATTACTGTGATGGCTAACCTTGGCTCTCCAGGTGTTCTTGGACTTCAGTTCCCAGAAGCCCAAGTCAGCACTCCTGCTGATCAGGGCTTCTGGGAATTGAAGTCCAAAAACACCTGGAGTTCCAAGGTTCACCATCACTGGGCTATAGCTATCATCCCTCATTGGGCCATGATATTCTGGAAATGGTGCATCTACAGTAACATCCATTTTCCCCATAGCATGAAGAATGTGTGAAGAATACAATAGTTGGCTCCTTGAACAGACAAGATGCTCAAATGTATGAATGGAGCCTTGCAGAGGAGGTTTAAGACATTTAATGTGCTGAGATATGATCAATCCCTTCATGTAGTTCTCTCTGGACAAGGTTGTTCAGAACATCCTGCCTAGGGTGATTTTTCCTTGTTTCATGTCAATCAACCATCATTCATTAAAGAGCCAAAAGATGGCATTTGGAGGCACTAAAGACGGTCAGAAGCTCACGGTAATGACATTTCCTGGTTTGGAAACAGCCTATTTCTTTTGTTTATTCTATAGATAACTGTGCAGATCTCGCCAGGTTATCCTGCTATGGCAATAAAGTAGACCCCATTGCCAGTGACTCAATACTGAGCGTCATGCGGTGGTTAACTAACCTGACAACCCTGGGGACTAACTGCCTTGGGTGGGGAAGTCCACAGGGAAGGATGATGGTCCCCAAGTGGGTTAAATCCCACTTGAATCCATCTTGACGGAGGGAGCAGCTTCATCAATCCTGGCCTGGGGCTGAGGAGGACTTTGCATGCCAAAAGGGCCCAGGACCAGAAAGTGATTCGCAGAACTAGATACAGGAGTCATGCTGCGATGTGAAAGGCCACTGCATTCTTTTCTCAGGACAGTCTTCATGGCTGATCTCCATGATGATTGCCTATATTTGGATTCATATACAGCAGCAGCAGCAGAAGAAGAAGATAGATAACTGCATGGTCCACAGTTGGGTTTCTCAACCTTGGACCCCTAGGTGTTCTTGGACTTCAATTCCCAGAAGCCTTGATCAGTAGGTGTTCTGATGTGGGTGTCTGGAAATTGAAGTCCAAGAACCTGTGGAGGCCCAAAGTTGAGAAACCCTAGTCTACAGTGTAAATGCAGCATGAACTCTATGTCCAGGCCATTGCCTAGAGCTGTGATGGCGAACCTTGGCACTCCAGGTATGCTTGGACGTCAATTCCCAGAAGCCCAAGTCTCCGTGAATCCACACAAATGGGTTTACTCTGTGAATGTATGGATTCACAGAGACTTGGGCTTCTGGGAATTGAAGTCCAAGAACACCTGGAGTGCCAAAGTTCGCCATCACGGGCCTAGAGGGTCAGAAGAGTTACTGCTTTAGGAGCCAAAAGAGGAACAAAAGATGGAAAAGGAAAGAGACCTCAAAGAGTTATTTTTGAAGGGCAGAGCCGAAAAGCAGACAAAATATTCCAGAACTGGCCTGAGTGGCACAGCGTAAAGTGCAGCCATGATTTCTCGTGATCCCTTTGCTTCGGTTCTGTTAATGCGGCCTGAGATTATGGAAAGCTCTTCTTAAAAGCAAGCAGTATTCATACAACTCTGGGACCTGCCAAAGAAGCTTGACTTCTTTGAACTCGGACTGGTTATCATTTTGCTAAGTGATGCTTATTCTAAGAGGACAAGACTGGGCTTCTGATATTCTTCTGGTGGCATCAGACCAACCAAAAGGAGACGCTCGTGTCCCAGCCATGGGCTGAGGCCAAGATGGTGAACCTTGGCAATCCAGCTTTTCTTGGACTTCAACTCCCAGAAGAACAAGTCCCTGTGAATCCACAATAAACCCATTCATGTGGATTCACCGGGACTTGGGCTACTGGGAACTGAAGTCTAAGAACAGCTGGAGTGCCAAGGTTTGTCATCAAGGGACTAAAGCAGGGGTCCCCAACCTTTTCAAGCTGGGAGCCAGGTCACGCTCTCTCAGATACCTTTGAGGGCCTGATGGCCATTTTGCCCTGCCTGCACAATGGGGGAAGCCATTTTGTCCCAACAGCTTCAAAGGACTGGCCATTTTGTTTCTCAAATGCCCTTGGAGGGAGTGGCATGAAATGGCATCACAGACCAAATTTGGCCCACAGGCCTAAGGTTGGGAACCCCTGGACTAAGGGAACAGAGACTTGCGTTCAGCATTATTTATCTGACTCCCTCTTGAACTCTCGCACAGAAACAGGCCTGTTTATTTCTTCATTTCCTTTTCTTGTTTCCGTCTCAGCCCCTATCTCATCCCTTATCTTCCTACCTATTTAATTGAAACAGAAGACAGGATATTCAGCAATTCCTCCAAGACCTAAGGCTCTGAACGGGACTCAATTATTATTAGAATTGTGTTGAGCTTCCCTGATAGATATGTAGCAATCAAGGGGTGACATATCTCAATGTGTTGTTGTCCTGCTTTGGGTTACAACGCTTTCGGTGTTTAGCCATTGTCTACAGATATTGAAATATCTCAGTAAAACTGCTGAATTGAAGAAGAAAAGAATGAATCTATCTGGCTCATTTTGTTCCGAATTGGGTTGTTTTTTTTGTCTACAGAGGCAACTGAGTGGCTTCGATTCAGATGAGTCCCTCAACAAATTTTGGAGGAATGGGTACTCCGATTCAGAGTTCTATCTGAAATTCTAGCCATATCTTCTTCCACACTACTCTATTCTTTCTCTCTTATTGGAATGAAGGAGAACCTTCTCCCCTAAAAAAAATTTATTGTATTTCTGCACACATGAAACTTCCTACAGCCCTTTGAGAAGTTCCATTTTGTGCATGGGTGGGGCCATTTTTGGATACATAAGCGCAGTAAGTGACCGCCGATGGAGAAGCGGGATGGGTAAGGGAAGAGAGAGATGGAGGAAGGGAGGCACGCAGGATTGATCCACATACACCAAACAAGGTTTCCAAGAGGGAAAGGCTGGCCTACGTTAAAGAGGGGAAAAAACCCAAGCGAAGCCGGGTAATCAGCTAGTAAATAAATAAACTTAGGGGAAGGAGCATCTGCTTTACAGATGGTGGTTGATTCACTTCCAGTCACCAGTTCGAAAGCATCATGAAGCCTAAGTCAATTCCCCAAAGCATGATCAGCTGTTGTACTGATTCGGGCTTCTGGGAATTGAAGTCTAAGCACCAAAGGTTGGGAAACATAGCTCTTTGAATCCACATGAATGGGTTTACTGTGTGTATGCACCGTAAACCCATTTGTGTGGATTCACAGAGCAGTGTGTTCCCAACCTTTGGTGTTTAGACTTCAATTCCCAGAAGCCTCAATCAATTCCCCAAAGCACTGATTTGCCAATGTACTGACTTAGGCTTCTGGGAATTAAATTATGCCCCTCCCCCGCAATGGGAACTGCTGCTCTAAAGAAAGCTTGGGCTTTGTGTAACATATGTTTTTGATGATAGAATCTTTTGGAGGGTCACTAATTTACTAAGTCCCACCCCGCCCTCACCTCTGGCACCCCGGGGCGCCAATAGCAATGTATGGGATTCCCCCCAACCCAACCCAACCCCAATAGGCGCCCCCACCACTCCCTGTCCATCACCTTCCCATGGTGCCCTGCACACCCCTGGCCATATGTCCTCGCTATGGAAGGCAGTCCTCCACTTAGGGTGACCAGTGGACCTTCTAAAGATGTCCTCCATTTGAAGAGCTGCCCAGTCCAAATTTGATTTAAGGCTCATGACCCATCAAGGATGGAGGTCATTAAAGTTGGCCAACTTAAGTGAGCAGCAACTCGATACCTGACCCATAAAGCACAGCAAACACGTCCCCATTCAGACAGAATGTATATTCAATTGATTTTTTTTAAAAAAAAACCCTACCATTTCTGATTCTTTTTTCCTGTTCACAGAGATTAGCAAATGGGATCTGACACATTTTTCCCCTCCTTCTTTTTGGCGATACGTAAAGGGCCAGCCTCATTCCAACACACCTGGACAGCCGTCGGTTCTCCCTTTCCTGGCTTTGTCCCATTCTATTAAATGCCGCGGGACTGCGGTGGCTTATGGTTAAGATGCTGAACTTGATGACGGCAGGTCGAGACCCGAGTGCTGCACGACGAAGTGAGCTGCCGTTGTCTGTGCCAACCTAGCCGTTCAAAAAGCAAGAAATTGCAAGTAGATAAATAGGTACCGCTTCGGTGGGAAAGGTGACAGTGTTCTGGGCCGGCAACATGTCCACAGAAACGTCTGCAAACACAGACAAAGCTGGCTCTTAGGCTGTAAATGGTGGTGAGCACCGTACCCTAGAGTCAGATATGACTGGCTTTCAAGCAAGGGCAACCTTTACCTAACTAGCCAACCTCAATGCAACGCACCTGGACTGCTCTCAATTCCCACTTCCTGGCTCTGTCCCATTCTAATGAATGCCGGTGTCCTACTTAGCAGGGATCAAATGAAATATGTGGTGGGGAAATCAAAGTGTGCGGCTTTAATACAGTTGAGAAGCAAAACCTTTGCTTTTTCCCGGCGCACCTAGAATTTAACATGCAGGTCTTGGCCTCCTGCTCCGTCGCATTTCTACTCCATACTTATCTAAGGCAAGACAGAAAAGCAATGCAACAGTGTGGTCTATAAATAAACTAGCCGTGAAATTAATGGCCAGCACATTTTAGAGAAGGAGACGGGGGTCAGCCGTGAAGAGAGAGCTTCATTTATGCGCAACCTAGGCTTGGGCAGTGAAATCCAATGCTATTGGGGGGGGGGGGGAGATGCAAAATATTAGCAGGTTTGAGAGGTAAGAGGCATTTTGAGATCAATGATGAGGGCCATTACCCGGACTAAGGTTTGGGATAATTGAAGATTGTGTTTTGTGGGTGAAGCTCACTCACAGCCTGGTGGTGTTGGGAACAGGGGCATCACAAAACATGAATTCCCCATGCTCCCATTTGGTATAAGGGAAGGAAGAAGAGAGGAACTGATTTAAGTTCCTGCCTTTTCCCCCAAAACAAAAGCTTGTTGTGAGCAGGAGTAGAGCGGCTTAGTGGTTAAGACGCTGAACTTGACGAACGTGGAAGGTCGGCAGGTCAGCAGTTTGAGACCCAAGTGCTGCATGACAGGGTGAGCCCCTGTCTCTGTCCCAGCTCCTGCCAACCTAGCAGTTTGAAAGCAAGAAATTACAAGTAGATAAATAGTGGCTCAAGTGGCTAAGACGCTGACTGGAAGGTCGGCAGGTCAGCAGTTCGAAACCCAGGCACTGCATGATGGTTTGAGCACCCATCTCTGTCCCAGCTCTTGACAACCTAGCAGTTCGAAAGCAAGAAATTGAAAGTTGATAAATAGGGACCACTTCGGTGGGAAAGGTAAACAGTGTTCCGTGCGCTCCGGTGTCTAGTCATGCCTGCCACATGATCATGGAAACATCAGCAAAAGCAGACAGCACTGGCTCTTCAGCTATGAAACAGAGATGAGCACTGGACCCTACAGTCAGATACCACTGGCTTTTGAGCAAGGGTGACCTTTACCTTTACCTATAACAGGGATTCTCAACCTGTGGCCTGTGGGCCGGATGCGGCCTATGGCACCATTTCATATGGCCCACCTCCACTACACCAGGAAGTGCCATGTGGTGGAAGAAGGGCAAATTGGCCGTCCAGCGCCCGAAGCTGTCCGAGGGAGCATGACTCCCACCCCCGGCTTTAAAAGATTGAGAACTCCTAGTAGCCAAGCTTGGGAAAGGTGATGTCCAAAATGTAACTTTTCTAAGCTGTCTTTGCCATAGTTACGAGACCAGGACCAGAGAGCTGGATCGCTTACTTCTTTCTGGAAACTGCAAATTGCCCAATCTTGTGTCAATCCTGGTGAAGCATTTCAGCAAAGGAAATATCGATCATACAAAGCCATTGTGAGATTTTATTAACTGTTCCCTCCCTCCCCCTTCAAGAAATGTCCCCCTCCTCTTTTGACAGTTTCGGAGAAGGATTGCAAACATTGCCGTTACCAGGGTATGCCCGATTGTGGTTCAAAAATGCCACAATCTTTGGGGAGGCTCTTTCTGTGTACCGCACGAGCAGGGCCGAAACCATTACATGGTCATGCTCTTCCATTCCAAATGCCCGTTTCCAGAGGCTCACAATGTTTTCTGCCCTCACTCTGAAATAGCACCCTATAGTCCGATATCTTTTTGTTTTTGTTTTTTAGTGTGCAGTTCATGCGCACATATGTGCTGACCAATGTAGATGTTGAGAAAAGAGGTGGCAATGGCCCATAAATCCGGGTATATTCTTGAGCACTAACTAGATGTGCGAATAATAAGTTCTCAGTTCCTCATTCTCAGGTTTGACTTAGATGCAAAAGTAAAGGTCTCCCTTATTCGAAAGACAGTCATGTCCAGCTCTAAGGGGCGGTGCTCAGCCCCATTTTCAGCCAAAGAGCCAGCTGTTACCTTTCTGCCAAAGCGGTACCTATTTATCTACCTGCAATTTCTTGTTTTCAAACTTCTAGGGCAGTTGGAGCTGGTACAGATGACGGGAGCTTGCTCCATTGTGCTGCACTCAGGTCTCAAACTGCTGACCTGCCAAACATCTGTTGTCAAGCTCACCACGGAGGATCCCGAAAACCCCATGGGCTTCCTTACCTCCAGCTCAAAGCTGTTTTATAAGCATGTAACCTATGTAACTGCGGTGGCTCAAGTGGTTAAGAAGCTGAATGCATTGACTGGAATGTCGGAGTTCGATTCCCAGGTACTGTAAAATGGAATGAGCTCCCGTCTTTGTCCCAGCTCCTGCCTACCTAGCAGTTTGAAAGCAAGACATTGCAAGTAGATAAACAGAGATCACTTCAGTGGGAGGGTAAACATTGTTCCGTGCACTCCGGTGTTGAGGCATGCCTGCCATGTGACCACGGAAACGTCTGTAGATGCAGACAGTTCTGGCTCTTTGGCTATAAACAGAGATGAGCACTGAACCCTAGAGTTGGATACGACTGGCTTTCCAGCAAGGATGACTTTAGCTTTACTAATTTATTTAAAACTAGCAGGGGTGCCTGGCTTCGCCTGGGTGGTCCCAACCCAGCTAGCTGGGTGCCAGTGTTGCCCGGGAAACCCACTGGCCAGGGGTGGGCCTGTGATGTGAGCTTGGCGATGACATCACAATCCCCCTCGGTTGGACTAGCACTGGGGCAGACATAAACCCTCCAGTCAAATATAACCCCCTTTGCAGATCAATTTAGGCGCAAACCCTCCCCATGGGCTTCGGGACCCCGACACTGGCCTGCCCTCATGCACAAGGTTCGTGTGTGCCGAATCTCATGGGGTTTGGTCAAGGGGTGCGGCAGCCCATTTCGGATACAGTACCCACACCTCTGCTTTATAATATAGATGCACCAAAATACTGCCCTCTCCCTTTGAGAAGCAATGGACACACTGAAAGCAAGCAGATAAGGACTCAAGGTAGGCTTGAGTTCGAACCCTCACTCATCTGTGGAAGCTCATTTGGGGACGTGGACCTGGCTAAACCACAAAAGGCTCAACACTGTTTCACTTCCATTGACCTCAGGACCTATCATCTCAGTTTTGTACATGTCTTACACAAATGCAAATGCACAGACAGGAGCAAGAATGGTAGGAAGTTGCAGGTAGGAGAAGCATGTAGCAAATCCCGCACTCACCTCTGATTATGAAAGAAGCAAAGATTTATGCCCAACAAACATAGGCTGTAGGATAAATTAATAACGTACTGTTTTAAAATGAATAATGGATGACAGTAATCCAGCTAGATTATTTTGGACGCCAGAATTAATGGGCTGGATGCCGAGTAATTTAGCTGGAATTAGACCACACCAAATCCAGTGGAATGAGTTAGTCACGTTTTAAGGACCTTAATTTAAACAGGAACTGTTTTCAGCTAAGCCAGGATATAAACCAGTGGCTTAACCAGAAGGCTGTAGTTAGTTTTACAGATGATAATTAGGTAATTTAGAAATATTATTAGCCAACCCAAATATACTCCATTCATTCCGCTCACGGAGACCCTAGGCCAGTGTTTCCCAAAGTGGGACCCATACCCCACTAAGTATTTCTCATTGATGGGTGTATTGTGAGATCAGATAGAGGAATTATTACAGCAGATAAAGATACTGGGGTAAAGCTGCAATTTCCATTTAGATCATTCGCTTCATTCAGAGAAGGGCCTCGGGTTCAAATCCTGCGGTCTCGCATTTTGTTGACTGCAAGTCACAAACCAAAGAAAACTCTATTCAAGTTCTCAGAAAACAGCTATCAGTCACAGAGAGCAGCAAACACTATAACAGGGGTTCCCAATGTGGGGCCCAAGCCCCACAGGGGGCCTTCAAATCCCAGAAGCCTAAGTCAGTACATTGGCTGATCAGTGCTTGAATTGAGTTAGACCAGGGATTCTCAACCTGCAGACTTTGGGGCGGATGTGGCCCATGGTACCATTTCATGTGGGGGCCCCCACCGCCTCCACCACACCGGGAAGTGGCATGTGGTGGAGGAAGGGCAAAATAGCCATCGGGCCCCTGAAGCTGTCTGAGGGAGCGCATGACCCGGGCCCCGGCTTTAAAAGTTTGAGAACTCCTTGATTTAGACTTCTGGGAATTGAAGTCCCAAAACCAAAGTTTGGGAAACACTGCCTGAGACTTCTTGTCCCAAAATACATCCTCAAAGAAACCACCAATGAGCTATACTTAGTGCACCACTTCCATTTCAAATGTGCTCCAAAATCCAAAATGCAGACGCAACCACAAAGAAAGGGCACGGCCCACATATCGGCTTGGGTGCTGGTTAAATGTTACATCTTCCACTCCAGCAGCCTCTCTGACCTTTCTTTAGGTGTTGTGGCGATTCCCTCGCATCCACACCGCCGTGTCCTGCTCTTGCTTGGACACCGGGCAACATCAGAAGCCTGGTTTGTTCTCTCTACTCCTACCAGCCGTCTTTTATCACCTCTCATTCCAGGCGGAGAGTTTGCAGAACTGGTTACCTGCTCCGTAGGCCGTGAAAAGGGCAGAGTTCAGGTGATTCATCAATGCCCTCGAGAGAGCAAGCATGTTTTGAGCAGCCCATCTTTTGAAGCAGGAACATTCTGATATTCTTCCCTCTAATACGACCCTCTCCATGCGCCGAACTACAATTCCACAGAAGCATTTCCATTTATTTATTTATTTTGCAATACCTAAAGATGGCAAAGTATGTGCTAAATCAGTGATGGCAAACCTTGGCACTCCAGGTGTTCTTAAACTTCAATTCCCAGAAGCCCTGATCAGCAGGAGTGTTGACTTGGGCTTCTGGGAATTCAAGTCCAAGAACACCTGGAGTGCCAAGGTTCGTCATCACAGACATAGGTCCTCAGATTTGGCTCTCCAGATGTTCTTGAACTTCAATTCCTAGAAGCCCTGATCAGAAGGAGTATTGTCTTGGGCTTCTGGGAATTCAAGTCCAAGAACACCTGGAGTGCCAAGGTTCATCATCACAGGCATAGGTCCTCAGATTTGGCTCTCCAGATATTCTTAAACTTCAATTCCCAGAAGCCCTGATCAGCAGGAGTGTTGACTTGGACTTCTGGGAATCCAAGTCCAAGAACACCTGGAGTGCCAAGGTTCATCATCACAGGCATAGGTCCTCAGATTTGGCTCTCCAGATGTTCTTGAACTTCAATTCCCAGAAGCCCTGATCAGCAGGAGTGCTAACTTGGGCTCCTGGGAATTAAAGTTAAAGAACACCTGGAGTGCCAAGGTTCATCATCACAGGCATAGGTCCTCAGTTTTGGCTCTCCAGATGTCCTTAAACTTCAATTCCCAGAAACCCTGATCAGCAGGAGTGTTGACTTGGGCTTCTGGGAATTCAAGTCCAAGAACACCTGGAGTGCCAAGGTTCATCATCACAGGCATAGGTCCTCAGATTTGGCTCTCCAGATATTCTTAAACTTCAATTCCCAGAAGCCCTGATCAGCAGGAGTGTTGACTTGGACTTCTGGGAATCCAAGTCCAAGAACACCTGGAGTGCCAAGGTTCGTCATCACAGGCATAGGTCCTCAGATTTGGCTCTCCAGATGTTCTTGAACTTCAATTCCCAGAAGCCCTGATCAGCAGGAGTGCTAACTTGGGCTCCTGGGAATTAAAGTTAAAGAACACCTGGAGTGCCAAGGTTCATCATCACAGGCATAGGTCCTCAGATTTGGCTCTCCAGATATTCTTAAACTTCAATTCCCAGAAGCCCTGATCAGCAGGAGTGTTGACTTGGGCTTCTGGGAATTCAAGTCCAAGAACACCTGGAGTGCCAAGGTTCATCATCACAGGCACAGGTCCTCAGATTTGGCTCTCCAGATGTTCTTGAACTTCAATTCCCAGAAGCCGTGATCAGCAGGAGTGCTAACTTGGGCTTCTGGGAATTCAAGTCAAAGAACACCTGGAGTGTCAAGGTTAGCCTTCACTGTCATATATATTAATGAAGTAATACCCAGGGGAGGGGGGACATTCATAACACAACCTTCTTTTTTTAAAAAAAAAAAACAGGAAAACAGACACCATTGTCTCCACACTCCAAAGTTTCCTTGGGGGTTACAGAGTGGAGGTAGATGACTCCCATGTCACTGGAGCACTGGAGCCATTCCAGGGTTTAATCTGAACTTTGCAACTCAGCTATTGCCTCAAACCTACACCAGTCGAGAAAATATATCCTATTGTTGGTATCGCTCTACCTGAAATAAGAAGTAGCAGCAGATGCGGAGAGAACCAAGCAAGAGAAGGACCCTCGGCACCCTGTGAACGGATATGAGACTCAAGCCCGCCAACTCAGATTCAGGAAGAGCTTTATGGCAAGAACAAACATTCTTGAGGGTACGCAAGAGCAAAGCCAAATTAGAAGGTAGAGGAAAGAGCTCACTGGACAAGGAATACGATTAAAGGAGGTATAGCTGAGGAATTCGACCACCCCTATGTCGCTTGGAGGACCCTGAATAAGCTGAGGGTCAGAGTCCCTAAATATAAGACCAACATGCTCAACTGCTGTGCGGATGTGGAGAGATACAGAATCCAGCTCTTTTGCTGGTCTGCCGATTACTACCAGAAACGTGTGCCAATAAGGATTTAAGGTTGCCCAACAACAAAGCCAAGAAGGTGGCTTCAATTTGGTAGCTTAGACATAAAAGAAGTTGTTCAGCTA
The DNA here is from genome assembly GCA_035047305.1 of Bradypodion pumilum. Lineage (NCBI taxonomy): Eukaryota > Metazoa > Chordata > Lepidosauria > Squamata > Chamaeleonidae > Bradypodion > Bradypodion pumilum. The sequence continues at coordinate 24,326,335 of JAWDJD010000012.1, read as the reverse complement.
TCCAAGGCATGGTACCCTAGTTCCCAACATAGGTTCAGCACCTTGGATAGTGCCTGCAAAGTACAGGTGAAAACATGGGCTGGATTAACATCCCAGTGAAGCTGGAGTCCCCACCTTCCACTGGGCTAAGCAACGTTCAGCACATCTAACCTCAACCCAGGAGCACTGTTTGCTGAGCGCAAGCACTTGTTCTCACTGATTTTGCTAGTTAGAAGGAGAAAATACAGGTTCTTCAAGTCAGAAATATGATATTACAGCCACAACCTTCTTAGGGAAGTCAGAGGACAATGATGTTCCAGTCTGGAGGTTCTGTAGGATCCCCTAATCCTGTGGTTCCCAATGTGGGCCACATGCCCAGTGGTGGGCTTCCAAAAAAATTACTACCACACTGTGGGTGTGGCCAACTCTGTGGCCAGGTGACTGGGTGGGCATGGTTAAACTGCTGTATTTTAATGTGCGCTTTTGTGGATCGAGTCCACTTCGTCAGACCATTAGTTCGATGTTGGAGTCGCATCCAGAGTGGGGTGAAAGGAGGAGGTGGTGGGTGGGGCAGGGTGGGGTGGTGGTTAGGGCCAGCCAGTTTTACTACCGGTTCTCCCGAACCTGTCCGAACCTGCTGGAGCCCACCACTGCACATGCCCCACAAAGGGGGGGCAATTTGATTTTTAAGGAGTGCAATTTGAGAATGAGTTTTTAACATTGAATGGCCTCTTAGGCAACCTCCACGTGAATAGGAGTTCAGAATTTGAATAATAAAAATTATATGTCACCGGGGTGGCGGCCAGTATTTTAGAGATGCTTAGGTGGGACATGGCCAAAAAGTGTGAGAACCACTGCAATCAGATACAAATATAGGCATGGTTGAAGTGGTGGCCGTGCCAGCCTGTGCAAGCATATCTGAAAGAAAAGAAAACAGAACAGTGGGGTGGGATGGGGGACAAAAAAATGTTGTGGCACCTTAAAGACTTACTCCTGTATTTAAATGACTTATATAACCATCTGACAATTTTGTTATGGGGATTTTAGATTTTTTTAAATTTGAGATTTTGTCATTTAAAGATTTTTATGATTTTTATGATGTCTAGTCATGCCTGCCACATGACCACGGAAACGTCTGCAGAAGCAGACAACGCTGGCTCTTCGGCTTTGAAACAGAGATGAGCACTGAACCCTAGAGTCGGATGCGACTGGCTTTCGAGCAAGGGAAACCTATGGTGTTTTATCTACATGTATGGGTTGTTGGAGTGTGTTATTTTGAGGGTGTTTCTTGTGTTGTAAGCCACCCAGAGTTGCCTCGACAAGGGGGCAGCTAAGCAAGTCAAAATAAATAAATACATTAATACATAAATAAATGTGAGCTTTTGTGGAGAAAGTCCACTTCCTCAGACATTTAATACATTGCAGAAATTTCAGGTAGCAAATGCCACCTGCAAGGAGGCAAGCTGCTTGTCTAGGACAGGAGTTCCCAACCTTTACAAGCCAGGGGCCGGGTCACGCTCTCAAAGTCAACTTAGAGGTCCGGACAGCCGTTTTGCCCTCCTTGCACAATGGGGGTGGCCATTTCGTCCCAACAGCTTCAAAGGGGGTGGCCGTTTTGTTTCTCGACTGCCCTTGGAGGGGTGGGATTGGGGGCACACGAAATGGCACCATGGGTCAGATCTGGCCAACGGGCCTTAGGTTGGGAACCCCTGGTCTAGGAGAAGAACGTGTGCCAATTCTTGCACCTTCTCTCTGGGTCTTTCAGAAATGAAGTCTTTAAGAGGCAAACGATATTTGTGGCGGGGTTTGTTTTGCTCCCGAATAGAGATTTCTCATCTCCAAATTGCACACAGAAGCAATTGATCAGTCAGATAAAATCAATATAATTGACAAATATATGTTTATTTGAGAGCAAACTCTATTTCAGAGAAATACTCTGCCGCAAAATATTTTCAGTATATTACCGGCTCAGGAATGCCTTTGCTTAAGGAGGGGTAAAATTGACTAAACCAGGAGCCACTAGCCAGGATTGAATCAATTTTCACACCTATTTTGAATGCGGGGAGAAATTGCTCCAGTAAGGATTTCTTCCACACTCTCTCCTGCCTAAATATTTATTAAACTACAAGTGCCTGATAAAAGCAAAGTCCTCCGTAGCAAAAGGCCCATAAGGAGACGTTCAGGAAAATAGTCACCCATCGGACGTTGTGGGGTAGAGGTTAGAGGGGTGAAATCAGTTAGTAGCCCCAAACAGACACAGGCGGAAATCCTATTGTGCTGCTATGCAAAAGGTGTAGCTTCTAGAGGCAAATTGCCTCAAAGTTTCAAAACCTCCATAGAGATTTAAGGTTAAAGATTAAAGGTCTCCCTAAAAGCCAGTTGTATCTGACTCTAGGGGTTGGTGCTCATCCATAGCTGTCAAGTATCCCTTGTTGCCCAGGAAAACCCCTTATTTTACCCTCTTTCCCACCGTCATCCCTTATTAATTAGACTGCAATGCCCTATTGCCGCCATTGGAGGGCAGCACAGGATAAGCATAGCTGTCAAGTATCCCTTATTGGCCGGGAAAACCCCTTATTTTACCCTCTTTCCCACCGTCATCCCTTATTAATTAGACTGCAATGCCCTATTGCCGCCATTGGAGGGCAGCACAGGATAAGCATAGCTGTCAAGTATCCCTTGTTGCCCAGGAAAACCCCTTATTTTACCCTCTTTCCCACCGTCATCCCTTATTAATTAGACTGCAATGCCCTATTGCCGCCATTGGAGGGCAGCACAGGATAAGCTTAGCCGTCAAGTATCCCTTATTGCCCAGGAAAACCCTTTATTTTACCCTCTTTCCCACCGTCATCCCTTATTAATTAGACTGCAATGCCCTATTGCCGCCATTGGAGGGCAGCACAGGATAAGCATAGCTGTCAAGTATCCCTTGTTGCCCAGGAAAACCCCTTATTTTACCCTCTTTCCCACCGTCATCCCTTATTAATTAGACTGCAATGCCCTATTGCCGCCATTGGAGGGCAGCACAGGATAAGCTTAGCCGTCAAGTATCCCTTATTGCCCAGGAAAACCCTTTATTTTACCCTCTTTCCCACCGTCATCCCTTATTAATTAGACTGCAATGCCCTATTGCCGCCATTGGAGGGCAGTACAGGATAAGCATCGCTGTCAAGTATCACATATTTGCCGGCAAATTTCCCTTATTTCCAAATCCAAAACTTGACAGGTATGTGCTCATCCCCATTTGCAGCCAAAGAGCCAGTGCTGTCTGCGTTTGCAGACCTTTCCATGGATGGACATGGGGTAGGAATGACTAGAACACTGTTTACCTCCCCACCGAAGTGGTCCCTATTTATCTACTTGCAACGTCTTGCTTTTGAACAGCTAGGTTGGCAGGAGCTGGGACAGACAAGGCGCTCACCCCGCCATGCAGCACTCGGGTCTCGAACTGCTCACCTGCCGACCTTCCAGTCGTCAAGTTCGTCTTAACCACTAGGCTAACACAGTCCCTATCGGTCGAGATTAGGCAACGCTTAATGGCTCAGTGTGCAAGAAATGATGCTCAAGGCGTTTCTTAAACTTTGACCAATTTGCCTCCCAAAGTTACACCTTTTGAGTAACAGCACAACAGGATTCCAGCCCTTTGATCGGTAGGATTTATATAAGTAAGGGGCTGTGGTGACTCATTGGTTAAGAAGCTCGCCTTGTTAGCTGGAAGGCTGGCAAGTCAGCAGTTCGAGACCCGGGTAGTGCATGATGTTCTGACTCATGGGGTCATTAATTAAGGCCTAACTGGGGTGTCAAAACGTCAGAAAAGCCATGCAACCTGCAATTTTTAATTATCATCCCTGTCTTCCGCAACCGAGCTGCACTACAGACGGTTTCAAAGGCAGCCATTGCTTGTCGTATAGATTCCACCCTTTCCTCTTCTGACTTCAACCGCCACTGCCACTTTTAATGGTCTATTCTCGCTCCTCCCAAACAGTATCCCAAGTAGCCTTGCTGGTCAATGCGTTGCCAGGCTCTCTAATGATAATGCCCTGCTTGGAAACGAACACCACTCCAAAGGGCGGCACGGCGAACATATTGACTTTCCAGCTAATAAAGCCGAATTCCATGAAAGCTACAACTTCAAACTTTAGAAAATCCATCAATGTTTCATAAATATTTGAAAGCAGGGCATTGATTGTGGCTGGAAACTGCATCTGTAGTTGCGGCTTGGCAAGGGAACAGAGCGGGTGGGAGCTGAGAAGACTGCTGGGGCGGGGAAGCAGGCTAAAGATTGCAGGCAAGGAGGAGAAAGAGCGTGCCTTGGTGGCGAACTTATGGCACGCGTGCCAGAGGTGGCACTTGGAGTCGTCTCTGTGGGCATCCATGCAGTCACCGAGTTCACCCTGCCCCTCTGCCCAGCAGCCCAATGGAAGCACTTCCTCCCTCCCCCAGCAAAGAGGTCACCCCACCCCTCTGCCCAGCAGCCCAATGGAAGCACTTCCTCCCTCCCCCAGCAAAGAGGTCACCCCACCCCTCTGCCCAGCAGCCCAATGGGAGTGCTCCCTCCCCCAAGCACAGAGTTCACCCCGCCCCTCTGCCCAGCAGCCCAATGGGAGTGCTCCCTCCCTCCCCCCAGCACAGGGTTCACCCCGCCCCTCTGCCCATCAGCCCAATGGGAGTGCTCCCTCCCTCCCCCCAGCACAGAGTTCACCCCGCCCCTCTGCCCATCAGCCCAATGGGAGTGCTCCCTCCCTCCCCCCAGCACAGAGTTCACCCCGCCCCTCTGCCCAGCAGCCCAATGGGAGTGCTCCCTCCCTCCCCCCAGCACAGAGTTCACCCCTCCCCTCTGCCCAGCAGCCCAATGGGTGCGTTTCCCAGCCTTTGGTTTTTGGACTTCAATTCCCAGAAGCCTAAGTCAATTCCCCAAAACACTGGTCAGCCAATGTACTGACTTAGGCTTCTGGGAATTAAAGACCCCCTGTGGGGTGTGGGCCCCATTTTGGGAAACATTGTTCTAGAGGAATACGCAAGAGCGAAAACAAATTAGAAGATGGAAAAAGGAGCTCACTGGACATGGTCACCCTTGCTCGAAAGCCAGTCATATCTGACTCTAGGGTTCAGTGCTCATCTCTTTATAAACAAAGAGCCACTGCTGTCTGCATCTGCAGAGGTCTCCATGGACATGTGGTAGGCATGCCTCAACACTGGAGTGCACGGAACGCTGTTTACCTTCCCACCGAAGCGTTCCCTATTTATCTACTTGCAATTTCTTGCTTTCGGCCTGCTAGGTTGGCAGGAACTGGAACAGACAACTGGTACTCACTCTGTCATGTACCGCTCGGTTTTCGAACTGCTAACCTTCCAGTCATCAGGTTCAGCATCTTAACCACTAAGTCACTGCAATTATTAGAAATCTGCAATTATTGAGAACCTGCAATTATTAGTACATAGGCAAATCTTGGGGGGCCAGAGAGCATAAAGGCAAAAGCCTTCCTTTGCAGTCTATTTCCCAGACCAGTCCATAAAGGTAGACTGCTTCTGTACATGAGGTTCCATGATCACACATTCTGTCAGATACAGGATACTAGGAAAAGCAGGAGTTCCCAAACTTTTTGCACCACGGGCTGGTCACGTGGTTGAGCGTGCTGGTCATGTGGTTCCTTCCACTGCAAGCGGAAGTGACACACCCACGCATGCCATAAATGCACCCATGGCTGTTGTAAATGCGTTTACAACAGCCGCGGGTGCGTTTATGGCAGCATTTTATACATGCGTGGGCGTGTTTCGCTTCTGCTTCCAGGAATGGTGCAGGTGGTGCAGGCCAGATGATTTGGCACCATGGGCCAGATCTGGCCCACGGGCCACAGTTCGGCCACCCCTGAGGTAAAGGGACCAATTTTCTGCTCAGCTATGGCTCTGTTTTGTTTTGCAAATAGGTTATCAAGACACAGTGCCATCTGGCGGCTACGAAACCAATAAACGTCAAAGACTGAGGAACAGAGATGTTTTTCAAAGGGAAGACATTATGCACAGTCCAGAAAACCCTGTGTCTGTTACACATCTAACCACCATAAAGTGGTCCAGATGATCAAAGAATAATTTACTGCTTCCACACCTCAGTGAGTTTGAGGTTTAATAGCTGAAATTTAAACTTGGGTCCTGATCCATCACTGCAGCTACTGTGGGACTGCGGTGGCCCAGTGGTTAAGAAGCTTGCCACGTCAGCTGGAAGGTCAGCAAGTCAGCAGCTCACAACCCAAGTACTGCATGCTGGAATGAGTTCCCATCTCTGTCTCAGCTCCTGCCAACCCAGCACTTTGAAAGCAAGACATTGCAAGTAGATAAATAGGGACCACTTTGGTGGGGAAAGATCTTGGGGGACATGAAAGGAGCCTCATTGGGCATCCCTTAGCGTCCCTTAGGTTGGGAACCCCTGATGTAGAGGGTGAAGGCATCCTGACCGAGATGCTCAGTATTTACCCACGACTTCTGGTGTGTTTTGCTGCCGTACTCCTACTGCAACTAATGGTGGGAAGAGGACAGATCTGGACTCAGTTGGCTTGAGTTCTGAAGGCATCAGCCTTAAGTGACCAATATTTGACACTATTTCTGCCTGCCTTGACTCGCTAGAACTCCCTACAACCCGGAGTGACTGATGGCCCTGCTTTCTCCTCTCCTTGTGTGACAAAGTGAATGATTCACTGAATGGACTCTTAACTTAACCCCTAGGATCCTGGACTACGACTTGGATTTTGGACCGATTCAGTTGTGCAGCCTGCCAACATTATCTAAACACATGCACACACCATCTCCCATGCTTTGCTCCCAACGGGCTGTAGCCTTACAATTCCAGTTTAAAAGTTTGCACTTGAACCCTCTCATCCATGCAAGTGTCTACCAATTTGTGCCGAACTCCAACCACTCCCCACACTCAGGGTCTGCTACATTCATCATCTGTGAGGCAGAGTAAAGTAGCCATTTCAGGCAGGAGATGTGAGATTTCATAACAAGACCACGATCATTGGTGTGTTTTGCTGTTGTATTCCTACTGCAACTAATGGGGAGAAGATGGGGGAGTAGGTGGATTACATTGGTCTGACCTGGTTATCCTGCTATGGTAATAGAGTATGCCAGTGGTGATGAACCTTGGCACTCCACATGTTCTTGAACTTCAATTCCCAGAAGCCCTGATCAGCAGGTGTGTTGACTTGGGCTTCTGGGAATTGAAGTCCAAGGACACCTGGAGTGCCAAGGTTCACCATCACTGGAGTCGGCCATACTGCCAGCGACTCAACGCTGATTGTCAGGCAGTGGTTAACTACCCTGGCAACCTCGAGGACTAACAGCCCTGGATAGTGAAGTCCACTTGAATTCTTCTTGATGGAGGACAGCAGCTCCATCACTTCTGGCCTGAGGCCAAGGAGGACCTTGTGTGCCAAAAGGGCTCTGGATCAGAAAGTGACTTGTGGAGCTGAATCAGTGGTACTACGGGTGTCTTCTTCAGATATGGCATTTCTGGAAGAAGATGGTGGGTTACAGCATTTGTTACTCATGCGCAAAAATAATTTGGGTGGGTGGGGAAATATCCTTTGCCATTCTTTTGCCACACCCTATTTCCAAAAACAAAACAAAAAACTAAGAAACAATTGTTGTGTGGCCGATAAGCAGAATAAATTCAATTCAATCCTTTATTAGTTGATTAGTCAGCTGACCATATCAAGTTAAAAATGTCATAAACTGGATTGAATAGCATAAAACTGTTGCATTGAATAAAATACAATGACATAAAATGGGGTAATAATAGATTAAATGTCAATAAAATGAGATGCATTAGAAAAATAATGCGGTAAAATAATAATTTGAAATTCAGAAATATTCAGTTAAATTCATCACTTTTGCAGGCAACCCTTATTTGATCAATAAAATGTCTTCCCAGTTGAGGAGCCCTGACTATAAATTCTGATAATTGCATGTTGGTTTGTGCCTTGAAGAAAAGAAGTTAGCCTTACATTGAAGTCCCAGCACAGTATATCGGTATATTTAATAATGTTTGCAATTATACTGGGCTTTTTCTGTTGCATATAATTGACAATTGAACAAATCATGTGCAATGTTTCTTAACTCTGGTGCTCTGCAGAAACAAGTTATCTCGGGATATGGAACATGTTAAAATCACCTCTATTTGACCACGGAGTCTAGCTGAAGGTTTCCCTTGCTCGAAAGCCAATCGTATCCGACTCTAGGGTGCAGTGCTCATCTCTGTTTCAAAGCCGAAGAGCCAGCACTGTCTGCTGCTGCAGACGTTTCCGTGGTCATGACTAGACACCGGAGTGCACGGAACGCTGTTTACCTTCCCACCGAAGTGGTCCCTATTTATCTACTTGCAATTCCTTGCTTTCGAACTGCTAGGTTGGCAGGAGCTGGGACAAAGACGGGAGCTCATTCCGTCCTGCAGTACTCGGGAATCGAACTGCGGACCTTCCGCCTCCCAGTCAGCGTGTTAGCAACTTGAGCCACCACAGTCCCCTTGAGCTGAACAGAACCAAAAATCAGAGTTAGTCAATCTCTCCATTGGCACTCCTCTTCCTCCTCCTCCTTCTTCCTCCTCTTCCTCTGCTGTATCTGAATCCGAATATAGGTGACCATCATGGAGATCAGCCATGAAGACTGTCCTGAGAACAGAATGCAATAACCGAATAGAATGCCTTTCACCTGCCTTCCGCATTGCAGTGTGACACCTGTACCACTGATCCAGTTCCCCATCATCCCCAGGCCAGGATGGATGAAGCTGCTGCCCTCCATCAAGAGGGATTCAAATGGGATTTAATCCATTTGAGAACCCTCACCCTTCCCTGTGGACTTCGGCACCCAAAGCCATTAGTCCTCAGGGTGGTCAGGTTAGTTAACCGCCACCTGACACTCAGCATTGAGTCACTGGCAGTAGGGTCTACTCTATTACCATATCAGGATAACCTGGTCAGGCTATTATCGGCACTCTCACCTCTTTGCAATATTTCAATGCTCTCAGATATCATCCAACCTCAAATTAGAATATAAATCCTATGCATGCGTCCTATTTGCAGTCAGCAACTGTAGTTAGAGGAACCGACTTTTATTTCCAAGAGGGTATTCGTAAGGGAGATCTATCCATAAATTGAGCCGAGACCAGTGTAGCAAGAAAAAAAACCAGCTCTAGCAATCAAACTTCTGCAAGTTTTTTTTTTAAAAAAAATAAAGCAATTCTCTGTAAACCGGCACTCCGAGGGAAAACAAACCCGGGCATGCAGACGGAAGAGATTAAATGCTGCAGATAGAGTCAGGCTCGCTCCAGGAAACCTGGGAATTGACAGAGATGCTCCGGCTGACAAAACAAGTCTGTATTTAAACTGGGGAAGTGGAGGCAAACAGAATCCTTGCCCGCAAACCCTCTAGAGTAGACCAACCCCTGACCCTCCTCTGCTCCGAGGTGGTGACTCAAAGGGCTGGATTACGAAGGAACGCATCAGCGGGAACCTAAATCAATCTCAAACCCTTGGGGTCTGCCTCTTGCAACCCAAATGCGCTCTGGATTGTGGTGGTTACCTACACTGGTTATCTGCTGCTTCAGTTCAGTTGAGTTTCCAAGGAACTGACTGGTACATAAGATGGCAACCTTGTCTAGTTTTTTTTAAAAAAGCCACACACATTATTATTATTTTTGTTTGGGGTGAATTTAGAAAGAGGAGAAAGAAAGAGATGGACATCAAAGCATCGGAACTGGTTAGATACTAAGTCAACCTTAGTTGAGCATCACATCAACGGATGTGTGGGAAAGGAATTGTGCGCCTGGAAAGCTCTATCTGTTATTAAGAATTTATGGCGTCACGTAACACAGCTTATAATCTGCGACTTCGTACATTTGAAAAACACTTGCTGAAGAGGTTGGAATTAAAAGAAAAGAAGAAGACGCCATTTGGTTACTGCTTTCCGGTAGCTATGTTGTCATTATCATTAAAAGTTATGGCCAGATTGCAGGGGATCTCAACCTTTTCAAGCCGGGGGCTGGGTCACAGTCTCTCAGTCAGCTTTGAAGGACAGACAGCATTTGGCCCTGCCTGCATGATGCGTGCAACCATTTTGTTCCCAACAGCTTCAAAAGGAGTGGCCGTTTTGGTTCTTGAATGCCCTTGGTTGGGGCCCACATGAAATTGTGCCTTGGGCCAGATCTGGCCTGCAGGCCCTGCCATAATGTGTTGCCTACATTGTGGTGACTTAGCAATTAAGACGCTGAACTTGACAACTCGAAGGTGGGCAGGTCAGCGTTTTGAGATCCGAGTGCTGCATGAAAGAGTGAGCTCCCGTTGTCTGTCCTAGCTCCTGCCAGGTTAGGGTGGTAGCGTTGAGTCCCGTAGTGGGTTCCTTTGACAAGATGGCTTCCTCGGTCTGCACAACTTGTGCGAAGCATCTTTGGGGCACGTCCAACACCCATTCATAAGAATGGAATTGGAGGCAGCCACGGAGGTGCCTCCCCAGTCGAACTGGCTTGGGCATGACTGGCAAGACGCAGTCCCACACAGGTGCTAGGGCTTCCCCCATCCAATCTAGAGAGGGGCCACATGGGTCTACCTTGTCTGGTACCAGGTTTGAAGCTCCACCACAGGTTAGAGGAATTAATCAATTTAATATAGTTGGGGGCCCAGTTTCAACTCAACTGTATTCGTTTCACCTCTTCATTTGCTGCGTTGGGGGCCAATTACCTACATTACTTCCTCAGTAACTACACAACTACTTCTTTGTTTCCCAAAATGTAATCAGTTGAAGCATAACTCAGTTACCTCCAAACTTTGTACCAACTCTGCATCTCTCTAGCAATGGACCACTGGTTTAAAGGAGCTCCATTCCCAGACATGAACTGGGAGAATAATAGGGGCCATTTTGCAAACCAAGCTATGATAATCCCACCACATTTCCTCCCCTAAACTGCGGAGTCCATCCTTGACTCGGGGCTTAGAAGTGCTGAATAAACCGGTGATAAGAAAACATCGGTTGCTTGTGGGCGAGACTGAAGTTAATTTTAAACTAATTGACCTTAACACTCCGCCAAAGTGCCTAAAGAGGAGTTGTAGTAGAATACACATCTCTCTAATGCTTGTATAAATCCTATCTTGTCTTCCTGGCTTGTCGTCCTTGTTGTTTTTAACCTCCCAGCGATGGCTTCCCATTATTAATGTCAGGGTTTTCGGCAAAAATTTGTCCTGGTCAATTAACTCAAGCAGGGTTGTTTGCAATCTCCCCACATCTTGTACTGAGCAAGAAGAGAGAATAAGGGAGTAAAAAGAGAGAGAGAGAGAGAGAGCATGCAGGAGGCATGAAAACCAGCGCAAACATTGGCTATGTCAACTGGGTGATTTTTGGAGTCGTGGTGCCATTAACAATCCCAAATCAAATAGCAATCACAATTCCATACAAAGCCCCTATCTTCTAGAACCAAGAATGTGCCCTCTATGGCAGGGGTCCACAACCACTGGGCTGTGGACCAGTACCAGGCCACAGGCTGTCCCGAACCAGACCGTGGGGGTGGGAGCCCCAATGGAAACCTTCTGCCCTCAATGTGCTTCACCAGGTGTGCCCAGAAAACGGAGCGAGAGCACGGACGTCAGACACAGCAGATAGGCAGGTGACCCTCCTCCACATTGTTTAACTATGGCGGGGCTCTGCCCCCTACCTTTGTGCAGTGTGATACCTCACTGCCCAAGTCAAATGGTTACCGGTCCGTGGAAAAAGTGTTTAGCCATAAACCGGTCCGTGTTGCAAAAAAAGGTTGGGGGACTCCTGCTCTCTGGAACTGATTTCCACTATTCATGAACATTACACGACAACTGGAATTTACTTGAAAATCAGTGAGCAATTTTATGATTGTATATAAAAAATATTAGATAGATAGATAGATAGATAGATAGATAGATAGATAGATAGATGGATGGATGGATGGATGGATGGATGGATGGATGGATGGATGGATGGATGGATAGATAGATAGATAGATAGATAGATAGATAGATAGATAGATAGATAGATAGATAGATAGATAGATAGATAGATAGATAGATGGATCGATGGATCGATGGATGGATCGATAGATAGATAGATAGATAGATAGATAGATAGATAGATAGATAGATAGATAGATAGATAGATAGATAGATAGATAGATAGATAGATAGATAGATAGATAGATAGATAGATAGATAGATAGATAGATAGATAGATAGATAGATAGATAGATAGATAGATAGATGGATGGATGGATGGATGGATGGATGGATGGATGGATGGATGGATGGATGGATGGGTAGATAGATAGATAGATAGATAGATAGATAGATAGATAGATAGATAGATAGATAGATAGATAGATAGATAGATAGATGGATCGATGGATCGATGGATCGATGGATGGATCGATGGATCGATGGATGGATCGATAGATAGATAGATAGATAGATAGATAGATAGATAGATAGATAGATAGATAGATAGATAGATAGATAGATAGATAGATAGATAGATAGATAGATATAATCTAATAATGAGCTCAAATGACAGAAAGCCAGATACAACAGCCTGAATATCAGGAAAAACCTCTTAACTGTTAGAGTAGTATGACAACAGAACCCATGACCTCAAAGGTAGTGAAATATTCCAACGCTGGAAGAATTCGAGAAGAAGTTGGACAAGCATATGTCAGATCTGTTTTGATTTGGATTCTGGCCTTGAGCAATGGGGTTGGACATGATGACCTCACAGGCCCCTTCCAACTCAGAGATTTTATGATTCCAGAACATTTCAGGGGTTAGCTGGGCTAGCCTGCTGCCACCAAAAATGTTCCTTAAAGACTACCAACTTGATGTAGCATAAACTTTTGCACACTGTAGCCCCCTAATCAGATTCACAATTGGTGGTTGGTGTGCACTCCACCAAGGGGAAGAAAAGAGTATGGTATACTGAAGGAAAGTAGAACTGGTTGTCTCTACATCTGTCAAGGGCTGTCGTGACTTAGTGGCCAAGACGCTGAGGTTGACGACCCGAAGCTCAGCAGGTCAGCAGGGTGAGACCCGAGTGCTGCATGACAGAGTGAGCTCTGTCACCATCTGTCCCACCTCCTGCCAACCTAGCAGTTCGAAAGCAAGAAATTGCAAGTAGATACATAGGTACCGTTTCGGCAGGAAAGGTAACAGCATTCCATGCGCTTTGGCATGCTACACGGACCACAGAAACATCTGCAGACACAGCCATTGCTGGCTCTTTGGCTATAAAGCAAGGGTTCCCAACCTTTTCAAGCAGGGGGCCGGGTCATGCTCTCTCAGTCAGCTATGAGGGCCGGATGGCCGTTTTGCCCTGCCTGCACGTTAGGGTGGCCATTTTGTTCCCAACAGCTTCAAGGGGGTGGCCATTTTGTTTCTCGAATGCCCTTGGAGGGGTGGGATAGGCCACAGGAAATGGTGCTAGGGGCCAGATCCAGCCCACAGGCCTTAGGTTGGGAGCCCCTGTTCAAGGGGATTGCATGAAGATGAGAGGTTGAAGTGGCGACGCAAAGTCAAAGTCGAGAACCCGCCGCAGAGGGGAGGCCAAGTGGACTCAAAGAGATCAATCACAATTTTTATCTAACCCTTTCAAGTTCTCGTCTCCTTCATCCAGCGTTGCCAGATAAAAATCATTCCCCGAGACATGGGCAAGGAGAAAGAGATACAGCTTTATTACATTATGCTTTAAAAAAAAACAACAGCCCAAACATTTGAAACTGGAGTTCTTTCGCCACGTCGTCGTTTCATCTGTGCCTCCTCCCCCACATACCCGCATGCGCTGGGGTCTCTCGTCATTCCCCTCTCCCCCCCAATTCGAGCACAAAAATAAAACTAATTATGTGTGGTATTTCAGCTCCATGTTGCGTTAATGGCACACGATCGCCAGTTGACATTTCCAACTTGTTAGGCTATTTTTCTCCGCTTATTGTTATCTCTGTTATATGGAAAGCAGGCGCAAGGTTTTCTATAGCCCACCTCCTTCCCCTTCTTGGTTCGACTCCCTCCTCCCTCTATAGTTCTCTTTCATTTATCAATCAGGGAGAATCAGCCCAATATTAAAGTTCAGCATAATGTATTGTGCGGCTCGGCCCGTTTAGGATCGGTGATGAGAAGAAATCAAAAGAAAATGGTAACAACCATGGGATTTGAGGCCGGGAGTGTCATACCGACACAGCGCACCAGAGCTGCTTAAAATAGACCCATAAACAGCCATTGGACATACCTGTCAAGTATCCCGGATTGGCCGGGAAATCCCGTATTTCTCCACACGTTCCTCCCCTTTTCCCGCCGCCGTCCCGTAGTTGAACGGTGGGGAAAGGGGTTACTGCGCATGCGCACCCATCACAAGTTGGCTCAAGGAGTTCTGCGCATGCGCAAAGGAGTTGTCGCTGAGCATGCACACCCGGGCCCGTATTTTTCGGAGCTGTGCTTGACGGGTATGCATTGCGGGAAGTGTCCCTTACCTGCCTGATTGGTTAACGTTTGGGTCATGCGTGATTGTCGTGGCATGGAGAGAAGGGACAGAGGCCATGGTTTAGGGCAGGGTTCCAAACATTTTCAAGCTGGGGGCCGGGTCACACTCTTTCAGTCGGCTTCGATGGCTGTTTTATCCCAAAATGGTGTCACAAGCCACATCCGGCCCCTGGGCCCTAGGTTGAGAACCCCTGATCTAGAGCAATGGAAGTGAAATAGATTGTACATAAACGGAACGCCAGTTAAACAGCAGAGATGTTCAAGAGCGGCACCAAAGGGACTCCACCTGTCCTAATAAAACAGGAGCCATACCGGTCTGCAGGTAGCAAAGTACGACACCTCATAAAGTTTGACCTTCCATGCTGCTCAGGGCAAGCCGGGCTGTTGAGCAAGTCATTTCATGTGCCATGATTTAGCATGAACCGCAGTGACGCAGCCCAGCCAAGAAGGAGAACGTGCCTGCCATGGGCCATTCCTCCCTCATCCTCACTCTTGCCTGTCTACTCTTCTTCATTTCCCCCCACCACAGGAATTTATCGAGCAGGTTGCCCAAGGGTTGGGGTGTTTACAGAAGACAATGCCTCCAAGACCAGTGGTTTGCTTTTTGACTTCCGCCTGCTATTATCTCTCCTTGATGCTGTTGTGTTCTGATGGTTTTATCTTACACATGGATTACAATGTATCTGAGCCAATGTAACCTTGCCTATAGCAACAATGTAACCTTCAGCTGTATCATATAAACCCTGTAATAGGACGCGAGCTAATGACCACCAGCTGGCAGCAGCGAGCGTCCAAGCTCTCTTGGTCCGAACTCATCAAAGGCAACAGCGCGGGAAGTTTTCCCGCCACCATCTACACCTGGACAAGAAGGGCGTGACCCGCAATGACGTCACGCAGACAGTAGCCAATGGGCTACCATGGCACCACGTTCAAATGTATTACCACTGTATATAAAGAGCTATCGATCCGCCATTACCTCATGTTCCCTCTGTCCACGATGCAATAAACCTGAGTTAACCCAGCCCGAGGCTGTGTCCTGTGTCTTGGTTTGCATACACCAAATTGGCGACGAAGGTGGGATAATGGATCCCCACGGAACAGCCAGGGCACAGAGCGGGTTCAACATTACCAAACCGCAAGACTGGGAGCTGCTAGAGATGGACTTCCAGGCGGCACTGGTGGAACTCAGAGTCAAAGAAGACGACGAGGAGAGGAAGAGGGCCATCCTCACCAGAATGCTCGGGATGGAAACCAAGAGGACGCTGGTGGGCATAATCGCTCCGAAGAAGGTGAGCGAATTTAAGGCGGGCGACATAATGAAGCTGCTGCGAGAGCGGTTCTCCCCCGCGAGGGCAATGTTTCCCGCTCGGAGCGCGTTTTGGAGGCGAGTCCAAGCGCCGGATGAGTCGGTTGAGGCATTCGTGGCCGCCATGAGGATAGCCGCCGCCCCCTGTAAATGGGGCGACATCCTGGAGATGGCCCTCAGGGACGGCGTGTTGTGTGGCCTGAAAGACAAGGAGGTACAGCGCAGCTTGATGAATAAGGAACCGCCACCCACGCTGGCAGAGGTCGTAGAGGCCGCGGAAGCCGCAGAGTCCACGAATGCGGGAGTGGACGAGATGCACCAGTGGCGTGAGTGGCGTCCTAGAGCCGGCAAGGCGGAAAATTCGGTGCACGGGAAGTCCGGACAGTCGGTGCACGCAACTCGACGGGCCTCAAAGTCGTCTACGGAAGGCAGCGACGGCGAGGAGGTCCAGAAGGTCCGAAGGGGTGGTCGACGCTGCGAGGGTTGCGGAGCGGCCCATGAGCGCGCGAGATGCCCGTTCAGGAAGGCCGAGTGTTACACCTGCGGCCGTCGGGGGCACATCGCCAAGGCATGCAGAAAACGGAAGGAGGGCCGGAGGCAGTCACAAGACCGTGCGGCCAGACCGGACCGTCCAGCGAGGCCCAAAGATGGCGCCCAGACCACGAGGAAGCAGGATGGCGTGGGCCGCGTCTCGGACGACAGCGAGGACGACGCCCCAGTGTTCAGCGTATCCGCGGGACAGTCCCATTACTTCGTTGAGGTATTAGTACAAGGGGCCCCTATTAAGATGGAAATTGACTCGGGGTCCTCCTATTCCATAATTCCCCAGAAAGAGTTTTTGAAAATCGACCCCCACGTGCGGCCCAAACTTAAAGCGTTGAGGTCCACGCTACGAGACGTGCAGGGGAACAGCATTCCGGTGTTGGGGGTCGGGAAATTTCGGGTCAATTTTAAGAGACATTCTGCGGAACTGCCCCTAGTTGTCCTCAAGGGGGGAAGTTGTAGCCTCCTAGGGACACAGTGGTTTCAGCCCTTAGGTTTGTTCATAGGGGGAGTGCATACAGTGGGGGGGGACCCAATACAAGCGGTTTGCGATGCGCATCCCGCCGTTTTTAAGAAAGGACTCGGAAAGTTCAAGGGACCCCCTGTAGCCTTCGACATAGACCCGGAGGTCCGCCCGATAAGACTCAAACCGCGCAGGGTGCCGTTCGCACTCAAGGACAAGATAGAGGCGGAACTGGACAAACTGGTGGGCCAGGGGATTCTTATTCCTGTTGATTCCGCGGAGTGGGAAACTCCAATTGTAACGGCTCTAAAGGCTAACGGGGAGGTGCGCATTTGCGCTGATTATAAGTGTACAATTAACAAGGCGATCCGCCCTAATGCATACCCGGTGCCGGTGATCAGCCACCTTTTGGCCAGGCTGAATGGGGGAAAGTGTTTCGCCAAACTCGATTTGGCACAAGCCTATCAGCAACTTCCTGTGACCCCCGCCACGGCCGCGGCACAAACGATAGTTACACATAAAGGAGCGTTCCAGGTGTCGCGGTTACAGTTTGGCGTGAACTCGGCACCCGGCCTTTTTCAGTCGCTTGTGGAACGCCTCCTGAAGGGACTGGAGGGGGTGTTGCCTTATTTTGATGACGTGTTGATAACAGGGGGAGTGAGGCTGAACTGGCAAAGAGGTTGGACAAAGTATTGACCGTGTTCGAGAAAGCGGGGCTGAGATTGAGGAAGGACAAATGTGTCTTTTTCGAAACCGAGGTCGAGTTTTTAGGGTTCCGGATCACACCCGAGGGGATTAAACCGTCCAAATCCAAAGTAGCAGCCATTAAAAAGGCCCCTCGCCCCACATCCAAAACCGAGCTACAGTCCTTCCTGGGGCTCCTCAATTTTTACCATACATTCCTTCCGCGGAAGGCGTCCGTGGCCGAGCCGCTCCATCGGTTACTTAAAAAGGAGGAGCCATGGATGTGGGGTGACGAGCACGAGAGGGCGTTCAAAGAGTTAAAGCAACTCCTAACATCTGAGGCAATCCTGACGCACTTCGACCCCAAACGGCCAGTGGTCCTAGTTTGTGATGCATCCCCGGTGGGGGTGGGGGCGGTGCTTTGCCACGTGTTGGAGGACGGAAGGGAAGCCCCGGTAGCGTTTTACTCAAGGTCCCTGTCCCAAGCGGAGCGAAATTACGCACAAACCGACAGGGAGGCGTTAGCAATAGTAGCGGGGACCAAAAAATTTCACGATTTTTTGTATGGCCGCCCGTTCAAAATCGTGACCGACCACAAGCCGCTGTTAGGGATTTTCACGGCAAGCAAGCCCACGCCGCAGATCCTGTCCCCGAGAATGCTGCGATGGGCTATTTTCCTCAACGCGTACCAACATGAGTTGGAGTACCGGCCCGGAAAGGAGATCAGCCATGCTGATGCGCTTTCGAGATCCCCTTTGCCCTTGTCGGACGGCCAAAAGGCGAGAGCAGAAAGGGACCGCCAGGTGTTGCTAATTGAGGTTTTAGACGCACCCCCAATAGTACCAGCCGACATTGCTAGGGCGACAGGCAAGGACAGGACGCTGGAGAAAGTTAGTTCATGGGTGCAGAAGGGGTGGCCGGCTTCGTCCCCGAGTACAGAGTTCGACCCTTTCTTTAGGAAAAAGCTAGAGTTGTCTCTAGAGAGGGGGTGCCTTCTGTGGGGCCAACGGGTGGTGGTCCCTGCGCCCCTGCGGACGAGGGTGCTCGAACTGCTGCACGTCAGCCACCCGGGCATAGTTCGTTCAAAGGCGCTGGCCCGGAGTTACTTCTGGTGGCCACAGCTGGACGCGGACATTGAGCACATGGTCGGCACTTGCGAGGCTTGCCAGGGATCCCGACCTGAGGCGGCCCGTCTCCCGCATAGGGAGTGGGACACAGCAAGGGGGCCATGGTCCAGAGTGCACGTGGATTTCGCTGGCCCATTCCGAGGAACCTTGTTTCTCCTGGTGGTGGATGCGTTCTCCAAGTGGCTGGAGGTTATCCCAGTAAAGAGCACGTCCTCCGCCACGACAATTAGCCAGCTAAGGAGAGTCTTTTCCACATTCGGTTTACCCGACACTTTAGTCAGCGATAACGCTAGTTGTTTCACCTCCGCTGAGTTCGGAGCATTCATGGAGGCAAACGCCATTCGGCATGTCACGTCCGCACCGTTTCACCCGGCCACGAATGGCCAAGTGGAACGGCTGGTGCGGACAACGAAGGAGGCGCTGCGGCGCATGGGCCCGGGGGACCTGAATCACCAAGTATGCCAGTTCCTCTTAGCGTATAGGGTAACCCCCTTAGCGTCAGGCTACTCGCCGGCGGAGCTCTTGATGCGGCGAAAACTGACCACGATCCTGTCCAGGCTAGACCCGACGAGAGTCGAGGATAAAGGGAAAAACATAGGGTTGGCAGTCTCGAAAGGTTTCGCCGCCGGGGACCCTGTTCACTGCAGGAACTATTCCAGCGCAGGACCGGCCTGGGTACCAGGGACGGTTGTAGAACAGACGGGGCCAGTGTCGTACCGGATCGAGACTAACACCGGCCTCCTCTGGAGGAGGCACGCAGACCAACTGAGGCACCGAGTGAGTGGGCCAGTCAGCGGAGCTCAGCCGCAGGATTCAGCGTTAGGGTTCTCCCCCACCCGCTTAACCCAAGGGGGAGACAGCAGTGGACAGCAGTCCCAAGCAAGGGGGGAAGGCAGCAGAAGCAGCGGCCCCGACTCATATCCTTTTGATACGCCAGTCCTATCAGGGGCCGGGGAAGGGAGAGAGGAGTTCGCGACCGCTGCCCCCGATGGTAATTTTGATTTTGGTTTTGCGAGCCGGGGGGGTTTTCAGGAGTGTTCCCCCACCCATCCAAGCGAGAAGAGGGGTTTTTCGTTAGCCCCCAGTGCCCCCGGTTCCTCCCTAAGAAAGAGCACACCTCCCAACAACGCCGTGGAGCCGCGGCAAGTCACTAACGAGTCTCCCTCTCCAATTACAGGACAGGAAACCAGGGGACAAAGAGAAGGTAGCAAACCCGGGGAGAGGCAGCCCGCATCGAGACCCCAGCGTGTTCGAAATAAGCCATCTTGGCTGAGAGACTTTGTCTCCTAAGGGGGGGGGGGAGTGTGTGTAAGTGTGGGCTCGAGACTTTGTCTCGTCCTAGGGGGGAGGGGTGTTGTGTTCTGATGGTTTTATCTTACACATGGATTACAATGTATCTGAGCCAATGTAACCTTGCCTATAGCAACAATGTAACCTTCAGCTGTATCATATAAACCCTGTAATAGGACGCGAGCTAATGACCACCAGCTGGCAGCAGCGAGCGTCCAAGCTCTCTTGGTCCGAACTCATCAAAGGCAACAGCGCGGGAAGTTTTCCCGCCACCATCTACACCTGGACAAGAAGGGCGTGACCCGCAATGACGTCACGCAGACAGTAGCCAATGGGCTACCATGGCACCACGTTCAAATGTATTACCACTGTATATAAAGAGCTATCGATCCGCCATTACCTCATGTTCCCTCTGTCCACGATGCAATAAACCTGAGTTAACCCAGCCCGAGGCTGTGTCCTGTGTCTTGGTTTGCATACACCAAAGATGCCAAATCCATCTTTTTATGACATTGTTTTCGGCTCTTTCGCCGACCCACTGATTTCTCTCTTTCTCCTCCGCCAGCCCTTGAAGAGTGACTCCATTGGGTTGGGAAAAACCCATGAAGACGTCGACGCGGAGAGATAAAAAGAGCCAGAGAAAAATGAGATTTAAAAGACTGAAACAGGGAGTAGAAGAGAAAGGGGAAGGAGAGGTTTAATGGATCCAGCCAATATTGAAAATGCGGACCCATGCCTGAGTTCTGTTTTTCTATAACTCTCCTCCTCTTGGCCTGACCCTCTCCCTCCTTCCCCAGTTGTGTGACTTGGTAAAGGTAAAGGTCTCCCTTGTTCAAAAGCCAGTCTAGGGCAGTGATGGCACACCTTGGCACTCCAGGTGTCCTTGGACTTCAATTCCCAGAAGCCCAAGTCAGCACACCTGCTGATCAGGGCTTCTGGGAATTGAAGTCCAAGGACACCTGGAGTGCCAAGGTTAGCCATCACTGGTCTAGGGCCTGCAGGTAGAGAGGGCAGGGGAGATGTTTGTCAACTACATCGTTAGCCTGATCTCGGAGTCTCGTAATTGCGAGATGAAAAGAGTGAGGGGGAGCAGAAGGTTAATTAGGTTACATCGCGTGCTGCATTTAATGAACACGCAGTAGAAGTACAGAGAAAACTACTGGCCACAGATTTTTATAGAACCTGGGCATGTATTCGGAAAAGCCCACCAAATGTCTAGTCCTTAGCCATTCTTCTTCTTGTGCCATGTCCAATTCCGAATATTGGCGATCAGCCATGAAAATTGTCCTGGGGACAATATAATCTAGTGGCCTTCCATTTGCCTTCTGCATCACCGCATGACACCCATAGTACCACTGATCCTGTTCCATGAGTCACTTTCTGCTCCTGAGCCCTTTTGGCACACAAAGTCCTCCTCAGCCCAAGGCCAGGATGGATGAAGCTTCTGCCCTTCTCCAAGATGGACTCAAGTGGGATTTAATCCACTTGGGGACCATCACCCTTACCTGTGGACTTCACCACCCAAGGCCATTAGTCTTCAGGGTTGTCAGGTTAGTTAACCCCTACTTGACACTCGACATTGAGTTGCCAACAGTAGGGTCTACTTTATTACCATAGCAAGATAACTTGGCCAGGCAGACCTTATCAGTTAGGGTTTGCAGGCCAGTAATATCTGGAAGACCACAGGTTGCTCACCTCCCTCCTAGGAACAGAGGTAAGGCCCAGGAGTCCAACCATTAAATAAAAATGGAACAAAGATGGAAGAAGAAGAAGAAGAAGAAGAAGAAGAAGAAGAAGAAGAAGAAGAAGATGATGATGATGATGATGATGATGATGAAGGTGGTGGTGGTTTAAAAAACACAGCTTTCCATTCATCACAGCTCACACAATTGTGTGTTTTGCCTAATCAAAGCATTTGAGCATGGTCTTTGATAATGTGTCCTAAGTCTAAACATGGGCAAGTGACGCAGTTGGCATTTGCCAAGGGACAGTAGTGATATACCCTCTGAGGATCGCTACCTGGGAGAAGGTAGAGAAATGTGGGCATTACAGCCCTACCCACCGTGCCCGCTAAGGATGACCACTGTCCAACTGCGGCGACGGACACCACTTTACATCTGAAGTAATCATAATTTCATGTCAGAAAATGTTTTTGGGTTGAAAGGATTTCTGCAGAAGAAACTCCACTCAAGGGATACCCGAATGAGGCTCCTTTCATGTCCTCAAGAGCTGGGGCAGAGACGGGTGCGCAATCCATCATGCAGTACCTGGGTCTCAAACTGCTGACTTGCCGGCCTTCCAAGGCGAGCTTCTTAACCGCTGAGCCCCCACAGCCTCACATCTGTTGTGAAATCCAACTGTTGATCCAGCCGGCTTCTGTGCATGGAACAGTCTTAAGAACTGGCCCCGTTTGGACGTGTTTTCCTCAACCCTCCTCCGCCCGTTTTTCCTTTCGTGCCAGGTCTTTTAGGCAGGTCACCGGCTGTCTCGTTTTTATGTTCCTAAGCTGTTTTGGAAGAGAAAGGAGAAATGTTTCAAAGCAAGAGCTCCACGCGGATTCATCATCAGCTGTTACACACAAATGGCCTGTCCGCACTCCAGCCAAACTCAGAATCGGTTCCAACTCGCCGACGCTAAAAACCAACAAAGCCCACAGTAACCAGTGGGCAAACTCTGTGGCTCCTGGCAGTTTGTGTCAAGAATGCCATTCCTTCCCTGATTAATATACTTTAATTTATTTCCCTTCCCTCCACACCCGCTCCCAACTCAACATGCCCTTTTGTTCCACTGTAACAGCCCACCTTGCTACGCACCAGGCGCATGTCCGAATGAAATACAGGTTGCTATTTTCTCATATGTTAAAACACACAATAGATCAACCCAAATGCAGGCTGTGCGTGTGTCATTAGAATGACTAATGGTCCAACATTTAAATGCATTCATCCCGTGTGAGTGTAAAATGAATTATAATAATCTCATGGGGGAAATGGCTCACGTGATCGGCTTTTCCGTGGTGTATTTTGGAGAATGTTTTGGGCTAAATTTGCCTGCAGGGTTACCAGCTACAAGTGGAGACACTCTGGTTTCAAATACGTTGGCCAAGTGGCATAGTACGTAGCATGGGAATGGCCAACCTAGGCGCTCCAGGCGTTCTTGGACTTCAATTCCCAGAAGCCCTGATTGGCAGGTGTGCTGACTTGGGCTTCTGGGAATTGAAGTCCAAGAACACCTGGAGTGCCAAGGTAAGCCATCCCTTAGTTCAGGGGTTCTCAAACTGTGGCCCGTAGGCCGGATGCAGCCTATGGCACCATTTCATGTGGCCCACCACCACCACCACATCAAGAAGTGCCATGTGGTGGAGGAAGGGCAAAATGGCCATCCGGCCCCCGAAGCTGTCTGAGGGAGCGTGACCCGGCCCCCAGCCTAAAAAGGTTGAGAATTCCTGCCTTAGTTAGGGAGTCACCTTGGATCCATCACTGTCTTTCAGACACTGAACTTGACGACTCGACGTTCGGCAGGTAAGCAGTTCGAGACCCGAGTGCTGCATGACGGAGTGAGCATCCATCTCTGACTTAGCTCCTGCCAACCTAGCAGTTCGAAAGCAAGAAATTGCAAGTAGATAAATAGGGACCACTTCGGTGGGAAAGATAAACAGCGTTCCATGCGCTCCAGTGTCTAGGCATGCCTGCCACATGTCCACGGAAACCTCAGCGCTGCTTCTTTGGCTATGAAACAGAGATGAGCACCGAACCCTAGATTTGGATACAACTGGCTTTCAAGCAAGGGAGACCTTGACCTTTACTTTATTGCTGGTATTTTCAGCAGGCAGCTGCCATCGAGATGGGGAAAATACAAATTAAAACAACATTCAACCTTTTATTTCCTAACACCAAACACTACATTCCGCGATAATGTCAGAATAATAATAATAATAATAATAATAAAAATTACCCAACAAGTAGGACATGTAAGGAAATGAGAGCGAAAGAAAAGCAGAAAAGCAAAGAGAAGCCAAGGCTAGTGGAGAAGGGAAGAAGGACAAAAAGGTTACTATAAATGAGTCTGGATTGTTTATGGTGCTTTATCAGTAAGCAAGGGAGAAAGAAAGCCATTAGCATTTTGTTTAAAAATGGCTCAGTGGTTTGGCCAGGGAATGTAAATAATGTTTTATGTTCTCTAACATTTGGGTTTCCAGGCGTGTGTTCATAGAGGTAGGTTTGCCCTCCCCAAAAGTATTCCAACTCCTTTTAGCCAATCAGCTTTAAAGCCTCCGATCGATGTTCTGCGCAGGCGCATAACCCAATAGTGGGGATTCACAAACTATACGAAGGAGAACTTCTAATATCCATGCTTGTATTTTGGGTCATGGATGGTATCAACAACCACGTACCGTTACTATAGAGCAGTGATGGTGAACCTTTTAGAGACCGAGTGCCCAAACTGCAGTTGGCACCGCACCCTCACATTGCATGCAAGCCTCCTGCCTTACCCCAGACAGTGGAGGGAGGAAGCAGTCTCATTGGACTGTTGGGCAGAGGGGGCGGGACAAACTCTGTACTGGGGGAGGGAGGCAGCACTCCCATTGGGCTGCTGGGCAGAGGGGCGGGGCAAACTCTGTACTGGGAGGGGAGGCAGCACTCCCATTGGGCTGCTGGGCAGAGGGGCGGGACAAACTCTGTACTGGAGGAGGGAGGAAGTACTCCCATTGGGCTTCTGGGCAGAGAGGCAGGGCAACCTTTGTGCTGGGGGAGGGAAGAAGCGCTCCCATCGGGCTGCCGGGCAGAGGGGCGGGGCGAACTCTGTGCTGGGGAAGGAGGAAGCACTCCCATTGGACTGCTGGGCAGAGGGCTGGGACAAACTCTATACTGGGGGAGGGAGGAAGCGCTCCCATTGGGCTGCTGGGCAGAGGGGCTGGGTGAACTCTGTGCTGGGGTGACGGCGCACATGCCCACAGAGGGCTCTGAGTGCCCCCTCTGGCACACGTGCCATAGGTTCCCCACCACTGCTATAGAGTAATATGCAAGTCAGAAAATACTTTAACAATCAAAATAAAAGCAAATATTTGCCCCCCCTGCCTTGGTAGTGTATGGGCGAAGTGCGGTTTTAACCTGCTTAATAATACATTTAATGGAGGTGTGCGGAGATGCGTTCGTTTCCAAGCCGATCCCAGCGTTTTAACACATCTAGGGCGATAACAGAACTATCCCCAAAATAAAAATAAATACAATTAGGCAATGCAGAGGCAGGAACTGAATAATTAAAAGCAGAGCAAAGAGCAATCAGTGTTATCGCCTGCAACAGAGTGGGACGCACAGAAGACACCGAGCGAAAGGAGATGTCGGGTGACAGCAGAGAGAAGCCACGATAATGGCCAAGCTTGTGGCGGTTAATCATCTGCAGTTTTACAACCACTGAATTCTGTTCCCACTGAAGGCAGTTGGCCACCTACTTTGCAAGGTGGGGTAGGGGGAGAACCACGTCTCCCTCTCCCCACACGCACAAATCCTAATCAATGTTTAAATTCCGGCACCAAGCTGTGTTTCTTTCTACACCACGTCCGAGGAGATGCAAAAAGAATACCATCAACAAGTCTGCCAGTTTAGCAGAATGTTTTACTAGAAATCTCTCCATAAAACGAGAGACCGCAGGCCTCTTTCCGGAGCAGGCAAGGTGTCCACGGCACCCCACCCCTGACATTTGTTGGTCCATAAAAAGAGCACATTGATTGGATCTGCAAACACAGTCGCAACCTGATTTCCCGTGGGAATCAAGATGAACGTTGCATTTGGACATTAACTAGTGTACATTCCTGTGATTTAAGGCCAGTTTAAGCAGCAGGGATTGTTGGGCACGGACAAGGGTAGTCTTCGGAAGGTCAAAGTGCCCGGGAATGGCGCTCTGTATTTTTCACTCACAGTAGGGCCAGCCCTGGAACCAGAGTGGGAACCAGGCGTGGAGATCAGAGAGTCCAAATTGCGGAAAGAAACGACGACTTGAATCCGCTTCAGGTTTCAGTCTGAATTTTAGAAGCACTCTTGTAAAGGCAAAGGTCTCCATCCCAACCTAAGGCCTGTGGGCCAGATCTGGTCCATGGTGCCATTTCATGTGCCCCCAACCCCACTCCTCCAAGGGCATTAGCAGCTTCATCCATCCTGGCTGGGGGCCGAGGAGGACTTTGCGTGGTCACTTTCTGGTCCTGAAAGCATGACCCGGCCCCCGGCTTGAAAAGGTTGGGAACGCCAGTTCTAGATGTTCTTGGCCCAGGTCTCAGCCTTGGTGCCAAAAACAAATCAAGGAATAGACTCTCTTTCTGTCAAAGGCGTCATGCGCAACACCCTATGAAATGTTTAAATAATGCCATCAACATGATGCACGTCCTACCCGGCCTCGCAAATATCCCATCCCAGGTGCCAAGCTCTTGACCCAATGCGACTTTCCATTTCGAGGCAAATCGCTCATGTTTGCAGAGAGAGATCTGTGGACAAATAAAGACGGTGAGACCACACTCGGGCAGAAGGAATAAGGGGCTATCACAGTCAACCAAAAAAAGCCACAGCAATCCATGCATCATACAAATGCAGTTCTCTATTAAAACAATGGGGACAAGGAGTATTGATTTAGCGCAAACGCTGAGTATTTGAGGTACTAAGTTCAGGGAAAACAAAAAATTGCGGTGGATGGAACAACACAGCAAAGATGATGAAAAGATATGAGCGTTGGCTAAAACACGCGGGACGCGCCATAAATTCTGATTTTATATATATATATATATATATATATATATATATATATATATATATATATATATATATATATATATATATATATATATATATATATATATATATATATATATATATATATATATATATATATATATATATATATATATATATATATATATATATATATATATATATATATATATATATATATATATATATTTGAAAGCTCCAGCGATTGACTGCAAAACAAAAGAGCAGGCATCGCAGCATAACAAATGTCAAATGAGATCGCAACAGGAATTCAATTTGCGCCGGCCATGCATCAACCTGAAACTTAATGTATTGAAACATAGTTAAGGTTGCACCTTCACTTACAGTAATGGTTATTGTTAGACTCCTTTCTACCAGAATTAAGCAGTGAGTCACTGGTGCAGCAGGGATTGCAACCAATGTGCATGCGTGCGTGCGTGCGTGCGTGTGTCTGCAGACGTTTCCGTAGGCATGTGACAGGCATGACTAAATGCCAAAGTCCACAGAATGCTATCTTTCCTGCCAAAGCGGTACCTATTTATCTACTTGCAATCTTGAAGGAACTTAATGTTACCCTTTTTTCTATCTTTCCAATTTTTCATAAACTCTGCCTTTGCTTCCCTTCCCTTTCAAGGACACCCATGAGATTTCTGTCCAGCCTGGAAGGGACCTGGATTGACAGCCGTTTGGACGCAGTACCGAGTGTCTGGTTTATGGCCCATAATTTTTTTTATGCCTTGCATTTAGCCTCACAATATATAACATTTTGCTTTCAGTGCCACAGTGGCTGCAAGCAGGAATATTTTAAGTCTAATAAATAATATCTAATAATGTGCGTGCGTGGGGAGGGGGGGTGTTTCACACTGAATCTGTTGAAGTTTGGCCACGGAAGGGGGGGGGAGTGCCTTTCAAAGTCCATCATTGTCCAAGTGTCTCCCCCTTTCCATAGTACTTTGCCCACATTTGTTAAAGAAATAATGCAGAATTTTAAATGGAAGGATCACAGTCGGCACCCAGGGACCCACCACATCACTCATGCAAAATGCCTAAAAGCCAACATTAAAAATTGAAATTTAGGGGAACCAGAGTTAAAAGGACAGAAGCATAAGTATGAGGGTTTTTTTTTTTTTTTTTGCATTATGCTAATAACCGGAGTACAGCATACATGAATTTTGAGCCCTGATCGGAAATGCAAGGAGATGGCAAGGAGAAGAATCCTTCTGACCCTGCTTTTGGGATTATAAAAAGTGCTTCATCTTTTCCAAAGGAAAGGAAGAAGAAGAAACTTCACATGGATAATCTCGTTCTGTTTCCAACGGCTAACTTAACAATTTTGTAAAGTAGGCTAATTTTAATATAGCTTTGCCCTTTTTCCCGCAGATTTCGCCGCTGCTTACATCATAACCTCTTGACCCGACTGACCTCTCCATAAAAAGAGCCAGGATATTCCTCTGCATCCTAATAAGATATGCTAAAGCAGCAAGTGAAATCACAACCAGCAATCCAGGTCAAACACTGAGTCATCACGGCTGAGTTTCATGCTGCGATGTGAGAGATCAGAGAGGAGATTCGGGAGACATGCAATAAGACAGGTGTCTACTAACCCAGGAACTGCGGTGGCTCAAGTGGTTAAGACGCTGAGCTCGCTGACTGGAAGGTCGGCACTTCGATTCCCGGGTGCTGCACGACAGAGTGAGCTCCCGACTCTGCCCCAGCTGCTGCCAACCTAGCAGCTCGAAAGCAAGAAATTGCAAGTAGACAAATAGGGACCACTTCGGTGGGAGGTTACACAGCATTCCATGCACTCCATTGTCGAAGCATGCCTGCCAAATGTCCACGGAAATGTCTGCGCATTTAATTTCCGCTTCCAGGAGCAACAAGGGTGGCACATACCGGACGAATTGCAGTAAACTAATTCGTGTGGAAGTCCAAGAACATCTGGAGTGCCAAGGTTTGCCATCACGGTTATAGATCATGGGCTAAATATGAATCAACAGTGCAATGTGGCAACAAAGAACACATGAGGTCGTGTTCTATTCAACACTAGTTAGACCACGTCTAGAGCACTGTGCGCCACACTTTAAGAAAGATGCAAACAAACTGGAGCAGAAGGGCAAGGAGGATGATCAGAAGAATAGAAACCAAGCCCTCTATGAGGAATGGTTGGAGGAACGGGGCAGGTTTAGCCTTGAGAAAAGGAGACCCAGAGGGGATGTGACAGCACTCTTCAAATACATGAAAGATGGTCATGAAGAGGATGGGCGGGATCTATTCTCAGGGCCGGCATCAGAAATTTCTGGGCCCGGTACACGGGAATGCCCCCCACACATTTTGGCCATGCCCCTGTAGTTTCCTGCACATGCGTGGTTTCTTTGCACATGCGCAGATCAGTGGTTTTCTGGTGGCACCGGGCCCCCATCATCTCCGGGCCCGGGACGGGAGTCCTGATGGTCCCCCCCCCCCCCCGATGGCGGCCCTATCTGTTCTCCATCATTTTAATGTTTAGAGCAGTATGACAATGCAGCCAACTGCCTGGAGAGATGGTGAGCACCCCAACACCGGAAGCATTCAAGAGAGAGTTGGACAAGCGTTTGTCCGATTGACTTTGATTCAGATTCCGCCATTGAGAAGGAAGTAGGACCCGATGTCCTAAAACAGGGATCTCCCAACCTTTTTCAAGCCATGGGGCCAGGTCATGCTCTCTCGGCCAGTTTCGAGGGCCAGAGGGCCATTATGCCCTGCCTGCACGATGTGTGTGTGTGTGGCCATTTTGCCCCAACAGCTTCAAAGGGGCAGCCATGAAATCTGAAGCATGATTCTGTGATAAAACGGGAGGAATGGTATAAAGAAATGTGGGAAATGGCGTTAAATGACAAACTTACATGGGAGGGGTGGGGGGAGACACATAAAATGGTGCTGTGCGACAGATCCGGCCTGTGGGCCTTAGGTTGGGAACCCCTAGTCTAAAAGGGCCCTTCCGACTCAGTTATTCTATGGTTTTATGGTGATTGCAGGATGGAAACCCCCAAAAGGTTTTGAGTAAAGGAGTCCATGACGCCATCCACCAAGCCCCTCCAGATTCCCTGCGCATTCTCCAATCTTTGCTCCGATCCTCCCAGGAACCAACAAGGATTTCATTGGATGGTTTTAGCCGGCGGCCGTAAAGCTGGCAGACCACAGCAACCTGCCTGCAATTCAGCTTCTGTCAGGAGGACATGCTAGTACGTGCTGGCAGGAATGTGAGCTCATTACTGTGAGCATGAGAGCCTAGCTCACAGCTATGATACTTATATTCACCTAACAGCACTGTATACACAGAAGGGAAAGGGGGGGGGGTCAAAATATCCATCTTCCGCAGCCGGATATTTCTTGTGGCCTTTCAATCATCTTCCTCCCTTGCTTCTTTCCTAACCTATCATTACCGGAAGCTTATATTTGGCTGGCCTGGCTTTCCCTAAGCCACCTCTCCCCCCCCCCACCTTGAAATCCCAATTATTCCTTAAAATGGCCCAAAAGACAGATGCGAGATCTTCGCTTCCCTCCCTCTCCCCCCCCCCTCCTGTCTCCTCTCTCGTTAGAATCTCTTAATCAAAGTGACAATCTGTCTTTCCCAGAAAAGGAAACGGGAGCCTTTGAACAGGGCTACTGCTCCCAATCGGTCTTTGCTTTGATGTGGGATTTAAATTTGCGCCTTCAGCAGTCTCTGAGTGTCTATGCATCCACATGCGCGCGCAAAGAAAGGTTCCGCTGCCTTCCCCATTCCACTTGTGCACATGCAGAATGTATAACCAAGAAAAAAAGAAAGAGTCTGGTCTTCTTAAAGAGTCAAAGCACTAGCAGATAGATTTTAGCATAAACCTTCATGGATTAAATCCGCTCCTTCAGGTGCACAGCGCATTCAATCCCCAGCTTTATTCACGCGCACAGGGGGTGATGGCTTTGAAGGTGGAATACAAAGAAGGGCCATTTCCTTACTAAGGGCGCAACCGCATTGGAAAGCTGAATCAAGAGGGATACAGGCAGCGGCGGGCTCCCAAAAATGTGCTACCACACTGTGGGTGCGGTATGGTGGGCATGGCCGGGGGGAAGCCCTGCGTTGCATCCGAATTAGGACTACTTTATTTCAAAACTTGGATGGGTGGGGCCAGCCAGAATTTCTGCGACCAGTTCTGGCGAACTGGTGCGAACCTGCTGATGCCCACCACTGGATACAGGGTGCAATTTGATTTGCAGTCTATATTATACTTGAAATAGCAGCCAGTGTTCACACAGCGGCTAAGAACTGATTCATGAGTTCACTGTTCACACTTGACGAAATGCAAGTTGCATTCCAACCCATAGTTCCACCTTCTTTGCTTTCCCTGGGCCTGCCTCTATTGATCCTTTTATTAATAATGGTAACACAGTGGTAAGGTGGTTGGGTGATCTAGCGCTAATCTCATATATGGGGGAAAAATTCAGAGGATGATGGGCAAGAGAAAAGAATGCGAGTATGCATACCCCCAGTCCTCAGCATCATGTCCCAACTACCTATGTCACCAAAACACCATCTATATCAGGGGTGCCCAAACATTTCCGGCTGTGGACCGGTCATGTAGTTTAGTGAGCCAGTCACATATTTTCTCCCACCAGAAACGGAAGTTAGACACACCTTGCAATCTGTTTTGCAACAGATATGTTTTGCAACAGGATGAGATAGATTTTTTTAGGCTGCCGTTTTCTTTGCTTAAACCAGGGGTGCCCAAACTATGGCTTGTGGGCCAGATCTAGCCCCTGATGCCAATTCATCTGGCCCGCACTACCCTTGTTGCTCCCAGAAGTGGAAATAAAAGGTGCCTGGATGGGCATGTTTTACTTCCACTTCCGGGAGCGACGAGGGCGGTGCGAGCCAGATGAATTACCGTCAGGGGCTGGATCCGGCCCACAAGTCATATTTTGGGCAACCCTGATCTACATCCACACACCCCTCTCTGTTTGTTGATTGAGCCACAATCCCATTTCCACACAAAAAAATTCCCCTAATGGGACTTGCCAGAATATTTATGTTAACTGGTTCTTTGCATGCCGTTACAATACATTGCATTTTCTTGCATTTATTAAATCAGGAAAGCAGTTTAGGACCCTAGGGGTGTCAGGTGAACATTCATGACTATGGACACATTGAACACCTCTCCTCAAATGCAAGCAAATGCAAGCAAGCCCAACTCACAGAGACCAAACTTTCCCTTTGCTCCTGGATGTTGACTGTTTTGATGCTCAAGTTTCTTCCTGTTAAACCGCAAGAAATGAATCCTGCGTCTCTTCTGGCATAACTTCATTAATTAACTTAGATTGATAGTCTGCAATGTCTCGAGGGTTAGGAGCATATGATAGGATTCTGGGCACATCCAGATGGTAGGTTTCGTGTGTTCTCCTAAGCACACGTTACATCATCCTTTAGCAATCCCTCCATACCAAAATAGAGATGCTTTTGGAGGAAGACTCCATGCGACAGGCTCGCAAGCTTAAGAGAGAGTGGAGAACGCTACACAAAAACAAACATGGATGCGTAGTTTTGGCAAACTCAAAGAGCCCCAACTACCAACCTACATGCCCTATCTGGACATGCTCCATGTTTATTATCTTGAGCTCCTTCTTCTTCTGCCATATCTGAATCCGAATATAGGTGATCATCCATTAAGATTGTCCTGAGAATATAATGTCGTGGCCTTTCATCTGCCTTCCTCATCACAGCATGACACCGGTACCACTGATCCAGTTCCACGAGTCACTTTCTGGTCCTGAGCCCTTTTGGCATGCAAAGTCCTCCTCAGCCCCAGGCCAAGGGATTAATGAAGCTGCTGCCCTCCATCAAGATGGATTCAAGTGGGATTTAATCCACTTGGGGACCATCACCCTTCCCTGTGGACTTCGCTAAGGCTGCTAGTCCTCAGGGAGGTCAGGTTAGTTAACCGCTGCCTGACACACAGCTGGCAGGATGGTCTACTCTATTTGCATGGCAGGATAACCTGGCCAGACTGGTTGAGCTCCTAAGAGTATGATATATCAATGTCAAGCTGTTAGAAATCCTTTTTAAAAGCCATGTGATCTTTACTAAAAACATGGCTGACTAATATAGATGATAATAATAATTTCATGTCAGAAATTATTCTGGGTATTAAAGGTGTTTTTTTTTCTCCAGGAGAAACTCCACTCAAGGAATGCCCAAATTAAGCTCCTTTCATGTCCCCAAGAGCTGGGACAGAGACGGGCGCTCAATCTTTCATGCAGTACCCGGGTATTGAACTGCCGACTTGCCATCCTTCCAGCTAGCAAGATAACTCCTGATCTTTACAAAGACCAACCCACCTCTATTTTGCTGGATTTCCAGAACCATTCATCTATCCTTACCAGTGACTCTGTAAATATAACTCATTTTACCACCATTTGTGTTCAGTCTCTTGATGAACCTTTTCTTTAATGATCATAGACTTTAAAATAGAGACAAAGAGAGGCAGGCTGTTTTAGAAACCAGATTAACAACAACAAAAAAAGATGTTCCATATCAGTTAGACAGAAGGATGATCCCACAGGCAGCAAAGATTAAAGTTGTAGACGCTGCAAGCGCCAGAAATTAAATGCAATGAGCAAACAGTGTACAGAATACATATTTGAACAGCCCAGAAAGAGCAACCAAAATGGCAACTCACAGGGAGAAATCTCATCAATTTATGACAGAAAGAATCTGGTCAAGGCCAATTCTGAATTAACGTGCGCACGCACCTCTAGACCAACAAATCCTTCTTCTGTTCTTCAAAAGCCAGACTACATGTTACACTCATTTTATGAGTGCAGCTTTACCAATACAAGCAGTGATGCGCTCCCAAAAAATTTACTCCCACCTCTGTGAGTGGGGCCAAATCTATGGGCAGGGACAAATCTGTGGGCATGGCCAACGCAATGGGGTATGAAGGTGGGCGTGGTCGGCCATGTGGGCATGGTCTGGGGAAATTTCCGCTACCAGTTCTCCCGAACAGGACAGGACCTGCTTCAGTGCATCACTGAATGCAATAATGTTAGAGATTCCAAAGAACGATAGCCAGAGGGGAAAACAGGAAGGAAATGTAAGGAAAGAACTGACTTAAGGAGGGTTGTTAAGGACATGACCTTTTGATGTGGCAAAATGAACATACTCCCAAATAAGAACTAAAAATTTCTCTTAATTAAAACACATATTAATGAAAACTAAACACTCCACAAAGACAGCGCATAGCTTAGCACAGTGATGGTGAACCTTGGCACTCCAGTTATTCTTGGATTTCAGTTCCCAGAAGCCCTGATCGGCAAGATTGCTGACTTGGACTTCTGGTAATTGAAGTCCAAGAACATCTGGCTTAGCATATATCTTTTAAAACCATGGGTCAATCCAACACAAACAACAGAAGAATGAGATACATGTTAAAATACGCCTGCTTGGTCCTACCTGAGATGTGTCATCCAAGCTCCGCTTTCGTGTCCACCATCAGTAAACACGGGACGAATCATCAAGCATGGCAGACGGGGTCTTCTTACTGGTGGCCACCTCTCTGGGAAAATTGCTCCCAAAGGATACGTGGTGGCTATATAAAGTGTGACAAAAAGATAGACAAAGAAAGGGCATTGATTTGACTTAAGCATTAAGTGAGAGTATATAAGTTAGTGATGGTGAACCTCAGCACTCCAGATGTTCTTGGTCTTCAATTACCAGAAGCCCAAGTCAACACTCTTGCTGATCAGGGATTCTGGGAATTGAAGTCCAAGAACAGCTGGGTTGCTGAGGTTAGACATCACTAGTATAGGTCAACATTTCCCAAACTATGTTCTGCAGAACTCTAGTGGACTTCAATTCCCAGGGGAATTGACTTAGGCTTCTGAGAATTGAAGTCCCAAAACCAAAGTTTGGGAAATGCTGGTGTAAGTAAAGGTCTCCCTTGCTTGAAAGCCAGTCATGTCCAACTCTGTTTACAGCCCAACAGTTAAGGAATATGCATTTCTCATATCATACTACATATAACATAGAATCGGACTGGTTGTTGTAATCATGCGCTTCCGAGTCACTTCTGACTTGCGCTAACCCATGAATTAGTTGACCTCCAAAATGTCTTATCATCAATAGCCTTACTTAGCTATTTCAAACTGAAATTTATTGAGTCAATCCACCTCTTATTTTATCTTCCTCTTTTCATGTTGCCTTCAGCTTTCCTTAACATTTCAGCAATTTCCACCGCATCACATCTCCTCACAATTTTCCTAGACTGCGCTACTAACATTAAGACGGAGCGCGGCACCTCAAAGATCAGAACCAATGCACCTAATAGCAAAGCCACTGCCACCATTATAGCCCCTGAATTCTGGGTTACACCATCCATTATACTGTGCTTCTAGGGCAAGGGTTCTCAACCTTTTTAAGCCAGGGGCCAGGTCATGCTCCCTCAGACAGCTTTGGGGGCTGGATGGCCATTTTGCCCTTCCTCCACCACATGGCACTTCTTGGTGTGGTGGAGGCAGGGGGGGGGCACATGAAATGGTGTTGCGGGCTGCATCCAGCCTATGGGCCGCAGGTTGAGAATCCCTGTTCTAGAGTAAGAAAGAGCCAGTCTCTTCCATCTTATGTGCAAATCATTTGAAGACCACTATTCCACATTAAGAAACACTTTACGATCTGAAATAAGATCAGCTCCATCTTCAATTGCCTTCCAAAAACAACTAAAAATGTATACCCCCACACACAATGGTTTGCACTTGGAACATCTCATTTATAAAATAACAAAGATAATTTTGAGTTTCTGATGGAAATTTTTATAAGTTATTATTTGAATCTGCAGTTACCATCTGGATGGGTATGTCTATTTACTTGCTTGTATCAGTTTAATTGTTGTATTGCTACATTCTTATTTGTGCAAGTTATTTGATTATCACGATTTCCATATATCGTTGGTTGTTTTATGCCATGTGAGCCACCCAGAGTAATGCTTCTACACTAATTATGTGGCGTACAACTCCGATAAATAAATTCTCCTTTCTCACTTTATCTTCTCTAGGCTAAAAGTTCAGCCTGTTTCCTTTCTGATTATGCTTTTCAAACCACCCTCCGAAATAGCCCAAGACAGCACACACAAATTGGCATGCCAGTCCCTACCACACAGCACCCACCATTTCCCTTTACATGGAAGTGTTTTGTAAAGATCTTTTGAAAACAAGATTCTTTTTTTTAAAAATCGGTATGATTTTCAGGATTTTTAATTTTCAGATTTTGCACCTGAAAGGTTGGACGCACAACCGCATGATCTCAGAATGCGCTTGAAAAACACGTGAGAACTAACATCAGAGAAAGGGTTGAAGGCAACAACATTGCTCTAGATCAGGGATTCTCAACCTGCAGCCCATGGGCTGGATGCGGCATGTGGCCACCGCTTCCACCGCACCAGGCTCTTTCTGTGTACCCCAATTTGGGAGTTTAGGAGCCTTAGTCTTTTGGATCAAATTTTCCAGAATCCCCTTGCCAGTGCACCCCGCAGCTGATTTTCAAAACAATTTCTAGATTTGACTGCAAAACCATGCGTTGCTTTTCTGATCTGAGGTTCGTTCTCTGGTGTAGGCACCATTCCCAATTACGGCATTCTGAGATGGCTGCCTTTGCCCAACAGTAGGGCCGGCTTCTGAGGTTTGCATCATCCTGGACCTCTCCTTTCTCCAGAGATTCCCTTCTGGGGCTTGTTTTTCATGTGGTTCTTCCCAGCATGTCTCTCCAGACCAGCCTTAAGCACACCTAGCCGGTTCTCTTGGTTATGCATATTAAACACAATAATATGGTCATCCCTGCACTCCAAGGCAAAACTCCTCTTTGCACGCACACACGATCACAATCCCAGGCGGGGGGTGGGGGGGAGGAAAAAATGAAACTTTTAAAAAGGAACAAACGTGCCACTCATAACTAGAAGCATTAATTATGCACAATGACGGACATGCAACTCCCTGAAGCGGTTGCAATAATTAGGAATGCTAATGGCTCTGTGACATCTTTCCCTCTCCTCTGCTTCGCCGTCGTCTTCATTTCGGGGAGTAAAAATTAATTGGAAGATGCCTGAAAATTTACGAGAGGAGACGCCGGGGTGCAGACTGGGATGGAATTCTCCTACGGAAGGCAATAGAAGTCAATGGGCTACTTGAAGAAGTTGGGTATCCAAACCGCCAACAGATCTGGGGAGATTGGGAACTGGCTCCCAAATGCTAACATGCAGTCATGTTTAATGAAGGGAGGTTGTTATAGCAATAGTGCTCTTGGGTTATGGTTACCACGATCCTTCACCACTAGATACCACCACCTCTGGGCTGATGGAAGCTATCCTCTTGCCAACTTCCTTCCTTCCTTTTATGTCCTGATTAGACCCTGGACTGCCGAAAGGAAGCCACTTTCTTTGCTTTGTCGTTGCCCAAACCCAAATCCTCATCGGTGCATGTCTCTGGCAGCAATCGGCAGACCAGTAAATGAGCCAGATTCTGTATCTCTCCACATTCACACCGTGTGTTGTTGTCCACCAGCAGCCCCCACTTGAGCATGTTGGTCTTGCATTTAGGGACTCTAACCCTCAGCCTATTCAGGGTCCTCCAAGTGACACAGGGGAGATTGAGATCTCCAGCTACATCCACCTTTAATGATGTTCCTTATCTAGTGAGCTCCTTCCTCCAGCTTCTAATTTGGTTTTGCTGTTGCGTACCCTCAAGCATGTTTCTTCTTGCCATAAAGCTATTCCTGGATCTAAACCAGCAGACTTGAGGCTCATCTCCATTCAGAGAGCGTTGAGGGTCGTTCTCTTGCTTAGTTCTCTCAGCATCTGCTGCTAATTCTCTACTGATCTTAGGTGGAGCAATACCAACAAGAAGGTATATCTTCTCAACTGGTGTGCATTTAAGGCATTCTGTCCAGTGATGCATTGCAAAAAATTTTACTACCCCAACCCTGGGCATGGCTAACTCTGTGGGTGTGGCTAACTCTATGGGCCATGCCCACTTGGACAAGCCACACTATGGCCTGGAGTAGGGAGGTGGACATGGCCGGTCAAGTAGGTGTGGTCAGTCAAGTGGGCATTGCCAGCCAAGTGGGCATGGCCTCGGGGAATTTCCGCTTCCAGTTCCCGGGATCCGGTGGGAACCTGGAACAGTACACCACTGATCCTGTCACCATACACATGCCTCATTAACAGCAATGTCAACTTATTTTGCGTGTGTGGATACGTTCCATATTGGAGCAGCATACTGTGCCAGCAATATATGGAGGGTCACCTTGTGTCCCCAACCATGGCTTGAACATTGGACTGAGATTTAAAAGAGTAGGTTTGGGAGCCAGGAAACAGACTAGGAAAATCTGAGCAAGTTGGTCTCTGATAGCCTGCTCTGTCACACTTTGGGCAGAAGTTTTGAGATGTTATTGTCCTGTTCCAAGGGTGGGTTTAGCAAACAGAGGCTTACCGGAAAGTGACGTTGCCCATGTTCAAGAGATCCAAAGCTCCGGAACAGCTCCAGTTAAGCCGATCGGAAAAGTTGCTCATAGAGTACACAGGCATCCTCAGGCTAGAAGGCAGTGACAATCAGACCTCAAAGAAGCCAGAAAATGCCTACCACAGCCTAAAAACACATTCCCAGGTGAAGGTTTCTACAAGTGGCTGTCTCAGCCCCGCCCTGAACCCAGCTGCAGGCATTTAACCAGCTGAGAGGAAAACCCAGGTCCAGGCATGTGGCCTCTTTCTCTCAAGGAAAGGTCCCCCTTGCTCAAAAGGCAGTCGTATCCAACTCTAGGGTTTAGTGCTCATCTCTGTGTATAGCCGAAGAGCCAGGGCTGTTTTTCTGCAGATGTTTCCATGGTCATGTGGCAGGCATGACTAGGCACCAGAGTGCACGGAACGCTGTTTACCTTCCCACCCAAGTGGTCCCTATTTCTCTACTGGCTTTCAAACTGCTAGGTTGGCAGGAGCTGGACATTGACGGGAGCTCACTCCGTCGTGCAGTGCTCGGGGATCAAACCGCTGACCATCCAAAAAAGTAACTTTGCCAATCTGTTTTGCTGGTTGCTGAAATGACTCCATTTTAACACACGTTACTCCATTTCTTTATTGGCAGCTCAGAAATTCTCTTCTACCGCGGATGTAATTTTCTAGAGAAACATTTATGAGTGCCTGGATGGGCCGATATCTTGACATCTCTTGGATTTCATCTGTCATTGACATCTTCTGCCCTTCCATTAGAGAGATAACCTAATATCCTATTACAATTGCTTGCCTCCAGCTTCAGAATATTATATACGAAGCACAGTGAAACATCACCATTTAGCATCCATAAAAACAGACTGATATGATGCTATAAATATTATCTAATTATCTATCCAACCCAGTGAATAGTTAAATAATTTGGATCAAATAACAGATAATGACCTCTCACAACAGGGCCCAGTGTTAACAATGGTGAAAGCTATAATTGGTGTGGCAAAAATAGAAAATAATTCCAATTGGTTGAGTGGTCTCGATGATAATAATTTTTGTGTCAGAAATTCTCCTGGGTTGAGAGGATTTTTGCTGGAGAAACTCCGCTCAGGGGATGCTTGAATGAGGCTCCTTTCATGTCCCCAAGATCTTTTTCCACCAACGTGGTCCCTATTTATCTACTTGCAATTTCTTGCTTTCGAACGGCTAGGCTGGCAGGCGCATGCGCGGGTGCATTTTACGGTTGATGTAAACACGCCTGCTTCTTCTTCCGGGTGCGGCAGAGGTGGCGACAGGATGGATGGGATGGCGTTGGGGGCCGGGGCTGGCCCTCGGGCCATAGGTTGGGAACCCCTGCTTTATTGCAACCGAAGAACTAAAAGGAATGCTGTCATTACACTACCTCTGTAAACATCTTGGAGGGTTGAGTTCCTTGCATTACTCCCACTTCTCAGGGATTGTCCTCTCCAGAAAGTCCCCTGTTAAGCTCACAACGTGCCCTGAGAGTCCTAGTTTTGGAAAGCAGGAGAAGAGTACGAGTCTTGGCTTTGAAGACCCTTCAAGGATAGCTACTAGAACTGAATGAAGGCTACTCTGTCCATTCCTCTGTCCCTTCTGGGTCCTTTTCTATCTTTCTGTCCTGGTACTTTCATCAGCAGAAGCATAGCTGGGTTGGAGTAGGTGGCCCTGCTTCTGTTGAAGGACGGCAATGGCTCTTGGAGTCTGGGCCACATAGACCATTGGTTGAGACTCTTCTTCTACCCAGCTGTTGGGATTCTGGGACTTCAGTTTGAGGATCTGCTTCCCTATCACTCGCCACCACAGTTGAGGCACAGAATTGGGAATCCCAAGCCTTGATGACCTCTCCTCACATCTGCTCCTCCTCCGAGTCTCCACCTCTCCTTCCATTTCTCTGAAGAAAGCCCGTGAGCCCTCCTGGTCTTCCTTTATCCCTGTCACCACCTCAGTGTTGAGGTGGCCCTCATCAGCCAACTCCCTCACATGCACCTGTCATCCTAAGTCCTTTGACTTTCTAAGACCAAAGGACATGTACAGAGCTTTGTAAAAAGCTCTACTTTAACCCCCCTAGCAACCACATAAAGTAGATCAAACAGGGAAAGAGAAGCAGAGGAAGATAAGCAGAGGGTGAGAGACTTCTCCTCCTTCTCCTGCCATATCTGAATCTGAATATTGGCGATCATCATGGCGATCAGCAATGAAGACTGTCCTGAGGATATAATGCTGTGGCTTTTCATCTGCCTTCCGTATTGCAGCATGACCCCCGTACCACTGATCCAGTTCCAAGAGTCCCATTCTGGTCCTGAGCCCATTTGGCATGCAAAGTCCTCCTCAGCCCCAGCCCAGGATGGATGAAGCTGCTGCCCTCCATCAAGATGGATTCAAGCGGGATTTAATCCACTTGGGGACCATCACCCTTTCCCATTGGACTTCAGCACCCAAGGCCGCTAGTCCTCAGGGTTGTCAGGTTAGTTCACCACCACCTGACACTCAGTGTTGAGTCACTGGCAGTAGGGTCTACTCTATTACCATAGAAGGATAACCTGGCCAAACTAGTGAGAGACTAGCTCAAGATAATCCAGTCAATTTCTTGGTTTAAGCAACCCAGGAGACTCCTGTAAACTGCAGCAGAGACTTCTATGGTGTA
Source organism: Bradypodion pumilum (assembly GCA_035047305.1). NCBI lineage: Eukaryota > Metazoa > Chordata > Lepidosauria > Squamata > Chamaeleonidae > Bradypodion > Bradypodion pumilum. The sequence goes on along the minus strand of JAWDJD010000012.1, from coordinate 24,285,500 downwards.
TTGGATTCTCTGCTGTAGTTTAAAGGAGTCTATTAAAGCTTTTTTTTTGGGGGGGGAGAGAATTCTTACCAACCTACAAATCCCAGAATCCCTTTAGGATAAATCCCTAATAATTAAACTGACATCAAACTGAGATAGCGCTGTAATAGAGAGACCTCATTTGTGTATAGGAGTCCCTTTGCCTTCATCATGTCACTCAACAATGTCATTATCGGGGGGGCCCTGGACACTGCAACGCAACAGCAAGAAGGGTGGAAGCCATCAAGGGGAAACCCAGCTGAAGGCCTAAATCCGATTTAGAGGGCTTTGTAGCGATTTAGCTGGCTCTTTGATTTTCCGAGATGGTCTCCGTCTCATAAATGAGCTGATTATTCTGCTATGATTCATGGACGTGCAGAATGAGCGAGCGAGCGGAGGGTGTCTTCGCCATGAGGGACGGCAGGGGAAACAGAATGGCTAGGGGGGAAAAAAACATTTGAAGTGTAAATCAAATGGCTCGACACAAATAAATGTTGTCAATCCTCAGATAGAGAGAAGGGGCTGAACAGCTGGCTGATAATTGAGTTGCCTTGGGAAGCTGCTGTTGAACCCTTGGGCAGTGGGGCTGCTTCCAAGGAGCAAGAGAGGAACTCAGGACACTTGTGTAGACCGTACCTGTCAACCGCGGCTCCGGACTATCTGGGACCTGCGCACAACGGTTCTGCGCAAGTCGCGTTCTATGCAAGCGTAAAAGGGTTCTACGCAAGCGTAAAAGCCTTCTACGCATGCGTAGAATGCGACTTGCGCAGAAGGGATGTGCAGTACCTCTCCCCCCCTCCCGTTGCCAATTCCAGGGTTTTGGCAGCTGCGGGCGGGAAATGGCGCAAATCGGCGCCGAAAATCGGGAAATCCCGGCCAATGCGGGAAGGTTGACAGGTATGGTGTAGACTGGTTTGCCTCCATTTTACTTCCTAATACAAAACCTGGGGAACAGTGAGATCAAGTAGAAACAAGCGGGGCCAAACGGTGTAAACCAGAAGAAAGAGAAAAACCTGTTTGAGCCTTGAGTAATAAAGTTCAAATGATTTTTTTTTTTACCGTGCAAGTAGATTCAAAGCTCTTCCGGTATTATTTATGGCTTTTCATATAGCTTCATCAGGAATCTAAATAAACATGCACAAAAACAATGAGTCACCATACAAGCAACAAAAATACATAGAAATATATACATATATACAAAATATACAACCAGACCTGAGAGTTGCATACAACGGGTAAGCATCATACATAAGCATAAAGCAAAGGATGAATAAAGACTGTTACCTGCTCACAAAAAGATTTACATTTTAGTTTTTAATTTTAATGTAGAAATAAGTTTATTTTGCGTCCTGAGCCTCGTATGTTTGTTCCTTCTGTGCTCCCAGACGCATACCTGTCAACCCGCGGCTCCGGGGGGAAACGGGACCTGCGCGGAGCAGTTCTGCGCAGGTTGCCTTCCACACATGCGTGGAAGGCTACGCCGCTTGCGCAGCCCCCTACGCAGCCCCCTACGCAAGTACAAGAGTGTAAAACCCTTCTACGCATGCGTAGAAGGCGATTTGCGCAGAAGGCGCAGTACTTCCTTTCCCCCGCTGCCAAATTACGGGGTTTTGGCAGCGCGGGTAAGGAAATAACGTCAATCGGCACAGGATTACGGGGTAATCCGGGCCAAATCGGGAAGGTTAACAGGTATGCCCAGACGTCAAAGAAGCTCAAAATCTCTATGGTATTTAAAGGTACAATTATGTATAACAGCTGAGTTGCATTGAGGTAGCAAACAACTGTCTTAAAGCAGAACAAGTCTAGATCAACGTTGAGTCCATAAGGCTGAATAGAATTGAAACGATGTATGAAATATGCCTCCCTACGGAGGAGTTGCTTTTCAATATTAACACGTTCAAAACGAGAAGATCTGACAGTCTCCATTGTTTTTGGACTTCAATTCCCAGAAGCCTAAGTCAATTCCCCGGAGCACTGATCGGCCAATGGACTGACTTAGGCTTTTAGGAATCAAAGTACCCTTGTGGGATGTGGGCCCCATGTTGGGAACCACTGTTTTAGACTAACGGAGACCACAAGATGCTAACAGTCCAATGTGGCATGGTTGAGAACATGTTTCCTCTAACAATACACATTTTTTGTTCTTTCTAATCTAAAAGTGTACTTCCTTGCTTGGTTGATCATGTCTAGTTTGATGTGGCAGATCGAAGCATCACCTCCCACAAGATTTTAGCAGCCTCTCTCCATCGGGAGGTCCTAGCACGACCGTATCAGGGTCCGATGGTACGTGGGAAACTGAGGCCCGTGTTTTCGATGTTCCTTTAGCCGTTTTAAATACGGTGACACAGCTGGCTGGGCTCATGTCGAAGTTATCCACCAGGAAAAATGGGTATGGCTATCAGTTGCCTGTTCCACTGCACAACAATGATTGACTACTGAGAAATAACACATGTGATTTACATGGTATTGAGTGTGCTGATTCCAAAACTGAACTCAGAATTTGCCTATCACGTACAGATTTTAAGACGTGCTATAACTGTTCAAATGGTCAGTAATTGGGTAATGTGTTTTTACATGGGAACATTATAACAGTTGCAGCTACCACTATGCCTGCTGCTGCCTCAGCTGAATCATGTCCCCTGGTGGCATGTATGTTCCAGCAACAGCTGAGCATGTCTGGGCAAGTCAGTGAGCTGATGCCAGAAATAGGTATATAAGGCAAGATGGCCCAAGGGCATGTCTCTAGTGCAAAACCATCTTATTGGATAGTACATCCAGGCCATAGTGAGTCTGTTTTGAGCTAAAGATGAGTAGGCGCAGCTGTGTTAATAAACCCAACAATTTTTGCTACATTTGTGTGCAAATATACCCTGTGCGATCAACACAAGAACCTAACCAAGAGGATGAGAATTGTTAAGATCCTGATGTCCTAGGCAGATTTGGATTCAGCACACTTGATTTAGTATAATAGGACACATGGATTAGACCAAGTAGCAGACAGCATTTATTTTTGTGTGATGCAGTGCTCTGTTTCATTTTGAGTCTGCTTTGCTGCTTCACTCCTCTCTTGATATCGTCTGATGCCACTCAGGATTGAGACACAAAATGATGGAACTGTGCATAGCCACCTTGTGTAGGGCATTATCTGGAGGCATCGACCTTTCCACAACTTCACCAAGCCTTTACGAAACTTAGATTCTGCATGTCGCGAATATAAAGGGGTTCTAGTTGAGTAGCGGATATGTGTCTACGGATGTAATCAGATTGAAGATATAATCCATTATTTACTGTTGTATCCTCTTTATAATGATCCAAGAGAAAGATTTTTTTAAACTCTTATTGTTCAGCCACATTTTAAAGGAACTACAGCAAAGAAAACTATGATAGCTTTTTTTCAAAATCAAAAGTCAGTATGTTATTGAATAGTTTTTAGCAAAGATGACAAAAAAGATTTGGGTTTGCTTTAGCAAATACAGTACCTGGATTTTATCAGTGATTTTATCAGTGAATTTTGTGCAGGTAGTAAATGATGTTCTATTTTGTAAAAGTCTATCAATGGCCTATCTATGGCCAGACATGTCTGGCTGGACATCTTGCTACAGTAATGGAGTAGATCGTACAGCCAGCGACTCAACGCCGAGTGTTGGGTGGTGGTAAATAACCTGACTCCCTAAAGGGGCCAACAACTATGGGTGGATGAGCCCCTTTAGCTGGGGTGATGGTCCCCCTCAGTGGAGGAAATGCCACTGGAAACCATCAGATTGGGCCCAACGGCAAAATGAGTGGAAGAGGAACTCTGATTCCTAACAGTCATGGAGGCAGAAGAGATCATGCCAGATGTCTGTGAAAGCGCACTTTGATAATATTCTCAAGGCTGCGGTAGTCCATTGCAGTCCTGGTGTTAAATCCTGCATATCTCATTTCATACACGCCACAGGAGGTGGCTCTGTGATCACAGTGTGTGGGTCACTTCATGGCAAGCTGTCATCCACCTTAAACAAATCCACACCAACGGCACTTTTCCTGCTTCAGGAAAAAGTGCATTCTCAGGTATGAGTTGCATCCACCAAGGATGACAACCTATGGTCATATACAATAAAGATTCACCACCTTGTGCAGTGATACTTGGAGCATCTTTCCGAGTAGAAATAAGGTTTGAATTGAGCCACACAGACTGGCCTTTAGGTCTTCCTTGGTAGGATACAATACGGACGGTTTCCTATTTAGGTGGGACTCCCACTGAGATATGGGTTCTGGCTTTGTTACATGTTGGGTTGCTTTTTAGTTCCAGGCCTTTCTTCTCTCCTTAGCTCTGAGCAGGACCGTCTAGTTTTTCTTCCTTCTTCCATCATTGCTTGAGCGTGTTTTGAGGACACTTCCTGCACATGAACTATACAGGGAGTTTTTCTCCTCTTCTGAACTTCAAGTTAGAACATATGACCCTTTGCCCCTATTCAGCTGGCACTGCACAGCTGGCTTCTTCATACTGGGTGTCTCTGTCATGGGAGATTAATACTGCAAAGTGAAACCAGCAGGCGGTTGCAGACAGGCTTTCAAGATGTCCTTGGGTTGTCAACCATGTGTCTGTTCTGATCTGTCATTCAATATCACTTTGACAAATGGGTGACAGATTGAGCCATGCTGCTTAGCTGGATGCCATGTGAGACACCGGAAGCTTCATAGGTATCAACCCAATGGAATGTTCCAGCCCTTCCATAAGAAGTCCTTTTCTGCTAGCAGATGTTGTATGTGTTGCACCATGAATGATCTGGCATGATGGAATGGAACGTCCATCATGAAGGTGAGTTAGAGGTAAGAGCTTTGATTATTATTATTATTTGCAGAAGTAATTAGTTTACTTAAAGTTAGAAGTCCCCCAGTTGACCAATTGTGCTACAATGTCCTATGTATACAACTTAAACCCAACACTTCCCATTCTGTGTGATCTTTGCGTCATCATGAAACATATCCCTTGATCTACTAGGCTCAACCATGTCTTCGCTGACAACATCTCTCCAACATTTCAGTCAGGCACCTTATACCGTACTGTTTCTAGAGAAATGTTTGACTGAAGATGCTGGAAACTCAACTAGGAACATTCTGCGATCTTCCTCCTCTGATGAGGCTCTGTCCATGTCATTAGACAGATGATTGCACAGCTATGAGCATTTCTGTTTGTTTGGCCTTGACATTAAAGAGTTTCTCAAAGTCAATAAAGAATTTTAGATCTTTTGATGAGCCTTTGTGGATCAACCTGGGGCTAAAGGTTGACTACAGAGTCTTCCACAAGGCTTTTTTCAGCTTTTGTAACTCGTGGGAGGTAGTCTGGCCAGGTTATCCTGCTATCGTAATAGAGTAGACCAGTGGTGGTGAACGTCAGCACTCTAGGTGTTCTTGAACTTCAATCCTTAGAAGCACTGATCAGCAGGAGAGCTGACTTGGACTTCTGGTAATTGAAGTCCAAGAACACCTGGAGTGCCAAGGTTGGCCATTGCTGGAGTAGACCATACTTCCAGTGACTCAACATGGAGTGGCAGGTGGTGGTTAACTAACCTGGCAACCCCAAGGACTAACATCCTTGGGTGGTGAAGTCCACAGGGAAGGGTGATGGTCTCCAAGTGAATTAAATCCCACTTGAATCCATCTTGATGGAGGGCAGCAGCTTCATCCATCCTGGCCTGGGGCTGAGGAGGACTTTGTGTGCCAAAACGACTCAGACTAGAAAGTGACTCATGGAATTGAATCAGTGGTAGAGGTGTCATACTGCAATGCAGAAGGTAGATAAAAGGCCACTGCATTATATTCTCAGGACAGTCTTCATGGCCAATCACCATGAGGATCACCAATATTCAGGTTCAGATACAGCAGATGAAGAAGAGAGGTCAAAGGGAAGCCTGGATGACTGGATAACACCCAAGGTACTCAACAGGGCCTCTCTTTTGCGATTGCTTTTGGCAGGAAATGTAATTTGTTTTCTGGGCTTCATTCTGCTTGATGCGTTCACCAGTCTCCTGTGTTTTCAAGAGCATCCTCATTAGTGGAACAAAAATTGTATGAACAAGCGATGGAGATCAGCGTCGTTCCATCCCTGCACAGGCTGTTCAGTTGAGATTCTGCTCAGACTTTAAGCTTAAAAGAAAACAGAGGAAGAAAAAGCAGAAGGAGAAGAAGAAGAAGAAGCCGCTCAGCCAGCCAAGAGTAGGATTATCTTTGAAAGGCAAGTCTGGAGGAGGGAAATTTGGGAACCACCCAAAGGAAATTGAAAGTCAATCTACCAGGGAAAAAACAATAATCATCATGCCATGTTTGCTTTACATAATGAACCATTAAGGAAGATGGAAGTGTTGTGGAGATGGTGATGTCATTTTGAAGAATTGATTTTTTAGAAGTTGGCTTCTTGTATTTCAAGCTTGGGGAGGGACGTCTGGCATGGAGGTTGGTGGCTCCAGCTCCAATAACAATGGATTCATGGTCCAGAATTTAAAGGAGCTGTCCAAAGTGCTGAATCCCAACCTTTGTGTTTTGGACTTCAATTCCCAGAAGCCTCGGTCAATTCCCCAAATCTCTGATCAGCCAATGTACTGACTTAGGCTTCTGGGAATTGAACACCACCACCCCCTGTGGGGCCTGGGCCTCACATTGGGAACCACTGTGTCATAACATTTTCAGCATCTTGGGTGGACCATTTAAATGTTGGACTAAAATCTGGAGTCTATTGACATAGAGCCGCTGCTCTTTCTCAAAGAAGAGAAACTCACCTTGAACGTAGGAATCCAGGGTCTCTTTCTATAATAGTTAGCTAAAGTAGCTAGACCAGTGTTCCCTTCGATTCCCAGAAGTCTAAGTCAGCACATTGGCTGATCAGTGCTTTGGGAAATTGACTTAGGCTTCTGGGAACTGAAGTCCAAAAACCAAAGGTTGGAAAACACTGAGCTAGACAGGATAGTAAATGATTAGGTTTGCCATTGTTATTCCTCCAGATGTGCTCCTATGCTACTAATTGGTCTGCCATTAAGCTATTTAACCTTGGAGCTTTGGTTACTATGTTACCTGAATGCCTCATTTGCTTAGTTCAAGACCTTTGTGTCAGTTTGCTCCTCAAAGCAGAGGTGGCGGTAGGTAAATTGGGAATTCTTCTGGGAGCTTTGCTCTGCACTCCAAGTTGTTAATTGACGAATGGGATCCAGTTCCAGAAAATATGATGCTGCTGACTAGCTCAGATGACTTTAAAAGGGGGGCAATTGGACCAGGAGTAAAGCAGCAGATTATGGCAGGGGTGTTCAACCTATATGGCCCATGGGCCAGATCTGGCCTATGGCACCAAATAATCTGGCATCTGCCCTCGCTTCAGCCCCACCACTGCCACTGGAATCGGCCGCAGACTCATTTGCGGCTGTTGTAAATGTGTTTTACAACAGCCGCAAATGAGTCTGAGGCTGATTCCGGCGGTGGCAGCTGGACCACCAGTCCGGCCAACCAATGGTTTGAGGGAGCGTGACCCGGCCCCTGACTTGAAAAGTTCAAGCACCCCTGGATTACGGAGTGATCCGCATTCATCTCAGCGACCATTGCGCTCATTGACACACCTTGAGTTATCCACAAGTGACAACCAGTCTCCATGTAGCTAGTTTTACCAGCGGCTTGAGCAAGGAACTGGTACCCTATTGCTTCAGTTCTATGAAGGTTTCCAGGCTTATTTTGAACCCAGGAAGTGACAATGGAGAGTAATGAAGATGTGATAAAGAAAGCAGGGAGATAGCAGAAGCATCAATGCTATAATTTCAGAAAGAAAGGATGAGCTCTCTCTATCTATATACCTTTACCTTTACCTTTACCTTTACCTTTACCTTTACCTTTACCTTTACCTTTACCTTTACCTTTACCTTTACCTATCTATCTATCTATCTATCTATCTATCTATCTATCTATCTATCTATCTATCTATCTATCTATCTATCTATCTATCTATCTATCTATCTATCTATCTATCACTAGCCTTGCTCTGGAGGCTAGTTCTAGTGGCTGCGCACGCAGCCAGTCTTCCCCACCACCCCCGCTCCTCCGCCTCCCTTCTCCATGCCCCGTTTCTCTTTCTCCATCTCCAGTCTTTCTTCCCACCCTGTTTTTCAAAAAAAAAAAAAACCCCCGCAAAAGGAAATCCAAAGATAGCAGCAGGCAGAAAAACGTGAAATTTACGGGAAATAATTTATACGGGAGCTTGGCGGGAAAGGGGTGAAAAATGGTAATTTCCCGGCCAAAACGGGATACTTGACAGGTATGATCTATCTATCTATCTATCTATCTATCTATCTATCTATCTATCTATCTATCTATCTATCTATCTATCTATCTATCTATCTATCTGCAGTATCTACAGTATCTATCTACCTACCTACCTATTTACAGTATCTGTCTATCTACAGTATCTCTCTCTCTACCTTGCAAGCTTGAAACAAAGACCGTCTCCTCTCCAATTTCGTAGCTTCCAACCAGCTAGCTCAAAAAGCTGCAAAAGGTGTTTGAGTTTGATAATATTCCTACCCAATTTGGCTTCACAGTCTTCTCTGGAACACCTGCCTGTGATCCCAGGAAAGCTCTCTCCAAACACATCTCTGCCATGCCCACGGCTAGGCTTTCTGCTGGCGTGTAATGTGCATAAATCAAGCTCTGCTCTTCCTGATTTGTGCATTGTGTTTTTATGACCGGAGTTACCAGCCCGGAAGGCTCGGACATTTTCATAAGCGGATGGTCTTCAGCTTCAGGAACATCCAGGCTTTACTGTAGAGTGGCCTCCTTTAGCCAAGGTGTTCTAGTTTTGTAATCGCACACAGCCAGTCTTTCGATCTGCATATCTGCATATTTTCCAGTGCTTCCCTGTTGAAAATATGGGCATTTATGGAGCACTCCAGTCCTCATATTGCCATCTTGTTTCTGTTCCTGTCCAGCTTTTACAAGTAGTAAAGGTTCTACTTTTCCAGGGGAATTAATTTATTTTGCAATAATCTGTGGTCCTCTGCATATATATCCTGCTTGTACTTTTCCCGCGACACACATGAAATACAAAAGTTTCCTTTGGTACACACTTAATGTCTTAGAAACTGCATGGAAACCTTGTGGTTTTGCAAATTCTTCTGGCAAGGTTGAACTTTTTCATACAAGGCATATATACACACACACACACAAAATATTTTTTTTACAAAATGCTAAATCATCAAGGGGTTGTGGTGGCTCACTGGTTAAGAAGCTCGCCTTGTTAGCTGGAAGGCTGGCAAGTTGGCAGTTCGAGACCTGGGTACTGCATGACTGATTGAGCGCCCATCTCTGTCCCAGCAAAGACGCCCACAGCTGTCGAAAACATGAAAGTGGGTGCATTTATGGCAGCTGTAAATGCACCCACTTCCACTTCCAGGGGTGCGTGGTCAGGCCCAACACATAAAAAGGTTAACCACTCCTGACCAAGTATGCTCTTGGTCATTGAACACAGGCTCAAACTAAAGGAAGCCAGATGTAGGTTGAATAACAGGGAAAACTTCTTACCTGTAGTACAACAATGGAGCCAATTGCCTTGAGAAGTGCTTCAACACTGGAAACATTCAAGAGAGAATTGAACATCCATCTGTCAGATATGCTTTGATTTGGATTCCTGCCTTGAGCAGGGGGTTGGACTCGATGACCTAAAAGGCCCCTTCCAACTCAGCAATTCTATGATTCCCACAATCTAGATCAGGGGTTCCCAACCTTTTCAAACTGGGGGCCGGGTCACGCTCTCTCAGCTTCGAGGGCCGGATGGCCATTTTGCCCTGCCTGCACGATGGGGTTGGCCATTTGTCCCAGTAGTTTCAAAGGGGGTGGCCATTTGTTTCTCAAATACCCTTGAAGGATGGGGGCACATGAAATGGTGCCATGGGTTGGATCCAACCCACTGGCCTTAGGTTGGGAACCCCTGACCTTGAGCACATGGAATTATTGCCTTGAGACTGGCCACCACTGGCATTACTGGAGCACACTCTCCCAAAACTTTCCGTGGCCTTTTTACAAGGTTTTCCGCTGACCTAAATGGCATCTCTTCAAAGTAAGTGTGCTTCCACCAGAGGATTGATGTTGTTATTATCAACAACAACCAAAAAAGGCCAAACTTCCTTCTTCCATAATGCCTTGCAACAAAGCAAAATGCAAATGCAATGTGAGAAAAGTGATCTGAGAGTTGCTTTCTGCCAAAAAAAAAAAAAATACAGTCTAGCCATTTCAAAACAGCAATCAATTAAAATCATTTTTAAAACCCAGCAGACTTCTTTGGGAGCGTAATGCATGGGTGTTTTTTGAAAAAGAGCTCTCGGAGGGCAAATAAACACACTGGCACATTTCCAGCTGCTCTACATTGCAAGAAAGAGTTGGAAAAGAAGGGCTTTGAAAAGCTTGGGGGATTTTTTTTAAAGGGGGGGGGATGCATCATTTACATAATTAAGCAACTGATTATTTCCCCACTCAAGATGGAATGTCTCCTTTCAGCTGCCTGATTGCCTAAATGCTGGTGCAGAAGAGAGGCGGATGCATCATTCGGCTAGAGCATAAAAGGGCCCAGACTCAGGGGTGTGTGGGCAGGGGAGAGAGTAAACATTGATCAGCTTTCTATGAGTGACATCCATCGGTATCAGTCTACATCATGGGCTGGCACGGTGGTGGCTCAGTGGTTAAGAAGCTCGCCTTGTTAGCTGGAAGGCCGGCAAGTCGGCAGTTCGAGACCAGGGTGAAACGGAGCCCAGGAAAAGCTTTGAACGAAGGGGGGAATTGAGCCAACCCCTTCCAAAGCCTCTTCTAGGATGAGGAGGAGGTGGCCGGGGTCGACCATTTTTACTACCGATACACACGTACTGGTCCGAACCGGCTCATGCCCATCACTGAATAGAACCCACCTTATACTACATGCCGAGACGACAAATAAAGTGGTTTGCCCATCTGGGGAGAATGTCTTCCATACCATGCAAGGCTTATGTGGAAAGAGGAGGAGGACCAAGAGAATGTGACAGACCCAGAGGAAGGTGGATAGATAACATCAAAGAAATATTACAAGAACGTCAAATAAAGCAGGTGGAGGCTGCTAGAAGTGCCAGAAGAACCACCTTGTATCTCCCTTAACATCTGATGGGGTAAAAGAGGAAGTAAAGAAGAAGAGAAAAGAAGCAAGGAGGAGGAGGAGAAACAGAAGAAGAAGAAGAATCAAAGCCATCCTCATGCAATTGAGGTCCATACAGGTGAGGACAACCACAGAGCGAAGCTTCCATGCTGTATTTTGCATAGAAGTCACAACTCTCCTCATCATGGAAAGAGGAGGGGACAACCCATAACTGTTTGCCACATTCTTGGCCTCCTCGGTTTTTTTTTTGGTTCCATTCATTCCTAATGAGGAAAAATAACCCCTCCCCTTTCTTTGAGCCTGATGTCAATCAATAAAAGCACTCTAGATAATGCAATGAAGAAAGCGGGAGGCAGGGAGGCGGGGTTGAGTGTCAGATAAATAAAATTAAAAGGTTTCTGGATGGATGGTTCGGAACTTGGGCCGGGTGTCAGGCTCACAATTAGTCCGCTTTATATTCCACAGAGCTGTCCATGACAGACCAATCAATCCTCCGCCTGTTCCGAACCGTCGCCTAATAAATAAATCACCAAGGTTGGATCGTGTCATTGCCTTCGACAGACAACTCAAGACTTCTTACCTACACAACCTGTAGGCTGCGGTTCCAGGGGAGGGGGGGTATTTTGTACAACAGGGGTTCGCAACCCACGGCCTGCAGGCTAGATCTGGCCCATGGCACCAGATAGTCCAGCCCGCGACCTCGCTCCAGCCACCGCCGGAATCGGCCGCAGACTCATTTGCTGGAGAAACTCCGCTCAGGGGATATCCAGATGAGGCTCCTTTCATTGCCCCAAGTGCAGCTCTCAGGTATTGAAACCCACCCAAGCTCTGCGCATTAACCACTAAGCCACCGGGGGAGATGAAACTCATTGATTCAACTGTAGGACAGCACAGTATGGTTGTGAGAGCTGGACCATTAGGAAAGCTGAGCATAGAAGAATAGAAATGTGCCTTTGAAATGTGGTGTTGGAGGAGAGTTTTGAGAGTCCCCTGGACAGCGAGGAGAACAAATAGGAGGATCTCAGAAGGAAGCATCCCCGACTGCTCCTTGGAAGGTCAAATAGTGAAGATGAAGTACTTTGGACATCAAATGTGACGAGAGAATTCACTTGAGAAGGTCTTGATGCTGGGAAAGGTGGAGGGCAAAAGAAGAATGGGGCGGCCAAAGATGAGATGGCTAGATGGCTGATGCAATGGGCACAAAGCTGGGCGAGCTGAGGATGGTGGAAGGCAGGGGTGCCTGGCGGGAAATGGTCCATGGGGTTGCAAAGGGTCGGACTCGACAGTGCGACTGAACAACAAAATCCTTTCCAACGCAATGTGTAGACTGGGGGGTACTCATCTCTGTAAAATACAAACCACCCATTTAGAGTGGCTTCTGTCTTTTTCTCGGCCATGCACAGGGCATGTTCTCATGTTCCGCTTCAACTGGGAGCAAGTAATTGGCCAGACCATTATGGCGGCCTGCATCAGCCCCGGCTGCTGAAGAAGTGATGTGGATAGCAAGCCAATTGTGGCCGCCTCCCGATTCATAGGCTTGGAAGGTGGTGGGTGGTGGGTAGGGGTGGGGGGTGTTTGTCTCTCACCAGCGGTCATAAATTCCATCTCACTCATATCTGCAAAAGCTGAATCAAATAAAGCTGTTCCGGCAGCCGCCGTTTAATAGCTTCGGCTGTCTGCAAAACCCTGGGTTTCTCAGACACCCTGACAATAGATGTGTGTGGAGTTTTTTCACTAAGCAAAAATTTACTGTCTTAGGGCTGGATTTACAACCTGAGCAATCACTCAGTCGCCAGACATACGAAAACATTGTAAAGTTGGCAGGGGAGGAAATGACAGAGGCAGAAGGACAAAAGTGCCAATGAATGCTTTGCCTCTTGCTTGCCTCTCTTTAGGTTGGTTTCCCTTACTCAAAAGCCAGTCATATCCAACTCTAGGGTTCAGTGCTCATCCCTGTTTCAAAGCCGAAGAGCCGGCGCTGTCTGCTTCTGCAGACGTTTCCGTGGCCATGTGGCAGGCATGACTAGACACTGGAGCACATGGAATGTTGTTGACCTTCCCACCGAAGTGGTCCCTGTTTATCTACTTGCAATTTCTTGCTTTTGAACTGCTAGGTCCCTTGCTGAAGCGGTTCTTCAAAGTCACCCGCCTCCCCTATGGGCTTTATCTCTCACCCATTTGCTAATGTAGGCTATCTTGGCCAAGTAAAATATTAACTCAACATCTTCAGCAAAGAGCGTCGTTCGTTTGTTGCATGGGATCTGCAACAAAACACTTGAGGACCAGCTAAGTATGAGGAGCAGTCTGGCCAGGTTATCCTGCTGTGGTAAGAGAGTAGACCCTACTTCCAGCAACTCAATGGCGGTTGTCAGGTGGTGGTTAACAAACCTGACAACCTTAAGGACCAATGGCTTTGGGGGGCGGTCAACAGGGAAGGGTGATGGTCCCCAAGTGGATTAAATCCCATTTGAATCCCTCTCGATGGAAGGCAGCAGCTTCATCCATCCTGGCCTGGGGACGAAGAAGGCTTTGTGTGCCAAAAGGGCTCAGGACCAGAAAGTGACTCATTGAACTGGACCACTGGTACTATGGGTGTCACACTGCAATGTGGAAGACGAACAGAAGACCACTGCATTATCTACTCAGGATAATCTTCATGGCTGATTGCCATGATGATAGTCAACCTTCAGAATCAGATACGGCACTTGAAGAAGGAGAATTATGGAGAAGCTCATCGGTCAAATGCTGGCCAACGTAAGGAGAATTGGCCAGCACCAATGAACAAAATGTTGATGTGGAACTGTCACGATTCACACTGCTGAAGAGATATTCTCCACCAGTGATACTGTAGATCTTCAAAGAGTTCAAGATGAAGGAGGCTCCTCATCTAAAGTTGCGCAGAAGAATTTTTTATAAACTTTGGAGCATGACAGGACTCATGTCAACGAAACATGAGGTCCAGTTGAGAATGTCTTCCCATGCTGGAGAGGATTCATACTGAAGAAGCAGATTTAGGAAAAGTTCCTTTTGCACTCCAGTTCCTTCTCTAAAGCTCTATTGCGTCTCGCTCTGATTGTCATGCACCAGTGATGGCGAACCTTGGCACTCCAGATGTTCTTAAACTTCAATTCCCAGAAGCCCTGATCAGCAGGAGTGCTGACTTGGGCTTCTGGGAATTGAAGTCCAAGAACACTTGGAGTGCCAAAGTTCACCATCAAAGCCATACAGTACATCCTTTGCCCCTTTCTAATGAATACATCAACTCTCTCGATTCTTATTGCCATCTTACTTTTGTGTGTGTTTTTTTATATTCTAAATTGTACAAAATAAACCTTTAATTTTGCAATCAGAGCAAACTATGCAAATTAAGCAAACTTATGCAATTTGGTGCAATTTGCATAATGTGTTCTTATCAAAGAAATTGCTTTTATTTATTTTTAGTGTGGCGTTCTATGTCTACTTATTCTGAAACGTTGGCAGGTAGATGTTGTCCTCTGGTTACCTGAGTTTCTCACATCTTTCTCCAACTCCAGAGGTAGAATAAACAGCAGAAGTCGCATTGGGCTGAGTTGCGCTACAGATCCATCAGATCCCTGCATCCAGTGCTTTGAAGGACTGTCGTTCTCCACGATTTCATAAAGAAGAAGTCCATCTTGAACTAAGAGCCAGATTACATGTTAAAGAGAACATCAATCCTATGTTCTTCCAACGTGTTTTCCTTCAAGCATGAACATCTTTCAAAGCTCTGAGCCTCAAAAAATCAGACGTGGAAATGAAACCTGTGTACATTTCCTGATCAGAACAAAAGCTATTTAATTGCAGGAAATGGGTTAAAGTAAAATTCACAAAAGAATAAACAGACAATCTTTAACCTCTCAAGGGACTTTTGCCTCTGTTGATGTGTTCACTGAATTGTTTAGGTTTTTCTTCCTATGAAAAGTGGTGAGATTATGCCCTTGGATGTTCTTCACGTGTGCCTGAACTGAAGAAGTGGTCTTGAACCACGAAAGCTCGCGCAACGTTTCCTTAGTGATCCGATAAAGGCATCACTTGTCTCCTGCATTTTTAAAATTTGAATATGGATCACACTGCTAATATTCCTTGTCCTTCGTGACTGAGTGAGCGCCTGTCATCTGTCTCAGCTCCTGCCAACCTAGCAGTTCGGAAGCAAGGAATTGCAAGTGGATAAACAGGGACCATTTTGGCAGAAAAGGAAACAGCATTCCGTGCATTCCGGTGTCTAGTCATGCCTGCCACATGACCATGGAAACGTCTGCAGACGTTCCGTTGGCTGTACATAGAGATGAGCACCACCCCTAGAGTTGGACATGGCTGGCTTTCGAGCAAGGGAGACTTCTATCTTTATGTCCCTTGAAGTTGTACGGCGGTTCACCAAAACTTGAGCCTGTGTCCATATTCTGTAAGAGTTGTAAGAATATTTTTTTCCCTTTTCTTTTACCCAATAAGGACTCATAAGAACAGCCTTGCTGGAACAGGCCACAGCCCATCCAGTCCAGCATTCTGTCTCACACAGTGGCTCACCATTTCCTTCAGGGTATTCCCAAGCAGATGCCTTCACCTGCTTAGGATTCCCTGGAAATGATATTGAGAGATATCCTGCCTATCTCTCCAACCCGGAGGTTGTCCTTAAGTATCCATAATTATAGCCATGGATACTCTTGTCCTCCATGAACTTGTCTAATCCTTTCTTAAAGCTGTCAAGACTGACAGCTGTCACCACTTCTTCTGGCAGGGAGTTCCATAGACCAGTAATCCTCTGGGTGAAAAAATACTTTCTCTTATTTGTTTGAGAACTAGTACCCAAAAGTTTCATCGAGTGTCCCCTAGTTCTAGTGTTATGCGATAGGGAAAACAGTTTTTCCTTATCTACTTTGTCCACACCGTGCATGATTTTATAAACTTCAATCAGGTCACCTCTTAGACGCCGTCGTTCAAGAGTGAAGAGGCGCAACCGTTGCAGCCTCAGATGGTAAGGAAGGTGTTCCAGTCCCCTAATCATTCTGGTTGCCCTCCTCTGCACTTTTTCCAGCTCCATAATATCCTTCTGGAGGTATGGCGACCAGAACTGTACACAGTATTCCAGATGGGGCCTCACCATAGATTTATAAAGAGGCAAAATGACACTTGCTGACTTATTTTCTATACCCTTCCTAATGATCCCTAGCATTGAGTTTGCTTTTTTCACTGCTGAGGCACACTGGGTTGACACCTTCATTGAGTTGTCCACCAGGACACCAAGGTCCCTTTCCTGGTTTGTCGCAGAGAGTTCAGACCCCATCAGTTTATAAATGTAATTGGGGTTCTTTGCCCCAACATGCATCACTCTGCACTTACTAATGTTGAAACTCATTTGCCACTGTTTTGCCCACTCCCCCAGTGTCGAGAGATCCCTCTGAAGCTCCTCACAATCTCTCACAGTTTTCACTACCCTGTATAATTTAGTGTCGTCAGCAAATTTGGCTACCTTGCTTTTTACTCCTACCTCTAGATCATTTATGAAGAGGTTGAAAAGCAGGGGTCCCAGTACTGAACCTTGGGGGACCCCACTCTTTACTTCCCTCCACTTGGAGAAGTGTCCATTTAGTGCTACCCTCTGTTTCCTGTCCCTTAGCCAGTTGCTGATCCAGGACAAGACCTGTCCCTTTATTCCATGACTGGTAAGTTTATTCAAGAGCCTTTGGTGTGGGACCTTGTCAAAAGCCTTCTGAAAGTCCAGATAAACAATGTCAACTGGATCCCCCTTATCCACATGCTTGTTGACACTCTCAAAAAATTCCAACAGATTAGTGAGGCATGATTTGCCCTTGCAAAAACCATGTTGGCTCTTCTTTAGCAGCGCCTTCTCTTCTATGTGCCTATTAATTCTATCTTTTAGGATGGTTTCCATCATTTTACCTGGGACACATGTCAAACTGACAGGTCGGTAATTTCCTGGATCACCCCTGGATCCTTTTTTGAAAATTGGTGTTACATTCGCTACCTTCCAGTCATCAGGCACAAAGCCTGATTTGAGGGAAAGATTATATATTTTGGCTAGGAGATCAGCAATTTCATCTTTAAGTTCCCTGAGAACTCGTGGATGGATGCCATCTGGTCCTGGTGATTTGTTAGTGTTTAGCTTAACAAGACATGCAAGGACCTCCTCCCTGGTTATTTCTATCTGGCTTAATTCTTCGCTTTCCCTCCCTACGAAGATAGGCTCTGTTTTGGGCATGTGGCCTCTGTCTTCTTCAGTGAATACTGAAGCAAAGAATTCATTGAGTCTCTCTGCAATCTCTGTTTCCTCTTTAATAACCCCTTGCCTTCCATTGTCATCTAATGGTCCAATGGCCTTCCTAGTTGGGTCCTTACTTCTAATGTACTTAAAGAAGTCTTTGTTATTTCTCTGAGTATTCTTAGCTATACGCTCCTCAAAGTCTTGCTTTGCTTTCCTGATTGTTGCCTTGCATTTGTTCTGCCAGAATTTATGTTTCTGCCTGCTGTCCTCATTTGGACAAGCCTTCCATCTTCTAAATGAGCTTTTCTTGCTCTTGATCACTTCCCGAACAGCTCCTGTAAGCCACATTGGAGTCCTCTTGGACCTGGCAGTGCCCTTTTTCCTTTTGGGTATGCATTCCAATTGAGCCTCGGTTATTGTTTTTGTAAACAGCCTCCATGCCTCTTGGAGTGTTTGGACTCTCTCAATTTTCCCTTTCAGCTTCTTTTTTACTAGTTTCCTCAACTTTGGGAAATTTCCTTTTTGAAAATTTAAGGTCTCTGTGTTAGATTTTATCAGTGACTTGCGGTCTATGTTCAAGTTAAACATAATTGAGTTGTGGTCACTGTTCCCTATTGGATCAGTCGCATTAACATCCTGCACCAGATCCTGAGTATTACTCAGGATCAAGTCAAGGATTCTTGTACCTCTAGTTGGGTCTTCAACCATCTGTCCCAGGGAACAATCATTTAGCATATCTAGGAACTTTATCTCTTTATCATGTGCTGAACAACAGTTCACCCAGTCTATGTGAGGGTAATTGAAGTCCCCCATTATAACCAGGCTTCCCTTCTTGGATGCCTCCTTTACAACATTCTCCAACTGCCAGTCTCCCTCAAGAGTTTGGGTCGGCATCAGGTGATCATTGAAAACTGCTTTCAAAGATGCAGCACTCCTAAGACATTATCCCCCCTCCGCACATGGGTTAACAGCATAGTTCTCATAAATGTACATCTTTTTCCTTTTTAAATGCCAGTTAAGAGCAAGCTGAGTAGCGTGTGTTGAGTCTCTCCAGATCTTGCTAGACAATAGAGGCTTTTTCTGTCATCTTTCCCAAACAGCTGTGCTTCAGGAGGCTTATAGGATCAGAAGAGCTGCTAGAGCGTCTCTACTCGTGTTGAATATTTAGAAAAATTGCTGATTAAACTAGAGATCCACGAGCTGTTTTACATACATATAGAGACAGTAAAAATAAAAAAAAAGATTGTATGCTGCCAAAAGGCAGAAAAGATCTTTATAATCGCAAACCTTTGTACAATTTGTGCAAACCTGTGCCTATTTTGACTCTATATAAAAGTAAAGGTTTCCCTTGCTCGAAAGCCAGTCGTATCCAACTCTAGGGTTCAGTGCTCATCTCTGTTTCAAAGCCGAAGAGCCAGCGCTGTCTGCTTCTGCAGACGTTTCCGTGGTCATGTGGCAGGCATGACTAGACACCGGAGCGCACAGAGCACTGTTCCTTTCCCACCGAAGTGGTCCCTATTTATCTACTTGCAATGTCTTGCTTTCAACCTGCTAGGTTGGCAGGAGCTGGGACAAAGACGGGAGCTCATTCCGCCCTGCAGTACTCGGGAATCGAACTGCTGGCCTCCTGCCTCCCAGTCAGTGTCTTAGCTACTTGAGCCACTGCAGTCCTCTACAGATGTGCATTGTGTACGTCTGACTTAGCCTTTTGAAAAGCCAGCCTACAATTCTCAAATTCCTCCAGTCATCATGTTGCCTAGGGAAATTTTTCCAAAGCAAAGTTGATAGCTGTTCTCTGGCACATGCAAGTTTGTTAGATCCTTTGTCCATCGCTAATTAGGCTAATTGCTTTGGCTCATTCCGCCAATGGGTAAGGTCATCATCCTCCAATAGGAAGATGCAATTCTGGCTTTAAAAAAAACAAAAACCAATCAAGCCAGAGGAAATTAGCGTTTGAATGATGGCCTTTAAAACTTAATTGCAACTCATTTTTTAAAACACTACTTAGGAACTGAACCAGAAGAAGGGTATGATTAAGGAAAATAAATTTTGGACTATATGGAAAGCCATTTTTGGAGTATAAAGGGGGCAAACCAGCCCCAGGTCAACTGAATTTTTGGGAACAGTAAGAGTTAGATATGGAAAAACGTAATCCCCAGGGCATTGTAAATATCACTGGTGATCTTATTTTGTTTTTGATTTTATTTGATGGTTTACTTATTATTATTGTGGTATTTAGCGTGAATGTTTTTATATTATTAGAACATTAGGAATAAAATATGCATTTATTGAATAGATAGATAGATAGATAGATAGATAGATAGATAGATAGATAGATATAGATGTAGATGTAGATGTAGATGTAGATGTAGATAGATAGATAGATAGATAGATAGATAGATAGATAGATAGATAGATAGATGGATAGATGGATAGATAGATAGATGGATAGATAGATAGATAGATAGATACACACACACACAAGTGGTTATATATTATAAAAGATACTTACATAAGGAGTATATATTTGATGAATGATGAATGAGTTGTTAAAAATGAGACCAGTTCAAAATAATGAATATGAAAAGGTTTATATTTTTTCTTATATGTATTGTATTGTATTTTGTATTGTATTGAAATGTATTGTTGTTTGAGGTTTTTTGTTTTGTTATTTCTTTTAAAATTAATTTTTTAAAAAAAAACAAACACTACTTCATGTGTCCAGGATCCTCTCTACTTTTCCGAGCGTTAAGAAACCACCTAATTAAAAACAGTCATTTCCCTGGTGATGGAAACTTTCTTCTGGTCCTTACTCTTGGCAAGTCATGCAGGGGTTTGGCAAGTTCTCCCTTTTGGCATTTATAAGGCAATTTCTCTTGTAGTTCCTAATGAGCAAGAAAAAAAAGAATGGGGCGATGAAGGGTTTTAATGGCACCCAACAGCACCCTCTGCTGACAAATTGGAGCCTCGGCCTGGTTGCAAACATCTGCAAAAGATATCACAAAGAGGTGTGTCAGCATCATAACACGAAAGCTTAGAGAAGGGAACTGTTGAATGAAAATGCCTCCTAATAATATTCCCTGGAAGGAGAAGGACTAGTCTTGCCCTGAGCCAGCGATGGCACACCTTGGCACTCCAGGTGTTCTTGGACTTCAATTCCCAGAAGCCCTGATCAACCAGGAGTGGCTGACTTGGGCTTCTGGAAATTGAAGACCAAGAACAGCTGGAGTGCCAAGGTTGGCCATCGGTGCGCCTGCGCTGTCCACACAGGAGACAATGAAGATTGAAACATATAGACTTTTCTGGGGGTCCGCTCAGGGTATCCTACTGCTTCCTTTACTTGATCCATGAAAGCTCACATTTAAATACAGGGATTAGGCTTTAAGTCAGGGGTTCTCAAACTTTTTAAGCTGTGGGCCGGACCACGCGCCGTGGGACAGCTGAGTGGGCCAAACTGGTGGTCCCCCTCACCACCGCCATAAACGCTGCTGTAAAACTTGTCTGCGCCTGTCATAAATGTGTCTACGACAGCCATGGACAGTTATGGGTGCATTTATGGCTGTCATAAACGCGTCTGCGTCCACTTCTGGTGGCAGAGGTGGGAGCGACGAGGCCACGTGAAATGGTGCCATGGGCCGTAGTTGAGAACTCAGGAATTCTCAACCTATGGCCCATGGGCCAAACCCAGCCCCCTACGCCAACTCATCTGGCCTGACACCCTCGCTGATCCCAGAAGCAGAATAAAAAATGCATTCTGCACATGCGTGGCAAGCATTTTACTTCCGCTTCCAGGCGGGAGGAACCACATGACCGGCCCGATCAGCAGTCCAGGAGGCGTGGTCAGGCCCACAACCCGAAAACTTTGAGAAAGCCTGCTTTAAGTTACACCATAACATTTTTGTCTTTTTATGTTGTGTTGTGTTGTTTACTCTCTGATATGCTTGCACAGACGAACACGGCTGCCACTTCAAATACTTCCTTTAAGTAGGCCACGGTAGCTTAGCAAAGACACTGAGTTTGATGACCTGAAGGTTGGCAGGTCATCAGTTCAAGACCTGTGCGCTGTGTAACCACAAGTGAGCTCCTGTTGTCTCTCCCAGCTCCTACCAGCCTAGCAGATCGAAAGCAAAAAAAAAATGCAAGTAGATAAATAAGAACCACTCAGTAGAAAAGGTAACAGCATTCTGCGCCCTCCGGTGTCTAGTCATGCCTGCCACATGTCCACTGAGATTTCTGCAGATGTAGACAGTGCTGGGATTTTGGCTGTAAAAGGAGACAAGCACTGCCCAGCTAGAGTTGGGCACGTCTGACTTTCAAGCAAGGAGAACCTTGTTCTCGTTCTCGCTCTTGTTCTTGTTGTTCAGTCGCACATTGTGTCCGACCCTTTGCAACCCCATGGACCACAGCGTGCCAGGCTCCTCTGTCATCTGCCATCTTCCGCAGCCTGGCCAGAACTATGCCCACTGGGTCAACGATGCCATCTAACCACCTCATCCTCTGCCACCCCCTTCTCCTTTTGCCTTTGATGTTTCCCAGCATCAGGGCCTTCTCAAGTGAGTCCTCTCTTCTCCTTTGGTGGCCAAAGTACTTGAGTTTCAGCTTCAGTATTTGTCCTTCCAATGATAAGTCAGGGATGATTCCTTCAGGATGGACTGATTTGATCTCCTTGCAGTCCAGGAGAGACTGCAAACGTTTCCATAGACACATGGCAGGAATGCCACAACACCAGAGTACATGGAATGCTGTTTACCTTCCCACCGAAGTGGACCCTATTTATCTACTTGTAATTTGATGCGTTCGAACTGCGAGGTTGGCAGAAGCTGGGGGGAGCTCAGTCCGTCGTGCAGTACCCGGGAACCAAAGTGCCGACCTTCCAGTCAGCGAGTTCAGCGTCTTGACCTCTTGAGCCACATGTACAGTTAATTGTGGAATTCACTGCCACAAGATGGACTGAGAGATACCGTCGTGGATAGCTTCAAGAGAAGATCAATTCTCTTCACAAAGGACGTAGCAGTTGGGATGGCTAAACATTCCCTTCTGTCTTTGAATACGATTTGCTGGGTATCGTGAGCAGGATGGCAGTATTGCACTGTGTGAGAGCTTTCCGAGGACTAACTGAGCCTTCGGTGTGACTGCGCAAAGTTCTTTGTGTGTCTTTTAAGCTCCTGTTTCAGATTAATGGTTTCAGATTAATGTTGAGACACACGGGGGATATAGTATGGGTCAGAGTATATGATGTGTAGAAGAACGGTCTGCCCCATTCTCCTTCATGTGGAAATAAAGCCAGGTCAACCCTAGAGACGCTATCCTGGTGGTGCAGTGGTTAAACTGCTGCATTGCAGCCAGAAGGTTGTGTGTTCGATCCTGACCAACGCTCAAGATTGACTCAGCCGCCCAGCCTTCCAAGGTTGGTAAAATGAGTACCCAGCAAAATGCTAATGAATGTGTGAACCGCTCAGAGAGTGCACTGAGTGCTATGGGGTGGTATATAAGCTTTGCTTTTGCTTAGAAGAAGGGATAGATCAGGGGTTTCCCAACCTTTTCAACCTAGGGGCAGGTGATGCTTTCTCAGTCAGCTTTGAAGGCGGGATAGCCATTTTGTCCCAACAGCTTCACAGAGGTGTCCATTTTGTTTCTCAAATGCTCTTGGAGGGGTGGTGGGGCCACATGAAATGGCACTGCAGGCCAGATCCAACCCACGAGCCTTAGGTTGGGAAG
This sequence comes from Bradypodion pumilum, assembly GCA_035047305.1. Taxonomy (NCBI): domain Eukaryota; kingdom Metazoa; phylum Chordata; class Lepidosauria; order Squamata; family Chamaeleonidae; genus Bradypodion; species Bradypodion pumilum. Next base: position 24,262,392 of record JAWDJD010000012.1, on the reverse strand, counting down.
GAACCCCTGGGATAGATATTAACCTGGGCACTTTCTACTTCTTCTTTTGTGTCCATATCAAACCCTAAACTGCAAATTGAAGCCACCTTCTTGGCTTTGTTGTTGGCCAAACTTAAATCCTTATCGGTACATGGTTCTGGTAGTAATTGGCAGACCAGCAAACGAGCCAGATTCTGTATCTCGCCACATTTACGCAATGTGTTGTTGAGCACCAGAAGCCCCCACTTGAGCATGTTGGGCTTGCATTTAGGGACTCCAACCCTCAACCTATTCAGGGTCCTCCAAGTGACACAAGAGAGGTTGAGTTCCTCAGCCATATCTTCCTTTAATGATATTCCTTGTCCGGTGAGTTCTTTCCTCCATCTTCTCATTTGATTTTGCTCTTGCGTGCCGTCAGAAGCAACTACAGAAAGTTGTTCAGTTTTGCAACACATTTTTCCCCCGTGCCAAAACAGAAGGATTTTGCAATACTCTTCAGAATTCGTCTCTATTTTTAACTGTACTCAAAAACCACCACTCAGGCCCGCGACGTGCCACAGACTAACTCCCTGCCGAAGCACCAGCGCTTTAGTAAATTGGAAGAAAATTGGTTTTGATTTAACAAAGTTATGAGACTCTGAGAGCCGCGCGCTTGGCATACACATGAGTTAACTGCCTTTGTGCGGCCTGAGTGCTGCATTAGCATATTCTTTCCCCATTTAATTAAGTAAGTGTTCCAAATTGTTTTCCTCTTAATTATTTCAGCTATGGACACTATTATTTTTTCCCTTTTGCAACGCCGAGTCTGTTTCAGAGGGTTAATAGTCCTGCTCGCTGGTCTTCCCCCTCCACAACCGTTGGTCACTGTTGATAAGGCTCCATCTGCCATTGTTACACCGAATGCATCTCGTCCATTTATAATTGGAAACATCATGTAGCGAATAATCTCCTGGAGCAACGATATGCTATCCCAGGCGGCAATATTCTCTCTTCCCTCTGTGGCTAATTTTCACAGAAAGGTTCGTTGACAGCCAGTGTTGTATCACAAAATCAAAAAAGGAAGACGAATCTAGGTAGAAGAGAGGTTCTCAAACTTTTTAAGCCGTGGGCCGGGCCATGCCTTCTCAGACAGCTGAGCAGGCTAGACTGGTGGTTTCCCCCTGCCGCAATCGCTGCCGTAAAATGCACCTGCAGATATCATAAACGCATTTACAACAGCCACAGGTGCTTTTACAGCTGTTGTAAATGTGTGTGCTTCTGCTTCCGGTGGCGGTGGCAGTAATGAGGCGGCGACACAGGCAACACGAAATGGTGCCATGGTCCAGGTCTGGCCCACAGGCCATAGGTTGAGGAACCCCTGATCTACAGCATAGCTGTCAAGTATCCCGTTTTGGCCAGGAAACTCCCGTATTTTACCCTCTGTCCTGCCATCCTCCCGTATTAGTTAGACTGCAATGCCCTAATGCCGCCACTGGAGGTCAGCACAGGATAAACATAGCTGTCAAGTTTCCTGTTTTGGTCAGGAAATTTCCCTTATTTTCAAATCCAAAACTTGACAGGTATGATCTACAGAGATCATAGTCAGAGTCTAAAGTCGGAAGAATCAGCTGGAAACGAACAGCACAACCTAAATAAGCCAATATGGCTGAAACCGGGTCAGCTGACATGAGACTCGATGATGCTGAACTTTATCCAAGCCTTTCCCAGTTTAAATATGTGTGGAATTATTTAGGCTGGCCCAATGTTGTGGCGTCATTTGTGCCCGAGTTGGAAGTGTTAAGCTATATGTAGCAGCAGCACAGTAAAGCAGGGAGGTTTTTGGGCAAATCTTAGTTTGAACGCAAGTTGTCCCAAGTTCTCTCCCTGTTGAGCGCTGCCAAGGAATACACTTGCACTGAATACTGAGAGAAAGAACAAAATATCATTTACTCACAATTAAGTCAAAGAAGTATGCATATGTTCGAGAATCTTTTAGAAAGTAAAGTTAAAGTCTTTAAGTCTTTTAGACCTGCCATCTGGAGGAGCTCAAATAAATATATTTCCTCTTCGAATGGCAAAAAACAAGAGAAAAGGGCCAGAACATGCAAAGCCTTAATACATGCAAATAGGTCAGATAACCCGAGCATCCTGGACTCAGAATAATCTTGTGCTCATTTACGCAGAAGGAAATCTTGCTGAGTTCACAGAGACTTCCTTGCAAGCCGGTTGTGCACAGAATTACAACCGAAATCTATCCAAAATAAGGTGGCGCTTTTGGAAAAGTTACTTTGGGGACTCTCCATAGCCACCATAGAGTGGCCATGGGGTTATTTTCTCTTTGACCAGTGAGACAATCTAACTGAGGGGCAGAGTTACTCCGGATGGAATGATTGAAATGACTGTATATGTTTGTTAATTCTTTTCCTTGCTTCCTTTTATGCCAATCTTATTCTTTTTCTTCTGCCGTATCCAAATCTGAATGTTGGCGATCATCATGGCGATGAGCCATGAAGACTGTCCTGAGAATATAATGCAGTGGCCTTTCATCTGCCTTCCACATCGCAGCATGACCCCCAAACCACTGATCCAGTATCACGAGTCACTTTCTAGTCCTGAGCCCTTTTGGCACACAGGCCAGGATTGATGAAGCTGATGCCCTCCTTCAAGATGGAGCCAAGTGGCATTTAATCCACTTGGGGACCATCATCCTTCCCTGTGAACTTCAGTACCCACAGCCGTTAGTCCTCAGGGTTGTCAGGTTAGTTAGCCACCGCCTGACACTTGGCTTTGAGTCACAGGTAGTATAGTCTACTCTATTACCATAACAGGATTTGAACTCACATCTCTTGAATATCCTCACCTATTATGTCACACTATTGAATCGTTGGGCATAGGTAGGAAATCCAGACAAATGCATTCACTGTGAGGCTACAGCAGGGGTTCCCAACATACAGCTCATGGGCCGACCTGGTCCGCAATGCCTTTCCAACCGGCCCATTGCCTTCTCCCCTGCACCCAGAAGTAGAAGTGAGTGCATTTACATCAGCCATAAAACATGCCCATGCAAGCGCAAACGCTCCCGCGGCTGCCGTAAATTCACCCGCCTCCACTTCTGGGGGTGTGGTCCGGCCCACTCAGCTGTTCTGGGGCCGTGGCCAGGCCCGCAGCACAAAAAGGTTGGCCACCCTTAGGCTACAGTATCGGCAGAGCCTGCCACAAAACACAGAAGGACAACTGAAGGATTTTGAAAACCACACAAGCCGATATAAGTCTACTGGATTTGCAGTCGGTGTAATTTGTTTTCCTGCCCAGCTTCCTTCTTTCTCAACCTCCATCTTCTGCGGGGTTTTGTTTAACCACGCTAATCTACTTCCTTTCGAAGAGACTCCTCGGCCTCTGAACGTTGCCAAAAGGGCCGCCCGTGAGTTTATTTTGCCAGGTCCACCACACCACCTCCACCTTCTCCCGGAGTCTTAATAAAGATTTCTCAAACAAGATGCTAAAGCTGGATTATTCAGGTAATCTCGTGGAGAGACTTCCCTGGGTACCGCCGCTTATAAATAATGAATTAGGCCTTTACTTATTATTTCTCTTGCCCTTTAGGTTCACCCCCGAGTCTCAGAGAGGAATACAGATTTGAAGGCAATGAGCTACATTTATTAATATCGGCGTCTGCCGTTCCCACACCAGGGACACACACACCCCCGCGCTCCATCCGGCCCACCGCGCTTTTTCTCACCTGCGCTTCAATTGCAAGGATGCTAATGTTCCAGGCTTAATAACTAAGTACCAGCCCAGGTCTCGGTAGCTGGTCCTATAAATTGGATGCTGGAGGGGGGGGGGGTGTAGAGCAGAATGGCATATTTTAAACCAGCCATACAAAATCGGGTTCCAGGACGGCTGTCTTTTGTGTATCGGAGGCCTTGTGAAATTAAAGACTCCCGGCAGCTCCTTCTGGAGAACTATTTCAGTATCAAATGGGACCTGCCTTGGATCGGTCCCTGGTTTAAGCTCTACCGGAGCTGCTTGATAATTATATTCCAGCAAGCGTAGCAAAGGAGCGCAGCCTTCAGGCATGAAAGCCTACAGTAAATTTAAGCTATAACAAGGTCCTAAGCGGACTGCGGTGGCTCAAGTGGTTAAGATGCTGAACTCGACGGCTGGAAGGTCAGAGTTTGCTTCCTGAGGAGTGCATGATGGAGTGAGCTTCCGTCTCTGCCCCACCTTCTGTTCACTGGGACCACTTCACCACCATGAGCATAGGTCCTCAGATTTGGCTCTCCAGATGTTCTTGAAGATCAATTCCCAGAAGCCCTGATCAGCAGGAGTGCTGCCTTCGGCTTCTGGGAATTGAAGTCCAAGAACACCTGGAGTGCCAAGGTTGGCCATCACTGGTTTGACCAGGCCAGGAGACAAATGACAGGTCCTGAAGGAAGAAAATATTCCATGGGAGGTGGGGATGGGAAAAGATTTAGCTTTAAAGCCTAGGTACCCACCTCCCACTAGTTCCAGTGGTGGGCACCAGCAGGTTCGCACCGGTTCGCCAGAACCGGTAGCAGAAATTCTGGCTGGCCCCACCCATCCAAGTTTTGAAATAAAGTAGTCCTAATTCGGGTGCAATGCAGGGCTTTCCCCTGGCCATGGTCACCATACCATGCTCACAGTGTGGTAGTAATTTTTTTGGGAACCCAACACTGACCAGTTCCCATGTGGCTTTCACTGGTTCCATTGGAAGGTTGAGCGTATGGGTTAGCCGAGAGGGGAAATGACTGTGGAAAGTTGTTGGATGCAAACTGCTTCATGCCAAAACATGGCGAAAATGAGCCGAAGAAATTAAAAAGGGTGCGAAAATGCTCCCTTAATTCTCCCCTCTCCAAGGGAAGCATTAGAGGAAGGGAAAAGACCTGGAAATGCGGCGCAATTTCTGTCTCCGTTGCCACCCAGGAAACCCCAACTAAACAAATGGGCGCATAGCCCAAATTGGTTTATTTTCCACTGATACAAGTATTGGTGTAAAATAAACAACTTCCAGCCTGTGGATTATAATGCCCATTTGGATGGTCTCCCACTCTGGGCGGTGTACAAACAGATAACAAATAACAACAGAACACACAGCAACTCAAAATAAACAAACAACAAATATGTCACAAACTAAAATAAAATAGCCAAAACAGATATGAGGGGTTTTTTTAACAATATGGACACACACTCAGCTAAACATCTTCTACTGCATATAAAGCAATGTTCTCTCTTTCATGCCAAAACAATCACTAAAGTAATTTCACTTATACTTACTGTCCACCCAACCCATCAGCACAGAAACCGCCTGGAGATTTGTGTTCAAGGGAGAACTAATTTCTATTATCTCCAACATTAAACTCAGTGATAGAAAGTCCCAGAACCATAGAACAAAAAAATCAATTTTCATATGTGGCGCACCAACTGAAAAGAAGGACTTGCCGAGAGATCGGACATGGATGGCAAGAGATGTGGGGCTGTAAAACCCATTCCTTCCCAGGGAGGTGTTTCCAACAGACTCAGGCGGGCGAGATTAAGTAGTTCAGCACTTTGGAGTCGAATGCTTTGTTTGTCTGGAGCTGCAGTAGCTATAAATACTTGTGTTGAAGTCCTGTTGGGAGCCATGAAGCATAATGCCTCCATGTTGAAACTTTATGTGAAGTCTACTTCTCCTATCAGCCTAGAAATAATCGCTCCTTGTACGGTTGTGCCTGGTCAGTGCAGTAACATCCTCTGAATGAAGATGAGCCTCAAGTCAACCAGCTCAGATCCAGGAAGAGCTTTATGGCAAGAACAAACATTCTTGAGGAGATGCAAGAGCAAAGCCAAATTGGAAGGTGGAGGAAGGCGCTCACTGGACAAGGAACGACATTAAAGGAGGATATGGCCGAGGAACTCAACCTCCCCTACATCATTGGGAAGACCCTGAATAGGCTGAGGTTGCCTTTGCTTGAAAGACAGTCATATCCGACTCTAGGGTTCAGTGCTCACCTCTGTTTATAGCCAAACAGCCAACACTGTCTGCATCTGTAGATGTTTCCATGGACATGTGGCAGGCATGTAAGACCAACATGCTCAAGTGGGGACTGTTGGCAGACAACACACTGTGTGAAAGTGGAGAGATATAGAGCCCGGTTCATTTGCGGTTCTGCCAGTTGCTGCCAGAAATATGTACCAGTGAGGATTTAAGTTTGGCCAATGACAAAGCCAAGACATTGGCTTCATTTTGGCAGTCCAAAGTTTGATCTTGACACAAAAGAGGAAGTGCAGTTATACATATAGTCATACACTCGCCACTGCCCTGGCATAGTTGCCTGACCGTGAGAACCCGAGACCTTGGGAAAGTGGTTTTTAAAATTCCTTGACTTAGCCTGTTATAACGTTCCCACTATGTTCCAAATTCTCACAGATATGTGCCTTCAAAGTCAAAAAGAGCTTATAACAACCTTAATAGGGCTTTAGGGGATATCTAAGATATTTAAGGAGTGGTTTTCCCCTTTCTGGGACTGCAGTGGCTCAAGTGGTTAAGACACCGAGCTCGCTGACTGGAAAGTCGGAGTTCGCTTCCCGGGTACTGCATGTCGGAGTGAGCTCCCACCTCTGTCCCAGCAGTTCGAAAGCAAGAAATTGCAAGTGGATAAATAGGGACCACTTCGATGGGAAGTAAACAACGCTCTGTGCACTCCGGTGTTGAGGCATGCCTGCCACATGTCCACGGAAATGTTTGCAGACGCAGGCAGCGCTGGTTCTTTGGCTATAAACAGAAATGAGCTCTGAATCCTAGAGTCGGATACGACTGGGTTTTGCACAAGGGCAACCTTTACCTTTACCTTTCCCCTTTCCAAGCACCCTAGTGAAAATTCCATGGCTGAATGGGGATTTAAACCCAGGTGTCATGAGTCCTAGTGTATCATTCTACTTACTTCAACACACTGGGTACAGTTTTCACTTACCCATTAATTTTGTTTCTTTGGGGGAAGAGTTTAAAAAGGGCCAAAAATGGGGAGAACCCCCCAAAATGCCTTTGAAAGCATCTCCCCCCCCCTCCAGGGAAAGTAATGTTGCATTATCCAGAAAATATGGACATTATACATTATTTTCTGAAAGTAATGTCATTACAATCTCGCATTGGCAGGGGAATTCTGGTAGATATTCGGGAAAAGTCCATGTTTTCCAAGCTCTGGTATCATAAATCTTTTCGACTTCATCTTGGGGGTTCATATGAATTTTACAACCCATACAGCAGACAGATTAAGATTACAATTTTCTGATCTTGTGTGTGTGTGTGTGTGTGTGTGTGTGTGTGTGTGTGTGTGTGTGTGTGTGTGTGTGTGTGTGTATCTGTATCTGTATCTATATCTATATCTATATCTATATCTATATCTATATCTATATCTATATCTATATCTATATCTATATCTATATCTATCGATCGATCGATCGATCGATTGATTGATTGATTGATTGATTGATTGATTGATTGATTGATTGATTGATTGATTGATTGATTGATTGATTGATTGATCGATCGATCGATCGATCGATCGATCGATAGATAGATAGATAGATAGATAGATAGATAGATAGATAGATAGATAGATAGATAGATAGATAGATAGATAGATAGATAGATAGATAAGGCAGAGGAGAGTCTGTGATGTTGAGTTGCCCGGGGAGAACGAAGCAAAACAGCAAGGTTGGGGTTGGCTTTGGAATGATCTTTTTCTAATAGATTCACGTTTCCGTGACCTTTTGCACAAGGCAATTTAAATTCTAATTGTCCTGTGAGCAGTGGCACAATCAATTAGCGAGGAGCGCTGCTAATTGTGCAGAGTGGGTGGGGACATAGCACATTTTCCTTGGGATTCACGTAGTAAGGCTGAGAGCCCAAGGGATGTCTTGGATTGTGGAAGGGTTTAAACGGATCACCCAGTTTAATAGTTTCCCTGTTGCGCTGCAATTGTCATGGTCCATTAGACTTCTGGAGCACTGAATACCACCATACTTTCTCTTCCTCGCACAGGGAATAGGACGTGCTGACACTTTAGATGTTATGAAAAGCCAGGAGTTCAAGGCTTCTCTGTCCAAGACCGGCCATTCCACCAAGTTTGGATCCTTTGAAGGCCGACCCATCTTCCCATTGCTAATTACTCTTTGGAAAGAGTTGTATCAGTTCAATGCACTCTGGACGAACACTAAAGAGAGAAGAATCCAAATAAGGCTAAGCCAACAGAGAAGAGTGTGAGATGAGATGCCTCCATCCAGCAGTTACATCAGACCTCTGAGGAACAGGTCAAACTTCAGAGAGGTCTCATTTCTCAAGCGACAACTGGCAAAAGACACTCTCTTGTGCTCAGTCATGCTCCAGAAATAGTCATTGATGTGTTGTACAGATTGTATGTCTGGCTAGACATCCCGCTATGGTAATGAAGTAGACCATACAACAAGCGACTCAATGCCGAGTGTTGGTTGGCGATAAATAACCTGACTCCCGAAAGGGCCAACGGCTACGGGCAGCTGAGCCCCTTTAGGTGGAGGAAATGCCACTGGAAGCCATCCTATTGGGCCCAACGGCAAAATGAGCGGAGGAGGAACTCTGATTCCCAACGGTCATGGAGACGAAAGAGGCCATGCTAGATGGACTCCCTGTGAAGGCACACTTTGTCCATATCCTCAAGGCTGCGGCAGTCCATTGCAGTCCCGGTGTTAAATCCTACATGTCTCATTCCATATGTGCCACAGGAGATGGCTCCGTGATCATAGCGTGTGGGTTACTTCATGGCAAACTGGGATACACCGTAAACAAATTCACGCCAATGGCATTTTTTCCTGCTTCAGGGGGGAAAAAATGCATTCTTGGATATGAGTTGCATCCAATGATGACGACGGTACAGACCAGGAACTGAAGATATTCAACTGAAAAGCTGCCAACTGCAGTATCAATCCACACAGATCCATACATACATATCTTTATTCAACCGTCAGTCAAGTTTGGGAACTCCTACAGGCTACAATTCCTAGAATTCTCTAGCCTCCATGGCCAAAGTCATGCCTGCCACATGTCCATGGATGCAGATGCAGACAGTGTTGGCTGTTTGGCTATAAACAGAGGTGAGCACTGAACCCTAGACTGGGATATGACTGGCTTTCGAGCAAAGGCAACCTTTACCTTTACTACCAACACACACACAAATGCCCAGAAAATAAATCTCCTCTGTCTTCTCCCCAGCAATAGCATCATCTCCCAAATTGCCTCGTGCAGAAATGAAACTGCTTTCGCTTCCACCATCTTTGTGAAGTGGAATTAGCAATTTCCTTGCTTGTTCTCTGCCTGACGTCCCTCTTTTGAATTTCCATTAAAAATAATAATACATTTTGTTCTGCCTCTGAAGGCCCATAACTTCCCTTGCCTACTTTCCTACTCACACATCACTGGCTTTGCCTTTCTTTTCTGTCCCTTATTTTTTACCTCTTCTCAACACCATAATCATTTTAAACTCACTTTTTCTTCACTCCATCATTTTGGCAATTGTGGAGAGGGCTTTATTGCTGGGGTTTTACCAAGCCATTCAGTTAAACGTCAGAGAGCAAACCAGAGACAGTTTGGAACATGGAGTGGTTTCGACACACAGCGAATTCCTTTAACCTGCTTCTGTAAGCAGAGCGGCCAAGGACATGGCCCTGGAATCAAGGCTCTAGGACAGTGGTGGTAAACCGTGGCACTCCAGGTGTTCTTGAACTTCAATTCCCAGAAGCCCTGATCAACAGGAGTGCTGACTTGGGCTTCTGGGAATTGAAGTCCAAGAACACCTGGAGTACCAAGGTTCACCATCACTGCTCTAGGCTCTATTGCCATGGCTATAGGTTTTGGGTCTCCTTATGAAAATAAGTCATGTGGAAAATTGATAAAGGGTATGAAACATTCAACACGGAGCATAGGCAGAAAACATGTTCACTGTCTCCAGTTATCTAAAGGGCAGCCGTGTAGAAGTTGGAGCAGGCCACATCTCGGAATGAGTTCGTTCGTTCGTTCGTTCGTTCGTTCGTTCGTTCGTTCGTTCGTTCGTTCGTTCGTTCGTTCGTTCGTTCGTTCGTTCGTTCGTTCGTTCGTTCGTTCGTTCGTTCGTTCGTTCGTTCGTTCGTTCGTTCGTTCGTTCGTTCGTTCGTTCGTTCGTTCGTTCGTTCGTTCGTTCGTTCGTTCGTTCGTTCGCTCGCTCGCTCGCTCGCTCGCTCGCTCGCTCGCTCGCTCGCTCGCTCGCTCGTTCGTTCGTTCGTTCGTTCGTTCGTTCGTTCGTTCGTTCGTTCGTTCGTTCGTTCGTTCGTTCGTTCGTTCGTTCGTTCGTTCGTTCGTTCGTTCGTTCGTTCGTTCGTTCGTTCGTTCGTTCGTTCGTTCGTTCGTTCATGTGGGCTGGCGGACTGTCGGACGACCAGTTGGTTGGTTGGTTATATCCCACCCATTTAACCAAATCATCTCTGGCTAGCGACAAAACATAAAACATGACCCAACATATAACAACCGAAAGAATAATTAACAATAACCCCATATAAATAAATCAATTACACACAATTAAGTGAATAAAACAATAATATTATACTGTATTAGGATGTATTAGTAATGCATTCTCATTATTCCCTAAAGTCCTTGGAAGGTAATTCATTCCTGTGACTGATTACAATATTAAACAAGTAAATCACGCTACCTTTTTTTTGTCTCATGTTTTTTTCATTACTTTTGGTAACTTTGTTTTAATCCCTTCAGATTGATTAAAGCATAGGATAAAACTGGAGCTTTTTCTGAATGGGGGCGGGGAGCAATGAATGCTCTTTTGAAGCATCTCAAAACATTACTAAATGGACCGATAAAGTAACTTCTCTTCCCACTCATGCGACTTGGCATGCAATGTGTCTACAGAGATTTGCCAATTTATGGCAATTTGGCTGTGGAAGTTATCCTTTTCACGTAACTACACAACAAGTAGGCCATTGAGCTACTTTTGAGATGTAACTCTGTTACATTTTTGCCACGCCTGAAAGTAACTTGCCAAATATAGTTAGATTAGTGATGTTCCTCTTTGTTTTCAGCCAAAGAACCGGAGCTGTCTGCATCTGTAGATGTTTCTGTAGTTTTATGGCAGGCATAACTCAACACCGAAGTGCATGAAATGCTGTTACCTTTCCGGTCTAAGCAGTACCTCTTTCTCTACTTGCAATTTCTTGCTTTTGACCTACTAGGTTGGCAGGAGCTGGGACAGACGAGCTCACTCCATTGTGCAGCACCTGAGTCTTGAAATGCTGATCTGCTGACCTTCTGGTTGCCAAACTCAGTGTCTTAACCACAAAGCCACTGTGGCTCCTCAACCTTGATTACCAACAGCTAAAACATGGCTCTAATTTTGGCCCCACCTATTAGACTTACCCAACACCGGGTTGAAGCCCAAGCATGCTTTTCTAAAACTGAAACCAGAGTTGGATGTGAAGACAGCTGGTGTGAATCTTTTTCAGTATATAGAGCAGGGGTTCCCAACCAGATCCGGCTCCCGGTGCCATTTCATGTGCCCCCACCCCACCCCTCCAAGGGCATTTGAGAAACAAAATGGCCACCCCTTTCAAGCTGTTGGGACAAAATGGCCAAAGAACAATTTCCCCCCCCCCCCCATGTCGTGCAGGCCAGGCAAAATGGTCTTCCAGCCCTCGAAGCTGACTGAGAGAGCGCATAGCTGTCAAGTATCCCGGATTGGCCGGGATTTCCCGTATTTCTCCGCTAGTTCCTCTCCTTTCCCGCCACCGTCCCGTATTTGAACGGTGGGGAAAGGGGTTACTGCGCGCGCACGCCCATCTGAGATGGGCTCTGTGCGTGCGCAGAGGAGTTCTGCGCGCACACAGATGAGTTGTTGTGGTGCATGCGCACCCAGGCCAGAGCAGTTCCCGTATTTCCAGGAGCCACACTTGACTGGGTATGAGAGTGTGATCCGGCCCCCGGCTTGAAAAGTTTGGGAACCCCTGATCTAGATAAAACTCTGTTCTACTGTTAATTAGAACAATAATACTTGAAAGCCTCATTATCACCTCCTCTACGGGTGGAAACCACATCCATGGCTGCCTGTTACATACAGGCAGTGCAGAACACACTTGAAACCATGCGATTGGGATGTCATGCATAGGCAGGAGACCGGTAGAAAGCCAAACTACAATGGGTTGGTTATTTTTTTCTGACTGTTTTTCCTTCTGACCTTCTACATTATACAGTTTTAAAAGGTAAGTAAAGCAAATACTTTATCTATTTGATTAGGAGGTGAAATAAGCGCAAGAGCTTTTGAAATCCTAATTAAACCAGATCAGGCTTGTCTCAACCTCCAGCCTCCATTCCAAGATCAATATTTCCATTCATTTAAAGCCACGGCAAGGTTAGAGAGGTGAACGAAGTAAATAATTAACTAATTTGCAGCTTTTTTAAAAAAAAATCAGTCTTTCTCATCTCTGGGGTAATTAGCTATGCTGCCGACATCAATCACCGCAACAGCGATTGTTTAAAGTATTTATTTGTTCTGCAGAGAAGGGTTAAAATAAATGTCTGGTTAGAAGAAAATACTTTGAACCAGTTAATCAGCAAATACGTGGCATCAATTCTGGTGGCGTTCTTTCTTGCAGGGAAGAAAAGTGTAGCATTTTCAGCTTCCTTCCATTGGTTTTAAGGTGCATTGCACTCAACAGCATACCCAGAAGCCCAGGAATGCATGAATGGTTTTGCAATATTGGCAGGAAAAACCGTGCATGCATGCATGCATGCTCAGAGATACCTGGCAGCTTAGGACAGGGGTTCCTAACCTAATGGCCGACAGTGCCATTTCACATGACTCCCCCAACCCCCTCCAAGGGCATTTGAAAGACAAAATGGCCACCCCTTTGAAGCTGTTGGGACAAAACGGCCACCCCCATCATGCAGGCAGGGCAAAATGGCCTGCTCTAGAGGTATTTTCTTTTACTCCTGGAATGTTTCAAAAATGTCTGGCCAGGTTATCCCGCTATGGTCATAGAGTAGACCCTACTGCCAGCGACTCAATGCTGATCGTCAGGTGGTGGTTAACTCACTTGACAACCCCGAGGACTAAGAGATGGCTAGATGGCATTGTTGATACAGTGAGAGTAGATCTGGGCGCACTATGGAGGATGACAGTTGAAAGAGGAGCCTGGCGCGCAGTGGTCCGTGGCGTCACGAAGAGCCACAGATTGTTAATTCCCCAGGCAGAAAAGCCCTGCTTAGCTTCAGAGTCTGATGTTGGACTCCCACAGATGGTGTCCTCACCAAAAACGCTGATTTCAACTATGCGCACACAGCTTCCCCCAGTGGCGTAGTGGTTAAGGCACTAGGCTCGGAGACCGGAAACATGGGTTTGATTCCTGAGAGCTGCACAATGGGGGGGGCATGAAAGGAGCCTCATTCAGGCATCCCCTAAAGATCCTTTCAACCCAGAGTAATCTCTGACACGGAAACGAACGAGCTATGCACACCTGCTTCTGTCTGACCAAAGTGTACTCTTCCAACCAGGATAGGGAACTTTTTGACTACAGTTTCCAGAATGCTCACACCAATGGAAACAACAGCCATACTACTTGAGAGATTTGGGGAGCTGGTTTGTTTATTTATTTTGCACTATTTTTAAAAAAGCAATTTCTTTGCATTTCTGAAACAGAGATTGTAAAGTAGGATGTGTGAATATCCTTATGTTCGAGGAAGGTACAGAGCCCTTTTCCATAATAACATGTGGGACTTTGGAGGCTGCAAGGGAAGGGAAGAAGAGATTTGTATACACGTGTGCCTGAGATATGCATGCATTTTAAATTAAAATTGATCACACTTGCAAAATATGACTCAGCCTAGCAAGCCAAAAGAGCTTGTTTTCCTCAGGGTTCTCGTCTTTTACTTATTTATTTGGCTTCTCCTTCTACATTTCACATCCGCTAGGGCAGGGTTTCCCCACCTAGGGCCAGTGGGCCGGATCTGGCCTGCGGTGCCATTTCATGTGCCCACTCCACCCCTCCAAGGGCATTCAAGGAACCAAATGGCTACCCCCTTTGAAGCTGTTGGGACAAAATGGCCACCCCCATCATGCAGGCAGGGCCAAATGGCCGTCTTGCCCTCAAGGCTGACTGAGCGAGCGTGACTCAGCCCCTGGCTTGAAAGGTTGGGAATCCCTGCACTGGGGCTTAGCGGCTTAGGCCTTTTGCATAATTTCCCCCAACACAGTGAAAATAACCAAAATATTTTAGCTTAATTAATAAATAATAATAATAATAATAATAATAATAATAATAATAATAATAATAATAATAATAATAATAATAATAATAATAATAATAATAATAATAATAATAATAATAATAATAATAATAGAACACCACAAATCTCAGAGACTTTTTTTGTTTTGTTTTTCATTAAAAAAAAAGCATGTTTCCTTCTTGTTTATCTCATTTCAGGTTATCCTTTATCCCCTTATCTATCGTTCCCTGAGGTTGGATTGAAACAGGTCCCCACAATGAGCTTTGGCCTGACTCCTGCGCATAGTTAAGCAGCTTATGCTCTTTCCACTTCAGTGGCATCTTAAGTGGCTAAGCCACAAGCAAAAAAATTGGCCATGTTGGACAAGCCGTGAAATCCTGGAGTGTCCAAACAACAGGTATTGGGATGATCCCGATGATCCATTTACACCAACCTCTTCTGCCGTATCCGATTCCTAATATTGGCTCTCCTCGTGGCGATCAGCCATGAAGATTGTCCTTGCTGTTCAGTCTCACAGTCAAATGTGACTCTTCGTGACGCCACGGACCACTGCGCGCCAGGCTCCTCTTTCAACTGTCATCCTCCATAGTGCGCCCAGATCTACTCTCACTGTATCAACAATGCCATCTAGCCATCTCTTAGTCCTCGGGGTTGTCAGGTGAGTTAACCACCACCTGACGATCAGCATTGAGTCGCTGGCAGTAGGGTCTACTCTATGACCATAGCGGGATAACCTGGCCAGACATGCATTTGCACCAGAAGTTTCAACCTTTTTAAGCCGGGGGCCGGGTCATGCTCCTCAGACAGCTTCGGTGGCAGGATGGCCATTTTGCCCTTCCTCCATCACGTGGCACTTCCGGGTGTGGTGGAGGCAGTGGGGGGGGGGGGATGGCACATGAAATGGCACCGTAGGCCGTATCCAGCCCACAGGCTGCAGGTTGAGAATCCCTGATTTATACCAATGCAGGAGTAAATCAGAGCTGGCCCTACCATTGGACAAATTTGAGCACAACTCATTTCCCCCCCAGTTTTCTCTAGGGCTACAACATGGGGGTCGCAAAGGGTCAGAATCGACGGTGCGACTGAACAACAACATCCTGTCTACTGAAAATATTGTGCTCCTCTTGCCTTTACAACCGTGCTTGCACTGTATTTATAATGTAATTTATTTTTCTGGCACCCCTGGTTACTGCTGTATGACATTATCGGTAAGGTCAACAGTATATACTTCAGTTTCAACCACATTAGTTCATTGCTTTTAAAAACCGTTCTCTGCCGATCCCTTGAATATTAACCTTAGAGTTGCACTTTTTACTGTGTCAGGCATGTTCAGCTACAGCACATGGAAACTGCCATATCATTACACTTTCATTTCACTTATTGCCATACCATTTTGACTGGATTCTGATCCTCTCTCTAAGGGAGTTCAGGTAACTTTACTGCTTACAAAGAGTTTCATGATGCCTTGGAGCAGGGGTGGCCAATCTTTTCACGTAGCCGGCCTGACCATGCCCCTGGACAGCAGAGTGGGCCGGAACATGGCCCCTGGAAGTGGAAGCGGGTGTATTTACAAGCTTTTGTATATGTGCCCACTTAAACGTTTATGACAGCCAAGGGCGCATTTGTGCATGCGTAGGCACATTTTATGACTGATGTCTGGGCACGGTGGAGGTTGGGAACCCCTGCCTTAGAACCAAGCTTGGCATGCCAGCTGTTCTTGGACTTCAAGTCGCAGAAGCCCAAGCCCCTGTGAATCCACACATATGCGCAGTAAACCCATTCATGTGAATTCACAGGGACTTGGGCTTCTGGGAATTGATGTCCAAGAACCGCTGGAGTGCCAAGGTTCGCCATCACTGCCTTAGAGACTAACCGTTTCTTTTTCTCAGGGACTACAACTCTCTTTGACTAATGCTCGAAGTCAGCGATATGATGATGATGCCTTAAAAACACAGATGCTGAATGCTAAAAAACAATGCAGATACTGCTTCCAGGCTTATGACCTAAAACTAAAGACAAACATTTAAATGTGATGGAATATCCTTACACTAGGAGTTCCCAACCTTTTCAAGCCGGGGGCCGGGTCATGCTCTCTCAGTCAGTTTCAAGGGCCGGATGGTCATTTTGCCCTGCCTGCATGATGGAGGGTGGCCATTTTGTCCCAACAGCTACAAAGGGCCAGCCATTTTTTTCTCAAAAGCCCTTGGAGGGCAGGGTCACATGAAATGGCACTGTGGGCCAGATCTGTCCCGCAGGTTGGGAACCCCTGCCTTACAGAGAGATTGGACAGCTAATAGACTCATTGCATTACCTAGACAGGACCTTAAGCATTCCAAAATCCAGTTATTCAGGGATGTGAAGATGTACAGACAGAATTGGCACATTGTTGATGGCTTTAGATTACTCCTAATGTGCAAGCCGTGCTGTGACTTCCTTAGAAAGCCCTCTTCTTTTATGCAATTAACAATTTCATGCTTCTTCTAATGGCTCAAGTGGCTAAGACGCTGACTGGGAGGCTGAAGGTCAGCAGTTCGATTCCCGAGTAACTGCAGGACGGAGTGAGCTCCCGTCTTTGTCCCAGCTCCTGCCAACTTAGCAGTTCGAAAGCAAGGAACTGCAAGTAGAGAAATAGGGACCACTTCAGTGGGAAGGTAAACAGAGTTCCATGCCCTCCGGAGTCCAGTCATGCCTGCCACATGACCACAGAAATGTATACAGAAGCAGACAGCGCTGGCTCTTCGGCTTTGAAACAGAGATGAGCACTGAACCCTAGAGTCAGATACGACTGGCTTTCGAGCAAGGGGAAGCTTTACCTTTACCTAATTATACGCTTCTTCTAATTTCTAAGGCTTCACCAGGAACAGAAATTAGAATAATTGGCCTGTTTCTTCCAGACTCTATCCCAACCCTTTTCTAAACCTCAGAATTGTACTGACAGTTTTCCAATTTGCCAGAACGTGCGCCAAGTTTTAGGAGGCGTTGCATTATTCATTGGTTTAGAAATGGAGCCCAATTCCCATAGATCTTTAGGCTACCGTTCCATAAAGAGTGTTTTCGCCAAGAACCTGGAAGTGGCCCTCGCAGATGTGGAGCATCCGGAAAGGTAAGAGAAATGTTGTCCTTTATTATAGTGTTCAAAGCAGACAGTTTCCGCGCAGCTGTCGTGTAAAACAAGAGATGTGGCCCATTCTCATTTAAATTATTCCACTTATTTTCCACTGTGCAATTGACAGCATTGTTTTGTCATATGTACACTGGGATATATTTATTTTCTCCATTGTGTTCTTTTGTTTCCAAGAGATCTCCATGCCTTTGAATGGACGAGTGAAGCTGTGGGAAATTGCTCTGTGGGGTTCTATTCATGCAACATAATGATCCCACCAAAGGGCCTTAATTCTGATTAAGAGCAACAACACAATGCAAAAACTGGCTCAGCAGCTGCCAGATCGCACTAGGGGCATGGAGCATTCCCATGAACAGTTTGGCAGGCCTACTTTGAAAGGGGGTGGGTGGGTTTCCATTTGAGCAAGTGCAAGGCATCGCCTCTCTGTTAACCCATAACCTTTATCATCTTAAAGTAGGGGTGCCCAAGCTATGGCCCGTGGTGGGCCAGATCCAGCCCCCAACACCAATTCATCCAGCCCACACCACCCGTGTCACTCCCGGAAGCGGAATTAAAACACGCATTTTTTTTTTACTTCCGCTTCTGGGAGCGATGAGGGTGGTGTGGGCCGGATGAATTGGCATCAAAGGGCTGGATCTGGCCCATGGGCCATAGTTTGGGCACCCTGGTTTAAGCAGAGAAAAATGGCATCCTGTTGCAAAAACAGATTGCAAGGTGCGTTTTCCTTCCACTTCCGGTGGGAGGAACCACATGGCTGGCCCGCTGAACCACGTGACCGGCCCACAGCCCAAAAAATTTGGGCACCCCTGTCTTAAAGGCTCTTCTTAAGAGGCAGGTGATGATTGGTGATGCTCTGTGTCAATTTCACTCCTGGAAGATACAGAGGAAACTCAGTGACAGGTTCTTCCAAGACTAATGAACAAGTTAGTCGGCCAAGGTGTCCTATTATTATTATTATTATTATTATTATTAAAAACCAAACAATCAATGTCTGTGTCTGCAGACATTTCCTTGGTCATATGGCAGGCATGACTAGATGCCAGAGTGCACGGAACGCTGTTACATTTCCCACCAAAGTGGTACCTATTAATCTACTTGCAATTTCTTGCTTTGGAACTGCTAGGTTGGCAGGAACTGGGACAGACGACGGGAGCTCATCCATCATGCAGGACTTGGGTCTCGAACTGCTGAACTTCTGGTTGTCAAGTTCAATATCTTAACCACTAAACCACCGCAGTGCCCTGGGGCAGCATTGTTTAGAGGGCGACCAAATCAGCAGGTGGCAGGAAAATAAACAGCAAGCCATCCTGGCTCTGTGCACTTTCCACTCTTCAAAAGCATACAGTAGTCTCTTTTTCCCATGGGGAGGGGCTCCTGCCCGTTTCGGAGAGCAGATTAGGGAGCAAAATGGACCACTTGCCCAAGTGCCCAAATCGGACCACTGTGGGTCTGCGGCTTCTGTTTCAAAAACAGCTACTAGCATATTGCCCGTACTCACAACTTTTTAAACACATACCCCTCCCCATATCCCCACCAAAGCAAGGCAACCCATCTAACACAGCGGTAAAGACAAGATGTACCTGAATCAGCATTTGAATTGTCGCTAAGTATAACTGTAAAATACACTGTAAAAAAGCCACACGAAGCCACAGGGGAGCAAGAACAAGACAAAACCGTGCGAGTCTTTATTTTTAACAGTACATTTTTTTTGTGCTCAGTGGAACACACCAACACACACACACCTCTCTCTTCACATAGTGCCACCAAAGAGGTGGGCCTGCCTTTGTTTCTATACTTTTACTCAAGAGGAGTGCCGTGGCTTAGTGGTTAAGACCAGGGGTGGGCAAGCTATGGCCTGTGGGCCAGGTCCGGCCAACACTGCCTAATAATCCAGCCCGCGCCGCTCCGGGAAGTGGAAGTAAAATGCATCCACACATGTGCAAAACACTGCAGTAAGTGCACCTGTGGCTGTTGTAAACGTGTTTACAACAACAATGGGTGCATTTATGGCAGCGTTTTGCACGTGCGCAGGCACGGTTTACTTCCGCTTCCAGTGGGAGGAACCATGTGACCAGCCCGCCCGACCACGCGACCCACCCAGATCCCAAAAAGTTTGCCCACCCCTGGTTAAGCCGCTGTACTTGACGACTGGTAGGTCGGCAGGTCAGCAGTTCGAGACCTGAGTAGTGAACGACGGAGTGAGCATCCCTCTCTGTGGAAGTAACTGGAAGGGATAAAATCAGGAATGAGGTTATAAGGGAACAACCTGGAATGGAACCAATCTTAAACTACATACAGAGACAACAAATAAAGTGGTTTGCCCATTTGGAGAGCATGTCTTGGAATTCCGTACCTTACAAGGCAAATGTGGAAAGAGGTGAAGGACGGAGACCATGAGGCAGACCCAGAGGAAGGTGGAGAGAGAACATCAGATAAATGTTACAAGAACAACAAGTAACACTGGTGGAGGCCACTCGAAGTGCCAGAAGAAGAAACTTGCATCTCCCTCAACACCTGATGGACAAGAACAAGAACAAATCTATGCTCTTCACCAGTTAGTGTTCAAATGCGCTCTAATCCTCGACTCCATCTGTGGCACTGATGACTAACGATCATTAGATGAAGTCGTTTTTGTTAAATGTGTCACATCCCTTTGTAAACCACTGGGACTCAGGATTTATTTATTTTTTAAATCACCTTTTCCAGCACCTTTAATGCTAATCCCCTTCGCTGCCATCATTTCCAACCCTCACAGCTTACAGACAGTACATATCCGATATGTGGGTCACAGACTCCAGTGAATGGCTGGAAATTTGCAAAACTGGAGGCGTGGGGAAAACAATAATCAGGATCATTTAAATATAATATTTATGGATTTAATCACACCGCCGCAGAACCCTGTAGCGAGGTTTTGAAATTAATAACAGGCATAATATCTAATGCATTTACAGAACGATGCTTTACAGTTATAGCCGATCCATAATGCAATTACAACACTGAATGGAATAAAGAGATTGCACACGGTTAACATTGAAAGTAACTTTTATACAGTGCCTCAAACTTTTTTTTTTTTTTTTTGGCTTTTGACATACAATACCATCTCGCCATCTCATCTATGGCCGCCCCCTTCTTCTTTTGCGCCCCACCTTTCCCAGCATCAAGGCTTTTTCAAGTGAATCCTCTCTTCTCATTTGATGTCCAAAGTACTTTAACTTCATCTTCACTATTTGACCTTCTAAGGAGCAGTCAGGGTTGATTTCTTCTCAGATCGACCTATTTGTTCTCTTTGCTGTCCATGGGACTCTGAAAACTCTCCTCCAGCACCACATTTCAAAGGCATCTATTCTACTGCGCTCAGCTTTCCTTATTGTCCAGCTCTCACAACTGTACATTACCATCAGGAATACCATTGCTTGGACTATGCAAATTTTTGTTTGCAATGTGATGTCTCTACTTTTCACTATGTTCCCCAGGTTTCTCATAGCTTCTCTCCCCAGAACCAGTCTCCTTTTTATTTCATGGCTGCGATCTCCATCTGCAGTGATCTTAGATCCTAAGAATGTAAAATCTGTCACTGCTTCTACTTCTTCCCCATCTATTTTCCAGGGACTGATGGGGCCTGTGGCCATTATCTTGGTTTTCTTGATGTTGAGTCTCAAGCCAGCTTTTGCGCTCACTTCTTTCAGCATAACCAGGAGCTTCTTTAGGTCTTCCTCACTTTCTGCCATTAGGGTGTTATCATCTGCGTATCTCAAATTGTTGATATGCTTTCCAGTCCACGTCTTAACCACAAAATTGAGTTAGCACCCCATTAAATACAACTGCCTTTCCATGCAAAGGATTTGAGCGGTGGGTGGGGAACATATCTGTCAACTTTTGGGTTTGGAAATAAGGGAAATTTCCTGGCAAATAAGGGATACTTGACAGCTATGCTTACCCTGTGCTGCCCTCCAATGGCAGTAATAGGGCATTGCAGTCTAATTAAGGAATACTTGACAGCTATGCTTATCCTGTGCTGCCCTCCAATGGCGGCAATAGGGCATTGCAGTCTAATTAACAAGGGATGACAGTGGGAAAGAGGGTAAAATAAGGGGTTTTCCCGGCCAATAAGGGATACTTGACAGCTATGGTGGGGAAACATCCCGAAATTAAACTGTCCATGCACCCACGAGCCCCCTTGGCAATTCAGAGACAGTGGGGCTGATTTAGATGGGAAGAAGGAAAAGACCATTGGTGTGGCCAAACACATTTTGCAACCAAGAGCCTTCTACTGACCTGGCTGTTGTTATTGGGTGTGTGTGTGTGTGTGTGTGAAGCTGGGGAGGGGCTTCAGGGAGGGGGTGTTTAATCTGAAATACATTTCAGCAGCAGATCCAATTTTTGCAACACGCACACCTTTGCTGGCACACACAGCCCTTGGGAGCATTTCTGAGATACGTTTTTTGTCTTTACTTTTTTGATCAGTCAACTTCGTTTCCCCATTTCCTACACTGATAAAGATCTCCATTTACAGCTTCGGCTTCTTAACATGATTGGGATTTCCAGCCCCGTGTAGAAATTGGTCCCCGGGAGAGAGAAGGAAATGGTTATAGTGAAGCCGAAGGCAGAGTGCGGCCCCATGTGTGTGTGTTATTTCTTCATTTTTACTCATTGCAGGGAAGTCATAACTTAAGGTGCATTTCTCTTCTCCGTATTCTTACCTTGGTTTCACACATCAACGTCCCTGGGGGCTAGTTTTTTAAAGCGGTGTTGGTTTGCTTATTGCAACATTTTAAAAAACATCCAGAGAAACGTAGCAAAAGCAGGAAAATACGATAGTTGGGGTTTTTTTTTAAAAGGCAAAGGTCGCCCTTGTTTGAAAGCCAGTCGTATCCGATTCTGGGGTTCAGTGCTCATTTCCGTTTACAGTCAAAGAGCCAGCGCTGTCTGCATCTGCAGACGTTTCCGTGGACACGTGGCAGGCATGACACAGAACGCTGTTGCCTTCCCACCAAAGTAGTACCTATTTATCTACTTGCAAATTTCTTGCTTTTGAACTGCTAGGTCAGTGATGGCTAACCTCGGCACGCCAGATGTTCTTGAACTTCAATCCCCAGAAACCCTGATCAGCAGGAGTGCTAACTTGGGCTTCTGGGAACTGAAGTCCAAGAACACCTGGAGTGCTAGGGTTGGTCATCACTGTGCTAGGTTGGCAGGAATTGGGGCAGAGATGGGAGCTCACTCAATCTGGCAGCACTCGGGTCTCGAACTGCTGACATGCTGACCTTCCAGTCATCAAGTTCAGCATCTTAACCACTAAGCCACCACAGTACCCTTTTTAAACAAAACACCATCAAACATACGGCAATATATGCTAGTTTTGTTTTCTTATCCAATGGAATAAAGCACTGCCAGAAGCCACAAAGATAAAATTTTAAATAAAAATCGAACACACTCGGAATAGTGTGCCTAAAATCTTCATTTTGTTATCTGAACAAAAGCGTGTTTTTAGGCTCAAGGAAGGAAAAGAGCCTGGAGTCAGGACTATTTTTTCCCCCCATCTTCCCTATTGAAGGTCTCAGTCCAGGAAGAAACCGGAGAATATCAGAATTGAGCAATTTGATGTCACTGGGGAAGGTTCCTAGCTTGAATTTCCATGAAGATGGACAACAAGCGGGAAATGAGCTATAGGAAGCAGACAGCATTCCAGGTGATGGGGAAACTCTAAGCTAGGGGTTCTCAACCTTTTTATGCCATGGGCCAAACCACACACCACAGACAGCTGAGTGGTCAAGTGGTTTCCCCTGTCATAAATGCTGCTGTAAAAATGCCTCCAAGGTTGTCGTAAACACAGTCATAAATGCGTCTGTGTCCACTTCTGGCATGGTAGCAGCTGCGATGCGAGCCACATGAAATGGTGCAGGGCGGGCCCACAGGTTGGGAACCCCCTGCTCTAAGTATTGGAGACAAAAGGATAAGTAAATAAATTTCATGTAAGAAATTACTCTGGGTTGAAACTCTGCTCATGGGATGCCCAAATGAGGATCGTTTCATGTCCCTAAGATCCGTTGTGCTGCACTCGGGTATCGAACCCTGACCTTCTAGTCTCCAAGCTCATTGTCTTAACCACTAGGCCACTGCAGTGATGCACTGGTTGTCTCAACAGTTGTACAGGAAGCTGCCAAAGGACGGGGAAAGATGGTGAGGAAACAGCTGGAGCGAACGGCCCCTCATTCCAAATGTTCTTGTGCCAGTGCGCACACTATAGGAATGGGGGTGAACCAATGGCACATGTGCCAGAGGAGGCAATTCTAATTGTTGTGAACTGCCTTGGGTCCCTAAGGAAGAGAGGGAGGGAGGGAGAGAAGACAGACAGACAGACAAGGTGACTGGCCCAATGTCAAGCTGGCAGTTTTGTGGCTGAACAAGGATTTAGGCTAAGCTCTGTGCCACTCCTAACCCGACACTTTAATCAAAACATGCTAAGCAAACATGCCATTGAGGGTGGTTGTGACCTCTGGAGAAATTAAAACCCAGCCAAGCTCACATGGGGGCCTTTGAAGAAAGCTGTATTTCCTTTCTTTGCAAACAAAACCTGCACATGGAAGATTGATCAGGATTGAGATGGTGAAGGTCAGGGGGTGAAGGACTTATATTCTATGGACTTGGTTTATAGTGTGTGGGTTTGTGTGGGTGTGCAATCACGGATTCCATTTTTGCAGGAAATATGTCACAGCTTTCTTCCCCTGACAGCTATTAGAAAAGAAGGGGACAATGTAAAATATGGGGAATTGGTTTGCATTCTAGGGAGCGCAAAGGCTTGGGTTGAGATGTATTCCATTCATTGCGCTCTCTCTAATATTAAAAGAGGTCTGGCTATGGTGATAGAGTAGACCCTACCACCAGCGACGCAACGCCAATTATCAGCCGGCGGTGGCTCAGTGGTAAAGAAGCTCGCCTTGTTAACTAGAAAGCTGGCAAGCCAGCAGTTCGAGACCCGGGTATTGCATGACGGATTGAGCGCCCGTCTCTGTCCCAGGCTGTTGGGGACATGAAAGGAGCCTCATTCCGGCGTCTCCTGAGTGGAGTTTCTCCTGCAAAAATCCTTTCAACCCAGAATAATTTCTGACATGGAATTATTATTTATCAGGCGGTGGTTAACTAACCTGACAACCCTGAGGACTAACGGCTCGTACCCGTCAAGTGCAGCTCTGGAAAATACAGGAACAGCTTTGGCCTGGGCGCACATGTGAAGTAACAACTCCATTGAACATGCGCAGAACCCCTTTGTGCATGCACAGAGCCCATTTGCGATGGGCGCATATGCGCAGTGACCCCTTTCCCCGCTGTTCAAATATGGGACGACAGCGGGAAAGGGGAGAAACGAGCGCAGAAATATGGGATTTCCCAGCCAATCCGGGATACTTGACAGGTATGTAACGGCTTTGGGTGGCGAAGACCACAAGGAAGGGTGATGATCCCCAAGCAGGTTAAATCAAACTTGAATCACTCTTGATGGAGGGCAGCAGCTTCGTCCATCCTGGCCTGGGGCCGAGGAGGACTTTGTGTGCAAAAAGGGCTCAGGACCAGAAAGTGACTCACAGAATTGGATCAGTGGCGCGGGGGTCATGCTGCAATGCGGAAGGCAAACGGATATTTCCAGGACAATCTCCGTGGCTGATCGCCATGGTGACAGCCAATATTCGGAATCGGATGCGGCACTTGAATATTAAAAGAAATTAATCTTGGCCCAGTAATGGCAAAGCCAAGCACTGCCATGAGAGGGCAGTCTGACTCCCCACAGAGACCGGCTCTGCCAAGATTTTGGAGACATCTGGAAATCATGCCTAAGCCACATCGTTGTGCAACCCTTTGGATCCGAGATGCTTCTGCGTTTGTTACATTTCCCTCCCTCGAAAGCACTCGGGGAATGCGTGGAATGCAACAGCCTCGGCCTAGATATATACACAGAGGCGTAAACAAGCCGGGCCTGTGAGCTGCCTTCCCGAGCATATCAGCAAAAAAACAAAGAGAAAATTCATGAGACGCCTCCGGTTTTTAAGAAAATCTTCCCTGCTGCCTGACAGAGGCAGCTTCTCAAAAAAAAGAAAGAAAAGTAGGTTGTGGGGAGGAGAAGAGGGGGAATCGACTTTATAAATAAGTGGATTAAAAAGAGTTCTGTCGCATGGGTTTGGAGGTCCGTCTAGCATCCGGTTTCCCACAGTGGCGGGCCAGATGGCTGCCCTGTGATAAAAAAAAGTGATCCTGTTGTCTCAAGAGAAGAGAGAACATCTGTCTGGATTAATGCCACCCTTGGGCTGCGCTGGCTCAGGTGGTTAAGATACTGACTGGGAGGCGGAAGGTCAGCAGTTCCAAACCCGGGTACTGCATGACAGAGTGAGCTCCTGTCGTCTGTCCCAGCTCCTGCCAACCTAGCACTTCGAAAGCAAGAAACTGCAAGTCGATAAATAGGGACCACTGTTGTGGGAAGGTAAATAAACAGCGCTCCGTGCACTTCGGTGTCGAGGCACGCCTGCCACATGTCCATGGAAACGTCTGCAAATGCAGACAGCGCTGGCTCTTTGGCTGTGAACGGAGATGAGCACGGAACCCGAGTCAGATACAACTGGCTTTCGAGCAAGGGTGACCTTTACCTTTAGTGCTTAACAACACTGATGGCAGCTTTATCTATCCTGGCTTGGGGATGATGATGAGGTCTTTGTGTGCCAAAAAGGCTCAGGACCAGAAAGTGACTCTCGGAATTGGATCAGTGGTACTATGGGTGTCACACTGCAATGCAGAAGGCAAATGGAAGGCCACTGCATTATATTGCTCCCAGGATAATCTTTATGACTGATCCCCATGAGGGTGTCCAATATTTGAAATTTCTGCAATAAGGAGGCTCACAGGTAATGGGGCTGATGCTCCCCAACCTGACCTTATTCCAAGTATCTACACCAGGAGTTCTCAACCTTTTTAAGCCAGGGCCCGGGTCACGCTCCCTCAGACAGGTTTGGGGGCCGGATGGCCATTTTGCCCTTCCTCCACCACATGGTACTTCCTGCTGTGGTGGAGGCAGTGGGTGACCACATGAAATGATGCTGTGGGCTGCATCTGGCCCACAGGCCGCAGGTTGAGAATCCTTGATGTACACCATACCTGTCAAGTTTTGGATTTGGAAATAAGGGAAATTTCCCGGCCAATAAGGGATACTTGACAGCTATGCTTATCCTGTGCTGCCCTCCAATGGCGACAATGGGGCATTGCAATCTAATTAATAAGGGATGACGGCAAGAAAGAGGGTAAAATAAGGGGTTTTCCTGGCCAATAAGGCATACTTGACAGCTATGCTTATCCTTTGCTGCCCTCCAATGGTGGCAATTGGGCATTGCAGTCTAATTAATACAGGATGACGGCAGGGAAGAGAGTAAAATAAGGGGTTTTCCCGGCCAATACGGGATACTTGAGAGCTATGCTTATCCTTTGCTGCCCTCCAATGGTGGCAATAGGGCATTGCAGTCTAATTAATACGGGATGACGGCAGGGAAGAGAGTAAAATAAGGGGTTTTCCCGGCCAATACGGGATACTTGACAGCTATGATGTACACCCATCAGCTGTCTCCCCAGCTTTGAATTGGATTCCTGCATTGAGAAGGGGGTTGGAGTCGATGGCCTAAAACAGGCGTTCCCAACCTTTTCAAGCCAGGCGTCCGGGTCACACTTTCTCAGTCAGTTGCCCTGCCTGCACAATGGGGGTAGCCATTTTGTCCCGACAACTTCAAAGGGGCAGCCATTTTGTTTCTCGAATGCCCTTGGAGGGGTGGAGGCCCACATGAAATGGTGCCACGGGCCCGATCCGGCCTGCTGGCCTTAGGTTGGGGACGCCTTGCCTAAAAGGCCCCTTCAACTTAGTGATTCTACGTTTCTACCGGCTGGGAAGGGTTGGGGCCAGATGCCGAGGTCTCAAAGTTGCCAAAACAGATAAAAAACAAACTTCCACAACTGCCCAACCAAGATGTTTTTCTCCACAGTGGAGAAGCACAGTAATTCTCTGGCACTTTAGCCGGGGTCTCCAGACAGGGCTAGTCTAAACTAGATTTCTGAGTTCACTGGAAGTTAACTAAACACTTTGTACGTTTCCAGCTAATGTTCCAACTTCTCTTTCTGTGTCTGTGTGCATGCAAGAGAAAACGAGAGAGCCCGCGCATGTGGGTCACCTTTGAGCTGACAAAGCAGTTCCCCGAGTTGTTGAGACCCACTAGGGTACTCAGTTGAACCCTTTCCCCCCACGGTTCCCGTGTCCTGCCAAATGCCCTTGGACTTTGGATGCACTTCCTTCCCTGCCGCTCTCCTTCCAGGAGGGAGGAAAGAGCGCCTTCTTTCCTCTGGGAACAAAAAAGAGGCTGAGATTTCATGTGCCACGCAGAAAGTGATGCTAACTTCCTGCAGCTGGAAAACAGAAGAGCCAACCTGGCTGCAGTTTCAAGTAGATTTGGAAAGAAAGACAGGCAGCAGAGGCTGTTGATGTAAACGGTGTGCAGAGTGGTATGCAGTGGCCGGCAAGAGGTTCACACCTGGCAAGGTGGTCCCTTGTGACAAAAACAGGCAGACAGAGGTGTAGAAGAAAAACTCAAAGTAGGTTTACTCAGGAAGTAAAAAGGTGCAAGTATATACAGTGCAACAACTGTAAGGCAAAACAGATATATTCTCTTGGGCTGCTCAGTTGACCACAGTGAGACAGTTCAGTGGTGCTCTATACAAGTCCATACAGTTCAGTAGCAGTCCAGTCCTGCAGGGTAAATGCAAGCGGTAATTACAGACAAAGCCAAAGAGTCCTACAGCTTCTGTCCTCCTGGTGGAGGTTTACTCCCAAGTAGTCCTTCTTCGTCCAGCAAGCACAGATGGCATATCAGGCAAAAGCCATCCTCAAGATGGTCTTCAGAAAAACAGAAATGGGTAGCTTTTCCAAATGCCTGCAAGTCATTTGTCTAGAGCAAGAATGGCCAACCTTGGTGCTCCAGTTGATTCTTGGACTTCAGCTACAAGAAGTTCAAGTTATCACTCCTGCTGAACAGGGTTTATGGGAATTGAAGTCCAAGAAGACCTGGAGTGCCAAAGTTTGCCGTCACTGGTCTACACCAAGGATGGCCAACCTTGGTGCTCCAGTTGATTCTTGGACTTCAGCTACAAGAAGTTCAAGTCATCACTCCTGCTGAACAGGGTTTATGGGAATTGAAGTCCAAAAAGACCTGGAGTTCCAAGGTTCGCCGTCACTGGTCTACACCAAGGATGGCCTACCTTGGCGCTCCAGGTGTTCTTGAACATCAATCCCCAGAAGCCCTGATCAGCAGGAGAGCAGATTTGGGCTTCTGGGAATTGAAGTCCAAGAGCAACTGGAGCACCAAAGTTGGCCATCCCTGGTCTACAGAAACAGAGACAGGAAACTTATTATACAAGCCATGAGGTGTTGTGTTGGAACACCCCACACCACGAGCCAACTTCTCCAGCCTCCAGTCTACATTCTGGAAATCAGGTCACCCGATTTGCAAAGGCCAAGATTGTTCTTGTTCTTCAATTTGTTCTTTCCCGGCTCCAAATTTCATAACACCGAGCCTGAAGAAGTAGAACGCTTGTCCTTTTTGGGATACAAGGGTTATCCAATTGGGACTAATTTTGCTTTTCGGAAACAGTCCCTGCCTTGACGGAAGCAGACGGTGGCCCCAACTCAAGCAGTCGACTGCCTCGTCCCAGGGCACACACCTCAGCCTGCCCTGACTCTCCGCCAGCTCGTCTCCGGCATCCGTCCAAGCTGTGAAACAGCTTTTCAGATTCTCTCCGAGGAGGAAGTGTGACATTTTTCCCAAGAGAAACTCAGCTTCTTTTGTAGCTTTTCCTTGTTTTCAAACATTTTAGACATGTTACACTCTCTTGTCAGGAGGGCGAGAAAGATACGCTCTTCAGAAAAGAAAACTCTGTGGTGTGGGGAAAGGTGGTTGCATCTGTGAAAGCTTCCCTGGTGGCATAGTGGCGTAATGGCTAAAGCACTAGGCTTGGAGACCGGAAACACGGGTTCGATTCCCGAGAACTGCACAATGGGGGACATGAAAGGAGCCTCATTCGGGCATCCCATGCAGAAACTCCTTTCAATCCAGAGTATCTGTGAAAGAAGTCTTCAGGGTGCTCTTCCGTGACTTTAATTTGTTTATCAACAATGAGTAAGATTCAGACGAAGAGCAGAGCCAACTCTATGGGACTTTGTTGTTGTTGTTGTTCTGCTGTATCCGAATCCGAATCTTGGTGATCCTCATGGTGATCAGCCATGAAGATTGTCCTGGGAATACAACGCAGTGGCCTTTCATCTGCCTTCTGCATCGCAGTGTGTAACCTGTACCAATGATCCAGTTCTGTGAGTCACTTTCTGGTCCTCAGCCCTTTGGGCACGCAAAGTCCTCAACAGCCCCAGGTCAGGATGGATGAAGCTCCATCAAGATAGATTCAAGTGGGATTTAATCGACTGGGGGACCATCACTCTTCTCTGTGGACTTCGCCACCCAAGGCCGTTAGTCCTCAGGGTTGGTCAAGGTTAGTTGACCACCGCCTGACACTCTGTGTTGAGTCACTGGCAGTAGGGTCTACTCTATTTACCATAGCAGGATAACCTGGCCAGACTCACATGTTGTTACATGACATCAATTTATTTCCAGCTTTTGCCAACCTTATGAACCACAGCATCCTCTAGTCTAAACAGTTCTGTCTTTGGCAACTCTACTCAAGGTTTGCAAAATCCAGGCCATGGCTTTCTTTGTTCAATCAGACCATCTCATGTCAGGTTTTCCGTCTCTCCTACTGCTGATAACTTTTCCTATTGTCTTTCCCAGTCAATTACCATGATGCAATTGCATCAATATCAATTGCTCTACGGTCAAAACGGTGCTCATAATCTGAGTTCGATGCCAACGGGCTCACGTTTGACTCAGGCTGCCATTCTTCCAGAGTCGGTAAAATGCTTGGGACTAACTGTGGTTGCCATAATAACTTTGTCAATAAGCTAGAGCAGGGGTTCCCAACCTGAGGCCCGTGGGCCAGGTATGACCTGCGGCGCCATTCCATGTGCCCACCCCACCCCTCCAAGGGCATTCAAGAAACAAAATGGCCACCCCCCTTTGACGCTGTTGGGACAAAATGGCCACTCCCATCGTGCAGGCAGGGCAAAATGACCATCCGGCCCTCGAAGCTGACTGAGAGAGCGTGACCCTGCCCCTGGCTTGAAAAGGCTGGGAACCCCTGACTTAGGGAGTGTTTAACACTATGCAGCAGTATACAAGTGGGAACAGGAACAAAATCAACAAAAACACTCTTCAAAGTTCCATAAACTCTCACCACATCAAAACAATGAAAATGTAAGAACATTTAACTCAGCAAGCAGAGAACCTATGTGATGCCTTAGTTTAAGGGTATCTCTCCATCCTACCTGGTCCTCAGAGGCTTGACTCCGCAGATTGCCACCCCAGAGGGGTTAAATGAGTGTCAACACAGAACTGTGCTTTCTCAGTGGTTGTTCTGCTTCTATGGAACAAGACACATGTTGAGACCTGGCGAGCCTCTTCCCTGCAGGCTTTTCAGAGAGGATTGAAAACAGAACTTCAGGAGACCTTTAAAAATACACTTTCCATGAACAGGGCTGTCTAAAGGGAGTTTAATCAGATTTTTAACTGCTGCTGTTTAACTCACTTATGTGTTCATAGATTTCTTGTTTCATTTATATATTACGGGTTGAGTAATTATTGGGAATGACACTCATATTTTTACCACCTTGAGTGGTGCTAGCCACTAAATTGGTCAGTAGAAAGTACTATCTGTCTACTTATCCATTGGTTTAGTGGTTAAGATGCTGAACTTGACGACTGGAAGGTTGGCAGGCCAGCAGTTCAAGATCTGAGTGCTGCACGGCGGAGTGAGCCACCGCCTCTGTCTCAGCTCCTGCCAACCTAGCAGTATGAAAGCAAGACATTGCAAGTAGATAAATAGGTGCCACTTCAGTGGGAAGGTAAACAGCGTTCCATGCACTCCAGTGTCTAGGCATGCCTGCCACATATCCACGGAAATGTCTGCAGACAGCGCTGTCTCTTTGGCTATAAACAGAGATAAGCACTGAACCTTAGAGTTGGATATAACTGGCTTTCAAGCAAGGGAAACCTTTACCATTGCTAAATTTAGACTCTTGGAGCACAAAGCTGACATCTTGCATTGAGCTCCAAAAAGCAAATGGTAAATACCATCGTTGTCACAGAAATGACAAGACCCACACAGGAGATTGACTGTTGCATGCCTTCAAGGGCTGTTCCTCTAAATTGACCTACAGTAGCCCAACTAGTCACTGATATCAGCAAAAAGCTTAGATTGACTGAAATCCAACAGCAAGTCACAACTAGGGCAAGTCTATTGAATCGAGCTAAGTTCCAATGACTTAATAGACCCATTCTAGTTGGGCTTCAGACTGGATTTCTGCCATTGTGTCAGACAGAGAGTGGATTTTTCATGGCCAGAATTGATATTTAAGGCCATGTGTAATACAGGTAGGGTTGCCATAATTCTCTCCCACAAAACCGGGACAGAAGTATATTTGACAAAAATGGGCAGGTTATCTACAAAATAGCCTTTTTAAAAATAAACATAATATAATGACAGCTATAAAACATGTTGACATTAAATATATCAATACATAAATGAATTTATTTACAACAGTACTTCTGAGAAGTTGTGTCGCAGTCAACACTTAATGTCCTCAGTTCCAGGAAACACACTGGTCACACTTATCAGGCAGTGGTGTGAAGTGAGGATGTTAAGATTTGTCTCCAGGTTTGCTCCAACTCCAATGTGGCAGGAAATCGTTCCTTTGATGGCGAGAGTTGAATTTAGTTTATTGGTGTGTTATAATACCCAAGCAGTAAGTTTTTAAAATCCGGGACTTTAGCATGCTTTTTATTGAACTGGCCGGGACAATTTTTCTGACCTTGAATCCGGGACAGTCCCGGTTTTCCGGGACATATGGCAACCCTAGATACAGGGTCAAAGAAGCTGACACAAAATCACAGCATAATTGTGTAATCCTGTTGCTTGCCACCCATAGTACAAAGAGTCAAAATTCAATGACCTGAATCAGGAAATTGCCAGAGGAGTCTGGTCTGTAGCCTGTTCTTCTAGATGTACAAGCCCTCACACAATGGTTAAACAATGGGAATCTCACCCTAAGGGCCACCATCTTGAACACACACACCATCCAAAGACAAGATGCTAATGTGAATCTTAAAAGACCTCTCATGGCAAAGTCTCTTCATAATTTCTGTTTGGTTTGGACTGATGATGGTTCATACTAATTACAAACCTCTGACTCTCCGCTCTGAGAAAGGATGCCAGAATCTTTTTTATTTATTTTTCTTTTTTAAGGGGAAAAATGCATATCAAAGAGACTTTTGTTGTTCTGTTGATTTTTAAACTGCTATTTTTATATCTGCTTGACCCTTATCCCCAAAATTATATGGGAAATCATACAAATAGACATGAGTAATTCCTGGCATTTAGAGTATGAATAGTTCTGTACTAACCTTCACACACATATGTTTGCTCTTATATAAAGACTTGCATAGTTGCACATACATGAATCCCGATCCTCGTTTTATTACAAATCACATTGTTTTAGGGTTTCTTTAACTCAACATGCTATCTTAGGGCGGGGAAAGTATGTGACTATAGCACTATGGGTGTGAGCATCAACCTCCCAAGTCTAGGTCACATTCAGCTATACCCGGAGAGAGTGGAAATTAAGGTGAAATGTGCAAAAGAGATCATATCCATCCAAGGTAGCCCAGCTGGATAATGTCTAACAGTGTTCTAGGACAGTGATGGCCAACCTTGGCACTCCAGATGTTCTTGAACTTCAATTTCCCAGAAGCCATGATCAGCATGTGTGTTGACTTGGGCTTCTGGGAATTGAAGTCCAATAACAACTGGAGTGCCAAGGTTGGCCATCAAGGCTATATATATATATATATATATATACAGTATATCTACTTACAACTAAGATCAAAATCGGAGCTCCTCCTCCATTCGCTCCCACCGCTGGAGGATACAGTAAGGTGTTAAATGGAGAAAAGTCTTTTCATCCTGGCAATAACGTACCTGGGGAATGCCCTCCTGTTGCGAGCAAGGAATTTCGCTAACTTCATGGCTTCTTGCCTTCTGGCAACCAATAAAAACTTTGTTATTGGCAGAAAGCTCTAGGGAAAAATCACTCTCTCATATTGCTCTCAATCTAAGACATTTTGAGGCCTGAGGCAGATAGTAAAAAAATTCCTCCCACATCACACAAGATGTACGCTTCCCAAGGGACCGGTACAGTTGCTCTAGCAGGCGGTGGGCTCATTCTCTGTATTTTAGGACAGAGGAGACTGGGATCCTCTGGATTCTGACAAATCCCATGCCTCGCCAGCTTCTGCAAGATTAGCAACTTTAAAATTGCCATTAATGCCCACCCACACTACTATTCCATCTTCATTAGTGCTAAGTAGTAATGAAGCAATAATGGGCTCAGATCCAGGAAGAGTTTTATGGAAAGAACAGACATTCCTGAGGCTACGCAAGAGCAAAACCAAATTAGAAGTTGGAGGAAGGAGCTCACTGGACAAGAAACATTAAAGGAGGATATGGCAGAAGATCTTAACCTCCCCTACGTCACTTGGAAGACCCTGAACAGGCTGAAGGTTGGAGTCTCTAAACCTAAGACCAACATGCTCAAGTGGGGACTGCTGGCAGACGACAACACGCTGTGTAAATGTGAAGCGATACAGAATCCGGCTCATTTACTGGTCTGCCAATTACTGCTAGAAACAAGCACCGATGAGGATTTAGGTTTGGCCAACAACAAAGCCAAGAAGTTGGCTTCATTTTGGCAGTCCAGGGTTTGATCGGGACACAAAAGGAGAAGTGCTAAACACAGAGTTGGGACCACTAGTTCCAGTATCCGCCAGCAGTTATAATTTGGGGGTTCTGGGATAGATGCAACATAAAAGCAAGTATTCCAAGGTCTGGTGGTTAGCAATGTTGTTGCCGTTGGGATTAGGAAAACCCAACGCAAAAGGTGAAATAATGTCATTTATTTACTTAAGATATGAAGGTGACCCCGTCTTCTTGGCTGAAATGACGTGAAACAACCTATCATGAATGTGAAAAGTCCCAAAGCAGGACTGCAGTTGAACGCTTAAGGGAAAAATCACGGCTGTAGAAGCTGCACAGCTTTAATGTGGACATTGAAGAAACTGAAATAGTCCAGAGATTTTGCCTACTTTGGTTGCCATTAATCCAAATGGAGACTTCAGCCAAGAAATCAGAAGATTTGAGACTCGGAAGGGCAGTAATGAAATAATTGATATAGATCAGGGGTTGCCAAACTATGGCCCATGGGCTGGATTTGGCCGGTGGCACCATTTCATGTGGCCCCCACCCTCTCTAAGGCCATTCGAGAAACAAAATGGCTGTCTCTTTCAAGCTGTTGGGACAAAATGGCCACCTCCATCGTGCAGGCAGGGCAAAAATGGCCATCCAGCCCTTGAAGCTGACTGAGAGAGCATGACCCAGCCCCCGGCTTGAAAAGAATGGGAACCCATGCTCTAAAATAACCCAAAACATGAGTTTGCAAGAGATGAGCAGGGCTGATAAGGACAGGACATTTGGGACATCTCTTATCTATGTTGTTGTCCAGTTGCAGTCAACTCTGACTCTTTGCAACCTCATGAGCCACAGCACGCGAGGCTCCTCTTGTCATCTGGAGTATGCCCAAATCCACACCCACCACATCAACAGCGCTGTCTAACCATCTCATCCTCTTCCATCTTTCTCCTTCTGCCTTTGATCTTTCCCAGCATCAAGGCCTTCCGCAGTGACTCCTCTCTTCTCATTTGATGGCCAAAGTACTTGAGCTTCAGCTTCAGTATTTGTCCTTCCAAGCAGTCAGGGTTGATTTCCTTCAGGATGGACTGATTTGATCTCCTTGCAGTCCAGAGGACTCTCAAGAGTCTCTTCCAGCACCACAGTTCAAAGGCGTCTGTCTATTCCTCTGCGCTCAGCCTTCCTTAGGGTCCAGCTCTCACAGCCATATATACACAGCTCTCTTATCCATAGGCTTGCTGTAAGTTAAAGGTGACTTGAGAGCAGGTAACACCATGCTAAAGGAAGAGGCAGCCCCTTTGAAGCAAAGGGATTTACAGAGTTGACTCACCAAATGCGCATTGATTTAAAGGGCCTACTCTGTTGTGTTTTGCTACACCAAGCAACAGCAGTTTGGCCACGACTTCTGCTGAACTGGGTCAGAATGTGGAAACTTTAATTTCTGGCAGCTGGCATGGCTAGCTGCCGTCCAAATGACTAACTTTTCTAAATTCTGGCTTGGATACTTTCCAGGTTCTGCAGGATACAGCTCAGCGAAGGACTGAAAGCCCTGGAATGATGCCCCATCATCACCCTACCTCGGGGAAGCAGGCACAAATTCCTGCCAGGAAACCGCCTGAAGAAGAGGAAGGAGAATGTGATGGCCTCTTGCACACTTCGACTCGTGGACGATAATTAATCTGAGCGCCAGTACAGCAGCTGTGCAGAAAAAGAACAAACCGGTCGGGTTATTTTTACTCCTGCGTTGTGCTTTTCCTCGTGATGGCAGTGCCATTGGTCACCATCTGCTGCGTGATGCAAGCAAGAAGGCTAGCAAATGCTTGTTGAACAGGAAACCAGGATCCTGCCCTTTGAAGTGGGCTGGATGCCCTAAAGCTACCTCTGGCTTGTCCCCATGTGCAGCTGCTTCTTGGAGCCAAATTTTGAGAAAGGAAAAGGCCCAGATCTTCAAAGGAAAGGTGCAGGATTCCTGACATACTACCGTATACTACTGGCTCTTCTAAGACAGAGACTGCCTTGAGTACTTCGACGTCACATCAAAACTGACTATAAATGGTATCCCCGGTGGTAATGTATGCTTGTGAGAGCTGGACCATAAGGAAGGCTGAGCGGAGAAGAATAAGACGCCTTTGAAATGTGGTGTTGGAGGAGAGGTTTGAGGACAGCGAGAACAAATAAGTCGATCTTAGAAGAAATCAACCCTGACTGCTCTTTAGAAGGTCAAATAGTAAAGATGAAGCTAAAGTACTTTGGACATCAAATGAGAAGAGACGAATCACTTGAGAAAGCCTTGATGGTGAGAAAGGTCGAGGGCAAAAGAAGGGGAAAACAGAGAATGAGATGGCTGGATGGTATTGTTATTCACAGTTTATGGCATCACAAAGGGTCTCAGAAAGTATCCCCCATGGATACCAGGGACAACCTATATTTAATTTTGGCCTTTCAGGTATACTAGACTGAAACTCCCATCAGCTATAGCTATCAAAGGCAATTATGAATAATGAAGGAAACTGTAAACCAATGATATCCGGTGGAGCATAAATTGCCCCATCTCTATTCAAATTCAACTGAAAAAAGTTGAGGATCTGTTGCAGGAGGAAATCCTGATACCATGAAAATGCACCATCCTCCAACAAGGATCCTATCAGTTGCAGCTGAGCATGTTGTGTTAAGATCATGCAAAATTATAAAGTGGCAAAACGCATTCCAATGCACCAACTATTTGGAGTGCCTGGAAAGGGAGCTCCAGAGATTAAGAGGAGTTAATTTGCATTTCAAGGGCAGAAAACATTGCAGCTAAAATTTTGCTAATTAAAATGCAGTTAGAACTGAAATTACAACAATTAGGTTTTCAGCAGATTTAACGAAGCAAACGTTAAGCACATCAACTGTCTCTTTTAAGAAAAATACTCTAAAACTGAGGTTATAAAAAAATACAGCTGAAGAAAGCTTGGAATGCTATGGGATCTGAATATTTCAACCAAAAAGCGTGTCAGGGGTTTAGAGGGGGTCCCCAGAGGTTTTGGTGGTGACTGTGCATGATGCAGTCCACCACAACTCCCTCCTTTCAGTTAAACTTATAATTAAAGTGATTAATATTTCTTCTTAAACTAAACTCTTCACAGCTAGCTTAAAGAACACATTTCTATCAGCTAAATCAAACATTTTTACTTAAAATCTAGACTGCTAACGTAATTCTAAGCAAGCTAATTCAAAGCATACACACACCTGAAGAAAGATGCAGCTAGGCACTGCATTAAGCATCTCAGGATCATGACAAAGCAGACCTCAGAAACTGGATCTTTCTGAATCTTAATAGGATTTTACCTGATCCACAAACCGCCAATTTGTGAAATAGATTCTCTCGACCAGCCGTGCGTTCCCTGAACGTTCTTGGCACACAAAAATTTCACCATAATGTGTTAAGAACTGACTTGATTTGAGAGAAGATATGTTGAAAAATATCTATTGCACTGTGAAATTTTTTTTGTAGTGTCTGTTTATAAAATATAAATGTATACATGTTTGCAGATTAATGGAACAAAATGGGCTTTGAGTGAACAATAATGCAAAAGAGACAGAAACCAGAAATAGGCTGATTTATCTGTCCCCGGTTGTGCCCATACAAATAACTGGAGCTGGTTTGAATGTCATCAATGCCACGGTCATAAACTTGTGTTTATTAGAGACAAGAAATACATCTCAATCTCACTTCTTTTCCCTTATCTCTTCTGACATATAAAAACAACACATTTCCAAGGTTTATTCAATCAGTTTCCTGCTACATAAGAAATCTTAAAATATGATTTACTCTGTTTACAAAGTTAACTGTTTTCTTGCTTCAGGCAGATCCCCGGGTCTACAATGCGGCGTTCAAGTCAAGGGAGTGCGTGGATACAAGACTTCTCCTCAACCTAAGAAAGCATGGTTTACTAGAAACTTTATTTTGCATTTGGGTCAGACCTGTGTCTTAATGTAAATCGAAATTAAGGAAACAAGCCCATTTCTTCTCTGAAATCATTTAGCAAAGAGAATCACTGAAGCACAGAGTAACCAAAAAAACACCCCTTGCAATCCAATAGGCTTAGAACAGGGGTTCTCAACCTTTTCAAACCGGGGGCCAGATCATGCTCTGTCAGCTTCGAGGGCCAGATGGCCATTTTGCCTTGCCTGTGCGATGTGTGTGGCCATTTTGTCGAACAGCTTCAAAGGGACAGCCATTTTGTTTCTCAAATGTCCTTGGTGGGGTGGGGTGGCCACATGAAATTATGCCATGGGCCAGATCTGGCCTGCGGGCGTTAGTTGGGAACCCCTGGCCTAGAATTATCTACACACAAGAAAACACTTCCCATTCTCACCTTTCCATGCCATCATTTCTCCGCATATTGAAGTATAGAACGCTGGATAGTTTTTTCTACAGAACAACAAGGCTTTAATTAGGATTACTGCCTATTTATTTTCATGCTTTGCCTCTCTTGTCATAAGGTCTATTTTGGGTTAAAAAGCAGACATTGCATAGCTGGAGGTGGCAGCTGGGGAATCCATCAGCATCTGGATTTGAGCCTTCCTTCCCCCATTTCCTCTTCCACTAAGCCTGTCTAATGTGCTGTTTCATCAGGGCTTGCTTTGAGCTTCCTGTGTGTGTGTGTGTGTGTGCGCGTGTGTGCGCATGTGTGACGCTTTCTCCCATTCACATCTGGAGGAGAAAGGAAGGCACAGGTCATGTGCTTCAACCCTTGGGTCAATCCCTGGGCGTTTTCCGTGCATCACGGTGGCCAGAGGAATTGTCCGGCTAAACCAGGGGTTCCCAACCTTTTCAAGCCGGGGGCCAGGTCACAGTCTCAGCCAGGTACGAGGGCCAGATGGCCATTTTGCACTGCCTGCACGATGGGGTGGCCATTTTTTCCAACAGCTTCAAAGGGGTGGCCATTTTGTTTATTGAATGCCCTTGGAAGGGGGCACATGAAATGACGCTGTGGGTCAGATCTGGCCCACAGGCCTTAGGTTGAGAAACCCTGGGCTAAACCTTCTCTGCTGCCTATCTGGCAGCAGCTGACATTATTTTTGTGCATGTGTTTGGCTAAGACTCATGAATAGCTGGGACTAGCAGTGGCTCAATGGGTAAAATGCTGTATTTTTTAAAACTTTTTATGCATTACTGTATTTGAATTGTATTGCTAGTTGGATTTCAACTGTTTCCTTTTTTTAAAAAAAAATCTGCTCTTATAAGATGCTTAGAGAATGGTGTTTCATGAATCAGCAAATCAATAAACTAATGCCTTTTTTAAACCATTTATTTCATGAGGATGGTCACATATTAGCAGAAGAAAGGAGCAAACTATCTCCCTCAGGATACTAAGACTACATTGGCTTACATCAAAGTTACAAACTACGGAAAAGAAGAAATTCTTCGTCCCACATGCAAGTCTTGCTTTTTCCATACAGGGAGATAAAAGGCCGGCTCGTCTCTTCTCCGCATTATCACCGACTTTAACAAATGGAAGCATACGAGTCTTAACAGTTAGCAGGACAAAACTTACATGCAACAGAGAACACGCGGGAAGAACATTTCGGAGCACCAGCAACAAATTTTTTCAGAGCTCTGTATTACCACAACAGACACATTAACTTTGACTTAATAGAGAAAAAAACATCACGTTGTATTGTGTAGTCCAAAGTGTGCCCTTTATCAGTTCGAAATGAGAAGAAATTGTAGACCAGTCAGTAGATTTTTAGGCCAAAAGTTTGAATGAGAATTTTTTTTTTCAACTCTTGGGCTTCTTCTGGGTCCCCATGAAAGAGTCTCATGCATCAAATAGTTTGTCCAGGGAGAAGAAACCAGAACACATCCAGAAAGTCTACCATCAACACTTGGCTTACTTCCATTGTGTCTCTTGTTCTTCATCTGCTTTTATCCTATCAAGAAAAACACCCAAGGAGCTAAAAGACCGGAGATGAAACAGAAGGAGTGAAGTTTAGAAGAAGTTTGTTGTTATCACAATGCCACAGGATTTTGCGAGAACATCGATTTTACCAGAAAACTGCTAAAGCACAGCAAAGATTTTGTCCTGGAAAATAATTTGGATATGCAAGTGGGTTTCAGAATTCAAATGTTCACATGCTAGGACCCTGGTGGCCAACCTTGGCACTCCAGATGTTCTTGGACTTCAATTCCCAGAAGCCCAAGTCAGCACACCTGCTGATCAGGGCTTCTGGGAATTGAAGTCCAAGAACATCCGGCGTGCCAAGGTTCGCCATCACTGTGCTAGGAGGGTTTAAGTCACATACATGCAATGCCTCTTTCAAAACATACTTGTTGACTACCAATTTGCTTTTAGGTCCAAATTCAAGTTACTGGACTTAACTTTTAAACGTCGTATGTCTTGGTCTGGCTGACTTTAAGGAGCACTTTCTTCTGAATGTGTAAGTTCTTGTTTTCTGCACAAATTGCAAACATCATCAATTGTGGCAACAAAACTATCCTAAACAAGCTCCAGGGTCTTTTCTGTATTAGATCCTCCTCCTCATAACTCTTATCCCGTTTGATGTTGAGCAAGCTTGCTTTCTTTTTCCTCTTTTCCAGAGTGCAAATTTATCTTTTTCATTTTACTTTCAGAAATTAAATTAAATGCATCTATTCCTGTGGGCTTTTCCCCCTCTGTTTTTTTATGGTCCATCTGCTGGCTCCAATTTTTAATTAGCCATATTACTTAATTGGTTTTTTTAAAAAGAAAATTGAAAACAAATTGACTTCTTTTAATTTGTTTTTACTTGTAGCCTCCTCGGGAGCTGTTGCAGCTGAAAGTTAGTCTTTAAATACAGTAAACAAATTAAAATTAAGGATTTTTCTGAGTCTCAGGGTCAAGTTGCATCCGAACAATATTTCTGTTTACTAAACTGGTAGGAGGAAACAGTTCTGAACTATTTGTTCCAAAGTTAAAATACAAAAAAATGCGCTCTGCCCTTCTGATTTTAATCAAAGACAGTTGAATGACTATCTTTGTCTGCTTTCTCATCTTCAGGTTCTCATGTATACCAAGGAGCACAATAGGTGATGGAATCTGGTAGTTCGGCCTGGATTGTGATTTAAGTGCTGATTCCTCACATATATTAAGCAGCTTAGTCTGGCCAGGTTAGCCTGCTATGGTAATAGAGTAGACCCTACAAGCCAATGACTCAACGCCGTTGAGGACTAGTGGCCTTGGGTGCCGAAGTCCACAGGGATGGGTGATGGTCCCCAA
Source organism: Bradypodion pumilum (assembly GCA_035047305.1). Taxonomy (NCBI): domain Eukaryota; kingdom Metazoa; phylum Chordata; class Lepidosauria; order Squamata; family Chamaeleonidae; genus Bradypodion; species Bradypodion pumilum. Next base: position 24,220,850 of record JAWDJD010000012.1, on the reverse strand, counting down.
GTGGATTAAATCCCACTTGAATCCATCTTGATGGAGGGCAGCAGCTTCATCCATCCTGGCCTGGGGCTGAGGACTTTGCGTGCCAAAAGAGCTCAGGACCAGAAAGTGACTTGTGGAACAGGATCAGTGGTAAATGCGATGCAGAAGGCAGATGAAAGGCCACTGCATTATATTCTCAGGAAAGTCTTAATGGCTGATCGCCATGAGGACCGCCTATATTCAGATTCAGATACAGCAGAATAAGATATTAAGCAGAATTTAAGAAAGTTGCTCTTAAGACATGGAGAATTTACTTCTCTCACTTTATTCCCTACTTATATCTGGGGTTAAATTAAAGACATGAAAGGGAACGTGATTTGGTCTCTCTTTGTGGTAGTTAACTCCTTCCAAAGCTAGCCAGTTTCCTTGAGGATTAGTTGAGCAGTAAATTACAAACTGGGCTATGCTAAAGAGAAGAGCATTTGAGCAGCAATGCTCAGCATGGTGACAAGAACCAGTTCTGTTGGCAACGTGTTCACGGCAGGTTTAGGTACAAGAATTTGTTTAATTTATGCTTTGTAATTATCTGTACTTGTGCGGTTCCTCCAGCATGGCTGTGATAATTAGGTTCTGCTTCTGTTTTAGATGAACCACAGTTTAGCATATCTGAAGCCTAAACCATGATTGATCTCAATAATAGTGAAGTTCTATTTTTGAAAACAGGCTTGTAGTTATAGCTGAGATGAAACACAGTTTGTCTGGGGTGGTATGTCATAACAAATTGCTCTTAATATAAAACTGAAGCAAAAGCTTCCCAATTCCTACTGGTTACGGAGGGAGAGGCAAAAATGACTCTGAGAATCCGGGGTGTGTGTGTGTGTAATAGATTTGATCTCAGAAACTAAACTGCAATTCAACCATTTACCTCCAGTGTTGACTTGGGCTTCTGGGAATTGAAGTCCAAGAACACCTGGGAGTGCCAAGGTTGGCCACCATTGAGACCAACCTAATATCCTTCTTACGAACCCTTGAAGATGTGAAACCTTTATTAAACACAATGTGAAACTGAGATCGAACTAGTATTCAGACTGCTATTTCAGAGTCCTATTGTTGCAAAAGTGATAAAGTAGACATCACATACAGGCAGAATTTGTCAGCGTACCGGCGTCAGCAGCTTCAACTGCAGGATATGTTTTCACTTAAAATTAGAAGGCAGGAAATAAACCTACTTTCAGTGGCCCCAGGGCGAACATATGTTTTGTGCCCTGGCAGCACATAAACATTCCAAAATGGCTTTTAAAAACCTGTTCTGTTTAATATCTGAAATAATTTCTGCTGTTTAATATTAATCAAGTCATTAGGGTGACAGTTTGGAATGACATTTACTAATCTATTACACTCCAAATTAGACTAGCAGGAACCCAGCCATTCCCAAGGTACCTGACCTTGGGAATTGGTAGAACATATGATACAGTGATTTTAAAATGATCTGCACACACACACACACACACACATATATATAGCTTTCCCAATTAGAAGTTGATAAGGGTTTGTTGTTTTAATCAGCTATGTCAGAAAGTGCAGAGTGTCATTTGTAAAAGATGATACAGTTTTGACACAAGTCCCTGGTCTAAAACAATGGAAACAACTGATGTTCTTCTCTGTCCAGTAATAAAATCTTTCTCATGCTAGGTCAGGCAAAGGGAACTGCAGAATGAACTCCCCAAAAAGTGTCTTCATTTTGGCAGTTTCACATCTGGCCTAGACCCAGAGGAAGAAGCAGCTTAATTTGTTTCACCGTCCCTTTTTGTTAAAACTCTAAAAAGAAACTATTTTGCAAAAAGGAAATATTTTAAAATTAACGTGTGCTTATCAGTGGCTTAGAAGTTAAGATGTTGAGCCTGAAGACTAGAAAGTTGGGGTGCGAGATGACAGCGTGAGCTCCCATGGTCTCTGTCCCAGCTCCTGCCAACCTAGCAACAAGACATTGCAAGTAGATAAATAGGTACCACTTCAGTGGGAAGGTAAACAGCATCCCGTGCTGAGTCATGCCTGCCACATGTCCATGGCTCTTTGGCTGTAAACAGAGCGCTGGCTCTTTGGCTGTAAACAGAGATGAGCACTGAACCCTAGAGTCAGATACAACTGGCTTTCGAGCAAGGGTGACCTTTACCTTTACCTAAATCAATAGTTATGTAGACCTCTTGTTTTTTTAAGATTCGTATAATCTCCGTGTGTTCATAGAATCTCTGCCATCGTTGCTGCGCAACTCTTTTGCCAAGGGAATGTCAAGAGTAATTAATCAAACCCATCGAGCCTTCGCATTTGGATAACGAAGCCTATCTGCAATCAACATTTTAAATCGCCTCATCTATGTTGTTTGAAGGAGTGAGGGCACACCTTAATTAAAGCAAGGAGGAAGGAGTAGAAGGGCGTTGGTTGCTTTCTGCTGCTATTGCTTCAGGTGGTTCAAAATGTAAATTATTATTTTTCCAGAAGCAAAGACATCTCCTCCAGTCTGGCCAGGTAATTCTGCTATAGAGTAGACCCTACTGCCAGCAACTCAACGTTGAGTGTCAGGCAGCCGTTAATTAACCTGACCACCCTGAGGACTAAACAGCCTTGACCATCTATCAAGCAGGCTTTACTGCCAAAGTGTGTGAAAACAGAAACATCTGGCGCAGGGCTTGGGGTGTCCTTCCAACAGCTGCCTAAAGGGAGAACTCTTTGCTAACTGCCACCTTCTGTCACAGACCGAACTCCAATCCCGCCTGTCCCGCCGTTCCAGCTTGAAGGCATGCTAGCCGAAAGGGCTGTTAAATGAGAAGGCTGATGTGCTGTGGGGAAATCCCACACTGGTGTCCACAAGCTGTTCCCCTTCATAAAGCCATGGCTGAAGCGCTGCTTCTTCATCCTGGAGGGAGCAGCGTTGCCTTAGAGCTGCCGTCTGTTCCATCTGGCTGATCGCTGGAAGGACAACGGGCTTTTCACTTTGGCGATAATGGGGAGCAGCCAATTGACTCCACTGCGTAATTATCATGGAAGGTCAAGACCAGAAAGGTTGAGGACTTCCGGCTTGGCTATGACACAGAAGGACCTTAGCTCTGAATGTAGTGAATTAAAACGCAATTTCATTTTATACACACGATTCAGGAGGGAAGCTGGGGAGCTTAGTGTCGAAGACTGAAAACAAAAAACTCAAAACTATTTTTTTTTAATGTTGATAGGCGGGGGGGGGGGTGTGCTCCCACTGGTCTGCTGGATAGAGGGGCGGGGCAAACTATGTGCTAGGGGAGGATGTGCTCCCATTGGGCTGCTGGACAGAGGGGCGGGGCAAACTCTGTGCTGGGGGAGGGAGGAAGATGGGTGGGGGCCATGGGACAATGAGGCAATGGGACGTGCTCCCATTGGGCTGCTGGACAGAGGGGTAGGGTAATCTCTGTGCTGGGGGAGGAAGTGCTCCCATTAGGCTACTCTCTGCTGGGGCAACGGTGTGCATGCCCTCAGAGAAGGCTCTGAGTGCCCCCTCTGGCACGTGTGGCACAGTTTCGCCACCACGAGCCTAGGAGGACTTGATTTTGCCTACTGTTCACTAACCCTACTAGAAATGTCTCAGTAAATTTAACTTTAACTATGAAAAGGATACAACGTTGGAATAAGGGCAATAGCTTACATAAAGAGTGGGTGTGCTAGTTATGCTGCATATTCAAATCACCGACATCAAAATTCAGCTCTTAAATTTGACTTTGCAAGGCTGGAATGTCACATATTAGCAAGAGTTCCCACTCAGCCCTAGAAAAAATAATCATTAGAGGTCTTGGTCAGGCCAAAACTCACCAGGGCTTTTAGCGTTCAAGGTGGTTTACAACTTCCCGTACGGTGGCTATAAGATTCTCATTCTCCTGTGGATTTGCCAGGATGATGTTGTGCAAGCGATTCATGTATGCATCAATAGTGTCCACTGTGGGAATCTCTCCACTTCCTGTAGGACAAACAATTCAAAGGGAAAGAGAACATAGCAAATTGAGTTGAGTAAAACACACACATACATATATATAAAACATTCCTCTCACAAGAATGCTGTAGGTAAAGGTCGTGGCCTTGCTTGAAAGCCAGTCATATTTTACTCTAGGGCTTGTTGCTCATCTGTTTAAAGCCAAAGAGCCAGCGCTGTCTGCGTTTGCAGACGTTTCCATGGACATGTGGCAGGCATGCCTCAATACCTGAGTGCATGGCACACTGTTTACCCTCCCACCAAAGTGGTCCCTATTTATCTACTTGCAATTTCTTGCTTTCGAACTGCTAGGTTGGAGGGAGCTGGAACAGAGATGGGTGCTCACTCCGTTGTGCAGTACTCGGGAACTGAACTCTGACCTCCCAGTCGTCAAGTTCAGTGTCTTAACCACTTGAGCCACCGTAGTCCCAAGAATGCTGTAGCATCTTAAAATAATAATTTCATGCCATCCAGTCAATTCTGACTTCTAGTGACCCTTTTCTAGATAGAGAATACATGCAACACAACTCTTCTTCTTCTTCTATTGTCATATTTGATTCTGAAAATTGGCGATCCTCACAGCGATCAGCCATGAAGATTGTCATGAGAATATAATCAGTGGCCTTCCATTTGCCTTCTTCTGCATCGCAGTGTGACCCGCTGATCCAGTTCCGCAAATCACTTAATAGTCCTGAGCCCTTTCCGCAAAGTCCTCCTAAGCCCCAGGCCAGGATGGATGAAGCTGCTGCCCTCCCTCAAGATGGAGTCAAGTGGGACCATCTAATCCACTTGGGGACCATCATCCTTCCCTGTGGACTTTGCCAGCCAAGCCATGAGTCCTCAAATTTGTCAGGTTAGTTAACCACCACCTGACGATCGGCACTGAGTCACTAGCGGTAGAGTCTACTCCATTACCATAGCAGGATAGCCTGGCCAGTACACACACAGTCAGTACACACCCAGTAAAACAAATCAGCCCAATCCACACACAATGATTAGCCACTTGGGCTGACACTAGGCATAAGTACTCTTCCCAGGAAGGGCTTTTCACCTGGCAAGGGGACACCGGCAAAGCTGCTGGTCAGAGCGTGCCGTAAAGTCTCTAGGTGCTGCTGGAGCACAGTATTTCGGCTGCGTTCCTGAATCACGTCGACCTCCAGCTTCTCCACTGCGGTGCGCATGCTCTCCACGTGCTTCTGCAGAGCGGCGTTTCTTTCTTCAAACTCCATGTTGGACTTGCGCAACTGACGCAGCTCAGCTTCCCGTGCTGTCAGCAACCCACAAGAGAAACAAAATAAACCGTTGGTCCATATCTTGCAACCTGAAAGTCTTTATCAAATCTCAGGCTTCATTGGTATTTCTTAATCATTATGATCTACCTCAGTGTTGGCTAACCTTGGCACTCCACAGCTGTTCTTGAACTTCAATTCCCAGAAGCCCTGATCAGCAGGAGTGCTGACTTGGGCTTCTGGGAATTGAAGTCCAAGAACACCTGGAGTGCCAAGGTTCGTCATCACGAGTCTACCCACTGCTTCACTCCTGCAGCAGTATCTTAATAAAATAATATACAGCAGGGGTTCCCAGCCTAAAAGGCCCACAGGGTGGATCTGGCCTGCGGCGCCATTTCATGTGCCCACCCCATTTTGAGAAACAAAATGGCCACCCCTTTGAAGCTGTTGGGACAAAATGGCCACTCCCATGTGCAGGCAGAGCAAAATGGCCGTCTGACCCTCAAAGTTGACTGAGAGAATGTGGCCTGGCCCCGAGCTTGAAAAGGTTGGGAGCCCCTGATATACAGCAATGTATAAAACAATGTTTACTTGACACTGCTTGCTGGCAGAATACAGATGCGCATAAGAGCAGTGGGGCTTGTAGTCCACTTACCTTTACTGTGATTGAGAAACTCCTCAGTGAAGATTGGAATATCGAAAACGGACCTCTCCTTTGCGTCAGGTTCCTTCTGTACAGAAAAAGAGCAGAATGACATCTTGGTATTTCTCAGTGTGAAACATGCAGATATGCTCAAGACCACGTGCATCCCTCACCACTCACATCATCAGGAAAGTCACAAATGGTCCCAAGACAGTTTGGGGAAACAGATTGTGGTACAGAGGTTAAATGGCTGTAACTGCAGCCAAAATGTTGCGAGTCCAAATAGAGGGGCGGGATGAACTCTGTGCTGTGGGAGGGAGGAAGCACACCCATTGGGCTGCTGGGCAGAGTGATCTCTGTGCTGGGGGGAGGGAGAAAACTTCCCATTTGGCTGCTGGGCAAAGGGGCGCGGTGAGCTCCATGCTGGGGGGAAGAGGGGAAACTTCCCATTGGGCTGCTGGGCATAGGGGCGCGGTGAGCTCTGTGCTGGGGTGATGGTGCATGTGCCTACAGAGAGAGCTCTGAGTGCCCCTCTGGCACACGTGCCATAGGTTCGCCACCACTGCACTAGAGAGAAAGAAAGCTGGGAAACCAGACTATGCTATAAGCCAGGGGTTTAGCACAGGCCAAACCCGGCCCATGGCATCATTTCATGTGGCTCCCCACCCCTCCGAGGCATTCGAGAAAAATGGCCACCCCTTTTGAAGCTGTTGGGACAAAAACGGCCATCCCTAGGGTGCAGGTAGGGCAAAATGGCTGTCGGGCCATCGAAGCTAACTGGGAGTGTGTGACCCGGCTCCCGGTTTGAAAATGTTGTGAATCCGCTATAAGCTGTGACATGACTTGGCTTCACCTCTTCATGAACTGTTTCTTTGCTAGCCAGGTATTTTAATTAACCGCTATCCAAATTTAAGAATTAGCATCTGGGTTTGTTCTGCCAACTTATTTTCTTCTTGTTAATTTTTCATCTTCTCTCCCCCGCCCTGCCAAGATCATCCATCATAAACAATGAAGGCACTTTTTTTTACCGATAGTGGGAATGCTGGCTTTGCTGACATGCCGCTGCTTTTTATAAAACCAAGCAAGCAGACTTTAAATCAATGAAAAGGAGGGATTCTAAGCATATTTCTGAACACCTTTCTCCGATAAGAAAAGCTAAACTGAGTTACTACTCATTTTAACGTACTGACAAGTACATAATGAACATAAGATTCGCCATGCCCTATTGCAAATGTTTTCATCATCTCCTACATCCTATTTTCCCTTTTCGGCTGATAAATACGACAGCTCTGCTTTTATCATCTTATTATACATATGCTCAGTTCAAAGTCACATAGGGGGTATTTTTGCCCTGAATCACATGCAATTCATTAGTGGCAAATGAATAGCAAAGCAAAAGATATTTCTGAACTGCCATTTAGTGGCCCTTCCTGAAATATAATTCTAAAGAGGGGCCTGATTGCAGGGGAGCCCAAACTACAGCCCATGGGCTGAATCTGGCCCCCAGTGCCAATTCACCCAGCCTGCGCCACCCTCGTCACTCCCAGAAGTGGAAGTAAAACACACATGTTACTTCCGTTTCCAGGAGTGCTGAAGGTTGCACGGGACAGATGAATTGGCATTGGGGCCGGATCCGGCCCTCGTAGTTTGAGCAACCCTGGTTTAAAGCAGAGAAAATGGCAGCCTAAAATTTATGTCATCTGTTGCAAAACAGATTGCAAGGTACATTTTACTTCCGCTTCTGGTGGGAGGAACCCCATGATCGGCCCGCTGAACCATGTGACCGGCCCACAGCCCGAAAAGTTTGGGTACCCCTGCCGTATTGTTTTCATGTGAACACAGTTTATAAGCATAAGAAGGGAGGAATTAAATCAGAGGAAAGGCAGCCAGGGAAAATGAGATGGTAGAAGCTATTTTCCCCCAAAACGGTATCTCCGGTCCTCAATCACGACGAGACTCACCAGTGGCATTCAACAATAAAACATAAACCAAAGGGCAAAAATAATCTTAACACTGGAAAGCAATATTTGTATCTTTAAAAATGATTTTCTCTCTCTCTCTCTTTTTTTTAAACCATTACATCAAAGACTAGGGGTTCAATTTTTTTTACTGGAACAGAATTTATCCTTTATTTATGCCATCTTTTCTCAAACCAAAATTGTGCTTTGGAGGCATTATTAAACCCTGCTGGTGCGGTTATCATCATCATCATCCTACTTGCATTTCTAAACACACACACACACACACACACACACACACACACACACACACATGACTACTGCATGAAGCAAAAAAGCAATTTCAGAGGGATGATTTCTGATCGAGAAGAATTAAACTTTCTCATAAAACAGGGGTTCCCAACCTTTCCAAGTCATGGGCCGGGTCACGCTCTCTCAGTCAGCATCAAGGGCCCTGCATGCATGATGTGGGCAGCCATTTTGATTCCAAAATGCCCTTGGAATGGCGCTGTGGGCTAGATCCGGCCCACGGGCCTTAGGCTGGGAACCCCTGCTTAAAATGTAAACCTCCAGGCAACACAAGTTCAGGTAGCCCTTGGGTTCACCTGTTGTCACTTCCTCTATAATTCAGGGGAAAGGATAAAAGGAGAGAAAGGACAGATTATTATTATTATTATTATTATTATTATTATTATTATTATTATTATTATTATTATATTTGAACTTATATACCAAATTGAATTGGGGGGGGGGGGTATGAAAAGCCGTTATCTTCTTGATTCCTCCTTAAAAGCGAAAAACAAGAATATGTTGAGGGAGAGCCATGTTTGCATCGCACTCGTCAACTGGCCTTAGGGGAAATAGGTGCACCTCTCTGGCATTATTTTGCCTAGTTCTGAAGAAATCTCTAGAAGACAGAGAGCCGTGTGGGGTAAATTCAGAGAAATGTCTTGAAGTTAAACCAGAAGCGACGGCACATTTGTTCAACTTTACGGTCTTGAAAGCCATGACATACGGCAGCGAAACGTGGACTTTAACAGCTGGGGGAGAAAAACGGCTGCAAGTAACACGAGCAATGGAGAGATCGATGCTCGGAATCTCACTGCACAATATAGTAAAAATTGAGCGTATCAGGCAAAGATCACGGCTAAAAGACATAGCAACAGAATACCTGGCGGACGAATTAAAGTGGGTTGGCCATGTGGCACGCACAAGTGACAACAGATGGAGCACCAGAATAATGAACTGGTATCCAAGAGATCATGAAAGACCTAGGACAGTGATGGCGAACCTTTTAGAGTGAACTCTGTGCTGGGGGAAGCAGGAAACACACCCATTTATCTACTGGGCAGAGGAACAGGGTGATTCTCTGTGCTGGGGGAGGGAGGAAGCGCTCCCACTGGCCTGCTAGGCAGAGGGGTGGGGCGAACTATGTGCTGGGGTGATGGCTCACATGCCCACAGAGAAGGCTTTAAGTACCCCCTCTGGCACGCATGCCATAGGTTCGCCACCACTGACCTAGGAGAAGACCACCTCGCAGATGGGAAGATTTTTCTCAAGAAAAATGTTGGACTAACATGGAGAAGAACTGGCAGGGACTGATCGTTGTGGACGGAGGTTGTGCGGAATGTCGTGGTAGAGATGTTTAGTCATGCAGCGACTCCTCGCTGAAGAACGACTCCAAGGTATCCCTATTTCTAATCAAGTCAGCTGAACACAGTACGACAATATTTCTGTGAAAAAAAGGGAGCCCCACAGTACATAATGCAGAGCAACTAAAAAGTGATCATGCATAAGATTCAGACCACAACCTTGGGATTTGTGTCGAGGCTTGGAAATCGCTGCTCTGAAACCAGTATTTCTTTCACTTCCTGAAGTCCAGAATAATAATAAAGGGAGGGATCTTTGCTTTCACGGCATGCCCTTGTAAACTGCAAAAAAACAAAACAATGTGCCTCTTTGTCTGGTCAGCTGTAACAACTGTAATCAAAGCAGCAACTTAATAATGGAACTGTACGGCAAGGAGAAAGATTGGCAGATAAGCTAGAACATCACAGCTGCCGGCAAGCGCCAAGAAATGTAGCCCACAAAAGAAATTCCTCTCTCTAGGCTTGATCGACACTGCAGGCTTTTTTTTTTTTGTATGTAAACACCTGAGGCTTTAAAGAGAAATGTCAAACATGATTTCGGGCCAAGCAAGAAAGCTAAGTGGTTAAGAGCCTATGATGGAATCCGGAGCCGTTAAAGCTCGATGTTTCATGTGGCCATGCCTCGTAAAAGGGGCATTGGTGGAGATGAATGGAAGGCCGTTTGGCAGGTAGCCAAGACAGACAACAGTGCTTTTGGAACATCAGAAGATCCTTCACGGGCGTTTGCCTGAGCAAACTCAAGAAGCAGCGGCAGCATTTCCCCGATAAAGAAAAACTCAACGTTCCTAATATAGTGCAACCGTTGCTAGAAATGCTCACTCAGAAAGGTAGCTAACAAAACAGAGGAGGAAAAGGGGGTGGTGGTGGAACTAGACGGAATAGCAGGATGTCAAACCAGTTTCCTGTACAATTCTCACCATCTGTCAAACGCGAGACATTTCTGTTGGAAACAAGACCAGGACAACAGGGGAAGCCATGTGCGATGAATGCCCAAGACAACCGCTCCCTTTCAAGAGGCCTAAAATACTCACACATATTATTTCACCAAGGATTGTTAGGTTGTGAGGAATGTATCTGGGACTCACACAGTCCAAATCGCAGTACAAGTAGCTGACTTAAAGGTAAAGGTTTCCCTTGCTCGAAAGCCAGTCGTATCCAACTCTAGGGTTCAGTGCTCATCTCCGTTTCAAAGCCGAAGAGCCAGCGCTGCCTGCTTCTGCAGACGTTTCCGTGGTCATGTGGCAGGCATGACTAGACACTGGAGCGCACGGAGCGCTGTTTACCTTCCCACCGAAGTGGTCCCTATTTATCTACTTGCAATTTCTTGCTTTCGAACTGCTAGGTTGGCAGGAGCTGGGAGAAAGACGGGAGCTCATTCTGTCCTGCAGTACCCAGGAATCGAACTGCTGACCTTCCGCCTCCCAGTCAGCGCCTTCTTAGCCACTTGAGCCACTGCATTACACTGCCTTAAGGGACCAATTTTAGGACAAGGACGAAGCGCCTGATTTGAATGCAAGAGGCCCCGAGATCAAATTCTCTTGCAGGTGAGAAGTTCCCATGTAAAGATCTCAAGGACCAAAGGATCCCAGACATTAAAGGCTGGGAAACACTTTTGTCAAAGTCTTTTGGAAAGCCACTGCTGACTCAAATCGACGACTTTGGTTCTCTAAGTGTTTTGAATCTTCAGCTCCAGAAGACCCAACATGTTCAGTCAGTGGGCAAAAGGTTCTGGGAATTAAAATGCAGAAGACCAGGATGGTTGAGGTGAGAACCGGTGGCTTAGGGCCATATTGGACCAGACCACCCACTCATGTGACTTAGAAGGTAAAAGCATCTTCACAGCCTTCCTCAGGTTGAGTTGGTGGGACAGCATCTTCCTCCAAAGCCAGGATCTCCAAGCACAATCTTCCCCAACTATTTCGCTGTTTTTTCATCATATCCTAAAGCAGTGATGGCGAACCTTTTAGAGACAGTGTGTGCAAACGGAGGGGCGGGGCAAACTCTGTGCTGGGGAGAGGGAGGAAGTGTTCCCATTGGGATGCTGGGCAGAGCGAACTCTGTGCTGGGGGGAGGGAAGAAGCACTCCCATTGGGATGCTGGGCAGAGGGGTAGGGCGAACTCTGTGCTTGGGCGATGACGCACGTACCCACAGTGGACTGAGTGCCCCCTCTGGCACGCGTGCCATAGGTTCGCCACCACTGCCCCAAGGGAAGTCCACAAAGCATTGTCCCTCCTTGCCTTTAGAAAACAAATCAAAACTCTGTTATCCAGAGAAGCCTTTGGGGAGAACCACTCTTACGATTTCTGAGTTACGTTTTATTGCCTTCCGTATTGTTGTTGTTTTGTTATTCTGTTTTATATAGATAGACCAACCGTACATTACTAGCCAATCTATTTTGACAGAAAAACTATCTAATTAAGAGTGTGATAATAAAAATACATAATAAAAGTAGGATGAGCCCTGTGTACAAGTGATTGAGAAGGAGCAACAAAATACCAGTCTGCCCGAGGTAGCAATATAACATAAACTGTTCTAAACAGATCCCGACAAAAACTGATTGCAAACTTCAAGAACGAAAACAAAGAAACAAACGACTCCTGAAGACTGAGGGTTTTGCGGCAGGGCGGGAAGAAGATACTATGGGCATTACAGTTGCTCCGCAGGGAAGAAATTTTTCCCAATCCCAGCCTTCCCAATGGTAAGCAGTTAAGCAATTAAGTCTCTAAAAGGCAGGGAAATTCTACTTAACGGAAGAAAAGTAATGAAAACCATCAGCACTCTGCCATTATCTCACACATTACCCCAGCATGTTCAAGTATCCTCTCGAGAACGCCAATGTACTTAAGCCACTCTGAGGCTCACTCGTGGGATTAAAATCATAAGGATTTGATTACCACTTCGCTGCAGAGGACTAATTTGTTCAGGCTTAGTGTCACTGTGTCATTTATCCTAAATTAGAAAAGAAACACAAAAATGATTGCTTCCTTCATTGTTCTTTAAAAAAATAAGACAGAAGTGCACAGGTACCAAGTCTAAGCATGGGGAAAAGAAGTCACAGATTATTTGTAACAGGGCTCTGTTTTGAATTTCCGGAAATTATGCAAAAGCCGAAGTTATCAGTGGAGGTCTTTAAAAAGCAGAGCGGGGGGAATTATTCTGTATTTATCATTGCTTTCTCCAATCCTGCGCAACTCAAGTCTTATTTATTTACTTTTATTTTTATCACCTTTTAAATACTGCTTTTATAAAGCACTCAGATAAGGGATTTGGTGAATATTCTTTCCATCTCCACTTTCTGATACATGTAAGATCATACTTCTTCTGTGTCTCAGCCAGACATGAAATTGGCAAAATGAAGACGCCTTTTGGTGAGTTCATTCTGCAGTTCCTTTCGCCTGACCTAGTGTGAGAAAGATGAGATGGCAACACAAAAGTTGCCGTTACCAGGGTACGTCTGATGATGGTTCAAAAATACCACATTCTTCGAGGCTCTTTCTGTGTATCCCTAAGAACACACAATCTGCACCCAGTACTGGCTAGCTTACCGGAAGGACCTTTAAATCAGGGTTGCCCAAACCTTTTGGGCTGCGAGTCAGTCATGTGGTTTAGCGGGCTGGTCACATGGTTCAGTGGGCTGGTCACGTGGTTCCTCCCACTGGAAGTGGAATTAAAATGCACCTTGCAATCTGTTTTGCAACAGATATGTTCTGCAACAGGATGAGATAGATTTTAGCCTTCCATTTTCTCTGCTTAAACCAAGGGTGCCCAAACTACGGCCCGGGGACCGGATCTGGCCCCTGGGCCGTAGTTGGGGTACCCCTGCATTAAACTAACCGCATCTTTTTAAGTGTTAACCAAGAGATTTGACCTATGGACTAGCAAGGAGATTATTTACCTCGTGGTCGTGGGCAACCTGTCGCGCTCCTTCTGAAACAAACAAGCAGACAAACCAATGTTATGGGAACCAAACCAGACCTTTGAAGGGGGAAAAAAATATGCAAAATGGATAGAGACAGCTTACACAAGCTCTTTTCTTCTACTACTCCTAATTCATATAAGGAGAGCAACTAAATACTGCTATAAATTAGCAAAACAGCCCTCATGAATATGACAAGAAAAGAACATCACATACAGGGTTCAGAGCACTGAGGTACACACTGTACCTTCACATGTGCTTCTCTTCATGGACACGATGCTGCTGCCTTAGGCATAAGGATAAGATTTTGGTCCTATTACTGTTTTCCCAAGCCAAGAGACTTTTTTGGAAGAAAATAAAAAATGGGATGTCACTGAGATGGAGAGACCCTCCTACTTAAATCTCTTTAGAATTATATCTGTTTATTTTATCGTAAAGTGGGAGCTCCATTTACCCAACCCATGTGTCTATTGACCAGCTTTATATCAGCACATCTCACGACTGGTGATGAATGGAGGTGAGCATTTCAAGGTGCATGGCTTTCCTCTCCTCTCTCTTCTTGAAGTGCCATATCCGATTCCAAACATTGACTAGCCTCATGGTGATCAGTCCTGGGACCCATATAACACAGTGGCCTTTCATTTGCCTTCCACATGGCAGCATGACACCCGTACCACTGATCCAGTTCCATGAGTCACTTTCCGGTCCTGAGCCCTTTTGGCACACAAAATCTTCCTCAGCCCCAGGCTAGGACTGATGAAACTGCTGCCCACCATCAAGATGGTTTCAAGTGGGATTTAATCCACTTGGGGACCATCACCCTTCCCTGTGGACATCACCACCCAAGGCCATTTGTCCTCAGGGTTGTCAGGACGTTGAGTCATTGGCCGTAGGGTCTCAACTCTCTAGAAGCTTCAATACCACAAGACTGTAAGAACGCCCATGTGTTCAGTATGCTTCTTTCCTTCGTACATATCAAACTGAGCATAAAGCTAATTAGTCAAAGGTTCTGATAGCATTGTAGATGATTACCTGGTCGGTGAGATTTGCCTTTTTGTCTGTCCTGTGCTTTCCTGCTAAAGACCTTGTAAGCCTCTGTCTTCTGGTACTGCTCCAACTCCCGCATATAACGCTCCTTGTCTCTATCGGCTTCATCAAGGTAGCGCTGCAACAAAAGAATAGATCATACGTCTCTCCACAGCACAAAAAGCTTCTTTCTTGGCTTTCTCCTTGCTGTGGAAAAGGGACTAGAAACAGGTTATTTGGTCACATTTCTCTTTATGTCCCCTGACTTCCAACTTTGAAGGTCAGCTAAAGCAGGGATTCTCCACCTGCAGCCCACGGTGCCATTTCATGTGGGGTCCCCCACCACCTCTACCACACCAGGAAGTGCCGTGTGGTGGTGGAAGGGCAAAATGGCTGTCCGACCCCCAAAACCGTCTGAGGGAACGTGACCTGGCCCTCGGCTTGAAAAGGTTGAGAACCCCTACACTAAAATGTCAGATGAGACAAGCTAGATCAAATTGGTCTCCTCTGATAGAAGCCCAGGGAATAAAAGCTCACTAATACCTTATCACCCAATTATTCTCCTTCCTCATTTATTTCTTCAGACTCATTCTGTTTCTATCAGGATACAATGCATATTTATTCAAACTTGTTGCTACCGAGTTCAATCTTCTCCACTCCCACACAAGAATGCATATAAAAACTGTACCTTAAATTCCCCTGTCCCCACTGCAATAAATCTTCTGCCTGGCTCTCTGAACTGTTCATTTGTGATGTGCTACAGCTTATTATTCTTTTTTTTAAAAAAAAAAATCATGTCCACAAATTATGTTCATTGTATCTGTCCTCTTTCATCCCTGTACATTTAATCTCCTCAGATGGTGAAACGATCACGAAAGGAATTATTATGGCTACACTCCCAGACACACTTAGCTGGCAGAAAGCTCTACTGAAGGAGTTCTCAACCTTTTTAAGCTGGGGGCCAGGTCATGCTCTCTCAGACAGCTTTGGGGGCCAGATGACCACTTAGCATTCCTCCACCACACGGCACTTCCTGGTGTGGCAGAGGTGGTGGTGGGCCACATGAAATGGCGCCATGGGCCACACCTTACCCATGGGCCGCAGGTTGAGAATTCCTGCTCTACTGAACCCAACTGTGTTGCTAGTACAACTACTGCAAAATATTCTGAAACCAGGAATAGAGTGGGATATGAAATAGAATAGTAGGTAAAAGAAAGCAAACGTGCAAGTGAGCAATTCCTACTTCTAAACTTCACTTTGGGATATTTCTTTTAATTAAAAAGAGACTTAATGAAGCAAGTGCTCCCACCCAAAACTTCAAAGCGTTGCATTTTCTCCCCAACGCTAGCAGCCTTTATATGTGTTAGAATAATCCTCTCCAGCCTCTCCACTTTAAATCTGCATCCTGTTCCTTCGGGCATATCTGAATTTTTCAGGACACCAGCTGTACTGATGAATCTCTATCCCATGGAGTAATTCTATTTGGTGGCAATCTGCTTTGCCATCCCCCCCCCCTACACACACACACACACACTCAATATGGAAAGAGAAATTTTTGTCCTACTTCTCTTGCCATCACACAGCAAAGCCACATCATGAAGAAAACAAGGAAGATTAGCCGTGTGATCCATATTCAAATTGTAAAGAATGCAAAAGATACAGGATGCAGATGGTACCTTTATTGGATCACTAAGAAAAACAAAATGTTGTTCGAGCATTCATGGTTCAAGACCACTTCATGCTGAGAGTAGACGCCCAGCTTCCTGTGGGTGTGGCATCCTAACTCCATGAAATATTTTGCTGTTCTTAAGAAGAGTCTGGCAGACCGCCGCACCATGAACATTTTAATAAATGCCTGAAGAAGTGGTCTTGAACCACGAAAGCTCACACGACGTTTGTTTTTCTTAGTGATCCAATAAAGGTATCATCTGCCTCATGCATCTTTTGCATTCCTTACATAGCTTCTTCTTCTGCTGCTGTATTCGATACTGAATATTGGCAATCTTATGGCGGTCAGCCATGAAGATTGTCCTGAAAATATAATGTGGTGGCCTTTCATCTGCCGTCCACATCACAGCGTGACCCCCATACCACTGATCCAGTTCCACGAGTCACTTTCTGGCCCTGAGCCCTTTTGCAATGCGAAGTCCTCCTCAGCCCCAGGCCAGGATTGATGAAGCTGCTGCCCTCTATGAAGAGAGATTCAAGTGGGATTTAGCCCACTTGGGGACCATCACCCTTTCCCATTGGACTTCAGCACCCAAGGCCGTTAATCCTCAGGGTTGTCAGGCTAGTGAACTGCCGCCTGAGGATCAGCATTGAGTCAGTGGCAGTATGGTCTACTCTATTACCATAGCAGGATCACCTGGCCAGACACAAAAATTCCATATACAGAAAAGTAATGCAAAAGTACCCGTTTTTCCTCGGGAGGAAGTTTGCTCCATTCGTTCCCTAACATCCTTGTAATTTCCGGAAATGGAACTTCTGGCCTTTTGGCTCGAAGCTGTTCTCTCCGTTCATTCATAAATCGCACATAGCCTGTGAGAGGAGATTTAGGAGCATTGCTATCTCTTAAGGGTTTCTTCCTTTTCCGTCCTTTGGACCAACCTCCTCTTTTACTTCTTTGCTATAATAGGGGAGAAAGCAAGAAAAATTCAAGATAAGATATTGTTTGAGAACCCTTTTAGCACCTGAAATGTTTTCATCAGTTAGTAAAGGTAAAGGTCACCCTTGCTCGAAAGCCAGTCATATCCGACTCTAGGGTTCAGTGCTCATCTCTGTTTCACAGCCGAAGAGCCAGCGCTTGTCAATTGTGATGAGCATATTAGAAAAAAAATTAGTCCAAGCATCACTGTATAAAACAAATGGTTGCAGGGACTTGAGGTGGCTTGGAGAGGACTGAATGAGCATAGGGAAGTTCAATCCAAATGGAATGGATTTCCATCGGTACCATTAAAAATGCATTTTTCACAGGAATTATGCACATTGCTCTTCTGGAGCATGTCATTTTAAATAATATATATTTATTATTTTTATTTTATTGTAATATTATTTTGAAGACATCTCAGGTCTTATGAAAGGCTGGGAAGAGGCAAAATAGAGGATATTGTAATAAGAAGCAGCCAAAGTATCATAAAGGTGATGCAAGCTGTGATAAACATACAAACCAGGTGATGTTTTTTCAAGGAAGGACAAGCATTTATTAACATTTCCAGCAGAAATGTAAACATAATTATTTAGTATTGTGGTGGGTTTTTGGGGGGAGGCAGGTACACAGAAAGAGCCTCCTCGAAGATTGTGGTATTTTTGAACCACAATCGAGCATGCCTTGGTAATGGCAACCTTGTGTTGTCGACTAATCTTTCTCACTCTAGGCCAGGCGAAATGAACTGCAGAATGAACTCACCAAAAGGTGCCTTCATTTTGGAAGTTTCACATTTGGCCTAGATGCAAAAGAAGAAGAAAATTGTTTGGGTTTTTGGAAAACAGCAAATTAAAGCCTTAGACAACAGGCATGAAAAAGCTTGGCATCTTAAAAGTTAAACATAGCAAAGTATGCTTTGTAAGAAGTTAAGCTGTGATGCACTGGAGCTGAATGTCAACTCATTTGCTTTATAATCTAACTTCCAACAAAGACTAGGGACTAAATGCCTTTGTGAAAGGGAAACAAATCACAAGGCAACTGTGTGATGCCATGCCAAGAATGACCTTTCTCTCTCTGACCAAAATCTATAATTCTCTCATGCCCTGAAGGGTGAAACAGGGCAGCATCAAGCATTGGCACCACAACCAGTGTGAACGGCACGTGTCAACTCTTTGCTGAGAGCGGAAGGGAAAGAAGAAATGCCAGCCAGACTCGGCATGGGGCCACGGTGGCTCAGTGGTTAAGAAGCTCACCTTGTTAGCTGGAAGGTCAGCAAGTCGGCAGTTCAAGCCCTGGGTACTGCATGACGGATTGAGCGCCCGTCTCTGTCCCAGCGCCTGCCAACCTAGCAGTAAGAAAGTAAGAAATTGCAAGTAGGGACCACTTTGGTGGGGAAAAGATCTTGGGCACATGAAGGGAGCCTCCTTCGGGCGTCCCCTGAGCAGAATTTCTGCAGCAACAATCCTTTCAACCCAGAATAATTTTTGACATGAAATACTAATGCTAATACTAATTATTATTATTATTATTACTATTATTATTGATATTGGTATTATTATTTAAAAGCATGTACACAGCAAAGGTGAGAGGGAAGAGAGAGGAATGGGTGTAGAAATCAGGCAGAGGACATAAGCTCAGATTCCTGCTCACTTCTTCCTCAGTCCTTGGCTCATTAGTCTCAGGCTTATTAGATGATTCATTTCGTAGTAGTTGCGTTTGCAGCAAGTCCTGTGTGAAATCTGGATTGCTGGCAGACTGGGAGGCGCTGCTGCTGCTGCACAGTCCTTCAGAGTGATTTAACCTGCTTGGAAAAATAAAATAAAATAGCTGAGACACAAGCATCCCTTCATTGTTGAGCCGACAGCACTTTATTTTATTATGTGCTGTTGCACGTAACAAAACATGACACATCTGCATGTTGTACCTGCCAGCGTGATTTCTCTCTTAAAACAATCTACAATGGAACCTCAGTTAACATAATTAATGCATTCTCCAGGACGTTTCTTACAGCAAAAATTACTTTTAACGAATTTCCCATAGGAATTTTCCATAGGAATGCATTAAAAACCAATTGATCCATCCCCCAAAAAATTCTGTTAACTATTTTCTATGGATTTCCTTTTGTTATGCAATTTTTATGTTAACCGAGCCGTTATATTAACTGGGGCTCCACTGTATATCAAGTATCTAAATGCTGTTTCAGGTATGAGACCAAGCAATGATTCCAAAAGTAGACCTCTTGCAGTGGAACTCAAACATTTAGAGAACATAAAGACAGAATACAATCTGGAATTTGGGACGGCAAGATGACAATTTATCATCAAGGGATAAAGTTTTAGCATTGACGGTCAAGGGGTCTGCCTTGTTCGAAAGCCAGTTGTGTCCGACTCTAAGGGGATTGTGCTCATCTCCATGCATAGCCAAAGAGCCAGCGCTGCCTGCATCTGCAGACCTTCCGTGATCATGTGGCAGGCATGACTAGACACCGAAGTGCAAGGAACGCTGCTACCTTTCCAACTGAAGCAGCACCTATTTATCTACTTGAAATTCCTTACTTTCAAACTGTAGGTTGGTAGGAGCTTAAGCAGACGACAGGAGCTCACTCCATCAGGCAGCACTCAGGTCTCAAACTGCTGACCTGCCGACTTTCCGGTCTTCAAGCTCAGCGTCTTAACTTCTAAGCCGGTGTGGCCCTTTCAGTTTTAGCATTAGGTCTGCCCAATTCCTTGGAGCCTTTCTACAGTATCTCCTTCTGCCCCTCTGGTCATCTGTCTTCCTACAAATCAAATACACTTATGGGAATGCAGAAAGTGAGGGTCTAAACCAGAGATGAGAAGCATGGTAGCTTTTCATATTTCGATGGGACTGCCGCTCATAGTATCTCCTACCACTGGCTAGGGGTAACAAGAAAAGCAGTACAAAATCACCTTGAACCACATATTATGCTGGGTACCCATTTTACCGACCTCAGAAGGATGGAAGGCTGAGTCAACCGTGAGTCCTAGTCAGGATCGAACTCACAACCCTTTGGATGCAGTACAGCAGTTTAACCACTGTGCCACCAGGACTCAAAAAATATGAGCACCCAAACGGAACACCTCCTCTCCAATATCTCAAGAGAAACCCAAAGTGTCTTTTCTTTTAAAAAAAATTGTCTTCTAAAGCAGATCAGTTTCTACAAAATTCCTAGAATGGAAGTGCTCTAGGAAATTGTGAGTACAGTATTAACCCACAGTATAAATGATGCATTAACCAAATGGCCAGATGAGCCCTGATAGTTAACTGGGTATGCATGAGCCGGGTTATGCTCCCTCAGACAGCTTCGGGGGCCAAATGGCCATTTTGCCTTTCCTCCACCACATGGCACTTCCGTGTGTAGTAGAGGTGCTGGAGGGGGCCACATGATATGGTGCCGTGGGCTGCAGCCGACCCATGGGATGCAGGTTGAGAATCCCTGGACTAGAAGAATAGCTGCTTACCCAGCCAGGAGACCTTCACCCCTCTCCTTTGGGCCATCTTCTTCTGGAAAATGTGAAGGGGGAGACGCACTAGCCAGTGGATTCTCCATTACTGCTGTAAAAAAAAACCTGCAGAAACGCACACCAGGTCAATATTCCTTCCTGGCAGACTTCTCCCCTGAGCTTAAATGTTTCCTCTTAATTCACCATAATTGCAAGACAGAGACTACAGCTTTAGGGTCCGGTCTCTTGATTGCTCAAATACGATTTCATTTCAATTAAGACTTCAGCAAAGTTCTGAAGAAGCCCCACAGAAATTGCCACCAGCCATACAGCCTCAGGGCAAAGTGCACTGTACAATATGGAGGAGGCAGTGCTGTTAACACCTCATGGTATGGGTAAACTCATTAGTACATGTATCATGCCATAATGTTTGTCTTGCATCCATCTACTCCCCATTTGCAATTCCACAGGGCAAAGCTTCACAACGAATCTGAATAGCAGGAGTTACCTGTTGTAAAAAGCTAAATTGATTAGTATACTTATCTGTTTTGCTAACCATTCTGTACCTCTGTACCTGATGTGTATAAATTGGTGCCATGAAATCTTACTCTTGGGTCTGACGTAGTGGACGATCCACAAAAGCTAACATTAAACACAGCAGTTAGTTTTTAAAGTGCAACAATGTTTTTGGTCTTTTTGTTTTGTTTACTCTCTGATATACCTATCTATGGTGGTACCAAAGCAGAGATTTATAACTCTAGGTATAAGGCAATTAGCTAGATAGCTTAGTGCAGGGGTTGCCAAACTTTTGAGTCAAGGGCTGGACCATGCTCCTTCAGACAGTTGAGGGGGTTGGACAGGTGGTCCCCCGCCATTTACGGCAGCCATAAATGCATTTATGACAGCCATAGTCGCATTTACGACAGCCATAAACGAGTCTGCACCCAATTCTGGTGGTGGTGGCTGGACTGAAGGAGGGGGCTGGATTATTTGGTGCCATGGACCAGATCTGGCCCACAGGCTGTAGGTTGCCTACCCCTGGTTTAGTGGTTTAGTTAAGCTGGGAGTTTGATTCTTCACAATGGGACCCATGAGAACAGCCAGCCTGTGTAATCATGGGCAAGCTGTACAGTCTCATGGCACCCCCAGAAGGAAATGGTAAAGCTAGAACACCCAGGAAGGAAAGGCTCACCGTATGTCAGAGTTGACTTGATAGCACACAATTATTATTATTCTAGGTACAAGGCAGCATTTTAAAAGAACTCAAAGGGGGCGGCAGGAAGAGGAAAAATCAAATGATTCATAGACATTTAGAGCATTTTGAAAAACCAAGGGAAAAAAGAACAACAATTACAGTCTGAATGGAATCAGATGGGATTGGGCTGCAACAATAGCATTCTGTTCTGCTCACTTCAGGCGCAATTTATTGGCAATGTCTCCTACACAAACTGTACTAAGATGAAGGAGAGAATTTTGCAAGCACATTTCAATGCATGTGCCCTTCGTGATGGCTTTGGAGATGTATTTTTCAACCAAATGAAAATCCATTTGGTTGCACTTAACCTGTTCAAATCTCACTGTATATTACACATCTATGGTACAGGAAGAGATAACTTAAGCTTCAGCGATTGATAAATGCATTTCTTTGGGTGCGCAACCAAAGGTATTCTTTTCAATAAGGATTCAGTTAATGTCCAAACCAGTAGATCAATGGAAGATCTAGGTGAAACAGATGCTCCACATCAATCTTGTGCCTCCAGGGAAGGAGGCAATACTAGTCAATCTTCCATTTACCTTTTGAAGATGGGCTTGTAAGTGGTGTCAGTTATACTTGCCAAGAACATTGCTTTCCAAGAATGTGAAGAAGCAACTTACTCTCTTTTCTCTAAGAGAGGGAACAGACACATTTTTGAACTAGCTATAATAATAATGTTGTGTCAGAAATTATTCTGGGTTGAAAGGATTTTTGCTGGAGAAACTCCGCTCAGGAGACACCCGAATGAGGCTCCCTAAATGTCCCCAAGAGCTGGGACAGAGACGGGCGCTCAATCCGTCATGCAGTACCCAGGTCTCGAACTGCCGACTTGCCGGCCTTCCAGCTAACAAGGCGAGCTTCTTAACCACAGAGCCACCGCAGCCCCTATGAACTAGCTGCTGGCATGACTCACAGGCTGAGAGCCAAAGCGATGGAAACAGATCTGGGTTGCCATGCTATTGTTTACTTCATTCTGCAAATCCAGCCTTTAAAATAAATTCAACAGGAACTTTTTTTTTTTTACCCTGGAGTGAGCATAATGGGGATAATTTCATTTGTTTCACTTTTTTAAGGAACACCTGCTAGGCATAAGAAGCAGGTATCTAGTCGTTAAAGAGACTATAATTTGGTATTATTAATACTTTGTACCAAACCACTACACTATAAATGGAACTTAATTTTTATTGCACCCACTCCTTTTCCAACAATCAAGTTTGTTTATCAAAAAAGTAAAAGCTTCATTATATTGAGAATAAATTCTGATCAATAGCCAGAAAGCTCTACAATTTCGCAACAAAAGGCGTAAAAGATTATATACCTTGAAGCTTCCTCTTCTAGAAGAAACTACAATCAGCTAAGGGGCATCTCAACCGTTTCAGCCTTTTAAGTAGCAAAGTGTTTATTTCTTATGTAGAACAGATATTATTTGGCTTTTGTTCATACTGTTATTACATTTGTTTGCCATTCTGCTAATTGAATTTCGCAATGTCTTTTCAACTGGTACTACCTGTCTCAATTTTTCTTTGCATCTGAACCTGGCCAACAATACCCAAACTTTCAGTCTGACTAAGTACATTGGGAAGGAAGCAGCTGGACATCAACTTTAGCACCAGGCAAATCAAACCACATAAACACAGGAAGTTAGAAGAACACAAAACACTTGTCTTGCTTTCAAGCGTTGTTTTATTTAACCCATATGGGTAGGCACTGAAAGTCAGGTCTCCAAAGAAGAGGTCAAATACTTCTGAACATACAGAGTTTGTTAAACCATTTCAGCAAGCAGGAGGTTTGGATGGAGGAAGGGTTCCCACTGGAACATACTGAAAAGGGATGAAAGTTGGGGAAAATATCCACTGGATGCCAAGTTGGGCATCTATTAGCATCAGGACCTCCCAAATGTTTCCTGCCTTACTGGTCTCAGAGCTTCATGCGCAAGTAATAACTATCAGATAAATGCAGGAGCTGGAAAATCATAAAGTGCTTTATAGAAACTCAAAAGGTATTGCATTAGTAGGACAAAGTGGTGTTTTTTTTTTTCATATTGGGCAGATGTTCATGCAGCTGAGCGGATCTCTTCTGAAGTACAAAAGATTGTTGTTTCAGATGTGGATGGGCCAGGCCCATCCTTGAATCTGATGAATCCGGCTATACTGTAGATAAAAACATATCCTATAATAATTTTGTTATTCGTTAAGATAGTAGTCTGGTCAGGTTATCCTGCTATGGTAATAGAGTAGACCATACTTGTAGGAATGCATCTGGATTCTGTCTTGCCTGTCTCTGACACATTTTGTAAACAAGGCCTCTTTGCTCACTGAGAGACAACGCTCCTTATCTCTCCCTTCTTTGGGTTCTGACATTCTGATTGATTATATAGCTTAAGTTTCGTTTCTGGTATACAATGCTTGCCCAAGATTCGTTTCTCGCTCTCTCTGCCTAAATAAAGAAAAGGTTTCAGTAGCGTTTGACCAGCCAAAGAGAGCAGTCGTGTCTGCTTTTGTCTGTCTCTGTTTCTCCCTACAAAAAGCCTAATGAAGCTGGACTCATAGGTACCTCAAAAGATCTGAGAATATAAACTGCTGCTAATGAGGCTGACTGATTGAATAAAGAAGATATCTTTACATGAAGCAGAATTCCAACAAGTGGCGCTCCGTGTGACGCTTTGAACTACAATGAGAGAGCCTGCTTTGAAAGCTGCTTCAGCAATTAACACCTCATAATCGACCGGGGAAGGTCTCACTCACCTACGACCAGGCAAAAGGTCAGACCGGAGGAAAGGTCATAAATCGAGCTCGAGATTCATCCAATTCTACATTGGATCCCACACAGGGTGAGTGAAGAAAGGAATGAGAAAAATATAATTTTTTTTATTTTTAATTATGGGATGTTTGCTTTCTTCAGAAATGCAGGAACTTTGTAAAGATATCTCAGATCTTTTGCATGAGAATGGGCGAAAGGTAGATGAGAAGAAGATACAGCAGCTGGTTAAAGTTATAGCAAAAATCTGTCCTTGGTTTAAATATGAAGGTCTGGACTTAAAACAGTGGAAACAGATTGGGAGAGAAATGCAGAAGCATAATGGAATTTCTGTGTCAATATTATTTACATGGGAGGCAGTTAGGGACTGCCTTCAGAGACTTACTCCAAAAAATATTTTATTGTCTCAAAGACTTGATGGCCATCCCCTCCCACAGCCTTTGCCTTCAGAGAAAAGGGGGGCCATTGCAACTGCTCCTCCATCATATGAGAAACAACAGCCCCCTGATGGGGATGGAGGTAGAAAAGGAGATGGGCAATTATGTCCTGACTTGCAACAATCAAGTGCTTTTAGCCCTACAAAAGACCTGTTCTCTGCTGCGTTAACTACAGCTGTGCTGGAGATGGAACCTGTTGATGTATATCCAGTGAACAGAGAGCCGCTTGCAAATGAGACTGTTGCAATACAAATGCCAGCTGATGGGGAACAAATGGTAGGGAACTCATCACAGATTGAAGCTGTTAATGCATGCAGAGTGGCAGGAAGCAAGGACTGTGTTTCAAAGAGCAGCTTAGGGGATCTCAGCCCCCCCCCCCCCCCGTGAAGCAACCCTCATCACAAAAGCAGGAGAAGCTGAGTAGTAAACTTGATACCTCACGTTTGGGCAGGAAGATCCTACAGAAATGGAAGGATGGCCCAAAGGAGGAACGCACAAAACCCAAGACAAAAAAGGGGTGCAAGTACAAACTAACAGATGCAGGTTGTCATAAGGTTGAGAATCATATGCTGGAGATGAAAGAAATACAGAGAAAGAGGGGGATGAATCCCGCCTCGAACGACAACAGACTGTGGCAAAAATACAAGGAGTTTTTGGCTGATTTTGAATTGCCCAACCCACAAACAAAGAGATACAGAGTGAGCTGTCCCACGTTTCAAGCATCAGGATTGCAGGGAAAGCAACTTGGACTTCCCTGTGATTTTCTTCTGTGTGAAAATTACTTGCAACTTCTGGAGAAGTCTTTGTGCCTTCATACCTCCTCGGCCTGCCTTACTGCAGATGGGTGTGGCTGGAGCATGAAGGAATGTGTGTCTGCCTGAAAAGCTGAAAAGGGGGGGTTGTGTGGGATTGTCTTGTGAAGTCAGTGAGACTTAATTTATGGCTTAATTTCAACTTGCCATGCCAAGAAATGTGCTGGAGAAATAGTGTTTTGTGTTTAAATTGTCTTCAATCAACGTTTGGTCTTTAATTTGGACATTTTAATTGGACTAAAAAGTTTGTGTGGACTTTAAAGAAGAATTATAAAACCTGACAGCCTTTTTAAGAAATTGTCTACCTGCTCATGCTAATGAGATTTGTACTGTATTTGAGTTACCATGCTATGCTGATTATAAGTTATTGAATGCCTCTTGCACTTTACATCTAGTGGGAGAAGAAGAAGTTTAATGCCTTACTCATGTAATTGGGGTAGTAAGAACTGCTTTCTAATATGCAACCAGGCCTCCTTCATGTAAGGAAGAAAAAAAAATGTTCATGTCTTGTTTATGCTTAAATGTTTTGCTTATTCTTTTGCAGGAGAAAGACCTGTCTTTGCTTATGTTATGTATTGTCTTATGAAACTGCATACCTTCAGAAGCACATGGCAGAGTTTCCAGTACTCTACACATGTAAATGGGTTTGTGATATTGCATTTGTGTTATATGTCACTCATGTTTCATGTTTAGTTACATGGTACTAGTAATAACAGGGCATGCTCCTGTTTCTTAGGGGAGTGTCTCCCTAAGCCATTGGTCATTTATTGGCAACAAGGGGATTCTGGGTGGAAGGATTCCTGCTCGAGCGATCCGTCCATGGAG
This sequence comes from Bradypodion pumilum, assembly GCA_035047305.1. Classification (NCBI taxonomy): domain Eukaryota; kingdom Metazoa; phylum Chordata; class Lepidosauria; order Squamata; family Chamaeleonidae; genus Bradypodion; species Bradypodion pumilum. The sequence continues at coordinate 24,194,264 of JAWDJD010000012.1, read as the reverse complement.
AGAGAAGAAGGTTACTCAGCTCCAGGATGGTGGTTCACCAGTAAACTAAATGTGCTGACATTTGTTTTCTTTCTTACTGTGCTTCCAGCTGTAAGAACAATACCTCATGGGGGCAACCCCAACTTTTGGATTCGTCATGCTAACTATATGTTTGAGGTTCATGGTAAGAATGCAACGTTATACTATGAGCATCCACTGGCAGTGTCGCAAATGGCTTTTCTTCCGGCATTGTTCAACACACCAGAGTTGGTTATTGGACATTTGCAACATCTTGATAGGTCTACACTCTTCTCTAATCCTCCAGAACAATTTAACAACACCCGTTGGCGAAGCATGACATTCAAGAAATACACTAAAGGACTTTGTTTCTGCTGTCATAGTTCTGGAGTCTGGAATAGTAAATGGAAGTACTGGACTCAAGCACAAAGGGTTTTGTGGAATGTAGGCAATTATACGGGTTGTGATGATTATTTTTGGTTATGGGGTAGTTATAACAGTTCTTATAAGCTTAATTATACCTTGTTTAACACTACTATTGAAGATATATATGATGTGTTTCCTATGTTTACTCCTGATTATTCTGCTATAGATAGTGGTTCAATTTGCAATGGATGGCAAATCAAGGATCCTAACATGTGGTTCTTTTTTAATGGAGTTGCCACGAATTTCCATCCAGGACAATATCAATGTGCAGCATTGGGTTATTTTACCTTACCCGTACAAGTGCAAATGCCGCCTCAGGCACATGCACGGCGCCGGAGAGCTGCTGCCGGCCCGATGGGTTCTGGTTGCAACGATGAAGTGATAATCGATGTTCAGCTGTCTGATGGTAGCTCCTGGGGGAGAGCTATAGGGAGTGCTATCACTGGCGCACTCACATTGGGATCATACCCAGGTGTCATTTCCCAGGAGAATAGAAGGTCCATTTTGGGACTCACCTGTAGGCTGGAGAAATCAATCAATGCCACAGGGAGGGTCATACGGGATCTTCAAATGGAAATCACTGAGCTTCATCAAGACCAAATGCAGGACAGACTGGCCATAGATTACCTGTTAGCAAAATCCGGAGGATTTTGTAAACTGGTCGGGAACCAGGGATGTCGGATAAAATTCCAGGATTTGAATAATACTATTGAGAAAGAACTTCAGAATTTACAGGAGAGTATTACTAACAATGTACGCACTGATGTTAATCTCTTTGATTGGGTGACTTCTTGGTTGCCTGATTTATCTGTCCTTAGACAAGTTTTCTTTTATGGGTTCATTATTATTATCTGCCTTATATCTTTGTGTTTTTGCATTAATTGTATTCCTAACCTTATTTCTATGTGTAATACATGTCCACTGCGTAGAAGGGAGACATCGAGTTTTGCACGACGGCAATTGTACTCAATGAGGTATCTTCCTCCGGAACAAAGTACCATGAGTCAGGAGGGGTACGATGTCCAGGTGGACAGTGATGATGTATATGATGACATGCAGGGGTATGATTAGCCGTCCCTCTCTCAAATTTAAATGAAAAAAGGAGGACATGTAGGAATGCATCTGGATTCTGTCTTGCCTGTCTCTGACACATTTTGTAAACAAGGCCTCTTTGCTCACTGAGAGACAACGCTCCTTATCTCTCCCTTCTTTGGGTTCTGACATTCTGATTGATTATATAGCTTAAGTTTCGTTTCTGGTATACAATGCTTGCCCAAGATTCGTTTCTCGCTCTCTCTGCCTAAATAAAGAAAAGGTTTCAGTAGCGTTTGACCAGCCAAAGAGAGCAGTCGTGTCTGCTTTTGTCTGTCTCTGTTTCTCCCTACAAAAAGCCTAATGAAGCTGGACTCATAGGTACCTCAAAAGATCTGAGAATATAAACTGCTGCTAATGAGGCTGACTGATTGAATAAAGAAGATATCTTTACATGAAGCAGAATTCCAACACATACTGCCAGAAACTCAACACCAAGGGTTAGTTAGGCTGCAGTTAACTAACCTGACAACCCTGAGGACTAACGTGTACAGCAGGGGACCACTGGCCCAGCCCCCTCAAATATCTGAGCATGACCCAGCCCCCGACTTAAAAAGCATGACAACCCCTGACGTAGACTGTTGGTACGATTAATAAAGTGCCATCAATGTGCTTCTACACTGTAATTGTGATTTGATTCCACTTATGTCTTGAACTGAACTACCATAATCTCCTCAGATGTGCTGGACAGTTTGAATCTGACATGGTCTCTAAAGGACTGGGTGGAAAACACGAAAGAAGTAGGGAAACTCAAATCCATTTTCACTTTTTGCCAAGCACACATGATGTCTACATATGAACATCTTAATCTGTTTTCTTTTTCTGTAGTCTACAAATTTCAAAGTAGAAAACATGTTGTAGAGCTCCACGTATGCCAGCCACACTCAAGAAAATTATATACAAAATTAATCCATAAAATATGCATGCTCACAGTGATCATCTGTCCTACAACATTCCCATTTTATCTCTTCAAGCCGAACAAGTGACCTGACCTCACTTAGGAACATTCTCTGGTAGCCACATGCCACTAAATCACAGCTAAGGAACAACATCATAGCACCAGAAGTGTGCTAAGAGCACACCATTTTAAAAGGCTTTAAGTCAAATCTCCCTGGCTCCACTGCTTTTTTTTTTTTTAAAGCATGAGTCTCACTGGATTTGCCATCAATTATGTACATGCCGAAAAGAGCTGGGATTCAGATTGATGAATAAGATGAGAGACACCTAATAGACAGAAAGAAACAGAAGGCCAGCAGCAAGTGAGAGGGTGAGGCAATTATTCCAGCTTGCTTTCCGATTCTTTTTGCTTACATTTACAGGAATCTTTTCTGCTGTCAAATTATACATAGAAAGAATGGAGAAACCTTGTGGTTCAAAAAAAAAGCTGAATCAATTATTTATAGTTTATATAACATACACCACAAAAGGCTCATTATGATTTCAGAAAGAATACGCAATAAAATATCTTTCCCGCTAGATAGAAAGCTAATCATACATCTGAGGATGGACACCGATTTCACCTGTTACAGAAATTTTGGATGCTGTTTAGTGGTTAAACGGGTTGTGCAAGGGTAGCAGCAACTTTCATTTGTAATGCACGTATTACGAACCATTGAACCAGAAAAGGTTTCTATGATTTAAATGCAAAAAGGATTCAGTTCTACTTTAGCTCTCACTAGAGAGGTGTCATAACTCATGGTAAGACATGCAATCTTGGCTTCTCAAGGGACTGCTAAAAAAGACTCCAGTCTAAACACTAGTGACACCCCCCCCCCACCTGCCAGCCCTAGTAGACAAAACTCAACTACATGGCCAGACAGTCTGAAGTAGAAGAAGAATCTATACCTTACTTTGCAGTTATTAGCTACCAAAACAATCACACTATTTAAAATAATATAATAATTTCATGTCAGAAATTATTCTGGGTTGAAAGGATTTTTGCCGGAGAAACTCCACTCAGAGGATGCACAAATGAGGATCCTTTTATGTCTCCAAGATCTTTTCCCCACCAAATGGTCCTTATTTATTTACTTGCAATTTCTTGCTTTCAATCTGCTAGGTTGGCAGGAGCTGGGACAGATACAGGTGCTCAGTCCATCATGTAGTACCTGGGTCTTGAACTGCTGACTTGCCGGCCTTCCAGCTAACAAGGCGAGCTTCTTAATTACCGAGCCAGCGCAGCCCTGACCATTTAAAATGATGAAAGATGTTATGGGTCACTCTACGGCCATTTCTTTGGGCCCTTGATAGCTGATAGTGCACATCGATTCCATACTGCTCCTTCCACAGGAAGGAGAGACAAAGATGGACTCAGAGCAAAGATGCCACCAAGCATCTACTAATTTGCACAGCTTTATCAATTGACTTTTTCAATCTCCACAGCCCCACAAGCTCTGTCCATGCATGGCTAAAAATTTTTTTATGATTAATGTAGTGGCACACCAGTGCAAGACTATCAGAGAACACCTTCCTGTTTGCTATCCGATGCTTTCACCCATTCTTACAGGAAGGTGGGCAGAGGGAGAAGCTAACAAGAGTATGGCTAAACTGAGGATTAATACCTGGGGACTGTGGCTTAATGGTTAAGACGCTGAACTAGACGACTGGAAAGTCAGCAGTTCGAGACATGATTGCTGCACGATGGAGTGAGCTCCCATCTCTCCTAGCTCCTGCCAACCTAACAGTTTGAAAGCAAGAAATTAATTTAATTTAATTTTTCGGCTTGTTCGCCGCCCACTCAGGCAAGCCCGACTCAAGGCGGCTTACATAATTGCAAGTAGATAAATAGGGACCACTTCAGTGGGAAGGTAAACAATGTTCCGTGTACTCTGGTATCGAGGCATGCCTGCCACATGTCCATGGAAACATCTGCAGACACAGACAGCACTAGCTCTTTGGCTATAAACAGAGATGAGCACTTAACCCTAGAGTTGGATACAACTGGCTTTTGAGTAAGGGCAACCTTTATTTTACCCTTGGGGAGCCAGAGTGTCTTGGCTGCATGCTGGTTTACGCAGAAAGTTCCTATTGCTACCTACTGATCAATATCTGCATGGTAGGTTACCAGAATCATGTCTACAAATAATGATGCCATCATGCACTTTGTTTTGATACTCTGGAGAAAGCATGAGCCACCCAGGTAAAAATGTTCCACGCTACAGTTTGGCATGAAGGAGGGCATTCCTATACCTATATCCATATCATTCTGTCATGTTCTCTGACCACGATTCTCTTGTGTCTAAACCAGGAAGAAACCTGATCTGCTCCAGCTGAGAGAAGAGAACAAAAGTGTTCTTATCAGACTGCAACCCGGGCCAACTTAACTTTGGGTTGCCATGGTGTTTCTGAAGCATAAATGTAAAGTATCTCGAGGAGCAACCAGCCCTGACTTTAGAATCCTAGTTTCTAAGCAACTGCACATGTTCGTACATGTGACATACTATCTAGGCAGGGCATGTTCGTTAACAGGGTGTGAAGATGCAGCCTTCACCAGTGCCAAAATTGAATGTCAGAGCAACATTAGGCACAATGTTTTCGCCTGTGGCTGCACTGAGGATGGGGAGAAAAGACATATACAGCTATAGAGACAATTACAACCCATATGTTCAAAATCAGGGGAAATATATTCAGAGAAATAATTTATATAACAAACCACTCTTCCTCCTCCTCTTCCTACCAGAGTGAGTGGATTGTGAGTCACTAGAAAAATGGAACAATCAGTGCTAGGAGAGAGACTAAAAAGACATAAATGGAAGTAGACAAATTCTTTGGCAAAGCTCACAAACTCTTCAGTAGGCAGGATAATTTTCCCTCTTCTTTGCATATGCGTTTCCTAATACCTCTGTTCAGCATTTTCACCCTTTCTTTTTTTAGTGTATGGAGTTGAAAGCTGGGACGAAAATACGTTCCCCTCTATAAAAAAAAGGTACAAAGATTATTTTTATGAATGGCTCCTGAAAATACAGTATATGGGGATTTATTTATTTTTTTTGTTCTGATGAGTAAAGAAAAGAACAACGGTTTCCGGCTTCTGGAAAGAGGAATACAGAGGAGGGATAATTTAGATAGAATTATTCCAAAGCATTCTGCCTGGTCCTGATTCCCTAAAGGGGGCAATGGCTACAGGCAGATGAGCCCCTTTAGGTGGGGTGATGGTCCCCCTCAGTGGAGGAAATGCCAATGAAACCCATCCTATTGGGCCCAACGGCAAAATAAGCAGAGGAGGAACTCTGATTCCCAACCGTCATGGAGGCGGAAGAGACCATGCCAGATGGACTAGCTGTGAAGGCGCACCTTATCAAGATCCTCAAGGTTGTGGCAGTGCATTGCACTTCTGGTGTTAAATCCTTCATGTCTCATTTCATACATGTTGTTAAATCCTTCATGTCTCATTTCATACATGTTGCAGGAGATGGCTCCATGATCACAGTGTGTGGGGTCACTTCATGGCAAGCTGGGATCCACCTTAAACAAATTCACACCAGTGGCATTTTTCATGAAAATGATTTCCAGGGAAAAAAATCTATACTTGGATACAAGTAGCAGCCGAAGATGATGCCAAAGCAGGAGAACATACCCCATACAAGCCAATAATCCTTTAAGTAAAACTACAGATTTGAAGGAAAATCTGGACAAAAGAATCCAATAAGGCTAAACAAATTTTAGCAGACGAAGATCATTTCCTTACTACCTTAATGCGTTTTCCTCACAAAATGGTCAATAATTTCAGACAACAAAAAATTGGGAAATGATTAGAAGCACTCTTGGTGCAGTGGTTAAACTGCTGCATTGCGGACAAAACTGATGACATTGTGAGTACGATACTGACAGGGATCAAGGTTGACTCAGCCTTTCATCTTTCTGAGATTGGGAAAATGAGCACCCAGCATGTTGGAAGCAAAAGCTTAATTACCTTGTGAGCTGGCCAGAGAGTGCTCTAATCCCTATGGGGCAGTATATAAGTGTAATTACTATTACTATGTGGAATAGTACTGTGTAAGTGGGGTACACAGAAAGAGCTTACAATCAGGCATACTCTGGGCAGCAAACTTGCCGGCTAATCTTTCTAACACCCTTCTAACACCCGATCAAAACAAAGGAACTGAAGAATGAAAGTGTAATTGTTATTTTCAGATTTAACCTTGCCAAAGAAGAAGAGTGATCAGGTTTCTCCTGCATTCAGACAACAATTCCTTGGCTAATGATCTAAGTCTAACAAAGTTATATCCTGTCTTTGTACATGAGCATATGAACACTAACCAATGGACTTTTTCTTAACCTCTTAAGCTACTACAATTAATTACTACTATTACCTAGCCGCAAAGCAAATGTGGAGCAACTGTTTGCGTCATAGCACCCCATCTAGGAATCTATTTGCCAGCCTCAGCACCCTGTTGATATTTGAAAAAGAAACAAATCTAAAACCCTCCACTTTGCATCAGGGCATCATGTTCACAGTGAGGAATGTCAAGGCTGATTTTGCTATTGGCACTCACCAGAGGATTTAGATAAAAAGCTTCAATCTTGGGAAACATGGCACCCTATTTAAATTTTCTACTCATGTCAATTTATTCTCTCAAGGATGATCCACTGCCAAAATAAAACAGCAGCCAAAATTCTTTAGTCCTTGAAAAGTTATAATGAAGAAGAATGTATTAGGTGAAGTAGTTATAAAGCCTACACTTCTTGAAATCCCCTCTTCTACACAGATAAGAGGCTGAGGAACCTCCCTAGCCTATTTTGCATCAAATACGTCTTCCTTTGATGCATGGACAGCATGCATCAAAATGAGTGGAGCAGTGGGAAGGCATGCCTGGAAATATGCTTAGATCTCAAGTTTCCTCTTATAAATGCAAAACTTGACACTATTGAAAAGTTTTATTATATACACACTCAGAGAGCTCATGGAAAACAAACAACATAATGAGAAGTACTCCGTCTACTTGATCTGTTATTAACCAGTTGCAACAACACATTAATTTGTTAAAAAAAACTCCCATTATATTTCAAAATTAATCCTTTCAACTATTAATTAGAGATTACCTTTACACAGTGAAACTAGAACCATTCTGGATGCTAAGAAAAATGTTAGGACACACAAAAATGTCCCGCTGCAAGCCTGCGGTTTTTTAAATTGAGAGGAGTTGAAACACAATTTCCTCTTAAAGTAAATTGGAAGGTATGCTGTACTCATGCCCCAAGGTTTAATATTGAATACACATAAGAATAAGAATTACTTAGCCTAAAAAATGTCCAACCTTTGTGTTGTTGTATCACCAGCAATACTGGCATGTCCCAAAAGCATAATTAGGGGAGCCCAGAACACTGACTCATACAGAAGAGTAATAGAAACCCTCATCTGAAAAGAAAGAATTACATTGCATTTCTACATTAAGAGTGGCTAAATTACAATTAAAGCAAAGAAAAAGCAATCACACTTCTATGCCGCCCCAAAGCGCTTAGTACACTCTCTGGGCGGTTCACAAGTTAATTGCCATTTTGCTCCCAACATGTTGGGTACTCATTTTACCAAATTCCAAAGGATGGAAGGCTGAGTCATCAACCTTGATTCCCAGTCAGAATCGAACTCACAATGTTTTGGTTGCAGTACAGCAGTTTAAGCACCGTGCCACTACAATACACAGAAGCCCTATTTTCCATAACTACTGACTTTTCTTGGGGGAATGGGGCACAATAGTTTGATCCCTTGATCACAGTGATAAAATAATTTCACATAAAGGTAGTCTATACCTAAGGTAACCTAGTATCAATTTCTTTCCAAGCAATTCTAGTCACTTCCTAGTAATTGCTACCAATTCAGAACAGGAAAGAAGCAAACAGGCACTACAGTAACTTTAAAGTACATTATTGTTCTCAGATAACAAGGATGTTGCCAAACTGTTAATACAAATCTTTCAGTTTGTGTAGGGGAAATAAATTCCTTTATGTAATTGGAACACTAGAAGAGCACCATAAGCTTTTTGGCCTTGTTCCAAAAACACAGCAACAAAATCCATGCTGGTAAAATACAAAGAGGTATGCAATAACAACAGCAGTCACTGCAAGTCAAAGTTGCCTAAGAACTCTCTGGCAAACAATTTCAAGGGAGTTGAATGACAGCATGCCTCAGATTCAATTAATCTGGAGGGGGGAGGAATGTAAAGCTCAGAAATATTCAAAGTTTAAATCAAGCCCAGACAATACTATTAATATTTAGGCTCCAGTAGCTGTTGCCAAACATCTGCAAAAATCTATTTAAGCAATCGGTCTGAAACAATCCCATCACACATAGCTGTTCCCACTACAAAGTGCTCTGTATATGGCATGTTTGTCTTTTGGTTATTGTTTTTAAAGAAGAGCACGTGGTAAAGAAATTTTCTTCACTTATTTGCAGACTCATCAACTACATTTCCATACAGTGTTAAATCATACAGACCTTTCCAGGCCGGGAACGGCGGGTCCTGCGGCTGGCTGAAGACCTCCACCGCTGGCACAGCTGTTCTGGAGCCAGCCCTTCCCTGGCTGGGAAGGGATAAAGACCCACCTGACTGTGTTGTATTTTCCTTTTTATGTTAGATTTATTGACTGTATTGATTGTATTGTATTATGTTGTTATATTTATATTATGTTGTTGTATTTATATTTGATATTGTAATACTGTAATACAGTAGACCCTCGCATAACGACATTACTTGGTTCCCCAAGTAGCGTTACTAAGCAAATTTTGTTGTTATGCGGGTTTCTATGGAGTTTCCCGCATAATGACATTTTTGTCCAGATAATGACGGTTATTTTAGCGTTGTTGTCCGGACGTCACTAAAAATGTTGTTATGCGGGGGAACACGTGGTGCATAATGACGTGTTGTTAAGCGAAAATTATACTATACGAACGCATTGTTATGTGAAGGTTGACTGTACTGTATATGTTGTCCCATGGTATGTTAGCTGCTCTGAGTCGCACCGGCAAGTAGGGCATAATGATGATGATGATGATGATGATGATTGCTCTGATCTGGTACTTGTCCTCACCAGGCACATATATGAGTTCAGAATCTTCAGATTAACTATGTTATATAGCTGAACTATGAACTACAGTTACTTTACCTAAAAGGTTTGCCAGAAACAAGCCAGCTTCACAATCTAGTCTAAAGTTAGCTAGCCTGAACAATCTGTAGGTAAAATTAATTGCTACTTTTGGTAACAGTCAGATCGCAAGTAATTATGGTTAATCTAGAATAGTGTTTTTGAACTAGCATGATGGTAAGACAGGTGTGTGTTTGCATCAACAGGTTATATGAAAAGATGATTAAGCCAAAGGCTGAACGAAGAGGCAGAATCACTCAATTTTTGAAGCTGGCTTGTTTCTAGGTGGTTTCAGAAACATTACTAAGAATTCATTCTTCCATAGTACCCATAAACTCTTGTACGTTTGGCATACTCTCCACCAATCCTATTTCAAATGGACAATCCCACCTCTAATCTTTTGGTAAGTTTGTAGTAACTTTTCACACATAGTATTTCTCCAGATCCCCATTCTCCCTGCCTAACAGAGTGTGTCAATGATGTGGTGTATTCTGCACAGCATTACCCATTACATTCATCCATCCCTTGACCTTAATATCGATGTCTTCTGACTTGTAAATGCAATGTTGTTTGAACATTTACCATATATCATAAATATAGTAACAGAATGTCTACAAATATACATGTCATCCTTCAAATAGTATCATGAGGAGGCCCAGGTTCTTTGGTACAATAACTGGTGAGACCAAGAATCACTGATCTACAAGGAGAGTAGAAGATTCCAAATGTCTCACAACTACATGGAGAGAGAGGGCAACAAGCAAAATCAAGGCTTTCTGTGACTCATTCTTGTATCCCAGTAGTACTTTTGAATGCAGCCATCTGATCATTATTCCATACATTCTCGAGATAAATGTCTCAGAATCGTTTATTCTTATCATTTTTCTGCACCAAACCTCTATCTAAGTCAGGAGTGCCCAAACTAAGGCCCATGGCCTGTGGTGCCGATTCATCTAGCCCAAGGCCTGGATTGCTGCCACCGGAAGTGCCCCACCACCACCAGAAGTGCAAAAATCACAGCAAAAACACACCAAAATGTGGCGAAAAATTATAAAAATGGCGTGAAAATGTTCCGATCTTGCTCCCTCCTCCATGGGAAGCGGTGGGAGCGGCAAAAAAAACAACAACCCAAAATGTGTGTTGAATTCACATGCCACCACCGGGAGGAAACACATGACTGGCCCGCTCAGCTGTCTGAGGGGACGTGGTCAGGCCCCTGATGGGAAAAGTTTGGACACCCCTGATCTAAGCCTTATTACCTTTCTGTTTTATTCCCTCTATCCCACTATAAAGCTTTTGATATATATTTTTTTCTAATCATACTTCTAAAACAGCAATTCTATTTCTTTTTAAATCAACATGTCGCGTATCTGTTCATTTTGTTCTTTATAACCTAACACAAAAGCATCTGAAATAAAATCCATTTGCCTTTTCTACTCTAGCCACAACACCACCACTATGTTCTGAAAATAGAAGAGATTTGGATTTACTGAAAGCTCAACAGGCCAAGAGCTAAGATAATATCACTGATAGAAGAGATTTCAATTCCCACCAAAGGATTGTTGCTTAACCTTGAAAAAGTAATCTCATGCTTAAGACAAAATATATCTGCAGTTATTTGGGAAGTATTTTTAGACAATTGGCCCAAGTTAAAATACTTAGAGAAACCATTTTGAATACTTCTTGGTGACTCTTTTCTAGTTAAAGTATTAATATACATATATTAATATGCATATACATAGAGAGAGAGAGAGAGAGAGAGAGAGAGAGAGAGAGATAAACAGTTCTTCACAATAAGGAAAGACAAATCATAACAAATCATTTCTGGCAGTGCACATTTTATCCTAAAAGCTACCTGTATACACCAGGTTTTCCCAACCTTTTTAAGCCAGGGGCTGGGTCATGCCCTCTCAGTCAGCTTTGAGGGCTGAATGGCCATTTTGCCCTGTCTGCACAATGGGGTGGCCATTTTGTCCCAACAGCTTCAAAGGGACAGCCATTTTGTTTCTTGAATGCCCTTAGAGGGGTGGGGGCTACATGAAATGGCACCATGGGCCAGATCTGGTCCACAGGCCTTAGGCTGGGAACCCTGTTATACACTAATTCTAGTAATTCCTTCCAACTCTTCAAAAATAAGAAAAATCTGTGCCTATTTCTGTTTTTTTGACAAAATAAAGTTTTCCCATGACTCCTCTACCAGACTTTAACACCCAGGCAGTCCTGAACCCACACTATCATGATCCATGTATCATTTTGTCTGAATCAGTGCCATGAGAAAGGGTGTACTTCCAAGCTTGTGACCTTTCCCCATTCACAGGGAGATATTTTTGCTAAAAGCAAAAGCACCATTAGCAACATGAAATCTGGGGGAAACAGGAAAACCAGTTATTGTTTCAAGTACATGAGTCACCCAAATGCTACTTAATACTAGTAAAGGTTGCTCTGCCACCCACCACCCCATGATTATCACGCCAACTTTCCAATTTGAGATTTTGAAAAGTGCTCCCTTCAGCTGCATGGCCATTCATTCATTCATACATACAGAAAAAAAATCTCACATCTGAGTCACTAGGGGGAAAAAATCAAACATTTAAAGAGAAAATCTCTTGATAACTTTCCCACCCGGTAGCAAAACTTTACAACCAACGTTCAACTTCTACACAATTCTTCACACACTTGCTCCTAGAGGAGGAGGAGAAGTGATGTTACTGGCGCACGCGCACACACACAACACAGGGAAATGAAGTTTGTATGCTGGGGAAAAACAGTATTGAACACATTATCTTCTGTATATTCAAACTATTAAAGAACCATGGTACATACTCCCAAAACTGCTAAGGTAAAATATAAATAAGAATAAACATTTGATGTTTGCTGAAATGAAATCCACAATTACAGAGAGAAACATCTTAGAGTTTTAAGTGTTATGGAAGTTCTCAACCCTATCAGTCATTGCCAAGTAACAATGGAAGTGCATCCTTCAATCTATTTTATCTTTTTGTTTTTCAAAAGAAGTAAATGCTCAAATTTTGGAATTAAAAATATAACTCAACAGGTGACATGGAAGTCTGACTAGTGGGGAGGGGGGGCGGCGGATGAATCGCAGCAAACCCATTCCTGTGGATTCACGAGGTCTTAGGGCACTCTGGGACTGAATAGCTTGCTCACGACACACAGGCCAGCTTTTCCTCTACAAAGCACAGAGGGGGATTGAACTCCCAACCACTGGCTTCATAGCCAGGTAGCATCCATATTCTGAAAATAATAGTTTATTCAGACTTTCTGTGGAATGCATATGAGAACAACCTACACAAACACTGACTAAATGTCAGTTTATACTGACATTTAGATGCATATACCTTTTTCACTTCTTACCTTCACAAGTTCACTTCCAAGTTCTGAACTGGGATTCCAAGCACATTCAGCTCAACACATTTATAATCTCAGCTGAGACCTCTGCATTAAAGATTCCTCCTGCGGAGACAGAAATGTTGGGGCTGAGCTAACATATATGGCCACAGTCTTCCACACTATCAACTGCCTGAAGTACTTTACATACACAGCAAATAATGTAGCTAGCTTAGGAATGCCTCCACAAGCTATTAAACTGTGGCTGAAATCCTGTTTTTTAACTTGCCTGCAAAAGGATCATTGTATCACTGGTAGGGCACAGTTTTGAGTCATTAAAAACTTCCTACTTCTGACGCATAGCTTTTCCGATTCTAATGTAACTCTTTTCATCATGTAAAAGACATGGTGAACTTCACACGGAAAAGAAATTTTTTTATTACTAAAAAATCACTGCCATCTGATGACATTACGTTAAGGTAAAGGTCACCCTTGCTCGAAAACCAGTCATATCCAACTCTAGGGTTCAGTGCTCATCTCTGCTTATAGCCAAAGAGCCAGCACTGTCTGCGCCGGCAGGCGTTTCCGTGGACATGTGGCAGATGACATTACTGGCAGGTAATGATTTTTGGTAATTGAAGGTTTCTCCTATACTTTCTGTTCCACGGCTTTAACAGATTCTAAAAGATGAAAGGAGTCATTAAAAGCTTAAATCAGAAGAAGGAAGCTTTTAGCTATCAAAAAATGCTCTTTGACTGTGACACCATCATCTTTCCACAGGCATCAGTTATGCAATAAGATATCAGTCATTAATGGTCACGACGGAAATAACTTAACACAAGGCTTAAAATTCCTCATAAACAAAATATTTTTAACTATTATAACATCTAATTCTAACAAGGATTAGTAGTCTGGAAAGTAAAACTCATTTTAAGAATGAAGAGAAAAATCCCAGAATGATGATATTACTGGAAATGTCCATGGCAAAGTATTCATATGAATCTGCCATAGTGAACTCAAATAGCTGTTGTGCGTGCCTGGAGCTCAGTGGAGGGTAAATCCACAAACTCATTTTAAGCCTGCCAGCAATTTGTGCTGATAGAATTTCAATCACACAACAAATTCAATGTAAGCACATTCAATCTGGGGAGAAATACGGTTGCATGGATCAAAATAAACCATCATAGTGATTAATTTATTTCAGAATAATAACTAACAAAGCCAACAGCTAACTTCTTTTTTAAAAAACTGTATCTCAACACTCTGCAGGAAGTGAAGTTGGGACAATAGGAGGAAGAGGAAGTCTTTTACAGAAACGGTAAGTAAGAGAACTGGAGTAGTATTAATGTGGTTAATTTCTGCTCCAGTGACTTTAGATTTTCTCCCACAGTTAGCTTTGAACAGCCTCAGACACAACCATGGATCTCTTCTACTGACTTCATCAGGATCATATCAATAATTTGACTTAAATAACTACATAGAACACATCACCTATGTGAGAATTCCATCCTAAAGAAGAAAGAGGGATGTATTTCCAGACTATGCCTTGGCATTTCTACTATTTTTTAAATTATTTATTTGAAAACTGTCTAGATGTAATGCTTTTTTCCTAAAGATAAAATAGGTATCCAACAAGACATAATGCAGTATGGCAGAGGTCCGCAAACTTTTTAAGTCGGGAGCTGGGTCACACTCCCGCAGACAGTTGAGGGGGCCGGAGTGGTGGACCCTCAACCATTTAGGACAGCCGTAAATGAGTCTGCAGCCAAATCCAGCAGCAGCAGCGGAGTGAGGGTGGATTATTTGATGCCATGGGCCGGACTTAGCCCACTGGCCGTAGGCTGCCTACCCCTGCACTATGGTATAATAAGCTGAAGCAAGTTAAAGGCAACACAGGGAAGCAGAAAACAGAGACAATTGCTCCAGAGCAACTACAGTAAAACCTCACATAAAGAGTGCCTCGCTTAGAGACTAACTCGCTTAAAGAGCAGCATTTTCTCTGAATGGTTGCCTCGTTTAACAACTAAAACCAACCAAAAACAACTAAATTTGGGTTCGCAATCCCCCCACACACACCAGAAGTCACAATTGGTCACTTACAGTGGTGTTTCGCTTAAAGAGCAAACTCGCTTAAAGAGCAATCCCATGAAACACATTTTGCTCTTTAAGCGAGGTACCACTTTATACGTAAATCTATGGAATAAAGATATATATTAAGTTGCTTTTACCTTCTTGACAAATCTTGCCATAATGGCTTCAATTAGAAGAGCCCAAGATGATGAATCAACCAAGAACTTTATGTTAATGTCATGCTTGCTTCTTAAGGGATCACTTACAAATTCAGATCTTTTCATATCATTAGCTCATTCTTCTAATTAAGGGATTCTTAACCTGTGGTTTGTGGGCTAAATGTGGCCAATGGCACCATTTCATGTGGCCCACCTCCACACCTGGAAGTGCCATGTGGTGGAGGAAGGGCAAAATGGTCGTCCAGCCCATGAAGCTGTCAGAGGGAACGTGACCCGGCCCCCAGCTTTAAAAGGTTGAGAACTCCTGTTCTAATTCAATCAGAATCTCCACTTGATGTTTTAGAGTGAGAATTCTCAATATCTCTTAAATGCAGATATATTTTTGTTAGCAGAGCAATGATATATTAGACAACAAACAAAACTAAAATTAAAAGGATGATGAAACATTGTGACACCTTAAGGACTAACTGCTACACTGTATTTTAATGTGAGAATTTCTGGAACAGGTCCATTTCCTCTGACCTGTTCTGGGGAAGTGAACTTGATCCAGAAAAGCTCTTTAAAGTGACAATTCCCAAGATCAATTAAACACAACCATATTTTTGTTCACAGAGCAATAGTATATTAGAGAAGAAGGGAAAAAACAAGTCTGAGGAAGTGAACTTGATCCACAAAAGCTCACATTAAAATATAGCAGTTACTCTTAAAGATGCCCAAACATAGTTGCCGTTACTTTTAGTTTTGCTTTATTTCTTGTCTGATATGCCTGTCTAAACTAGCAAAGCTACTGCTTCAGAAATTAGAACAATGTACTAAGCAGGAGTTCAAAGCTGACTTATTTACATTCTTTTAAACCAAGTTCATAGGAAGATTTCCACAATCCAACATTAATCCCCGATTTATTTTGGATTGACTCACAAACATTCAAACACTTAAAGAACATAACTTCAACCTTTAAAGGATAAGCGGAATTACTACTGGACAGAAGGGGTGATTTTCTGCTGTTGCCAGCTCTACTGTTCCATATAGCATTGTTCAACTAGAATACTCAAATGTGTCAGTCCAGTAACATAAAATCAGTCTACCATTTACTGATACCATACTAAAAATGGCAAATTGTCCATAAACAATTTTTTGAAATAAGAAACAGATACGTATACCATTGGGGACCGAACAATTTGAAAGAAAGGCAAGGAAATTAGTAATAGATATAAGCTGTCTAAACAAGAGAAATCTACAAAAATAAAATCTCAGCACTAGTGTAAAAATAGGTTTCATCATCCAACTCTGTTTTAGCTAAATTTGATGAAACCTCATCAAAGTGGAACATTCAGCTTTCTCCTCCTAATCTAACCCCAACTCTGCAATCCCAGATACTGAATGGTCCTAAACAAATCCCCTATTAAAAGATGAGCAGCTTAGCACCAAAACATAAATTATCTGGGGAGGGGAGGACAACACTGCTTGTAAAATAAGAGGAAGAACCATGAGTTGGTGGTAAAGTGTGGCCTTGGCATGCAGATTGTCTAAGATTATTTTCCCTTGCACCTGATTATTAGAACTGTCCAAAGCTATGGACAGGCTGTACTGACAATACTAGACCAGATAAGCCAATAGCCTAAGGCAGAAGTTCTCAACCTTTAAAAGCCGGGGTCCGGTTCACACTCCCTCAGACAGCTTCGGGAACCGGACAGCCATTTTGCCGTTCCTCCACCACATGGCACTTCCTGGTGTGGTGGAGGTGGACCACATGAAAAGGTGCCGTGGACTGCATTCAGCCCACGGACAGCAGGTTGAAAATTCCTGCCCTGAGGCTATGTGTCCCAAAGAAAACCAATGCAGACAGGACAGCTTAGTGTCGGAGTTCTCAACCTTTTTAAGCTGGGGGCCAGCTCATGCTCGCTCAGACAGCTTTGGAGGCCGGACGGCCATTTTTCCCTTCCTCCACCGCATGGCACTTCCTGGTGCGGGGGAGGCAGTGGGGGGGGGTGTCAAATGAAATGGTGCCGAGGGCTGCAGGTTGAGAATCCCTATCTTAGTGCAAGGGTTCTCAACCTTTTCCAGCCACCGGCTGGATCCCACTCCTTCAGACAGCTGAGTTGGCCGGACCGGATGCATTTACGGCTGTCATAAATGCATCCGCTTCGGCAGCGGCGACACAAGCCAAATGAAATGATGCCACAGAGTGTGTTAAGGTACAGTGTATAAGCCGAGTTTTTTAGCCCCAAAAGGGGGACTTGGCTTATACCTGGATCAATGACCACGAGGGTCCTAAGACCACGTCGGATTGAGATGTGCTAACAATATAACTAATTTTTCCATATTTTCATGTATTTTTATTATTGAAACTCACTAGAGGCTGCTGGCATTTCCCACCCTCGGCTTATACTCAGGTCAATCTATTTTCCTGGGCTTTCAGGTGAAAATTAGGTGCCTTGGCTTATATTCGGGTCGGCTTATACTCAAGCATATACAGTGACACCTAAACCAGTTCTCAACCTTTTTAAACTGAGGGCCGGGTCACACTCCCTCAGACAGCTTCAGGGGGCGGATGGCCATTTTGCCCTATCCTCCACCACATGGCACTTCCTGGTCTGGTGGAGGTCGGGGCGGGCACATGAAATAGTGTTGTAGGCCGCATCCGGCCTGTGGGATCTAGGGAGTCCTTTAGTTATTGCTCCAAGGGATCCAATCATCATCATTATCATTATGGCAAAGTTCTGTATGCCAGAAGGATACTTCTCCCAACAAGGAGTCACGTGGGAACCTGGTAGGCCTTCCCTCAAGGCACAATCCCTGTTGTGGAGGGAGCTAAAAACAAAGGACGTTTCTGTCACTGCTGGTGAAATATAGGAAGTGAGAGAGCAGGCATAATATGGGAAATCCCTTCCCCACCCCACCCCAAGAGGTGAATAAAGACCCGCTTTTCGTATCATGGCGGGAACCTGAAAGGCCTAGTCACTCCTTCTGCTCTCCACCACCACCCCAAGCAACCACCCTCACAAGCCCTCAGGCCGCGAAGGGCCCCCATTTTACCTCAGTTCCCACATTTCCCCTCATAGTACCGACCCTATTTCGCTTATTTTTACCTCAATAGGGAAAGAGAGCGAGCTTACACCGGACAAAACTGACCTGCCACAGAATAGCGGGTAACGGGGAAGGGGTTGCGAGGGGTGCCCTCCCCCACTTTTACCTTCTGCCCCTTCACCCCCACTCAGGCACCACCTTCCTCATCCTCTCTTTCGCCTTTTTTTCCCCTCCTCCCCTCAGGAACGGACCACAGCACCGCCTCTCTTCAGCTCTTCTCATATCCCTCCGCCACCTGGTTTATTCTCAGATTTTGTTTTTATTTAATGGAGCCGAACCCCTCTTCTTTACCCTCAGGTGGCTCCAAAGGCCTCGAGTTTGGACAAAGGCTTGATAATAATGAAATCCTTAGAACCATAACCGCGATCATAATGATGGGACTATTGCTTTTAGTGCGGAAGGATTCATTTGAGAATGCAGAAAAAATTCGGCGCGGGGCATGCCGGGAAATGTAGTCCGCGTTCTCCTAGAGATGAAGCAGCAGCAGCACCCTCTCTGCTTCTGAGAACAGTGAGAAGATTAGCCACGCCCATTCTCCTCCCCCCCCCCCCCAAATTGGCCCGTCGCCGCCAAGAGCGTTCCAGACTGGGCGCGAGAGAAGGGAGTGTGGCGAGAGGGAGGGCGGGGCCGAGGGCGGGGCTTTGCCTCCCTCCCCTCCTCCCCGCGCGCCACGCCCACCCAGGGGCGCGAGTCTACGAGCGCGCGGCGCCTAGGTCATTGTGACAGTTGGTGGCGCGAGACGGAGGAGGGGGAAGGGGCGGGGCGAAGAGAAGAGGCGGAGTAGGCAGGTGGGCGGGGCCGCGCGCGCGGGAGCAGCGGGAGGCAGACAGAGACGGAGAGAGAAAGAGAGAGTGCGCATGCGCCAGCGAGCGCGAGCCTCGCCTCAGGGCGGGCGGCCGGTAGTTTGAGGGGAGTAAAGTTGCCGTCGCCGCCGCTGCTACTACTCGTGAGGAGGGGATAAAAGCGGTTTCCCGACCGTCGTGCCGGGCGACGTCGTCGGAGCTTTTCTCTGAGAAAGAGAAGAAGAGGCGAGAAGTTTCTCTGAGGTAAAAACCCATCCCGAACGTGTCTTTTGGAGACAGCGAGAATTTCGCCTCAGGAGGGACAAAAAAAAAAGGCAGGCCCTGAGGAAGAAGAAGAGGAGGAGGAGAAGCGGACTTGAAGTGGAGGGAGGGGGAGACAAAAAAGAAAAGAAAAAAAAGAGCAAAGCAATTACACTTCTATACCGCCCCATAGCAATTAGTACTGTCTTTCTCTGAAATTAATTAGCATTTTCCCCAACATGCTGGGTCCTCATTTTACCGGCCTTGGAAGGATGGGGGTCAACATTGAGCCCTGGTCAGGCTCGAACTCACAAAAGGCGGCTTAAGCGCTCCGAGGAGTTCTTGTGTGGTGATTTCTTTTATCTTTTTTTAACGACAGCGGTGGTGGTCGGTGTGGGGGTAGCAGTTTCATGATTTTCCTCAGACGGATTATTTTTGTCTCTCGCTTTGGTCTGTGTTTCTAGCATCTCAGAGCGTAAACAAAAAATACAAAAAAAAAAGTCGTGGCAGTTTGTTTCCCGAGTACTGCAGGACAGAATGAGCTCCCGTCTTTGTCCCAGCTCCTGCCAACCTAGCAGAAATTGCAAGTAGATACATAGGGACCACTTTGGTGGGTAGGGACCACTTTGGTGGGAAGGTAACAGCGTTCTGTGCGCTCCGGTGTCTAGTCATGCCTGCCACATGACCACGGAAATATCTGCAGAAGCAGACAGCGCTGGCTCTTCGGCTTGGAAACAGATGAGCACTGCACCCTAGAGTCGTATATGACTGGCTTTCGAGGAAGGGAATCTTTTACCTTTAACTTACTTTCTGATAGCCACATTGACTTGTAAACTTATCTTTTATGCTTAGCCAGTCCTTGTGTGCCTCTGTACCTAGTGGGTATAAATTGATACCACCAAGTCTCTTGCGTCTGAGGAAGTGGACTTGATCCACTACAGCTCACATTAAGATACAGGAGTTAGTCTTTAAGGTGCCACAACGTTGTCCTCAGATGGGGAGTGAGTGTGTGTGTATGTGTGTGTGTGTGTTGAGCTTCCTGTCTTGAGGGGAGGAAGCAGAGGACACTGAGGCAGGAGGGAGGGTGAAAAGAGAGGATACCCGGAATGGCCGTTCCTGACAGCATCTTTTCCAGCATCCCAACGACCTAAAAGAAGAAGAAAAACGCTTCACGTCCTCCTCAGTGAGGTAAAACTTCTTTCTCTTCCCCCCTTTTTGGATCCTCTCCTGCTGCCCTAGATGGCATGTGTGGGTCCTGGGAAGCCCCATTGAATTCAATGGGTTTCATTCCCCCCCCCCTTTGAGGGTGCTGGAAAGGGTCGCTTGGTCGACCTTGGATCATATTTGCATGTCTGTGTTTGCTTGCTTTTCCAGAAGTTCTTCTTTCGTATCCTGATCAAACCCTGGGCTGCCAAAATGAAGCCACTTTCCTGGCTTTGGTCAAACTTAAATCCTCATCACTGCATGTTTCTGGCAGTAAACGGCAGATCAGTAAATGAGCTGGATGCTGTATCTCTCCATAGTCACACTGTGTGTTGTTGTCTGGTAGCAGCCCCCCCTTGAGCAAGTCGGTCTTGCCTTTAGCCACTCCAACCCTCAGCCTATTGACAGTCCTCCAAATGATGTAGTATCCTAAAAATCACTGCCACCTGATGACATTACTGGGAGGTAATGATTTTTGGTAATTGAAGATTTCTCCTACATTTTCTGTTCCAGCTCTTCTACAAGATGAAAGGAGTCATATATCCTCCTTTAATGATGTTCCTTGCCCAGTGAGCTCCTTCCTCCATCGTCTAATTTGATTTTGCTCTTGCGTACCCTCAAGAGTGTTTGTTCTTGCCATAAAGCTCTTCCTGGGTCTGAGCCAGCAGACTTGAGGCTCATATCCCTTCAGAGGATGTCAAGGGTCATTCTCTTGCTTAGTTCTCTCAGCATCCACTCTTCTTCTTTTCCAGCGATGATGAGTCTTAAAAGCTGTTGGTTGCTGTGGCAGGGGTAGAGAGTGCAAAATGCCTGAAAATAGGGTTCTTAGAAGGGCAAGACATTTTGCTGCTCTTGTTAAATCCAGTTATGTGCCTGAAATCTACAACAATGAAAGAGATAGGGCGAAGTTTTTGCTATCCCCTTGGGAATTATATGCAGTACTTCTCAGGGATCTCTGCCTGGGCTGCTGCTTCTGGGGTTTGGTCCAGTGGATGCTTTAGAGATTAACTGGAGATTTCTGTGTTGGTTAGCAGACTGAGGGCTGTGGAGAAATATCTTGTATAGCCAAGGCTCCTCTTTATTTAAAAGGTAGGGCTTTGAAAAGCAGTGTGTCTCTTTTGTACCCAGTGTTTGACTCCATTGGAGAATTTGTTGCCTGGCTCTCCTGCTAGAGTTTTCATTAGACTGCTTTCATTAAAGTCAAGTTGCAAGGCAGAATTTGAAACCTGTGAGAAGGCTAGGACCTTCCACAACACAGTCACATACCAGACTTTCAGTGTTTTTCTCATTACTTGAGATATACTGCTTGAATCCACTCACAGGAAGGAAGCAAGCAGAATCTCAGTCTGTGGTTTCCAGCATGATTTCACTCTGTTGTAGTGGGGATATTATATAGAAAGCAGTTTGTCTTGGAGATGGATTTATTTCTTCTTGCCCTCATTAGTTCTCACTCTTGCCTTACTAGATATAGCAATAGCAATTACACTTACTGTATATACTGCACCATAGGACTTAGTGCACTCTCTGGGTGGTTTGCAAGTTAATTATCATTTTGGCCCCAACATGCTGGATACACATTTTACCAACCTCAGAAGTATGAGTCAACTTTGGATCCCATCAAGATCGAACTAAAAATGTTTTGGCTGCAGTACAGCAGTTTATCTACTGGGCTACCAGGCCTCTTGTAAATACAGTAAAACCCCTACTTACGAAAAAGACAGTTCCATAGGTTTTTGCTTAAATTGAATTTTTACGTAACTCGAAGCAAACCCATAGGAAAAATGATTTTATGTAAATTGAAGCAAACCCATAGGGAAATGATTTTTTACATAACTCGAAGCAAGCCCATAGGAAAAAGAATCTTTATGTAACTCGAAGCAACCCCATAGGAAATCGTGTAAATCGGGACATGGTTTTAGCACAAAATCATTATGTAAGTCAAATTTTATGTAACTTGAGGCATTTGTAAGTCGGGGTTTTACTGTACCATTTTATAGGTTTCCCTTCTTTTCTTAAAAAAACAACATTTAGACAACTTGTGAATGAAAAGTGAGATTATTCCTGAGTCTTGGGCATCTGCATTGTATCTTGCAGTTCTTAATTAATGGGTTGGCCAACAGTGTTCTCCTTGGATGACTTTTTGACTGGAAAAATGTTAGTTGATAGCATCTGGTGGACAAATAAGTTATGATTTCTTCCCTTTACAGAGTCTGTATGAATTAAAGAGTGAGAACATTTGGGATATTTAGTTACCCAAAAGGTTGATTCTGGCCCCATGGTATTTAACTTTCTGCCCTGTGTTTGTTGGGCTGACCTCTAAAAATTAGATGTAGCTTCCTACAAATTTGAAGTACAGGGTATCCCAAAGGTCACCATGAATAAGAACAATTGCTTAACATCATATATTGTGGAACATGTTCACCATGAGTAGGGGAGAAGACCTTGTAGGTGTGTAGAAAGAGGTGACCAACGTGTAGAGAAGATGTTGTAAATATTTTGAAATGAATATTTTATTAATAAAGCTACATTTATCAACAATTTCCAATTTTCCCTATATATATTTCTCCATACTAGTCAGTACATAAATAGTTCAGAAATGTGAAGGTTCAGCTGTGCTTACTTGCTCAAGTCTGTTCAGAAGTAAATTTTAATCAATTCAGTACTACTTACTCCTTGGTAAATGTGGACAGGATTGTAGTTTCACTGCTATTTGTTGTCTACATTGAGAGAGAGAAAATACCTGGGACTCATCATCCATTTGGGACTTTTTGTGCTAATGTTCTGTTCCTGCTGAAATTGCAGGCTCATAACCATACAAAGGAGGGCCTGAGCTGGGAACATTTATGCAGTTGCTCTTTCCTTCCCTTTTCCTAGAAGAATACAGGATCATTCAAAGCACAGGCATACTAATAATTTGCAAATGCATCAATCCTGCTTCTTACTAGACCATAATAGAAAACCATTGCAAAGCAGGAAAGTACAAGTCAGAACCCATTCACCTGTTTTAGATCCTCTTTTTCAAAATCTTTCATGTCTTTTCACAGTTCTGGAAACTTGAGTTTTGAAGAGGCAATGAATTTTTTCACTGTGGCTTGGACAGCTGTATGTTTACAAGAAACAAGGCACTAAGTTAAAAGCAAGTGGTGGTGATTTTGTCTGCTTTTAAGATCTAGAAACTTTCATCTGGTTTATAACAAATTTTAAATTAAAACATTTGAAAGGCTGAAGATTTTGATTGGGTTACTTTTGTATTCATAAACATTTTTCCTGGTGATGCTGCTGTAACATTTTTTGATAAGGAATAGCTGCTGATGAGTTAGACAGATGAAGATTTCTTCAGGTAAAAATTTGATCTCCATTGTATTCCTGGGAGGTTGGGGAACTGAATCCTATTATCTGCAAACACAGAAATATGTTAGAAATGAGTTATCCAGCTACCTGAACTCCCACGAATAAGTCTTTCTCATTTCATGATGTATATAATTATCAAGGAATCAAGAGATACTGTACATATAACTTCATATGTTGACCTCCCAAATTGGTTATTGATTGCTCCTTTCAGATGACTTACAACTGACTTAAAACAGTACATAAAATATAGATCTGAAGCATTAGATGCAGACTTTAAAGCTAGCCACCTTTTGAGATTTGCTGCTGAAATGTCTCCATGGTGTTCAGTTTCATTTTTCTATGCAAGATGCTTGGTTGATTTTCCTGCAGTGGGCCAGAGTTTCTCTACAGTGTTTTTTCTATACTGAACAGAAAACTTCAAGTATTCTTCTCAGTAATTTATAATACATCTGTAATGTTACTGTATGTACATTTGTTTAGAAGTAGACCTGTTTAATGAAAGTTTTTCTGAGTAATGTGTAAAACAAATGTGCACAGTTTTATTTGTATATATGGTACTGAGACTTATTGATATAGGAAAGTAACTGAATAATGATACAGTTAAGTATGGTTTTGGTGTTACATAGATTGCATGAAGCAACTTGGATATTGTAGATCAGAGGTTCAGGCTAGGTAAAAGTAAAGGTCATTCTTGCTCGGAAGCCAGTCGTATTTGACTCTAGGGTTCAGTACTAATCTCTGTTTATAGCCAAAGAGCCAGTGCTGTCTGAGTCTACAGACGTTTCCATGGACACGGAACATTGTTTACCTTCCCACCAAAGTGGTCCCTATTTATCTACTTGCAATTTCTTGCTTTCGAACTGTTAGATTGGCAGGAGCTAGGACAGAGACAGGAGCTAATTCTGCCCTGCAGTACCCAGGAATCGAACTCTGACCGTCCAGTCAACAAGTTCAGTGTCTTAGCCACTTGAACCCTTGCAGTGGCTAGAATCCTATTAAGAAAGAACGTGCATACAAAGGTCATCACACAGCAGGTTTCCCCCTCTGGCAGGCTTTCTGTCACATGACCCATCATGCAACTGTAGAGTCTTAAGGCCAGTACAAGACTATACAAAGTAGAGCCTGCACAGGGAACATTTCTACAATTTCTTTTCCCCCT
Source organism: Bradypodion pumilum (assembly GCA_035047305.1). NCBI lineage: Eukaryota > Metazoa > Chordata > Lepidosauria > Squamata > Chamaeleonidae > Bradypodion > Bradypodion pumilum. The sequence goes on along the minus strand of JAWDJD010000012.1, from coordinate 24,169,227 downwards.
CTTTCTTCCCTCAGCAGGATTCTGGATCCAAAGATGTTTTTTTGAGTCACCTGCATATAAAAACATGACTGTTTCAAAGAAAAGGCTCTTCTAAGCTACCACAATTTTCAAGAGTGATTTAGTGAGTGAACACCATCATATGCCCCATTGGTTTAAATAGGTCAACTCTAGCTACAACTAACTATGCAAAATCAGTCATAGTTAGATTTGGCTTGTTTGAATCAAGGGACTTGTAGAGAAAATCACTTACCCACATGTCTTTAATTCAGTGAGCCTAATCTAGTTCAGTTTACTATGCTGAGCAACAAGATCTTTGAATCAGAAGATATACAATCTCTAATTCGACATGTTAATTAGTCAGGAGAGCTATCATAGCCAAAAAAAAGATATGGAAATTATTTTGCATCCATAATATTGTGATTTTTTTTCTCAACATGCTGTCTGGCAAGCTATCTGGTTATTGGCCTATTTTCAGGTACAGTACATTCAAAGCACAGGTTATGATGACAAAACAGTTTGAGCTATGGCTGTGTGAAAGACCATATTAAATATATTAACCTGCATTGGTTTTAAAACATCCATGTGTACTCTTCCCCTGCAATAAAGGGTTAAAGGTTTCATAGACTTATAGAACAATTGAGCTGAAAGGGGCTTGTGAGGCTATTGAGTCCAGTTGCTTCCTCAATGCAGGAATCCAAGTCAGAGCAAATCTGACATATTTGTCCAATTTTCTCAAGAATGCCTCCAAGCAAAGGAGTGCTTACCACCTACCAAGGTAATTGATTCCATTGTCATACTGCTCTAACAGATAAGAGGTGTTTCAGCCTACATCTGGCTTTGGGTAACTTGAGTCCTCTTATTACATGTCAGTATCCTTATTTATAGAATTCAAATACTGTATCAGTATTCTAAGAGCTGGGTGTGGTGTGACACCTTGTACATTTGTTGATTGTGTATCAAATTATAAATATTGTGATTGTATTCTTAAATCTCTTCTAAGCTTTTCCGCACTATGAATTAATAAGGTGCACTGCTGTACAGAATGTTATTCTGCAGCATTTAAAAGACTTGTTACCCTTGCATGCTGTTGGTAACAGTTGCCATGCAAAACATTCTGCAAGAGCTTTTCGGCTTTAAAATGAAAATTTGAAATTATTAGACTACAGGATCTTTAATCTACTAAAGGATCTTTAATTATGGTAAATTTGTGCTGCATCCACCATCTATGTTGGTATCAGGGTTTCTCCCTCATCTTATAGTACTGTATTTTGAAAAGTAAATTGATTATTTTTGTTATTTGGGCTGCTTTCACCAAGAATATATAAGCAGCTGCCTGTCTAGATATTGTTGACAGTTGCATAGCAGTCAAGCACTGTGTTTCAGATTGCTTTCGACAATGTAATGAAAGATGTGTGTATTTGTACACATTATTATTTATTTCCACTGTGGTAGACTGCATTTTTCTTTCTATTTTATGGTTTTGAGTTGGCAATGCTGTTGCCAAAAAATGGATATGAAAAAAGGTTTCTTATTAGATATGAATGAAGATTGGAGTGTTATTGTTGAGCTGTACAGTTTCTGAGGTCAGGATGTCTTATGCATTTGTTGATTGTGTATTGAAATGGGTATGGGTGTTGTAATATAATAACGCTTTCTGAGATGTCTCAGCTGCACAGAAATGCAGCATAATGATAAAATACTATTAATATTTTACAAATAAGGGTTGAGGAGTGGCATGGCTAGAGCTAAATTTTAAAATAGATAATACTGTAAAGCTTTCCACTCAAAATAGGGCAAATTTGTTTCAGTTCTGTCTTTTCATTAGGCTTTATATCAGACATCTAACCTAGTCTATATGGATAGTTAAAAGATTTTATGTGTACCAGATAGTGTAATAAAAATCAGTGGAGTACAACAAGAAGAATGCACAATTTAAGTAATGGAATAATATCTTTACCAATAAAGAATATTTGAATGGGACATTATAATTTTACTAAAGGGTCATTGACATGTTTCTTACTGCCTGCAATTTGCTTTTTCATTTAGATTAACTTGCAGCACAAAAGAAGGAAGGAAAAAGTCTATTAAATGATAAGAAAGTGAAGCTGCTGCTAGGAGAGAGGCAAATAGAATCAAATGGCTGAGTTATGGATGAAGGTGTTACTGAAATGGTTAGAAATATTTATACATACAATAGCCTGCATTTCTCAGAGTCACACTTTTATAGCATTTAGGGATATCTAGTTTAAAAAATAATATACAGTATAAAAGTGCAGGAAGCAAGCATTGAAAGAAATGTTTTCCTCATGATAATCAATTGAAGTTTGATTCCTCACAGTGCATCTCTGAAAAGCATGTCTTTGTTGTCTTGGGTAAGCTGTATAGTCCTAGGAGCCCTAGAGAAAGATGATGGTGAAACTCTTGAGTACAGACTACTTAGAAAACCCTGAAAAGCCATCATCGTTCAGAATTATAAAATCATTTACTATCTACATCCTAAAATATTGTATTGTTCTGTATTAATGTAAACAGGGCAGAACTGTGTGTAATGTGTTCGGCAAATTGTAGTGGTTATAGCAGGGGTTCTCAACCTTTTAAAGCTGTGGGCAGGGTCACACTCCCTCAGACAGTTGAGCAGTCCAAACTGGTGGTTCCCCCTGCTGTAAACGCTGCCGTAAAATGCATTCATGGCTATAAAATGTGTTTACAACAGCTGTTTCTGCTGTTTGCAGCGGTGGTGGCAGGAGCAAGGGTGGCGGGTCACATGAAATGGCACCGCGGGCTGAATGCAGCCCCTGGGCCATAGGTTGAGTACCCCTGGGTTATTGTCTCAATTCGTTTGAGTAAGAAAACTGTATTCAACTTGGTTATTTACTTGTATTTATTTTTATGTTATTCATTTTACTTATCTAGCTTGTATAATGCTTCATTAGGGAGCAGTCACTATTCTGGACAGTTTACAGAATAAACCATTTAACCCCATCTACCACCACGGCCCCTTCCAAAAATCTCCATCCAGTAAAAAAAAAATAACCAATATGATAGACCTCCTCCTTCGCAGCTGTCACTGAGAAGGCCCTTGCTCTTATTGTCAGTGAATATGTTTGAAAGAGAGGAGGCAAACATCAGTCCTGAGAATTTTAAGGCCCAATCAAGGTTATACATTAAACTTTTATTTTAGAAAGCCAACCTCAGTCAAACAATTAGTAGACTGCAAAAGGTAGTGATCTATATAGTTTTACAAGGTGAGGCTCAGAATGTATGTTCTCTAATGATTGTGCTTAAAAACCTGGCAATGTCAATGCTCGGGTATAAAAAATGGGCACAAATCCAAATAAGCCTAATTATTTTATATATCCATAAAGTGGGTGAGAACATGCCTCTGTAATTATACTCAACTATGATATTTTAGTTTTTTGCCTTGGGTAAAACTGGTATTTGTCAAAATTAGGGCATCTGGCAAAGAAGTAACAGTTTTAGTAATTATCATTTTGTGTTTAAAATGGTAGTAATACAGGATTAATAGGGAGAAAACAGTTTGAAAGCTCTGATTCTGTTTTCAGAACAGATGGGTGCAAATTTGTTTTAAATAAAAGGTAAGGTCATGTTACTTCACAGTTTGCTGTGTCCTGAAAAAAAAGGATTATGTGTTATCCATTGGTCAGTCTCTCAACTTTGCAAGAGCCCGTTCCTGAATGGCTGCAGGAATATTTTAAATGGCCCAACCATATAGGACAGGGGTTCCCAACCTAAGGCATGTGGGCCAGATTCGGCTGGCAGTGCAATTTCATGTAGCCTCCCAGCCCTACAAGGGCATTTGAGAAACAAAATGGCCACCCCCATCATGCAGGCAGGGCAAAATGGCCATCCGGTCCTCAAAGCTGACTGAGAGAGCATGACCCGGCCCCCAGCTTGAAAAAGTTGGGAACCCCTGATATAGGAGATGCATATCAAAAATATTTTCTTAATTTTATACATATAGTTGACCCACTTTAACATTTTAAGTTATTCAGGCATTGGTCATGGATAAGTGGCTTCTGTGTGGCTGGAGCAACATCGAAATCATGTTGACCCTTCAGTTGTCCTTTCTGATATCGCAGCTGTAGTCCATCATCATCTGGGTGGCAAAATTATCCCATTACTGGTTGCATCATTATTGAATAGTCTGGTAAATGTGACAAGGTTAAGCAAGATCTTGTGAGTGTTCCTTCTTGCACAGAACTTTGTGATAGCAAATTACTTAGAAGAGAAAAGGTTATATATATATATATTATATTTATTTTATTTATTATTCGACTTATACCCCGCCCATCTGGGATGCCCTCCCACTCTGGGTGGCTCACTATATTAAAAAAGCAGAACAACCACCATAAAACCATAGTAAACCCACCCACCCATCCAGTCCAATCAGCACCAAGGACTACTAGCCCAAGTGGCAAAACGATGGGAGGGTCTCCTATTTAAACTTCAACAAACTGCCAAAAGTCACCTCGAAAAGAAAAGTTTTCAGTTGCTTCTTAAAGGACCCTAAAGAGTCAATCAAATGCAGCTCCCCAGGTAGAGCATTCCAGTTAGCTGGGGCTGCCACTGAGAAAGCCCTCTGACAGGTAACAGACTTTCTAGCAAACCTGGGAGTCGGTACTTGGAGTTGAGGTGTAAGAAAAGAGCAGGTGAAGCAGGACTGTATATAAACTGCATCTTCAAATCAGTCACAGATTATTTGCTATTTCTCCCCTGACGTAGTAGAGTGATGCTTTCCAGTTATGAAGGACTCTAGCAAAATTGGCAGCTGATTCAAAATTCAGCTAAATATTCCATTATGGCTGCGATGGCAAAACCTTTAGAGACCGAGTGCCCAAACTACAACCCAAAACCCACTTATTTATTGCAAAGTGCCATCATGGCAACAGGAGAGGGAGGAAACGCTCCCATTGGGCTGCTGGGCAGAGGGGCGGAGCAAACTGTGCTGGGCTGACCACATGGGTGCCCACAGAGAGGGCTCCAAGTGCCACCTCTGGCACGCATGCTATAGGTTTGCCACCACTGCATTATGGCATCTTGGTCAACTGTTTTGGCTCACTTCATATATAAAGGAATGAAAGATATATATTTTTACAATTATATCTTGTTTGTCCTAGCAATGAGCTGAAATGTTATAAATGTTATCTAAACAAACATACAGGTAGCACTTAGAATAAACTATGGAGTATAGGATTTTCCTAATCAGTAAGCAGCATGCATACTTTCTTTCAAGATACTTCTCTATTTCCACGTGTTTCTGTCCATGTTTCCTTAGTGTTACCTGATGTTCTGCATGTTATGACTTTTCCAATTCAGTTTCTTTCTTGTAAATATATGTGCATCTGCAAAATGTAGGGTTTCCTTTTCATGTATGGAAAGTGCAGAAGGGCCAGACCTTACCTGAGAGTTTGGTACTAGTTCATGTGATGAAAGGTGAAATTAACAAGAAATCACTCCCACTTGTTACATTTCCTTAACCTAGGTGCAACAATTTATCCACAAACCCTCTGTAGAACATTTAATATTTTTTTCATCTGTTTTGTCAATCATTATGGTATTTTCTGTTTGTTTTGTGTACCATAAGCCTGCCAGGTATCTGCTAGCGAATATTTTTCATTTTGGTTTTGAAATGGTAATTATTAGACTGAACCAATTTGTTTTTCTACTGATTTAAAGTTTAAAATAATTGTGGGGGAGAGTAAATAATGAAGGCAGACAATAGTGATGTTTATTTTTCATTTTATTTTTTCAAATGAACTCTTCAGACACTGCATTAATCAGTGCTGATTTATAGCAATTGTGGTGTAAATTGATTTATCTAAACGATTGTTCCACATTCCTAGTAATATCAATAGCAATCTATTGCTTCAGGTTTCTCATTACTTCTCTAAAATAGTTTAGTTTAATCAGTAGTAAAATTGGATTGCTACTATAAGCAACCCATAGCTGGTCCCCTGTGGGCTTTATTTAAAATGCATATATGTTTGCTGAGAATGAGGAGAAAAAGAGGAAATAAATAAGAAGATGATGACACAAGAATGCTTTTAAAAATTGGTCATTACTGGGAATCATTTCCTATTTACGGTGTCTTCCAAGTAAGTGTCACATATATTTACTCAAACAAAAAGAACACCCATGTCCTGAAGTATTTATTGTGGGTGAAATTGACATATTAATAGCATTCCATTAAAGTTGTTAGCAAAACCAGTCATTTCCTTTACATTTCCACCTATTATTCTTGAATGATTAAGGTCTGTGGTCCCATTGCATGAAGGGAGAAATAAAGAGTTGTGTTCAGTTTCACGAGGTTTGTTCATATATCAGTATGCAGAGTAAGAGATAATCATCCAGGCACAGTCACACTTTGTCTTGGTTATATTTTAGTAATGACTTGTAAAATATTTTTAGAAGCTCTTCTGACTTGTTTCAGAATTGTAAGATACCGTGTGAAATTCTTTTCCTGATACAATAGTTATATTCACCTAAACTGGTTAAAAATGGTCAGCAGAAGGTTGTAGTAGTTTTGCCATCCTTAGACAACCTGTTTGTAACATGCTGCATGCCCTGCATGATCCCAGTTCTTATGTGTACTTCTTGCTTGGGAAGAAAGTAGGCAGTGAAATCAGCTTATTACATTTATCTGAACTAGTCATTTCTCTCCCTACCATATCCTTTCCAGGGACAAACCAGGTGTACATATAGATCAGGGATTGTCCACCTGCGGCCTGTGGGCCAAATGCGGTCCACGGCGCCATTTCATGTGCCCCCCGCCGCCGCCTCCACCACACCCAGAAGTGCCATGTGGTGGAGGAATGGCAAAATGGCCATCTGACCCCTGAAGCTATTGAAAGGAGCGTGACCCAGTCCCCGGCTTTAAAAGGTTGAGAACTCCTAAGATAGATATTGACCAAATCCAGCTGAAAAAATCATGCTGGTATAACTTCATAATTGTGTAGTATAACTGCTCAGTGGACAGAACATTCCACCATTGTTCCAAAACCAGCAATCTCTAATTTGCAGTTGGGAAGGCCAGAGATCATTCCATTGAAAATGAAAGCTATGCATGCACAAAGAGAATGCAAAGGTGAATACCTGCCTGTGCAGTTGATGTAAAAAGGCATTCATGCATGCAGTGAGTTATTATTCATGCAAAAAAAGGGAAGACTGTGGCCTATGATATCTATAATATCAGCTTGTTGAAGTTTAAATAGGAGACCCATCCATTGTGGTCACTTGGGCTAGTGGTCCTTGATGCTGATTGGACTGGGTGGATCGTGGATGTGAGCGGTTTCTATGGTTTTATGGTCTTTGTTCTGCTTTTTCAATATTGTAAGCTGCCCAGAGTGGGAGGGCATCCTAGATGGGCGGGGTATAGGTTGAATGAATAAATAAATAAATGCCCAATGAAACACTGATATCTAAGTAATAGTGGTATGCAGGCAGGCAGGCTAATCCATTGACTGTCTTCAGGATAGTCTGAAACATGTATTTCATTTTAACTACCTGTCCTGTACATTATGTTGATGTCCAAATGTGAATAACTGCTTATCAAATAAGATATTTATCCTTAATCTTACTGCTTTTGTCATCTGAATTACGGAAAATTACGTGGGGGCTGGGGAGTCAGGTCAAAGATTACGTAATCCATTTGGAGCTGTTCTGGCTTCGAAACATGGCGCTTTTTTAGGTTTAAAAATGATCTCTGGGAATTTTGATCCAATTTGAGATTATTGAATTGCTTGTGCAGTCTGCATTAGGCACCAATAGTGAAAATCTCTAAAAATTAGAGTTTCTATACAAAAGCGCTGGATTATGTGATTTTAAAAGGGTGGGGTGGGGTTCTAAAGCAAAAATTACAGTCGGATTACATGGGGGAGGGGGTAGATTTCCCCCCAAAAAATGGATCACGTAATTGTTGAATGGCCCCTTTCCTCTCCAGTCAGTCTTCACATTAACTGTGTGAAGTGGGTCAGGCTGAGAAATTATGACTGGCCTAAAGGCACAGAGTATAATCTATAGCAAATTCAAATATTAATCCAGGTTTCCAGGGTCTAGTCCAGTATTAACCACTATATTTTATCCAGGATATCTCTCCAAAGGTGGTTGAGTTCCCGTCGAAGAATACAAATGTTTGTTGTTTCTTTTACATCAGTTTGAGATCTGGAAAGTGGAATAAATTGTCATTTGAAACTAAAGATTTAGTCCTGACTATTTTTATTTATGAAATAACAGTTATATAAGCAACTGAGGAACTGAAAGGAAAAATTGTTAGCTTGCACAAGGTTTGTAAGGTTTGTTGATATGGCTTCTGGACTCCCAAGTGGGATTAGTTATAAAACTCTGAGTGAAACACATAATCAGCTTTCAAGAGAACTCCAAGTAATTGAAATCTTCCAGGGCTTCTTAGAACTGCAATTCTGTAGATTTTTGGTCTGCATTGTCTCTACATGACCAGTTATTTTAACATGTAGCAGTTAAACTATAAATGAAGATGTAGTTAATAATGGCAGAAAACAGATAGTATAGGTAGCCAGAAAGACAAGTAAATGGGTGCTAGATTGACTCGTGATTGAACCTTCCTTAAAAGCAAAAATGACTAAATTGAAGTTGTCATCTTGGTACATTACAAGAAGAGACTCCCTGGGAAAGATTACAGTCCTGGGGAAAATTGAAAACAATAAGAAAAGAGAAAGACCAAACCAGAGATGGGTTGATGCAGTAAATGAGACCATGGGCAAGACCTGTGCAAACATAATGCAAGCAGGATATACTGAGCAATGCAGAAAACTTGAAAGACAAGGATATATCGCTCTTCTGGATCAAATATCAAGCATATTGTCCAAGCATGGGATCTCTTCTCCTTTCCTTGACAATTAAAGCAAGCAAGAAATAAGTTAAACTTAGTTTACTTTTTAATTTTTTTCAAGAGCATTTGGCATTTGAGACTACTTTTACCATGCATGTTTGGCAGTCGGCCCAGAGGCTGCTTGAACTATGCTCAATGCTTCTGTTGCAGAATAGTATAAATAGCTTAACTTAATCCCCTTATATGTTCACAGTTATCTTGGGTCTTAAGGATCCATCTTGCAGAGGATCACAGAGAATTAAAAAATGCAGATGTTTCTAAAGATATGCTGAGTGTGTATTTATTCTAACCATGTATGTATTGTATTTTTTATTTAAAGGAAACCAAGCAAATATAGATATTGAAATATCTGCTATAGATCTAATGCCTACTACTTTTCCTTAATGAATTATGGGCTACCCATATTTTCTGTACAGTATTTTGAACATGTTATGTCCGAAGGGAGTTCAAAATGTGAACAACTGTTTATAGTTTTAATTTTTTTAAAAAAAAACCTAGCTGAGTTTTACTTTGCTTTAATTTCAATAAGGAGGAATATGCAAAATCCAAACAAAATAGAAATAGAAATCCCCAAAGTATGTACAGTACTGTAGTTCCACATGACATTCAAACCTTGGTCTTAGTGGTTTCACGTAAAGTAAATCATTCTGAGGTATTATATAGTTACCATATATAATTAGCATTTATTATCTGTAACATCAATAGTAACAGCAACAGCATTTAAGAGTCTACAGGTAGTTTGTATCAGCTGACATTAAAGAACAGCTATTTAAGTTTTTTTAGCAGACTTTTGAACCATTAGTATATTCAGTGGACCCCAGATGTTTTTAGACTGCAGCTCCCATAAATCTTGACCAGCACAGCGAGTGGCGAAGGCTTTGGGGAATTTTAGCCAAAGAACATCTAGTGCGCAAAGTTTGGGGACCACTAGTGTATTTAAAGACCAGTGGCAATTGTATCATTTTGTAGTAAGTTGAGTGTTCAATTTTTTAAAAAAAACTTTTGTACCTTTGGTAAAATTAACATGGTCTACTTTCCTGATTTGTCAGCAAGTGTACCAAACTTACTAAATATATTTTGGTCTAGATCATCAGGAAAATATTTCAGTTCAGAAATTTCCAGGGTCAGGAAACACATTGCTGGTGTGTCCAAAAAGTAGAACAAAGGTTCATTGTGTTTCTGGTGTAGAACCTGTGTGTGGATCATAAATGCAAATCCTGCAAATAGCCTGGAATGGCATCTTGCCTAACAGTGAAGTAAATGGCACTGTCACCTAGTATCTGGATATAAGCTGCTCTGAAGTCCTGACAGAGAGATGTATAAAAGTGATGGTTAAGTGCCTGGAAAGCACGGAAAGTCATAGCTTCAGTGTGTATCTGTGAAAAGAATTGGAGGATAGTGATTGGGAATAGGGAACCTATTCCATCTATAATGCAAACATATCCCTACAGTGGATCCAGAAGAGAGGAAGAAGTAATCTCTTACAGTGGGATTTCTCTACACATGCATACATATTACAAAGAGATTTCTGGCCATCCCAATATCCACTATAACATCATGGAATGTGGCACATGGGAATATGAAGCATATTTTCTCAGGTAAAGCAATATAATACTCTATGTAGTGAAATATTTTGAACACTGTGGCTGTTTAGACCATGTCAGCTGAACAGCATGGACATTGGGGTATACAGAAAGAGCCTCCTCAAAGATTGTGGCGTTTGTGAACCACAACTGGGTGTACCCTGGTAACAACAACCTTGTGTTGCCGGCTAATCTTTCTCACACTAGGTCAGGTGCAAGGAACTGCAGAATGAACTCACCAAAGGGTGGCTTCATTTCGGCAGTTTCACGTCTGGCCTAGACACTGAAGAAGAATAAGGACATTAATTTTCTATATTATATTAGACTTGTACGGTAGACCCTCGCATAACGACATTACTTGGTTCCCCAAGTAGCGTTGCTAAGCGATTTTTGTTATGCGGGTTTCTATGGAGTTTCCCGCATAACGACGTTTTGTCCAGATAATGACGGTTATTTTGCAACGGGGTGCATAATGACTCGTTGTTAAGCGAAAATGATGCTATCCGCACGCATTATGTGTGGGTTGACTGTATGTGGTAACTACCAGTCCTTGCTTCTGTGATTCTCTAAACATTTCTCATTTGAATTCCCAAGTGCTGTAAGTGTATTTGAGTTTGAACTGTGGAACTCAGTGGCAACATATCAGTCTTTCCCTTGCCATCCAAGTTCAGTATTCTAATGTCCAGTGTTCTATCTTTTGTGTATAATCCTTCATCTGTACTAGTCCCTTACATGATTCTCTTTGAAGTGAAATTTATGGAGAACTGACTTAGAGGAGAAATGCAATAATCATGTTAGATAAAAGATATAACAACATATTTGGCCTTGATGTCAAATCCCACAGCAGTTAGGGGCACCAGTGCTATTGCTTTCTTTTCAAGTGACAGTTACTTGTCTCTTTGCTTTTATAGTCCTCTATTCATACTTCAGGCAAACAGCAATTATTAGCATGGAAACAGCAGCAATAAGCTGTCAAATGCTAAAGTAAACAATAATAACAATGAGTTATATTAATGTGCTTAATTGTACTATTTGAAGTCATGTTTTAAAAAAAATCTTGAATATACTTTGCATGTTATTTTGTTCATTATCACTCTGTATATATTATTCATAAGCAGCTGAAAGCTCCTCTGTAATGATGAACATAATAATACACTGACAATTCACACAGCATTTTATCAATTTCCTAATTGGACAGTGTGTTCTTGATCAGTGTCCTTTGTTCTATAGAAGGGGGGTTTATAATATTACTGTGGGGATGATAGTAAAAATCCTGTTGTATGTTCTTTTTTTCATATAGTTTGTCATTAGAGCTTTTGTGTCATGGTTGACAGTTACTAGGGGGAAATCTGCAAAATATGTTGATATCCTTTATTCTGTATCCTAAAAGTAGTTCCCATGCATTAAATTGTTTGAGTGCCAGTCTCATGAAAATATGAACATGAGCTCATTAGTTGGTTCTACATGGTGCAAAATTATCATTATATGAAAACTCCCATTCTTAAATGGAAGGCTCTACAGCAGTTCCCAATGATCTCAAATCTTTATTATGATCCATGCCTCCCAGGCCACTGAACGGGCTGGACAACTGTCATAAATGCATCCGCTTCCAGTGCTGTGGCAGCGATGACACAGTCCACATGGAATGGTGCCGTAGGTTGGGAACCCCTGTTCTACAGTTTCTGAAACACATGTGTTTTTCCATCTGAAAATTCTGCAGGCCAGTTTTTGTGTGTAAGGTAGTGTTGTGAGCTCATAGACAAGCGTGTATATAGAGCAGGGATGCCCAAACTTTCTGGGCCGGGGGCCGATCACATAGTTGAGCAGGCCAGTCATGTGGTTCCTCCTACCAGAACCAGAAGTAACCCCCACACATGCACAAAATGCTGCCGTAAATGTTTACGACAGCCATGGGTGCATTATGGCATCATTTTGTGCATGCATGTGCGCGTTTAACTTCCGCTTCCTGGAGTGGCGCAGGTTATTAGGCACCACGGGCTGGATCCAGCCCACAGGCCATAGTTCGGGCACCCCTGATATGGAGGGTGACTGTATAACAGACCTTAGTAGCAGTTAATTTTTGAGGGGGCAGGTGAATATTGAGATAAAGACTCTATTATTTCACTGTGTTGCGTTGTAGTTTTACTCCATTTTATCTCTCTTTGAGATTAAGAAGAAGGAAAGTCCTGGTCAATTACATATTCAGATGTTCTTGTGTATGGATGATTTGTTTTGTATTCCATCTTTATAGCAGCAGGAAAATGAAATTCGTATGGTACTACAGACTGTTAAATGAACAGCACTCCTTGGGAACAGTGTATTTCAGACTGGAATTGCTAATTTTTGCTGGATTTTTTCCTACCTTTACTAAGGTTCAGATTGTTTGTTGTGTTTGGCTTTAGTAATGCTCAACTAGATACTTGAAAATGTAAAAGCATAGCAGGAATACCAATGTATACATGGATTACAAAGCTTTAGACTCCTTGATAAGTACAAACATAAACGTTTTAGGTGGCTATCAGAATTATAACAACAGTGTATCCTAATTTTCAGCTAATAATAAATAATATATAGCATTGTTATATGTACAAAGGTACCTCATACAATGATTTTAATCCATTCCACGGGACAATTGCTATACAATGCCTGCATTGTATAGTGATTCTCCCTATAGGATGCATCGTACAACGATTTTTTTCGCTAAGTGTTTTTTCCCATTGAAAAATTGTACAAATTTTTTTCCATAGGGAAAATTGTTATGTGAGATGCCATTTTTGTATGAGGTTCCACCGTATCTTAAATAGCAGAGTAGAGGATGATTTTAGGAATTAAAAACTTCTACTCGTATCCTGTGGCTTTTCCAACTGCCATGTAGTCATTTCCATCATTTGGAGAGGTATAAAAGCCATATGAGTAGGAAAACATTTTTAAATATTAGTAAATATTTCATTACCAAAATCTTTAATTGTCACGCAGATTACTGGTAGGAGGAGAATTTCAGTACAGGTAATTAAAATTTCCTCCTTCTGTCCTGCAGCTTCCGCAGCATCCATACAATGAAAAGTATTCAACAGGAGTCAGAAAAGCAGCAGGATGGAAATAGGAAGTATTCAGTTACCAAAAATTGGCTTTGCTGATGACATTATCACCCTTCCACATGAGTAAGTTGTACAAGAGGATCTTATCCATTAGTGTATAACTTTAGATTTTCATAGTTTTAAGATTTAGACTGAATGGATGTACAGAATGAATGTAATAAATTACTTTCTTATTCCGATTCTAAACCCAGTTTTAGAGATCATGAAGGAAATTTTAACCAACTCTTCTAGTTTCAATGCCAATACATAACTACCCTGTGTTTGATATTTACTGCTTCATGCACACATGTTTTAAATTTTAAGGATTTTTTGGGTCACAAGCATTTCCCCTTCATTAAAACACATGGCAGTAGGCTGATACAAGTGACTTTACTTCCTTTGTCAATGTGAAGAGCCCCTATGTATGGCCAATTTGGGGAACACATGAACTCATTTTTTTCAGCAGCATCTACATTACATGCACAGCAAACAGTTTTCACAGAGCTTCCTTAGGTAACAGCCAGGTGTTCATAGCACTGGCGTATATCATGCACTGAAAGGTATGAGGTAAGATAAGCTGTTGCTCTTGCTGCTGTTTTCAAAATTTATTTACTTTATAAGATACTGATAGTGTTTGGTTTTTCTAGAATGCAAGTGGGCAAATCTTAACTGCTAATTTTATAATAACTGCTGTGATGAAACATAGCTTCCGATTATTCTTTATGCTACGAATGTTGATAAAAGGTAGTGCTCTTACGTGAGTATTCTATTGCTGTGAATATATAGTAGCTAGTTTAACAGACTGCTATCAGGGGTGGATGTTGCTGCCTTCAAAAGATTCTGTAATGTGGCGATACTAGGAACCTGGTTCCAAACAGGTGAAGGTAAAAGCATGCAATGTGCTCAGTTGAAAAATGAAATTAAATTCTTTGGCATGAAGTACCTATTGATATAAAGGCAGATGATGGGCTAGTGTTATTGCACTGGCAAAAAAACTGCAGCAAACACTTGTCTATATTGCTCACTAAATGAATCAAGCCTTCATTTAAAGGAAAGCTTTTGCAGCAGAGAGCATAAGAAAACACATGTCTAATAGGTGCATTCATTTTAATGGGCTCGTTCATTGAGCTGGCCTGATTAATTAGCACATGTCACCATCTGGTACTTACCGAGACTATTCATTTTTAGAATCTGAAATTGCAGGGAATATGCACACCAATTAAGTTCCTTTTAAGTGGATTATGGTGGTATAAAGTACTAGTGTAGGAAAGTCTTCATTGTGGTTCAGCCAGCATGTATCTGAAAAGAACCTGCTAGTCTGAAATTTTGAACAGAGAAATAATGCCTAAATGCATAGGCGTGGTGGTGGAGGAGTCTGTGTATATTCTTTCATTAGACAGAATGTTACGAGAACTGAATGTAAGAAAATGCTTGTAAACAGGTGAAAATTTCAATCTGTATGTGTGTGCACGCATATGCGTGCACACATGAGCACCCACGCACAAGTCTGAGTTAAAGTACAGATGTGTGGTATTTTTTTATCCTAGCCTGAGCCTAGATATCTTTGTTATCAAAGAAAAATAAAAATGTCAACATAATTTCCTTTATTTCTTCAGGCTTAATTACAACATACTGTATACTTTTTTATATCCAAATATATACCCCACTTTCAACTTAGAAGTCTACTTTTTCCTACATTGGAGTTACCAAAAAATTGCAGAGGTAGCTCAGCAAATTTCATTAATTTAACTCCCGAACAATCATCTGAAATTTTTAACAGCCTGGTTTCATGCGTTATATCCTAGTACAGTACAGTGTGTCTTGAGAAGAATGGACTGTATTATAGCTGGCATATAAGACTTTTTCCTAGTTTAAAAATATTTTCAGGGGAGAGCAAAATTTGCCTTTGTTTCTGCTTTTATTTACTTACTTACTTTATTATTTATTTGAATTTATATTGCCGCCCCCTTGCCAAGGCGATTGGGCGGCTCACAAATATAAACATCACATAACAAAACAGGAATCTCAAACTTTAAAAACCATTAAAACCGTTAAAATGTCCTCCTACAACCAGTAATTAAAATTGAACTAAAATCCCAGACAGTCCTCAAATAAGCCAGCAAAAAGGGGGGGTACCGCAGCGACAGCACCCCACACCTGCTGTGTAAGCCAGGTTTTCAGATATTTCCTGAGGGTCGGCAGCTCTGCCTGGAGGAACAGCTCGATCGGCAGGAGGTTCCATAGGGCTGGAGTGGAAACCTAGAAGCCTCTCTAGCCGATGGAACCATTAGGGAGCCCCTCTGGTGTGGTCTGGTGGGATGGGCAGATGACACGGTCTTTTAAGTACGCTGGCCAACTACCATGTAGGGCTTTAAAGGTCATCGCCAGCACCTTGAATTGCACCCGGAGGCACACTGGCAGCCATTGCAGCTCCCGCAATGGGTGAGGCATGGGCATAACGCCCACACCCCATCACCACGCGGGCAGCTGCATTTTGAACCAGTTGTAGCCTCTGAATGGTCATCGATATTGCTGTAGTGGTTTTAATAGTTTAACAACAGGACTATGTGATCAAAAGAAAATATTCATAACTAGCATGTCAGGTCCAGTTTTATATTTCTGCATAGTCCTCAGGCTGTTTTAATCACATCTAATCTGGGAAAGTATTTGATTGTTAGGAAACTAAAGCACTACAAAATATTTTTGTAGTACTACTTTGAAAATACGTCATTGAATGCATGAGTCTAATATCCCTCAAATTCTGTTTTTGGATTCTTCCTCTTTAAATTTTTTAATTTCTTAGTATTTACCCACATAATATAAAGTTGTGGGCGTGCATCAGGATCTTAAGATAGGCTGGACCTAAATAAAAAATGTATTAAAGTTTTGTTACAAATGCCGTGAAATGCATGATTTTGCCATAATATTATTACTCAAAAATAGTGATTATAACAATCTTGAACCAACAGCTTCCTTATCAAAACAATGAATGCTATAAGCCATCAGTGTTTAAAAACATTTTGATGTGATGCTTGCCTAGTGATGCTAGCACACGTTTAAAGGAAAATATTTTTGTTCAAATTTCAAGGCAGTACTTTTAAAAGATGAATATTGGCTTGGAAGATTGATTCATTTCGCTTTCAATCTCTTAATTCTCTTAAATATTTTAGGAAGCATTTCTTAAATGTAAATGTCAGCATAGAGCATACAAAATTCTAATGTAATAAAATTTCATATTTTGCAGTGTTTACACAATGTTGCTACTCCTGTAACAACCCAAACTGAACATTTCTAGTGAGAAAGCCATTTAATGAATGCTTTAGCAATGAATACAAATTTTGATACATAGTATTATTTAGTCTGATTTTTGTAAAGATAATAAAAATTGTTCTACTTATACTCCAGCTCCACCTGGTGTTTGGTTGAGAGTTTGCATTACTGCTATAACAATGCATGGTGTTACTTGTTATAAAACAACCCAGTGTTTATACCAGGGATGCCCAAACCTTTTGGGCCAGGGGCCTGACCACGTCCCCAGAACCGCTGAGTGGACCAGACCACGCCCCTCGGAACAGGGCATGTTTGCATATGTATTTCCATATTCACTTCCTGGTTCAGTGCGGACCCTTCTGTGCATGCGCAAGAGTGCCCATATTCACTTCCTGGTTCAGCATGGACGCTTCTGTTTATCCATGAGCATGTCTGCGTCAAACCAAGAAGTTAATACGAATTCATCCACACATGCACAGAAGCATCCATATTCACTTCCTCCCTTGGCAAGGGCGTCGTGGGCCTGATGGAATGGTTCGGGAGCGTAACCGACCCATTTATACAAATTGACATAAAAGAACTTCATTTTCTTCTGTACTTGCTGCAGTGTAATAAAGGCCAAGTGTCACTGTATGATGGAAAGAAAATGGTTACATTTGGTAAAAACAAAACAAGAGATGCAGTTCCCAATTAAGACTGAATATATATGTGCTCCATAATAGGTATTCCTAATGGCAAACCACTAAATCAACACCAAAACAGTCTTTATTTAGTTAGGTAAATTTCTTGATAAAGTGATAAACTGTACTAAAATATGTTCATTTAAGATATTTAA
Source organism: Bradypodion pumilum (assembly GCA_035047305.1). Classification (NCBI taxonomy): domain Eukaryota; kingdom Metazoa; phylum Chordata; class Lepidosauria; order Squamata; family Chamaeleonidae; genus Bradypodion; species Bradypodion pumilum. Next base: position 24,151,575 of record JAWDJD010000012.1, on the reverse strand, counting down.
GGTCAGCCAAAATCCTGAGGATAAGGGAAATAACTGCTTAAGAAGTTTGCATACACTTCTTATTACGGTTTCTTATCAATTTTTCTTTTCTTTTTTTAGGATGGAAAGGAATTGAATATGACTTCAAGATAAAGAAGAAGATTGATAACAAATGCATACTCTTAGAATGTGTTGAACTACAGCTAAGCGCCAGATGCTTAGCCCTAGAAAAATGTCTGCTTGCAATGCCTTTACTGAACATGTCTGGAAACCTGGTGAATGTAAAAACTGCTTCAAACCAAAACACTTGCATCAACTGCCTCCAGCCCCTGAAAAAACTCCAGTTTCAAATGTGAATCTGAAAACCAATGCAAGCCAGAGCAGCAGCCAACGGATTAGAAATACAGGACATTTCCGACCTCCTGTGGCAAAGAAACCTACAATAGCTGTGAAACCCACCATGATGGCAGTAGATGGGCAGGGTTTATGTGGTGAGATCAGCTCTCAAGATCTTTGTGAAAACAGGCCAGTCATTGTAGGGTGGAACCAAAGTAGAGCCCTCTCAAACAAAAAGCCACTGAATAACAATAATAGTGAAGAAGAAATTGAAAGTTATGGCCATATTCCTAGGCCTTTTCGGAATAAAGATGGTGTAAGTAAAGCTCCCAACAACAATAATGGACTGACAGAAGTATTAAAGGAAATTGCAGGATTAGATACCCCTTCACCTCTAATAGGAAATGAAATTAGTTCAAGGGAAGCATTCTTGGGAAGAATAAGCAATTGTTATAAAAGGTCATTAGAAAGAAAGGTTCCTCCAAGTTGTATGACGGGTGGAATAAAGGACTGTCAAAACAAACATGTTGTTCTGAGTGGAAGCACGGATGTAATAAGTAATGAAGGTGGGCGTTTCTGCTATCCAGAATTCTCCAGTGGAGACGAGAGTGAAGACGATACTTTCTTTAGTAATATCCACGAGGATCACGAGAGCTGGGATGAAAGTGATGAAGAGCTGCTAGCAATGGAAATCCGCATGAGGGGACAGCCACGCTTTGCTAATTTCAGGGCTAACACGCTGTCACCTGTCCGGTTTTGTGTTGACAAAAAATGGAACACCGTTCCTTTAAGGAACAAGTCTCTTCAGAGGTTTTGTGCAGTAGACTATGATGATAGCTATGATGAAATTCTGAATGGGTATGGAGATGATCCTGTGGTCCTTTATGGGCAAGAAAGCATGCACAGCATGGCCTCATCGGATTCCATGTCGCCTGACTCTTCTCTAACTGAAGAGTCTCGTTCTGGAACAGCCAGCAGTTCTTCTCAAAGGTTCTGCAATGGTGGATTGTCTCCTAGCACTCCTAAGGATATCAAGTTATTTGAAGAAGAGTCTAAACATTGTAATGATGATCAACAATTAGTAGTTGTGAGCAAAAGCTCTCAAAATGCTAACAAAACCTTGGAGACACACAAGGCCGGGCTTGCCCTTCGACTGGAAGAGGAAGGTGACAAGATTGGTGTTCAGAGTGACAATCAAGAATGCAAAAGCCACTCAGGTGTGCCAGCCCCAGCAGCAACTGCAAATTTGATCCACATGGAAGAACAGGCAAAACCTTACAGGATAGTAAATATGGAACAGCCCATCTGCAAGCCGTACACTATAGTAGATGTATCAGCCGCCATGACCCATGAATGTGTGGAGAATCAGGGAAGAAGCTTGGATGCAGAAGGTGGGTTGTCTAGTCCAAATTCACCTGACAGCCTAAATTCAAATGCTGTATCTAATTCTGTAATGTGTGGGCAAATAAATAGCCATCTTAAAAAATCGAGTGCAGTCAGGTACCAGGAAGTTTGGACTTCCAGCACAAGTCCACGGCAAAAGATTCCTAAAGTGGAAATAGTCACCAATGTTCCAGGACCTTCTGTACCTGTACGGAAAAACATCCATAAATCTGCTCCTACATCACCTACATCAACAAATATGTCTGCAAAAACCATCCCTGTCAAGTCTCCTAACTTGTCAGAAATAAAATTCAATAGTTACAATAATGCTGGCATGCCACCTTTCCCTATTATTATTCACGATGAGCCAACCTATGCTAGGAGTTCCAAGAATGCAATCAAAGTTCCTATTGTAATAAACCCAAATGCGTATGACAATTTAGCTATTTATAAAAGCTTTCTAGGAACTAGCGGAGAGCTCTCTGTTAAAGATAAAACTACAAGCATTATCAGCCACACGTATGAAGAGATAGAAACGGAGAGCACTGGGGCTGAAAATGCAGCTAGCAGATCTGTTGAACTTTCTCAGGCTAAAGTGTCCACTAATAGCACTGAGAGAAGATTGGGTTCTGTAGCTCAAAAGGTTCAGGAATTCAACAGCTGTCTTGGTAAAAGTCAGAATTCACCTAAAAACTCTGGCCACGCCTCCCCAACCAAAAGACAAAGAATTGTTCAAGAGCCTACGGCCAAAATAGAAGACGCGCGAGCGACATCTAGTGGCAGTCGAGAAAATGCCTGTGCGGTGCTATCCCAGATTGTAGCTTCTATCCAACCTCCACAGTCTCCTCCAGAAGGACCTCAGAGTGGGCCCAAGTCTTGTAGCGTTGAAGAACTATATTCTCTACCCCCTGATGCAAACCAAGAAAAAAATGTCCCAATGCGGCCAAAATCTCTCTTTACAACCCAGTCGTGCCCGGAATCTGAGGCAGTCAAAGATACAGAAACGGCACCAAAGGACATCACACCAAAATCACCAGTTTCCTCATCATCATCAAAGTTCATGGCACTACCCCAGATTACCACAAGTCCTAAAACTGAACAGGCTCCCCCGTTTCCTCCACCCCGTTCTACATCCTCCCCTTACCATGCTAGTAAAGTGTTGCAAAGACATTTCAGCAATTGGGCCAAGCCGATGAGTCCGGTCAGATCAACAGACGCTGAATCGGTTTTGCATTCAGAGGGTAGACGCGCCGTTGATGCAAAGCCCAAGCGCTGGATATCATTTAAGAGCTTCTTCCGTCGCAGGAAAACCGAGGAGGAGGAGGACCGAGAAAAGGAAAAGGGGAAACTGGTGGGACTTGATGGGACTGTCATTCATATGCTCCCACCTCCTCCTGTTCAACGCCACAATTGGTTCAGCGAGTCAAAAACAGATGCCAGTGAGAAACCCTCTATTGTTTTTATGTTTAAATGTGAGCAAGAAAAGATGGAGGCAACATCTAATAAAAGCAAAAGTGAAGAGTCAGCCGTTGAAGTTTTGCATACAGAGAGAGGAGAAAGGGAGACATTTTCAGAGTTCTCAGAAGAAAATCTAAAAAGTTATTCTTCACCAGCTCAAACTCCAGGAGAAATGCTCAGGTAAAATAATATAAATCCTTAAAGTGCTATTCTGTTGTATGATAGTTCTTCTAAATCTTTGAACAAAATGAAACGTCGATGCACTAACTCTGATGTGAGATTTTAAGTTCAGTGGATAGAGAGAGTCTGGGTGCACAGAAATCCTTACACCAGGAGTTCCCAACCTAAGGCCTGTGGGCCGGATACAGCCCCTGGCACCATTTCATGTGCCCTACCCATCCCTTCAAGGGCATTCAAGAAACAAAATGGCAACCTCCTTTGAAGCCGTTGGGACAAAATGGCCACCCTCATCGTTACATATCAGTTTGAAACATTCAGCAACCTGCTCATTTTCACCCCAACAATACGGGCTGCTCACAGCACAAGCAGTAAGGACACCAGACATAGAATGGGGGTGGGGTGATCAAATAAATAATGCCAATACATTCTTCACTGTAAAATATGTGGTCAGATTGCGGAAGAGGGGTTGTGCTGTAGTCTGAGGGACACCTTTGCCACCATTTGCTCAATTTACTCAGAAATGCTAGTAAGGAAACAGACAGCATCCTCTCTGTTTTTATTGTTGATCTATTGTACAGCATTTGTACAAGGCAGTATTAATTTATCCCATTGTGCACACAGAAACCTCATTGCTTTCAGCTGTGCTGACTCAAACCCTGCACCTGTAAGCTAAAACTCACATTGAACGCTATGCCCTTAATTTCCGTAATAAGATTCTGCCCAGAGCAATGTATTATAACGTAACAGATTAATCTGTTTTGTTGGGTATATGAAATTCTGTCTTCAAGGGTAACACAAGATAATATTGCATGCATTTACTGAAGTGCATTCTAGTCCCAAAAAGTATTGTTAAACTTATCTGTTTTAAGTTTATTTTAAGGTTTGTAATACTCTTAGTTGTATTTGCTGCAAGATAATTTTTGGCTATTCTAGTAGAAATAGCAATTTTTATATTTCTTCTAAAACCTATAACAAGAGATCGATATTGAATAGCATTCCAGTGACCTTTTCACAGAATATTATAAAGCCTATGTTTGAGATACACTGAACATCCAATGCTATACATTTTTAATATTAAATTTTACTGAACATGGCACAGCTAACTCCCCTCAACATCTGAATAGTATTGCAACTGTATAAGCACTAGCATCTCAGTGAAAATTGTGTTAAATGTTCTGATTCTAATAGAATCAGAATTGAACAATCTAACAGAATTAAAAGGAAAAGTTATGTTTGTTCCCTATACCTTCCTGTTAACCTGCTGGTACTAGTCTTGTAATATATCAGGTTTTTTAATATTTTCTTTTTATTTGTTGCTACTTAAGAGGGAGGGAAAAGAGGAAGATTCTTTGAAATCTAATTTACCTATACTGTATTTAACAACTTTAGAATTCTATAAGTTAATTAGACATATATGTGTATGTCCATACAACATTAAATTTCCACTGGCCATCTGACATTTGAATTGATATGCATTTGTGATACACTTTGGGAATGGTGGAAAAAAATTAAACCCACCTGTCTGAAGACTTGCTAGGAAACTTAAAAACTGAGTATATCAATGAGTGAACATGACATTTTTGTGAAAATGCCAGGCACTGCAGTTTTCACTGAGAAATCAAATTGATGACCTAGAGATAAAGTAAAATAGGATTATGAAATGTCAGATTGAAAGTGATCCTGAAGGCATATCAGTTTGAGAAACTAAGTGTCTTATTTGTTTATTTATTTTCCTCCTGCGGTATACTGGATTAGGAAAGGAGGTAGGAAGTGATAAGAGTGGGTTAGAACTATTCAAAGGTATGGTTCTGACATCTCTAAAAAATACCTTTTTATCACGTCTAGAGCACTTGCAGAATCTGTTAGGTTAAGGAAGAAGCATCTGTACTTTGCCTGTAAATCATGCACCTATCTATTTTATCTGTCAACTTTCTATCTTTTCTGTTCTTCAGTGTCTAGACCAGATGTGAAACTGACAGAATGAAGGCACCTTTTAGTGAGTCCATTCTGCAGTTCCTCTGGCCTGACCTAGTGTGGGAAAGATTAGCCGGCAACACAAAGTTGCCGATTCCAAGGTACACCCGATTATGGTTTGAAAGTACCACAATCTTCGAGGAAGTTTTTTCCGTGTACCCCATCTTTTCTTTTAAAGAAAATATATGGAATAGAAGTCTCCACTCAGACAGTTCATTAGCAATTTACAATCAACACAAGAGAAACATTCTCTTGATAGCGCTTTTCTTTGGATGTCAAGACCCAGAATCTGGCCGCTCAAACATTTTCTTTGTGCATCAGAACCTTCTTCTACCAAATTAAAGAGACGACTTACTGATGAGGAGTGAAAGGGAAACCTTCAGTGAGAGAGAGCCTGCCTGCGGGGAAGAAGGTAGAAAGTTTTGATATGATTCTTCTAAGCCCCAGAAATACTGTCAGATCACATTTACTCAGAATTATTAAGTTCAGTGAGGGTTATTCCCTAAGTAGTGTATATAAAATTGTGACTTAAGGGTACAAACCTATGCAGGCATACATCGAAATAAGCTTTTTTGGAATTAGTGATACTTTCAAATAAAAATGCATAGGTTTGTGTTACAAGTCGTTTTCTGTGGAGGTAAGCTTGTGGCCATTGCTATTGATAGAGGTGGGGTAATGAGCTCCCTCTGAAAATAATTTCGCATCAGAGATTACTCTGGGTTGGAAGAATTTTTGCTGGAGAAACTCCGCTCAGGGGACACCCAAATGAGTCTCCTTTCATGTCCCCAAGTGCAGCCCTTGGGTATTGAAATGCAACCTTCCAGTCTCCAAGCTCATTTGGGTGTCCCACTAAAGCCACTGGAGGAGTTGCGCTCCCTCTGATGCATAAAGTTAACACGGCTTGATATCTTGCTCCTAGTGAAGAAGAATTGAAGAGTGATTTGGTTTGGTGGCTATTAGGGGAAGAATAAACCAACTCCACCAAATTTTTCCTCCCTCAAAGACCTCAGAGGAGATGGGCAAATACTATATATCCCATCATTTTCAGGCACGGAAAAGAATACAAATGTACTCTAGTCCTCTCATTGTTTGTTCAGCAGTAAATGGGAATTCCAACATGAGTGCAGGCCTATTTGATACTAGTCTGATAAAGACATTGGATCAGCTCTGAGAATCTTTAAAGGTGAAAAGGACTATACAGGAGGCTCTGCTACCACTACAGTTGTTTCTTTAACTCAATATGAAGGCAAGCTGGCTCCCCAGTATTCAGTTACTGCTGAGTGAGTAACTATAGGTCTATAGCAATGTTTCCCAACCTTTGGTTTTGGGATTTCAGCTCCCAGAAGCCTAAGTCAATTTCCCAAAACACTGATCAGCCAATGTACTGACCTTTGGCTTCTGGGAATTGTAGTCCTCCTTTGGGACGTGGGGCCCACTAGTCCAGGAGCTCTCAACCTTATTAAGCCAGGGGCTTGGTCATGCTCCCTCAGACAGCTTTGGGAGCTGGATGGCCATTTTGCCTTTCCTCCACCACATGGCACTTCCGGGTGTAGTGGAGGTGGTGGTGGGCCACATGAAATGGTGCCATGGGCTGCATCCAGCCCACAGGCCGCAGTTTGAGAATCCCTACACTAGTCTATAGGTAACTCTTTCTTCAGGACATGTCTTCTTTTTTTAACAATGAATGGCTATAAAAAGAAATAATTTCTGTTTCCACCAAGACTTCTGCCTTATTCTAATTTTTTAAAAATAAATGAGCAAGCCTGGGTTATTTTTGTGGAATCATGTTGTTAAAATACTTCCGTTTACGTTCATTGTGGTCCTTGACACAGCAGCTGCTCTTTCAAGCTGTGTCATCTAGCTAAACTGTAGTAATGACTAAGTAAAACTGTTCTAGAACAATGTCAGCTGTGTGTTATGCGCCAAAGCAAGGAGAGAGTTAATAGGGCGGGGCTTTAAGTTTGCTTGGGCTAGTTTTCCCAAGGTGTTTTGGCACATTCCCCAGACCATCCCCTGGAGGTAAACACCAAGGAGCATTGGGTGATACTGTTCCTTGCAGCATTGTTGCTCACGGCTTTGCACAACTTGTAGCTCACCAGGCCCCAGTGGAATAAATGCTTCACCAGAGTTTCGAGACATGATTAAAAGGTTCAAGAAGGCTCTGAGAGAATTATCTTTAATGGGGAACTGTGTGAGTGAATATAGTGGGTGAGTGCCTTCTGTTTTCTCCTTTTCCCTCTCCTACTCCACCCCACCAGTTGTTGATTTACTTTGGCAGCATATTTCTCAAGAATATACCTAAAAGGGGGTTCACAGCATAGGAACTTAAGAATGAGTCTGTTCTGGACCTAACTGATAAATACACAATTGTTTTCAAACACACTATCCTGTAACCAGAATTCTTGTTTCAAAATAGCACAAATGTCAGAAGAAGGAACAGCTGTCTTTTGGAGAGAATATCTTTTTATGAGGGGGGAAAGGGGGAGGTTTGGTAAAACATAAAACCAGCCTCAATGCCCTTTAGTTTCCAAAGTGAATTTACGACTTTCCACTGATTTGATTTTTGAATGTATCACCATGTGTGAACTGATTTTGGCTCACTCCTTATTTTGCTTTTATACTGTTCTGCTGCATGTTGATAACGTAATTATCAGTAGCAAGCGTCGGAGGGAACAATATTGAATTCAATCTTTTTGTCTCAATATGTGGCTAATTTTGTGTCACCATTAAAACACCCAAAAATGTGGAAATGCAACGCATGAATACATTTGGTATTGCACTGTGTGAAAATGAAGGGAGCCTGCCATGGTAGTCTTAAAATACAAATTGCTTGGACACTGCATTTTGTTCTTTGACCTGCTTTGTTTGGCCTACAATCTTAAGGCAACACTCATGCGATAAAATGCCGCTTTCCGGTTTGCAAAAAGATGTTTAGCTGCATTCTTTGCATATGTAGAACACAAACCATGCAGCTATATAGGATCCTGTTTTTACAGTTGGCCAGCATTTTTAAAACCATTGGTATTTATTGTTTTTCCTAAAAATAAGATTATAGCCTTTAGTGATTGGAATAAATTGCTTTAAATGCATTTAGGTTCAGTCAACAGCTACATGGTGTGCCATGTCTGAAGGACCAATGTGGTCAATGCAGTTTTTTTCTGCTGGAATCTGTAACTGGTTTAATATTCATTTCTGTGGAATTCTTCACAGTAAAGCCTATAGCAGGGGTGGACAACCTATGGCCCATGGGCCGGTCCTGGCCCACAGTGCCAAATCATCTGTCCCACACCGGAAGCGGATGCGTTTACGCAAGTGTTTCTCAACCTTTGGTTTTTGGACTTCAATTCCCAGAAACCTAAGTCAATTTCCCAAAGCACTGATCAGCCGATGGACTGACGTAGGCTAAAGGTTGAGAAACACTGGTTTACGTCACCCATAAACACACCCATAGGTTGCCCACCCCTGCTATAGGCTTTACTGTGAAGATGTACTGTGAAGAATTCCACAGAGAAGAAACATGTTTACAATGGCCACAGACACATTTTACGGCAGCATTTAGGGTGGGGGAAACCACCAGTCCAGCCCGCTTGTCTTTCTGAGATAGCGTGACCTGGCCCCCGGCTCAAAAATGTTGGCAACCCCTCCCATAGGAATACCTTAAGCAATAGTTTTCAACTTTCTGAATAGTATGACTATCATTTACTCTGTGGGTGAGCCCAATCTTTTCCAGGATTACCATTTATGTTTTCAGGCATTCTATTATTATAGTAATCAATCAGAATAAATTGTAAAGACATAAAAATTGCAGTAGTGTTGTTGACGGTAAACACAGCAAAGGCAATACTAATTTCTTTAGTAGTTGAAAATCGTAGTATTAATAAGTATTTTATTCTCTTTGGCATCTGTCCGTTTTACATGTCAAAAGGCTATTGATGGATAATTTGTGTCACAGAGGGGCTATATGAGTGACTTCAATTCCCAGAAGCCTAAGTCAGTACATTGGCTGATCGTGCTTTGGGAGATTGACTTAGGCTTCTGGGAATTGAAGTCCAAAACCCAAAGGCTGGGGACCACTGCTCTGAAGAACATGTCTTGATCGAACTCTGGTTTTGAATGTTTAGCAGAAAACTAAACAGCATAATATTCCCAGTGAATTGTGCCCCAGTTTTATTTGTTTGTTTGTTTATTCATTTAGTAAGGCGCCTGATGAACAAACAGTGGAAAATATGCCCTCTCCAATTCCAAGAGCAACATTTGAGAAGCAGGACAGTGGCAGTAATGCATCCCTCAGTCCCGTATCGGGTCCGGAAATGCCACCAGAGGAGGAGGAAAGGGCGGAAATGTCTGATTCTTCTGACATGAGTGCCTGCAGTGCTACGTACAGTAACTTAGGTAAGGACCTTGCGTCTGCACAGAAGTGTAAACGACAGCTCAGTTTTGTTTCTATTTTGTGCTATTTGAGCTACCAAAACTGACTTCGGAAACTCTTTATACTATATGCAGTTTTTTGTGGGTAATTAAAGGAACACACAAACATTTCTATGGGTTCAGTTCTCAGGGAAATGTTGTTAATCTCTCAAAAGTACCTTTGTAAGCAAAGCTATTAACAGTTTTTCTGTACTTAAATATTTGAAATCTCTGGTTTAATTTTAAAATGCTATATGAAACTCTTTAATGAAATGTTGATTCATTCCACTTTCCCTTTAAGAATAAAAATGCCCAGTTTGCCATGACTGCGGTCTTATAAATTATATTAAGAACATGTTATCACATTAGGTTTCCCTTGCTCCAAAGCCAGTCATATCCAACTCTAGGGTTCAGTGCTCATCTCTGTTTCAAAGCCGAAGAGCAAGCACTGTCTGTTTCTGCAGACGTTTCCATGATGTGGCAGGCATGACTAGACACCGGAGCGCGCGGAATGCTGTTTACCTTCCCACCGAAGTGGTCCCTATTTATCTACTTGCAATGTCTTGCTTTCAAACTGCTAGGTTGGCAAGAGCTGGGACAAAGACGGGAGCTCATTCCGTCCTGCAGTACTCAAGAATCGAACTGCTGACCCACCCGCCTTCCAGTCAACGTCTTAGCCACTTGAGCTTATTTGCGGCCTTTTTCCTACTTGCCTTGTTGTAAAGAACTAATTTAACTATCTGGTATTTATAAAATATTTGGCACATAACATAATGTTCTATGTGTAGTAATAATAATCAACACTTCAGATTTAGTAAGGCACATCAGTTATATTATTTTAGTAACTGATACTATTTTATAAATACAGTGTTACCTCATACAACGATTTTAATCTGTTCTACAGGGCTCGTTGCTGTACAAAACAATTGCTATACGATCCATGCATCGTACTGTGATTTTCCCTATGGGATGCATCGTACAACGGGTTTTTTTCACTAAGTGGTTTTTCCCATTGAAAAATTGTTGTACAGATTTTTTCCATAGGGGAAATTGTTTGAAATCTTGCTATCAAACTGCTTTCCCCCGTTTCCCCCCAAAACCTAATTGTTATGTGATTTCGTTGCTATACGGGGCAATTGTTGTATGAGATTCCACTGTAATTGAATTTACTACATGTAGCAAGACTTAAAATGTTAATCTAGAGATCATGCAGAGTGGAAGAACCACACAAGTATCTGCTGTTATCTCTCACTCATATGAGACATGTAGTGTAATATTTTGTCATGTCCGTTTCATTTTTGCTATTGTGGATGACAGAATTGGAGTGTGTTCTGTTTAATTGCGTGTTTCCATTGAAAACTTACCCTTCCTTCAAGCCATTGTAAACTTCTGGCTTGGTGGATATTCTAGCATTAATTTTTTTCTATCATGCATTCTGTCCTGTATCTTATTAACAAAAGTAGGGACTGTGATGGCTGAAGTGGTTAAGATGCTGACTGGAAGGCGGCAGGTGAGCAGTTAGAGACCTGAGTGCTGCACGATGGCATGAGGTCCCATCTCTGTCCCAGTTCCTGCCAACCTAGCAGTTTGAAAGCAAGACATTGCAAGTAGATAAATAGGGACCACTTTGGTGGGAAAAGATCTTGGGGACATGAAAGGCGCCTCATCGGGGCGTACCCTGAGCAAAGTTCCTCCAGCAAAAAATTATTTCAACCCAGAATAATTTCTGACACAAAATTACTGTAATCATTATTGTTGTTGTTAAAAAGTTTTTTTTAGTTTTTTTTTTTAGCAACAGCATGAACAACTTCGACAATAAAACAAACATCTTGCAACATCACCTTAGAAAATTTAAGACTTATGTGAGGGAATAGAAATTATTCAGAAGGAAAGGATTTATTTCTAATAGAATAATGCTTTCTTTATTTTCTTAAAGGCAGCTTATCTGCTTTCGTGAGACAGCAAGATGGCATGCAAAAAGCTGTTTAGTTTTTGGGTTTATAAAGAAAGGCTGCTTCTCAAAGTATGAAAGGAATGTACAGGTTTAAGAATTCAATATATAAATTGCTAGGTATTGGGAAGCTCTCTTGGCTGAACAGAGAGGTTTTCCCTAGTGAATATGAGAACCTAAGGGTTAGAACCTACCCCTGGGGCATAACCATAATTTCATTTTTCATAGATTCAATGTATTGGTTTTAAGAAGGAAGCAAAACAAGTACAGTAAAACCCCTACATATGAAAAAGTCCATTCCGTAGGCTTTTGCTTAAATCGTTTTTTGTTTTTTTGCAACTCGAAGCAAACCCATAGGAAAAATGAAATTTTTATGTAAATTGAAGCAAACCCATAGGGAAATGAATTTTTATGTAACTCAAAGCAAATCCATAGGGAAAAGATTATGTAACTCAAAGCAAACCCATAGGAAATCGTGTAAATCGGGACATGGTTTTAGCACAAAATCATTATGTAAGTCGAATTTTATGTGACTCGAGGCATTTGTAAGTCGGGGTTTTACTGTATAAGTGTAGAGACAGGTGAAATGTTTGATGTACTGTCATAGTGATTAGATTATAGAAAAATAAGATCACTGCTATTTTACAGCATTGTGAGGCCTCCAAGATTCTTCTGAAAATAGTACTAGAAGATGACAGTGTTTAACATTGTATATCCTATATTCCAGTTCTTTTAATAACTGTAGATTTTTATTTAGGTCTTCAAGATCAACTGATATTTAACTACTTTTAATCAAACTTTCCATTATCTAGTTATAATGATGGTAGTTTCAGTTCCTAAGTTTTAATCTTCCCATTAAATAATTACTTTCTGTCTAGTCTTAGAAGGAGATAATGATTCTCCTTTCCTTCTCATAATGAAAACATTCTAATATAGTTCATATCTTTATACTTTTCAATCACAGATATACTGAATGTTATTTCTCATTACTTAGGGCAATCCAGGGCAGCTATGATACCTCCGAAGCAACCACGGCAACTCAAGGGGGCTTTGGATGACGCCATTGTTTTTGGTGGGCTATCTGATCCAGAAATGGCTACCAGCTTACACCCAACACCACCTCCGCTACCAAAGAAAACTATTTTAAGAGCTCACACAGAACCCGTTCCAAGAGAATATCAGAAAAGAGCCCTCGAAAGTAGCCTGCGTTTGATGACCAACCCTACCTATGACATCGACACCAACTGGGAAGCAAGCAGTGCATGTTCTTCCATCAGCTCAGAATTCAAGGCGGTGGACAATGAGTCTGGAGATTCCCTGGACAGGCCTTTGGGGAAAGGACTGTCAATCTCCTCTGCGGCCAATAGCTTTTCCAACCTTGCTGCTGTCAGTATTAAGGACAGGGGTTCTAATAGCACAGAATCTCTCTCGGGTAGACCTATCGTCTGCAACAAGATTGGCAAGGCCGTCCAGAAGCCGCAGCGACAAGCACTTTATAGAGGGATTGAAAACAGAGGAGAGGTGGTAAGCAAAATCAGAATCCTTCACACCGATTCTCTGAAGAAGCTAGCTGTCAAGTGTGAAGACCTGTTCATGGCTGGACAGAAAGATCAGCTTCGGTTTGGGGTAGACAGCTGGTCAGACTTCAGATTAACCAGTGACAGGCTGTGCTGCGAAGCAGGTGATGCTGTCTACTACCCTGCTTCTTATGCAAAAGATCTACTCAACAGCTATGCAGTCAAGGTAGGAAATTATCACCGCACCAACTGCTTTATTGAATTTGCATTGTGCTGTCACTATTGACTACTTTTGTGGTTAGGTTTTGCTCACTAAGAGACATTCTCCTTCATGATCACTGCTGTCTAACATTCTGGTCCTAAAACTTTGTAGCAGTGGAACAGAATTCTCATTCATTCATTCATTCATTATTCTTATACCCCACCCATCTAGGAGATTTTCCTACTCTGGGCAACTAACAACATGAAACTCACACATTAAATACAGTCACACATTTTAAAAAAATACAAAGAACCCTATCAGCGAACATGGCTCTACATATAAATGTAGAGCCATATTCAGATTTAAATGGTTGTGTGTTCTGTTGCAGATATTTATTTTCTGGTGTGACAAGTCATAGGATCATGCCATAAACCCTTTATCATGCCTTTCATTCCATAGGTTTCCAGTATGGTTCTGGGGGAAATTGCATTTTATTGACCTTTCAGAAATGCAGTGAGTAAACAGGGGTATAATACCACAGCTTCTCCCTTTTTGCAAGTTGAATTATTTAGCAGTGAACCTCTATTTTTGTTTTTAAGGCTTCTGACTTTAAAAAAGTACATGCATCTCAGTCTCTTTGGCTTAGTTCTGTTGTTATAGCTGTTTATCCAAACAGGATGATCATTTTATTTTGCAGTGGCTGCCTTGTGTTTGTATACTTTATATATAAATAATATGGGTTAGATACAAAAAATAAAATTAATTGCAAAGAAATCGTTTAAAAGCAGTTTGATACAATCTCTTTGCCATAACAGTAAAGAAAGGATAAATAATTTAATAATTAATTAAAGACCACTCTTGGAATAGAACTTATGGAGAGAGTCAGAAAAGTCATGTGGCGGGCTTTTTTTTAGTCTGGAGAGGGGAGGTGGAAAGTGTTCAAGACTCATCTTCTTTTGCAGTTTTATTGTTCTCTGTTCCAAGCCCAGTTCACTAGAAAGTGCCCTCTTTAGAGTCATTTCTGAACCAAATAGCAGTCTCATGAGTTAGACTCAACAGGTGCAATGGTATATGATACAGTGCTCTAGTTGTATTGAAAAAATGCTTTTCAGATCATACTTCCACTCTCTGCTCCCTTTTGAGCTCAGATCAGACTTTCTCTTCTTGCATCTTGAAGGAAAAAGAAGAGATAGGCCTTGCTCAAGTTCACATGAGAAGTTACTTTCCACGACTTCAGCCATTTCATTTTTCTGAAGTACAGTTAAGTTTCATTATACAGAAAATGGCCACAACGTTTAGTTCTATGCTAAGTCTGGACCTCATGATCAGAATCTGACAGGAAATTTCTGAAACACTTGTTTAAAAAATCAGTTATGTTAAATTAAGGCTCCGTGTTAAAGTGCTAATTTTTCCATACATTTTATCTACCCTTGTTTTTCTCTCTTCCCTCAGATTTGTAAGAGCAAAGCTAAAGAATCCCAGCAGTATTACCACAGTCTGGCTATCCGTCAAAGCCTAGCTATCCATTTCAACATACAGCAGGACTGTGGCCATTTCCTAGCGGATGTGCCTGCCCGCCTCCTTCCCTGGGAGGATCCCGATTCACCGGAGGAAGAAGAGGAGGAGGCAGAGGAAGATGAGGAGCAGGACAGCACAGAGTACCCTTCCTCTGTGGAAGTTTCTCAGATAGACAGTTCAATTCTGCGGAGCACGATCAGAAAACAGTACAGCAAAGTTGTGGTGATCACCCGAGAAGTTCCCTATCTGACCGTGGCCGATTTTGTACGGCAGTCTGTAGCTCGCCATGCCAGTAGCCCGGATTTGTACGAAAGGCAAGTCTGCCTCCTCCTCTTGCAGCTGTGTGCCGGATTAGAGCACTTGAAGCCCTATCACATCACGCATTGTGACCTGCGCATGGAGAACCTTTTGTTGGTGGACTACAGGCCTGGGCATAGCCTTTTGAGCTGCGAGTCCACGGAACCCAATCCGGCTGCCGCTTGCCCTGCCAGGCTTATCGTGAGCAATTTCTCCCAAGCCAAACAGAAGAGCCACATGGTGGATCCTGAAGTTCTCAGAGACCAGTCCCGTCTTGCCCCTGAGATCATCACAGCCACACAGTATAAGAAATGTGATGAGTTCCAGACAGGTATTCTCATTTATGAAATGTTGCACCTGGCCAACCCCTTTGATGAGAATCCGGAGCTGAAGGAAAAAGAATACACCCCTGCCGATTTGCCCCAAATCCCCTGCCGTTCACTTTATTCCCTGGGGCTTCAGCGGCTTGCTAACTGCTTACTAAACCCCAACCCCTCAGAAAGGATCCTTATATCTGAGGCCAAAAGAGTCCTTCAGTGTTTGCTTTGGGGTCCCCGGGAAGACGTGTTTCAGACTCTCAATGCCTCTTCCAGACCGGCACAAAGAGAGACTGTGCTTCAAAACTGGCTGGACATCAAACGGACGCTGATGATGATTAAATTTGCTGAAAAGTCTTTGGACAAAGAATGTAAAGTCAGCCTTGAAGACTGGCTTTGTTGTCAGTATCTGGCGTTTGCCACTACAGACTCAGTCGGTCACATAGTGAAAATCATGCAGCAACGCTAATTGGGATGAGCTGTTACTGTCCCGTGGAAATTTTCTCTGCCCCATGCCTTGTGCTGTGTGCAGGTTTTTAACATTCTAGCCCAGGGTTGCCCAAACTATGGCCCACAGGCCAGATCCAGCCCTGACACCAATTCGTCTGGCCCACGAAGCCCTAATTACTCCCGGAAGCGGGCACATTTTACTTCCACTTCTGAGAGCAGCGAGAGTTTCGCGGCCCGGATGAATTGGCATCGGGGGCTGGATCCAGCCAATGGGCCGTAGTTTGGGCACCCCTGTTCTAGCCTAAGTCTCAAAGTTGCAAACCCTGAGCAGATTGATCGCTGTAGGTGCAGGGAAGAAGCCTAAACCCTATCATCCGGTAAAGCTAGTTGTTTGATGGGAGAAGGGAGTAGAGAAAGTTTAATTATGTGAGAAATGTGTGTGTGTGTGTGTTGTGTATTGAAATGGCAGCATCCAGTAATGAGTACCCTCAAAGATGAGTGTGTTGTCTGTCATGAAGCCTCCACAATGTGAGCACTTTTCATAAAAAAAAGATGTCCTCCGTTTCACGATCTCTTCCAGGCGTGTCTGTATTGAGAATGAGTCAACTTCAGCTAGTCATACTTCCGTTTGAGGTAGTTTTGTCTGATCTTTCCAAAGGGTCATATGACCACAAGAGGAGCAGTGTGTCATTTATAGCCAGCTGCATCCTGAACAAATTGCCTTTTTTTCCCTCCCCTTTTCCTTGCTGAGAGGCAATGTGTATATTATGGATAAAGCCTTGGTTTTTACAGCTGAAGAACAATTCTGAAAGGCTGGAGTTCTGAGCCTAACGCTGGCAGGAAAAGCAGTGCTTAACCCTTCCCCACCATTGACCGTTTTCTTATTCACCACCCCTCGGCTACCTCCACTCCCTTCACAGAGTTCCCGGTGTAGATTTATTCTTCTGGTACAGTGATGGTGAACCTTTTAGAGACCGAGTGCTCAAACTCAACAGGCTGCCATCGGTGCCACAGAGGGGCGGGGTGAACTCTGTGCTGGGGGGTGAACTCTGTGCATGAAATGATGCCGCTGGGCACAGGTTGAGAATCCCTGCATTAAATGAAGAGTACCAACTGCCCCTGGGCCCTGCCTGCTGGCTCCCTTTCCAACAAACCGGCATTTTTGTGTGATGCCATTACACACCTGCCGTACCTGTTCTCTCTGCTCAGGGTTGGTTATACTTGCTTGGCTAGTTCTGAAATAGCGAAACTGCCGCCTAATAGTGAATTTCTCACAGCCGCGGATGGTTGTTGGAACACAAAACAGCTCTTGTGTGGAGGCTGTGCTCCTCCAGATATATGTGCAATTTTTGGATGTATTTTTTTTAAAGTAAGTGTTTACATTGCATAGCAGACTTAACCTTATGATAGACCTGTCTCCTTTTCTTGTGTGGCACATAAGTACACAAAGTAAGGTGTGCTTTTTTCCTCCAGATTAATATTTCCTTTCTTTCTCAGTTAACTGTTACTCACCTGTTTACTTCACCCTTGAAGACAAATAGCCACTTTGAACAACGTGTTTCGGGTCTGGACCAGAAATGGGAAAACAATCCAGCAAGAAATGAGTTCAGCAGCTTCTTGGAATATGGGGTGGATTTCCCAGCGATCTTAGTCAGGTAGCTCAAGGGAACCTGAGAGGAGCAGAGAACATGGGGGAGCTTCTTAAGAGGCTTTGAATTGTTTTGCCGTTGATTATTACCAAGGTTAAAGATAACATCAGTCAGTCAGTATCTCTTATCACTTTAAAGTGGGAGTGAGCAACTTCCCTGAAGCATGATTCATTTTAAAAAATGCCGGGGGAGTGTGTTTGAAAGCAGAAGTGGACTTTATTTTTGGCTCTGTCAAGAGCTCTGCTTCTTCCCCAGTTGAGGGTATGCTTTCCAGTGATGCACGTATTCACACCCATTTTCATTTAACCAGCATGTTTATACTAGCAACACAATGGACTACTGGCCGTTGTGGTCAACATATTCCTTTAGGGCCACCTTCTATATTTTTGTATATAAAGTTATATGTGTTTTGTCATGTAGGCATTGACATGCACATGCAAAGTAGACATATGAATGTTTTAATGGCCATGCATATTTTATGCAGCAGATCCTTAAACTTTGTACATTGGCTTGAGCTCCCTGATTTCATTTTTCATTTTGATCACATTTTTTAAACCAGTATTAGCATTGCATTAAGAATGTTACTGTTGTATAATAAAGTCGTATGTGTGTGTGTGAGAGAGAGAGAAATTTGGTTAGTCAGTCATAGATGCAAGCTAGCCAGAGTTTCTGATTTTGGTGGAATCTGGCAAACGTCAAGGCCTGTTCCCTAAGAAACAGGCCAAATCACAAAACAAGCAGTAGAAAGTGAAACAAAATAATTTACAAGAAAACTGAAAAATCATTATTGTCTCATAATTGACTGCTAAAAGCATAAAGCAAAGGTTCCCAACCTAAGGCCCATAGGCCAGTTCAGACCTCTGGAGCCATTTCATGTGGGCCCCCACCCCTCCAAGGGCATTCAGGAAACAAATTAGCTGTCCCTTTGAAGCTGTTGGGACAAAATGGCCACCCCCATCATGCAGTCAGGGTAAAATGGCTGTCCGGCCCTTGAAGCTGACAGCATGACCCAGCCCCTGGCATGAAAAGGTTGGGAACCCCTGGCATAAAGAATAAAATCGGGTACAGAGACACATTCACAACATCTGTGCAAATTAAATTTCTAATTGAGCTCCCTGAAAAGACTCCTAAAATGCCCTACTGATTTTGATTTTACAGTCATGTATCATACAGGCATGCATATATAGACAATACATAATTGCACACTCACACGCACACACATACATTCTAGTTGTAAATATGTATGTCCAACTTTCAACTAATGTTAGGCCAATATCAGCAAGGTTCCTAAGGGAAACAAAAATTCTGGTATTTAAGTATGTGTTTCCTGGAGATTTTAGGGTCATTAACATTTTATGGAGTGGCAATCTAGGTCAATGATTAATTGCACTAATTACCGTGCCTTGTCACAGATTTGAAAGCTGCTGGGGGAGAATTCTGTAATGGGAATTGTCCATTGCTAGCTTCCAACTTAATAACACTATTGCCCATACTTTTTTAAAAAAAATACATTTCAAATGATCAAGTTGGCAATTTAAGAAGAACTCTTCGGTGGATGTTCAGATCTTTTGATATTGCTGAAAAGCCAAAATAAAAACAATATAATAGAAGGTATTTTGCAAATCTGTATACCACAATGCAGAATGGGTTGGAGTTTTCAACAGAATGCCATGTTTCTCTGTTTCAGCAGATGTTCAGCATTTAAAAAATATTAAGGCAGCTTTATCACTTAAAGGTGGTCCAATACTTTTGCTCTGCTTCATTTCCTTGATACAAGATGGGTCGCATTAACTGACCAGGTAAGCACCAGATTTAGAGAATCTATTTGTCAAACAATTTGGTTCACACCTGTGCTCAGGGAAGAACAGACGCTATAGACCCAGTCTCGTGCCAATCTTACAAATGCAATTTTTTTCAAAAAAGGGATCACCCACCCTTGTCTTCAGAATGTGTAAACTGATCATATGGCACTTTTCTTTATTTTGGTTAAGGACCACCTTACTCTGCCTATTCAGTGGTGTAGAGCCCCAAAACATAAGCTACAACATGCAGAAGAGTAACCATTTTCTTAGAATGAAACCATGAAAGGTTTACTAAAGAAATAATAATAAAATAATAGGAAGAAAAGTACCTTAGGAGATCCAGAATAGAAAATCTTTATTTCATAATGATATTTTAGTTATAAAGTTGATAAGACAATGCAGCCTCATATAGAATAATGCAGCTATGAAGCTGTACATATAGTTACCCTTTTATACTTTACCCATGTATCGCTGCTACCACTATATCACTTGCAAAAAAAATTCACCTGTTGAAATGGGAGGCTTTTGTTCAAAGCACTAGAAGCAAAAATGATGCGTTGATTAAAAATTCACATCATATTTGGCCTATTTAATTTTCCTTAGTTTTGTAACTAAGGGAAATTAAAGAGGCCAAATATGACACTAGTTTTAATCACTGCATCAGGCAAGGATGCACCCAATACCGTTCTGTGTCATATCCTTACTCTTAACACATTAATTTGTTATTGTCGAATGGCATCTGATTAACTGCCCTATAAAGTTGGAGTGAGTTCTTTATGAAAAGATTTATGAAGGGGATATTTTGCATCACAAAGTTATTTATCCCTATGAATTTTCCTTTTTCTTTCAAAGGGTAGTAAATTGAGATTATAGCCTTCCTGCGTTTTCCCATTGGACACTGATGCTGAGGTTTACAGTGCCATCTTGGTTAAGATTACTTAAATCCCAAGTCTTCCAAAGTAGTTACTCGAGATGACCTATAAAGCAGTTTTCTAGTTAAAAATTAAAAGTATAGAGATAGTGTATAAGATTTATAACAAACTATAAACAGGGTTCAGATATAACCCTAATCTCTCAGGGCTCCTTGTATATTATCAAATAAAGATACGTTTATATCTAGACACTCCAGTACATTCAAGCATGACTAAGAAACAAACCTTAACATGAACCTATGAAAGACTAGGATTTGGTCTAAATCAGGGGTGCCAAAACTTTTTGAGCTGTGGGCCAGTCATGTGATTCAGGGGGCTGGTAACTGGCCTGTGGGGCAGATTGGGCCCCTGACGGCAATTTATCCGGCCTGAAAAGCCCTCGTCGCTCCAGGAAGCGGAAGTAAAACGCACCCATACGGACTCATTTTACTTCCGCTTCCAGGAGCGACAAGGACTCGGGGGGGGGGGGGGATGAATTGCATCATGGGCCAAATCCGCCCTACGGGCCATAGTTTGAGCATCCCTGGTCTAAATGGTTAGAATTGCATTGCAGGTTTAAGATGCAACACAGGATTATCCCCAAATCTGCCTTTTGGCCTTTATTCAATATAACAATGGTTCTTATTTACTCCAGGGAGGTGGGAGACCAGGATTTTTAGTTCACTGGGGCGGGCGGAGGTCAGCGTTTCCAGAGGTTGCAAATCCCCCTTGAGCTGATGGAGGGTATGTTCTGTTTTCTAGAGGTCCTTGCAACTGAAGTAATCCCTAGACCTGTTCAGTTATCACGATGGGCATAGTTAAGTAACCAATCGATACAACATTACAAGGAAATACCTGAAATATTAATTGGAACAAAATGGTGCAACTGCAGCCAGAAGACTTTCTTGATGGTGGTTCCCCTATCTAGATGTTTTCTGGAGAATGGTTTCTTGTTGCATAGGAGTGCATAAAATCGTTGGCTGCCACTCGTATCCGAGAATGCATTTTTTTCCTGAAGCAGGAAAAGTGCCACTGGCGTGAATTTGCTTAAGGTGGATTGCAGCTTGCCATGAAGTGACCCACACACTGATCTTGGAGCCATCTCCTGCAGCGCATATGAAATGAGACATGCAGGATTTAACACTGGGACTGCAATGGACTGCCGCAGCCTTGATATTGACAAGGTGAGCCTTCACAGCCAGTCCATCTGGCATGGCCTCTTCCGCCTCCATGACCGTTGGGAATCAGAGTTCCTCCTCTGCTCATTTTGCCATTGGGCCCAATAGGATGGTTTTCAGTGGCATTTCCTCACTGAGGGTGGCCATCACTCCACCCAAAAAGGCTCATCCACCCATAGCCGTTGGTCCCTTTAGGGAGTCAGGTTATTTACCACCGCCCAACACTCGGCGTTAAGTCGCTGGCTGTATGGTCTACTCCATTACCGTAGCGGGATGTCTGGCCAGACAGTGCATAAAATATATGTGAGCTAGAGGCATAATTCCAGTATGTGTTATACTTTTGATATCAATGGATTTGAATAAATATGCTTGTAAGACCAGTTGTGAATTAGTAACTCCTAAAGACAGAAAACCCTTGGCTGCAAAGCCGATAACTCCGCCTCAGAGCAACAAAATCACCAGTGTTTGAGTTTCTTTTTATTCCCATAGAATCTGGTTTCCAACTCCTTACTTAATTCCTTTGTTCTCTCTCTCTCTCTCTCTCTCTCTCTCTCTCTCACACACACACACACACACACACACACACACACACACACACACACACACACACACACACACACACACACACACACACACACACACACACACACACACACACACACACACACACACACACACAAAGGTCCGAAGAAAGAATGTTAAATGGCAAAAAAACTCAAGTGGTTTTTATTGGTGGGTTTGACTGAACTGCAGACGTAATCCACAAAGTCATTTTTGTCTTGATGCTCTGCATGTATATTTTATATACATATACTAATTGTTTGCATTTTAAAAATGTATTTTAAAAATGAGACTTCTTTTCCAAGCTTTTTGGAACAAGAAGACCGCTCAAGGACGCACTAGAGTAGTACAGTCAGCCAGAAGGACATTAACCTCAACTTTTAATCAGGTTTAGAAAACTATGTTACTTGTGCCTGAGAAGAGCAGTCTGTTAAATTGAACTTCACAGAGCATTTTAAACGAAGCATTCGTTTGGTTTTGTTTAAAAAGTCAATAATTCTAAGCTGGTGCAGCCGAAATTCTACACATTCAGTTTGATGTGGCTTTTCTTTAGAAATAAGATGGGAATGTAAGAAGACTTACGGTAATTCTTCCGGATAAGCGCTGCCTTTGAATCCAACCACATAGCTCTACCTGGTGCTTCGTATCTATCTTTACACTTCCCTTTGTGATTGGAAGACAACCGAGGTCTGGTTTGCTGTGGTACTTTTGCTGTGTACTCTCTGGCTTACATGTTAACTATGTAAATAAACTTATTTTATTACGCTGGAAATCCAGATAGCATCATTTTTTTTACACTATCTTCTTGAGCAAGAGTGCCCAAACTTTTCGGGCTGTTGGCCAGTCACATGGTTCAGATGCCCAAAGTTCTGGCCCCTGATGCCAATTCATCCGGCCCACGCCACCCTCATCGCTCCCAGAAGTAGAAAACGCGTCTGTGCGGGCGTGTTTTACTTCAACTTCTGGGAGCGGCAAGGGTGGCGTGGGCCAGATGAATTGGCATCGGGGCCGGATCCAGGCCCCGGGGCATAGTTTGGGCACTACTGTTCTTGAGCTTTCCTTTGTGACCATTAGTATTAAGCTGCTGGTGGTTGTCATTGTTCAGCCGCAGTTGAGTCCAACCTTTTGCGATCTCATGGACCACAGGTACTCTCGGCTCCTCTGTCATCTGCCATCCATGTCTAACCATCTCATCTTCTGCCACCTCTTTCACTTTCAATCTTTCCTTCTCCAGTGAGTCCTCCCTTCTCATTTGGTGGCCAAAGTATTTAAGCTTCAACTATAGAGTGTTTAAGCTGCTGGTACATTGATTTCCCCATTTTGGACAGATGTAAACAGACTGCAAGGACTGTGGTGGCTAAGTGGTTAAGATGCTGAACTTGATGACTGGAAGGTCGGGTGGTCAGTATTTCGAGACCCGAGTGCTGCATGATAGAGTAAGCTCCCATTATCTGTCCCAGTTCCTGCCAACCTAGTCATTCGAAAGCAGGAAATTGCAAGTAGATAAATAGGTAACACTTCAGTGGGAAGGTCAACAGCGCTTCGTGCACTCTAGTGTCTAGTCATGCCTGCCACATGTCCACAAAGGCGCCTGCAAATGCAGAAAACACTGGCTCTTTGGCTGAAAACAGATGAGCACTGAACCCTAGAGTCAGGTATGACTAGCTTTTGAGCACAGGCAACTTTTCTAAACAAGACTACATTTATTATACCTCCGTGGTCCCAACTGCCTGGGATAAGTGGCCCTTTTGTGCCACCTGCTCAGATGCAGCAGCTATTTTCTCCCACAAGTATCCCTTATTGGCCAGGAAATTTCCCTTATTTCCAAATCCAAAACTTGACAGGTATGGTTTCCATGACCAAATGGGCATTTGAACCCAGGTCTCTTGGGTCTGACCTACTGTGTTACACTACCACTCATAATTCTAATTTGGTGCTATAATTAAGCACCTTCCTCTACAAGCCCTCAGAAATTTCCCGGACAAAAGGGGAAACTTGACAGCTATGCTTATCCTGTGCAGCCCTCCAGTGGTGGCATTAGGGCATTGCAGTACGACTGATACGGGATGCCGCCGGGAAAGAGGGTAAAATACGGGAGTTTCCGGCCAATACGGGACACTTGACAGCTATGCCAGAGTAATCTCTGACATGAAATTATTATTATTAATGAAAGGAGCTAAATAGCATGAGATCTGTCATAATTGCTAGTCACCAAGAGGGCTGGAAGGGATCCAGATCTCATTGGGTTCAAACAGGACCTTCTCTTTCGAAATTTACAGTGTCTAAAATGTCATCCCTTGCTTCCAGACGATGTGGCTGGCATCTCTAAACGATTAACGCATTAGTGGGAAATCAAGATAAGCGCAGAAGGAGAAGTTAATCAAGCCCATCCAATTAGAGAACGCTGCATTCCTGGTTCCCACGGCCACAGCAGTATCTCTGATTCTTTTGGCATAAATAGGTTGCACCCATTGTTTGAGCCTTGGTCGTCTTGCACTAGGTTCAGCTTTTCCATTTACCCACAGTCAAGGGAAAGGGAAAACCCACGCATTGAGTGGGCAAAGAGACGGTAATTGATCAATGCCAGATTTATTTTTTGACTAAGGATGGGACCTCTATGAACATGATTCTAACACTTTGGGAGGCAACGTAATTTGGCTTGTCAAAGCTCTCGCCTCTTGATCTGTTGTAATCTTTATTTGTGCCGTTATCTTTCTACGAATCGATGGTGCCTTGATAACACTGCATCACAAAAAAAAAAATGTCTGCTACTTGGTCTAATCCATGTGTCCTATACTAAATCAAGTGCGCTGAATCAAAATCTGAACTCCGGTTCTGCCTAGAACATCAAGAACTTAAATTAGAAATCTCACCCTCTTGGTTAGGGTCTTGCCTTGATCACGTGGAGTATATTTGCCACAAATTTAACAAAAATTCTCTGGTTTATTAACACAGCTGTGCCTACTCCTCTTTAGCTCAAAACAGACTCACTATGGTCTAGCTGCACTATCCAATAAGATGGTTTCACTCTAGAGACAAGCCCTTGGTCCATCTCGCCTTATATACCTATTTCTGAAATGAGCTCACTGACTTGCCCAGACATGCCCAGCCACTGCTGGAACATGCATGCCACCAGGCGGCAACAGGCATAGTGGTAGCTGCAACTGTGATAATGTTCCCATGTAAAAATACACTACCCAATTACCAACCATTTCAACAGCTGTAGCACGCCTTAAAATCTGTACGTGATAGGCAAATTCTGAGTTCAGGTTTGGAATCAGCACACTCGATACCATATAAATCACATGTGATATTCCCAGTAGCAAAATCGTTGTTGTGCAGTGTAATCTTTGTCAGCCTCAAAGAATGCCTTGCTCCTGTCTTGGCACTAGCTTGGACTTTTCTTTCTGAGCAGTCAACCTCAACGTGTTCCTAGGGTTTGGTTTCCAGTCTCCTGACCATCTCTTTTGCTCTTCTCTGAATTTGTTCCAAGTTGTTGTCATCCTTCTTCAGGTGTGAATGTCCAGACCTGGACACAGTACTCTAGACGTGGTCTAATTAGTGCCTCATGGGTTTTAGAGAATACTAGCAGGGGTTGACCGGCGTTGCTGGGCTTTTTAAAATATTGTTTATTTTTTAGAAAGGAAAAATGAGGAGTCTTTGTAAAGTGTAATAAATTGTTTATTTTTTACAATGGTTTTTTTTTTTTTGTAATATTTTACAATGGGTTTTTTGTAATTGTTTTGTCAGAAATTTGTTTTGTAATTAACTTGTTTGTAGGGACCACTTCCCTAGCCATAGAACTCTAATGATTAAATACTGTTGTCCCTATTTTCATCCTTTTGCCTATCCTGAACCTAGACATCAATGGTGAGGGATGAGAAACAGAGAGGTTAAAAATCCCACGTTGTGGAGGAAGAGTGTGCTAAACTGGCCACAATCCAAATAAAATTTAAACAAGCTCACTGATTTTTATAGCATGCATAACTATGCTGAATTGTACAGGATTATTTTTTAAATTACATTTATTCCAAATATATCACTGCCATCTAGGGGACACTATGAGCAAAGCGTGGACTTGTACAGTACCAAGTACAGTATAGTATTTCATTTCTGCTTCCAACTTGCATCTAGCTTGCTACAATCCTAATAGAGTTTTCAAAGTGAGTGACATATTTAAGTAGCACTTTCCGAAAACATACACCGATGTCGACACTCACACCCACATACAGTGGGTTTCCATGGCTGAGCAGGGATTTCAATCCAGGTGGACCTGAGTTGCAGGCTAATAATCTAAACACTACACTTCAGTGGCAGACACAAGTACACTCCTACTGTTTCAGAAGCTTGCTTCTTCTATCGTGTCTTGATCAAACCCTAGACTGCCAAAATGAAGCCGCTTTCTTGACTTTGTCGTTGGCCAAACTTAAGTCCGCATTGGTGCATGTTTCTGGCAGTAATCGACAGAACAGTAAATGAGCTGGATTCTGTATTCTTCCACATTCACACAGTGTGTTGATGTCCGCCAGCAGCCCCCACTTGAGCATGCATGTTGGTCTTGCAATTAGGGACTCTGACTCTCAGCCTATTCAGGGTCCTCCAAGTGACGTAGGGGAGGTTAAGATCTTCAGCCATATCCTCCTTTAATGTTCTTCCTTGTCCAGTGAACTCCTTCCTCCCTCTTCTAATTTAGTTTTGCTCTTGCATACCTTCAAGAATGTTTGTTCTTGCCATAAAGTTCTTCCTGGATCTGAGCCAGATTAGAAGCTTGCTAATTTTGTGGGTAGAACAGGCAAGAGACGAGTCTGGAGGTTGGAAACCCATGCGTTAGCTTTGTCTAATTGCGAAATTGCAGTCCGCACTGCCAAAAACCTACTAGTTTGACGTAACATTGAAATAAATCAGACCAGATTTAATTTTTACCACCTTGCAAGTTTTGACTCCTCTGGGGAAATGTGCATCTAATTTTCTTTCCACTCACGACGCCTGAATGAACCTACCCTGCACTCTTTAGAATACAAATTGGCTGTACCTGCATCAGGGTAAACACAATAATTATTTAGCCAAAGAGAGAGAAGGGAAGAGATGGCAAACTTGCGTTGGTTTTTATGTGCTACACCTCCCAGCTGTAGCAAACGTCACCTCTCTGTATGACATGAAAGAGGGAAGTTATCTTGTAAAGCATTGCACAGATCAGGGGTTCCCAAACTTTTGACGTCACAGGCCAGACACGTGGTTGGGTGGGCTGGTCACGTGGTTCCTCCAGCTGTAAAATGCGTCCATGGTTGTCGTAAATGCATTTACGACAGCCACGGGTGCATTTATGCATAGCTGTCAAGTATCCCTTATCGGCCAGGAAACCCCCTTATTTTACCCTCTTTCCCGCCGTCATCCCTTATTAATTAGACTGCAATGCCCTATTGCCACCATTGGAGGGCAGCACAGGATAAGCATAGCTGTCAAATATCCCTTATTGGCCAGGAAAACCCCTTATTTTACCCTCTTTCCCGCCGTCATCCCTTATTAATTAGACTGCAATGCCCTATTGCCACCATTGGAGGGCAGCACAGGATAAGCATAGCTGTCAAGTATCCCTTATTGGCCAGGAAAACCCCTTATTTTACCCTCTTTCCCGCCGTCATCCCTTATTAATTAGACTGCAATGCCCTATTGCCACCATTGGAGGGCAGTACAGGATAAGCATAGCTGTCAAGTATCCTGTATTTGCCGGGAAAATTCCCTCATTTCCAAATCCAAAACTTGACAAGTATGATTTATGGCAGTGTCTGTGCGTGGGTGGACGCATTTTACTTCCACTTCCGGTTGCAGCATGGGTGGTGTGGGCCATATGATTTAGTACTGTGGGCGAGTACCGGCCCACGGGGCATAGTTTGCCCACCCCTGGCATAGATTATGGAGGGGAAAACAACCAGAGGCTGCATTGAAAAGTTCCTACCTGCAGATGGTTCAAACATGGAAAGGGCCTAACAACCAGGTTTCAATCAGAAATATTGGCATATTTCTGCTAGAGAGAAGCCAACTGAAAAGCAACTTTTGATAGCTATTTTCAAATATTCAGAGACCCGTCTCTCTGACGACATGGCAAACTTGGTTTCTGCTACTCCGCATGGGAAGTCTTAATGACCTTTCGAATGACTTGCAATGGGATGTTGATAATACATTAGGCCCAACTTCTTCTTAATGAGCTGCCAGATAGGGTTTATTGCACTGATGGGCTTTCTTTTGTTAGAGGTCTTAAAACAGGGGTTGGTTACCCCCGATCAGGCTTTAATAGGATTTATTTCATTGGCAAAGAGGTGGACTAGATTATCTTCTAACATGGTTGTTTGGGAAGTGGGCTCGCTTCAGCTATTTTTGAAATATTGAGAAGACTGTATTGTCCTTGGGCAACGATGTTAAGACAGAATAAATAGGTTCAATTTTCGTGTATATACAACCTGCCAAACTGATTTAGGTAAAAATAAAGGTCGCCCTTGCTCGAAAGCCAGTCATATCCAACTCTAGGGTTCAGTACTCATCTCTGTCTATAGCCAAAGAGCCGGCACTGTCTGCATCTGCCGATGTTTCCGTGGACATGTGGCAAGCATGCCTAGACGCCGGAGTGCACAGAACACTATTGACCTTCCCACCAAAGTAGGACCTGTTTATCTACTTGCAATTTCTTGCTTTCGAACTGCTAGGTTGGCAGGACAGAGGCGGAAGCCCACTTTGCCGTGCAGCACTGGGGTCTCAAACTGCTGACCTGCCGACTTCTCAGTCATCAAGTTCAGTGTCTTAACCACTTAGCCACCACAGTCTTCAAACTGATTTACAAAGGGTTAGAAGAGTACCAATACAGATTTATGCAGGATGCAATGCCAATCGAGGTAAACCCATCGGATCGAAACTAAGCATCCTAGAAAATCTAGGGGATCTTATGCAAACAAAAAGAAAATAAAGGGGAAAGTTCTCACCTGGGACTGAGAAGAGACTATATTGCTTTCCCACCAATCCAGATATAAAAGTAGGTTTCCCTTGCTCGAAAGCCAGTCGTATCCAACTCTAGGGTTCAGTGCTCATCACTGTTTCAAAGCTGAAGAGCCAGCATTGTCTGCTTCAGCAAATATTTCCATGGTTATGTGGCAGCATAGCTGTCAAGTATCCCTTATAGGCCAGGAAAACCCCTTATTTTACCCTCTTCCCGCCGTCATCCCGTATTAGACTGCAATGCCCTATTGCCGCCATTGGAGGGCAGCAAAGGATAAGCATACCTGTCAAGCATCCCGTATTTCCCGGGAAATTTCCCTTATTTCCAAATCCAAAACTTCCCAGGTATGTGTGGCAGCCATGACTAGACACTAGAGTGCATGAAACGCTGTTACCTTCCCACCAAAGTGGTTCCTGTTTATCTACTTGCAATTTCTTGCTTTCGAACTGCCAGGTTGGCAGGAGAGTACTGTTCAATAAATTGGAATGGTTTGTTCAACAAAGCAGAACAAAGAGCACGTTTGCTTGTACTTGTGCTCTTTTTTTAAAAAAAGAAAGCAGCTATTGTAAAAGACAAGCAAGTCTCTGTTGCTCAGCCATCCAAAGGAAACTAGAGTCCCACAGGGCTATCTGTGGAATTTCCCTTTGCTTAGGAAGTAACTGGCAGACTAAATAATGGGGAAAGTATCTGCTGGGAAGTGAACACCCTTGCATTAGTCCTTTGGCTCGAAGTGAACACTCCTCTACTATCCCTCTACTATCTAATTTTCCCTATGATACACGTGCCAGAGAGGGCACTCAAAGCATGTGGGCATGTGCGCCATTACCCCAGCAGAGTTCGCCCCTCCCCTCTACCCAACAGCCCAATGGGAGCGTTTCCTCTCTTCCCCCAGCACAGAGTTTGCCCCGCCCCTCTGACCAGCTGCCCAATGGGAGCGCTTCCTCCCCCAGCACAGATTTTGCCCTGCCCCTCTGCTCCGCAGCCCAATGGGAGCGCTTCCTCCCTCCCCCCAGCACAGAGTTCATCCCACCGTGTTGGCACTTTGCAGTTTTTGGTTTGCAGTTTGGGCACTTGGTCTCTAAAAGGTTCGCCATCACTTCTGTAGACTGATTAATACAGCCTGAATAGAAATATTTTGAATAAATCCAGACTTCATAGGGAATTGGACCTTGAGCTTCCTGTCAATGCAGAAGCACCACAGTCATCTTTCAGCAACTCATGTTTTCCTTTGCTAAGGGGTTCAAATTCATCTCCCCATGCTGTTCTTTTGTGTATGCCTCAGTCTTTTCCCTCCGTTAATTAAATGCCAGCTTCTTGTTGCCTGTAATCAGAGATTATCCAATAATACCTGTTCAGAGTTGTCAGAAGTGATTAAACGGAAAGCAGGCTACTGAACTATTCTTCTCCCCTTTTCCCCCCACCCACCCACTTCCCACCCGCCCATGAAATGGTGAATCATTTGATTCCTGAGGCTTGGTTGGAAATAAATTGGAGATCGGATTATCCAGTGAATTAATTAAATCAGAAACAGAATCTTTACAAGGATAGTGCTTCCCGGAGAGAATGAGTCCAGTGCCGTGGATTCTAGAGATGAAGAAAGCAGCCTCCTTAAACAACATTTTACACTGCAGGGTGGATAAAATAAGTTCCAGTTGCTTGCGGTATGCTGAAGACCAGGGATTTTCAACCTGTGGCCCATGGGCTGGATGTGGCCCACCACCACCTCCACCACACCAGGAAGTGCCATGTGGTGGAGGAAGGGCAAAATGGCCGTCCAGCCTCCAAAGCTGTCTGATAGAGCGTGAGCCGGGCCCCGGTTTTAAAAGGTTGAGAATTCCTGCTGAAGACCAAACAATTACACACTTTTGTGACAAACAAGAGCAGATGAGGTGCACCCAAGGCATGGGAAACATTTAGTCTGTGCCATAATAACCTCATACCTGTCAAGTATCCCGGAATGGCCGGGATTTCCCGTATTTCCGTGCCGATTTTCTTCCTTTTCCGCCCGGAGCTGACGCTATCCCGTAATTTGGCAGTGGGGGGAAAGAAGTTACTGCGCATACCTTCTGCGCAGGTCTACGCATGCGTAGAACCCTTCTATGCATGTGTAGAAGGCTTCTGTGCAGAAGGGGATGTGTAGAAGCCTTTACGCATGCGTAGAACGGACCTGCGCAGAAACATTCTGCGCAGGTCCCGTAATCTCCGGAACTGTGCTTGACAGGTATGAATAACCTACCTCACAAGTTTGTTGTGTATACTATCTTGTGTTTACTGGAGGAAAAGTTGAAATGTACATGTAAATAACAAACTTTATTACATCTAAATGTATAGCAGAGGAGGAACAGGGGGGATAAGAAAATATGGAGAGAACCATTCACGTGTAACTTAAAAAGTTAATCCTATGGCTTCAGGCTTTCCCACTGAAACAGCATTTTGTACGGTTTCCAAACTCTTTGGGGAGGCTACGGGGAGTTGCAGCCTTTTGGAGGCTTATGTGTGGTGTATGGTTAAGCGAGCCTCTGTCTGAACCCGTTCACTGGCTGGAGGAGTTTGGTTTCCCGAGTGCTGCATGACGGAGTGAGCTCCCGTCTCTGTCCCCAACTCCTGCCAACCTAGCAATTCTAAAGCAAGAAGTTGCAAGTAGATAAATAGGGACCATTTCGGTGGGAAGGTCAACAGTGTTCCGCGCACATGTCCACGGAAATGTCTGCAGTGCAGACAGTGCTAGCTCTTTGGCTGTAAACTGAGATGAGCACTGAACCCTAGAGTTGGATACAACTGGCTTTCGAGCAAGGGTGACCTTTATTAGGGTGCGAACTGCTCTGTTATCAGTGTTCAGTCAATCAATCAATCTTTATTGTGGTCGATGACCAGTGCCGTAAAAAGGGTTGAAGTGCATGAAATCCTGTCAAAATGCACTCCCACAAACACATTCGTTTGAAATTAAAACAGAATAAAATCAGTTTTCAAATTTATGCTACATTTGGGACAGGTATCTGGTTTAAAAAGACTAAAACAGCACATAGGTAAAGGTTTCCCTTGCTCGAAAGCCAGTCGTATACGACTCTAGGGTTCGGTGCTCATCTGTTTCAAAGCCGAAGAGCCAGCGCTGTCTGCTTCTGCAGACGTTTCCGTGGTCATGTGGCAGGCATGACTAGACACCGGAGCACACGGAACGCTGTTTACCTTCCCACCGAAGTGGCCCCTAGTTATCTACTTGCAATTTCTTGCTTTTGAACTGCTAGGTTGGCAGGAGCTGGGGACAAAGACGGGAGCTCATTCCGTCCAGCTTTACTCGGGAATCGAACTACTGACATTCCGCCTCCTAGTCAGCGTCTTGGGCACAATAAAACAGTTTAAAAGTTATAGATGGCTCCCGTGATTATAGTGTGTGAAATGTTACCAGTGTTGAACCATCAGTTTCACGACTAAATGACCTCGGGAGGGTACCTTCCCCTATAAACCACCACCCTTTTCTATCCCCCCAATCCGCGTCACGTGTGAATGGACAGGGAAACCAGCCCCGCGAGCTCCGGCAGCCACTCCCGCTAACCCTCCCGTCCGCCATCTTAGGGCGCCCCCCTCCCGCTCTTCCTCCCCCTGAGTCACGTGACGCGCCCGGCGGCCATCTTAAGGCGCCGCGCCGAACGCGTCTGCGTTTATTCTTCGCTCCCCCACCCGTCAGCCCTGGGAAGGGGGCGGGGCTTCTCCGCGCAAGCGCAGTAGCTGAGCAGCGGCGGCCGCTGAGGGGGGCACGAAGGCAGCGGACTCGAGCCGGGACGGAGAGCGGCCGCGACGACGACGACGACGACGACGACGCTGAGGTGACGACGGACGGAGGCGGCTTGTGGCCGAGGCGAGGGAGGGCCATCATGGGGCAGTGCGGGATCACCTCCTCCAAGACCGTCCTCGTCTTCCTCAACCTCATTTTCTGGGTGAGGCCTCCTCCGGCCGGACTGAGCGGGGGGGGGGAGGGGGGGACACAGCTCAAACCCCCACCACCACCCCTTTCCTCTCACTATTAGTTCTTGTCTTAATTAATAGTAATGATAATATTTTATAAAGAGGCGGGCTGTATCCCCACACTATTATCTCCTCAGGGCGAAAACCGCCTGAGAGGGTTCGTGAGGGAAAGGCGGGCGGGCGCGGCCCTTTTATTTGGTCTCCCTGCCTGAGGGAGGGGGGGAGGGGCGGCATCCCTTCTTTATCTCCTTCTTTCCCTCCTTCCTTCCTTCCACTTTCTGGGAAAAGGTTGCCCTCTCCGGCCCAGTTCTGCGCTCTTTCAAAAGAGGGGAAGAGAGAGCGAGAGTAGCGTGGTATGAAATTAACAGTTCAAGCCCTAACCAAGGATCTAAGAACCGTTTTTTAATTATTATTGTTATTGTTGTTGTTGTTATACAAATTGTCATTCGATTCACTGGTATGAAATTAACATAAGGATCTAAGAACTGTTAAGTATACAGTATATGCAGTTCCTAGGAGAGTGTGTGTGTGTGTGGGGGGGGGGTTGCGGATTTTTTAGAGTTAGGATGTTCAAGTCCTAATCATCATCATCTCCATCATCATAATGTTGGACTTAACAGACATGAACACCCTAACTCCACACAAAAAAACACTACTAGGAACTGCATATATACTTTGGTGTTACCTTAACAGTTTTTAGGTCTTTGGTTAGGGTTTGAACTGGTAATTTTCCAGTCCTAGTCTGTGAATCAAATGGTTGATTTGTATATAATAATAATAACGAATTTATCAGACTTGAACATCCTAGCTCTCCAAAAAACTACTAGGAACTGCATATATACTTAGATGTTACCTTAACAGTTCTTAGGTCTTTGGTTAGGGTTTGAACTGGTAATTTTCCAGTCCTAGTCTGTGAATCAAATGGTTGATTTGTATATAATAATAATAATAATAATAATAATAATAATAATAATAATAATAATAATAATAATAATAATAATGAACTTATCGGACTTGAACATTCTAGCTCTCCAAAAAGCTACTCTACTAGGAACTGCGTATATACTCAGATGTTACCTTAACCATTCTTAGTTCCTTGGTTAGGGCTTGAACTGTAAATTTTATAGCCATCGTTGGCTGTGAATCTAATTATATTTTTTTATAATACTAATGATGATAACTGTAGGCCTGTCAGCTTAAGACCCATGCCCTCAGGCCTTTGGAATGGGGCAGCAGGTTAAATTTATTCCTCATGCACAGTTTTAGTGGGTGTCCTGGCAGAGGAAGGGTGGAGGGAAGGTGTCAGAGTCAGAAGGTCTTGCATGGAGAGTCTTTTTTTTTTCTCCATGGCAGACTGCTGTAATAAAAGGAGGAAATTAACAATAATGGCTTCAAGACTTGGGTCTCCCCAATTTAAGGGAAAGGAGGGTGTTAATGGGGGTGCACAGAGGTATTTGAAGGTTTCTGGGATGGGGGAGGGAGTGGCCTCTCTTGGGTCTCTTTGGCATGCAGAACATGCTTCTCACGAAGCATTAGAAGGACAGTGTGCTGACAGCAGTCTCTCTATTTCGGACACACACCTCCCAGTTGTGTCCTTGCCACCCTCATTGATGACCCAGATCTGGCAAAGGGAGGGAGTGGAGAGGGGAGGGCCCATCTAGAGAGGCTATTGGTGAAGGATGGAAATTTAAAAGCCCTTTAAAACAGTCTAGCCAGTGTACTGGACTGTTTTGTGAGAACTAGCAGATCCGGCAAAGCCAGTTTTATTCCAGTTTGCGCCGTTGCTGGGGAATGATCTAATTCAAAATGATGAGCTCAGATGTGGCTTGGAAAAGCGAGCAGCACAAATCCCTTTTTTTTTTTAATTTAAATTTTCCATCCTCTCTGCTGTTGTCACCTTGGCTACAGCTTAAAGGCTTGAAGAACAGGACTTTCCTTATCAGAGAGTAAACAAAACAAAAGGCAAAAAAAAAAAGCTGTGGCACCTTAAAGTCTAACTCAAGTATTTTAACGTTAGTTTTCATGGATCAAGTCCACTTCATCAGACATAAGAATGGATATGTTGGAATACAGTATACATTTTTGTATGGGTGAAAAAGATAGCGGTATGTTTTGGTTAAATGACTGCTTATAGGGGAGAATGAAATTTTATGTCAAAACAGGTCAACAGGCACAGTAGTCACCAGAAAAAAAAGTGTATATTGTACTAGAACAGTGGTTCTCAACCTTTTTAACCCAGTGGCCAGGTCATGCTCCCTCAGACAGTTTCGGGGGCCGGATGGTCATTTTGTGCTTCCTCCATCACATGGCACTTCCTGGTGTGGTAGATTCAGTGGGGGGCCCACATGAAATGGGGCCACATGGCCCGCAGGCCGCAAGTTGAGAATCCCTGTGCTAGAAGAATGTACTGTATCTTCTTCTGTTGTAAACAAATTTGGCTTTTTGTGCCACGTGCTATCTTGCAGTTACTGTAGTGATTCCTCAAATTGTAGTCAATCCTTTGATGTCAGGCCTAATTATGACTTTATAAATAGTAGATAAGGTGGAACGTACTGTTAGTGTTTGGGATGGGGGATGGAAAGACAATCTGGAGTAAATCCTGACTTTGCCTTTCCAATTTAGCTTCACAGTTTATTCCCATTAATTTAGAGATAAACACATTGCAATTGCTTAGCAACCACAATATCGTATACTGAGGAATAAGTCTTAAGAAGTCAGTTCTGAACTAGAGAAATATGAATGGATGGCTAAAGGAGACGGGATAAGGGCCAGATGCTCAATTTTCTTAAGGCTCACTGTGTGGACAACTTGTGTGAGATGTTTGTGACTGATATTTATAGCCGCCTTCTTGGGATTTAAATACTAAAGTAATGCGGAGGATTGGTTTAGCAGATATATCTGGAAGGTAGAAAAATAGACAGAACACAAACCATGTGTGTAAGATCAGCAAGCTCTAACTGAAATAAAAGAAGTATAGCACATGATGGTATGTACAGTAAAGCATTTCAGAGCAAATGCTCTTGAGTTCAAGTTACTGTAAGGCCAGGTGCATTATCCCAGCTGTTAAAAATAGCTTTTTTGAGGAATGTTGTAATGCTATATTATGAATAAAAATAACATTGCCATGAACAGTGTTCTTAGGAAGATCAGCTGTTAGTAACACCCAACCCATTCAGTGTTATTTGGAAGATTTCTTGAATCTTTTTCTTTTTTGCCCTTTATTTTTAATATCATAGAGTAATATTTATCTATTTACCATATCTGGTTGTTGTTTTAGAATATGGCTTCACATTTTTTAGTTGTTATTACACTATTTTAACCTGAAGAGGTTTTTAAATTACTTGTCAGTACTGAACAGTTAGTAGGAGTTTGGAGGTGATATCAAGACCAAGTTAGTTAATTCTGCAATGAAGGAGCTGTCTAAGTACTGGTATTAATTGCTTCCCTTCTGCTTTTCATGGGCTTTATGTTCCATTGATGTTTGGAAATACTTTGGCTTAGAAATAAATCTGTCTGGAAGATGCACGGTTCAGATAAAAGTGTTAATATCAAAAGTGTCAACTTTTTTCCAGTGATAAGGCAGAATTTTGGAGAGTGTTCGGATTTCTCCCTAGTAACATGTGAACAAGTCCAGTACAGTATCTAGAACTGGAATTTGTTATCAAAATATTTTAGATGGCATTTATTATCTGTAACAAGACACAAGGCATATATGATTATTGGATTGTAACATTCACGTTACTAGTATTTTAGTACATTACTCTTAATTAACTATTGCTCCTCGGTTAGCACTTTCCCAAGATGTTGTGCTAAAACCTTTTGATGTTTTCCAAATAAGATGTATGTATTTTGCTAAAACAGAAGGGGAGTTGGAAATTCAAGTACTGTACTTATATAGGAACCTCATGTGACATCTTGTTCTAATTTTAGATCACAGAAATAATTTCACATAGTTTTTAGTATGAGAAAGTGCTTGAAAAGAAGTCTAGATACAAATAAAAGGCAAAAGATGCATAGCTATAGTGTAAAAGTTGCAAGGATATGCAACTTAAAATAGCCTTAAATGAAACTTTGACTTAATATTAACTTGAAGTAGAGTGAGCACATAGAGGGTTTTTTGGCTATGCTGTGCTGCTAAGTTTTATAGGTACAGTGGTACCTTGCTTAAAGAGCATAATTCGTTCCATGGGATTGCTCTTTAAGCGAAACACTTGGGAAAGCGCTGCTGCTGCCATTGTAAGTGACCAATTGTGACTTCTGGCGGGGAAATTGCGAACCCTGATTTAGTTGGTAAGCGAGTTTTTGGTTTTTAGTTGGTATGTGAGGGCGACCATTCAGAGAAAATTCTGCTCTTTAAGTGAGTTAGTCTCTAAGCGAGGCACTCTTTATGCAAGGTTTTACTGTATACAGTACTGTATGTGCTTGTGAAACAGGATGTTAAACCTGAAAGACTAGCCTGATCCAGCAGGTCTCTTTTTCATATCTAAATTGGCATTAATATTGTAAAATAAGAAATGTTCTCTCCAGTCTTTTGCTGATCATTTTAAATCAGTCTTTCATTAGTTGTTAGTGCTTTTTTTGTGTACAATTTAAAACATGGTCTTGCACAGATGAGCTGAATAAGACAACGTTCTTAGGTACCTTAAACCTTTGAATTATTACTATGGTTGAAACTTGAGATCTGCAGCTAATGTTGTCGTTAGAATCAAACAAGTATAATTTGATCCCTGTTTCTGAGAGCAATGAAATTGAGGTGCAGTGGCGAGTTGTAGTTGCTTGAAATGAATAAAATATTATATTAATCAAGGGAGGTCTCTTGAGTACCTTCGCACTGCAGCATTGAATTACATAATTTCATCTTTGAAAGAGTTCTGCAACTTGGTGTAAGTTTGGTTCGTTTACAGTTCAAGGAATGTGACAGCACTGAAGAGTCTATTCTGGTTACAGAGCCACGTGACTCAGTGGATACAGAAGAATGAGGTTTATTGTTAAGAGTCCTCTTGCAAGCATACCTTTTTATATCTGATCCCTCTTCCCTATCACTGTATATTGGATTATACTTTCTTGGCCCATAAATAGAATACTTTGTTGGATGAATGCATTTGAAGGTAATAGTTGTATGCTTCCTCTCTAGGGTCAGACACTGTGTTTCTGAATGCCAGTTACTGACTGAGCAAAGATTTTTCAGAAAAGAAACAAGACAAAAATATTGTGGCCCCTTAGAGACTAATTGTTATGTTTTAATGTGAGCTTTTGTACATCAAGTCCACTTCCTCATGCAATAATAGAAAAAATAAATTATTGGCTTATAGACACCAAATTGGCCACTTTGGAGAAACCAGGATTCTGGACTAGCCATTGTTTATGTTTTCAGGGACTTATGAGAGGGATATTATCATCTTGCTGAATCATAGAATTTATTCATTTTATTTCTGTCGCTTTATATGCAAGACTCTTCCTCTTGGGACCAGGAGCATAATTATTTCTCTCCTGAAGTCTTCAGAAAGGAAAGAGGCACGGTTTACCTTAGAGATGCAAACTGTAATGATGAGAGTCGGGGACTCTTTTTCGAAGGCCTTCAAAGACCAATAATATTCCTCTGCCCCTCCTCTATTCCTGCACTTCTGCAAATGTTTGTCTTTGGTGTGTCTTTGTGTTTTAAGGAGCAAAACAAACTTGACATGGCCATTTATTCCATTCACTTTGGCCTTCTATAATCTACTTTCCATTTATTATTTATTTACTGAACTTTTCTTCTGTGACTTATACATTAAACATAATATAATTTAAGGTGCTCATAGGTCTGACTTAGGCTTCTGGTAATTGAAGTCCAAGAACACCTGGCGTGCCAAGGTTGGCCATCGCTGTCATAGGTTATTATCAGTTTGCTTAGTTGAAAAGTCTGTTATAACCAAAGTGCTAGTCTTGCCTAATGTCTGGAATAAATGGAATCCTTGTTGGAATATAGACTAATGGAAAAACTAATTTCTATGGCTCTGGAATTTCTCCAGGCAACTCATCATGGGATTTCCAACACCAGATAGAAAAAAAGTAGTCGTGTGATCCATTCACACAAATAAATTATAATTGAGGATGCAAGCTGGTTTCATTTCTACAGAATGATGCACTGCTTGAAAATTTATACCTTTTCCATTTCTAGCCCCAGGGGAATAAAAAACACTATTTAATTTCCTGACAGCCTTTCTGACTTGATCAAACACCTCCTCTAGTCTTGTTTTTGGATTTTCTACTTCAAGCCAATGTTTATTTATACCATATTTAGCTGATGTAGTTTAGTCTTCTGAAGTACTGTACTCTCAAATATTTATTTTTAGCTTCCTAGTTATCCAGTAAAGCTAGTGCCCAATGTGCAACTTTGTTTCTATGAATGGAAGCCATGTGGTAAAAAAAAATTTGTGCTGTTAGGAACACTTTACATATGTTAGTACAGTTGAACTCTGGGTTACGGACATTTCGGGTAACAGAAAACTCGACTTACGGAAAGAAATCCATTGAAAATAATGCATCGGCTTACAGATTTTTTTGGTTTTCAGTGCATTCCTATGGGAAACCGCACAATGCATTCTGATGGGTGCTTCGCGATAAGGAATTTTCGCTATAAGGAAACCCCCACGGAATGGATTAATTCTGTCACCTGGGGTTGTGCTGTATTGCTTTACTGACACTGGTGGTTAGGATGGATAAGTGGATATTCTGTCCTATGAAGATGCTAATTTTTTATAATCATTCGGGGACGTATCAATGGCAGAGAGTTGGATCTTTTGCTAATGACATTGTTAGCTTCTGATTGCTAGTAAGCAAAGGAATGGTGGTAGTTCAGTTCCAACCTTTTAGGTTGGGAATAACATTTCCACTGCACAGCTTGTAATGTTTTAACGAGTCTTAGATTGTCAGACCTTTACATGCTTAAAAAAATGTCATTTGGCTTCTTTGGAGATATTCGGAAATGCTTTAATGCCAGGCTTATGATTCCCATATGTGATTGACCAGCTGGCTTCTAAAATCATCTGTACTTTGAACAGGTATTGGTTTGTTCCTTTCTTTGGGGGTGGGGTGGGGGGAATCCTCTGAACATAACGGGGAGCTTCACATACAAGCTTCTTTGCATTGCAGCAGTCTCAGTTTTGCTGTTATATTAACAGAATTACATTTCTGGGGTCTAGGGTAGGACAGTAATAATGAACCATCCTGTAACACAGGTAGTACTGATTTTATTGTCTTGGATAAACACATTCCCACAGAAACTAGAATTCTCTTAACACAAGGGGCAATACATTCTTTACTAGCTTTATGGTTGTGGCATTTTAAAATTAGTTTTGATAAGGGAAAAGTGGATTTCATTTGAAAAGATAGAAGGAATATGCCAGCATGTATGATACCCCTGATTGTAGCATTGCATCTTCACCATAGATGCAATACATTTTTATTTAAGCTCTCTTTAAAGTGTTTTGGGTCTTAAGTTCTCCCTTGAGTCAAGAAGTGTTCATGTGCACATTCATTTTTATATATTTAACACTTTAAATTCAAGCTGTTTAGAAATGGTTTCGTAAACAAAGCCCCTTGTTTAATAAACCATGTTGGGCTTAGTCCACAGGGCAACTTCCAGCTGTTTAGTTCTATGATGGTGGTTTAATGACCTGTTTGTATTCTTTAGTCAAAATAACCTAGTTTTGTTTAATATCATTCAGACATAGAAAAAAAGAGAGACTACCCAAAAACCATGAAAAATGTGTCTTTGTTTCTTGCTGACAGGCATCTTGAATCTCATGACGTGGGAGATAATACCATTAACCAACCCTTTTCCATCGTTCATTGCTAGGCAACAGTTAATAATTACCATATTCCCCATCTTTTCTTGAATATCTATCGACAACAGAAGGTGCTCTTATAAAATATCACAGCCTAATATTGCATTTCCTAGTATTTAAAGCAAGAGGAGCTTGTGAGTATCTACTAGCTGCTTTTGAGCTCCAATCCTTATTCATGACCGCTGGCCATGCTCACTGGGACTGATGGGACTTGGGTTCCAACAGCTTCTGGGGAACCATATCCCTGCACTAAACACTAACCATCTGCTTGCTTTCTGTCTTAATGACACTTAAGTCTCAAGCAGCATTTTACAGAGCTTTTCCTTGTTATTGTGTAGATCCGTGATGGCGAACCTTGGCTCTCCAGATGTTCTTGGACTTCAATTCCCAGAAGCCCCTGTGACTCCACATGAATGGGTTCATGCGATTCATCCGGCCCACGCCGCCCTCGTCGCTTCTGGAAGCGGAAGTAAAACACGCCCATACGGTTAAGGCTCTTCTGGGTTAACCCTTCCTCCATACAGGCACGTTTTGCTTCCGAGGGCGGTGTGGGCCAGGTGAATTGCGGTTAACTCCTTCATGTGAATTCATGGGGGCTTGGGCTTCTGGGAATTGAAGTCCAAGAACATCTGGAGTGCCAAGGTTCGCCATCACGGGTATAGATGATTTGCCAGGGAATGCAACATCCTAACACTACTGACATAATACAGAGGTGTTGTGGTATGTAAACCAAGTTGGTAGAAATTGTCTCAGCTGTATTATCTTATTCTGCAGACTTGATCCTACGTGGGTGTTCTGTTGACATTTGACTGTTCCTATTACTGTTCTGTGAATCAGTCACAGTTGGTATGCATAAGTGTATGGGCTGGATACTTGAATGAGTAGTTAGTTGCGTGTGCCACATTTTATCTGTATACTGTACTCGTATTGTGGCTTAGTAATGTTTGCTGAGAAAGAAGAACCTTGTGGAGAATGACTCTTTTTAATACCTCCTGGTAAGGAAATGATTTAATAGTCTTAAGAAAGGAGCTGCAGAAATGACATTTGGAGCACCTGTAGCAAAAAAAAACCATGTAATCTTGCAGAATATTTTCTCCATTCCTCTACTCAGTTTCTTTTGATAAAAGTAAATTGAAATAAGGTTGTTTTACATTTAATGGAAGGGTACAGAGCACGATGGAGTGAGTTCCCATCTGTCCCAGCTCCTGCCAACCTAGCAGTTTGCAATTGCAAGTAGATAAATAGCTACCACTTTGGTGGGAAGGTAAATAGTGTTCTGTGCACTCTGGTGTTTAGTCATGCCTGCCACATGTTCATGGGAACATCTGCAGACACAGATAGTGCTGGCTCTTTGGCTATAAACGGAGATGAGCACTGAACCCTAGAGTCAGATACAACTGGCTTTTGAGCCAGGGGGACTTTTAGCATACACCATACCATTACTACCATATGCTGTGGAGTAATGCCCTCCTTCAGTGTGAAGACACATGAAATGGTACATACAGGGTTTAACACCGGGACTGCAATGGACTGCCGCAGCCTTGAGGATATTATCAAGGTGCGCCTTCACAGTCAGTCCATCTGGCATGGCCTCTTCCGCCTCCATGACCATTGGGAATCAGAGTTCCTCCTCCGCTCATTTCTCCGTTCAGACCAATATGATGTGTGTGCAAACATACAAAGGAAACTAAGATATTTTCTGATTCTCGTCCTTGTCCTTACAGGCAGCGGCAGGCATCTTGTGTTACGTGGGTGCCTATGTTTTCATCACATACGATGACTATGATCACTTTTTTGAAGATGTTTATACGCTCATCCCTGCCGTGGTGATCATCGCAGTGGGCACACTTCTCTTCATCATCGGTCTGATTGGCTGCTGTGCCACAATCCGGGAAAGCCGCTGTGGTCTCGCTACGGTGAGTCTGAAGTCAGGGAAAGGATTGCGTTTGGCCTGCTCATGAACATTTCCTCAAACTGACAGTAATGTATAGATTCAAGTCGTCTCTGTAAATTTGTTTTATCATAAAATACTCGCAGTTAGAGACGCAAATGCAGTTTGAGATGCTGTACTAAATCAGTCTCTTTTGTTTATTGCCTCTTGTTTAAATCACCATGACTGCTGTCTGTGACGCTGAATTGTTCTGTTAGAATTATTTAATGGCTCATAATTCAAGGACAGAGGCACATGTTTTGTGTACATTGTTGTGTTCTGGCATCTACAGTTAAAGACAACAGGTGATGTGAGAGATCCTTGTGGGAGACCCTGTAGAGCCATTTCTGCTAGTGGGTGGTACCGATGTGCTGCTGCTGCTATATCCGAATCTGAATATAGGCGATCACCATGGCGATTAGCCATGAAGACTGTCCTGAATATAATGCAGTGGCCTTTCATCTGCTTTCTGCATCGCAGCATGACACCCGTACAACTGATCCATTTTCACGAGTCACTTTCTGATCCTGAGCCCTTTTGGCACGCAAAGTCCTCCTCGGCCCCAGCCCAGTATTGATGAAGCTTTTGTCCTCCATCAAGATGGACTCAAATGGGATTTAATCCACTTGGGGACCATTACTCTTCCCTGTGCTCTTTGGCACCCAAGGCCCTTAGTCCTCAGTTTGGACTTATTAGTTAGCCTGACACTCTGTATTGAGTCGCTGGCAGTGTGGTCTACTCCATTACCATAGCAGGATAACCTTGCCAGACTGAGTACCAAGCACCTCTGGCAAAATACAAAGATTGTAATATTTATGGCTTACCCAGCAGTGAGTGAAGAAGCACAGAGCTCATTTGATATGAGCAAGATTTGGCTGTTGTGTTTTTTTAAATTGGATTCCATCAGCCAACTAAGTGTCTGTGTATGCATTTTTGTATTGGACATATTTCTCATGGACTTGCAACTTGTAAATTATTTATTCACGCAGCTTGTAGTTTCTTCATTGTCTGAGCTGTGCTTAGGGGTGCTTATTTTTAGCACTTTAGAAGTGAATAGGGTACAAGTATGGATTGCTAACTTTGACAATTAAGATGAATTAAATCTAAAATCATAGTACAGTGGAACCTCATACAACAATCGCCCCGTATAGCAACGAAATCGCATAACAATTAGATTTTTGGGGAAATGGTGTCCCGCATAACAATTTTCCCTATGGAAAAAATTATACAACAATTTTTCAATGGGAAATACCACTTAGCCAAAAAAAATCGTTGTACGATGCATCCCATAGGGGAAATTGCTATATGATGCATGCATTGTATAGCAGTTATTTTGTACAGCAACGAGCCCCGTGGAACGGATTGAAATCGTTGTATGAGTTACCACTGTATATATGTTTATCTCTCAGAATGAGAGACTGATGCATTGCTATATAGGAAACGATGCCCAAGCAAGCTCTGCCAATACATTGAAATGGCCTTTTTGAAACTTCAGGCTTAAAGGCGATAAAACATAGGCAAGTGTACATTTTTGCTGCATCCAGCAGTTTTTATTTTAAAAGATGAAACATTTTGCAAGTATTCACATTTCAGTGGAGCAGGAAAAGAAGAGTTGGGTTAATTAAAAATGGATATTAGAATCATTTCAGTTAAGAACAGTGTACTGTTTGAACGTGAGATATTGTATTTCAAATTACAGTAATGTAACTTGAGTCAGAGCAGGATGACTGTCACATAGTGTTTACCTGAATTCTTGATTAGCTATTCTGATCTCTTTGGTGAGGTACATTTGCTTTCTCAAATTACCCATAGAATGAAGATTTGGA
This sequence comes from Bradypodion pumilum, assembly GCA_035047305.1. Taxonomy (NCBI): domain Eukaryota; kingdom Metazoa; phylum Chordata; class Lepidosauria; order Squamata; family Chamaeleonidae; genus Bradypodion; species Bradypodion pumilum. The sequence continues at coordinate 24,106,969 of JAWDJD010000012.1, read as the reverse complement.
AACAACGGGCATATTCACTGTTAACAGAGAATTCAAAACAGACCGTCCTAGGGAACCCAATCCATAAAAAAGGATACTTATCTCCATAAATTTGTTTTCTGTCTTACAGTTTGTGATTATCCTCCTGTTGGTTTTTATCACTGAAGTTGTGGTGGTAGTCCTGGGGTATATCTACAGAGCAAAGGTAATGCTTTTTCTGTGCTGCCGAAATGAGCTTCTGACTAACGTAACTCAATGTATTTAGAATTCTGCATCATTGTGGTCTTGATAAGCAAAATTGCAGTAGGTAGGTGGCTTAGAATTACAGATTTGACTATTGCTAGTGGTAGTAATTAACATCTTCAAAGAGATGAAGAGCAAGAGAAAAATAACATTAGCAAGTCCAGCTGTAGGATATGGATAACTACAGTAGACGGTTAGCCTGTTTCTTAAAACATTTGGGTTGAAAGTGCCAAGGAATTTATAGAGGCTTATTTAGGGATCCCTGTTATTATCATGGAAAATCTTAAACACTGGTGAGGGGAGTGTCACAGCTAGTTTTAATCCCTTTCATTTCTTCTGGGATGTGCATCAGTTAGATGTCAAAACTGATGATTTTGATGATTCTTAAAATCTACCATTTCGACAGTGGCGGCAGCTGCTATACGTATCAAAGTATACATTCCCCCCCCCCCCCCGGAAAATCATTTTCAGGGGAAATGCGGCTGGCATGAATTTGTTTAAGGTGGATCCCAGCTTGGCATGAAGTGACCCACACACTATGATCTCAGAGCCATCTCCTGTGGCACGTATGAAATGAGAGATGCAGGATTTAACACCAGGACTGCATTGGGCTGCCACAGCCTTGAGGATATTGGCAAGGTGCACCTTCACAGCCAGACCATCTGGCATGGCCTCTTCCGCCTCCACGACCGTTGGGAATCAGAGTAGTGAAATGGTTCCTCTTCTGCTCATTTTGCCGTTAAATCTGCCATTTAAATCCCAGTTAATACATCAATTTGAGTTAAATTCCTGTCCTTTAGAAATTTATTTTTCTTGATATAAAAAGATTTTTGCTTTATGTCAGAAGATAAAAGTGAAAAATACAGGAAGGTTGAAAACATATCGATTTTTCCCTTTCCCTCCATGTTTGTATGTACAATTAAGCAGCCTTCCATTCTTCCACACAAGAGGTACAACTTTGTCCTAAGGCGTAAACCAAATCAATTTACACTTGTTTCCAGCTTGCATTGTGAACCAATGTTTAAATCAGGGGTTCCCAACCTTTTCAAGCCGGGGACAGGATCACACACTTTCAATCAGCTTCGAGGGCTGGATGGCCATTTTGCCCTGCCCGCATGATGTGGGTGGCCATTTTGTCCCAACAGCTTCAAAGGGATGGCCATTTTGTTTCTTGAATGCCCTTGGAGGGGGAGGGGGCCCAAATGGTGCCATGGGACGGATCCAGCCCCCAGGCCTTAGATTTGGAACCCCTGGTTTAAATAAACATGCCATGGTGTTGTGGTATCATTGCCTAGTGAGCAAGATGGGTCCAAATCTTCCTTTCTTTATGGAACTAGGTAAACTACCAGCTTTAAACAGTTCATAAACCAGCAGTTCATTTTGGTCTAGCATTGGGTGTTCCTTGAGTAAAACCACCAGCTGTGCTGGCCAAGATTTTTCCTAGTCTAAGAATGTCTGAGGTCCCAAGGTTAGGAACCACTGCTCTAAAACAGGCACCAGTGTTAACTGTAAAGAAGCTGCTTGTTTTCTTAAAAATGTAAGATTAAAATATGAGCAATGAAGGATTTGCTGTTTCCAAAACAGCCTTGGGGGGTGAAGGCATTTTCCTTTCACTGGGAAGAGCAGTAGGCATGGCAACAGGGGAATCACCTCCCTTTTGGAAGGATTTGCACTGGGGGGAAGATGCCATCTGCTTCGTTTTAGAAGTTAAGAAAAGACCCAGCAAAGGGTGTCAAAAGATAGAACTATTCTTTTCAGCAAGTCTTAAGATAGCCAGCTCTATTCATGAACTACTTCCGTCTCGTCAGTTAACTTTGAGACCAAAGGAAAATGATTTACAGCCCTCTTATCCGGATCTTTTCTGTCAAGAACACAAACCACCAAATCATTTGTTTGTTTTACCAGGTGGAGTTTGAAGTCAATCACAGTATTAAGAAAGTATACGACACATACAATGGAACTAACCCGGATGCTGCAAGCCGCGCGATTGATTATGTGCAAAGACAGGTGAGAGCCAACGTAAACAATGTAAGGGCAGGTAGTAGAAAACCACTCGTTTGTAGTTGAAAATATTTTTGCAGGGGATGCCCAAATGAGGCTCCTTTCATGTCCATAGGATTTTAACGTTATGCGATGCATGTATCACATAACGTTAAAAATCGGATAACTCTAAGACTCATAGAACCAAGTTTTAGCGTTATCTGGGATTCTATTGTACCTCAAAATCCTCTTTGATAAGTATTAGAAAACTATTACACTTATATTCTGCTCCATAGGGCTTAGTGCACTTTCTGGTCGGTTAACAAGGTAATAAGCACTTTGCCCCAACACATTAGATCAGTGTTTCCCAACCCTTGGTTTTTAGACTTCAGTTACCAGAAGCCTAAATCAGTTTCACCAAAGCATTGATCAGCCAATGTACGGACTTAGGCGAAGTCCCACTGTGGGGCGTGGACTCCATGTTGGGAAACACTGTGTTACGATGCTCATTTTACTGAACTCAGAAGAACAGACGGCTGAGTCATCCTGTCAGGCTGAAACTCAACGTCAGCAGTTTTGGCTGCAATAAAGCAGTTTAACCACTGCACCACCAGGGCTGTTGTTTATGCATGTGTGCAAGAGGAATTATGGAAGTTGCAGCATCTAATTGACACGGTGTGTGGTTGCATGCTCGTGTGTGTGTGTGGCATCTTGTCAATTAGCTGAAACAACGTTTGTGGTTCTCTTTGCCTGTGCAGTAATAACCAGTAGGACTTTGGTCATGGTGTTCACACATGCATGAGCATTGGAGTGCATTATGTTCTTTTCCCATGAGGAGAATGGTAATGCACATGAAGACATTAGGGAAAGCTGTTTTCCCATAAAATGTTAAATGAGCTTTTATAGCTCATTGGTATAATGAAGGCCTTAAATGCAGGGGCCCCTCATCTTTCAAATTGAAGAAGAGCCATTTTAAGAGCCATTGCCAGCCAGAGCATCCAGATCAGTGGTGGCGAACATATGGCACACGTGCCTGACGGCATTCAGAGCCCTCTCTGTGTGCATGCGCACCATCGGCTCAGCACAGATTTTTCCCCACCCCTATGCCTAGCAGCCCAATGGGAGTGCTTCCTCCCTCCCCCAGCACAGAGTTTGCCCCGCCTCTGCCTAGCAGCCTAATGGAAGTGCTTCCTCCTCCTTGCACCCTGCCCCTCTGTTTGGGCACTCGGTCTCTAAAAGGTTCGCCGTCACTGTACTAGATGGATCATATGCCCCTTAAGAGTTACAGTGGTAGTGGTGCTTCATGGATAGCAATGCCTGAAATCCAAGTAAAGCAATCTCTTGGTTTTTCATATGTCTAAAGCTAACTGTGTTTTCCGCTTTTCCTCTTCTTCCATAGTTGCATTGCTGTGGAATCCACAACTATAGTGACTGGGAGACAACAGACTGGTTCAGAGAAGCAAAAAACCACAGTGTGCCCCTCAGCTGCTGTAAAGCTACCATCAACAATTGTACTGGAAGCTTGTCTCGTCCCAGCGACCTTTATGCTGAGGTTACTATTTTACACCTCTTTTGCAAGGTTTTTATTAAAGCAACAGCACTGTGAAGAAAGCGATGCAGGGGGATGAAGTGAATTACAGGGTCACCCAACTGTGTGAGTGGTGACCATGTTTTGAACCCCAAAGGTTTATAAATCTAGGTGCAGCATATTGTGTTTGGCTCCCAAGTAACTTAGGTAAAGGAAAAGTTCGCCCTTGCTCGAAAACCAGTCGTATCTGATTCCAGGGTACAGTGGTCACCTCCGTTTATAGCCAAAGAGCCATTGCTGTCATGTCTGCAGACATTTCCATGGACATATGGCAGACATGCCTAAACACCGGAGTGCACAGAACACTATTTACACTGGTACCTATTTATCTCTTTGCATTGTTGCTTTCAAATGGCTAGGTTAGCAGCAGCTGGGACAGAGGTGCAAGCTCACTCCATCATGAAGCACTCAGGTCTTGATCTGCTGACGTGCTGACTTTTCAGTCCTCAAGTTCAGTGTCTTAACCCTAAGCTACCGCAGTCTGCCCCCAAATAACTTAGCCAGGTCTTTAATTGGAACTGGAATGTTAAACTGACTGGTTTGAACTTCTGTTCTCTACACACACACACACACATTTTTTTAGAAAAGGAGATTTTCAGTTTGATCTTGCTACACCCTGGAAATTTGACGCTTAACAATAATGGGCTCCCGAAAAAAAAGCTTATGTGATAATAAATTGAATTGATCTTCAAGGTGCCACAACCAGAACATTTGGCCTGTAGAGGGATAGAAAAGGGTAGGGAAAGGATATGGATGTCAACCATCTTCAAATTTGGCATAGGTTTTGGTTCTTCTAGTGATGCCAGCATCTTTATTGGAATGTTGGTGTGCAAAAGATTTAGAAACCCTGCTGAAAACGTGCTACTAGTGCAATTGTAATGGCTGCGAATCTCCCTCTCCATTTCCAGAGGAGAATCACTATAAAAAATATTGTAGGACATTTGCCCCATTCATGCACCATTCTATCATACAGGTGGGTGTTTAGAATAGCCCGTCTTTCCCTTTTACCAGCAGGAGTTGACAGAACTTTGCTGCTGAGGTGCAGGACGGCAATCTATAGTGTCTAATACAAGCTTGTTTTTGTTTTTCAGGGATGTGAAGCTTTGGTTGTGAAGAAACTGCAAGAAATCATGATGTATGTTATCTGGGCAGCATTGGCGTTTGCGGCTATTCAGGTGAGTTAAAATTTAGAATTTCTCCCCCTTAGTTATGATGAATGGACAGTTCTATACCGTTGAAATGTAGAGAAAACACTTGCAGACTTCTCTGGCCTGTCTTGGCACAGATCTAGCTTTAGCCCTAAATCGGGGGTTCCCAATGGGGCCCACGCCACGCAGGTGGATTTCAATTCCCAGAAGCTTAAGTCAGTGCATTGGCTGATCAGTGCTTTATGCAATTGAGTTAAGCTTCTGGGAATTGGGTTTAGGAAACATTGCCATAAATGCTGGCTCCAGCTGTTTCATTTGTTAAATGACATCATTGGAACATGCAAGGTATATGTGTCTCCAGAATTACTCATGTTATGTTCCTTCAAAGCCTGAGCAAACAAGTTTATTGAACGTGCCAAAATGTCACAGCAAAATGTCAGCAAGCCCTGAAATATTTATCTGGCCAATCCGAAGTGTCTGCCATACAGCAGCGGGCGGGCCCTGTCCCAACACACTAAAATTGTTTGATGAACACCATGTTCCGGCACACCAAAAAGGATCTTCCATGCTGTGGCAGTATTGAAGCCTTCTTTCCACTGAACTGTGACGGAGCACAGTGAGGGTCAAACTTATGGAGAAAAGGATGTGTGAAAACAGTGTGGGTTAGAGTGATTGGGTTAGACCACGGGTTCCCAACCTTTTCAAGCTGGGGGCCGGGTCATGCTCTCTTAGTCAGCTTCGATGGCCGGATGGCCATTTTGCCCTACCTGCATGATGGGTGGGTGCCCATTTTGTCCCAATAGCGTCAAAGGGGTAGCCATTTTGTTTCTTGAATGTCCTTGCAGTGGTGGGGGCCCACATGAAATGGCTCCATGGGCCGGATCTGGCCCATGGGCCTTAGGTTGGGAACCCCTGGGTTAGACATAAGGACTGACTTAATTAGAAATTGTGAGGATTTTTATGGGGAAAGCTTATTTTCTTAGAGAGAGATGACCAGGAACTCTGGTGGTGCAGTGGTTAAACTGCTGTACTGCAGCCAAAAACATTGTGAGTTCGATCCTGGCAGGAATCTAGGTTGACTCAGGCCTCCATCCTTTTGAGGTCAGTAAAATAAGTACCCAACATGTTGGGGGCAAAATTGTAATTACCTGTAAACTGCCCAGAAAGTGTACTAAGCGTTATGGGGTGGTATATACATAAGTGTAATTGCAAAGTGCTTAAAAAAACTGCTTGTGCCGTGTGCTGCACCGAAACTCAAAACATCTGCTTTTTGCACAGAACTTGAATTTGGCGTGTCTGAACTGTGTAATAAAGCTGGCTATCTAACTAGTTTACCAGCCAATGTCCTCCCAAAGCCTGTGGTATGCCAGGAAATCCAGGCGTCCTCTTTCCCCCTTGCGTTTGATCTGTTATCCATCGTTTGTTCAGAGCAAATTGGACTCCCAATTATATGCCAAACCTTTGCTTTTGACAAGGATTTTGCTCCTGACAGCTCCAGCTGTCTTGATGATAAGACTGTATAAACATCGCTTAACTAGAAAGTCTTAGATCACCAGAATAAAGAGAAATTGGAAAAGCTGAAAACAAATACTTTGACTTGACTGTTCTGCCTCGTCTTCTTCAGAATCAATTCAGTTTATTTTGGGAACGGTGTCTGATGTGTTGCCTGATTCATTGATAACCTGTTCACTCTTTTAAAATCTGAAGCAGGGCTTCTGCCTGAATGCCAGAGCCACAGCAGTGTAGCTGTTAACAATGTGCTTCTAAGTCCACATGCATCAAGTTTTGCATTCATCTCAACTGCCAGGTTTTGAGTGGTGGCAGCCAAGTGGCAAACTCTGATTTATACAGGCTCCCAGGTGTGCTACTAAGTTCATGCCAGCTCAGCTAGAACTCGCTTCTGTAGGCTTTATTCCTGAAATGTATCTGCCATAAGAGCACCCTCTTGATATCAAGACAACAAAGAGACAAAAAACAGCTTTTCCCCTCTTTGTTGTAGGACAGGGGTTCCCAAACTAAGACCCATGGGCCGGATCTGGCCCATGGTGCCATTTCAAGTGGCCTCCCATCTTTCCAAGGGCATTCGTCAAACAAAATGGCTACCCTTTTGAAACTGTTGGGACAAAATGCAGGTGTTAAAAATGGGTGTCCGGCCCTCAAAGCTGACAGCGTAACCCGGCCCACGGCTTGAAAAGGTTGGGAATCCCTGGTGTAGGAAATAGTTTCAAGGAACAAATACCTTCCGGTTTGAACTCCACATGAGTGACCATTGCCTGTGACAGATGTTGGTTTCCATTTCGTTCCTTTCTTCCCCGCAGCTGCTGGGAATGCTTTGTGCCTGTATTGTACTCTGTCGGAGGAGTCGGGATCCTGCCTACGAGCTGCTCATCACCGGAGGAACCTACGCATAGAGGAAGCGGCAAACCTAAGCTTGAATTCCCTCTCCCCTTATTTTGTGCACAGAAGGTGACTGGGCTGGGTTGGTTACGGCAGTCCTCTTGCTATCTTTGACCCTGCGAAAAACACACCTTACAAAAACCTGGGACAATTAACACATACACTGGTGACAGGTAGCATCTTGGCCTGCAGTTCCCCCTTGTCACTGTTACTCACATGCATCTCTATACTTTAGCCAGATTTCCACATACCTGTACATTTTAGTAACTGAGCAAATAGTATTTTTGGACCCACATACCTCCCCCCCTCCCATCCCCTAAAAGGTAATCTGCCACCAATGTCAGAGCAGTACCTTAACCTGGTAAGTTTCAGCTCCTTGTTGTGTTGAGTTAACTCTTAGATGTGGAATTCTGCAGATTCAGACCTCTTGTGTGAAGGAAATCAGTAATCTTTGCAAGACTGTGTTTTCGTTTCGGGGAGGGGAGGTCAGAGATTGCTGCTTTGCCTCTCACCAGGTATTGTCTTTTTATTTTATTTTGTACGAAAAAGGAATAAAAGCATTAAGTCAACCCCGGAACACTACGGAATTACTACTAACCAAAATTTTAGAATCACGCGAGTGCATTTTTTTGATCTTGAATTCAAATGAACAAATCTCCAGACTTTTTAGTGTGTTAAGAGTACAAGCTGGCTTTTCAGGAGTATAATGTATGCACTACTGTTCTATAATGGATATTTTCCAAAAAAATAATTCTATGAAGATGCTGTGTATGTGTTGAGTGAATTGTTATCATAGAGTAGCAGAAATAGTACGTGGCAGTGAAATGTAAATAGGAAACCTGATTAAATAAATCTTCTGTACATCTCCCTCCTAATTATACCATGCTTAATGTTTCATTTTTAATATTGCCTCCCTTTCCAGTGTATTGATCTTTTATAAATAAGAGTTAGTAACCGAATAGATGAGTGCCATTTTTAAACATCTTGCCATTTACTAACACATTGGTTTTAAAGTCGTGACACAGTAATTTGGATCTTTTCAGTTGCACAGTTTGCTTTGAGGTCTATTAATCCTTCCACAGTGTCAGGGATTTACAACCTACGGCCTGCGGACAGGACCCAGCCCACGACTGCAAACCATCCAGCCCATGGCAATGACCCCCGGAAGTGACGCATTTACGCAACGCAGGTTGTGGCAACAAGTCTGAAAGTTAAAACCAGCTCTCAACAAGCAGAGATCAACGATGGAGCTTGTCTGAAATGTGGCTCAAGCCATCCACGTCTTCTGTCCAATGTTGCCTCTCCAGCCCCCGACTCAATTCAGCCTTGGATGTCCTAAGTCTCAAAGAGCCACTTAGCAAAACAGTGGCTGCAATGTTTGGCAAGCAGTGGGGTGGGGAGGCACCTGCCATTTTTCTTACAAAAAGCAGCCTTTTCTCCCTGGCATGCATCTCTCAACCCATTGCGGGAACTTGCTTTGATGCTATGAACAGGAGAGAGAGTCAAAGGCAACAACTTTCCCATAAACTTTTGCATCCACCTCCATCAGCTCACTGCACCCAAATCTTCCCTTGGGTGAATGCAGCTGGTTGGTGTCTGTGACCCGGGAAGGACCACCCAATTTACAACTATTGTTACAAAACAACTAGGGATTAAGCAAGATCAATGGCATTGTGTCTTTGGATAATGAGAAAAGAAACCGTTAAAAGAAACCATTATCAAAACCGTTTCTAGTGATGAAGCCATTTGAGTACATAATCCTGTGTTGTGAATGAAGACAGTGGCAAGCTGGTGTAAAAGAAAGGAAAAAGACAAACTCATGCAATTCTATGGTCTCCTGAAATGTACTCCCGAGTTCAAATTCTATTTATATTAAATTTAATCAACATTTTCTTAATGATATCTGTACAACTAGTGCTTCAGCTATCACGCTCCCATCAGTATATTACCCCGGTTACAAAATGATATGCACAAGAAACAGGGAAGAGGCATTAATGTATGAATACTAGTAATTGAACCTATAAACATTGTCTCATTTAAGAAAGCACTTGTGTAATTTCAGTGTGTGCATGTCCTGAACATTATGGCTTTTGACACTTGAGCATTAATCTGTAAGGAGAAAGGCAGTGACTTTCTAACCAGCCTATGTAGCTGACTGCTACAATATTTTTTTAGTGTGTTACAACCAACTGAGTGGTTAGGGGAGAAATACAGATTAAATCTGTGGTAGGTGTGCCTTACATGAAATAACCTACAGAATAATGTTTTAGCATAAAGTAACCAGATATGCAAAATGATAGTAAATTGCTTTGAGTCACAGTGTGTGCATCTTTACTCTCATCCTCATCTCATGAGTTACTGGGTAAAACTCATAACATTGTTGATTTTGCAATATAATGCACAGAGAACATGAGTCAGATTGGCGGCCTGAACTTTAAGCCGGTGCTAAATCAAACTGTTTTCACAATCATGGCCCAAGATGGATCTTGTAGTAGACACGTAAAGTATGTACAGGGGGGTGGAGGGGAGAGAGAGAACATGTAGGATTGCGCCTCTTATCAAAGCTTCTCCAGGTAAGATCCAGGCACAAACCCTTGGTTTCCATTCAGTTCTGCGGTCCACCAGCCATCGTCGCCCACTTCAATGACCGTAATGATATCCCCTGCTTGAATGTCAAGTTCATCATCATTCTGGTAGGGGGGGAAGAGAATCATCAAAAGTAATAAAATACTATTTTGGTCAAAGATTAGTCTGCTCATATGCTAGGCGTGTTTCACTTTGCCACACTAGCTGACCGGTTGTTACTCTGACCTGGAACCTTTGAACATTTCTAACTGCAAAACATGCTAAAAACACACCAGATTTTGACCTCGGTTTAATATATACTGAACACTACGGTAAGCCTCTGGAATCTGTTTCAAAGTACTGCACTGTATGTACTTCCTAGAGAGCTGCATGTTTTGCCCATAAAGCAAAACAGGTTTTTGGACTTTAAAAAAAAGGGGGGGATTGTGATGGCTTAGTGATTAAGATGCTTAACTTGACCAGAAGGTCAGCAATTTGAGACCCAAGTGTTGCATGACGGAGTCAGCTTTCATCTCTGTCCCTGCCTCTGCCAAACTAGCAGTTCGAAAGCAAGAAATTGCAAGTAGATAAATAGGTATCGCTTCGGTGGGAAGTTAAAACAGTGTTCCGTGCAGTCCGGTGTCTAACCATGCCTGCCACATGTCCACTGAAGCAGATGCAGACAGCGCTGGCTCTTTGGCTATAAGCAGAGATGGGCACTGCCCAGCCTAGCAGTTTGAAAGCAAGAAATTGTAAGTAGATAAATGTGTACCACTACAGTGGGAAGGTCAACAGCGCTCCATGCACTGGCGTTTAATCATGCTTGCAACATGTCCGTGGGAAAAGCGCTGGCTCTTTGGCTGTGAATGGAAAAGAGCACCAAACCCTAGAGTCGGATACGATTGGCTCTTAGGACAACCTTTATACTTGGGCCTGGGTTGCATGTTGCTTTGCTATTTACCTGAGCTGTGTAATCGTAGAGCACCCTGTAATCCTGGGACGAAGCAGCCTCAGCCTCGTCTGCTTGCGCTGTGCCAATTGCCGCATAAACGCCATCGGTTTTCTCAGCTAGCAGAAACAAGGGGTTTAACTGTTAGGGAAAGTCTTCGCCTCACACCCTAACTGGTTGCAAGGCATTATTGTGTGTGGTGCCTTTAAGACCCTACTGCGGAGACACACACAGGTGTTGGGGTTTCTCCCTGGTGTGTTCCCTGGCCAAAGCAGAGTTGCCAACCTTTAGCTTCAATGCTCAACTTGCTCTAACCAAGCTCCAATGTTTGACTTTCTCTGCCGTCACTGGGCAAAGAAGAATCCTGTGAGATCTGGGACCTACTACAAGGACTGAACCTCTACCATGCGCCTGAAGATGGTATCTGCCTTTTATGCCACCTGTGCTTGCTGAGCAAGAAAGGGCTACTCGGGGTAAGCTCTCCATCAAGGAGGAGTTACATAAACTTTGTTTTTCCTATGGGTTTGCTTTGAGTTACATAAAAATTTCACTTTTCCCATGGGTTTGCTTCGAGTTATGAAAAAAAAAATTCCTATGTGTTTGCTTCGAGCTACATAAAAAAACCAATTTAAGCAAAAGCCTATGGAACAGACTTTTTCCCCATAAGTTGGGTTTTTACTGTATTCAGCTTTGAAACTTGTCCAGCTGTTTATTATTTAGTCCAGGGGTTCCCAACCCACATTTCATGTGCCCCCCCCTCTCCAAGAGCATTCAAGAAACAAAATGGCTGCCCCTTTGAAGCTATTGCAACAAAATGGCCATCCACCTCACCCCCATCATGTAGGCAGGACGAAAATGGTCGTCAGGGCCTCGACGCTGATTGAGGACGCATGAACCCAGACCCCTGGCTTGGAAAGGTTGGGAACCCCTGATTTACTGTACTTTCACGATGTAACATTTACAAGGATGAACCAAATGATAATGAGGGAGGCAAATATTTGTATCTGAAGGCACATACCAGGTGGAGGTGCAGTCGGAATTATACTGTCAGTGACATGTCGATTGTTTCCATGAAGCAAGCCAGAGAATCTGTAGAGCCGCAAGGGAGGATTGGTGAGTGGCGGAGCTGTTCATTTTCCCGGGCTCTCTTTCTTCCCCAAATGTGCTCAGAGCTTGCATCAAAGTTTGATAACTATGGGTACTGCGAGGGATCACACACCAACTTTTCTACTCCTCGTCACCCCCTGGCCAATCTCCGAACCTGGATTAATACAAGTCATTTCTCTCCCAGCACTGTGTTCCCTAGTGTAGTGATGGCGAACCTATGGCACGTGTGCCAGAGGTCGCACTCAGAGCCTTCTCTGGGGGCAACCATGCAGCACAGCAGTCCAATGGGAGTGTTTCCTGCCTCCTCTGTTGCTGTGTTGGCATTTTGTGATAAATAAGTAGGTTTTGGGTTGCAGTTGGGGCACTCGGTCTCTAAAAGGCTCACCGTCGCTGCCCTCATTTGATTATTTTAATTGTGCCTCAGTACTGTACTTGCAAAGGAATCTTTTCCAAGGCAGCTTCTGCTAATCAATTAAAATGCAAATAATACATTTAAAACAAAATAACTTTGCCGGTCCTCTTCCGTGTCTAGGCCAGACACGTGAGTCCATTCTGCAGTTCCTTTGGCCTGACCTAGTGGGAGAAAGATTAGCCGGGAACACAAAGTTGCCGTTAGCAGGATACGCCTGATGGTGGTTTAAAAACAACACAATCTTTGAGGAGACTCTGTGTACCCGTACCATGAAAACTGTCCTGGGAATATCATGCATGGCCTTTCATCTGGCGTTTGCATTGCAACATGACACCCATAGTACCACTGACCCAGCTCCGCGAGTCACTTTCTGGTCCTGAGCCCTTTTAGCATGCAAAGTCCTCATCATCATCCCCAGGCAAGTCTTGATGAAGCTGCTGCCCGCCATCAAGATGGATTCAAGTGGGATTTAATCCACTTGGGGACCATCACCCTTCCCTGTGGACTTTGGCACCCAAGGCCGCTAGTCCTCAGGGTTGTCAAGTTAGTTAACCGCCGCCTGACACTCGGCATTGAGTCGCAGGCAGTAGGGTCTACCATATTACCATAGTAGGATAATCTGGCCAGAGGGTCTTCCCCCTCCCCCCTGCTCAAAGCCCTCCAATAGCCAGCCCCATCTGTGCAAAGAAGCAATGCCTCTCGGTCTGGCCCCATCCTCAAAATCCAAAAACATCGTTTTCTTTACCTCTTCATCATCCCACATGTTTGGACAGGACTGTGGCAGGTTTTTGCAGGCACTACTCTGTCATAATAGTTCTCGTAGCCGATTGCAGCTTCAGGGTGGGGAAGAGAGAAGGACAGAAAAATAGTTTCACATACTGTACTAGCAACGTTCTCCACTGAGGAATTACAAAGCCACAATGTGGGTTTTTAGGGTCTGGGGCAGTGGTGGCGAACCTATGGCACATGTGCCAGAGGGGGCACTCCCAGCCCTGTCTGTGGGCACTTGTGCAGTCACCCTAGCACAGCGTTTGCCCTGCCCTTCTGCCCAGCAGCCCAATGGGAGCGCTTCCTCCCTCCCCCAGCACAGAGTTTGCTCTGTCCAGCAACCCAATGGGAGTGCTTCCTCCCTCCTCCAGCATAGTTTGCCCCGCCCCTCTGCCCAGCAGCCCAATGGGAGTGCTTGCTCTCTCTCCCCAGCACAGAGTTCACCCCGCCCCTCTGCCCAGCAGCCCAATGGGAGAGTTTCCTTCCTCCCCTGTTGCTATGTTGGCACTTTGTGATAAATAAGTGGGTTTTGGGTTGCAATTTGGGCACTCGGTCTCTAAAAGGTTCGCCATCACTGTTTTTTTTAAAAAAATAAAAAATAGTTGCAGCTTGATTTTAATCAATGAAGAGATATTAAACTAAAGTTCATCTAAAACTGAACAATGTGCCCAGTATCGGCTTTCTTGCCATTTGTATTCTTTGTGGTACGGCCGGTGCGCTCACATCAGAAGAGCGCCAACCTCGTTTCTGAATCACAATCGGGGTCGGAAGAAAAGATCTCTCCTTCCTGGTTACCTGGCGGTTCCGTTCCCGTCATCTTGTTCTGAACGAAGGAATCCATGTCTGCGTCTATGTTGCAGCCTTCCAGGCTCTGTCGAACGTCTTCGTACAGCTAGGAAACCAAAGGAAAGAAGAGTCGTTTTTGCTCGTTTTAATAAATTTTTTAAAAGGAAAGGGAAAAAGCCCCTTCCTTGAGGAAAAAAAACCACCATGTTCTCTGGATCAAGATTGGAGGCTTCACAGCACTGTGTGTCTTATATTTAGGTAAAGGTAAAGATCTCCCTTGCTCATAAGCCAGTTGTATCCAACTCTAGGGTTCAGTGCTCATCTCTGTTTCAAAGCCGAAGAGCCAGCGCTGTATCCCTCTGCAGACATTTCCATGGTCGTGTGGCAGGCATGACTAGACAGGAACACTGTTGACCTTCCCACTGAGGTGGCCCCTATTTATCCCCTTGCCATTTCTTGCTAGGTTGGCAGGAGCTGGGACAGACGACAGGAGCTCACTCCGTCGTGCAGTACCCGGGGATCGAACTGCTGACCTCCCGTCTTCCAGTCAGCGCCTTAGCCACTTGAGACACTGCAGTCATAAATTTAACCAATAATAATAATTTCATGTCAGAAATGATTCTGGGTTCAAAGGATTTTTGCGGGAGAAACTCCGCTCGGGGGTGACCGAATGAGGCTCCTTTCATGTCCCCAAGAGCCTGGGACAGAGATGGGCACTCAATCCATCATGCAGTGCCCGGGTCTCGGAACTGCCGACTTGCCAGCCTTCCAGCTAACAAGGCGAGCTTCTTAATCACTGAGCCACGGCAGCCTCATATGGAACAACACAGCTTTCTTTGTACAGTGAAACAGCTGTTTGTGTGTCAAAACCATCAAGCACATTTATTCAGCTGTCCCAAGTTGGAAACTGTATTGTCACACTGATTGATGCTATCGGTACCCAAGCATGTTTCCCGCGCCAATAGATTGCTGCAGCCTCATTAAAGAGGAGCATGTCCTTCCAATCCAGAAATAAGCGGTATCTCTCTAAATCTGTTTTTTTGACTATTCTCCTTTAGCTTTGAACAACCTCTTCTGCAGGGGTTCCCATCCTTTTCAAGCCAGGGGCCGGGTCATGCTCTTTCAATCAGCTTTGAGAGCTTGACGGCCATTTTCCCCTGCCTGCACGATGGGGGTGGCCTTTTTGTCCCAACAGCTTCAAAGGGGCAGCCATTTTATTTATTGAAAGCCCTTGGAGGGGTGGGGGCCACATGAAATGGCAACTGTAGGCCGGCTCTTTTGAAAAAAAAAATGTCTGCTGCTTAGAAGACACTTGGTGATTGAGGATGATACTGAAGGTGTTCTGCAGAGAGGCTTTTTAAAAATTCATCTAATATCTTAGGTGCTGTATCCGGAATGGGCTGCCGCACCCCTTGACCAAACCCTGTGAGATTCCGCACACACGTTCCTTGTGCACGTGAGCAGGTCACTGTCGGGGTCCTGAAGCCCATTGGGGGGGGGTATGCCCCCCAAATGATCCTTTAGTCCTCAACCAATCACAAGGGCTGACCTGGTCTGGGCCTTTTGTGATGTCTTGCCCAGACCTGGTCATCTTTTGGGAGTGGTCAGCCAATGTGACATCACAGGGCCCCACCCCCTAGGCCAGGCAGGCCAGCTGGCAGGGCAGGAGTCCGGTAGACAGAGGTCAGGCCAGGGGAAGGAGCACCCAAGCAACGCAGCTCTGGGAGGTGGGACAGCACCCCCTCCCAAACCCCACCCGGGTGAAGCCGGGCACCCCTGCTAGTTTTAAATAATTGTAAAAAAACAACTTAGACATATAAAAGATACAGGGAACATACTTGATTTCATCCACAACATCTTGAATTCCCTTTTGGCTAATGGAGCCTAGCAATAGTTCCCGTACCTCATCATCTTTCACACATTGCATGGAGAGCTGATTGGAGTGGACCCACAGGGAATTCCGTAGGATTGTAATCCGGTCATATTCTTGGAGCTGAAAAGCCTGCGTCCGCAAGAAATTAGGAAGGAATCGGACTGTATGTTCTATCCCAACATCTCATGGAAAAATCTAAACCATTCTGGGCCAACAGACAGAACCACTAGTGTCATGGAGATACGCATGCAGTGATTTAAAATAATAATTTCGCGTCGGAAATTATTCTGGGTTGAAAAGATTTTTACAGGAGAAACTCCGCTCAGGGGACGCCCAAATGAGGCTCCTTTCGTGTCCCCAAGAGCTGCGACAGAGGCGAGCACTCAATCCGTATTGCAGTACCCGGGTCTCGAAATGCTGACTTGCCGTCCTTCCAGCTAACAAGGCGAGCTTCTTAACCACTGAGTCACGCAGCCCCACTTAAAATAATGTGCCTTCAAGTTGATTTTGATTTATGATGACCCTTTCCAGGGTTTTCTTAGGTCTCTAAAAGGTTTGTCATCACTGGGCCCTAAGGAGCCGAACTAGCTGTCTATGACATTTAGCTTCTATGACTTAAAAACATGAAGACACCACGGTGTTATCGTAGAGGAATTTGTATTTATATGCCTATGTCTGCGTCTATAATCCATGCAATTTTCTGCACAGACGTTGCCCAGTTTGCATATAAATGAGTCCTGAACTTTCAGACGGATGTTATCTTAATAGTGACACTCCTCATAGGTCTAACGGAGAGAAAGCCTGCACATGGGTGCATGTATAGTTAACTCCTTACCTCACAGCTGGCAGTATGCTCTTGCTCCCAGGTAGTCCTAGCCTGATCCAGCATTTCTATGTTCTGCTTGTATGCTCTTTCTGCATAAGCAAGGACAGAAAGGTGAAAGAGGTCACACAGAGGTCCTCCTAACAAGTTTTGACTCCGACGGAGGGCTGTCTGGAAAGCCTACATAA
This sequence comes from Bradypodion pumilum, assembly GCA_035047305.1. Lineage (NCBI taxonomy): Eukaryota > Metazoa > Chordata > Lepidosauria > Squamata > Chamaeleonidae > Bradypodion > Bradypodion pumilum. The sequence continues at coordinate 24,090,163 of JAWDJD010000012.1, read as the reverse complement.
ACTTTAGTGATCTCAGTGACGGGCAGACAGAAAGACACAACTGTTGATGCATTTTATATACATGAAGACGGTACCTGCTTCGTTCGCGGCTTCTTTGGATTGCTTTGCTTTGGCCTGGCTCTGAAACATAAAGAGAGAACATGTTGTTCCATTTATAAGAGGATCAACTACTCAGCCCATATCTAAATGCCTTAAGAAAGCCAGTGATGGCCAACCTTGCCACGCCAGGTGTTCTTGGACTTCAATTCCCAGAGGCCCAAGTCAGCATTCCTGCCAATCAGGGCTTCTGGGAATTGAAGTTCAAGACATCTGGAGTGCCAAGGTTGGCCATCACTGCTAGGCTTTCTCCCCAAGCTGTCTCTACATAGCTTGGAACTTCATTCTCCAACCATCTTACAACCTAGATGTAGGATTGTAAACGACTCACATTCTCTCTAAAAAGTCTGATTTTTAATTCGTTAGATAACCACTGCCTGACACTCGGCGTTGAGTTGCTGGCTGTACGGTCTACTCCATTACTGTAGTGGGATGTCCAGCCAGACAGTGAGATAGAAAATAAGCATGTCAGAATGCTAGTCTAGTCATCACCTGAGTTTATTTGTGTAGGAGTTTTCCCCTCCTCCGTGTCAACATAGTTATTTAATGTTGAGATGTATTTGTCGGTTGTCTTCTTTTGATTTGTTGTGTGGTCTATCATGTTATCTGATATTTGCCTGTATACCACCCATAGTGGGATACCACCCAAATGGGTAGTATAGAAATGTAATACCATATATACTCGAATATAAGCCAACCTGAATATAAGCCGAGGTACCTAATTTTGACCTGAAAACCCAGGAAAATAGATTGAGCCGAGTATAAGCCAAGGGTGAGAAATGCAGCAGCTGTTAGTGAGTTTCAATAATCAAAATACATGAAATATATGGTAAAATTAATTAAATTGTTAGTACATCTCAATCCGGCATGGTTCGTGGACTCTCGTGGTCATTGATCTGAGTATAAACCGAGTCCCCTTTTGTGGGCTCATTTTTGGGGCTAAAAATCTCGGCTTATACTCAAGTATATAGGTTAATAATAACAATAAATAATTTCCTCGTGTGAGATGAGTCCAAAAGGGCAGAATCCAGGTTGACAGCCTCCATGGCTATGGGACTGTAGCTGTAGCTTCCAAGTTCACCTTCATACTCCTTTTTATTTAAAAAAATCAGCATACCTTTTCTGTTTGCTTCTGGTTGCCTGCGGCACTTATCCTTTCAAACGCCAGCTCAGCTTCGTCCGCGTCTTTGCATTTCTGTTCATAGGTCTTCTTTGACTGTATGAAAAGATGGGTAAATACAGTAAAATGAGACTGGCTGTAGCCAGGAGGCCACCAGACCTGCCATGTCTGCTTTCCATTTCCCTCCTGGCACCTTTTTCATTTCACATCCCGTCGGCAGGAGCTGCCTTTCTTTCTCAGGATTTATACAGTGTTATTTCTTCCCCCACTCCTATTTTTGTATAAAATAAACAACCACAACAACTATTTACCTCCATGGTTTTCTTATACAACGAGAGCTTGTTCTTATGTACCCGGTCCATCGTACTCTCATACTACAGAGGAAAAAAACCCAGAAGATTTAACATCTCATTGTCATCCTTCTAGATCAGTGGTTCCCAACCTTTTTTATTTATTGCCATGCCCCCACCTAAGCATCTCTAAAATCCTGATGCCCCCACTCCCTGTGACATATAATTCTTATTATTCAAAAAAGTGAACTCCTATTTGCATGGAGGAAGCCTAAAAGACCATTCTCTGTTAATAACGCATTCTTGAATTGCCCCTCTTAAAAATCAATTTGCCCCCCTGTGGGGCCCGTGTCGCAAGCTAGAGGGGGCACTCAGAGTCCTCTCTGTCACCACATGCACCATAACCTCAGCACAGAGTTCACCCCGCCCCTCTGCCCAGCAGCCCAATAGGAGCGCTTCCTCCCTCCCCCAGCACAGTTCACCCCGCCCCTCTGCCCAGCAGCCCAATGGGAGGGCTTCCTCCCTCCCCCAGCACAGAGTTCACCCCGCCCCTCTGCCCAGCAGCCCAATGGGAGCGCTTCCTCCCTCCCCCCAGCACAGAGTTCACCCCGCCCCTCTGCCCAGCAGCCCAATGGGAGCGCTTCCTCCCTCCCCCAGCACAGAGTTCACCCCGCCCCTCTGCCCAGCAGCCCAATGGGAGCGCTTCCTCCCTCCCCCCAGCACAGAGTTCACCCCGCCCCCCTGCAGTGCAGATGGCAGCCTGTTGAGTTTGGGCACTCATTCTCTAAAAGGTTCGCCATCACTGTACTAGAGCATCAAAAAGTTTACTTCTTTGGAGTACAACTCCCAAAGTCTTCCAGCTGCACCCGGCTATGCCCCGATAACTTAGGGAGCTGAAGTCCAAGAAACTTTAATTGCTTCCCCCCCCCCCCCCCCCAAATTCTTGATTAACAGCATCAGGAAGGGGCCGATTCGGTAACACTATCATCTCAACTGAATCAAGCTGTACACGAATATAAAGTTGTTCTTAACAATCTTGTCTTGTGTTTGTGGGAACAAACAAGGCAACCCTACCCAAAGGAATTGCTACCAACCTTGCAAATAAATAAATGAATGAATGAATGAATGAATGAATGAATGAATAAAACGCCTAGTAAAGACTTAATGAATACTTGTAAATATTCTCTTCCTTATATTTGCAAATATTCTTTTCCATGCATGCCTTATCTGAAAGCCAAGAAAATATACCTTTTCTCTGCAACTATTTCCCCCTATGCAAATTTATGCAGATAACTGGAATTCACAGCATCAGTCAACTAGTCGATTTCTCACAGTCATTTTTAATAATGCAAATATTCTTGCTCCCTCCTCATGGGTTAGTTAGCTTGCCAGATAACCCAATGTTAACTTGGCTGTCTGTCCGTCTGTCTTCCCTCACCTTCTTCCGTTGTTCTTTCTGCCGTTCTCTGAACTCTTCCAGGCCCTTGAGCTCATCTTTCAGCATCGATGCCAGCTGGATGTGGGAGTTGCCGACTCTTTCGATTTCTACGCAAGAGCAGAACGTAGCATTGGAATCTTTTCTGCCCAGGAACGGAGCAACATCGATGTCGTTGCAGGGAAATTTTAATCCCACAATGGTAAGTGTGGGTGGTTTATCTGATTTCTTTTATTTTTAGTTAAATGTGGCTTTACCTGATTTTCCTGTTTGTAAGCCGTGCTGAGGGGCCATTCAACAATTACGTGATCCTTGACGAGGGGGACGGGGGTCTGCCATCTGAATTATGGAAAAAATTACGTGTGGGCCGGGGTTTAGGTCATAGATTACATAATCCATTTGGAGCTGTTGTGCATTAGGCACCAATAGTGAAAAGCTCTAAAAATTAGAGTTTTGATACAAAAGCTCTGGATTGTGTAATTTAAAAGGGGAGGAGGGTGTCAAAGCTAAAATTATGTTCGTATTACATGGGGGGTGGGGGTGGGTCAATTTCCCCCCAAAAGATGGATCACATAATTGTTGAATGGCCCCTGAGTGCTGGTTTTAGTCATACCTGTCAACCTTCCCGGACTGGCCGGGATTTCCCGATTTTCGGCGCCGATTTGCGCCATTTCCCGCCCCGCGCTGCCAAAACCCCGGAATTTGGCAGCGGGGGCGAAGAGGTACTGCGCAGCCCTTCTGTGCAAGTCATGTTCTACGCATGTGTAGAAGGGGGCTACGCGAGCGTAAAACCCTTCTACGCATGCGTAGAACGCGACTTGCGCAAAACCAATCTGCGCAAGTCCCAGATTCGTCAGAACCACGGTTGACAGGTATGGTTTTAGTGGGAATGGGTGGGTGGATAGATGGATGGATAAGGACCAACCAACCAACTGATTGATTTAGTGAGATATAAAAGGCACAACAAACAAACCAATAATGCATAAATGTTTTGCATGGAGTGTACCGACACCTTAACCACTAACCCTTCTTGCTGTTGGGGAAATGAGATCAATAGGTAACCAAACCTGAAGAGGACTAAAATAATTTCTTCCTACTCTGGAAACTCTGACGTTATGGTGTCTGATTGAAGTTTCTATTTATCACGAGACAATCCTTCAATCTCTCCTTCCTTCCCCTCCCCACCTGCCCATATGGGGGTCTTCCACACATCAGCGGAACCCAGATTTTCCCCTCACCGCACAAATGACATGTTCCAAGACTTTCCTCTGACCTCCTCCTCATTGACACCTCTTGCAACCATAAAAAATGTGCCTGCACAAAGAGAAACATCCTCTTGTGTTACAACAAGGTTCGCCCACCGGGGAAGGACATGCACAGCTTGCTTTGGCATAGACTAGCCAGCCATAAGGAAAAATGCACCCATAATGTATATCACTTTCCCTTCCCCTCTAAATTCCCCTCAAGGTGTCAAAGATCCCCCAGTGTAGCCTACTGATAAACTTACGTTGTTTGAGAACCTCAAACGAAGCTTTCAGAGTGCTGTGGAGAGAAATGTAAAAACAAATCATTTGTGGACAAAACTTCAAGTGCTGATGCTTTCGGCAACATCTGGAATCACAACACAACCGTCGCCACCCAGATCACAGGCCTACTTTGCTGCATAAGTAAAGGTGACTATGTCTACTGCCTCCTCAGCTGAATCACGTCCCCTGGTGGCATGCATGTTCCAGCTGTGGCTAGCCAGTCATATCCAACTCTAGAGCATACCTGTCAACCGCGGCTCCGGACAATCCAGGACCTGCGCAGAACGGTTCTGCGCAAGTCGCCTTCTAGGCTTGCGTAGAAGGCTTTTACGCTTGCATAGAACCCTTTTACACTTGCGTAGAACCCTTCTACACATGCGTAGCCGTCTACGCATGCGTAGAAGGCTTTTACGCTTACATAGAGCCCTTTTACACTTGCGTAGAACCCTTCTACACATGCGTAGCCTTCTACGCATGCGTAGAAGGCTTTTACGCTTACATAGAGCCCTTTTACACTTGCGTAGAACCCTTCTACACATGCGTAGCCATCTACGCATGCGTAGAAGGCTTTTACGCTTGCATAGAACCCTTTTACACTTGCGTAGAACCCTTCTACACATGCGTAGCCTTCTACGCATGCGTAGAAGGCTTTTACGCTTACATAGAGCCCTTTTACACTTGCGTAGAACCCTTCTACACATGCGTAGCCTTCTACGCTTGCGTAGAAGGGTTCTACGCAAGCATAGAAAGGTTCTACGCAAGTGTAAAAGGGTTCTACGCCTGCATAGAAGGTGACTTGCGCAGAAGGGATGTGCAGTACCTCTTCCCCCCGCTGCCAAATTCCAGGGTTTTGGCAGCTCCGGGCAGGAAATGGCGTAAATCGGCGACGAAAAACGGGAAATCCCAGCCAATTCGGGAAGGTTGACAGGGATGCTCTAGAGTTCAGTATTCCTCTCTGTTTATAGCCAAAGAGTTAACGCTGTCTATGTCAGCAGATGTTTCCATGGACATATGGCAGGCATGCCTAGACACCAGAGTCCATGGAACACTGTTACCTTCCCACCAAAGTGGTACCTATTTATCTACTTGCAATTCCTTGCTTCCAAACTGCTAGGTTGGCAGGAGCTAGGATAGAGACGGAAGCTCACTCTGTCCTGCAGGACTCGGGTCTCGGAACTGCTGACCTGCCGACCTTCCAGTCAAGTTCGGCGCCTTAACCACTAAGCCACCACAGTGCCTTACGTTGCAACGTACACAACAGCCAAAACCCAAATATCTTTTGTGAATCAAAGGAATCGTTGTGTCTTTATGGACCCGTAAAGTAGGGACTGCGTGCGAAATTGCTCTCGGACAAAGAACTTCGACCTATTCTTCAGCAGTCCCAAATTTAGTTTGGCTTCTGCTTTTTCTGTTCCCAGGAGAATTCATTAAATGCTTGATAAAGGGATGGACCAAAAATTCCTCTGTCTCTCATTTTTATTACCCTTTATCCACAAATTGCCTGTTTCTTAACATTTTTTCCCCTGGGATTTAGGACAAGCCCCTGGCTGTTTTTAGAGATCTGTGCTAGGAGAAAAAATGTCTGTTTTAACTGCTGGGCTGAATAGCTTTTTTAGCTATTCCTTAAAAAAATAACTTGAGCTAATTACTGGTCCCAGAACTAATAGATTTTGACATTTTCCACATTCCTCCGGCGGCGTCATAAAAAGAAAGAATTGGATAATAATGCTGTCAATGGCCACGTGTCTTTTGCGCCCTCTTGTGCCCTTCCTGGTCTTCAAACTTTCCCCCCATGTACAGTACTTTAAATTCAGATTTATTTCAATCATTTCTGCAATGCAATAACTGATTATCACATAAGCCGATCAATTTTATATGTCTTGTTAAAGAGTGTCAACATTTCACAGAGTTAATATCTACCGAGACGCCTTAACTAGGAGGCAGAGATTGGGAACATTGCCGTGATTCCCAAAATCTTGGACATCATATACCTCTTTTATTTTTAATATAGTTTTATCTTTTACCATCATCTAGTCTTCTATACACTGCATCGCAAAAATAAATTAATATTGTCTGCAACTTTGTCTAATCCAGGGATGCTCAACCTGTGGCCCATGGGCCAGATGCAGCCCGCAGCACCATTTCATGTGGGGCCCCACCGCCTCCACCACACCAGGAAATGCCATGTGGTGGAGGAAGGGCAACATGGGAGCGTGTGAGGGAGCATGACCTGGCCCCCAGCTTAAAAAGAGAACTCCTGCTCTAATCCATGTGTCCTATTCTAAATCAAGTGCACTGAATCCAAATCTGAAGTCCTGATTCTGCCTAGGATGTCAGGATCTTAAGTTAGCAAATCTCACTCTCTTGGTTAGGTTCTTGTATATATTTGACGCAAATGGAGCAAAAAATTTCCGGTTAATTAACACAACTGCGCTTACTCATCTTTAGCTCAAAACAGACTCACTATGGCCTATCTGTACTATCCAATAAGATGGTTTCGCACTTGGTTCATCTCACTTTATATACCTATTTCTGACGTCAGCTCACTGACTTGCCCAGCCGCAGCTGGAACATGCATGCCACCAGGGGACGTGATTCAGCTGAGGAGGCAGTAGGCATAGTGGTAGCTGCAACTGTTATAATGTTCCCATGTAATCCTGTAAGGCAGGGATTCCCAACCTTTTCAAGCTGGGGGCCGGGTCACGCTCTCTCAGTCAGTTTTGAGAGCCGGGCAGCCATTTTGCCCTGCCTTCACGATGGGGGTGGCCATTTTGTCCCAACAGCTTCAAAGGGGCGGCCTTTTTATTTCACGAATGTCCTTGGAGGGTGGGGGGGCACATGAAATGATGCCAGGGGTCAGATCCGGCCCACAAGCCTTAGGATGGGAACTCCTGTCCTAAACATTGCTCCAGACGGAAACAGCTTCTGCATCATAGCCCTTTGCGCTTACAGTCGCTCGAAGCAAGCATGCAGTTTTTCTACACAGGAAGGTAGTATTGCATTAGACGCTACTGACAGGAAAACCACACACGAGTTTTCCTTTGCGCTGTAGCAAACTGGGGGTGGGGAGGAAGCTCCCACTCAGTTTGCTGGCCTGGATTTAACACTCACAATCAAAAATGAAAAGTAATTTCCTCTCCACCTCTGAGGCTGAAGCTAGCATGTGTGTTTATGTGTGCACATTATTTCAAAAAAAAAAAACCCACAGGTTTTCTGCACTAGAAGGAGAAGGGCATTAATATTCTGTTCCCAGCCTAAGGCCTGTGGGCTGGATCCGGCCCGTGGCGCCATTTCATGTGGCCACCCCGCCAAGTGCATTTGAGAAACAAAAGGGCTACCCCCTTTGAAGCTGTTGGGACAAAATGACCACCTCCACCGTGCAGGCAGGACAAAACGGCCCTCAAAGCAAACAAATCGGGGTTCCCAACCTTTTCATGCCGGGGGCCAGGTCACACGTCTGCTTCGAGGGACGGATGGCCATTTTGCCCTGCCTGCATGATGGGGGTGGCCATTTTGTCCCAACAGCTTCAAACGGGGTGGACATTTTGTTTCTCAAATGCTCTTGGAGGGGTGGGGTGGGGCCACATGAAATGGAACCACGGTCCGCATCCTGCCCACAGGCCTTAGGTTGGGAACCCCTGAAATAGATGATAGTGTTTTAACAGAACCAGCGTAATGAAAGCCAGCGCATTGCTTCAAAGAGGCAACCGTCTTCTCGTGGATTTGCAAGAGGTCTATGGCTTGGTGGCCTGTCTTTTCTGACGTTTCATCCCTGCAGGAAAGTTGGGTAGCAAACAGCCTCACCACACCATCGTCTTAGCTCGTGGCTACCCATAAAAAGCTTCTGTCCCCTACTAGAGCATCTCTCTGACCCAAAATACTTGACGCATCAAAGGGTCTCACTTTCTCTACCTCTTATCCTTCCTCCTTGCCCCTAACCAAAGCAGAACCTGGGAAATGGTTTGCGAACAACCACATCATTGCCTCTTCTTTCGTGTCCTGATCAAATCCTGGACTGCCAAAATGAAGCCACTTCCTTGGCTTTGCCATTGCCCAAACCCAAATCCTCACTGGCGCATGTTTATGGCATTAATCAGCAGACCAGTAAATGAGCCAGATTCTGTGTCTCTCCACATTCACACCATGTGTTGTCGGTCGCCAGCAGCCCCCACTTGAGCATGTGTTGGTCTTACATCTAGGGCCATGATGGTGAACCTTGGCACTCCAGATGTTCTTCAATTCCCAGAAGCCCAAGCCCCCTGTGAATCCACACAAATGGGTTTATTACGATTCATCCGGCCCGCGCTGCCCACGTCGCTCCCGGAAGCAGAAGTAAAACACATCCATACAATTTAGACTTCTGGGTTAACCCTTCCTCCGTACGGGCGCGTTTTACTTCCGCTTCCGGGAGTGACAAGGGCAGCGTGGGCCGGATGAATTGAATTTGTGTGGATTCACAGTGGGCTTGGGCTTCTGGGAATTGAAGTCCAAGAACATCTGGAGTGTCAAGGTTCGCCATCATGGCTCTAGGGGCTCCAACCCTCATCCTATTCAACGTCCTCTAGAGCTGTATCCTCCTTTAATGTCGTTCCTTGTCCAGTGAGTTCCTTCCCCCATCTACTAATTTGGCGCATTACTCATTGAAATGCTCAACCATGGCTTTTTTTTTAAGGCTTCATTGTTTCCACTATTAAATGCCAGGGATAATTATTTGTGAAAAATGACCAACAGCTTTCCTTTAATCAAAGCATTGTTAATTTAGCTGCTGGAAGTTAACAATGTGGTGGTGATGAACCAAATAACTAAGTCCTTTTGAAACTTTCCTTAACATTAATGAATTACATTCCACTGGCGATTAAAAAGTGATGCATTAATGCTAAGATTCTGAAGGAACAAAGTTCTGGTTTGGGTAATCATTTCATGGCGTTTCAAAGAAGCTCTTATGAATGAGGACTCAGCACATTAAATTTACATATTATTAAGGTAAATGGTAAAAGTCTCCCTTGCTCGAAAGCCCATCATTTCCAAATCTAGGTTTCGGTGCCCACCTCCGTTTATAGCCAAAGAGCCAGTGCTATTTGCCTCTGCAGACATTTCCATGGTCATGTGGCAGTCATGGCTAAGCACCAGAGCGCACCGAATGCTGTTACCTTTTCCGACAAAGCAGGACCTACTTACCTACTTGCAATACATTATCTTGCTATTGAGCTGCTAGGTTGGCAGGAGCTCACTCCGTCATGCTGACCTGCCAACCTTCCAGCTGTCAAGTTCGGCATCTTAACCACTAAGCCACAAATATATCCCGACACAGGAGATGCTTGGAAATGTAGTTACACTTGAGTGACAAAGCTAGATGTCTAAAGCCAAAGACATCAGGTTAATCCCATACTTGTGAGCCTCGTCGTCACTTCGCCCTCTTTTTGTCCTCCATGTGCCATTTCAGGGATGAATTTTCATAATTTTGCAAAGTGCATTTCAGGGCAATGCCACAACCATTTGACACACAGGAAAGGAACAGATCTCTTAGTGACATGTGCTTGGAACTGTTTGTTCCCTATTGCCAAGGGAAACACTGACAACTTCTCTTTCAAGACACGGGTGCAAGCAGGAGCACAACTTACAACTTCTCTGGCTCTTTTTTTTTAAACCTAAGACTCGCATTTACCTTTTGCAGGTTTCCAGGGACAACACAACACACAAACGGGAGGTGAAATCACACAACCCATGAGATATATACATCAGTCCTTAGGTGCCAATTTTGATACAGGCGCATGCGCCACTAATCCAAACCAGAAGCAATTTCCCATTGTGTCGTGTCAAAAGGGACTCACTTGATTTCTGTTTGGCCCCCAGCTTTCCGAGAAATTTGCACCAGCTCCTTCCCATACCGCTCTTCCGCCTGTGCCCTGTTTAAAAATAAAATAAATCCCATCATCTTAAGCGCACGGAGTGTCATGGTTTCCCACCCTTTTTGGACCATCTTTCCCTAAAGTATGACAATGACTACTTCTTGTAACTGTACAGATTGCCTAGAACAGGAGTTCCCAACCTAAGGCCCGTGGGCCGGATCCAGCCCATGGCGCCTTTTCATGTGACCCACCCCCCACCCCTCCAAGGGCATTGGAGAAACAAAATGGCCACCACTTTGAAGCTGTTGGGACAAAATGTCCACCCCCCTCGTGCAGGCAGAACAAAATGTCAATCCGGCCCTCAAAGCTGACTGAGAGAGCATGACCTGGCCCCTGGCATGAAAGGTTGGGAACCCCCGCCCTAGAAGAAAGTTCCTGCCTACGGTTGCCCCCTTTCTCTCACTTTGTCAGCCTATTGGTTTTCCTGCATTGAAATGCCCTGTTCCTTAGACCTAGAGCTTAGAGAAGTTACTTTTTTAAACTTCTCCCAGCTAGAATGGTCAACGACTATGAGAGAGGCTGAGAGTTGTGGCGGCCCAGAAATCAACTTTTCCCCAAAGTCTTATGGAATGAGAAAAGGGAAATGGTGCAAACCAGTCTTTGAAAAGAGGAGTGCACAGAATTAAACAAGATTATAAACCCATGATGGTGAACCTTGGCACTCCAGATGTCCTTGGACTTCAAATCCCAGAAGCCCAAGCACCCTGTGAATCTACACAAATGGGTTTACTGCGATTCATGTGGCCCGTGCTGACCTCGTCGCTCCAAGAAATGGAAGTAAAACAAGCCCGTACAGAGGAAGGATTTGCCCGGAAGAGCTTTAACTGTACGGGCGCGTTTTACTTCCGCATCCGGGAGCGATGATGGCAGCGCAGGCCGGATGAATCGCATTAAACCCATTCATGTGGATTCACAGGGTGCTCGGGCCTCTGGGAATTGAAGTCCAGGTTACATGTGGAGTGCCAAGGTTCACCATCGCGGTTATAAACCATGCTTGCAACAGTGAAAATAAGCCTGTTGGTAGGAGCGTTGCGTACTCTATTAAGAAAATGGTTGCATGTTGTGATTGTAAGGCAGGATGATTGTTTAAGTTTGTATTAACCTTTGTGAGGCACCTACTGTGGCCTAACAATGTCATGGATACTAAAACTCGAACACAAGACTAACATGACATCGGGAACTTTCTGATCAGTATTAGCAAAGGGGTCGGGACCCATTTAAGAAGATTAGTCTTTGCCTCCTCTATTTCCTCCCCTTCTGCAACATTTCTAACTGGACTAATGACAACCTGAAGGCATCGTTTCCACTGAATGGAAGAAGCCTTTACTCACTTCTATTAAAATAGTTCTGGAGAGAAGGGAGAAGTCTGTGTCACTTTTGACTACACGGTGACTCATTTGCTTCTGCTCCAGAGTAGACGAGCTCGCCGGGGATTTCTTTTAATTTGGGTAGAGATTTCTCGGAAGATGGGGTGCAACTGAATGTATCCTCCTTCAACTGGCATCGTTTGCATATCCCATTAAACTGTGGTTTTATAGCTGGGTCAAAGTTGGGTCCTCAGGTGTTCTTGGACTTCAATTCCCGGAAGCACAAGTCAGCGCACCTAATGATCAAAGCTGGACAGAGACTGGGCTCATGTTTTAATCCCCACTGTGACCCAAACCTTCCCAGGATAACCTGAGGTTTTCTTAGCCTGCCCAACTTGACGGTTTATTGTAAAGAGGAAAGTCAAGAATGAATGCATTGGAGGAAAAGTGGGGTATAAACATAGCGATGGATGGATGGATGGATGGATGGATGGATGGATGGATGGATGGATGGATGGATGGATAGATAGATGGATGGATGGATTGATGGAGGGATGGATTGATGGAGGGATGGGTGGATGGGTGGATGGATGGGATAGGATGGAGGGATGGATGGGATGGAGGGATGGAGGGATGAATTGATGGAGGGATGGAGGGATGGATAGATGGATGGATTGGATGGATGGATTGATAGAGGGATGGGTGGATGGATGGGATGGGATGGATGGATGGATGGGATGGATGGAGGGAGGGATGAATTGATGGAGGGATGGATTGATGGAGGGATGAGTGGATGGATGGGATGAATGGATGGATGGATGGAGAGATGGATTGATGGATGGATGGATGGGATGGGTGGATGGATGGATGGATTGATTGATTGATGGAGGGATGGGATGGATAGATGGATGGGAGGGAGGGAGGGAGGGATGAATTGATGGATGGATGGGATGGATGGATGGATTGATTGATTGATGGGATGGATAGATGGATGGGATGGATAGATGGATGGGATGGGATGGGATGGATGGATGGATGGAGCAAACAATCAAATTCATAAGTGTTAGGAGTATCTGGACAATATGTTTTCATACTTTGAAATTATTTCAATCTTCTTACCTTTGTTTGATTAAGTCCTCCACATCTTTGCACATCTTCCTCCCGTCCAGCAATCGCTGCAGAAGCGCATCATAGCCAGCATGAACAGTGAATTCTTTACACTAGAAAACAAAAATGTTAAATAGACATGAGCTGACCTGATTTCCATTATGCAAGCAGCCCGACGGATCAGTTTTCTGGGATTTTGTCCGGGATTCCTCCAGACTGAAATAAAATCGACTAAACTAAAACAACAATCATGCAAGTTTTAATAGCTAGCATTAGGTTCTAATCACGGGCTGTGGTAGCTCACTGGTAAAGAAGCTCGCCTTGTTAGCTGGAAGGTTGGCAAGTCGGCAGTTTGAGACCCAAGTACTGATTGACAGTTTGAGCATCCGTCTCTGTCCCAGTTCTCGGGGACGTGAAATTAGCCTCATTCAGGCATCCCCTGAGCGGAGTTTCTCCTGCAAAAAATCCTTTCAACCCAGAATAATTTCTCGCACGAAATTATTATTACTATTAGCAGCAGTAAAAATTCTTTTTGTGGGTGGACGCATCCTGCTATGTTAAGTCCACACTAATGTCTGCAACATGTAAACATTTTTAAGGTTCAAAGGTCATTGGTTTCAACTCTTTGAACTGGACCTGGAACTCAATATGTTCCGGTAGTCGAGGCTAGCGTCTTGGGCTGAATTTTATCCTGAAGTTTAAAAGCTATCCGAGGTGCTGAACCTGTTTAAGAAATAGTGTTTGGGCCCCTTCAATACCGTCTGTAAAATTCACCCCAAACCCCAGTTCAAGCCCAGTTTTGCCGTTCGAAACTAAGTTACTGTTCTTTGCTTCTTCTTTCGTGTCCCGATCAAACCTTGAAGCCACTTTCTTGGCTTTGTCGTTGGCCAAACCTACGTCCACTGTTGCCAGGTTTGCTTGGAGGGCAACCAAGGTAACAGAGCATTAGAGAGACCCATCTACAGAGGGGACAGGTTAAACATCAGCTACAGTGAACCCCCGGTTAACGACGTTTCTTGGTTCCCAAAGTCGCGTCACTAACCGGGAAACGTCGTTAACCGTGAACTCTCGGTTAATGGCAAAAAAAACCACGGCTCCCTATGGAGACCTCCCGGTCAACGACGTCATTAACCGAGACGTGAAGAGGACACTTGCGGTTAACGATGTCGTTAACCGAGAGGTGATGGTCACTCCCGGATAACGACGTCATTAACCGAGAGTGTCCTTTTAAAACAAAGACACGTTGTTAACCGAAAACGTCGTTGCCTGAACGCATTGTTAACCGGGGGTTCACTGTATAATGAATTTTACCTCTCAGTTTTAATCCTGTCCCTTGTAGTCCCAGACCGGTTCTGGATTATTAACATACAATGAACATTAAAATCTAATTTCGCCCTAAATTCTGCAGCTTGATTGTGAATCCGGACCTGAACGTCCCTTATCTGGCACAGTTTTGTCTTCTACACCGTTTTCTTCCTCAAAGTGGAAGCAAATACTTCCTGTTCCAGCGAACGGCAAAAAACCATAGAGAATTAATTAGGAGCAAGGCTCCAAATTAATTGAATCTACCTAGGACTAATCTGACCTCATTTGGATGTTTCCCCACTTACTGTATTTAAAACATTTTCACCTCCCCAGTTACAGATCCGTAAGTTGTTTGCCATTAAGAGGAAACGGAGAAACCCAATAAGAATGCTAACAAAGAATAACAAAATTAACAAAAAAAATTAAGAATGATAAAACAACGCTAAGCTTACAATAGCAAAAAAGAAATACGTCAGCAAAGTTTAAAATAGGAGCAGCAGGTTTTTCTCAATATATTCACAAGGCTTAGTAGCAAATGGGGAAATACTAAGGAAAATGCAATGCATCCAAGTATCCTCCGTTCCCAAAAGCTTTCTATATGAACAAAGAAAGATTCTAATTTATCAACCGATGAAAGGAAGATAAAACCCTTATTTCTAGGCTTTAGGGGGAAACGTCCACAGACAAGGTGCTACCCCCCCCCCACCCCCCGAAAGATGGTCTTTAGTTGAAATTTCTAGGTGAGTAGCTGTCTTAGGTTGTTGCAACAAAATTGTTAGTTGTCAGAATACAGTAAAACCACGGATAACACTAAAACTTGGTTCCACAAGTCTTAGCGTTATCTGATTTTTAGTATTATCCAATGCGTGCATCGGATAATGTTAAAACCCTACGGGATGCATTGGATAACGTTAAAACTCCATAGAGATACATCGTAACCGGCACAGGCTTTAGCGAACGCTATCCGATGCATCCCATAGGATTTTAACGTTATGCGATGCAAACCCCCCCCCCCCCGAATGCTTAACGTTATGCGATTTTAGCGTTATCTGATGCAAACGTTATCCGAGTACCACAAGACTAGAAGCCAACATCTTGACCCATGGCATCACCCGGCGTGCAGTCTTACCCAGCTTGTCAGTCCCATTGCATTCAGGGGCGGGACTCAACATCTGGATGAAGGTGATTTGGACTGCATTGTCAACTTTGGGGGACCTCTCTGAAGATATCGCGCAAGCCAACAAACGAAAACTAGCAAGATCCCATAAGAGGGACTCAAATTGTCTAGCAAAACCCTCACATTCAGACTGTTAAGGTCTCCCCTGCTAGAAAGCCAGTCATATCCGACTCTAGGGTTCGGTGCTCTTCTTCGTTTATAGCCAAAGAGCCAGCACTGTCTGCATCTTCAGACATGTCCATGGGCATTTGGCAGTCATGACTCGACACCAGAATGTTGTTACCTTTCCCACCAAAAGCGGTACCTTTGCAATTTCTTGCTTCCGAACTGCTAGGTTGGCAGGAGCTGGGACCGACTCCGCCATGCGGTTCTTGGGTCTCGAACTGCTGACCTGCCGGCCTTCTCGTCATCAGGTTCAGCATCTTAACCACTAAGCCACTGCAGTCCCCTCTGTTAAGAGTACTTAGAGGTAAAAGAGCAATTGGAAAACCTACCAGTGGGTTTGCCATCCATAGTATGAGGTGAAGCCCAGCCAGAGATAGAAAACCCTTGAGGATGTCTGGTCCTGGGGAGGTTACTCACTGGTTACCACTGCTATTCTAGACTCTGGTTTTTGTTTCCAGTTGTGTCACCCCACCCCCTTGCTGGGCTGATTCATCTTTTTTTCAAGCCAGAGCTCAACTATTGGGCCAGAAGTTTCCAGGGAAAATATCCCTGCAATTTTGGAATATAGAGGAAGAGGCACAATTATATAACTTTGAATCAGACCTTTGGCTGGTGGAGCATTTGCAAGAACTCTGCTGGAAACAGATTTATGTCGGGGATACGCATAAAGAGCCTCCCCGAAGATTGTGGTGTCTTTGAACCACAAATCGGGCATGCCCTGGTAAATGGCAACCTTGTGTTGCTAGCTTAACTTTCTCACACTAGGTAGGCCGAAAGAAACCGCAGAATACACCAAAAAGGTGGCTTCGTTTTGGCAGTTTTACATCTGGTCTAGATACTGAAGAAGCAGCAGCAGTTTTATGTTCACATCAAAGCCAGATAGTAAGAGGAGGAGGTCGCAAAGTGTGTTGCAATTTATGGGTAGATTCATACAGAACAGGGCTTCTCAACCTTTCCAAGCCGTGGGCCAGACCACGCCTCCTCAGACAGTTGAGCGGGCTGGACAGTGGTTCCCCCGCCATAAACGCTGCTGTAAACCGAGCCCGCGGCTGTTGTAAATGCATTTACGACAGCCATTGGCGCGTTTACGGCTGCTGTAAAAGACGTCCATGTCCACTTCCGGTGGCAGCAACAATGGCGACGCAGGCCACATGAAATGGTACCGTGGGCCAGGTCTGGCCCATGGGCCGTAGGTTGGGAATCCCAAATATAGAACGAATCCCGCACTTATTCAACACCCGTTGGGAGCCGCTGTGGACAGGAAGCAGGTTCCTAAAGGTTCAAGGTTGTAAGGAGAGTTTTTAGCTTCTGTTTTAATTAAGATTTCCATTTTGACATGTACTGCATTTTGAATATTATTAACCCCTTTGTCTTTGGACAAAATAACAGGACATAAATTGAACAAAACGAACGACTCAATACATTCCTAAGCACAACTTTGATTCCAGGAGAAAAATGCCTTCCCTTTGGCTTATCTTTCCTAGTTTTCTCAAGGTACCTTCAGAGCATCCTCCGTTCTCTACTGCTGTTGTAGAGCACCTACCTTCCTAGCTCTCTCCCTAAAATTTCTCCATCCATTGCGCTGAACCATCAACTCAACCAACGAACCTTGTTAGCTAATGCCAAAAAAATACATCGGAGGGTCAAATTACACGTTAATAAAAGCCATAGCTTATGTTTCCCCTCCAGATACGAAATGCCTTCAAAACTCCATGCCTGAGCAGTCAGACTTGCAAAGGAAGTGCAAAGGTTACCTGCCAGTGACGAATCACAAAAGAAAAGCAAACTAGTTGGGAATACATGGAGTGAACCAAACTCAAGTAGGATGAACAGACAGATGCCTTTCGTTGTCTGGGACAGTCCTGCTTCAACTATCGTGCTAACTCTAATTTCCGTCTTTTTCTCTCTCCTGCCTTGTCTGCAGAAAAGGGAACTAGTTGCTTGTGGAATACCCTTCCTCTGATGGAGTGTGTTTCATTTTGTGAGGGATTCTGATGTCAGCCTGACCAAGGAGAAGAAAGATGTGGTCAAAGGGAAACAACTGGCACTTCTGTTTTTACAGGTAAGGAACACCGACACTGAGAAAAAAACATTATTAGTAGAAGGCTGGTCAGGGCAGAGAAGTGGTTTTTTTAAAAACCCTGTAGTTTTTCTTCTAATTTCTTTTAAAATGGAAGTCCAAACCCTGAGAAACATTCATATAATCGAATAAAACCACTTGCTAGAAGAAATTGCAAGTAGATAGATACCGCTTTGGTGGGAAAGGTAACAGCGTTCCATGCACTCGGGTGTCTAGTCATGCCTGCCACGTGACCGCGGAAACATCTGCAGACACAGACCGCGCTGGCTCCTTTGGCTATAAAAAGAAACGAGCACCCCAAACACAGTTTCCCATATGAATGCATTGAAAACCAATTAATCTGTTCCGGAGGTCAGAAAAAGGTTTCCAATGCATTCCCTATGGGAATCCGCTTTTCGCGTTACAAATTCTTCGTGATACAGAAAATCCTGGAGAATGCATTAAATTCGTAACCCGAGGTACCACTGCATATAGAAAAGGAAAAGCATTCAAAACGTGTCCTGTAGAAGAAAACACAGCCATGGATGGTGGGGCTGCCAAAGGCATTTTGCTGCCTGAGGCGGAACAGCAAATCCCTGCTACCCCATCAAAAGCATGCAGTACTTTTTAGATTTAGACCATTCAGGGTTTTGTGATCTCCAGTGCACAACACTCCATGAGCATTGATGCCCTTTCCTGACACTCAGTGCAACAGGGGAAAAAAATTAAACAATTAGCAATTAAACGACTCAGGTCAGCTGCCGGTGGTACCTTCCTCACATTCCCAAATGGCAGGATCCACCCTCAGAAATAGGTATTTAAGTAGGGGGGAAAACCTGATAGTTTCCTGCCACGTACAGGCCAGAGTAGGAAGGCTGAGCGCAGAATAGATGCCTTTGAGATGTGATGTTAGAGGAGAGTTTTGAGAGTCCCCTGGACAGCGAGGAGAACAAATAGGTCCATCTTAGAAGAAATCAACCCTGACTGCTCTTTGGAAGGTCAAATAGTAAAGATGAAGATGAAGTACTTTGGACATCAAATGAGAAGGGAGGATTCACTTGAGAAGTCCTTGATGCTGGGAAAGGTGGAGGGCAAAAGAAGAAGGGGGCGTCCAAAGATGAGAAGGATATATGGTGTGGTAGATGCAGTGGGCACAGAGCTGGGCGGGCTGAAGAGGATGGTGGAGGATAGGGGTGCATGCAGGTCAATGGTCCATGGGGTTGCAAAGGGTCGGAATCGACTGTGCGACTGAACGACGACAACAACGGATTAACAAGTTTGATCTGGCATTTTAAAAAATAATCATGTTATGAGCACACAAAAGTGCTTTCTAGTTGAAAGGTTTTTTTGCTGGAGGAACTCCGCTCACTGGATGCCGGAGTGAGGCACCTTGCGCGTTCCCAAGATCTTTTCCCGGCGAAGTGGTCCCTATTTATAATAATAATTTTGTGCCAGAAATTATTCTGGGTTGGAAGGATTTTTGCTGGAGCGACTCCACTTAGGGGACGCCCGAATGAGGCTCCTTTCATGTCCCCGAGATCTTTTCCCCCACCAAAGTGGTCCCTATTTATCTACTTGGCTGGCAGGCCAAGTATGGGGTGCAGGTGGTGGGGTGACGTCCGCGGGGTGGCTGGTATAGCGAATCCCAGCAGCACCCTCGGCCCCTGCACCCTTTTTTAGTGAGTGGGTGGGTAGTTTTTAAAGCAGTTTTAGCAATGTTTTTAATTATGTTTTTATTATGCTGTGAACCGCCCTGAGTTGGCCTTGGCCAAGTGGGCGGTATAGAAACTGAAATAAATAAATACTCGCACTTTTCTTGCTTTCAAACTGCTAGGTTGGCAGGAGCTGGGACAGAGATGGACGCTCAAACTGTCATACAGTATCCGGGTCTTGAACTGCCAACTTTCCAGGTGAACCTTGTTAGCTAGATCTGGCATAAGCACCTACCACCTGCAGCCCATTTCATCATCTGTCATGATGTGGCCACCGTCCATGCAACCTTTGACTCTCCTAACCCTGCTTGACTACCTTGGCTTATGAAAGCACCCGCAGTGTTCAGACATGCTCGTACAAAAGATGCCCCGTGCCAGGTATCGGCTGCGTTACTGAACCCGCTCGACAAAGCGCTACTTACCCAGAAAGCATCTTTAAACTGTAGGTGTGTCATGGCCACACTGGTGGAGTTGGCTCGCTTTCAGGAAATGCGCTCTGTAGTGCCAGGATTTTTATTGTGACGGTTAGATGACAGTGATGGTTGTGATTATGAAGGAGCAGCATCCGGGTTGCGCCAGTGCCCTGCCAATGCTCTGACGAGAAGACTCTTGCCTTCTACAACTTACTTGCAAAACAGCCCTGGGCGGGCTCGAGGAAGCGGAGTGTGTGAGGACGGGGTGTTCTAGAAGGAAGCAACTCTCCCCACACCTCACCGATCTCCTTTCCATCTATGCTTCCTCTACTCTTTCGCTCCACCTCCCCTCTGAATGTTCTGGTGTCGACTCCACTTGGTTACCGGTGAAAAAGAGGAAGGAGCAAAAAAAAGTTGACTCTGTCCCTCTGTGCAAATGAGATGCTTCTCAATGGCAATTTAAACGCCACCACATGATTAGTCACATGCTAGAAGGCTTACGGGTGGGAACGAATGGGCGAAGGACCCAAATGGGGCAAGAACCCTGATTTCGGGCCGACGGCGGCGATCGCCATCCTTGGCTCCTTTTTTGGCACAAGAACATTTGTGCGTTTCGCCTAGAGAAGGGTTGTGTGTGTTGTTTGTGTGCGAGGCACAAATCGTGCACACAGGAAGCGGGGTTGTGGTACAGCAGGCTTGGGCATGGGTTGCAAGAAGAATTTCTCTCTTGAGGCTTTAGGCAATGGTTGTGCAACTCAAGTCGCCTCCATTCATTGCCACTGCGACTATGAATGGAAGGATCAGCTCACGCTTACGCCGCCAGAATACTAATGGTGTGCATTCTCCAGGCCTCTTTGACAAGTTTAAAAATTCAAAGACACGGACAGTGTGCCTCCCGCCGTGCGCTCTAAAGACCCCTCACACTCTCTGTTAGAGATGTGGGTCCCTTCCAAGTAGGGTGCAACGGAGGGTTGATCTCCTCATCTCAGCGGAGAACGCGGGCTCTAGGGTCAAATGGGAAATGCTTTCGGTCCTCTACAAATGGACGCAGGGAGGTACTGTAGCGGCTAACATGTTGTCGGAGAGGTCTAGTTCAAAAGATGCTCAGATGATCAAACCCCTTTAGAAGAAACTGAATCATAGGATTAGAATCACTGAGTTGGAATAAGGCGTCTTTTAGGGTGGCCAAACTACGGCCTGTGGGCCAGATCTGGCCCCGATGCCAATTCACCCAGCCCACGCCACCTTCATCGCTCCTGGAAGCAAAATGCGCCTAGGTGCATTTTACTTCCGCTTCCAGGAGTGACGAGGGCGGCGTGGGCCGGATGAATTGGCATCAGGGGCCTGATCCAGCTCACAGGCCGTAGTTTGGGCACCCCTGGTTTAGGCCAGATGGTTGTCCAAATCTCTTCTGAATGCTTCCAGTGTTGGAGTGCTTCCCACCTTTTCAGTGAAGGTCGATCCATTCTTTACTCATTAAACTGAGTAGCTGTAAGGGTAAAAGTTGCCCTTGCTTGAAAGTCAGTCGTATCCAACTCTAGGGGTCAGTGCTCATGTTTATAGGCAAAGAACCAGCGCTGTCTGTGTCTGCACACGTTTCTGTGCACATGTGGCAGGCACGACTAAACACCCGAGCGCATGGAACGCCGCTTACCTTTCCCACTGAAATGGTCCCTATTCATCTATTTGCCTTTTCTTGCTTTCGAACTGCTCAGTTGGTAGCAGCTGGGGCAGAGACGAGCGCTCATTCCGACATGCAGCACTCGGGTCTCGAACTGCTGGCCTCCCGACCTTCCAGTCATTAAGCCCAGCGTCTTAACCACTAAAGCCACCGCAGTACTTAATCCCACAAGAGGGATTTAACTTGTGTACACCGCCCAGAACCCATTGGATAGGGCGGCATATAAATCCATTTATTTATTTATTTATTTATTTATTTATTTATTTAATAACAGTTTGTGGAATGTATTCAGCGATGCAAAGGACAGGTTCGCTGCAACTGTAAGTAAACTTCCCAGAATGTACAGGCAGTGCTATGTTTGAACTACTTGTGGTACCATGCAGTGCAGAGCATGTTCTGTCACAACCCCTGAAGGGCCCTGCAAAAGTTCACAGTGAACATCTGCTACATTCGCCTTCCTTCTGATCTTTTTTTCCGGCCAGAGGAAGCCAAACTGGGGAAGTTACTTTGAGAAGCAACTCGTTTCTTTCCCTGTTTGAAGAGTTACAAACTTCTATTTCCTTGTCACTTGACAGATACTTCTAAGTTCTAATGTCTGGCCAGACATCCCAACCGTAGGGGGTCCCCAATCTAAGGCTCGCGGGATGAATCCAGCCCTCTGCGCCATTTCATGTGCTCGTCCCCAACCCTCCAAGGGCATTTGAGAAACAAAATGGCCACCCCTTTTGAAGCTGTTGGGACAAAATGGCTACCCCTGTCATGCAGGCAGGGAAAAACGGTCGTCCGGCCCTCAAAGCTGACTGAGAGAGCGTGACCCGGCCTCCGGCTTGAAAAGGTTGGGGACCCCTGATCTACGGCATACAGACAGCAACTCAACTCTGAGTGTTGGGCGGCGGTAAATAACCTGACTCTCTAAAGGGGCCAATGGCTATGGGCGGACGAGCCCCTTTAGGTGGGGTAATGGTCCCCCCCCCTCTCAGTGGAGGAAATGCCACTGGAAACCATCCAATTGGGCCCAACGGCAAAATGAGCAGAGGAGGAAATTTGATTCCCAACGGTCATGGAGGTGGAAGAGGCCATGCCCAGATGGACTGGCTGTGAAGGCGCACCTTGTCCATATCCTCAAGGCTGCGGCAGCCCATTGCAGTCCCGGTGTTAAATCCTGCATGTCTCATTTCATATGTGGTGCAAGAGATGGCTCCGTGATCATAGTGTGTGGGGGTCACGTCATGGCAAGCCGGGGTCCACCTTAAACAAATTCACGCCAATGGCATTTTTCCTGCTTCAAGAAAAAAATAATAATGCATTCTCAGATACGAGTTGCAGCCGCCGCCGCCGCCTTCTAAGTAATTTTTTGATAGTAAAGACAGGATGCAAAAAACGACATTAAAAAAAAGCTATGGCTTTTTGACTTTTTTTAATCTTAAGTGTTTTCAAAGAAAATACCTTTTAAAAAAATTAAATACACCTTTCTAAAGTTGTATCCTTGCAGTAAAAACAAGCACAGCCTAGATGCTTCCGGACCTTATGAACATCCTCTACCGATGTTCATATGCAGAGAAACCTTGCAAGTAAGGCAAGTGTGAATCCTCCTGAGTATTCATGCAGAAGGATTAGTATTATGAACATAAAACCAGGTAAGCCATTCTCATTCCAAGAATCTAGCTACTGCTACATACAGTATCTGTCAGGCCATGAAATCCTTCAGTTTTCAAGTATGCTTCAAAAAAGCAGTATTAAAATATAAATATCCGTTTTCATTCTCGTTAAGAAGAGACAAAAAGCTAAATTATGGAGGCAAAGACGTCTAAAGCAACGTACAAAGAAACTCGGAAATGTGAAAACAGAGGATGTACAAACCGTGATCTATATTACAGCAATATACGATTGGTACCGTTAACTGAACACGGTTAGAAATCCAACTCTGGAACAAAACAAAAAGGCCAAAATCCTTACGTTACACCAGTGCAAACGGCGCAACTTCTATAAGTAAACTGGTTCCAGTTCAGGAATCAGCAAACGTATTAATTGCTGTGCCTCAAGTCCCGAGACTCGGCGCTCAACAGACAATCTCGATCCTGACTTCCTCACTTGACGTTGTTTATACCTTCCAAAAGTTACACCGTCTGAGGTTACTCTGGTGTAAACTCGCAACAGGATTTTGGCCGAAGAGGCAAAAAAAAAAAAAAAAAAAAAAAGGGAAGTTTTCTTCTTAACTAAAGTTCTTCATGGTAGAAACTTTCATCGTGGAGCTGCCGGCCGTAATCTGTAGCTTCGCTATTGAGAAACAGATCCTGATTCTCAGTGATTTCTGCCTCTGTCAGTTTCCCGTTCCCATCCAAGTCTATTTCTTCAACCAGGTGGGCGGCCTGCGGGAGAAAAGCAAGAAGCGTGAATTTGAAATGAAAATTAATCTGTAACACAACTTTGGCCCTTCGTGGATTCATCCTTTTATCTTTGCTTCCCCCAAACAGAGGTTTAAATGGACTCAAATACATTCTTCCCAGTTGTAGTGCTTTAGGACTAAACCAGGGGTGCCCAAACCATGGCCTGTGGGCTAGATCTGGCCCCCGATGCCAATGCATCCGGCCCACACAGCCTTCGTCGTTCCTGGAAGTAAAACGCGCCCATACAGGCATGCTTTACTTTTTATTTTATTTTTTTATTTATAGTAGCATTTCTATACCGCTTTTTTCGCTCGGAAGCGACTCAAAGCGGTTTACAGAGTCAACATAAATAACAAGAGCATATCAATAAATACTTCCACTTCTGGGAGTGACAAGGACGGTGCGGAACGGATGAACTGGCATCGGGGGCCAGATCCAGCCCGCAGGCTGTCATTTGGGCACCCCTGGACTAAACTGTTTAATCGGTCTCACTTGTAAAGAGTTATGTGTAAGACTATTCTGTTTAAAGAGCTCCCTTGCTCAAAAAGCCAGTTGTGTCTGACTCTAGGGGGCAGTGCTCATCTTCACTTACACCCAGAGTGTCTGCAAACACTCTGTCTGCATCTGAAACAGTACCTATTTATCTACTTGCAATTTCTTGCTTTTGAATTGCTAGGTTAGCAGGAGCTGGGGCATAGGATGGGAGATCACTCCGCCGTCAGCGCTGGGGTCTCGAACGGTTGACCTTCCAGTCACCAGGGGCCCTAGTGGCACAGTGGTTAAATTGCTGTAAAACATTGTGAGTTCAATCCTGATGGGATTCAAGGTTTTACCCATCCTTCTGAGACTGGTAAAATTAGTACCCAGCATGTTGGGGGCAAAATGCTAATTACTTTGTGAACTGTCCATAGAGTGCAGTAAACGACATGGGGTAGTATATAAGTGTAATTGATAATCGTTAATTATTTCATAGCTTTAATGAACTGAATGTCAATACAGTGGTACCTCGGATAAAGTCCGATTCGGATAAAGTCGCAGTTTTCATGCACACGTGATGCATCGCATAAAGTCCAAAACCGCTAAAAAATGGACGTCATCTGAGGTATTTGGTATAGGAACCTCAGATAAAGTCCATTTTTGGACGTTATCCAATTCATCGCCCATTTGATTCGGATAAAGTCCAACATCGGATAAAGTCCGAACTTGTGGAACAGAGTTTGGACTTTATCCGAAGTTCTACTGTACTAA
This sequence comes from Bradypodion pumilum, assembly GCA_035047305.1. Lineage (NCBI taxonomy): Eukaryota > Metazoa > Chordata > Lepidosauria > Squamata > Chamaeleonidae > Bradypodion > Bradypodion pumilum. The sequence continues at coordinate 24,065,226 of JAWDJD010000012.1, read as the reverse complement.
AATCTATAATGTCACAATCATTTCGCAGGGTTTCTCAACCTTGGGCCTCTCTAGTTCTTAAGACTTCAAGCTCCCAGAAGCCCAAGTCAGTACATCTGGCAGATCAAAGCTTCTGGTAATTAAAGTTCAAGAACATCTGGGGCCAAATTTGAGAGAGAGTGTATTTGAGCCCATGGGATTCCATGTAGGGTAAAACACTCCTGTCACCCTGTGACATTTTCCAGCCATGAAGTTTCCCCAAATCTCTTCTTACCTCGTCTTCAGCAATGCCCTCGTTGTTGGGCACAACCCAGTGTAACAGCTCTTCAGGGTTGAGTTTTCCATCCTTATCCTTGTCATAATCGTTTGCAAATCGGTCCTTCTCCACAAGAATCCACTCTGGGTCTTCACGGGCAGCTGGGAAAACATTAAAAAAACCATATTTGAGTCTTTTTTTAAAATTTTGTTTTGTTCAGTACACTCATAGTTTTTTGGGCATCAGACTATAAAGGAGTCCATTGGTTTTGAATGAAGAATGCAATGTTAAAATATGTGGTTCAACCCTGTATGCTGAACCAATGGCTGAACTTAAATTATCTGGGCGAATGATCAGTGGTTACAATTTGAAAATACACAGCAAAGGATGGATAATTCACTCACTTGGGTCTCTTCTATAATCACCAAGGAACTCTTCAAGGCTCACGACTCCGTCCCCATTTTTATCGTGTTCTTCCAAAGCTTCTTGAATAACAAACTCCTAATGGAAGAGAAATGATTTACAGTACAGTATTAGGTTATTACTGAACACTAACCATCATTGTTTAAACCAGGGGTTCCCAACCTTTTCAAGCCAGGGGTCGGGTCACGTTCTCTCAGTCAGCTTCGCGGGCTGGATAGCCATTTTGCCCTGCCCTGCACGATGGGGTCATCCACTTCACAGGGGTGGCCATTGTGTTTCTCAAATGCCCGAGGGGTGGGGTTGGGGCACATGAAATGGTGCCACGGGCCGGATGTGGCCTGTGGGCCTTAGGTTGGGAACCCCTGGTTTAAAACTAGACTAATGATCTCAATTTTTTTGTTAGGCCAACCTACCGCAGAGCCAATATGAACGTTATAGTTATCATTTCGTTAGGAGCAGAACTTCATTAAAAGTTAAAGACTGCCCATGTTTCTAACGTAATCTAAATATTAACTTCCTTTTGTTCTGTAATTTGTCATTAGAAGCTAGACATAACTTCATCCACAAGTTTGGTTTCTCAAATTTCACCACTGAAAGGGAACGTATTGTGAGACGATACATATTGAATGAGTTTCACCAGCATAAATGTGCCGAGTGTTACACAACAAAGGACTGTGCCATGCACTTGCCCAATTGGTAGTGCATCCCCAGCTTGTGCAATGTGTGCCTCAGCCATTACACAACTTACCACGGCCACAATCTCAAGTTTTGGCTTTGTAACTGTACGACAGGATTTTAACAGGGCTGTATATCAACCAAGGTTAAAACAGTACCTAGAATCATTGATGGCAAACCTTGGCACTCCAGATGTTCTTGAGCTTCAATTCCCAGAAGCCCTGATCAGCAGGAGTGCTGACTTGGGCTTCTGGGAATTGAAGTCCAAGAACATCTGGAGTGTCAAGGTTCGCCATCACGAGCCTAGATTATAATGATACGGTTTGCTATTCTGTTGTTTCAAGTACTTATCACAACCAATAAAAATAAATTTCAAAACAAATGCAAACATATACTTCCTCCTTGGGGAAAAATAGGAATATCATTAAAGGAATAGGTCCATGGGGGTCGCAACCAACTGTGCAAATGAACAACAACAAAAAAAGGAGTTCCTTATCTGCCTTGTTTTACCTAAAAATATTCTAAAGGCCTTCCAACCCACATAGTTTTCCAGATTAAACCACATTTTTTAAAAAAAATTAAGATGCTGCTGAGAATAAACATTTTCTTCATTGATCTCAAAGATCTTCAGCTTATTAAACTAAGACTTGTGCCAGAGATATATCTGACAATACAATCTAAGAGGTATCAATTACTCCTAGTCTGCTACATATTTTGTAGAAAATTCACTTGTCCCTTGAATTCGCCTAAAGCTCAACGTCTATATTTCGGTATAGCATAATGAAGAACCAGTTTCTGAACCAATTAAAAATGCATACATTTAAACAAGACCCCTTTAGTGATGTTCAAAAATGTTTCTTTTTGACAATTAAAGCTCAAAAAATATTAAAAAGTATCACAGTTTCACATATATATTTTTTAAAGCTAGCAGTGTTCGGTCAGAACTTGCCTTCATATAGTCTGCTTCCTCGGGATGTTCAAATGCAATAAATTCATCCAGATTCAGTCCAGATGTTCCATCTATATTAGCTTTTTCAAACCTCTTCTTGTCCTTTAAGTGGAGCTGGTGAAATAGTTTGAAGAAGGACAATTACAGTCAGAATATAGCCACTAAATATCGCAGTCATGGATCCACTGAAAGCAGATCTAGTCCAGTCTTTCCCAATGTGGGGCCCAGGCCCCACAGGGGAACTTCAATTCCCAGAAGCCTGTCAGTCCATTGGCTGATCAGTGCTTTGGGGAGTTGACATAGGCTTCTGGGCATTGAAGTCCAAAAACCAAAGGTTGGGAAACACTAAGTTAAGTCTACGAAAACCTTATTTGTATTAAAAATCAAATCAGATTTCATTTGATTGTACAGTGGACCCTTGATTAACGACGCGTTTGAATAGTGTCATTTCCGCTTACCGACGCGTCGTCACTCGCCACGTGACCATCCGCACGACGACAAAAAACCGTCGTTGTGCGGATTAACTTTTTTTACGGATAATGAGTTTTTCCCCACTAGATGGCGCAGCTGCCATTAAAAACCGCACGACGTTTCCCCTATAGTGACGCTACTTGGGGAACCAAGCAACGTTGTTATGTGAGGGTCTACTGTATTAAAAATAAAGGACCCCACCCCAAGGTTAAACTATCAGGCTTATCCTTATAAAATCAAAATGTCTCCTAAATCAGTGAATTCGGTCAAATACTGTAATCTGGTTTTGTTTCCCTACTGTAAAGATGATCGATAAGGACGGAAGAATAGATGAAACAGAGCTCTGCCCTTCTTTGGTCTTGACTTCTGTTGACCACAAGGAGACGTAAGTACCGTAAATAAGATCAGAAAGCAATCTCAAATTTAGAGCTCTTTGCCAACACGGATGCATCTCACCTGTCGGAAAGATTCTTCTTCGGCATCTTTCAAAGTTGTGTCTTCGTCAAAGTCTATCACACGATCATACATTTGAATATTGTATTCCTCCCAGGAGACGTATCCATCGCCATCTTTGTCATAGTCCCTGAACTGTTGCTTAGAATCTTCTACGATATAATGCTTGAAAGACTGCTGGATCCAAGAACTTATCTCAGCTGTGGAGAGGAACCCAAAATACAAATGCTTGATTTGAACTCAACCTTCACCAGCAAAACTCATCTCTGCCATACATTTAGCCATATACATGTCAGAGCAGGATACTTCATGGTGGGTACCTGCATCACATCATGAAGAGCTTGATGGCAAGAACAAACATTCTTGAGGGTACGCAAGAGCAAAACCCAAGTTAGAAGGTGGAGGAAGGAACTCACTGGACAAGGAACAGCATTAAAGGAGTATATACAGTAGCTGAGGAGCATACCTGTCAAGTTGCCGGTGTCCAAATATGGGAAGGTTTCTGGGCACCGGCGTTGACGGATGCGCGCCGCTGCCTCTTGTGTCAGAGGGAGCAGCGCACAGGTGCAGTAACCCCTGCACACATGCGCAGAAACCAATTCAGCCAGGAAAGGGGTTACTGCGCATGTGTGCCCATCAGAGGCAGCGGCGTGCATGCGCAGTAACCCCTTGTCTGGCCGTTCAAATTTGGGATGATAGCAGGAAGGAGCATGACGGAGCAGTGAATTACGCGAAATCCCGGCCAAAACAGGATACTTGACAGGTATGTTGACGTATTCAACCTACGTCACTTGGAGGACCCTGAATAGGCTGAGGGTCGGAATCCCTAAATGTAAGACCAACATGCTTAAGTTGGGGGTGCTGGTGGACAACGGCACACTGTGTGAATGTGGAAACATACAGAATGAATTTTGGCCGACGGCAAAGCTAAGAAAGTGGCTTCATTATGCCAGTCCAAAGTTTGATCTGGACACACACAAAAAAGAATGACATCAGTTGTCCCTAAACATGTACAGTGGGACCTCAGTTGATGTAATTGATGCGTTCTCTGGGACCGAATTTCCCCTAGGAATGCACTGAATGCAATTTCCCCTAGGAATGCACTGAAGACCAAAATACGTTGAAACAAAATGCGTTTCCCCCTAGGAATGCATTGAAAGCCAATTAATCCATTCCGGGGGGGGGGGGGAATCTGTAAACCGAGCACTCTTTCTTTACTGCATATTGTATGTTTCTATTCAGCAATCTAGACCATCTCCTCGTGGTTATTTTTCATTTCAAAGCGCATACCTTCTGTGAGGAAGCCATCGGCGTCCAGGTCAATTTTCTTTATAATGCCTTTCAGTCTTCTCTGTTTCTCATCTGGACTTAGTTTGGCAAACTCTTCTGCTTCTTCCTTTGGAGGAAAAGGTAAAGGTCAGCCTGGCTCGAGAGCCAGTCGTATCCGACTCTAGGGTTCAGTGCTCACCTCTGTTTATAGCTAAAGAGCCAGCGCGGTCTGTATCTGCAGGTGTTTCCGTGGACACGTGGCAGGCAGCAGGAAACTCCCGTATTTTACCCTCTTTCCCGGCGGCATCCCGTATTAGTTAGACTGCAATGCCCTAATGCTGCCACTGGAGGTCAGCACAGGATAAGCATAGCGGTCAAGTTTCCCATTTTGGCCGGGAAACTTCCCTTATTTTCAAATCCAAAACTTGACAGCTATGCTCTCCACTCAACACCTACAATAAGATAGCCTTTAAAACGACTTTTTGAGTAGATCACACAAAATTCCTCACTGACAGATGTGATCCAGAAAGCAACTCTTTCAAGCTTTGCCTGGAAGAAACGCCACCAAACCATACCTGTCAAGCGCGGCTCCAGTGAATCCGGGACCTGCGCGGACCGGGTTTGCGCAGGTCGCGTTGTACGCATGCGCGTGGAGAGCTACGCCGCTTGCGAAGCCTTCTACGCACGCGGCGTAGCCTTCTGCGCATGCGTGGAAGGGAGTTACGGAAGTGTAGAGCCCTTCCACGCATGCGTGTAACGTGACCTGCGCAGATGGGCTGCGCAGTGCCTCCTTTCCCCCACTGCCGAAATCCGGGGTTTGGGCACCGCGGAGCAGGAAAGGGCAAAAATCGACGCCAAAAACCGGGAAATCCCTGCCAATCCGGGAAGGTTGACAGGTATGCACCAAACTCAAGGATATTTACATCCAAATAAACAATTTGACAGCACATAACAGTAATTTGGGATTTGGCAAATTAGAGCAATTAGCACATAGTTTTTTATGCCAATTTTGAAATGCCAGATGCTGCTTTCTGTCGAACCTCATTTACAGTTCAAGAACTCGCAAGTCAGTAAAGGCTTGAAAGAAGGAGCATAATTAAAAGACATGCACCAAAATGGAAACGTGTATAAAGGAGAAAAAGAAATTGGCATGCGTTTCCCTCCCAGTACAAAATATGCTGCATTAGCAGAAAACATTAACTAATAACCCATTTCTTCTGCACTTGCTTCTGCATCACAGCTGATTTGTGCCTACGTGTGCATTTTACCTGTGGCCCACAAACCCAGATAGCTTTGTCTTTATCAGTGTGTGTTTTCCTGCTCCGATGCGTATTAGTGCCGTTGCAAAAAATGCTACACAAAAATCTGACTGGTTGCTTTGTGTGCAGATGTTTCTGCTCACAAAAACAAATGTTTTTTAAAAAATCAGGCTGATGTGGATTCAACTTCCTGAAGTTGCCTCCAAACAGATGTTGTGGCCAGTCTCCCAAAAAGGGGAGAAGGGAAGCAGGTGCTTCACGGGAGGTCAGTGTTTCCTTCTGTGAAATGGGTACAGGCACAAACTCCCTTCCCAATCCCAGTTAACAGAAGGCATTTATTTTGCTTCATGCCCCCACTTCCAACAAAGTTGCAATGGGTCAGAGCAGGTGTGGGAAAGCCTGCAGTCCTCCAGATGTCACTGGACTAAAAGTCCCATCAGCATCAACTAGCCCAAATAATGTCCAAGGAGGATAGGGATCTGGAGTCCAGTGACCCCCTGGAGGTGTCTCCAATCCAAACATCGTCCAGGGATGATAGGATCTGGAGTCCAGTGACCCCCTGGAGGTGTCTCCAACCCAAACATCGTCCAGGGATGATAGGATCTGGAGTCCATTGACCCCCCTGGAGGTGTCTCCAACCCAAACATCTCCAGGGATGATAGGATCTGGAGTCCAGTGACCCCCTGGGGGTGTCTCCAATCCAAATATCTCCAGGGATGATAGGATCTGGAGTCCAGTGACCCCCTGGAAGTGTCTCCAACCCAAACATCGTCCAGAGATGATAGGATCTGGAGTCCAGTGACCCCCTGGAGGTGTCTCCAACCCAAACATCGTCCAGGGATGATAGGATCTGGAGTCCAGTGACCCCTGGAAGTGTCTCCAACCCAAACATCGTCCAGAGATGATAGGATCTGGAGTCCAGTGACCCCCTGGAGGTGTCTCCAATCCAGGGGTTCAAGAGTCCATTTGGAAACATGGAAACCTACACCCCCACCCCCACCCCAACATGCCCTGCCTTGCTCCAATGCGATCTCAAAGACCTTGGGCAGGAGGGCAGGCAGGCCTACCTCGCAGGGTCGTTGTGAAGACAAAACGGTGCTGCGATCGAAACAAAGGACCCACCTGGCCACCCAGCAGAGCCTCCTGGTCGTAGTCCGTCCGGTGCTCCCCGTCGGGGGTGTAATGGGGCCGCTCTCCCGGCCCGAGTCCCCCAAGCACCAGGCCCAGCAGGAGAAGGAGCAGCAGCCCCGGCAAAGGCCTCATGTTGTCGCCCCACCACCAGGGAGGGAGGCCTACGCCTACCCCCTCCCCAAGAAGCCGGCGGGGGGAGTGGGCGGCGCGGCCGCTTAGGGGGCCGCCCTCCTCGGCACGCCCTCTACGCGAGTCCCCGGCGCTGCCTCCTCCTCCTAGGCCTCTCGGCTCCTCCTCCTCCGGCCTCAGGCCCAGCCTCCTCTGGGTTGAGAACCACAAATGGGCAAACCTCCCGAGCTCCACAGGATGCCTCTCTCGCCTGCCTGCCTGCCTGCCTGCCTGGCCTCTGCAGAGGCGAAGGAGAGGGGAAAGACAGGGCAGGCTGCGAAAGGGTTTTGTTAGGCCAGTTAAAAAAAGATGAATATTTTCCTTTGTGTCAACTGTCTATAAATGAAAGCTAGTTTATGTTTTAGAAGTGGTTGCAGTGTTAGTCTGTGTTTCAAGCATATCAGAAAGTAGACCAAAAAAAATGCACATTAAAGACTGTTGTATTTTAATGCAAGCTTTTGTGGATCAAGTCCACTATGTCAGACACAAGCGTAAGATTTCATGGCATCAATTTATGCACATCAGGTACAGAGAGGCACACCAGGTTTAGCTTAACAGATGTACTTCTTCTGTACCCGATGTGTACAAATCAATGCCACGAAGTCTTATTATTATGAGGTCTGACCAAGTGGACTTGATCCGTGAAGTAAAGGTAAAGGTTTCCCTTGCTCGAAAGCCAGTCGTATCCGACTCTACGGAGCAGTGCTCATCTTTGTTTCAAAGCCGAAGAGCCAGCGCTGTCTGCTCCTGTAGAGATTTCCGTGGTCATGTGGCAGGCATGATTAGACACCGGAGCGCACAGAAACGCTATTTACTTTCCCACCGAAGTGGGCCCTATTTATCTACTTGCAATTTCTTGCTTTCAAACTGCTAGGTTGGCAGGAGCTGGGACAAAGACGGGAGCTCATTCCGTTGTGCAGTACTCGGGAATCAAACAGCTGACAGCTAACCATTTAAATAACAGGAGTTATTGGTATTATTAGTAATTAATTCCTTGGAAACTCTCATTTAGGTAACAAAGTCAGCCCCGAAGTGGAAGAAGCAACAGTCCAGCCACACACTCGGCCCAGAAAATTTCAGCCTATTTTGCAAACATTACAGTGAAAAGGAGGAAAGACGGCAAAAAGGCCAATGGCATTTTGGAAACCCACAGGTCTGTTCCAGCATCAGCAGCTTCCGAGGGTCGAAAACTACTTCTTTGTGTCTTAACCGGTGGGTTTTGATCTACGAAAGCTCACAAACCTGCAATAAAGTGCCACAATATTTTTTCATTTTCTCCTTCCCCAACCAGTTCCTTTCCCCTTCGATTTTATCACTGTGCTGAGACAGACTGTCTTATTAGTCTGGAAATAGAAATCCAGGATGGGATGGATGATAAGACTTAATACAATTAATGTTGTAGCTGCTCATGATGGAAAGTGACAGCTTAACCACCCAAATGTGATTTATGCGAATATTTTGAGATTTATTGTTTGAGACAGCTTCATTTCCCCTTCTGAGTATATCTATACAGAGATACTTTTAATGCTGTTATAATTTAGCCCAATTCAGTGTTGGGAGGAAGGGAAGACGACAACAAAACAAATGATAAATGATGTTTTCCTAGATAGTTTTCAAAAGGATAGCCACTCTACTGCAGCAAAAAAAATTGCTATTGGATCACTAAAATATATATATGAAAGGATCACATTATTGTTTTCTTTATGTTTCTCTTTGTTATTGCAGGATCTTTCATTGACTCTAGCTCACTTCATGCATGCAGTAAAAGCAAATAAAGGGAATACCATTATTAAACCACTAAAAAAGTACTACTGTATTTTGGTGACCTAACAAAAGTTATCTCTGTCCTTGCTTTTGTATTGTGTAAGGATACATCGGGGTTCTCAATCTTTTCAAGCTGTGGGCCGGACCCACCACCCCTGACAGCTGAGTGGGCCAGACTGGTGGTTCCCTCCACCGTAAACGCTGCCATAAAACATGCATTTATGACAGCCACTGGCACATTTACGGCTGTTGTAAATGCTTGTTCCCAGCAGTGGTGGCGATGTGGGCGACATGAAGTGGTGCCACAGGCAGCGTCTGGCCCACAGGCCAGGCCATAGGTTCAAAACCTCTGGGATACATGATTGATTTATTGGTGTTTTTTATATATGCAGGAGTGTTTACACAAGATGTCCTGCATCAGCCAGAGGTTTGACTTTCTGATCTCTGAGATTCCTTCCAACTCTAAGCATTGGACTATAATCTATAAAATCTTGCTTTCTAACTAATGTGTTAGAAATTATGATGCCAAAGAGAGCTTTGTTTTAAATAAATAACAGGTATCTTAAAAAACAATTGAAAGAAAATCACTGGTGAGCTGAATATTTTTCCCCCCTAGGAAGACTCAAGTATGTCATGGGCCAAGCGATATGATGAATTAATATTAGTTTAATTGTATTACTAATAGCAGCCATGAGAACTAGCCTTAAGCGTACATTGACACCACCTGTAGTTGGCAACAGACCCAGTGGTTAAGGAGTCGTGTGACGGGATCCGGAAGAGTCTGATTTAATGGGAGGAAAAGGGTGACTAACTGCAAGGAGATTAGGAATTCCTCAAATTCCTAAAAAAATAATAATACAAGAAGCAGCACCAAACGAATGCGCGATCCACCCATGTTCATTCTCACATAGTATTTAACATTAGGTTGAAATGGGAGGCACCGCTTCAAATCCTAAAAGAAAATAGCAATACAGTAATGTCCTCTTAAACAAAGGGAACTCGTCCCAGAAGTTGAAAGCAGATTGATTATACTCATAGCCTTGAGGATGAAAGAAAAATCCAAAACAAATGCCTTCCTGGTCTGTTTTTGTTTACTCAACCCTAGCTGCTCTCTTAGCAACATCATCCTACCTCTACCTGTATGCAACCTTGGCTAGCAGGTATGGAAACTAGGATTGTTCAGCGGATTTGCAGGTATGTGTTTCATTTCACAGCGTTTGTGTTTCTGCTATTGCTGTGTTATTGTTTTCCTCAGTGTACTTGAAAGTGACTGGACACAATATTTATTTATTTATATTTATATAGGAATATAAATAAATAGGAAGGCTTGGGGTTGGGTGGGAGGCGCAAAAATATTCCGGGGGAGGAAGAATGTGGGTAAATCCTGTTAAAAGGAGAACCGACAAATTTGGGTTTTTGATTGTCATTCACCTGATAAAAGCACCTTCAGGGCAGCTCTTTACCCGAGAGTAAACCCATTTGTTTAATTTTTATTAATTAAAACACAGAAAAAAGACAGCAACAAAAACCTAAGCAAAAATATGTATAATACAATATAACTTGTTTTAAATTAAATTGAATAACACAAATAGTTTCTAGGTTGCCCTTGCTCGAAAGCCAGTCATATCCAGCTCTAGGGTTTAGTGCTCATCTGTTTATAGTCAAAGAGCCAGCACCGTCTGCATCTACAGACCTTTCTGTGGTCATGTGGCAGGCATGACTAGACACCCGAGTGCATGAAACGCTGTTTACCTTCCTATCGAAGTGGTCCCTATTTATCTACTTGCAATTTCTTGCTTTCGAACTGCTAGGTTGGCAGGAGCTGGGGCAGAGACAGGAGCTCATTCCGTCCCTGCAGTACCTAGGAATCGAACCCCAACTTCCCAGTCAGCGAGTTCAGTGTCTTAACCACTTGAGCTACCGCAGTCCCTTAAATGATTTCTGCTAAATTTCAAAAAGAGAAGAAAAAGAGAACAGGGGGAAAATGAAAAAAAATATTTATACTATATCAGAGGGTAAACAAAACAAAAAAAGTTGTGGCATCTTAAAGACTTAACTCCTGTATTTAATTAACAAAGTCAGCCGTGTGACTTTGCAGAAGTATTTGGACCCCCAAATAAAACCTGGCAGACCACCATGCCATGAACATTTTGAATGCATGCCTGAAGAAGTGATCAGGAATCACGAAAACTCCCAGTTATTGTCTTTATTTATTTATTTAGTGATTCACCTATTCCTGCATATCTTGAAGTGGTAGCCTTGTGAATCTGCGCAGGCGCAGCCGTCCCTTGGTGCCTTCAAAGTGCGGGCACAGAGAAGTAAGGGCCGGCGGCTTCGGTGGCAGCCACTGAGCAGGCGCGGACTTTGGCGCGCATGCTCAGTAGCATCCGAACCCTGGGGAGACTGGCTCCGGGAAGGTTGTTCGCCGCCGCACCGGCAACCGGCGGGGCGAGATGACGTCACAGCGGCGGGACGCGCGGCGGCGGAATGGGGCGGCGCGGCGGCGAGCGTAAGTGGTCGAGGGGGGGGGTGTCGGGCCCCAAGATGGCGGCGGGCCGGTTCCCTCCCCGCCTTCTCCAAGGCAACGCCGTTAAACGGGCCTCCCCCTCCTGAGGGGAGCGACCGAGGCCGCCCCCGCCTTCCTCCGGGCGCCCGCTTCTCCCTTCCCCTCCTCCTCCTCCTCCGCTCGCCAGAGGCTAGGTTCCCACGAGCCCAACCCCCTTGACGCGTGTCTTCGGTGCACACGTGTGCAGAGGGGCAAGAGAGTAGCCAGGACGCAGGCCTTTAAAGACGTGTCAGTTTCTGGGTTTGAGAGTCCCCCCCCCCCGCAAAGCAGCCCCGGTGTTTCTGTGTCGTCTGAACGCGTTGGGGTTCCGTGTCGTGACCCAACCTGTGCCTGAGAGAGCTTTCCAACCAGCCCCCCCTCCCTCCTCCTCCTCGCCCGTCCTGCCCTGCTCTTGTAATACCAATTAGCAATGGCAATTAGCAATGCCAGTGACACTTCTCTACCGCCCCTTCGCCCTAATAGTGCACTTTCTGGTCGATTCACAAGCTGGGTGACTCATTTTACAGCCCTCGGAAGGATGGGAGAAGCTGAGTCAACCTTGAACTCCATCAGGATCGAACTCACAACGTTTTGGCTTCATTACAATAGTTTAAAACACTGAACCCATCGACCCCTGTGCGTGGCTTCTTCCCCAGTGGAGTCAATCCATCTCCCATGGGGGGGGGTCTTCCTCTTTCCCTGCTGCCTTCCACTTTTCCACTTGTGACTCTGGGGGGTCCCTGAAGTTCCTTTGGCTTCGCACTTTCCTTGCTTCGGGTTTCGGCCCCAACAAAGGATGGGTCAGATGTAGGGGGTTCCTCAAACTGGGCTCTCTCCCCGGAATCTCCTTAGACTTCAGTTCCCAGAAGCGCTGACCAGCAGGTGTGGTGACTTGGGCTTCTGGGAATTGAAGTCCATGAACACCTGGAGAGCCAAGGTTGAGGAACCATTAGCCAGGCTTCTCCTGATGTCTCTTCCAGCCCTGGCGGTTGGCAAGGCTTTTCTGGTCAATTGCTCTAGGCCAGTGATGGTGAACCTTTTAGAAACCGAGTGCCCAAACTGCAACCCAAAACCCACTTATTTATCACAAAGTGCCAACAGAGCAACAGGGGAGGAAAGAAACGCTCCTATTTGGGCTGCTGGGCAGAAGGGCGGGGTGAAATCTGCGCTGGGGGAGGGAGGAAGCACTCCCATTGGGCTGCTGGGCAGAGGGGCGGGGCAAACTGTGCTAGGGTGACTGCATGGGTGCCCACAGATTGGGCTCCAAGTGCCATCTCTGGCACACGTGCCATAGGTTCGCCACCACTGCTCTACTGTGAAACTGACACTTGTCTTATGTCCCCCCCCCCCCTTCCTCTTCAGAGAAGGGGAAATTGTCAAGGAAGGAGCAGGAAGCAAAGTGAACATAAAAAGGTTTGGGTTGTACCCTCATGGCAGCTTTCTCCACTCTGGCGCTCTCCAGATGTTTTGGATGCCAGCATCTGGCACTTGATCTCTACCTGGAGTGGATGAGAGTGGAAAGCCAAAACATCTGGAGAGGCTGGGAAAGATTGCGTTACAGTGTCCGTCACAAGCCGGTGCGAGAGCATCTACTCCAAACGTATATACCCTTCCAGCTAAAATGGAACAAATATAATGTGTGAGTGATCAAATTAATGCATTTGAGTAAAATGAAATAAAAAGTGTAAAGTGAAACACCTGTGCAATTTTTTTAGATTGATTCTTCCTGATGCAAGTGGCATTTTTCATAATCAAGTTCTGAAAAGAGGCCAGGAGACCAATGATAGGGAGGTGGGGTGGGTGGGTGGGTGGGTGCGTGATAGATTATCTAGTTAAAGGTAAAGATCGCCCTTGCTTGTAAGCCAGTCGTATCTGACTCTAGGGTTCAGTGCTCATCTCTGTTTCAAAGCTGAAGAGCCAGTGCTGTCTGCTGCAGATGTTTCCATGGCTAGACACAGGAGGCACACGGAACGCTGTTGACCTTCCTACTAAAGTGGTCCTTATTTATCTACTTCCAATTTCTTGCTTTTGAACTGCTAGGTTGGCAGGATCTGGGACGGAGACGGGAGCTCATTCTGTTGTTCAGTACTCTGGTATCGAACTGCAGTACTCGGGTATCGAACTGCTGACCTGCCGCCTTCCAGTCAGCGTTCTTAGCCGCGTGATTCTCTAGAGCAGTGCAAATACTTTATTATTATATATCAATGGAGATGATGCTTTCCCAGCTTTTTTTTTAACCTGTGCAGTGCATTCGCAAAAGTGTGCTTTGCTGCTCGACACTGTTCATCCTATAACTAATTTTTTCTCTTTCCCTCAAAAGTGGCTGCACGGTTTATCAGGACTAAAAGTCATTAAAAGGAGATAATTTGCTTTTCATGGTATGAATGGCACCTTTCCTGTCTCTCCTAAAGACCAGAGTCCTGCGGCACTTCAAAGCTGTCTTTTGTTTATTGTGGTGGTGTGGCGAAGGCCGGTGGGATTGAGATGCTTCGCTGCCTTGTGCCTTTCCTTCCTATACACCTTGGTCCCCCTTCCCTGTCTCCCCCCCCCCCCAGCTTCGATCCACCCTGCATGTTTTTGGTAGCGGTCACAGGTGCCATCCCCTTGTGGTTGTGTCCCAGTGCCTTTCACAACCCACAACATCATGCGCTTGCATGGCTCTCTTTATTATTCTCATCTGGCAGCTGGGAAGTCTGTACACATCTGGAACTTGCTAGATTGGTTGTGTTCTCTTTAAAACACTGACCAATCTGGGAATCTGTATGATTGTGTTCATTTTGGATCAGGTCGTTCCCCAGCGTACTGCTTTAGGGCAGTGTTGTTACCTAGGAGAGAAATATCCCAGGGCTGCCCCTGCCTCGTGTTCGAGCCTGCTCTGTGGCGCATGCTTTCATAGGCAAAGCCTTTTTTGTCTGATGGACATTGTGAAACAGGCAGGTGTGCATACACTCAATGGAGGATAGAAATGTCTGCTGCCTTTTATCCTTAAGTTGACTATGCCAAGGTGGAATTTGTAGGGCCCTCTTGGTGGTGGCTCTAAATTCTTTAGATTGCCATCCCTAGCGAGGTAAATTTGAGACCGATTTCACCATCCTTATGATATTAAGTAAAGGTCTCCCTTGCTTGAAAGCCAGTCATATCCAACTCTAGGGTTCAGTGCTCATCTCTGTTTCAAAGCTAATGAGCCAGCGCTATCTGCTTCTGCAGACATTTCCATGGAGATGTGGCAGGCACGACTAGACACCAGAGTGCACGGAACGCTGTTTACCTTCCCACCGAAGTGGTCCCTATTTATCTACTTGCAATTTCTTGCTTTCGAACTGCTACGTTGGCAGGAGCTGGGACAGATGACGGGAGCTCACTTCGTCATGCAGCATTCGGGTCTCGACCTGCCGACCTTCTAGTCATTAAGTTCAGTGTCTTAACCACTAAACCGCCAAAGTCCTTGATATTAGACTAAGATTAGTATTATTTATTTACCCAACCAGTATAATCCCTTAGTTTGCCTTAGCTAACATTTTTCATTTACTGTCTTTTATCACACTTGCCTGATGTTTGTGTTTGGTTTAGCACAATGCATCATTCCCACACTTGAACAAAGCCTCGGGATGTGATAAAGGACAATAGAGATAGGCATGAAATAAATAAATACATTTTCTAATCCATATTGAGGCACATTTCTAAGGATGACCTTCAAACTCAGAGTTATGTTCCATGGGGACCAAGACTGAATGCTTTGGGAACGGAGGAAAGAAAAACAAAAACTCAATTTATATGTGTTATGGAAAGCAAACAGTACCAGTCAAAAGCAAACAGCTGTTTACAATCCATGTTGGATGTTTATATACAGCTTAGTGCTTGCTGAATTATACACTGAAAACCTTTTGTTGTTGCATTTTTTAGTCAGTATTGACTAACCCACTTAGGTTTTATACATGCTGATCTTCCAAATATGTACATCGTTATAAATAACATTTAGTTTCAAAAAATACATCGTTTAACAGGGGTGGCCAAATTACGGCCCATGGGTCAGATCTGGCCCATGGCATCAAATAATCCGGCTCGCGCCGCCCTTTCTACTCCTAGATGGGGAACTAAAATGCACCCGTGCATGTGCAAAGTGCTGCCATAAATGCACCCACGGCTATCAAACTCGTTTATGACAGCTGCAGGTGCGTTCGCGCATGCGAACGTGTTTTACTTCCACTTCTGGTGGGAGAAACCATGTGATCGGCCCACTCAACCAGGTGACTGGCACGCGGTGCAAAACGTTTGGGAACCCCTGGTTTATTTGTTATATGTTTAAACCGCAGAACACAGAATCAGCAGTAATTTTTTTAAGGGTCTAGAACAGGCGTGCCCAAACATTTTGGGTCGTGGGCCGGTCTCATTGTTTAGGGGTGGCCAATTTCTTTAGCAATGTACTGCTTGTATCTCATTATATCCCAAAATGTCTGTGAAATAGTCCCCCACCCCCTGTGAAATGGTCAACCTGATCTCATAAATGAATAAAACACGCCATACCTGTCTTGTTTTCTAAACAGCATCATAATGTTTTTGGCAATGCTAGTATGGCATTTAATTTTGTTTTATTTTTGTCAGCCTCGCAGTTGGCATGTTTGTCCAGAGGAATTATCTGCGGGGGCCGGGCCGGTGAAGTCTGGTTCCTTAGCAGCATAGTTGAATTCAGTGCATGGTGTAAATGTTAATTGATTTTTCTAAATCCAATCAAGACCGTTCCAATCCTTGTCGCCCAAGTATTAAAATACTGTTGTGTGTGTCTTTTTTATTACATAGCTATGACGATTTCATGGGGTCAGCCAAAAACGGGATAAATGAATCTGTCGATGTAGAAGACAGCTATAACGTGATGGTAAGTTGTTTACTCTGGCAACATTTTAGAGGTCACGTTTGTTGTTGTTTTTCAAGCATGCATTGGGAGATGTGTGACATCCTTTACAGCAGTTAACCTGACCGTCCGTCAAAGCATTCAGGAAACCATTTTGGCTGACAGAGTTGTAATGTTGGTTTGTGATAAACCATGGTTTATAGCTCTAAAGTGAACTTTGCAAACTCAGTTACTGACTAGAGTTCAGATTGCAGGTCTGTGACTATTTCTAGTTCCCTTGAAGATTTTTTTTTAAAAAAATATGCAGCAGTATGCATAGCAGTAGGTGGGGCAGTTTAAACAAATAGTTACAGCCTTCAAGTTCTCCATATATTAGACTCCCATTGTGGCCCAGCTAATTAAACTCTCCATACATCTTGTAGTATAAGAAAAACAGTTCTTTTACTTACAGTTGCTTAGCTTTAGCTAGAAGAGGTAAATGGTTGCTTTGGTTCGATAAACAGTTCTGTGCAGTAGTTTCATTTAAAAAAACACTTTCATTTAAACAAACAAAGCAGAATTAGAGTCAGTAAGAGGATAGAGAAGAATATTAACATGACAGAACACGATGCAAAACAACACTGGCTAAAAAAAACTGAATAGCAAGCAATCTAATACAGGTCAGGTGACTCTACAGATAGATAGATAGATAGATAAATCTTTATTGTCATTGTCCTGCACAGAACAACGAAATTGGGGCGGGATACCAGAGAACTCTTCTGATTGGCTAGTTTATGTACATAATTTACATTATCACCCCTTTGCATTGTGGGGTTGCATTCAATATATTAAATATATTCAAAACTTGTGACACTTTCAAAGTGGGTTTTCTTTTTAGGTCATGTGCAGTGCTGGACCTCTGCTAGTGGAAGAACCGAATTTAGCATTAGATGGGTTCATTAAATCTCCCCTTTTAAAAAATATATATTTTCTCCTAGGCTTCTTTCCAGCGCTCCAACAGCCATGACAAGGTCAGAAAAATAGTTGCGGAGGAAGGTCGCACGGCAAGGAATTTGATTGCCTGGAGCGTGCCGTTGGAGAGCAAAGAGTATGATGGTATGTGATAATGACTAGCTGTCATCTAGGACCAAAAAATAAAAAAAAAATCACTGTGCTGATGAAACTGTTTAGCACTTGATTCAGAACAACTGAAGTGAGATTTTTTAAAATAAATAACACAACAATGATTTTGCTACTGGGAATAACACATGATTTACATGATATCAAGTATGCCAGTTCCAAATCTGAACTCAGAGTTTGCCTATCACATGCAGATTTTAAGTGATAGGCATGCTACAGCCGTTCAAATGGCCAGTAATTGGGTTAATAAACTTAACATCCAGATGTCCTAGGCAGAATCGGGACTTCAGATTTGGATTCAGTGCACTTGATTTAGTATAGGACACATAGGTTAGGTCAAGTAAAGACAATGTTATTTTTTTGTGATGCAGTGTAATATGCTTATTGTACAAAATGATGGGTGTTGTTTTAGAGACCATTCATTGGGGCTTAGATGCAGTCTTGGAGGATAAGCGTGATGATGATGGTTACTGGTTATGGCAACTGCAGGTCATATTCAGTTGATCTCTGTTGAGCTGTCACTGTTCTGTGTGCTGCTTTCCAGAGCTGGGCCCTTTTCTAAACTGGCACAACACAAACCTGGCCACGGTACAGTATTAGGTTCTCGATATTACAGAGCCTGCCATTTAATAGCTAGCTAATTAATTTAATAGCTAGGGCCACACGGCAAAGAAAATTCTTGTTTCCAGAGAGGAATCATTCCCTTTTGTAACCATACTCCTATTTTCACAACAGGAAACTGGACTATAGGTTGAAATTGACCCAAGAAAGCACAATTCTCACCTCCATCAACTACTGAATTTCTTCTGTCTAGGCCAGCTAACTTTGTAAATTAAACTATGTGTTTCACAGGCAATCCAAATTTCAAAAGAGTAAGCTTAGAAAGAGTCAAAGAATTCATCTCTGTGTGATATTATGCCATTATTAGTACTGTAGACCTGGATTTCTTAACCTCAGCCCCCTGATGTTCTTGGACTTCAATTCCCAGAAGCCTTGATCATCAGGTGTGCTGCTTCTTCCGTGTCTAGGCCAGATGTGAAACTACCAAAATGAAGGCACCTTTTGGTGAGAAAGATTAGCTGGCAACACAAGGTTGCCATTACCAGGGTACGCCTGATTGTGGTTCAGAAATACCACAATCTTCGAGGAGGGGCTTTCTGTGTACCCCAGTTACTGAACTAAATGCCAACAATGTAGTTCATTGACGTCTCTCCTCGTAGTCTCACTATAATATGTAAGAACAGGAGAAATCCGTAAATGGCAACAATAAGCACCAAATAGCTCTTGGTATGTAAGAAAAATCTGTCTCTCTACAGGAAAACCAAAATGGCAGACGGGAGGCAAATCTAAGAAGATAACTCAGGGAACGCACAAAACTACCAAACAGGTATGTGTTCATGTTTCCACATTGATTTTTCATGTCTTTTGAACCGTAAATAGTTTGCTCAACTGTAACTGAGAAAAATGTACAATCCTCACCTTTTCTTCTTTAGAGATCCAGGCATGTGAGTTCAACTGATTCTATCTGCTACCAAATGTGACGGTGTGGAGTTCGGGGTCCCAAACAGTTGCCCATTTTGGTTTCTCACATACAGTACTCTGTCCCGTATTTCTCTCTTGGCTCTGATTTTAAACTCAGCCATCTGTGAGCAGCAATGCAACCTAGTCTTGTCCTAGTCCCTGTGGGACTGCCGTGTCTCAAGTGGTTAAGATGCTGAACTCGACGACTGGAAGGTCAGAGTTTGATTCCCGGGTTCCGCATGACGGAGTGAGCTCCCATCTGTGACCCAGCTCCTGCCAACCTCACAGTTAGAAAGCAAGAAATTGCAAGTAGATAAATTGCAAATAGATAAATAAATACCGTGCACTCTGGTATTGGGGCATGTCTGCCACGTGTCCACGGAAACGTCTGTAGATGCAGACAGCACTTGCTCTTTGGCTATAAATGGAAATGAGCACTGAACCCTAGAGTTGGATACAACTGGCTTTCAAGCAAGGATGAACTTTACCTTTACTAGTCCCAGTGGATTCCTTGGGAGCCTGTTCAAAATCATGTAGGAATGTATAACTGTTAAAGTTGATGTTCTCTCTTGCTCAAAAGCCAGTTGTATCTGACTCTAGGATTCAGTGCTCATTTCCGTTTACAACCCAAGAGCCAGCGCTTGTCTGGATCTGCAGACGTTTCCATGGTGATATGGCAGGCATGAAAAGATGCCAGAGCACATGGAATGCTGTTACCTTTCCTGACGAAAGGTAATTAAAATATCCACTTGCAATTTCTTTCTTTCAAACTGCTAGGTTGTCAGGAGCTGGGACGGATGGTGGGAGCCCAGCCCACTCTGTCGGGCAGCACTCAGGTCTCTTGAACAGCTGACCTGCCCGACCGTCCAGGTTGAATGATGGATGTAAATTACAATTGTGGAGCTCTGACAAATTGGTTAGCAGCCTGATTGTGGTTTCTCGTTTCAAGTTGACTTTGGAAGTGAAATGCCATCCTTTGGCACAGACCCTGTCTCTAAAAGCTCCATTCTTCAAGCTTTTAAGAGACAGAATGGATAAAACAACCAAAATGAAACCTCTCTCTTTGCTCTGGCACCAGGGAGCAGAAAGGCCTGGTTATTTTTCCAGCTAAGAGTTAATACTCTTATCTCTGAGATGTGATAAGAAGGGCAGAAAAGTTCAGCCGGTCCCAGTGCAGTCATAGTTCTGTAGGACTCTGCTTAGTCTATGTTGAAAGCAAGACTTTAACCTCTTCTTGCCTGTAACCCTGTGGCATGGCGTTGGTAGACCATTCATACTTTCTACCATCTTTGTAATCATCACAGCCTGCAACTGTGTCTTTCTCTTTAATGCAGGGATTTCCAACCTTTTCAAGCCGGGGGCTGGGTCACGCTCTCTCAGTCAGCTTCAAGGGCCAGATGGCCATTTTGCCCTGCCTACATGATGGGAATGGCCATTTTGTCCCAACAGCTTCAAAGATGTTTCTCGAATACCCTTGGAGGGGTAGGGGGGCACATGAAATGGCACTGGGGCCCAGATCTGGCCCACGGGCCTTAGGTTGGGAGCCCCTGGTTTAATGGATGGCAAATATGTACACTTTTAAAAGCTCTAAACTTTGCATGTAATGTTTGTGGCTCATTTTAGCACCTCCTCTACAAATCTGAGATCGTCCTTAAATTTCTACAATTATAAATGTACTACTTGTTCGGTTTGATAAATGAATAATTAGCAAATGAAACAAAAAGGAATGCATTTATAAAATGGAGAGAATAATAAAGAAATGGCTGAACTCAAGTAGTAAGTTGTAAGTAGTAGGAACTTACACAGGTATTGACTCACCAAGTCCCCACTGATTCAACAGGCTTGCTCTACATGTTACTACTGAATTTTGGCCAATATATCAGATTTTTTTAAATTGAGGATTATTCAAGGTTATACATTGGTGTTAAGAAAAATCCAGATTATTAGGATTGCTGTAATTCAAGTGCAACTTGAGAGCCCGTAAAACACACACAGTGCAAAAATAAAAATCTGAAATATTTTCCAAAAATCGCACTTGCTGATATTAATTGTCTTTTCTATTTTCAGACCCTTATGAACTGATTCTTATTCTAGCAGATCCATTTCCCTGCAAGATTAAAATAACTAGCTGAAGTACAGTCTTACTGATTTTATATGTTTTTCACTAGATGCATTTAACTTGCCACATACACAGCTCGCAATGAGTCAATCTTAAATCAGGAATTCTCAACCTTTTAAAGCCGGGGGCCGGGTCATGCTCCCTCAGACAGCTTTGGGGGCTGGATGGCCATTTTGCCCTTCCTCCACCACATGGCACTTCCAGGTGTGGTGGAGGCGGTGGTGGGGCCACATGAAATGGTGTCGTGGGCTGCATCCGGCCTGTGGGCTGCAGGTTAAGAATCCCTAGTTTAGCAACAGGGAAATCCTTCAAGTCAGAAGAAATGGCGAGAGAAACCGGCATCCAGATGGGATGAGTGTATGTTTCACTCTCTAAGGGAAGACAGCTGGTTTTGCTGATATTTCAGACCACCTAGGGATTAAAAAGAACAGTGCTAACATAAATGGCCAACTGTTCTGCATCGATAAATGGCCTATATTATACCCAAAACAAAAAAGCATGGGTGTAAAACGATAGCTGAATATCACTAATGGAAACTTGACACTTTCTCTCTTGGGGGCCATTCAGTCACTTTGCGCACCAGATCCAACCAGCAAAGTCAGGATTGGTTTCCCTACGTAGAAAACCCACAACTGTCCTTTGAGTAGTAAATATAAAAGCATTTTAGAAAGCAAATTAAATCTTTGTTGTGCTTTCTTGGAAGTAAGTTCTACTTCATTCAAAAGGCCAAAATGAAGTCACTTTCTTCGCTTTGCAGCTGGCCAAACCCAAGTCCTCATTGGTGCATGTTTTTGGCAGCTGTTGGCAGGCCACTAAATGAGCCGGGCTCTGTGTCTCCACATTCACGCAGTGTATTGTTGTCCGTCAGCGGTCCCCACTTGAGCATGTTGGTCTTGCATTTAGGGACTCCGACCCTCAGCCTATTCAGGGTCCTCCAGTGACATCGGGGAGGTTGAGATCCTCAGCCATATCCTCCTTTAATGATGTTCCTTGTCCAGTGAGCTCCTTCCTCCATCTTCTAATTTGGTTTTGCTCTTATGTACCCTCAAGAATGTTTGCTCTTGCCATAAAGCTCTTCCTGGATCTGAGCCGGTGGACTTGAGGCTCATATTTGCTGTTTATGAGATTTGATAGAGGGAAATGCTCAAGATCTAGGGCAGGAGTTCTCAACATTTTCAAGCCAAGGGCCGGGTCACATTCCCTCAGACAGCTTCGGGGGCCGGATGGCCATTTTGCCTTTCCTCCACCACATGACACTTCCTGGTGTGGCGGAGGCGGTGGGGGGCACATGAAATGGTGTTGTGGGCTGTAGGTTGAGAACCCCTGATCTAGGGTTTTGGAGAAGCTTTTAACAGTAGCCAAAGAACAGGAAATTATTGGGAAGTTTTAGCTTTTTCAGTGCCCTAAAACAGGGTTGCCCAAACCTTTCGGTCCACAAGCCGGTCATGTGGTTGAGTGTGCCAATCATGTGGTACCTTCCGCCGGAAGCGGAAGTAAAACATGCATGTGCAGGTGCGTTCTATGCACGCATATGCACATTTTACTTCTGGGAGCGGCTAGGATGGCGAAGGCCGGATAAATTGGTGCTGTGGTCCGGATCCAACCTGTGGGCCATAGTTTGGGCACCCTTGCCCTAGAACTTCGGGTTCTTCTCACAGACATGACAGCAAAGGTCTGCCTTTGTTGAGTGATTATGACACCCTTTGTTTATGTTAGAAGTAAAGTAAAGGTCTCCCTTGCTCGAAAGCCAGTCGTATCCAACTTTAGGGTGTGGTGCTCATCAGCCAAAGAGCCAGTGCTGTTTGCATCTGCAGACATTTCTATGGTCACGTATAAGGCATGACTAGGACACATTCAGCCAAGTTGAACCATAGGTCTATACTTCTTAGCGTTGTCTATACCAAGAGTAGGCTAACGCTCGTCCTTCAGATTTTGTGGGACTGCAATTTCCATCCACGTTGGCGTGTTCTTCACAACGGGTTGCTAACCACTAGCACTCGTTTTCCAGGGGTCAAAACCTGGAGTTTTTCTGTGTCTCTCCTGTAGTACCAGGAGTTGAATTCAGGACCTTCTGTATGCAAAGTGAGTGTCTTCCATTGAACGTTGGCTCTCTTTTGTTGTTTCTTTAAAAAAAATCATTCCAGGAGAAAAAAAAACATGTCTTAGTTAGATTTCCCCCCCCCCCCCCCAAGCAGATAGAAAAAGATCTGTAATTTAAAGCCTGCACTGTTTCCAGAAAATGAAGTTAAATTTATTGTCTTGCCACTCAGATGGGGCTACGTAAGATCACAAAAGCCCTTTGAAGAGAGAGAGAAAGGGAGCCTCTCTCCGTCCACTCATGCATGGATGCAATAATTCCATCAACCTGGAATTGCTTTTGGCAAAATAGCCTGTGCAATATTTACAGAGAAGTAAATCCTACTGAATTCAGCAGAGCTTAACTGACAAAGTTTGCTTAGGAGTTTACCATGTATGTGTGTCTGGGTTAGCCCACCTTTCTCTGTATACAAAATGGATAGTTTTCTACCCAAAACTACACTGTGGATTAAATTCTTTTACTTATTTACTGAGTCGCCAGCATGTTGGGGGCAAAATGCTAATTAACTTGGGACGGTATAGAAGTGTGATTGGTTTGCTTCGCAACACTATATGTATTTCAGTAGATCCTAACCTAAAACAACCTGCCCAGGTTGTCCTCTGTTTTAAGGATATGAATTGCACACACACACACACACTCCTCACACACATACAAAGAAACCTATCTAGCTTCAAAGAAGGCCATTTAGGGAAGGTAATATGCAAATCCCTGGCATCCTGTTTTTGGATTGTAAATATATATATAGCCTGCTTGCCTATTTTCCCATGGAACACCTAAGCCAGGGGTTCCCAACCTAAGGCCTGTGGGCCGAATCCGGCTCCCGGCGCCATTTCATGTGGGCCACCCACCCCCTCCAAGGGCATTTGAGAAACAAAATGGCCATCCCTTTGAAGCTATTGGGACAAAGTGGCCACCCCCATCATGTCAGCAGGGCAAAATGGCCGTCCGGTCCTCGAAGCTGACTGAGAGCATGACCCGGCCCCTGGCTTGAAAAGGTTGGGAGCCCCTGACCTAAGCAGACCAACCTGGCTTAAACATCATGTCATGAAAGTCTGTCTGATGAAGTGATCTTTGAGTCACAAAAGCTTGCAATGTCTTATTTTTTCAAGGGACCCTATAAAGGTATTCCCTTCCTTCTGCATTTGTTTCAAGGATGTTAGCGATGAACTCTCAATTTCTCCTCCCTGCCCTCTTGCTTTATTCAAAAAATCCCGGGGAAGCTAGAAAACGTGCAGCACTGTGAGTTTTGCAGGAATTCAGGATTCGTTTCTTCTTGTCCCCTTCGCAGAATGCGACGTCGGACTGCAAAGCGACAGAAAAGAACTTCGACAAAAGTCCCACAAAGATGAGGCAGCCTCGGAAAGTGGACCTCCGAGCACGATACTGGGCTTTCCTTTTTGACAACCTAAGGCGCGCGGTTGATGAAATCTACGTTACTTGTGAATCTGACCAGAGCGTTGTAGAATGCAAGGTAAGAAGGCTCTTCTGGCCGTGCAGGGGTTCGGCAGAGGACACTTGATCGTTGCAGGTAGAGCTGCAAATCTAGACGATGCAATTGATGTTTTGAAGCCTGAAAATGGGCTGAGGTTGGTTCTTGCTGTCATCAAGTCACTGATCCTTCCTCCCTCATAGCAGTACATTTAGAAATGCAAGAGAACATTGGCCATCCTAACTGAGATTGAGTGTGGGTTTTAGTGCAACATACCTATAGGGACCGCGGTGGCTCAAGTGCTTAAGATGCTGACTGGAAGGTTGGCTGGTCAGCAGTTCAAACCCATGTGCTGCATGACAGAATGAGGTCCCGTCGTCTGTCCCAGCTCCTGACAACCTAGCAGTTCGAAAGCAAGCATTTGCAAGTAGATAAAGAGGTACCCTTTTATGGGAAGGTAAAACAGCATTCTGTGCACTCCGGTGTCTAGACATGCCTGCCACATGCTCGTGACAATGTCTGCAGATGCACACACACAGCGCTGGCTCTTTGGCTGTAAAGAGAGGTGAGCACTCTCTTTACAGCCTAGAGTCGGATACGACTGGCTTTTGAGTATGGGCAACCTTACCTATAGGCATCAACTTGGAGAAAGTCTTAAAATATCTGTGGGTTGCTTTGCATGTCTGCTGCAGCAGTGTAACGTGGCACTTCTTTGGAACCACAGCAAAACCCCGACTTACATATGCCTCGAGTTACATAAAATTCGACTTACATAATGATTTTGTGCATAAACCATGTCCCGATTTACATAACTAACTATGGATTTGCTTCGAGTTTCATCCAATTTCCAGGACTCGGTTTGTATCCATAGGTGGCACTGTTGAGATTCAGTCTGCCTGCCCTGCACATTCTTAAGTTTCCTGTTTAATGTCTTAATTGTACATTGTTCCTTTATTTTTTTCCGTCAGAGATAATTATCGCTCTCCTCATTCACTTGCTTTTGGTAAGCACAAGAGATTGATGGCCCAGTATAAACAGTGTCTGGGTGGGACCTAGCCAGAAGTTAACTTTCCCCAGCTAAATTTAGATGGAAAACAGACTCACAGCCCCGGTGTACGTTTTGTCAGCTCAAAACTGGAAGTTGGCAGACTTCTTTGCAGCGATAAATTTATTCTTTTATAGCTTTGTAGCAAGGGAAACGGTTTGAACTGCGAAGCAGGATCAGGGAAAGAGAGACGAATACAGCATCCTAACCACGTTGAAAGGGACCTGTGTTGTTTTTTACGTTCACTCTGGTTGAAAAATATTATCACGTTCTGGAAAGTATTAGCTTAACCTCCTGCCAAATTGGCTATAGGATTAGTGTACAAACAGAGCTTATTGAAAGTGAGTTTCGGATCTAAACAGTGGCTTGAGGCTTCTAAGCTGTTTGCCGGTTTAATGCAATTTAAATATACATTTTTTGGGGGAAACTGAGCCGTCTTCCGGCTCAGGAAATTTCCCTAAAGTGTGTTTGTATTCTGGGTTGTTGTCTTTTTTTAAAAAAAGAGAGAGAAAGAACCGATCTGCTTTGCAGGGTAATCGGATTATGATTTTCTAAACGTTTGTGGCTGAACGAATAGTTTATTTGTGCAACATCTCCACCGATCCAAAACCATATTCAGAATCCCAGGCATCTTACTTGAGCTAAGATGGGAAAGGAAATATTATGTATTTTTTTTAAAAAAAAACACAAAGCAAAAAGCATGCATTCATTTCAGAAAAAGAGCTGAACATCAGCACTGTTGTTATCTGCAAGAAATACTTGCTTACAACGTTTGACTGTAATGAAAAAGAAACATGGAGGTCCACTTACAAACCGGTTTCTAATTAGTAGCGTCCACCTTCACCTCCGTCCTCAGCTTTCTCTTATACACCGATTTCTT
Source organism: Bradypodion pumilum (assembly GCA_035047305.1). Taxonomy (NCBI): domain Eukaryota; kingdom Metazoa; phylum Chordata; class Lepidosauria; order Squamata; family Chamaeleonidae; genus Bradypodion; species Bradypodion pumilum. The sequence goes on along the minus strand of JAWDJD010000012.1, from coordinate 24,038,824 downwards.
TGAGAATTACTAAAGAGGTACACATGACTGGGGTGGCTTAGTGGTTAAGATGCTGAACACGGCGACTGGGAGGTTGGCGGGTCAGCAGTTCGAGACCCGAGCGCTGCACGACGGAGTGAGCTCCCATCTCTTGTCCCAGCTCCTGCCAACCTAGCAGTTTGAAAGCAAGAAAAATAGGTACCACTTTGGTGGGAAGGTAATGGCCTTCCGTGCCTGCCACATGTCCACAGAAATGTCTGCAAATGCAGACAGCTCTTTGGCTATAAGCAGAGATGAGCGCCGAACCCTAGAGTCGGATATGACTGGGTTACCTTTATACTTGACCTTGAGGAAAGTAGTAGGATTTTTACTATAGTGAAAGAGGAGGCAGGCCCATATAACGCTTCCTCTTTTGGGTACGTGTTGGTTTTCTCGGCGTCTTCTCAATGGCTTCACCTTTCCCCTGTGCTCAGGACCGTGGGCAAACTGGATGGGGAGGTATCGATGGCGGAGACACGGAGCCTCGCGCGGGCAGATCATGTGTCGGCGGGGCAAGAGTAGGCGCCAACCATCCTGCCGCGTGCGCCAGTCACGAGCATTAATTACAAACCAATCGAATCCGTTGCAGCCAATTGGTAAACTAATTGGTAACTTTAGCCGTACATCTCTGTGTAGTTATCCGGATGCCTGTAGCGACGCTTTCAGGGCCACTTTTGTTTGGCTGGCTGGCAGCCGCTTGGCAAAGCGGCCTTCAGAACTGGAAAGATGATCGTCGGGCGATACGGGGCCACTCCGGACGCTTGTCTTGTTTGTATTCCCTTGTTCGGCATGGCAGGACTCGGATTACAAGCAATAGGGTATTTGCCCCGGTGATTTCGCATAATAGCAGAAGAAAGCATTTCCTTGTCAAGGGCTGATGAACGGCAAACGTTGTGTGTCAGCCAGCCCTGGAAATAGGCAATGGTATTTTCAGGCGGGCAAAATACGAGGTTAATGGGTGAGCATGGCTGTGCCTTGATTTCTTAGCTGATTCTAGAACTGTGATGGCGAAGTTTGGCACTCCAGATGTTGTTGGACTCCAATTCCCAGACGCTCCTGTGAATCCACACGGATGGGTTTACTGCGATTCATCCGGCCCGCGCTGCCCTCGTCGCTCCCGGAAGCGGAAGTAAAACGCGCCCAGACGGGCGCGTTTTACTTCCGCTTCCGGGAGCGACGAGGGCAGCGCGGGCCGGATGAATCTCAGTAAACCCCTCCGTGTGGATTTACAGGGGGGCTTGGGCTTCTGGGAATTGGAGTCCAAAAACCTCGACGAATGGAAGGTTGGCAGGTCAGCAGTTCGAGACCCGAGTGCTGCACGACAGAGTGAGCTCCTGTTGTCTGTCCCTGCTCCTGCCAACCTAGCAGTCCGCCCGGAGTCGCTTCGGTGAGTGGGCGGCAACACAAATACGAACAATAAATAAATAAATAAATCAGAGGATCTCTTCCTGGAATGGAAAACCAGTTTGCAGTTGGCAAAGAAATGTAATACTGTTCGGAAGTCTCAAGCTCTGCTCCTTATTACGAAGTTGGTGGAGAGCTTTTTCTCTCCCTAGATAATGGCTTTGGGATTATTTTTCCATAGCAGTTTTTTTTTTCATTTTAATATGCAAACCGTTCTTTTATCGTTGTAGGAGGTGCTAATGATGCTAGATAACTATGTGCGAGATTTCAAGGCATTGATTGATTGGATACAGCTACAGGAGAAGCTGGAGAAAGCAGATGCTCAGAGCAGGTAATCGAGAGAAAAGAATATTTCCAGCTAACGTTTGTTTGCAAACTCAGACGTTTTGCCCCGGGCGTCACTTCCTACTAGGCGGGAGGTTAACGGGTGAGACAGTTATTGCCATTCATTCTGGCTCCCCAGAGACATTTGGCAGGAATTAAGACAGGACTTTCCCAATGGTTAAGGGACTGTGGTGGCTTAGTGGTTAAGATGCTGAACTTGATGACTGGAAGGTCAGGTTTGAGACCTGAGTTGCTGCACGATGGATTGAGCTCCCATCTCTGTCCTAGCCCCTGCCAACCTAGCAGTTCGAAAGCAAGAAATTGCAAGTCGATAAATAGGTGCCACTTTGGCGAGAAAGTAAACAGCATTCCATGTAACCCGGTGTCTAGTCATGCCTGCCGCATGTCCATTCAAGTGTCCCTTATGCGCATTTAGAGGCACATTGGAGGACTTGCGTAGTGCCTTTCAGTGGCCTAACCTCTTCAGTGGCTTTCAAACCTTAGATGTGGATCTCTGGTTAGGAACTTGAGACGTTCCATTTGTGCTCACTGTATATATTAGCATTAATGTAGACATCTGAAGTTCATCATATGAAAAAACAAAATAAAATTGCCTTCATTTTCTTTTTTCTGATATGCAGACCTACTTCGCTAGCATGGGAAGTGAAGAAGATGTCTCCAGGGCGCCACGTGATTCCAAGCCCGTCGACAGACAGAATCAGCGTAACATCAAACGCACGGAGGACTCTAAACTTTGGGTAGCAAGTTAAAAACTCCTTTACAATTTCAAGTTGAAAGTTGTGATGGTTTTAGAACAGGGGTTCTCAACCTTTTCAACCGCCTGCATGACCAGGGATGGGTGGGTGGTGGGGGTATTTTGTCCCAACAGCTTTAAATGGCAGCCATTTTGTTTCTCAAATGCCCTTGGAGGGGGGTGGAATGCCCTTACCTATCATTGGATGTGCGTTTAGAATTTCTGGGGGTTTTTTTTGTCCTCTTAGGTTTGTTTTTTTTAAAAAAAGAGGAAAAGTGTGGTTTTAAAAAAATATTTCGTAAACTATTTGAGGTTTTCCCAGCTGATTTCCCCCCCTTGTTTCTCAGTGGTCCTGTTTTGTCTCCATTTCTGTCAGCGCCTGAGTTCGCCAGTAAAAGGGGGGCTATTTATTTTAGATCCCATTAATGGCCGTGGGCATAAGAGGGTTTCAGGGCAAGTGAGGTCCGATGGTGGATTGGGCTTCGGTGTAAGAAGAGGAGAAAGTTTGCCTTTTCTTGGTGTCATTTTGCAGGGAGAAGCTAATGCGAAAAGGTTATATGATTTGGATTCAAAACAAACGTTAGTTGAGTGATGCGTGAAACACTTGTTTTCTAAGTGCGCTAGGCATGCTACCCCAATGGAATTTATTCTGCGTGTGTGTCTGTTGTGGTTCCACATCTGTTGTGGTTCCACATCTCCATATGGCTGGATGAAACTGCCTTGTTGCGATGGATAAAACAGTTGCACAACTACATACAGTAAAACCTCGACTTACAAATGCCTCGAGTTACATCAAATTCGACTTACATAATGATTTTGTGCTAAAACCACGTCCCAATTTACACGATTTCCCATGGGTCTGCTTCGAGTTACATAAATATTCTTTTTCCTATGGGTTTGCTTCGATTTACATAAAAAAAATTATTTTTCCTATGGGTTTGCTTTGAGTTACATAAAAACTGAGTTTTTTTTCGTAAGTAGGGGGTTTACTGTACTATTCAAAATGTTAGGTCAGGGGTGCCCAAACCTTTCGGGCTGCGGCCCAGTCATGGGGTTCCTCCAACCAGAAGCGGAAGTAAAATGCACATGCATGAGTGCATAAGTTGTCTGCACATGTGCATAACACTGCCATAAATGACCCACGGCTGTCGTAAATGTGTACGGCAGTCGTGGGCCATTTACAGCAGCATTATATGCATGCACGGGTGTGTTATGTGCACGTGAAGGCGGTGTGAGCCGGATTAGTTAACACCATGGGGCTGATTTGGCCCACAGGCCATAGTTTGGGCACCCCTGCTTTAGGTCAACTGAAGGTGGTTGGGAGTCCACTGCTGAACTTGTGTTTGGCTACCTATTGGACTGAATGGGTGGAAGCCTAGAGGAGTTTGGAAAAGTGAAGGGCAGCCGAGGATTTTCTCCTGACCATGTTGGGATTTCTTTTTCCTGCCTAGGGCTCCTCCCGTGACGGGGGCTGCTAATCGTTTGGCTCCATCCGGTGTCAGTTGGGCAGACAAAGTGAAAGCCAACCACACGCCAGCGGCTCCCAACCCCGAGATGCTCATGAAGCAAGTATGCATGCCGGCTCCCGTGCAGAAGCCTTCTCGGAGAAATGGCAAGAGCTTAAAGTGTCTTGATTGTTTACAGTTGGTTTGGAACCCCATTAGCTTAAATGTGGAATACGCTAGGTGAGAGTGGCTGCATCTTAGAGTTACAGCAAGGCCCAGCCTTCTGTGCCTTCTTTCTTTCTTTCTTTATTCTTCCTCTTCTGTATCACAATCTGAATATTGGTGATCCTCATGGGGATCAGCCATGGTCTACTCATGGGCTACTTCAGGGGTTCTCATCCTACGTCCTGAGGGCCAGATGCAGCCCGCGACACCATTTCATGTGGCTCCACCACCACCTCTGCCATATCCGGAAGTGCCATGTGTGGCAGGCAGGGCAAAGTGGCCATTCTGGCCCCTGAAGCTGTCTGAGGGAGTGTGACCCGGCCCATGCCTTGAAAAGGTTGAGAACCCATGGTCTATTTTATCACCATAGCAGGATAACCTGGCCAGCCTTCCCTGGATAAAGAGAGACAAATGATATTTCTGTTGAACAGTGTTTTGTGTTAGAGTTACTGCATGTATTTACCCGTTACAATAGGAGTCAGGAACCATTAGCCTAGGGGTTCCCAACCTTTTCGAGCCGGGGGTCGGGTCACGCTCTCTCAGTCACCTTTGAGGGCCGGACAGCCGTTTTGCCCTGCCTGCATGATGGGGGTGGCCATTTTGTCCCAACAGTTTCAAAGGGGGCGACCATTTTGTTTCTCATGCCTTTGGAGCAGGGGGGGGCACAAGAAATGGCACTGTGTGCTAGATCCGGCCCACGGGCCTTAGGCTGAGAACCCCTGCTTTAGCCCTTCAGAAACTGTTCATCTACCCTTCCTATCATCTCTTGACTCCTGCCTATGCGAGTTGCTATGCTTCTGGTACTAATTGGCAGACCAGTAAATGAGCTGGATTCTGTCTCTCTCTACATTCACACAGCATGTTGTTGTCCCCACTTGAGCATGTTGGTCTTGCATTTAGGCACTCCGACCCACAGCCTATTCAGGGTCCTCCAAGTGACGTAGGGGAGATAGAGATCCTCAGCCATTTCCTCCTTTAATGTCGTTCCTTGTCCAGTGAGCTCCTTCATCTTCTAATTTGATTTTGCTCTTGCGTCCCCTCCAGAATGTTTGTTCTTGTTATAAAGCTCTTCCTGGATCTGAGTTGGCAGACTTGAGGCTCATATCCATATCAGAGCATGTCAAGGGTCACTCTCTTGCTTCGTTCTCTACACTATAGTAAAATATACCAAATAGAAAGAGGTTGATGTAATAAATAGAAGTGAGAGCCATCTCACAGTAGACCATATTGTAGTGAAGCACTTTTTTTTGGTGTGGGAAATGAACATTTATTGGGGGGGGGGGGGGCTTAGAGAGGTCTTTTTTGTCTTGCTAATGTTGCTGATAAAGTTACAGGACCGTTCTTCCAGATGGAGTCATTTTTAGAAGCCTCCAGTGCCTAAGTGCCTTCAGGGTTGGGTTGGGGGAACGGAGAAGCATTAAAGGTAACAGATGGTTTATCGCTGCCAAGTAATAGAAGATGAAGAAGAGAGAGGGAAGCTCCGATGAGACTGGAGAATTGTCAGCGTAGCGCCCTGAATTATTCATTGCAAACACTGGGCAAGTAACCAAGTCCAGCTTGTGATACCCAGTATGGGCTTGTCTGTAGAGCAAGACACAGTTTAGGAACAAATAATAATGGGGGGAAAGCACCCTTCTTCTTGTTGGCAATAAATGATCTTTTGGTGCATATCTTAACCCCACAAATACAGGCGAAACTCAGAAAATTAGAATATCGTGCAAATGTTCATTCAGTTCAGTAATGCAACTTAAAAGGTGAAACAAATATATGAGATAGACTCATTACATGCAAAGCGAGAGAGTTCAAGCCTTACTTTGTTATAATATTGATGCTTGTGGTTTACCGCTTATGAAAACCCCAACCCCCCAATCTCATGTACCCATCACATAATCTCATGTACGCTGTACGCCTTGATCATCACAATTATAACGACATGACATCTCTCGCTTTGCATGTAATGAGTCTATCTCATATATCTCTTTCACCTTTTAAGTGAAATGAATGGACATTTGCACGATAATCTAATTTTCCGAGTTTCACTTGTAAAGTAAATACCAGGTACTGATAACTGCCCCGTCACACACCGGTAGGATAACATATAGCTCTGAATGTACAAACAGTAGAACCTTGGTTAACAAACGGCTCAGTTAACATCAAAATCACATAACAAAAGGAAATCCATAGAAAACAGTGGCTTGTTTTACATATTTTTTTTAAGTCGGATTAATTGGTTTTTAATGCATTCCTATGGGAAACTGAGTTTTGGTTAAAGGATTCTCAAACAGCAGCCCATAGGCCAGATGTGGCTCATGGTGCCATTGCATGTGGCCCCCCACCACCTCCACCACACCAGGAAGTGCCGTGTGGTGGCGGAAGGGCAAATGGCTGTCTAGCCCCCGAAGCTGTCTGAAGGAGCGTGATCCGGCCCCCGGCTTAAAAAGGTTGATAACCCCTGGTATTGGCAGTTCCTTTGGCTAATGAGACGAGCTTTGGTTTCTTAATGGCATTTCTTTCCAAGTGGTGTCTTTCTGATCTTTAACCCTGTGCTCCTAAATAGTGGCATTCCTTAATGAGTAATAGTTTTCTTGAAAACAATGGATGAAAGCACCATAGATAAAAATGTTTATTTTTTAAAATAAAGAAACAAGATCTGAACACAGTCGGCCCTTGATGATTGCTTATGCGTGTAATTTAAAGCCGCTTTAATGGATCACTTAAAATTGGCCCATTAAAAAAAAATCAGTGTAGAACAAGGATTCCCAACCTTTTCAAGCGGGGGGGGGGGGGGCTGGGTCATGCTCTCTCGGCTTCAAGGGCCGGACGGCCATTTCCCCTTGCCTGCACAATGGGGGTAGCCATTTTTTCTCAAAGGGGCAGCTATTTTGTTTCTTGGAGGGGTGGGGGTCCACATAAAATGGCGCTGGGGCCGGGATCCGGCCCACGGGCCTTAGATACGGAACCCCTGGTGTAGAAGATTACCTTCTGTTCAATCCAGCAGTTGGTGAAATCTGTTCCACTGCTATGGTTTGGGAAATCTATCTGTTTGGGTCACAATTCCCATTAACCCCCAAACCAAAACGGCCTCTAACCAGGCTATCTGGAAATTCTGGGATCTGTAGTCTAATCTATTCTGGCTGGCAGTGACACCCCCACCTCTAAGATAACTTTAATTGCAACTGGCCATGGACAGAATATAGGACCCATGCCAGATTTTGGTCTGCTTAGCTGTGTTTCCCCTCTGCCTGCCAGCTGGTGCTGGCATAGGCTCTGATGGTTAGAGTCTAACCATTCTTCCACGGCGTAGATCCAGATAGTGTTGGACTCCAGTGTTTTTTGAGACTGCAGTTAAGATGCTGAACTTGACGACTGGAAGGTCTACAGGTCAGCTGTTTGAGACCCGAGTGCTGAATGGCAGAGTGAGCTTCCATCTCTGTCCAGCTCCTGCCAGTTCGAAAGCAAGTCAATAAATAGGTACCGCTTCGGCGAGAAGGTAAACAGCATTCCATGCACTCCGGTGTTTAGTCATGCCTGACGCATGTCCATGGAAATGTCTGCAGATGCAGATAGTGATGGCTCTTTGGCTGTAAACAGAGGTGAGCACTGAACCTCAGAGTCAGATATGACTAGCTTTCGAGCAAGAGTGACCTTTACCTTTACGTAATGCCTTTGAGACCCAAAGCAGTACAGGCAAAGATAAGGCATGATGAGAGATGCTGTCTAAAGTATCTGGAGGGTAGCGAAGCGGTCTCACAGGAGTTCAGAAGTTACACATACATCTTTAGCCGGACCAAAGCTGGAATGAGAGCAAACATGGTTAAAATAATTGACACCCTTTCCCCAATGTTGTACTTTCTGTCTTAATCAATGCAATCTATCTCCTTGAACTATGCTGCAAGGGAAAGTAATGTTGATATATTTCCGATTGCATGTTTAGAATCTGTTTATTCCGTAACGTTCTGCAGGGCAAACCACAATTGTACGTTAGTATCTTGCTAGGAAACCTTACTTGTGCCTTCCTTGTTTACATTTGAACAAAACAATTTAGAGCGAAGGGACGCCGAAGGATGGGAAACGGTCCAGCGTGGAAGACCTGTGAGATCAAAACCGCCTCTCCTGACTGTAAAGACGTCTTCCTCTGTAGAGCTATCCCAACTCAAGGACGACAGCGACAAAGAAAATGCAGCTCTGTGTCCCTCGGAGAATACGCAGAAGGGTTCACTAATTGAAGACAGTATGTCTAAAAACGCAGAGCCCGTCCCGAATGATCAGTCCGAACAGCCCCTCGCGGAGCAAAGTCAGGTAAGCGTCACCTACTGCATGCCTCCGTTGTGTGATTGGATATCATCTTTCCAGCAAAAGATCTCTCCTTTTCTTGCTGGAATGCCGTTCTGCAACCTGTGTTTGAAACTCTGCGAGATGGGTCGAATGCTAGTGGTGACAGATCCTTGGCAAACGCTGACCATTTACAGATAGAAAGTTTCTATAGAGTTTAGAAGCCAATTGAAGGGAATCAAGTTCTGGGTTGTCATTTTTTAATTGCTGGGCAGAAAATATCCACCGGGCTGCTGTGGATTGCTGCGTTGTGTTTCACCAGTAATTAAGCGAACATGTATGTTCTTCTCATAAAGATGGTGACACTTGACAACTGCAGAAATTCCACTTGGGCTTGAGTGGTGTGCATGGCTAGACCAGCCGTTCCCAACATGGGGCACTTCAATTCCCATTAGCCTAAGTCAGTCCATTGGCTGATCAGTGCTTTGGGGGATTGACTTAGGCTTCTGGGAATTGAAGTCCAAAAGCTAAAGGTTGGGAAACACCGACCTAGACTATGTCACATGATTGTTCCTTAATTATGGAGTGCCTTGTATAATTGCAAGTGAAAATACGCGTATATAATCATTTTTATAACACATCTGAACATTCATATGCCCACTCCTCCATCATCCTCTCCTCGCTGTGGACTTACCTTTCACCAGCCATAGACAGGTTTGAGTTGCCCCTAAGATGTGCAGCGTCTTTGCTTGTCATATGTCCATGTTTGGAAGTAGCATGTTTCAATTAACACTGCACAACAACGATTTTGCTACTGGGAATAACACATGTGATTTACATCATATTGAGTGTGCTGATTCCAAATCTGAACTCAGAATTTGCCTATCACGTAATGCGTGCTATATCTGTTCAAACAGTCAGTAATTGGGTAATGTATTTTTACATGGGAACATTATATCGGTTGCCTGCTGCCTCCACAGCTGAATCACGTCCCCTGGTGGCATGTATGTTCCAGCAGCAGCTGGGCATGCCTGGGAAAGTCAGTGAGCTGAGGTCAGAAATAGGTATATAAGGCGAGATGGACCAAGGGCTTGTCTCTAGTGCAAAACCATCTTATTGGATAGTACATCTAGGCCATAGTGAGTCTGTTTTGAGCTAAAGATAAGTAGGTGCAGCTGTGTTAATAAACCGGACAATTTTTGCTACATGTGTGGCAAATATACCTTGCGTGATCAAGAGGGTGAGATTTCTAACGTAAGATCCTGACTTCCTAGGCAGAATCAGACTTCAGATTTGGATTCAGTGCACTTGATTTAGTATAGGACACATGGATTAGACCAAGTAGCAGACAATAAATTTTTTTTTGTGATGCAGTGTTATTTGAGCTGATATAGCTTTGCTTTAACGGCTGGTTTCTTGGCCTTCGGGAAGCCTTTGGCTATCAGGATGGCTTTTGGGTCTGATCTTCCAGTCTTGTCTTTGAGAGGCTCATTATCTGTCTTTACTTTGGACCAGGTTATAGCCCGTGTTCTTGAGGATCTTAAGACCTCCGAGAACACAACGTCACCAGATGTTTCCCTCCAACCACCCCCTGAAGTGCCGGTCATTTTCATGGATGCCGAGCATGCTTCGGAAAGTCCACAAGCAGAAGAAATAGTTTCTGTCGTTTCCAAGAGTGATGAAGAAAGTCAGTTGGAAACAACTAAGATGGAAAATGAAATGGACCCCGCAGATATTTCAAACGTGAGTCCTTGGGCGCAAAAATATGTAAATATTAGAATGTATTCCTTATGGTTACAAGAGGGGGGCCGGCCTGTAAATATTTACCGCTGCATCCTTTACACATCCTTTTCAACAAATCCTAGACCTTGATACTTTTAGTTGGTATAAGATTACATTCCAGAGAGGGGAAGAGATCTGTTGAACATAAATAAAATCCTTGACATGCCAATGAAGTACAGTAATACCTCGCATTAATGACTGCGTCGGATAGCGTCATATTCACTTAACGTCGCCGTTTTTATGCACACGTGATGCATCGCATAACGTCCAAAACCGCTCAAAAACGGACGTTATCCAAGGTATTGGTATAGGAACCTCGGATAACGTCCATTTTGACCATTTTTTGGACTTTATGCAATGCATCTCCATATAGGAACCACATAATGTCCGAAATTGCATAGCGACCAGCTCCGTGGAACGGAGTTTGGACGTTATCCAAGGTTCTACTGTATATCCAAATTGCCAATCCAACTTCTGAATTTAAGCTTTGTTTTCCTAGTCCATGGCAGAAGTCCTAGCTAAAAAAGAGGAATTAGCGGATCGCCTGGAGAAAGCTAACGAAGAGGCCATCGCAAGCGCCATTGCTGAAGAGGAGCAGCTCACCAGAGAGATTGAAGCCGAGGAGAACAATGACATCAACATTGAAACCGACAATGACAGTGACTTCTCTGTGAGTTTTGCAAGGATTTCTTAACACATTGTTATTCTCTATCATGTCAAAACTTGAGGACTTTTATTATAGTTGGTGAAGAGGAGCCAAGATCAAACTATTATTTCAGATCCTGGTGTCCTGCTCTGAAAATAAACTATTGTGAAGAGCACAAGTTTCAACTGCAAATGGATCACAATCCACTATTATGCTTTAGCTTGCAAGACTGTGGCTTCTTGCTCTATCTGGCCCCGTGTGAACAGCCGCCACGTTTCTCTGTTTTGCAAGTATGCCATTTTGAAAGAAAAAAATTAAGATAGAAAAAGGGGAAGTGTTGCATGATAGATTTATTTTTCCATATGTCATACGTTTTAATTACTCCTGCTGTTTCTAGACCAGTGATGGCGAACCTCGGCACTCTAGCTATTCTTGAACTTCAATTCCCAGAAGCCCTGATCAGCAGGAGTGCTGACTTGGGCTTCTGGGAATTGAAGACCAAGAACACCTGGAGTGCCAAGGTTCACCATCACGGTTCTAGACCTGACTGCCAGCATCTCAATGCCGATTGTCAGGTGGCGGTTAACTAACCAGGCAGCCCTGAGGACTAATGGCCTTTGGGTGGCGAAGTACTCAGGGAAGGGTGATAGTCCCCAAGTGAATTAAATCCTAATTAACTCTATCTTGATGAAGGGCAGCAGCTTCATCAATAGTGGCCTAGGGTTGATGAGGACTTTGCGTGCCAAAAGGGCTCAGGACAAGAAGGTGACTCACAGAACTGGATCAGTGGTATAGGCGGTCATGCTGCGATGTGGAAGGCGGATGAAAGGCCACTGCATTATATTCTCAGGACAGTCTTCATGGCTGATCGCCATGATACAGCATAAGGAAAAAAAGTTGCAAATATTTGCGGAATTCTCCGTACTCCCAATAGAATATCTAAAGTTAAATCCTTCCTTTTGTTTTGCCTTATGAAATTTCAGGCCAGTATGGGCAGTGGAAGTATATCTTTCTGTGGAATTTCAATGGACTGGAGTGATGTCCTGGCGGACTACGAAGGTAAACATCACAGCCTATAATGGACTTGACACTGTGAGTGTCCAAAGTTTCAGATAAGCTTTTTCACTTTCCTTCCTTCCTTTTGCAGTATTTTTTGAGAAAGTGGCTATCATCTAAATTCTGTTCACTGAGCCAGTGTCTCCGGCCATGTTGTGTCAGCCTCACTTTAAAAAAAAATGTTTATTTCTCTCTACATGCAGCTCGTGAGTCATGGCGTCAAAATAACTCTTGGGGCGATATTGTGGAAGAAGAACCAGCCCGTCCTCCAGGCCACGGGATCCACATGCACGAGAAACTCTCTTCACCCTCTCGCAAGAGGTCTCCCATTTTTAAACATTTAATAAAAATAATCAGAAGAGTATTAGATTCCATTTTTTGTTTATTTTCACGTATACATAGTGATTGTGTGCACTCAGGTCAGTTTTGACTTATGGTGGCCCTTTCCATGGGTTTCTAGGTAGAGAAGACACAAAAGTGTGATTCACAAAGGACTTCTGCGTGATGCTACACAGTGGTGTGATATACTGAGTGGTTTTATTCGCACAATGCCAGTCTGGCCATGGTTATCCTGCTATGGTAATAGAGTCCAGTGGTCCCCAAACTTGGGTCCCTATGTATTCTTGGACTACAATTCCCAGAGGTCTTCAGTATTGGCTGTTCAGGCTAAGGCTTTTAGGAGCTACAGTCCTCTATGGAACACCAGTGTTCCGTGGAACACAGTTGATTGATTGATTCGATTTGTATGCCACCCACTCAGCTTATGCCGAGTCAGGGCGGCTCACAAAAATCTAACATTCCTTGAAACAACAATATTACAATAGAAAATATAAATAGAACATCCTAATACAATATAGTCAATGCAATCAATACGACCAACACAAGGACAAGTTTGGGAAATGCTGGAGTAGACCATACTGCTGGCAACTCTATACCAATCATTGTGCGGTGGTTAACTAACTTGACCACCATGAGGACTAACAGCCTTGGGTGCCAAAGTATACAGGGAAGGGTGATGGTCCCCAAGTGGGTTAAATCCCATTTGAATCCCTCTTGATGGAGGGCAGCAGCCTCATCAATTTTGATCTGGGGCTGAGAAGGACTTTGCGTGCCAAAAGGGCTCAGGACCAGAAAGTGACTGACGGAACTGGATCAGTGGTACTATGGGTGTCATGCTGCGATGCGGAAGGCAGATGAAAGGCCACTGCATTATATCCTCAGGACAGTCTTCATGGCTGATCGCCATGAGGATTGCCAATATTCGGAATCAGATACAGCATGAGAATAAGAATTGCACAATGCCGGTTGCTTGCACAAGAGATACAGGGTTTCAGCACTGTTTGCCAGTCCCCTCGTACCTTTGCTTCTGAGTCTTACCGAGCCTATCCCATGTTTGTTCCGACAGGACAATAGCAGAATCGAAAAAGAAACATGAAGAGAAACAGATGAAAGCTCAGCAGCTGAGAGAAAAGCTGCGCGAGGAGAAAACACTGAAACTTCAGAAATTAATGGAACGGGTAAGCTAGCCGTGCTTTAATTTTTCATGCTCCAGAAATACAAGTTCTGGATGCACATTGGTGGGCCTCCTCCTGTCATGTCTATGTATTTGGAGGGGCATTTGGAAGAGTGTCTCCAGAACCGGGTATTTTGGAATCCAACTGTGCTCCACATGGACATAGACCCATGATGGCAAACCTTGGCACTCCAGGTGTTCTTGGACTTCAGTTCCCAGAAGCCCAAGTCTCTGTGAATCCATACAAATGGGTTTAAACTGCATGTACGTGCAGTAAACGCATCCGTGTGGATTCCCAAAGACTGGGGCTTCTGGGAATTGAAGTTCAAGAACACCTGGAGTGCTGAGGTTTGCTGTCATGCTCATAGACTTTTCCTAGATGGTTGTTTCATCGCAATTCTTTACACATCCCACAAATCCTAAGAACCCCCAAAAGAACAGGGTTTATGAGGCAGATCTTCAGAATGGGATTCAGTTATTACTCTTCTTAGATGTATAGAGAATGTACCACCGTACCTTTCAAGTTTTAAACCTTTGAAGTGGTTATACCTGTTAGCAGAAGCTCAGGATGTATCTCACGGCAAATCTTTAATGCCTCCGAATGGCATTAAAATACAAATCCCATTGTCCTCAGCCTGCAGGGCCATTGATGAGGGAAAGCTGTTTTTGAGGGTTGTCTTAAGATAATGCTGCAGTGGCATTCGTGGTTAAGATGCCGAACTTGACAACTAGAAAGTCGGCAGGTCATTAATTTGAGACCCGAGTGTTGTGCGACAGACTAAGCTCCCATATCTGCCCCAGCTTCTGCCAAACTAGCATTTCAAAAGCAAGAAATTGCAAGTAGATAAATAGGTAAAAAGGCAACCACGTTCCGTGCACTCTGATGTCTAGTCATGCCTGCCACATGGCTATGGAAATATCTGCACTGTATTGCAACTTCTGTTTCCGAATAGTTCCTCCATAACTTTCTGCTTCTCCCAGCCTACTTAAGGCACCTAAACTATAAATTACCCAGCTCTTTCAGTAGTGACATGCTTTAAGAGTGTATTTTGCTTGAACTTTGTCTATCCCATGTAAATTCTTTGCTCAAGCAAAAGAAAGACGCTGGTAAATATTACCTGAGGCTTCAGGGTTCAATCCCATCTCTTACGTTAAGTGAAGTGAGCGCTTCTGTCATGTTGTGTGTTACATTATACCAGACCTTTAAAAATGTTGACATGCATTAAACCTGGAATGATTGCCAACTCATGAAATATTATGAGATTTACGACAACTCCCCCCCCCCCAACTCTATTTTTGTTGTGTGGCAGGTGCCTTTATGTATCTTGATTGAAAGGTTTCATAAGAACTTCCTTCTTCAATTTACAGTGAGACCGTTGTTGCTCCGAGATTATTCCAAGCAGCATTTTAATAACCTTTAAATGGTTATATTTGTTGATTTATTGGCAGGGAAGTAGGTTTCCCAATAATTTAAGGCGCTAATGTGTGCTGCTGTTGATGTTGGAGAGAAACAGTAGACTAAAGCAGGGCTTCCCAACCTAAGGCCCACGGGCCGGATCTGGCCCATGGTGCCATTTCATGTGGGCCCTCACTCCTCCAAGGGCATTTGAGAAACAAAATGGCCACCCCCTTTGTTGGGACAAAATGGCCACTCCCATCATGCAGGCAGGGCAAAATGGTCGTCCGGCCCTCGAAGCTGACCGAGAGAGTGTGACCCGGCCCCCAGCTTGAAAACGTTGGGAACCGCTGGGCTAAAGCATAATGAGAAATTTCCCATTGGCATTTTAATTATTGCTGGCTTGTTTTCCAGGAGAAAGACGTACGGAAGTGGAAAGAAGGGTTGCTGGATCAAAGGCGAAAGATGATGGAGGAGAAATTGCTCCACGCTGAATTTAAGCGCGAAGTACAGTTGCAAGCTATCGTGAAGAAAGCTCAAGAAGAAGAAGCCAAGGTAAGCATTAAGAAGTAGACATGGTTGTTACAATTTTTTTTGGTGAGGGGGAAACCAAGGAATGTTGGGCAAATGCTGTTGGTTTCAATGGGGCTTATACAGGGTGTGGTGTTGTAGGTGGCATGGAGGGGGTATAACTCATTGGTTAGGGCATGTGTTTTATGTCCAGGAGGTCCAAGGTTCAAGTCCTGCCATGTCTAGGTCTTCTTCTGCCGTGACTTAGTGGTTAAGATGCTGAGCAGGAGACTAGATGGTCTGGTATCCGATACTCAAGAGCTGCTCTTGGGGACATGAAAGGAGCCTCATTCGGGCATCCCTTAAAACCTTTTCAACCCAGAGTAATCTCTGACACAAAATTATTATTATTATTCTGCCGAATCCAAATATAGGCGATTATCATTGTGATCGGCCATGAAGACTGTCCTGAGAATATAATGCAGTGGCTTTCCATTTGCCTTCCACATCGTAGCGTGACTCCCATAGTACCACTGATCTAGTTATGTGAGTCACTTTCTGGTCCTGAGCCTTTTTGGCACGCAAAGTCCTCCTCAGCCCCAGGTCAGGATGGATGAAGCTGCTGCCCTCCCTCAAGATGTTTTCAAGTGGAATTTAATCCACTTGGGGACCATCACCCTTCCCTGTGGACTTCTGCACCCAAGCCATTAGTCCTCAGGGCTGCCAGGTTACTTAACCACTGGCTGACACTCGGCGTTGAGTCACTGGCAGTAGGGTCTTCTCTATGACCATAGCAGGATAACCTGGACAGACTGCAATGTCTAGGTAGGGTTGGAAAATCTACCTGAAAACCCAGACAGTTTCCCTTGTGCTTGGCCAGAGTGACCAGTGGTGTGGTTAAGAGCAAGCCACCTCCTTGGGTTGCTCTGATTTTTCATGCGAGTTATATTTCCTGGAGATGGCTGCGAATGACACGAGAGGAGACAGGCATTGTGTTGGCATGAGCGTATGCTGCAGACTTCTTTTTATCCATTACGTATTGGATAACATTACGTATTGGATAACTGCAGGACGGAAATGAGCTCCCGTCTTCGTCCCAGCTCCTGCCAACCTAGCAGTTCGAAAGCAAGAAATTGCAAGTAGATAAATAGGGACCACTTCGGTGGGAAGGTAACAGCGTTCCGTGCCTCCGGTGTCTAGTCATGCCTGCCACATGACCACGGAAACGTCTGCAGAAGCAGACAGCGCTGGCTCTTTGGCTTAGAAACAGAGATGAGCACTGCACCCTAGAGTCGGATACGACTGGCTTTCGAGCAAGGGAAACCTTTACCTCTTTACTATTGGATAACCTGCTTTCACCATGCTCTTAGCAGCCTTGAACACCACCCTGGATGGTAGAGGCAAATATTAGAGATTAATATAGGTTGTTAAAATCAAACGCGTAGATATGATTGCCAGTTCCAGCCAAGGGGGAGATACACTAGGGTGGATTTTATATAAGTGCTGACTTTCCAAGTTCCCCTGATTCGGTGCATCTTTTCTAGTTTGAGGCATGCCGATGTGTGCTGCTGGACTACAACTCCCATCCCTGGCTGAGGAATTCTGGGAGTTGTAATCCAAAACACAATCTGAACATCTCTGGTTCGGACTAATATCTGGATTTAGATTAATTCTCTTCCTCTGCCCAAAAGTGTCTTGTTGTTTGACATCCAAAGTTGGGTTTTTTAATTGTTTTTTATGACTGTATGTTATTCATATATATGTGTTGTTAACCGCTCTGGGTGGCGCACGCGCCAGAAGAGCAGGATACAAATGTGTGTAAATAATATAAATAAATAAATAAATAAATAGAGCCTATTTGTAAGAACAAATCTTTTTTTAAAAAAAATGGATGCCATGTCATATCAGATTAATTATTTTGAGATGCTGCTGTCATGGACATTGGATTTTCATTGCTGTGATCCGTACATATAGTTTTTTGCCATGGTTATCAAGGCGTATCAATTTCAAAAACCTTTGGCATAAAACAAGCATTTGTACAACAGTTATGAGAAGGTAAATTAGAGAATATATAAATAGCTCAGGATAATGATTAAACTTAAAAGGAATCAGGTCGTCACCTTGTTGTGAACTGTTAAGAGCTTTATCCAAGAAATGAGCCACAATTTGGGAGATTTCTGGCAGAGTGTCACTTAACAGATATTGCACCGAACCCTGCAAAGTTTATCAATGGCTTGGGAGTGTTCATTGAATTCTGCGGCAATGGAGACTGTGTGTGATCTTTGAAGAGGGTGTGTGTTGTTAACAATTCTAGAAACATCACGCTTGGCATAGCCCATTAATGTTGAACAGATGCTTCTGTCACTCTCTTTAAATTTGTTCCCTAATTTGATTTACCTTTTGCCGTGGTTCAATTTAAACCCACGCGGCCTCCGTAATAAAATTAACGTAACATAATTCCTAACTGAAGGGAAGTATTAGAAGTGTCGTATCTGTTCAGGCGCATACAATCTGTTGCCCCTTTGCTCTTCAAGATCACAGATAAGCGGGTCAAGATTAGGAGGACGAGGCTTCTGTCGCCATCCCTCTTCTTAAATTCCCATTGTCGGTTGTCCACGCAGCTGCAAAATCCCTTCTGTAAACAAAGCAGAAAATCGGTATTTTATTTGGCCATTTAAAATTTCTGCAGATTTGGGTACGTGGGAACCAATGCTACTAGTGTGACGCACGGACGTAATGATGGGGGGAAATGGATTTGTGTACAGAACATTCTGTGGTTCCAATTATGTTAAGCAGGGGCTCCCATCCTAAGGCTCACACGGCACCATTCCATGTGGCCCCCCCACCCCCTCCAAGGGCATTTAAGAAACAAAATGGCCACCCCCTTTGAAGCTGTTAGGACAAAATGGCCACCCCCATTGTGCAAGCAGGCCGTAATGGCTGTCCAGCCCTCGAAGCTGACTAAGAGAACATGACCCAGCCCCTGGCATGAAAAGGTTGAGAACCCCTGATTTGAAGGGTCCGTTGTAAACAAAATGGCTTCCCAGGTTTCTTTAGCATAATTGCAATTAAGAGTTGGCTGGGGAAATTTGCATTGCTGGGCACCTGCCAAGATCCCGAACAGGCATAGAGTCATCAGGGGAACTGTTCAGATGTATTGACAGCTCTCTGGCAGCAGAATGGAGGGAAACCAGAATCTATCTATCCATCCATCTGACCTTCACACATGGCCACATCAGAGGGAATGTGCTATATCACCGCACTCCATCACTGCTCAACCATCTGTGGTATATGAATGCCACATTGGTTGAGCCCATTGGTGGCATTTCTGTCTCTAGAAAACGGGGTGGGGGATGTCAAAATGTAGTCTGCTGCTCACTATACCTGTTTAGAGGCCCCAAACCTGTCTGGCCAGGTTATCCTGCTATGGTAATAGGCTAGATCATACTGCCAGTGACTCAACGCCGAGTGTCAGGTGGCGGTTAACTAACCTGACCACCCTACGGACTAGTGACCTTGGGTGCCGAAGTCCACAGGGAAGGATGATGGTCCTAAACCCCACTTGAATCCATCTTGAGGGAGGGCAGCAGCTTCATCCATCCTGGCCTGGGGGCCGAGGAGGACTTTGCGTGCCAAAAGGGCTCAGGACCAGAAAGTGACCCATGGAACTGGATCAATGCTGCGATGTGGAAGGCAGGTGAAAGGCCACTGCATTATATTCTCAGGACAATCTTCATGGCTGATCGTCAATATTCAGATTTGGATATGGCAGGAAAAGAAGACGAAGAGGCCTCAAAGGTGCCCAATTAAAAAAAAAGAGAGAGAAGCAAAATATAATATATTGATCCTGAGGCTGGTCAACGTTGTCCATCCCTAGTCTAGAGCCGAAAAGCTGTCTGGATAGCTCAGTGATTTAGGTATCTGAACTAAGAGGTTGGGAGATCGATTCCCCACTATGCCTCCAGGGAGAAGAGCCCATTTGCATAGCAAGTTGGACACTTTCTCTCTACCTAGAAAACCCTTGAAATGGTTGCCTTAAGTGGTAATTGACTTGACAGCGCTTGATTATTTTTATGAATCTGGATTATTATTACTATGAGTCTGGAGTCTTCACAGCCCTGACCTTACCTTGAGAGGGCTTCAGCCATAAAGGCCACCTCTGGACACTCCTTCTTTGCCCAACGCTAGTTGCTCCGTAACTTGCACGAAGGGAAGCGGCATGTCTTCTGTGCAACTTATTTAAGCTTTTGAGCCACACAACCTCATCGTTCTCTTGAACTTTTCCCAAAGTTGGAAGCTTTCCCAGTTTCTGCGCCAGAGTTAAAAATACCCATGTCTGCAGACGCATCGGTTGAAGCGTTTGAGCTGGAGAAAGTAGCTGGTAGAACAGGAAATATTTACATGGAAATGTTTACTCCTTCTGTACCACTGATACCAAAACCAGATCTGAAAACAGACAGCATTGCGGCTCTTTCCCTGCCACAGCATTTGTTTTATTCTCTCCCCCCCCCCCCCTCAGCATTTGCATGCGTGGAGTTGTTTAAATAGGACCCTGGCCAACTTATGAACCGGATGTATAGCTCATGGCTTGTTTACATGCTGGTGGGTATCAATGGGATTGCGTTGCACTTCATGGGATGAAGCAGAGCTGGTTTGATGGCCACGGGACCTTCATGAACAGTTTGACTACTCAGTGAAGGAAGACGTCAGAACATGAAGACTTCTGGCTTATGTGAGAGAAGGAAATGTTGTCTGTTTTAGGAATAAATACTCCAAAGAACACAGTTAGTAGCCTTGGAGAACAGATGCAGGGAAATGAGGGTACCAAGAGAATTCTATAGGACTCTTCTTCTCCTTCTCCTCCTTCGATGTACAGTATTCCTTCATGGACTGCGATATTTTTTTTGTGCTGTTCTAATCCTGTTAAATCTCTTTTTGCCCCGGTTTCATTGCAGGTGAATGAAATTGCATTCATAAACACGTTAGAAGCCCAGAATAAGCGCCACGATGTTTTGTCCAAACTAAAAGAATACGAGCAAAGGCTGAACGAATTGCAAGAGGAACGTCAGAGAAGGCAGGAGGAGAAGCAAGCCCGCGACGAAGCTGTCCAGGTGTGGCTCGGTTTCAGAAATGCGAGACATAATTGCGCGTGTGGTTTGTACCTGGTAATTTAAAGAGAACTGTTTCAGACCGTTGGTTCGCATGGAGAATAAGGCTGTGGGAAGCTACCAGGTGATCTCTAGTCTTAGAGGCAAAGAGGCCTTTGAACAAAAGTGGTTGGGAAGTGTGCGATCAGTGGTGGCCAACCTTGGCTCTCCAGGTGTGCTTGGACTTCAGTTCCCAGAAGGCCCAAGTCAGTACTCCTGCTGATCAGGGCTTCTGGGAATTGAAGTCCAAGAACATCGGGAGAGCAAAATTTGAGGACTGATGCCAGTGATTGCCATCCTTGGCACTCCAGGTGTCCTTGGACTTCAATTCCCAGAAGCCCAAGTCAGCACACCTGCTGATCAAGGCTTCTGGGAATTGAAGTCCAAGAACAGCTGGTGTGCCAAAGTTGGCCACCGTAGTGTGCGATGATGTACATCAAGGTTTCTCAACTTTGGGTCTCCAGGTGTCCCTGGACTCCAATTCCCAGAAGCCCAAGTCAGCACACCTGCTGGTTGAGTCTTCTGGGAATTGAAGTCCAGGAACATCTGGAGGCCCAAGGTTGAGAAACCCTGATGTACATCTTATAAGATTTCCATAGGGATCTGATTGGCCACTGTGGCAAAGATCTGGCCTAAGCAGTCCTTCACCCTGATCTAGCCGAGTGGTCCTCTGCTCTTATAAATACAAAACAGAGCGCCCTCCAAACTTGGCCACGATGTTTCCTTTTCTCAGATGTTCTTAAATCCCAAATCTGCCAAACTGCTGTCTGGACTCTGGCCCACGCAAGCTTCCCTGCTTGGAGCGTGCGCAGCCCATCATGACACATAAAAAGCAGCTCAAAAGTCCCGCGATGGCGTCTTCTGTTTCCATTTGCTCGGGAGTAATTCCCCCCAGGAAAACAGGATTCCTTACGTTCAAGGACATGATCTTAGGATTCAGTTGCATGTTGCTTTCTTGACTTGACCACATTGCCCTTTCCTTACGAACGTTTCTGCTCATTTCCTCCGTGCTCTGCTCAAAGCAACTCGTGTCGCAATGTTTTGGCGGTCTACACTTATTTTTAAAATCTGAAAACGCTTGTTGTCTAGGAACGCAAAAGAGCTTTGGAAGCGGAACGCCAAGCCCGGGTGGAAGAATTGCTCATGAAAAGGAAAGAGCAGGAAGCTCGGATCGAACAGCAGCGCCAGGAGAAAGAGCGGGCCCGGGAAGACGCGGCTCGTGAAAGGGCCAGGTAGCCTTGGCGGTGCTTTTCAGTCATTTTGCCTTTGGTACTTTTTGATGGGTCAACAGAAAAGTCAGATGCGCTTGGCTGCCGTTTTTCTTTTTGAACCAAGGGTAAACTCACCTCTACGTATTTAAACATTTCAACGTCAATCGGCCTGGCAGATGACATTCCCCCGTGTTGACAAATGGTTTCGTCTTTCAGCATCTTTGATAGATTTCTTGTTAGCTTTTCCGTTCAACCGTTGCTGCACGGCAGAAAGTGTAAACTGTGGTGGTGTTGCAACCCCCCACCCCCACCCCACACAAACACACACACACCAGTCAGGAGGACCCTGAATTGGGTTGTGGGGGCAGGCGGGGGAATCACACAAAGTTAATTAGCAGTGCCACAAACGTCCCCGAATCTTGTAGCCGTGGCTGAAAGATTAATTCCAAACTGATGGGTTTTAAATTGTTCTCTTCATTCTTCTTTTCTCCTTCCATTAACATTTGTTTATGGCAGGGGTTCCCAGCCTTTTCAAGCCGGGGGCCGGGTCACGCTCTCTGTCAGCTTCGAGGGCCGGATGGCTATTTTGCCCTGGCTGCATGATGGGGAGGGCCATTTTGTCCCAACAGCTTCAAAGAGGTGGACATCTTGTTTCTCAAATGTCCTTGAGCCACATGTGGGGGTCAACATGAAATGGCACCATGGGCCAGATCCGCCCCACGGGCCGTAGGTTGGGAACCCCTGGTTCATGGTAATGAATGAACCTGGAAATCCACCCTTTCAAGTCCCCAATTTATGCGTTTCTGTAAAATCAATATTTATTGTGATCCAAGACCAGCATAGTACAGCAAGAAGCAGAAGTTAAAATGAAGGTGCTTACATATATATATATTTAAGAGGAGTCTTTCTGCTCAGAGTTAAAAGGAGTCAAAATTTGTAGTTAGGATTAATATTGCTACAACTACTACGAAGCCACTGACCTAGTGCTGGTAGTTTATTTAGCTGAAGGACTTGCCACGCTTCAAAGAGTGCTCTTTCTAATGCGCCTTCTCTTTCTGGGACAGAGATCGAGAGGAGAGGCTGGCAGCCCTGACGGCAGCGCAGCAGGAGGCCATGGAAGAGCTCCAAAAGAAGATCCAGTTGAAGGTAAAGCCTGGGAATCTGTTGCTGTTTAATGATTCGGCTGTTTAACTTTCTTCAGTTATAAAGGTCAAGGTTGCCGTTGTGTCCAACTCTAGGGTTCGGTGTTCAGCTCCCTTTACAGTCAAAGAGCCAGCACTGTTTGCATCTGCGGACATTTCCGTCGTCATCTGGCAGGCATGACTAGACATTGGAGCGCATGTGATTTTATTACTATGGGGATGTTTTATACTTGAATCTTGTAATGTTTATTGTGAACCGCCCGGAGTTCAATCAATTGATCTATCTATCTATCTATCTATCTATCTATCTATCTATCTATCTATCTATCTATCTATCTATCTATCTATCTATCTATCTATCTATCTATCTATCTATCTATCTATCTATCTATCTATCTATCTATCTAATTTATATCGCTGCCCGCTCACCGCAGCAACTCAGGGAGGCTTATAGTCAAGATAGATAGCTAGTTAGCTTGATAGATAAATACATACGTACGTACATACATACCTAAATACATACATACATACATACATACATACATACATACATACATAAAATGATGCTGTTGGCCAGATCTGGCCCACTGGCCTTAGGTTGGGAACCCCTGGGCTAAAGAGACATGCGGTTTACATGTGTTGCTTCTCAATGAAGCCACCCACCTTGTTCTCCACGCCTTGTTGAGAGGCTTTTGGGCTTCTTTCCCTTGTTAGAAGCCGGCCTTCTTCCACAGCCGGTTTCAGGAAGGCCTGGAGTTCCCGATTCAATGAATCAATTACTGGCAGTCTGGCAGGGTGTTTGACCGCAGCGGAGACAGCGACGAAGTCGTAGGATGTTGTTGGGATGTAGCAAAGCCCCTTGATGTACATCACAAAAGTGATTGTTCTAGGTGGATTCTGTGTGGAATTCCATATGGAGAAATTGGGAGATGGGTGAGTGAGACCAGGGCCTGGGAAAAGACAGGTTGCATCGAGCCATTTCCTGGAAGGTGGGAGAAAATGGGAAGGCCTGGAAGAGATCTCAGAGTTGGGAGGGAGGGAGAGGAATGACAAGAACAAGGCCAAAAAAACAACAACCCACCAAGGTCCTTGAAAACTGGGTCATTAAGGGAAGGACAGATTTCTTCCTGCTAGCTAGAACGATGTGGTTAACGTTTGTGGCTTTTCTAAATGGAAGCCCCTCTCTCACGACTGCTTTCTCTCAACAAGGCATGGAGAACAAGATGGGTGGCTTCGTTGGGAAGCAACGCATGTGAACCACATGTCTCTTTAGCCCAGGGGTTCCCAACCTAAGGCCAGTGGGCCAGATCTGGCCCACAACATCACTTTATTCATTCATTCATTCATTCATTGAATTTATATTGCCGCCCCCTCGCCGAAGCAACTCTGGGCGGCTCACAATGAACATTACAAGATTCAAGTAAAAAAATCACAAAAAGAATTGTGAACACTTTAGCAAATGCATTTCTGTTTTAAAACAGCCATTTATTTATTTATTTATTTGTGAGTGTGTAAAATAACGTGAGTTCACTTTGCATTCAGCATGACGAGAGCATCCGGAGGCACATGGAGCAAATTGAGCAAAGGAAGGAAAAAGCGGCAGAGTTAAGCAGCGGGAGGCACGCCAACACCGACTATGCCCCGAAACTGACGCCCTATGAGCGGAAAAAGCAGTGCTCCTTGTGCAGCGTCTTGGTAAGAAGAGGTTTGTCCTTTTGGGATGTGGGCTTACGAGGGTGTGATTTGTTAGGGAGCTAGGAATGAAACACTCACGCTATCTCAGCTGATGGCCGTAGCGGCAGCCATGGTCGTCGGCCAGTACTGACAGCCACCATGTGCTAGAGTTAGCTGTATCTATTTGTCTCACCTACGACTGGTTCATCTCAAGCACACAGAGCGGATTCAGGGATGTCTTTTTCTGTCAGGGGCTTTGTGCCCATGGGGGATAAACAGTGGGGAGTCCACATACACAGGGTGGGGAGGTTGAAGGCAGGGATTGTGGGTCCACAACCCTTTCCTTCCTTCCTTCCTTTCATTCTTTCATTTTTTCTTCCCTTCATCCTTTCATTCTTCCTTCCATCCTTCCTTTTCATTTTTTTATTCCTTCCCTTCATCCGCTCATCCTTTCCCCCTTCTTTCCTTCCTTGTATTCATCTTCCTTCCTTTAATTTTCCTTCTTTCCTTCCTCCCTCTCTTCTTTCCATCCATCCATTCATCATCCTTCCTTCTATTTTTTCTTTCTTTCATTTTCCCCTTTCCTCCTTTCATTCTTCCTTCCTTCTTTTCATTACTTCTTTCTTTCCTTTGTCCTTTTATTCTGCCTTTTCTTTCCTTCTTTGCTTCCTTGCTTCCTTTCATTTTTCTCCCTCCCTCCCTTCTTTCCATTCATTCATTCATCCTTCCATTCATCATCCATCAATCCTTCGATCCGTCCATCTTCTTCCTTCCTTTCATTTTTCTTCCTTTCACCTTCCCTCCCTTCTTTCAATTCATTTATTCATCCTTCCATTCGTCATCCATCCTTCCTTCCTACCATCCATCTTCTTCTTTTCATTTTGCTTCCTCCCTCCCTCCTTTCCATTCATTCATTTATCCTTCCATTCATCTTCATTCCTTCTTTCCTTCCTGCCTACCTGCCTACCTCTTCTCCTTTTTGTGCCTCTTTGACTTTCTCAGACACTCCTGTTTGTCCCCCCTAGCTCCCCATCATTTATCCCCACCACCCAGGAGGCCTTTTTACTTATCCTGAGGTCTGCAGGGGGTCCCTGGCCACCACTGCAGGGCATAATCATTTGTCAACCAGACATTCCCCACAGTTCAGGAAAAGTATCAGAGAGTGAAGTCTCTGGCGGTGGATCTCCCTGTACTGCTTTCTCAAGAAAAGAAATCTGTCTCCTCTTTTCAGATCTCCTCGGAAGTCTATCTCTTCAGCCACATTAAAGGGAAGAAGCATCAGCAAGCCGTGAGAGAAAACAGCAGCATCCAAGGGCGAGAACTTTCCGATGAGGAAGTGGTGAGTCCTCGCGGCCTTTTCTGGCCTGCCTTCCCCTTGGCTTTAATTTAATTTAATTTAATATTTGTACTTATATGCTGCCCACTCAGGAAACCCTATTCAGGGCAGCTCACATAGTACACAATCACAGATAACAAAAAGCTAAAAATCAGCAGGGGTGCCCAAACTTTTCAAACCACAGGCCGGTTACGTGGTTCCTCTCACTGGAAGTGGAAGAAAAATGTGCCTTGCAATCTGTTTTGCAACAAGATGAGATAGATTTTAGGTTGCCATTTTCGCGGCTTAAGCCAGGGGTGCCCAAAATATGGCCTGTGGGCTGGATCCGGCTCCCGATGCCAATTCATCAGGCCCACGCCGCCCTTGTTGCTCCTGGAAGCGGAAGTAAAATGTGCCCGTATGGGCGCGTCTTACTTCTTCCAGGAGCGATGGAGGGCGGCATGGGCTGCATGAATTGGCATCAGGGGCCGGATCTGGCCCTCAGGCCATAGTTTGGGCACCCCGGCTTAAATACATCACCTGTGAAGGAAGATTGAAAATACTTGGTCCTTCACTGCCCTGGGATTGGGCGGACCTGAATAAACACAGGGAGTGGGTGAAGACGTAGGGATAGGGAGCTCATGTTATGGAAACTGAGGTGTGTGTGTGTGTGTGTGTGTGTGTGTTCTTTGTTGTATTTGCACCAGTTTCCATTTTATTTTTAATCAATGAAGCCACCCATAGGTGAACAATCCTATTCCTACTTAAAGCTATTGCTTGTCATTTGTGATCCTGCCTACTAAATGACCCTTCCTTTATTTGACATACAAGCCTTTATTTATACAACCTCTGACCTAATGAAATTTCACCTTTCGCCTCCTGCACTTGACACTCCGGAGAGCATGCACTTGATCTTTGACATATTTTGGTTTTTACGGTCTGGGCAAATAATAGCAACCTTTGGTTTGCCCCTTTGGAGGGTTTGGATGAATGCAAAAATGCCATAATCTTGCCCAAGTTGCTCTACTTACGTAAACGTCTGTTCTGTAGGCTTTTATGTAAATCGGTTTTTTACTTAACTCGAAACAAACACATAGGAAAAAGGATCTTTATGTGACTCGAAGCAAACCCATAGAAAATTGTGTTATTTAAATCGGGATATTTATGTAAATCAGGACATGGTTTTAGTGCAAAAATCGTTATGTAACTCGAGGCATATGTAAGTCAGGGTTTTACTGTATATATTCTATCTCTGTGTTTCCCAACCTTTGTTTTTTGGGCTTCAATTCCCCAAAGCCCTGATCAGCCAATGTACTGACTTAGGCTTCTAGAAATTGAAATCCCCCCTGTGGGGCCTAGGCCCCACATTGGGAACCCCTGCAATAAACCTAAGGTTCGCTTTTTTTCAACATTATGCTCCATATAATGGCCCACTAGATGCATTCAGGAACCGCAAAGAAATTATGAGTCCCTCCTCTTATCATTTCTCTTCTTTCATTCTATGTTCATCTTGATTAACTTAATAATAAGGCTTTCCAAAAATTTCGGTGCCACCACTGAAAAGGCTCTATCTCTTTTAACTCCCTATTTAATCTCTTGCAACGAGTGGATGATAGACATAGCGGACAAAACTAGATAGACTGGCTGTCACAGAAATGCTGTGTGCTGTTTCTGGAACAGAGGTGAGCACCTGGCAAGAGAGAAACAGGATTCCAAAGAAAGATGGACGGGGTATAAATGGAATAAGTAGTAAATAATAATAAGATTTGAGAGAGAGAGAGCTGAAATTGATCACAGAAGAATAGACGCCTTTGAACTGTGGTGCTGGAGAAGACTTTTGATCAGGGGTTCTCAACCTTTTCAAGCCAGGATGGGTCACACTCTCTCAGTCAGCTTTGAGGGCCAGACGGCCATTTTGCCCTGCCCGCATGATGGGGTTGGCCATTTTGTTTCTCAAATGCCCTTGAAGGGGTGGGGGACCACATGAAATGGTGCCGTGGGCCAGATCCAGCCTACGGGCCTTAGGTTGGGAACCTCTGCTCTTGAGAGTCCCCTGGACTGAAAGGAGATCAAACCAGTCCATCCTAAAGGAAATCCACCCTGATGGACAAATACTGAAGCTCAAGTACTTTGGCCACCCAATGAGAAGAGAGGACTCACTGGAGAAGGCCCTGATGCTGGGAAAGATTGAAGGCAAAAGGAGAAGGAGGCAGCAGAGGATGAGATGGTTAGACGCCATCGTTGATGCAGTGAGCGTGGATCTAGGCAGACTCCGGAGGATGGCGGATGACAGAGGAGCCTGGCGTGCTGTGGTCCATGGGATCTGAAAGGGTCAGACTCAACTGTGCGGCTGAACAACATGAACACTAAAAAAAAGACTTAAAAGTGTGTCAGGACACTGTTCACAGATGGCAGAAATAGAGCCTGAGTTATCCCAAAATTCCTGAATGACAAATCCTATCAATCAGATTCGCATCTCTGCTAGACACAGAAGAAGAAGGACCTTGGCCAACACAACCAATGGTTAGAGAAGATCAGAGTTGTTGTTCAACCATCGGAAGTTATGGAGAAGGCTCAGTGATGGACAACAGTGTTTGTTATAAAATTTAGACATGATTTCCTACAATGTTCTTGCCTTCTGCCAATCCTAAGAGACAAAGTCGGCATTCAGCATAGCAGATGCTAGAATAAACCAAAACGTACATTAAGCGCATGCTTCTAGCTACAATTCATACTAACCTGGAAAGTAAACTGAAATAAAAGATTGAAACATGGGCAAAACCCGCTTCAGGAAGCCACAAATGATTTCTACTGCTGTGCAGCTGGAAAGAATTTTGAGCAAGCAAACTATTTTACATTAAAAATGGCACATGGAAAAAGGGAAAAACGACCGAAATAAATGATGGAAACCATTCTTTTCGGACTCGATAAATGCCACTCAAGATAAACATATTTATGCACTTCACCAATTTTCTCTTTTAAAAAAAACACACACACCATGTACTTAATGTGGGTTTTATGTAAACCTTGTTATATTAATGTGTTTATAATTACGGTATCTCAAGGCATTTCCAAACTCAGACGTTATACCTGAGGTCAGGATTATATACACATTGTAATTAGGTAAATTATGAGAGCATTTAAAACAGTGCAGTGGTAATTTCATTTGAGAGGTGTGCCAGCTATCTTATTAGTACTAATTTACATGAACGTTATTCATTGCAGAACCGGTTTAGGTAGCAATGTTCCCGTCATTACACACCGCCTAAAACTGAGCTTGACTGCCTATAAACCAGGGCTCAGGAAAGTTACATTTTTTTTGATTGCCGCTTCCAGACTAAGACACTGAATTTTGTAGGCCATGAGAGGTGAGGTCTGAAAAGTTGCCTTTTCAACTATGAATAAAATGAGAAAATATATGCATCGTCAGCTTTGCTAGTGGAGAATACAGGTAGCGAGCTGAGTTAGAGTTGCTCATTTATATATAAACGTTGAGGCTGCGGAGACCTTAATGAGAAGGTTTTTAAAACAAAACGCTTAATTGCCTCTTGGCAAGAACAGTTCCCGATTCCCGAGTACTGCACGGCGGAGTGAGCTCCCGTCTCTGCCCTAGCTCCTGTCAACCTAGTTTGAAAGCAAGACATTGCAAGTAGATGAATAGGTACCGCTTCGGTGGGGAAACGTAACAGCGTTCGTTGCTCTCCAATCTCTAGTCATGCCTGCCACATGTCCACGGAAACGTCTGCAGACGGTGCGGGCTCTTTGGCTATCAACCAAGGATTCTCAACCTGTGGGTAGGGGTTTCCATGGGCTGCAGCGCCATTTCATGTGCCCCCCCACCGCCTACACTACTCCCTTTTTCTCCTTCTCATTCTTCTCCTTCCCTTCTCTTTCTCATCCTTCTTCTTCTTGTCCTCCTCTTTCTTGTCCTCCTCATCCTCTTCTTCCTTCTCTTTCTTTTCCTCCTCCTCCTCCAGTAAACTGAAACCCAGCAGAAGTATACTATTTCCATGTTAACAATATTTCTCTTTCTTTCTTTTTCCCTGTAGGAACATCTGTCATTAAAGAAGTACATTGTGGATATTGTGGTGGAAAGCTCAGTCCCAACAGAGCCCTTAAAAGACAGTGAAGAGAGACAGAAAACCAAAAAGAAAGCCAAGAAACTTAAAGCAAGGATGAATTCAAGGTACTGACAGTTTCCCCCCTCTGGCTTTTGTGTACATGGAGCTTGTGTCTTTCTTTCACCACCACACCTTTTTTGTCCTTCAAAAAACAAGAGCCCCAAAAAAAATTTTATTTAAAAAAAAGCCTTGGAGTTATTTGCTTTAAGAACATCTTGAAAATAACACTGATGAGTCTAATTTATGGCCACTTTCTCTGATTGAGGAAGAAAACCGAATATCGATCGAGAGCCCCCGCTTTCACCTGTTAAGAGCTTTCTTCATAATTGGATGCCAGAAAGTCTGCCAAAAACTGTAGCCTCTCCCGGCATTACAATAGTATGTTTAAGTATGTGTAAACCATGTCTATTTTTCTTCCAAGCTATTGATTTTTAAAATGAAGTATCAAAGAAAATCAATAGTAATCAACAAATAGGGAGCCCGCCGGCGGGAGTGTCGAAATCCCCCAGGCTGGGGGGTTGGGGGTTGGCGTGGGTATAATCAATTTTGTTGCCTGCCACAACAAGGAAAAGTTAGAAATATCTTAAAATGAAAAGTGAGTTGTCAGACCTGCACTTTGTCATTGCTCCTAAGATGTGACATCTACGCATCAGGAGGAAAAGAGGGGGCAGCATTTTATCACGAGCCCCACCACCACCCACCCATCCTCAGAGCTTCGCGCAGAGGTTATCTCCACTCTAATCTAATCTGTCATTGATATTGTTGTTCTTTAAATGACTTCCTATTTAAAGGATCCTTTCACTTAGTTGAAACCCATTATAAGCAATGAAATATGGGCATCGTTGTTTTTAATTGCCGGAGAGGTGGGGGAGGCCGCCGGTTTTGCCAGCGAATCTGTTCAGTAGCTTTGTAGAATTCACAGGCACTTGCTTGGATAGCTTTAGAGGTTTTATTGTCTTGCAATAGAATTTTTTTCTTCTTCTTCTATCCAGTGGGATTTCCTGGTTTGTCACTTTCTGTTTTCTCTTCCTTTCCCTTTTTTCCCCCATCGCAAATAAGGTTCTCGTTTAGTATGCAACAGCTAATCTTTCTCACGCTAGGTCAGGCGAAAGGAACTGCTGAACGAACTCCCTTAAAGGTGCCTCCATTTTGGCCAGGGTTTCCCAACCTACACCCCCCTGGGCCGGAAGTGGCCCAACATCACTGGAAGTGGCGAAACTGCTGCGTTTTTGTACCGAAACACTGTGAAAATGCGGCGAAAAAATCAAAAATGGCGTGAAAATGTTCCTTCCTTGCTCCCTCCTCCAAGACACAGCTGCCATCAAGGGGTGGGGGGTGGGGGGGGACCATCAGAACTCCCGTCCTGGGCCTGGAGATGGCGGTGGCCCGCCGCCGGCGGGAAACCACTGACCTGCACATGCGTAAACAAACCACGCATGCACAGAAAACCACGGGCGTGGCGGTGCCGTGAAACCACTGATCTGCGCATGTGCAAACAAATGATGAAAGATTCCAAATGCCTTTGCAATGCATGGTTCATAAAGAACCGTTCATTTTCAAGAGAAAATTGGACAGCCATCTGTCCTGTAAAAGGCCCCTTTATTCCAACTCAGCGATTCTGTGATTCTAAGAACAGCTGCCTTCCTCTGCAAAAGTGGTGGACTACAAGGCCTATTATCCCCGTCGGCATGATCATTTGGCTGGCCAAGTGGAGATTACAGTACTTGCATTCCAGTGCATCTGCAGGGCAACGGGAAGGTTTTGGGGAAATAAGTATAGACCCGTGCTGGCAAACCTTGGCACTGCAGCTGTTCTTGGACTTCAATTCCCAGAAGCCCAAGTCCCTGTGAATCCACATGAATGGGTTTACTGTGTGTATGCGCAGTAAACCCGTTTGTGTGGATTCACAGGGACTTGGGCTGCTGGGAATTGAAGCCCAAGAACAGCTGGAGTGCCAAGGTTCGTCATCAGTGGTATAGACCAATGGAGGGACACTTTGATCAGTTTTGACCATTTTGTTTCAACTGTATTTATTGCTCCTTAATCTGTTTGGATGGTCATTTTGTCCCGACAGCTTCAAAAGGGGGGGGGGCATTTTGTTTCTCAAATTTTCTTGGAAGGGTGGGGGACCACATGAAATCTGGCCCGCGGACCTTAGGTTATCCCTATCCAAAATAGTAAGTAGTTTTTAAAATGTTTCTAAACCAGGGGTTCCCAACCTTTTCAAGCCGGGGGCCAGGTCACACTCTCTTAGTTGGCTTTGAGGGCCGGATGGCCGTTTTGCCCTGCCTGCACGATGTGGGTGGCCATTTTGTCTCAACAGGTTCAAAGGGGCAGCCTTTTTGTTTTTTGAATGCCCTTGGAGGGGTGGATGGCCACATGAAATGGCACCACGGGCCTGATCCGGCCCACGGACCTTAGGTTGGGAACCCCTTATTTTATGGAGTGGTTTTATCAGTGCCATCCTCCAAATGAATGCCCATGTCTGACCAGGGATTTGAAGACACTTGAATCTGACACTTTTGCTTATTACACTATGCTGATTACAGTATATGGGACATTGCATTTGTTTACACCCTTCTTGCTCAACACTGAGTCAGAACACTTGGCACTTCTGTAAGTAGCAATAAGCATTACACATCTTAGAAAGATTGCTTGTACCAGTGAATTAAGGAGATTGCAGTCAATGCAACAGTAAGATTCCTGTCTCCGTTGGACACGCCGTGTGAAATATGTGGTGCGCATGCCAGTGCAATTTTGAACTCACGTACTACTAGAGCATCGCCCGATAGCACAAGGCCATGGGATTTATTTTAAGATAAACGCACAGCAAGGTTACACTGCATGAAAATGTCACCTAAACATTTGGATTAAGAAAGATCTGAAGATTATTAGGCTAAAGTTAGGTAAGGTTTCGGATTATTTTTAAAAAATGAATTAGCTGAGGGCAAGCGGAAGGCGGAAGAGCAAGACCTGCTCTCAATCCATCTGTAAGCCTGAGTTTGGAGTTGAGTTACTGTCGTAATTTATTTTTTTGGGTGTTGTATACTTGTCACGGCAATTTTAATCGCGTGCCCACTTTAAGGACTCGCAATATGTCGCCTTCTTCATAAATATTGACACAGTAAAATATTAAACAAACATGTGCGTGCACTCAAAAGGGCATTTATCACATTATAAGTTGTTAGATCTTAAATCAAAACATTACCCGTAATGGCAAAGGTGAATGAAGGGACACCCTGTGATCAATGAGGTACCTATTCCCTAAATAATTTTCCTTGGTCTTATTAATAATATTTATAACCTGAAGCCATTAAGCTGGTGCTGATATATAGCAAAGTAAATTATTCCATATTAACATGTGTGTGATGCTATCCGACAAGCGCTTTGAAATATAGTGGATTAGTAGTAATAACAACTAACTCTTCCTTTTCATGCGCGTGTCGTAGCAGTCATAAGGTCATTGACTTGGCGTGGCTGTGGTCTTCTATTTCAAATTTTATCTAAAAGTCTCCACTTTCCAGAATTGTTGATAGTGATGTTGACTTACTACTGTTGACTTACTACTGAGTCAGCGGACTTGAGGCTCATATCCACTCAAAGGATGCATACCTGTCAAGTTGCGGCAGTGAAAAAACGGGAAGCATTGCTGTGTCTGATGGGCGTGCATCCGCGAAGGGGTTACTGCAGCGGTGCGCATGTGCGAAGGGGTTACTGTGCGAAGGGGTTACACACCGCTGCAGTAACCCCTTTGTGCATGCACAACACTTTCTCTGACGGGCACGAATGCGCAGTAACCCCTTTTCTGGCCGTTCAAATACAGGATGGCCACGGGAAGGACAGGGAAAGGGGTGAAATACGGGATTTCCCGGTCAATAC
This sequence comes from Bradypodion pumilum, assembly GCA_035047305.1. Lineage (NCBI taxonomy): Eukaryota > Metazoa > Chordata > Lepidosauria > Squamata > Chamaeleonidae > Bradypodion > Bradypodion pumilum. The sequence goes on along the minus strand of JAWDJD010000012.1, from coordinate 24,004,990 downwards.
GGGACACTTGACAGGTATGAAAGGATGTCGAGGGTCCTCAACAACCTCAACTATATTCTAAGGAGATGCTGTTTTCCATCATCTTAATTTAATTTTAATTTAATTTAATAGATAGATTTATATACCACCCTAATCCGATGGACTCTGGGCTGTGTTCAAAAGTTAAAACCAATATAAAACAATTAAAAAAAAACTTTAAAACATAGCAGTATTGCCCGTCGCCGTGTCATTACTATCTAAAGACAAATATAAAAATGGCATAACCTTAATGTTAAAAATTAATTACAGTAGTGGAGAGCCTCAGATGAGCCAGAAAGGGAAGCTTGTTGACAATCCTGGCCACCAGACCCATTTTGCCAACCACGTCTTCAGTTCTTTCCTAAATGGTAGCAACTCTTTCTCCGCAGAGGTTTCAAAATTTATTTCCACCTGTTGAAAGAATTTTATATTTTGGAATATGCCTTAATTTTTAGCCATTTGGGGGGGGGGGGGAGCAGCAGGCTTAAAGTTGTGATATAAATGCAGTGATATATAAGTAAATGTTGCCAGTGTTTAGAGCAGGCATTCCCAATCTAAGGCCCGTGGGCCGGATCCAGCCCCCAGTGCCATTTCATGTGCCCGCCCTCCAGGGGCATTCAAGAAACAAAATGGCTGCCCCTTTGAATCTGTTAGGACAAAATGGCCACCCCAATATGCAGGAAGGACAAAATAGCTGACAGAGAGTGTGTGACCAGGCCCTGGGCTTGAAAAGATTGGGAACCCCTGGTTTAGAAACATTTTAAAAACTACTTACTATTTTGGATAGGGACAAAATAAAAAATAAATGGGAAACAGGCATCTGCAATTTTTTTTAGAAGAGAGGTCTTTCCCACAATACTGAAATATATTTGAATTACAGTACAAAATAGGAAAAAGTTGTTATTGTAGATACTTGAGTATGTCGAGTTTTTTAACCCCAAAAATGAGCCTCAAAAAAGGGACACGGTTTATATTCGAGTCAACGACCACAAGGGTCCCAAGACCATGCCGGATTGAGATGTGCTGACAATTTAATTAATTTTACCTTATTTTTATGTACTGTATTTTGATTATTTTGACACTCACTAGGAGCTGCTGCATTTCCCAGCCTCTGCTTATACTCATGTCAATCTATTTTCCTGTGTTTTCAGGTCAAAATTGGGTACCTAGGCTTATATTCGGATTGGCTTATACTCAAGTATATGTGGTTTATAAGTTAAGGTAGAAGTTATTCTTAATATCTTGGAATATTTTTTTTAAAATAAGATTTGCTTTCTTTATAGCTAGTAGGAGAAAAAATTATGAACTGTGGAAAAAGGGAAGATAATTAAGGGGCAAAGGATCGCCCCAAGCATGTATTTGATGAAGATAAATATTTGCAGAATGTACAAAAGCTATTTCTCGCTGACTTTGTACAAACTTGAAGATCAACTTCCTTGCTTGTCACTCTACTTATGTCTCTTTCTGAATCCTTCCTTTTCTCCTTGTAGATAAAGGTCAAGCTTTTCATCCTTGTCTTAAAAGCTTTTCATATTTCTGCCTCACCCTAATTATCCACCCATGACTGTCTATCTAACTGTCTGGGGTGCCCAGTGGGCTTAGACTGAGGATCTAGAAGAACAACTGGAAAGAGTCAGTAAAAAGTACAATTATATGATCATTTCCATCGTCACATCAAAGGAAGATGTTTTTGGTAGACTCTTAATGACTCTGAATTGATGTGGTTTAAAGCCTCCGTTGAAGAGGAGATGAACGGTGTGAAGATCTCATTGTACTTGATAGAAAATAGTGCTAAAGTTTGTTAGGTCGGATGTTGTATTGGATGTCATGTATAATTCTGTTTAAAAGGTTGGCCATTTTGGTTTCATTGACATGAAGTCTTAACTTCTTCAACCGCAGACAGGACCTGAAAAGCAGGACAGACATCGTGATTTTGAATACTGGTTTCTAATTGAGAAATCATGAATAGCCAGTAATATTTGTCACTGAATCCCTCCATCTTCCCTACTCATCAGAAAAGCATACCGTATATACTCGAGTATAAGCCAATCTGAATATAAGCCGAGGTAACTAATTTTGACCTGAAAACCCAAGAAAAACCGAGGGTGAGAAATGGAGCAGCTGCTAGTAAATTTCAATAATCAAAATACATGAAAATATGGTAAAATTTATTAAATTGTTGGTGTGTCTCAATCCGGTGTGGTCTTGGGACCCTCGTGGTCATTGATCCGAGTATAAGGCGTGCCCACCTTTTTGAGGCTCATTTTTGAGGCTAAAAACTCAGCTTATACTCGAGTATATATGGTATATATCATATTATACTTACTTACTTACTTACTTACTTACTTACTTACTTACTTACTTACTTACTTACTTACTTACTTACTTACTTACTTTCCCACCAACAATTAGTGTATGCCCTATTCTTGGTGACTTACAAAAGCAGAGAAAAACTATACAATACAGTAAAATAGAACCAAATAAACAGTAAATTATCTAGACCAGGGGTTCCCAACCTAAGGCCCGTGATATACCACTGATATAGTACAATCTAGACAAATTCAGTCTCGGCAATAATTCAAAGGAAAATTGTTATTGATAATGCAGGAAAAAATAACCGGTTAATTCCATTGAGGACTATCTAGATGCTTCTTTGATTCTGGTGGTCCTTGTGTACAAGAATTGAGATGCTAATGTTCTGTGTTAGCAAGTTATATTGTGGATTTTAGTTTTTCCCCAGCCCAGGGAAATACCGAGGCACCTCTTGACGGGCCACTGAGTCACCACTTGAGACAGGGTTGCTCAAGCCAAGTTGAGCGGCGTCAATCACCTTGACTCGGGCACTTGGCATTGAGCCAAAGTAAATGCAAATACTTTTGAACTGTCTGAACAAGTTTGTGTGCAGTGAACTGGCTCCTTGTACTTTCCCTGAGAGTCGAAACGCCTTTCATAGGTAGCTTTTCTCTTGTCATCCGGGAAACACAATATGCCCTTAAGAGATATTCATGAAACATGACCATGTGCAAGAATTTTAGCACTTGTTTCTAAAACATGGATAGATCATATATAATCGTCTGCTCTTGTTTTGGGATTTGGCAAAAGGACCTCACAGGTTTGTCATTGCTTTTAAACCCATGTGTTTTCACTGGTGTGGTTTAGTTGATAGAGGGACAGAGTAGGGTTGGGATTTGAATGCCTGTTCAGCCACGGAGTATGGAAGTGGTACAGGCTGAAATATTTTACTTACCTTGAAAGTAATATTAGTGGTTATCAAATATGTTAGGTAAAGGCCACTCCTGCTCGAAAGCCAGTTGTATCCGACTCTAGGGTTCAGTGTTCATCTGTTTATAGCCAAAGACACAGCGCTGTCTGCAGATGTTTCCGTGGACGTGTGGCAGGCATATCTGGACACGGAGTGCACGGAACACTGTTTACCTTCCCAACAAAGTGGTCCCTATTTATCTACTTTCAATTTCTTGCTTTCAAACTGCTAGGTTAGCAGGAGGAAAGCAATATTAGGTTTGCTATAAGTCAGTGGTGGCGAACCTATGGCACTCTGAGCCCAATCTGTGGGCACACATGCAGTCACCCCCGCACAGAGTTTGCCCCACCCCATTACCCAGCAGCCCAATTAGAGCGCTTCCTCCCTCCCCCCAGCTCAGAGTTCACCCCGCCCCTCTGCCTAGCAGTCCAATGGGAGCGTTTCCTTCTTCCCCTGTTGCTGTGTTGGCACTTTGTGATAAATAAGTAGGTTTGGGGTTGCAGTTTGGGCACTCGGTCTCTAAAAGGTTCGCCATCACTGCTATAAGTCATTTTGAACATGACAACAAGCAACAAATAAAATAAATAACGGATGCGGGCAGAATTAGCTCTTGGTATTGGTGGTGATTTAATATTGGCAACTATTCTTCCCATTAGAGGTGAACGCTAATGCCGATTTATAAAAAAGTTCACGTATTTTAGCAGGAATGTACTAAGATAGAAGTAAATTATCCTAGGTTTCAAAGAGGTGAATAACTTTATTTTTGTTTGTATAAAGAGCAACAGCAGAGATGAAGTGAAATCTAGACACACCAGAAAGGGTTCTTTATGTAAGTCATCACTAATATTTCTTTTAAAATGCTTTCTCTCCCCCCCTCTTAGAGCAAAGGAGTATGAAGGTGTGATGGACGCCAAAAACATCACCTGTGACTCTCCATACAAAGCAAAGTAAGTATGTAGTCCTTGGTTTAAATGCCATATAACAGGAGTTCCCAACCTACGACCTGTGCGCTGGATCTGGCCCACAACACCATTTTATGTGGCCCGTGCTGCCGCACCCCAGAAGTGGAAGCTGACGCGTTTACATCAACCGCAAAACGCGCCCATGTGTACGTAAATGCATGTGTGGCTGTTGGAAACGCAGAAATGGGTGAATTTATGACAGCTGTAAATGTGCCCGCTTCCACTACCGGGGGCGTGGTCCGGCCTGCTCAGCTGTCTGGTGGGCGTGGTCAGACCCACAACGTAAAAAGGTTGGCCACCCCTGGCATAGAATGTGCTTAGATAGAAATTGTCTTCCTAGAATATACCCTTTTGATTTTGTTCCATCCCTCTGCATGGTGATTTCCAAATATTATGAATACAGAGTCCCTGCCCCTAGGTGCTTACAGTCAACAGAACATATGCAGGTGAGAAAACAACAAGAGAGGTAGGGAGCTAATTTGCAGCTATTGAGGTTACATGTTTTTAAGCCCTGCTCGAAAGCCAGTCATGTCCGACTCTTGAGTTTGGTGCTCATCTGTTTACAGCCAAAGAGCCAGAGCTGTCTGCATCTGCAGACGTTTCCATAGTCATGACATGACTAGATGCTGGAGCACACGGAACGCTGTTACTTTGTCCACCGAAGCGGTACCTATTTATCTACTTGCAGTTTCTTGCTTTCGAACTGCTAGGTTGGTAGGAGCTGGGACAGATGACGGGAGCTCACTCCGTCGTGCAGCACTCGGGTCTCGAACTGCTGACCTGCCACCCTTCTGGTTGTCAAACTCAGCGCCTTAAAACAAGTGGACTGCCTTCTAAACCAGGTGGCACACTAAATGGTTGGAGATGGTAGACTCTGTAGTCTGGCATTATCTGTGGTGGCCGTGGCATCACCCATCCTTTCGGTAGGATGTGGGATTTGGCCAGAACTTTTTATGGAATTATGTGAATTATTCGCTTTTGCCACTAAACTCCTGATTATCTCACTGCTTTTGAGTTCCAAATCCTCTCTTTCTCAGTATGGCAGAAAGAGGCCTCTAAGGCAGTGGTGGCGAACCTATGGCACACGTGCCAGAGGGGTTACTCAGAACCCTCTCTGTGGGCACACACACCGTCACTCCAGCACAGAGTTTGCCCTGTCCCTCTGCTCCGCAGCCCAATGGGAGCACTTCCTCCCTCCCCCAGCACAGAGTTCGCCCCGCCCCTCTGCCCAGCAGCCCAATGGGAGCATTTCCTCCCTCACCCAACATTGAGTTCACCCCACCCACCTCTACAGTGTGGACAGCAGCTTGTTGAGTTTGGGCACTCGGTCTCTAAAAAGTTCGCCATCACTGCTCTAGGGCGTCTTCTAGGGCAGGATATAGAGTTTGGCATATCCTGTTCTCCCCACAAATGCCTCTATTTCCCCATTCACTGGTGCAAAGTGCAATATGAAAAGAACTGAAAAGGGTGATTTAATCCCCCCCCCCCCCCCCCCAAGACTTGGAGGTAGCCTTTAATATAATGGAAAGCTAAGCAGGAGACTACATTTTAATAGAGTTTTAACACTATTATGCAATTTCCTTCCCCTGGCAACCCTACCCTGGGTCAGAATTTCAGCGGGTATAAATCTATCGGCTAAGTTCTCTGGGGTTTTGCCAGTATATACTGACTGGGGGAACTAGCCTCTCTATTTAGTAGGAAAATGTACAGTGATGGAGGAAACCAAATAGGTTTCAATCTAAATTTTATCCGGCTAATTCCACTCTTTACTCTATTTATTTTATTTCCTCCCTCCTTCCATTAAAACCACCCAGGGAACCTGGCTTGATCAGAACCAGCATCTGTTTTATCCTGTATCCTGTTCACACGACTATCAATATGGCTCTGGGTTGTAGGCTTTCTGTTTTCCATTGTTATTGTAGTTGCTGCTGCTGTCTTCTTTCTTCTTACTTCAGAAACTTTTTAGTCTTGGTGGCACACTAGAGTTGGACATTAAAAGAAATGCTAGCTTACAACAGGGGTTCTCAACCTATAGCCCACAGGCCAGAACTGGCCCACACACCCAATAATCCAGCCCATGGCCTTGCTCCAGCCACCAGCGCCGGAATCAGCCATGGACTCGTTTTATGGCAGTGTTTACGGTGGGGTGGAACTACCAGTCCGACCCGTTCAGCTGTCTGAGGGGGTGTGGTCTGGCCCACGGCTGGAAAAAGGTTGAGAACCCCTGGTTTACAGTCTTAAATCTTAGGAAGCGAGCTATGAGAGAAAGAGAATGCAAAGAGCAAATCAAATTTCAGATTGCATGTTGGCAAGTCATTTTAATTTTATTACTGAAAGGTTGTTTTATTAATATATGGTTGTGAGAGCTGGACCAGAAGGAAAGCTGAGCGCAGAAGAATAGATGCCTTTGAGTTTTGAGAGTCCCCTGGACAGCGAGGAGAACAAATAGGTCGATGTTAGAAGAAATCAACCCTGACTGCTCTTTGGAAGGTCAAATAGTAAAGATGAAGATGAAGTACTTTGGACATCAAATGAGAAGGGAGGATTCACTTGAGAAAGCCTTGATGCTGGGAAAGGTGGAGGGCAAAAGAAGAAGGGGGCAGCCAAAAATGAGATGGCTAGATGGTATTGTAGATGCAATGGGCTCAAAGATGGGTGGGTTGAGGAGGTGGGTGGGAGACAGAGGTGCCTGGCGGGCAATGGTCCATAGGGTTGCAAAGGGTCAGAATCGACTGTCCAACTGAAGAACAAAAAAAATCTAATTTTGGGAAATTGTTGTTATTTGTATGGGAAAATGCAGCAATATATTTTGGCAATATTATTAAAATAACTTTTTAATAAAGTATTATATGCCTTTTGGGCAGCGATTGATGGGTGAACATTATTGTATGCGCCAATTGGCTGGCATCCAGTTGTGCCGGTCTACTCATGTAACTCAAAGTTACACAAGCAGTTGGTGGAAATTGCGCCAAGGCAGAAGATGTGCAGTTCAGTAATTGTGCTGTGAACCGTACAATCAGTTGCACGGTCGAATTGGACCGTGTGGGCTGTTTGGGCGTAACAACCTGCACAATTCCACAAAGATGACTCTATTTTATGCCATCCCTAAAACAGGATTTCAGCCAACGTCTCTTTTCAGAAAATTACGATTTAAGGACAGCTTAGATAAATATTCCTGGAATGTGATTGTTCCAGTTCCATCTTGACTTGTTGACTTCTTTTTTCTCTGTTTTCTTTTTCTAAACGAAAGGCTGCAACGATTAGTAAAAGACCTGGTGAAACAACTTCAAGTTCAAGACAGTAACAAAACGTCTGTTCTGGATAGGATTCTGGGAGAAATTTCGCGTATCCTCGAAAAAGAGGTAGTGTAATTTTATTCGCTTAATTCACAGTTATTTGTCCATACTGCAACCCGAACAATCTGTTTATATGCAAGTGATGTGCCATTGAAGGGCATAATTTTAAAAATTCGCATCCCAGTGACGGAGTGTGAGATGCTAGCTATATAAAAGTGCACAAGTCATGTTAATTTGTGTTCATGTGGGTGATAGAAGGGTTATGCATAGCAGAGGAGGTTTTATAACATATTTGCAGCTGTCACTATATATTGCTTTCTGTGCTTAGTAGTAGAAATATGGAGTATTAGTTTATTAAACAGAATAATATGTTGAATAAATGGAATATTATATATGGCTAGAATCGGCTAAAATGTCATCTCATATTTGTCATATTCATTTGCTTCTCACACTTATTTAAAAATTATTTGTACTGGAGATAAAACAGTCGTAGAGTTGTTATATGCAATCACGTTTCAGTTATAACTCCACCAGTAAGGGGGGAAATGGACGTAGATTGTTCAGTATTGTTGCTACTGACCATCGAGTCATCTCTGACTTGTGTTGAGTCTATGAATGAGAGCGCTCTAAGATGTCCTCTCCTCAACAGCCCTGCTTGGCTATTTAATTTAATTTAATTTAATTTAATTTAATAGTCATATTTATGCTGCTGCCCCATCGCCGAGGCGACTCCAGGCGCCTTACACATATAAAGCCACAACATAGATATACAAAAACAATGAAGTCAAAAACATTAAAATATAAAATTGTTTAAAATTATAGTTTGTGACTCCCCTTAGAGCAGGGGTTCCCAACCTTTTCAAGCCGGGGGCCGGGTTGCACTCTCTCATTCAGCTTCGAGGGCTGGACTGCCATTTTGCCCTGTCTGCACGATGGGGGTGGCCATTTTGTCCCAGCAGGTTCAAAGGGGTGGCCATTTTGTTTCTCGAATACCCTTGGAGGTGGTGGACGCCCGCATAAAATGGCACTATGGGCCGGATCTGGCTCACAGGCCTTAGGTTGGGAACCTCTGCCTTAGAGAATCAATCAGTTTTGCTTTTGTCCTTCTTCACTTCCTGTTGCCTTCCACCTTTCCCAACATTATTGTCTTTTCCAGAGAGTCTTGCCTTCTCTTGATGTGGCCCAAAGTAGGCCAGCTTAAGCTTAATCCATTTTGCTTTCCGACATAGTTCAGGTTTGCTGTCTTTCTGGCAGTCTAGGATATCTGCAAAGCCCTTTTCCAGCACCAAATGAATAGATTTCCGCCCCTAATAACTTTCTTTAGAAAATTGAAGCTTTTGAAATGTAGATCTACAGACGGCTGCGAAGGATATAATGGGTTGGCCGTGTGACTAATGTAGAAGTGTTGCATTGGATGGATAAAGAACAAGAATTATATATAAGACGGTTAAACAAAGAAAGTTCCAATACCTTGGGCATATCATAAGGAACAACATAAAGTATAGAATAGAATACAGTACTGTACTCCCAATTCGTTCTGCAAGGGGAGATCCTTGTGAAGAGAGGTCCTAGACCCAGTGGTTCCCAATGTGGGCCACACGCCCCACAGGAGGGGGCCTTCAATTTCCAGAAGCCTAAGTGAGTACATTGGCTGATCAGTGCTTTGGGGGATTGACTTAGGCTTCTGGGAATTGAAGTCCAGGTTGGGAAAAATGGCCATAGACATAGACAGACTTTGTGGCTAAAGAACTGGAGAGACTCATGTGGAAGGTCCTCGGAAGAACTGTTCCAAGGAGTTAAGAACAGGAGGACTATCGTCATGATGATAGCCAATATCTGGAATGGATATGGCACTTAGAATTATTCATTCATTCATTCATTCATTCATTCATTCATTCATTCATTCATTCATTCATTTATTTATTTATTGCTTTTAGATTTGGGAACATTGGGGGAGGTTAATATACAGAGAAGGCACTTTCTACTATTACTTTTCTCAGTCTGATTTACTGACCTTGAAAAAAAATGTGCATTTCTCCTATCTCATCTGATGTTGATTTTTTAAAAAACCTTAACACGTTAAACATGCAAAACCGAAACTCACTGCATCTTGTTTCAGTTTCTCATAAAATGATTTCTAGAGTTATCAGTTAGAGATGTAGTTAATGCAGAGGGGTGGGTGGGGAGGAGACTTAATCGCGCCATAGTAACATAAGCTTTGGGCGGCTTATCAGCAGCTTTTCAGACATGTGTATGCCATTACTACAAGTAAACAGAATTTAAGCAGATAGACTTGACACACAATTCCACCCCCGCCTGCCAAATTACCGACCCTGCTTGTCTAAAAAAATAAAATGCAGCTCTGTCGTTGCTTGGAATCAGAGCAAATCCCACAGACCTTTCTAAGTAAGTTCCCATCTGCCAAAGTTTATAAGCTGGTGGAAGTCAAAAAGTAGCATTTCCCCCCCTGATCTCTGGTGCTGAGTGTAATGCGGTGCAATATCAGATCCTGGCAAAAACTGCTTGGTTCGGGTTCACTGAAATCCAAAATACCACAAGCAGTGGAAGAAAAAGCTAACGGGTTTGCGGAAGTCTGGGCTTGGGAACGGAAGAGCTTTGCTCAACGACCTTTGCTGTCTTGCAGAAAAGCACAATGGAATTGAATCAAAGAATAACTGAGTTGAAAAGAGACCATTGAGTCCAACAAGGCAGGAATCTGAATCAAAGCAGATAGGACAGATGGTTGTCCAATTCTCTCTTGAATGCATCCAGCTCACCACTTCTCGAGGTAGTTGGTTCCACTGTCGTACTGCTCTAACAGTTAAGATGTTCAGCCTATATCTGTCTTCCTGTAGCATTGATGGCAAACCTTTTAGAGACCGAGTGCCCAACCAGAGGGGTGGGGTGAACTCTGTGCTGGGGAAGGGAAGAAGCGCTCCCATTGGGCTGCTGGGCCAAGGGGCGGGGTGAACTCTGTACTGCGGGAGGGAGGAAGCACTCCCATTGGGCTGCTGGGCAGAGGGGCGGGGCATACTGTGCTGGGGTGACAGTGCGCGTGCCAACAGAAAGGTTTGGGAGTGCCATGTCTGGCGCTCGTGCCATAGGTTCGCCACCATTGTCCTATAGTTTGTGCCCATTATTGTTTCCTTCTCTGATTGAGAACAGATCCTACCCCTCCTTTCTTTCTTTTCCCTTTGAATTGAGCAGACCATTGTTTGTCGCACGGTCTAGCTCATACAAACCAGGGTTCGCACAAACCACAGATGCCTCTAGCTGGGACAGAAAACTCAGTCCCGTCCGTAGTTTCTACTTTCCGATGGAGACAACAAAGTTGTTCAGAGAAAACATGGAGGGAAGGAGGTGGCAGAAGTTTCCAGAAGAGTATGCAAATTCAATTAATAGTAGCTTGACCACAATGTGCTCATTTCCTCAGACCCTTTTAGCTTCTGACTTTTGTATCCAACACATCAAGTGCAAATATGGTTAGGATGTTTTGGTTAACCAGGTGGAAGAAAGTGCCTTCTTAAATTGTTTTCCTTCTTTCCTCTGGATTTGCTGTAATTAGGATTATTTTTTACGTTAGGGTGTTATGGTCCTGCATTTTGTCTGAAATAGTGGGAAGACCAGGATGGGGGAAAGCATTGTAAATCAATTAAATATGTAAAGAATGTTTAAAACTGTCATTACTTTAGATCAGGGGTTTCCAAACTTTTCGCGCACGGGCTGGTCACGTAGTTGAGCGGGCCGGTCACGTGTTTCCTCCTGCCCTAAACGCTGCTGTAAAATGCATCTATGGCTGTTGTAAACACATTTACGACAGCCGCAGGTGCATTTACGCATGTACGGGTGCGTTTTACTTCCTCTTCTGGTAGCGTCGAGGGCGGCGGCGGGCTACATGAAATGGTGCTGTGGGCCGGGGCTGGTTTGTGGGCCGTAGTTTGGCCACCCCTGGCTTAGATTATGGTATTTTTAAAAAATAATTCTGACCCGCTGGTGACAGTTCTGTAGCTGAAAGGTTTATTGTGATAAGTCTGACCTTATAACAGGACGCTGTTTCACTACAACTAATTTAAACTGTTATGCTGAGGACAAACTGCTCTTTGGGCCTCAGGGTGGATAAGGAAAAGCAAACATATGTAAAATATTAGAAATATCTGTTCTTAATTGCTCCATTTAAGGTAGAAGTGTGTATATAGTTTAACAGGAAAGCATAGATTCTTGCTGTTAACATTGATCTACATCAGCTAATAGAATACTAGGTATAATTCTTCTCAGGAACTGTTATGAACATGTTCAGTTGTTGTTGTTTTTAAAGAAAAGATACGGTTTAATCAAATGTGTGTTATTTTTTTCCTTATCTCAAGTCAGTATCTGTCTCCCAGGCCTGGAGTTGTAAGGATTATGGGTTGTATTTCTGATTCTGTCTATAATCAAACCATTGCTAATTGTGCCGTAATACAGTAACCTAAACAAACATTATTGAATTTTCTTCACCGATTCGCTGCGAGTCACTTTACAGCAGAGCCTATTTGCTGGATAATAGGGTTAGCAAAAAAGAACAACCCTGGGAGATGTTTATGTGAATAGCTCTGTGGAACTATATTTGTCTTTACCTTTGGAGAAACCAGGCCCCCACACTTCATTATCAATAAACTCCACTCATTAGCAGTTTAAAGCCATTTCAACAGGTCACCAATTGCAAAATAAATTAAGAAATAACAGCAGCTGAAACAGATATATCTTATTGTGAGAAGCCTGGCATAGAATGAACAGATATATCCAGGAGTCCTAGCATCAACAGATCTTCAAAGTTAAGGAGAATAACAATGTGGTTGTTGAGGAAAAGGTATAGAGTAGACTTTCCTGAAACCTGCGAGGGGGCTGCGGTGGTTCAATGGTTAAGAAGCTCGCCTTGTTAGCTGGAAGGCAGGCAAGTCAGCAGTTCGAGACCTAGGTACTGCATGACGGATTGAGCACCCGTCTCTGTCTCAGCTTTTGGGGACATGAAAGGAGCCTCATTTGGGTGTTCCCTGAGCGGAGTTTTTTCCACAAAAACCCTTTCAACCCAAAATAATTTCTGACACAAAATTATTATCCTGAAGCCTACATTGTGTGATCAGAAGGCAAAATAGCCACTTCATCTTCTTTTGTGTCCAGGTCAAACTTTAAACTGCCAAAATGAAGCCACCTTCTTGGCTTTGTCGTTGGCTAAAATGCCGAGGGCAACGCCGATGGGCCTTTTGCCCCGGCCCTGCGCTCTCCTGCTTGGGACGTAGGATCTCCTCACAGCTGCGTTCTTAGCATGCAGTGGCCATTGCCCCGTCTCTTCCACGCTTGTTCTGGCTCCCGTGATTGGCTGCGGCGTGCTGCAGTGGCTTCTGGGAGTTGAAGTTTTTTGTTTTGGTCCCATTTTGTGGGGCACAGGGCCCCCCATTGTGATCCGGATCCCAACAGTGACCTTCTCTGACACGCCAGGTAAGTGTGTGTGAAGTTTGGTCGCGGTCAGTTAAAGGGTATGGATTTGTATTCGGGACCCACAACGGGACACCTCTCTTTTATAGATATAGATACACTCTTATAGATTGTAACCGAATTCATTGGTTGCATCTAGTGAAATTAGCTGCAGTCCACAAAAACGTATGCCAAAAAAGAGCCCGTAGTCTTTGACAGGGGTCCAGCTTCTTATAGAATTTTAGCAAAATGCTGCTGGACTTCTCTTTTGATTATTAAGGCTTTGGCTGTTGCTTTAGCAATTGAACATGAGAGCCAAATGCTCGTTTGATGGATGGAACTGTCATTTGTGAATGGATTGACTAACAAAATGAAAAAGACCATGTGATGGAGCCACGACCCTCTCTGTTCTTTTTGCTGGGACCAAGTTAACGCGGTTACCTCCCCTTTCCTGTGATAATTTTATGATGTTCATTATTATTGCAAATAATGTCTAATAGTTGGCAACTACTAGGGAAGCACCAGTGATGAATGTCTGACTCCCTTTAGCCCCGCTGCTTGGGAATGCTATGAAGAGAGTGCTTCACATTTTGTGGGGGGGAAAACATTTAAAAAGCCTGTTATTTTTCTTGCATTTCTCTGACATTGCCAAACCCAACCACTTTAATGTAACAAGAAAGGAAATAAACTCTCAGCGGTACAAAATATGCAAGAAGGAGGATGAGATGAGATGAGATTCTGCTTCCTTCCACAATACATAATGAGCAGGCTACTTAGGAACTACGGGGTTACCAAGTGGTTTCTTGGACTTCTAGGCATCTTCTTCTTGGATCAAACTTTGGACTGCCAAAATTAAACCACTTTTTTGGCTTTGTCGTTGGTCATAATTAAATCTTTGTTGGAACATGTTTCCGGTAATAATCAGCAGACCAGCAAATGAGCCAGATTCTGTATCTCTCCACGTTCACACAGCATGTTGTTGACCGCCATGAAACCCACACTTGAGCATGTCGGTCTAGCATTCATGGTTTTGAGCGGACACATCATGCTACACATTGCTACTGTAATTCAATTTAACTTTGAAAAGCAAGACATAGATAACATCTCTTAAAATGTGTACTGTATACATTTTCGGCACCCTCTGTATTTCGCCTAAAGCATTTGGGGGCGCTGGTTGGGGTTGATAAGAGTCCTGGTCCAATATGTCCAGAGGTCCACAGTTGAGAGAAGATTCTCGTCTACTTTCCTCTCTCTCTTAGCAGTCTTTCTAGACCAGGGGTTCCCAACCTAAGGCCCGTGGGCCAGATCCAGTCTCGGCGCCATTTCATTTGGCCCCCACCCCTCCAAGGGCATTCAAGAAACAAAATGGCCACCCACACCATGCAGGCAGGGCAAAATGGCTGTCCGGCTCTCATAGTTGACTGAGAGAGCATTACCCGGCCCATGACTTGAAAAAGGTTGGGAACCCCTGTTCTAGACCTTCACCTATTTTTCTCTATTTTGAGATCTAGACTCATCCATATATATATAATTGCTGTCCTTTCCACGTCCAAGAAGCTGTGTTTACAAACCCAAAAAAGAGAGGGATAAATAATACAGCATCACAAATAATAATAATAACTATTGTCTGCTACTTGGTCTAATCCATGTGTCCTATACTAAATCAAGTGTGCTGAATCCGATTCTGCCTAACCAGTTACATAAACTTCTATGAAACTAAACTTAACCAGTCCAGCCTGCCAACTGTCTGAGGGGGTGTGAACCGGCCCATGGATTGAAAAGGTTGAGGACCCTTGCACTAGAGGGATTCAAAGATTATTTCTGCCTGTTGGGAAGAGCAATGCAACACAATGTGCAGTTATTAGCTACACAAGATGTAACTTACACAATTCAAGGAAATGATACACTGCTTCACAAAAAAAAAACTGTTGTCTGCTACTTGGTCTAATTCATGTGTCCTATACTAAATCAGGTGTGCTGAATCGAAATCTGAAGTCCGATTCTGCCTAAGACGTCTGGATCTTAAGTTAGTTAACCCAATTACCGACCATTTGAACAGCCATAAGCATGCCTATAACTTAAAATCTGTACATGATAGGCAAATTCCGAGTTCAGATTTGGAATCTGCACACGCGATATCATGTAAATCATATGTGTTATTCCCAGTAGAAAAATCGTTGTTGTGTAGTGTAATCGATTGTGACTTTGTCATAGTGTCCTGCTGCTTGTTGATTGCACGGTGAGAAAAGGGCGAAGGAAAGACAAATAACGGTGGCATTTCCTCCCCCCCTCCCCCTTTCGCCGAGCATTATTCTGCCGCCAGTGAAGTCTCATTATTTCTGAGTGTCCTAATCAATAGGGTCACAAAAGATTGATTTCAGCAGCTGTCGCGCTGTTTATGACACAGATCATATATAGTCATTGATAGAGGGAGGCAGTAATTCTCTTGTTAAGTTGCGGGCGGAGAAATCAGCAGACACATCTCTCTTGTCAGAGGGCGGGTGAAAAGGATCTTGATAGTGTCACTCATCGACGGAGAAGAGGAGATGGACGCTGTTAATTGAATTTCCCCGGAGAGTATGCAACACACACACACACACACATACACACACACAAGATAGACCTGGAGACTACAGCAGAAGGTGGGGGGTAGAAGCTACAGAAGCCATTGATGTGTAGAAGAACGACTTACATTGATTTAACTTTGCTAATGGCCGGGTCTCTATGAAACATTACCCAAAGAGTTCATTAGTCTCTCCTTCCCACTTACTAAAAGTATCTCAAACTTGCACATCACAATCAGTTGAAGGTCTCCCCCCACCCCTTTCCTCCAGAGGAAGAGTTTCGCCCTGTTCCTGGAGTTTTTTAAATCCATAGAGGAGGGAATATTTCTTCTCCCTTCCCCATTGAATATTGTGCGTGGTGAAATTAACGGTGACGGTATGAATTTAAGTCGTTTGTGGCTGAAGAACAGATTGGCTTAAGAGAAATCCCAAAAATTCATACAGTGGTGCCTCAAGTTGCAAATTTAACGCGTTCCCCGGAACGTTTTGTGTTACGGAAAACTTGTAACTCAAATTTCCCATAGGAATGTGTTGAATGCAGTTTCCCATAGGAATGCATTGAAAACCAAAATTCATAACTTGAAACGCGGTTTCCCATTGAAACCCAATTAATCCATTCTGGGGGGGAAACTTTGTAACTTGAGTGATTATTTTCTGTGGATTTTCATTCGTAACTCAAAAATTTTGTAATTCGAACTGTTCGTAACTTGAGGTTCCACTGTATTGAGATGTCTATGAAGGTTTTATGTACAGTTAGGTAAGTCAGGATCTGCCCCTTTGAGGCCAAACAAGCCGAAACTGTTATTCATGTCCGTTTTTATTGTCCATATTATGAGGATTTAACCATAGTATTATGTTAAATCATAATCTGTTAAATCCTGCATTTCGCGTTTCATATGTGCCGCAGGAGATGGCTCCGTGATCATAGCGTGTGAGTCACTTCATGGCAAGCAGGGATCCACCTTAAACAAATTCTCACCAATGGCCTTTTTCCTGCTTCAGGGGAAAATGTATTCTCAGATACGAGTTGCAGCCGGCGATTATGAGGAAATCTGCTTTAAATTTCTAAGCCCCCGTTTGACAAGTTTCTGCGGACTTCCAGATTCATCCTGTTGCTTCTTTTAAACCAGGGTTGCCCAAACTCCGGCCCACAGGCCAGATCCGGGATCAGATACAAATTAATCTGGCCTGCAACATCCTCGTTGCTCCCGGAAGCGGAAGTAAAACGCGCCCGTACGGAAGTAAACGTACGTTTTACTTCCGCTTCTGGGAGCAACGAGGGTGTCGCAGGCCAGATGAATTGGCATCTGGGCCTGGATCCGGCCCACCCCTGGTTTAAAAGAAGCAGCAGGATGAATCTGGAAGTCCGGTGAAACTTGTCAAAAGGGGGCTTGAAAATACGGGCGCGTTTTACTTACGCTTCGAGGAGTGATGATGAATTGGTGTGGGGGCCAAATCTGGCCCATGGGCCATAGTGACCACCCCCCTGAACCATGTGACTGGCCCACAGCCTGAAAAGTTTGGGCACCCATGTTTTAAACAATGATTGTTTTTATGGATAGAGTGGCTGCTTTTTAAATGTGTGCTATTAGACTCCACACCTTAGAGGTAGGAGTAGTTGATCCCAGGTCCCCCATGATTTTACTTGTACCACACACCTTGTTGTATCAACTGCCTGCGATGCTTTCGACACTGTAGTCCTGGTTGCAGTGCCAATAAAGGTTTTTGAATATTTTCTAATATTGTCATATTGAGATAATACTTTTATTAGACTAAAAAAAAAGCACAAGTTCCTTTTAATCTGCCCAGTGCCTTTCCCTGATGACATGTTACTGTGAGATCTTGTATTGTCTAAGAAGATACCCCCCAATGTTTCTCCCGGCTCTACTATATCTCATGACACCCTGCAAACTGCAGGAACTGAGCATAAATAAACTATATGCATAGAATGAGAACAGAGCTACAGTCTATGCCGTTGGTTTATTTGCTTAAGGAATGCATCCATATCCTACCCTTTAGTTAAACTCTCTCTATAATAAATAAATAAAAATAAAAGAGGTGTACAAAATATGTGACATGTGACAAAGCCTGGCCTTAAGCTTGCAAACTAAAACGAAGGTACAAGAGGAAGAAGGAATTGGACTGAATCATGTTGGTGATTTATGCACCCTTGTGGTCAGTTGTGGATGGCAGAGGAGCCTGGCACGTGGTGGTCCATGGGTGTGTGTGTGTGTGTGTGTGTGTCAGACTCAACTGCAACTGAAAAATAAAATGGTCAGTTGTACATCATGAATTCCCACTAACTAATGAATTGCCAGTCACATTACTAAGCTTTATGTTGGTTACACAGTCAGGCATGCATATCATAATGACCAGCATCTCATTAGATAAGATAAGATAAATTTTTATTGTCATTGTCCTGCACAGAACAACGAGACTGGGGGAAAAAACACTTATCAACCCAACAAAACCTAAACAAAATACAACTATACAAAATTATCAACATACTCCCACCCCACATATACACATTTAACCCCTAAAAAGCTCTAAAAACTCTAAAAACTATATACAGAAGCTTCCTCATAGACTGCATTGCACTGCATTCAAAGCCAAAACCGCTTTTGGGTAGAAACTAGTTAGTAGCAATTTGCCATGACAAGTTACCAGCTTTATTTATTTATTTTATTCACATTTATACATTAATTTAACTTAGCCACATGTAAATCACCAACTGGATTCTGATCAAATCTTTGGTAACCCATGATTTTTCTTTTAATATGCAAGAACTATGTTCAACTTTTACTTTTCTTGCCCTGTATACAAACCACTGGCTTTTCCAGGACAGGGAATATTTCTGAATATTCTTACACTGTTTTAAACTCAAAAAAATATATATCCAGCTATTCTTGTTCTTAATGCACATTTAGGGAGGAAATACACGTAATACTATGTGTACCGAAACCAGACCAATCAATCCGTTTTCTATCCGTGTGGTTTTTATAATGTAGTTTTAATACCTGTCTCGTTTCTGTGCAAAAGAGTTTTAAACTCACAAACAAATGTGCATAATTTTCAATCTAGGCTTTGCAAAAGATGCACATTGGAATAGCATTTTATTCCAAAACAACATTTCTTTTTCCCTCTTGAGCTTAATTATTCATCTTATAAGGATTTTAAGATCTGTTCTTTTGAGTCAGGAGCTGTGTTTGCAAAATCTGGGAATGTGGAAAAGCAAAATCTGGAAATGCTGTCGTCTACTTAATATTTCAGGAGGTAGAAGTCATGCCGGTTTTCTTTTAAAAAAAATCCAAACTGAGCAAAATCCTTAAGTGTTTGAATCTTCAAGGAAAACTCTTGTCAAGATGATTTTTTTAAAAGTAGCAGATGAATTGGGGGGGAAATGGGACTTGACAATTAATGGGTGGAGGAATGAGATGGACCAAAAATAGTCCATTTGTCATACTTTCATCATACTCCTCAGTCCAAATTAGAGGAAATTAGATACTTTCTCTGTATGGCTGCAGAGAAAGGGGGGAAAGGAGCTGCTCTGAGACTAGTCTTAAGACATGCTCATTTATAAGGCATTAAGCGACTTCAAATACCCACAATGCATATTTTTATAAGAACTTAGGACAGCCCCCACCCCAATCTCTCAACTATCCCATAGTGACTGTAGTGATGCTGGAGAATTTTTTTGTTGTCAGATCACATTTTAGGATTTCATCTCATTGATCCAGATACATTTGCTTCACCAGTCGTGACGACAGCTATTTACATTTCAGCCCAATGTTTGTCGTAGCTTTCAAATACAAGGGCGACTGTGGGCAGACTGTGTTTATTGCAACGGAGAGACAGTCGGGAATGGCTGGCCTCCCTGATTCAGAGTCCGGCTCGGCTATTTACAATAGGATCTGCACTTTGTCAGGGCTGTAGCGAATCTCCCGTTGCGTCTGCCCTGATTGTCTCATCAGCAGAGTGTAGGTGGGTTGGGAGGGTTTTTAATAAAGTTAAATTGCTTTCATTGTTCAGATTCATTCCTTAATTCCTGTGGTTGGATCTAGTGTGAGAAAGATTAGCCAGGAAAACAAGGTTGCTGTTCTCTCTCTCGTGGTCCAATCAAACCCTGGACTGCCAAAATGAAGCCACCTTCTTGGCTTTGTCGTTGGCCAAACTTAAGTCCTCATTGGTGCATGTTTCTGGCAGTAATCGGCAGACCAGTAAATGAGCCGGTTTCTGAATCTCTCCATATTCACACTGCAAGTTCTCGTCTACCATCTGCCCCCACTTGAGCATGTTGGTCTTACATTTAGGGACTCCGACCCTCAGCCTATTCAGGGTCCTCCAGGTGACGTAGGGGAGGTTGAGTTCCTTAGCCATATCCTCCTTTAATGTTATTCCTTGTTCATCGAGCTCCTTCCTCCATCTTCTAATTTGGTTTTGCTCTTGTGTACCCTCAAGAATGTTTGTTCTTGCCATAAAGCTCTTCCTGGACCTGAGCCAGTGGACTTGAGACTTGTATCCGTTAGAGGATGGTCGAGGGTCATTCTCTTGCTTAGTCTTCTCAGTGTCTTCTGCTATTTCTCTCCTGATCTTAGGTGGATCGATACCAACAAGAGGGTATATTTTCTCAACTAGTCTAGGTTGCTGTTGTCCAGGGTACATCTGATTGTGGTTCAAAATGTAAAATGTACTTAAAAGTTTTTGAGGAAGTCATCAAGTTCAGCGTCTTAACCACTAAGCCGCTGCAGTCCCAAGATTCATCTAGGAGCGGATAAATAATTCTGTGAATCTAAGGAATTATGCACATGATTTTGCAGAAACTAAGGACATTTTCCTGGCCAGGAAAATCCCAAGCAGGAGGGGAAAAGACATTGAAATATCTGGAACCAAGAATTAGCGAGATTGCCAACCCTAATCACATACAGTATTATTATTTTTTAATTATTAGTTCTGCGAGAAAGTTTTTCTGCTCTTCAGATTCCTGTCTTGACCACCAGAGGGGGCTGACCGGGCAGCAATTTGCCCCTGGCTAGGTATAAAAGTGCTAAATTCTAGGTGGAAGTGATTTTATCACTATGATGAACTAATAGAAAGTGTATTTAAAATTCCTTTGTTACACCTGGGAATTAAATTCCAACCACTTCAATGGGATTTACCTGTCGTTGAGTGTCTATAGGATTGCAGCAGTGCAGGTTGGTTCTTGTATATATTTACTCAGAAGTAAGGGTGACAGAGTTCAGTAGGATAAAAAGGCCAGGTAAGTGTACGAAGGATTGTGGCTTATTCATCAGTTAGGAAGAAATTTCTTACAGCCTGATATTTTTAGGGCTTAGGAACCATGAAAGAGGGAGGGAGAGAAGGAAAAAAGGAGAGAGGAAGAAAAATGAGAGGAAGGAAAGAAAAAAAATAGCTATCTGGGTTCCTTATATTATACCAAGGTTCGTTCGTTCGTTCGTTCGTTCGTTCGTTCGTTCGTTCGTTCGTTCGTTCGTTCGTTCCTTCCTTCCTTCCTTCCTTCCTTCCTTCCTTCCTTCCTTCCTTCCTTCCTTCCTTCCTTCCTTCCTTCCTTCCTTCCTTCCTTCCTTCCTTCCTTCCTTCCTTCCTTCCTTCCTTCCTTCCTTCCTTCCTTCCTTCCTTCCTTCCTTCCTTCCTTCCTTCCTTCCTTCCTTCCTTCCTTCCTTCCTTCCTTCCTTCCTTCCTTCCTTCCTTCCTTCCTTCCTTCCTTCCTTCCTTCCTTCCTTCCTTCCTTCCTTCCTTCCTTCCTTCCTTCCTTCCTTCCTTCCTTCCTTCCTTCCTTCCTTCCTTCCTTCCTTCCTTCCTTCCTTCCTTCCTTCCTTCCTTCCTTCCTTCCTTCCTTCCTTCCTTCCTTCCTTCCTTCCTTCCTTCCTTCCTTCCTTCCTTCCTTCCTTCCTTCCTTCCTTCCTTCCTTCCTTCCTTCCTTCCTTCCTTCCTTCCTTCCTTCCTTCCTTCCTTCCTTCCTTCCTTCCTTCCTTCCTTCCTTCCTTCCTTCCTTCCTTCCTTCCTTCCTTCCTTCCTTCCTTCCTTCCTTCCTTCCTTCCTTCCTTCCTTCCTTCCTTCCTTCCTTCCTTCCTTCCTTCCTTCCTTCCTTCCTTCCTTCCTTCCTTCCTTCCTTCCTTCCTTCCTTCCTTCCTTCCTTCCTTCCTTCCTTCCTTCCTTCCTTCCTTCCTTCCTTCCTTCCTTCCTTCCTTCCTTCCTTCCTTCCTTCCTTCCTTCCTTCCTTCCTTCCTTCCTTCCTTCCTTCCTTCCTTCCTTCCTTCCTTCCTTCCTTCCTTCCTTCCTTCCTTCCTTCCTTCCTTCCTTCCTTCCTTCCTTCCTTCCTTCCTTCCTTCCTTCCTTCCTTCCTTCCTTCCTTCCTTCCTTCCTTCCTTCCTTCCTTCCTTCCTTCCTTCCTTCCTTCCTTCCTTCCTTCCTTCCTTCCTTCCTTCCTTCCTTCCTTCCTTCCTTCCTTCCTTCCTTGTTCTTTATACTCAGGATTTACACCAATAGCAGTTCCACTTCTTAAATCCCACTTGATGGAGGGCAGCAGCTTCATCCATCCTGGCCTGGGGCTGAGGAGGACTTTGTGTGCCAAAAGGGCTCAGGACCAGAAAGTGACTCATGGAACTGGATCAGTGGTACTATGGATGTCATGCTGCAATGCGGAAGGCAGATGAAAGGCCGCTGGGTTATATTCTCAGAACAGTCTTCATGGCTGATCGTCATGAGGATCGCCAGTATTCAGATTTGGATATGGCAGAAGAAGAAAGGACAGTTTATATGTGTATTGTCCACATGTGGACCACCTCTGTGATCCACACACCCTGGTTCCCCGAATTGGAGTCACTGATAACCCATGTCATATTTCTGTGTTACCACTCTTGTCCATAACCTTTTCCTTACTCTTTGAGTGTGGAGGGACCCTATTCTGCCCTAAGAGGAACATGATTAGAAATATGTTTGCTGATTGGTCTTGTCTCTGTAAAATAAACAGATAAGCATCCCTGAGTACACACCACCTTTGTCATTTTTATTTTAAGGAGAGGATCCCACCTTCTCCCCACCTCCACCCCATTTTTATTTCCTGGCACAAAAGCCAGATAATTAGTTTTGTGTGCATGTGATGACGGGAGTGGTTCTGGTTTTATTTAGAACATCATGCGTCTTAAGATCTCTGCCAAGAATAATCCTAGTGCCTTAGAGTCATTGCAATATCAGTCTTTATAAAGGGGGTTGTGTTTTAGTTTTTTTTTATTTTAAAGAATAGTACAGTACTGAACACCTGCAAATGTATTTAAAGACAACTGGTTGTGCTCCATGTTGGCTGGAATTTTGCCTGCTTGCTCCTTTTGCAGTCTAATGTGTCTGTATAAATCATTGTACGTATGGTTTCAGCTACAAGTATATATACTTCCCAGGGATAGATTTAATGGTACTGAGTAGGACTTAGGAGAAATGCTGCCAAAGGTCAGTGACAACGAACCTTGGCACTCCAGAGGTTCTTGGACTTCAATTCCCAGAAGCCCTGATCAGCAGGATTGTTGACTTGGGCTTCTGGGAATTGAAGTCACAGAACACCTGGAGTGCCAAGGTTCGCCATCACGGCCATAGGGCAAGGCCAGTTGATAACACATGTACAGGCCAGGGATGTCATTAGATCTTCCTCTAATCCAGTGTTTCCCAACTTCGGACTTCAAATCCCAGAGGCAATGTTTATGGTTTTTATTTTATTTTATTTTAATAGTGCAAGTCACCCAGAGTGGGAGTCTATCCCAGATGGGCGAGGTATAAGTATAATAAATAATATATTTATTTATTTATTGCATTTTTATGCCACCCATTTGGGAGGCATCCCACTCTGGGCGGTGTAGAAACAGATAACAAATAACAACACAACACACAGAAAATCAAAACAAACAAACAACAAATATGTCACAAACTAAACTAGGATAAAACAACTGGTGTCTGAGGGCATAGGGCAGTGGTGGAAAACCTATGACACGAGTGCCAGAAGTAACACGCGAGCTCTCTCTGTGGGCACCCATGCAGTCACCCCAGCACAGAGTTTGCTCCACCTCTCTGCCCTGCAGCCCAATGGGAACGCTTCCTCCCTCCCTCAGCACAGAGCGCCTCTGCCCAGCAGTCCAATGGGAACATTTCTTCCCTCCCCCCAGCACAGAGTTCTTTCCACCCCTCTGCCCAGCAGCCAGATGGGAGTGCTTCGTCCCTCCCTCAGCGCAGAGTTCGCCCCGCCCTTCTGCCCAGCAGCCCAATGGGAGTGCTTCCTCCCTCCCCCAGCACAGATTTCACCCCGCCCTTCTGCCCAGCAGCCCAATGGGAGCGTTTCTTTCCTCCCCTGTTGCTGTGTTGGCACTTTGTGATAAATAAGTGGGTTTGGGGTTGCAGTTTGGGCACTCAGTCTCTAAAAGGTTCGCCATCACTGGCATAGGGACTCTACCTGACTGACTAATTAATCGCTAAAGGGACAACACCCTGAAAAGCCTCCTTGAAGAAGAGAGTTTGCTTTCAAACATTTCTTGGTCCTTAAATCAGCCCTTGTGTTGTACTCCTGGACTCACCCCCCCCCCTCCGCCAAGTTACAGATGGAGTTTGCATAGGGTGAGGCCACCGGGACAGTTTAATGAGCTTACTTTTGGAAAGACCTGCAGTCTTTTTTCCTTGTCTGGAACGGCAATTTGAAGCCAAGCAACTCGGTATCGATTTAGTTGTACTTTTCCTGGCCTAGACTGTACCAAAGACCAGCCATGAACACATCGGAACATTCTTGAATTAATGCATTTGGGGGAGGTTCGATTTCACCAATGGCATCCATATTATTTAGACTTCCTTTTTTGTGTGTGCCCGCCGAACCTACGACAGGTTCTCTCTTGTTTCAGCAATGGTGCCATTCAAAGCCCACCATTTCGTACAGGCTCTTAAGAAGGCCCAAGTGGTCAATAAAACTTATTTTGGGCTGGTTTATGTGCTGATTTTTATAATGTACCATTTAATACCACGGCACACACACTAGTCACGTCAGTTATTTTCCCCTTTCTGAACAAGGGCGTCAATGAATGGCAAACCCTCATCACTGAAATCAGACACGAATGTCCACGCTGTCTTGAGGCATAGGTGGCCTTTGAGCCATGGGCCTTGACATTCTCCCAATCCCATTGTTCATAGAATCATAGAATAATTGGGTTGGAAGGGACCTTTTGGGGCAGGAGTTCTCAACTTTTTATAGTCGTGGGCCGGGTCACGCTCCCTCAGACAGCTTCGGGGGCCGGACGGCCATTTTGCCCTTCCTCCATCACATGGCACTTTCTGGTGTGGTGAAGGCAGTTGGGGGCCACATGAAATGGTGCCATGGCCTGCATCCGGCCCATGGGACGCATGTTGAGAATCCCTGTTTTAGGGCATCGATTCCAACTGCCTGCTCAATGGAGGAATCTGAATCAAAACAGTCCTTCCCTTCCTCTTTATGATTGTTGTCAATCAGGAAACAACTCCATGGTAGAGGTGCTGCAGATTCCAGAGTTCAGCAGAACCATCACCACCACCACCACCACTTCTTCTTCTTCTTCTTCTTCTTCTTCTTCTTCTTCTTCTTCTTCTTCTTCTTCCTCCTCCTCTTCTTCATCTGAATATTGGCGATCCTCAGGACCATCAGCCATGAAGACTGTCCTGACTGTCCAGTGGCCTTTCATCCGCCTTCCGCATCGCAGCATGACACCCATAGTACCACTGACCCAGCTCCGCGAGTCACTTTCTGGTCCTGAGCCCTTTTGGCATGCAAAGTCCTCCTCATCATCCCCAGGCAAGTCTTGATGAAGCTGCTGCCCACCATCAAGATGGATTCAAGTGGGATTTAATCCATTTAGGGACCATCACCCATCCCTGTGGATTTCGGCACCCAAGGCTGTTAGTCCCCAGAGTTGTCAGGTTAGTTAACCGCCGCCTGACACTCGGCGTTGACTCGCTGGCAGTAGGGTCTACTCTATTACCATAGCAGGATAACCTGTCCAGACCTTTAGAACCTTTAGAACCACCGCGGCCTTCAATAATGAGCAGGCAAACCCTGCCTTCCCCTATCTGTTGCCTCGAATTGCAAAGGATCTCTTTCTTCCTGCCTTGATCACAAAGGGAACATAATTATTGTCTGCGGAAGAGTCAAGTACAAAGACAGTTCATCCAGTCTGACCGCCACGGCATTGCAGGCCACGAAAGATTAACAGCTACTTCTCCTTTGATTAGGTTAGGTAATAACAGTTGCTTTAGTTAATAATTGGATGGATTCCCAGGCTGTGTAATTCACGTTGAGGCTGTCTTTTTTCCCTTCTTCTTCTTCTTGGCATGTAGCTCAGCTGTATTATGGGAAGAGAGCTCTTAATCCTATTAGTTGCCACTGTAGCCATAGCAGGAAAAGATAAGAGGGGCTTCAAAGCCAGTAAGGTGTGGGCGATAAGGTTCCTGCTCTGTTTTGTATCAATAATTCAGTCTGAGCCATATAATAAGGAGGGAAGAGACAGGAAACAAACACATCTATAAGACCAAAAAACCATTGGTTACGTCAGGATCTCTTGATTTGTTTGACTACGTTTGCACATGGCATATTTGCACAGATGCTCAGGTTTAAAGTGGGAATATAGGGAACTGGTTCTATGGAATCTGAGCATAGGTCCATCCAACCTCCACAGAAGGCCTGTATGATTCACAGCCCTATTCGAGGTAAAGCCAGTCGTATCTGACTCTAGGGCCCAGTGCTCATCTCGTGGACATGTGGCAGGCATCACTACACACTGAAGTGCACGGAACGCTAATATTTTTATTTATTTATTTATTTATTTATTTATTTATTTATTTATTTATTTATTTATTTATTGTTAAATTTCTATACCGTCCACTCAGCCAAAGCCGACTCCGGGCGGTTCACACAGTGGGTAAAAACAGATAAATCCAGCAATAAGAACCCACCTTTCTCGCCAGAGCAGTTCTTATTCATCTACTTGCAATTTCTTGCTTTCAAACTGCTAAGTTGGCAGGAGCTGGGACAGAGGCAGGAGCTCACTCCATCATGCAGCACTCGGGTCTTGAACTGCTGACTTGTCTACCTTCTAATTGTCAAGTTCAGCATCTTGATCACTAAGCCACCGCACCCCTATTCTACATCAGCATTAATAGTTTTTAAACCGACCTGTAACCCCTTGAGATCAGGCTCCGAAAGGACATTGGTTTCTACTCTATCACTCTACTCTAGGTTTTGTAAAAGTAACACAATTTTAAAAATGTCTATGCAGATTTTGCACAATCATAAGCACAACTATTTCTGAATGATTAATTTATAATTGTTCCTTTTTTGCTTTTTTTTTTTAATCCAGAATACAGCAGATCAAGTTGCCTTCCATGTTGCAGGGGGATTTATGGCATTGGAACAAGTCCTTCAGGTTGTGACCACTTCCATGAACTTGAACACCGTTTCACGGATCCCTCTGAAGTGAGTATGCTACTTTAGTTGCCTTTTTAAAAAAAGGGATCATTAAATTAATGGTGTCTGTGGTTAGGATGAATGACAGATCATCCAACTCAAAGCTGTTTGCTAGTTCTAGAGCTGGAGTCCTCCCCTTTCTTGGCCAGTCCCAACACCATAGACCAGTGATGGCCAGCCTTGGCACTCCAGATGTTCTTGGACTTCAATTCCCAGAAGCAATGATCAGCAGGAGTGCTGACTTGGGCTTCTGGAAATTGAAGTCCAAGAACACCTGGAGTGCCATGGTTGGACTGCCCTAGACCAGGGTCTCTCAACCTTGGGCCTCCAGGTGTTCTTGGACTTCAGTTACCATAAACCCAAGTCAGCACATCTGCTGATCAGGGCTTCTGGGAATTGAAGTCCAAGAACATTTGGGGACCTAAGGTTGAGAAACCCTCCCCTACATGATTATCAACTAGCCTTCTGGACCAGAATTAATTCATCCACCATAGGATTTCCATCTCTGGTTTAGTACTCGGGGGGTAAACTCAACATTCTAGATAACCTATCATTCTAAGTCATGGGTTCCCAACTTTTTCAAGCGGTTGGCCGGGTCATGATCTCTCAGTCAGCTTCGAGGGCCGGATGGCCATTTTTCTCTGGCAGCATGATAGGGGTGGCCATTTGTCCCAACAGCTTCAAAGGGGCAGCCATTTTGTTTCTCGAATGCCCTTTGAGGGGGTGGGGGCACATGAAATGGTGCCGGGGGCTGGATCCGGCTCATGGGCCTTAGGTTTGGAACCCCTGTCCTAAGTGAAATCATGTTAGTGTTTCAGAGAAACAGATTTGGAAATAGCGTTTCCAAATCAATCACAAAACAAAGTAAACTAAAATGCAAACTACAATGAGGTGTGGAAAAGCCCCGCTGCCACAATCAGATGCTTTCAGTGCGTAAGGAATTCCCTTTTCTAATGAAATACTCTTTCTAATGTACGTTTGGCCCTCAGATATGAAGTTCAGCTGTGATTAAGCTAAGCAAACCGCAGTCAAAGAGTGCTTTGAACCACCCTTTGCCGCCTTCAAGGCTCTTGACAGCCACAAATTGAAACATGCATTTGTCGCTTTGCATCACCGTGGACTCTGCAAAAAAAAAAAAAAGTGCTTTAAATATTTATCTTGGGTTTACAGCAATCGAAAGAAATGCAAGTAAACTCCGAAATATTAAGGGTGTTCGTGATATGGAAGCAGTGGAAAAAAAGAGAAGGAAGGTGCACAGTCTAGGAACTTTATGAAACGTCAAGGAGGAAGTTCTTAATGAACACTGAACATCTTTCCAAAGAGTGTGAATAGAGCCCTTTGTAAAGGATTGCTGAATTTCTGCAACGCCTTTGGCAATGATTCCAGGTGTTGGTTTAGGACAAGCATACAGTTAATCATAGATAAACTTTGGCAAAGACCAATTTCGTTGCTTCAAAAGGACAAACCAGGAGTTAAATCTTAAGAGGAAGGATCCTGTGTAATTCCAGTAGAAAGCTGCACCCAAGCATATTCAGAAAGTTATATATCATGCACGTTATTACAACTGTAAATGATTATCAGCATTCAGGTTAGTTGTGGCTTGTTTATAGCATAGGATCTGGTACCCTAGATTCCAACAGTCCTGGCAAACCAGGAGATTATTTTTATGTACCTTGCAATTTGAGCAGTTAATATATGGTCGTGCAGGAACCTGCCTATTCTTCCTTCCAGTTAGCTATCCCAGCAAAATGGTTCTTTTTATTATGCCAGTGTGAGGTTAGCGAAAGGTTTGGGACTATAGGAAGGCACAAAGTTGGTTGGTGGGAGTTCGTGAAAAGGAAATGTGATTTTGTTGGTAAGGGGTCAGAATTGTCTGAGTTCTCTAGTGTCACTTTGCAGATAGCTTATTGTAGAGAGAGTCTAGCTCAGAGATGGGCAGTCTTGGCCCTCCAGCTGTTCTTGGACTTCAATTCCCAGAAGCCCAAGTCAACACACCAGCTGGTCAGGGTTTCTGGGAATTGAAGTCCAAGAACAGCTGGAGGGCCAAGACTGCCCATCACTGGTAGTCTTTCTGAAATCACAAGGCGTGTTTGAAAAATGTCACCAACCAAACGAAGCAGCCCATTGCCAAACGTCTCATTCCTGCAGTTATATAACTAACGGAGGGTAAGAATTGGTTTGCCAAATATAACAGGATGGGGAGATTTATACACATAGACATAGTATAGAACAGGGGTGTCCTAACTACTGCCCGTGGGCCAGATCTGCTCCCCGACACCAATTCATCCGACCCGCGCAACTCTTGCGGCTCCTGGAAGCAGAAGTAAAACGAGCCTGTACTTCCGCTTCCAGGGACGGCACGGGTAGATGAATTGGTTTCAGGGGCCAGATCTGGCACGTGGGCCGTAGTTTAGGCACCTCTGGTTTAATCCGAGAAAATGGCAGCCTAAAAATCTATCTCATCCTGTTGCAAAACAGATTGCAAGGTGTGTTTTACTTCCGTTTCCAGTGGGAGGAACCACGTGACTGGCCCACTGTACCACCTGACTGGCCCACGGCCCGAAATGTATGTGTACCCCGGTATAGAACAAAATGCTAGATGAGGCCCTGAGAATCACTTCTGGGGCATAAATTACAAAAGAGTTTCTACAAAGTGTGATAGAGGTGCTTATACGAGTGACTATAAATGCAAGCTAAGGGTATTTGAGACATGCAAAAATGGAGGTAAGCCTTTGCAGCCGTACACGAGTTGGATTTGGGGTGGTGAGAATCCATCCAGAAGAAACTGAGAACTGTTGAGAAATCTTGCCCATGCTGCAGAGGAAACCACTAGTAATTTATTTATTTATTCATTCATTCAATTTGGATGTGGGTTTACATGCTGGCCACTGGTAACATATGAGTCAGACTCTATGAGTGTGAAGAAATGAAGGGACAAAACAAAAATAGAAGCCAGACAAGCAACATACATGGTCTAGGACCGTGATGGTGAACCTTGGCACTCCAGGTGTTCTTGGACTTCAATTCCCAGAAGCCCAAGTCAGCACTCCTGCTCATCAGGACTGCTTTCAAGTTACTTTTAAAGTCAAGTCATATATATACTGTACAGATGTTTTCTCAAAGAGGGTCAGTTGTAAGAAGTCTTTTGGGGACTTTGGAATAAGGTAAACAGAAAAATACCATTTGGAGTAATTTTTATAGGAACTTTCAAAAAGGAGTAAAGGGAGAGAGTGCTGGATTTTGCAAGCAAAGTCCACTACAGAAAGAGGAAACCGGGAGTCGTTATTCAGCGAGGAGTCTGCCCATTGGCGGACGTCTCCACTACGGCATCCTGCACATGTAAATGGACTTGAGAAATTTAAGTGCTATGGGTGGATGAGCCCCTTTAGGTGGGGTGATGGCCCCTCTCAATGGAGGAAATGCCACTGCAAACCATCACATTGGGCCCAATGGCAAAATGAGCGGAGGAAGAACCACTTCACTTTTCTAATTCCCAACAGTCATGGAGGCAGAAGAGGCCATGCCAGATGGACTGGCTGTGAAGGCGCACCTTGTCCATATCAAGGCTATTGCAGTCCCGGTGTTAAATCCTGCATGTCTCATGTCATATGTGCCACAGGAGATGGCTTCGTGATCATAGTGTGTGGGTCACTTCGTGGCAAGCTGGGATCCACCTGAAACAAATCCACGCCAGTGGCATTTTTCCTGAAAATGATTTTCAAGAAAAATAGATATACTTGGATACGAGTAGCAGCCCACGATGACACTCCTAAAAAAGAAGAAAACCAAGCTTCCCATGATATTTAAACAATTTAACTCTTTATGCCTACTTTAGAGGTGGGTGGGAAGAGATTATATGGACTGTTGTCCACATCTTCTCCCAAAAAAAATTTAAATCCTGGCAGCATGGTGCAGCTCAGCATTTTAATCCCATGTCTGCAAGATGAAGCTTTATTATGATCAAGATTTAATGGTATGCCCTTGTTTTTTACTTGCTTGGTGTTATTAGACCAAGCCGTCCAACGCTAGAGAAAAGTCATATTTCACCTGGAAACAGCAGAAAAGTCTTCAAAAGCACAAGGGGATAAATTTGGGTATAAGTGATCTTGTAAAAAAAAAAACGCCCAGTAAATATTACTAACAGATAGTAGAACTTAGAAGCCAACACTTTGAAAATACTTTGTTCCTGCACCTTGTTACCATACTTGGGAAGTAACTTTTTACTCACTCAAGAGTTAGACCTGTAATCCATTGGACCACTCATTACATTCCTGATTGCTTTCATGTTGATTTAAATTGCATTTTCAAAAAAAAAAATCTTCAGATTGAGATGGGATTCGAAAGTGGCATAAAACTTCAAAGTTCTTCTTGAAATGCTTCTTACGATGCCTTAAAAACTCCCTTTTAAAAGCAGCTTTAAGTAACTAGAAGATGTTGCTTGTATTGTTATAACTATAAGGAAACATCTGTAACAGGTAACTGCATTCATTCATTCATTGTAAGTCTTGGAAGTCCTGCTAATGGAAGTTGTCATCTGATATCGTGCTAGCAAGAGGCGTAGAACAATAAAAAGCCATGTGAAACTCCATGAGAGTAGTACATCAAAACCAG
Organism: Bradypodion pumilum; assembly: GCA_035047305.1. NCBI lineage: Eukaryota > Metazoa > Chordata > Lepidosauria > Squamata > Chamaeleonidae > Bradypodion > Bradypodion pumilum. Next base: position 23,973,344 of record JAWDJD010000012.1, on the reverse strand, counting down.
TGATGTGCACTAACACATTAAATTTGATTAAGTTATCAATTAGGTTGGAAACTTGCTAACAGAAAGTTACGGCTTGATTCAATTACAGTGGGATCTTGTACAACAATCGCCCCGTATAGCAACTAAATCGCATAACAATTCGGGTTGTTTTTTTTTTTTTTTTTTTTGGGGGGGGGGGGAATGGCGTCCCGCATAACAATTTCCCCTATGGGAAAAATCATACAACAATTTTTCAATGGGAAAAACCACTTAGCAAAAAATAATATTTGTACGATGCATCCCATAGGGAAATTTGCTATGCGATGCATGCATTGTATAGCAATTGTTTTGTACAACAACGAGCCCCATGGAATGGATTAAAATCATTGTATGAGGTACCACTGTAATTGTTTTTAACAAGATTGATTGACTTGAGCTTGGATCCCTTTATTCGTTTTAGTATTAGAGCAGTGATGGCGAACCTTGGCACTCCGGCTGTTCTTGAACTTCAGTTCCCAGAAGCCCAAGTCCCTGTGAATCCACATGAATGGGTTTACTGTGCGTCTGCACAGTAAACCCATTTGTGTAGATTCACAGATACTTGGGCTTCTGGGAATTGAAGTCCAAGAACAACTGGAGCGTATGCACGGCAAACCCATTCGTGTGGATTCCCAGAGACCTGAGTTTCTGGGAATTGAAGTCCAAGAACAGCTGGAGTGTATGCGCAGTGCACCCATTTGTGTGGATTCATAGAGACTTTGGTTTCTGGGAATTGAAGTCCAAGAACACCTGGAGCGTACGCACAGTAAGCCAATTTGTGTGGATTCACAGAGACTTGAGCTTCTGGGAATTGAAGTCCAAGAACACCTGGAGCATATGTGCTGTACACCCATTCGTGTGGATTCACAGAGACTTAGGCTTCTGGGAATTGAAGTCCAAGAACACCTGGAGAGCCACGGTTCACCATCACGGTATTAAGATATGCGTGATGTTCTTTTTAAATTCAGGGAAAGCAACAGCCTGCAGAATGGGAAACAGTGGGAAACTGCCTTAGTTCAACTGGGGTGGGGGGGATGGAATATAAATATAAACAAAAAATAAACAATAGTAATTAGTCATCAATTGAAATACTAATTCAGGAAAACTGCAAAAATCAATAGACGAAACCTTGGTTTGATTTGAGGGTTAATCTTTGAAAATGGTTTCCCCCCACACACGCTTTCATTCTGATGAGGCTTTCAGTGCAGCTAATGTCATATAAATTTAAACACCCATTAAAAATTTAAATTAACTTGTTCAAAAGATCCCATGTACAACATAAGCACCATCAAATCAGATGTGTTTAAAAGTTTATTTATGATTAACTCCAAGTGTTAACCTTTCCCACTAAGTGTCTCATTGCTCATCAAAAATCCAAGTGTAAATGTAGTGCAGGGTCCATCTGCATTTTATGTGAACCTGGTTTATCCGTCCTAAGGATCAGTTCCAGCTCCCATCATCCCCAGTCACCTTGGCCATCTTTTCACTTTTTGAAAGTGCAAAGGGTTTTCAAAAACTAATGCTCAAGGTCACTCTTACTCGAAAGCCAGTTGCTTCCGTGGTCATGTGGCAGGCATGACTAGATGGAGAGCGCATGGAATGCTGTTACCTTTCCTGCCGAAGTGGTCCCTGTTTATCTGCTTACAATTTCTTGCTTTTGAAATGCTAGGTTGGCAGGAGCTGGGACAGATGGCTACATTCACGCGCATTGAGTTCCCCGCAGCCCTGCCATAGTACAAACAACTTTTGTAATCCCCTTGTTTTTTTAAGAAATAATTTCAGTGGGCTTTATGAAGAGCGCGAGGCTCAATCGTTATGGGGCACACCAACTAGTAATGCGTTGCTTTTGGATACTGGCCTGTATCCATAAAGCTAATAAAATGACAGATTAGCGTAGTAAAGTGGTGGAAATATTTCAGCTTGCAGTAGTTTTTAATCACTTCATTACCTCCAAATATTTCATTTTCATTGAACGACAGAGGGCATAATCAACCTTCATATAAATCATATGGATTTTATATGCTGTGGCTTAAATTAGAGCTGGCTTCAAAAGTTGTAAGTTAGGCAGGATAGTACCAGACTAAGAAATCAGAGTTTATAATGAGAATGGAGCGTGAAGGAGTGTCTGTGTGTAAAGGTAAAGGCCACCCTTGGTCAAAAGCCAGTCGTATCTGACTCTAGGGTTCAGTGCTCATCTCTGTTTCAAAGCCGAAGAGCCAGCGCTATCTGCTTCTGCAGACGTTTCTGTGGTCATGTGGCAGGCATGACTAGGCACCAAAGTGCACAGAACGCTGTTTACCTTTCCCACTGAAGTGGTCCCTATTTATCTACTTGCAGTTTCTTGCTTTCGAACAGCTAGTTTGGCAGGAGCTGGGACAGAGACAGGCACTCATTTTGTCATGCAATACTCGGGTTTTGAGCTGCTGACCTACCGCCTCCTGGTCAGCATCTTGTGGACCAATGCTAAAGATTCAGTATTTTTCTTTATAGGTTGCACTGGATTGCGAAAACATTTGCCTGGCATTTGCTACATTGAAAGATAAATGCCTAAAATGCTTTCATGATGTCCTTTGTCAGAATTTTACCCACGTTATTTAAAATTGGTGAAGATATAATAATAATAATAATAATAATAATAATAATAATAATAATAATAATAATAATAATAATAATAATAATAATAATAATAATAATAATAATAATAATAATAATAATAATAATTTCATGTCAGAAATTATTCTGGGTTGAAAGGATTTTTGCAGAAGAAAAATCCAATAAATCCAAATAAACAAATCCAATAAATCATATCAATCAAACTGCTCAGGGAATGCCCAAATGAGGCTCCTTTCATGTCACTGCGGGGTGGAGTGAGCTCCAGTCGTCTGTCCCAGCTCCTGCCAACTTAGCAGTTCTAAAGTAATTGCAAGTAGAAAAATAGGTGCCAGTTTGTGGGAAAGCTAACAGCGTTCTAGTCATACCTGCTACATGAGCATGGAAACATCTGCAGATGCAGACAGCTCTGGTGCTTTGGCTGTAAATGGAGGTGAGCACTGAACCCTAGAATCGTATATGACTGGCTTTTGAGCAAGGGAGACCTTCCCGTAAGCATGAATAAACTGAAAATTCATTTACCTGTGAGCCCTACATAGGAGTTAAGGCTGAAGTACGTATTTTAGTTGTTGGTAAACAATGGAAACACATGCAGAAGTCCTGCGTTCCCTCTTGATATCTCACCAGGAAGTCCGGCAGATTTATTGATTTATGAAATCTGACGGCAAGTTCAACAAACATGTGCATCGCATTTCCATGACTGGAAGCCCTACTTTATCAGAGCTCCCAGTTGTGGAAATGCTGGCGATGCATCCAGTTGAGCATGCAAAGCTCCATTTTGCTTCCCGGCACGGTGCACATCTGTGGTGGCAAGGTTTACATTTGTCTCTACCTCACTACCACAATTCTAGTCCCATGTAATATATCCGACATAACTCCTGAGTAGGGGTTGTAGTTTCTTGTAGCTAGGAAGTGTGAAAAAAGGGGTAGGGTTTTCTTGGGATTTGCTGTAGAGGCAACACCAGGCATCAGAAGTAGGGATTGTCGGGATACGGTGTACATGCCATCTAAACATGGCTTTAAAGCTGATTTAGGGAGCCTAAGAAAAAAGTTTAAAACAACAGCAGCGAGCAAACAACTGTATTACAACCAGCTCTTCGGCTAATGGCTTTGCCTTCCGGGTGTACCTTTGGGGTGTGAGACTGAGCCGAAGGTGGTCTGGAAAACAACCGCCAGCCTCTATTTGCACAACAAAGCAAAACAGAAACAAATATATATATATATATACACTGAAAGTAGAATTTTGCAGTTATTTACGGTTTTCTTTTTAAGCCAACCCACTTTGCTATATACATCCTTTTGCCTACTTGTCTCCTAGACCTTTTGCAAAATGGTGACAGTTGACAGCTGTTGTCCCCTTAATAAGATTAAAATAAAGAAATTAGTTGGGCTGACTTTAATCTGCCATTTAACCCTGTAAAACCACCTGGGGCCCCTTCTCCGTTATTGACGCTGTAAATTCTGGTTTCAAAAAAAAAATTTGTACAATTGGACCTGAGCCACTGGCGAGTCTAAATGCATTCTAATTATAGCTGTCTGTAGTTAACAAGCTTATGTCGCCATTCTCTTCCTCCGTTCTCTGGTTCCCCACCCCCAATTTTTAAACCCCTCCATGTTTTGTTTTTTGCAAAATATAAGTCACAATTGGGTTGCCTGTGCCTCCTTTGTTCAAGGAAATTGTGTTGTTGTTTTCTGGTTGGCGCTTCTTTTTTTGATGATTTCTATAGGAAAGCCAACCCCAATAAAAACGTTAGATAAAAATAACAATAACAAAAATTAAATTCCCCAAGCGTCTATGGCAGTGATGGTAAACTTTGGCACTCCAGGGGTTCTTGGTCTTCCGTTCCCAGAAGCCCATGCCTCTGTGAATCCACACGAAGGGGTTTACTGCGTGTGTTCTTGGACTTCAGTTCCCAGAAGCCCAAATCTCTGAATCCATACGAATGGGTTTACTTGTGCGTACCCACAGAGATTCACAGAGAGTTAGGCTTCTGGGAATTGAAGTTGCAGAACACCTGGAGTGCCAAGGTTCGCCATCTCAGGTCTATGGTCTGTTTTGTTTTAATCTGACCTTCTAAATCATTCGTTCCTACCATTGGCATCCCCAGTTGTTTCTTGGACTCCAGTTCCCAGAAACCTTGGCCAACGGTGAAGGCATCTGGGAATTTTAGTCCAAGAACATCTTGGGAACCACTATCCTAAGTGCTAAAAAGTCAGGGCTTATCCCATTCAGCATAGATTTGCTGGCTGGAGGGCTCCAGAATCTGTAGTCCCACAAAGTAATTATTTCCAGTATATGTCCAGTCCAAGGCAATGCATCCTCCTATGGGCTCTCTCTTCTATCATCAGACTTTTTAATGCTGGTCTTTGACCATAACAATAAATTGATTGATTGACTTGTGACATATCAGGTTGCAGTGAAGAACTGTTTTTTCACTTCCATAGTGCCCCAGAGCAAGTAGAGTGACCCTCCCTGGACCTCCAAGCTAATGGAGGGCCAGTGAATGCATCAGGAAACAACCCCAAGATACTAGGAGCTGGTGTGACTCTTGTTAATCATCACAAATACCACCTAAGACCATGATGGCGGACCTTGGCACTCTAGGTGTTCTTGGATTTCAATTACCAGAAGCCCAAGTCAGCACTCTTGCTGATCAGGGCTTCTGGGAATTGAAGTCCAAGAACATTCCTGGAGGGCTACTGGGAATTGAAGTCCAAGAACATCTTGGGGCCAGAGGTTGAGAGACTCTGACTGAAGGCTATCAATCTAAGGTGATAGTTCTATAGCCAGGATGCCACCCTAGGCATGGCAATTCCATCTGACAGAGACAGCTCATCTTTGAAGCACCCAACATGCAAAAGACATCTTCCTATGTGGAACGGGGCAGGTTTGGCAAGGGGGAAAATGGACATACTGTACTGTAATAACTCTTCCTATAGAAATCTTGACATGTGATCTTGTTCTACACTGACATGCCTTGACAATGCCTCAACGTCAGTCCTGGTGGTCACTGTAAAGGCAAGGCTTTATTTACCCCTGCCCCTTTGCTGGAGGCCCCAGATAGGTTACCGCATCTTAAAACCTATAAACAAGATACAATCTTCTCTTAATCCCAAGATTAAAGTTAAACAACCCCCCTTCCTTCTGGCTATGAAAAAGACATGCCAACAAGCAGAAACCTGACTATGCTTTTTTGATGCTCGCTCATTCCCACCCCCATTCTTCTTTTTTAAAAATAATCAGTATCCAAACTTAGATGTTCCTCTTTAGTGGGGAATATGAACTGGACCTGCATGATTGTTGGGAAAACAACAACTATAACATGCTCAAATTCAGGTCACAAATCAAAGCAATTTGCTCTCGTAACCCCAGGTACAGGCATAACACAATAGAAGTACGAATAAATAAATAAATAAATAATAACACATCCTTTTGTTGAAGACGGTTGTGCTTGTGTTCTCTAATGCTACATTGCGCAGCCCTACATGTTGATTAGTTAGAAACCAAAACAGGGCCATAAACAGTATACACTGTAGGTCCGTATCCCTACTGCCTGGTTATGACTTATAGGAATATCCTGAAGTCTGGCATTCTGAATTAGTCTCCTCAGAAAAGTTGCATTTTTAGAATAGACCTCCCAGAACCTCTGGCAGTTATGGTCCAAAACATGACTTGCACAAGCGCTGTGGATAATTGTTCGCTCAGCAGGGGTAATAACAGGCTTAAACTAAAGGAACCCAGATGTAAACTCAATATCAGGAAAAACAATGGTTAGAGCAGTATGACAATGGAACCAAAGATCTCGAGAGGTGGTAAGTGCTCCAACGCTGGAGGCATTCAAGAGAGAATTGGGCATTCATCTGTTACGACTGCTTTGATTTGGATTCCTGCATTGAGCAGGGGGTTAGACTGGTTGGCCTAAAAGGCCCCTTCCAACTCAAGTGATTCTATGATTCTACGACTGCCATGTTTGGATTGAAAGCTGTGGATAACTATTTCTGTCCTCAAATTGCTAGATCCACAAGCAAGACGGTCTTTGTTTCCCACTTGTTTCTTTGCCATTAGGCATCTCGGACAACGTGCCTCTAGATCAGGGCTCCTCAAACGTGGCTCTCCAAGTGTTCTTGGACTTCAGACACCAGAACCCCAAGTCAGCACACCTGCTGATGAGGAATTGAAGTCCAAGAACATCTGGAGAGCCACGTTTGAGGAAACCTGTTCTAGGTAGTAGAGGTTGAGATGCAGGAAGCCTAGCAGTTCCTCCCTCAAAAAATTGCAAACTGGCTTTCTGAAACCCATTGGTTTCATACGAATAAATAGAAAGATAAGGATGACTGTTGGCTATCTTCTCTCCCAGCCTGGGGTGTTGAGTTGCTCACCACAACACCCCAAGCTACTAAGCAGAGGAAATGGGAGCTTAAAATCTATCTCATCCTTTTGCAAAACAGATGGTGAGGCACGTTTTACATCCACTTCCGGTGGGAGTAACCACATTACCAGCCCACGGCCCAAAAGGTTTGGGCACCCCTGGTTTAGGAGATTGGTGGAAAGGTACTTGAAAGAGCTCCATGGACGTAGATTGCCATATGTCCTGTCGACGACTGCCAGTTGCCAACCATTCCCTCTTAGTATATGTTGTTCTTGTCCAGCGATTCCCAAACTATGTTCCGCGGAACATCGGTGCGCTTCAACTCCCAGAAGCATCAATCCGTACATTGGCTGATCAGTGCTTTAGGGAATTGACTTAGGCTTCTGGGAATTGAAGTCCAAGAGCCAAAGATTGGGAAACCCTGTTCTAATCCTTTAAGCAAAGGCATTTCTGGGCCTCTGACCTGTTATTTTCACCCAGCGCGACCAAAGTACCGTAAAATATCTATCACAGCAAAGAAACAAAAGTTTGCAGAAGTCCTTCCCCGTCAACAATAACATTTATTCTGCTTGACTGCTGTTTGACACCAAGCGTAGACCTAGGCTGAGTAGAAAATAGCTGCCGTTTTTCATTCTTTACACACTTTAAAAGGTGTAAATGGCTCCCTGGAGGTGGAAGGTGAAGGTTGTGGCCTCTTTCAATTCTTGACATCCAAGAATGTTTTGTTTTTTTGGCTTTGTTTCTCTACATTCTCTTTTCTCACTGAGCTTGTTTGAGAAAGCAGGAAGGCCTTTATAAAAAGGTCCCGGTTGAGCGTTATCAATTATACAGGACGGTGGTGTGCTTGTAGCGTCATCCCCGAAGGTTTTCCAGTAGAACTGGCCATTGATTGACCCTTCCCTGTATGCAAGATTTCTTGTGAAAAATGCTTAAATGTGAGTGTCAAAATGCTGTACAAAATGTTCAACTCTGTTCATTGGCAGGTGTTCGCTAACAAAGAGTGTTTCTAAAATGCGCCCATCTTAAGGACATCAGCTCTGTGGATCCCCATGAGTTCACACCTTATCTAGGTAGACTTTCAGGAAAATACAGGTTCTGAGTGTGAGTTTTAACTTTTTGACATCCATCGTAGGCCACAGCCCCAATATACAGGTGAAACTCAGAAAATTAGAATATCATGCAAATGTTCATTCATTTCACTTACAAGGTGAAACAAATATATGAGATAGACTCACTACATGCAAAGCGAGAGATGTCATGCCTTAATTCGTTATAATGGTGATGATCATGGCGTACAGCGTACATGAGATTATGTAATGATTATGGGGTACATGAGATTGGGGTTTTCATAAACTGTAAGCCATAAGCATCAATATTATAACAAAGTAAGGCTTGAACTATCTCGATTTGCATGTAGTAAGTCTATCTCATATATTTGTTTCACCTTTTAAGTTGCGTTACAGGACTGAACAAACATTTGCACGATATTCTAATTTTCCGAGTTTCACCTGTAGTACCAACCGCAACTACCTAGTTATGCTTGTCATGGAAAGAAGTGGATTTGTTGGCCATAAGGCCACATTGTTTGTTGAGGGTGCTTTCTATGATAGGCGAAAAGAACAAAAATTCATTCCGCTCACTCCCTAGTTCAAATGGATATAATTTTAGCATAATTGCTTTTTATGTTAAGAACACTTCAAAGCAAGGGGCCTTAAGACGCTGTACCTGGCAATCAGAAGGTTGGCAGTTGACTCGAGTGTGGCATGATGGGGTGAGCTCCCTGTCTGCCCCAGCTCCTGCCAACCTAGCCGTTCAAAAACAAGATACGAACATTTGCACGATATTCTAATTTTCCGAGTTTCACCTGTAGTACCTCTTTGGCAGGAAAGGTAGCAGTGTTCTGTGCGCTTTGACATCTGGTCATGCCTGCCAAATGACCGTGAAAAGGTCTACAGATGCAGGCAGTGCTGGCTCTTTGGAGGTGAGCACCAGCCCCTAGATACAGACATGACTGGCTTTTGAGTAAGGGAGACCTTTACTTTACACTTCAGAGCATGACCAGATTCCACCTGACATGAGCGTTAAGAGAGAAAGAGCTATTCAGTGTAAACCGAAATAGGGGGCTAATCCCGTTATTACTCACGTGGCCAGCAGGACCACAACAGAGGATGCCACAAACGGCCTGGGAATCGTGTAGTATGATATAACTGGCTGACCTATGCAGTTGCTTATTGCAGTAAAATCTTGCACTTTGTCTCCAATACTGGCGACAATTTTGTTTAAAATGATTGTATAATTTCCCTTTATCTCTAGGTCTCTCATCAATGCAGTCAGCGTTTACCACTCGGCCTGCAGTCACTGTTTGGAAAATTGCACCTATGTTTTGTTCAGCAACAAGATTATCTTTTTAACGGACCTCCTGATGCATCAATTAATGGTACGTCAGATTTTTGAACTCTTAAATTTAAAATGTTGGTGCCGTTGTGCCTGGTAAAGCACACTCGGTGTTGAACGCAAATCATACTTCTTCTGTTTTGTTTTTAATTTCTAAAAAAAAATGCACATTTTAGACAGCATCTTAACTGGTTTTGCTGATCAAAATAAAAAAAAGATCCCTTTTAATATGAAAACTTTTAACTTTCATTTAATTCCAAATGTCATTAAATATTTTATTAGGAAGTCATTTTTAATTCATAGTGACCTGCTCATCATGAGATATTTAGTCTACAATTGCTACTTATAAATGGTGTGTGTGTGTTTTCATGAGCCAAGCGGTTTGTTAATTGAAAAGTTATGTACATGCCTTCAATAATTTACTTGGCACTGTTAGAACCAACAAGCCATAGGACAGTTGACAAACACTTAAGAGCAAACCCTCCGGAGGATCTACATGTAGACAAAAGGAACTTGAACACAACTTTCCTATTCTGTTTGTTTCTGTAGTCACAAGTCCCTTCTTCTGCTCCTTCCATGAGAAACTGAGCGATACAGTTTGTGGTATGCTCCATTTGACTTAGTCTGCTTTGTGTTGTACATAGATGGTCACAGTTATAATCTCACATTGGATAGGTTTCTTAGTTTTACTTTCTGGTCCAGGGGTTGCCAACCTTTTGCAGTGGGGGGCCGGGTCACATTCCCTCAGACAGTTTGTGGGCCGGACTGCTGGTCCAGCTGCTGGCGGCGGTGGCTGGAGTGAGGGTGTGGGCTGGTTGATTTGGTGCTGCAGGCCAGATCTGGCCCATGGGGCCAGGTCACGCTCCCTCAGGCAGCTTTGGGGGCAGACGGCTATTTTGCCCTTCCTCCACCACATGACACTTCCTGGTGGGTGGAGGCTGGGGGACACATGAAATGGTGCCACGGGCCACATCCGGCCTGTGGGCTGCAGGTTGAGAATCCCTGTTCTAGCTTGTGTGGTAAAGGTGTAAAAGAAAACCTTCACCAGTTGAAAGGCGGTTTTTGCTGAATAATCTTTTTGTTGTGAGAGTACTGCTGTCTTAAATCCAAGAAAGGTATGTACAGTGGTATCTTGGATAAAGTCCAATTCGGATAAAGTCACGGTTTTCATGCACACGTGATGCATCGCATAAAGTCTAAAACCGCTAAAAAATGGACATTATCCAAGTTATTTGGTATAGGAACCTCGGATAAAGTCCAATTTTTGGACGTTATCCGACGCATCGCCCATTTGATTCGGATAAAGTCCAAAATCAGATAAAGTCCAAACTTGTGGAACGGAGTTTGGACTTAATCCGAGGTTCTACTGTACTTGCTTTCCCAATGGAAGGCCGTTGGGTGATGGGATGAGGTTTTGGGCTTGGCCAACAGGAGGCAAGCTCTTTCCAGACTTCATCTCTAGAAGCTTTCACCCCCCCTCTTAACATTTTAGCCTTCTTCGGTGTTCCTTTTCCTCACCTTCCCAAATGTATAAAAGCAGCTCATCTTGAGCAGTTCGGAGAGGACACAAAAAGTGGAGAGTTGGGATTTTGAAGTTGAAGAAGGTTCATTTTGATTATAACCCGAGTCCCATCATTCTCTTGTGATGGCCATAAACCCTTTAGGAGACCTCTTTCTGGTGACCTCATGGCCAGACATATCATTCTTGCACATCTGTGAAGAAGCCACATTGCCTTGAGTCTACACCAAATCAGGGAAAGAACCAGGCCAAAATCCATTTCCAGCATGAAACCAACGTAGCTCCTTGTGGCCATCTCTTTGGAGAGCATCTTTCCAGGCTTTGGACTTCCTGTCGGCCACGCCAGCTTGTTCAATTCTCAAAAAATCATGTCCGTCTACTTAAAGAATACATGGATAACTTCAAGGGGCCACCTTGCTTTAAAAGAGAATTAAGACCTACTGTAGGTAGACTTCTCTGTTTTTCTCTCTTCTGTTGTGCCTGAGTACCTTGATTGTCAACACTAAGTCCTCTGAGATAATAATAATAATTTTTTGTCAGAAATTATTCTGGGTTGAAAGGATTTTTGCTGGAGAAACTCCGCTCAGGGGATGCCCAAATGAGGCTCCTTTCATGTCCCCAAGATCTTTTCCCACCAAAGTGGTCCTTATTTATCTACAATACTTGCAATTTCTTGCTTTTGAACTGCTAGGTTGGTAGGGGCTGGGACAGGTGACAGGCGCTCATTCCGTCATGCAGTACCCAGGTCTCGAACTGCCGACTTGCCAGCCTTCCAGCTAACAGGGCGAGCTTCATAACCACTGAGATTTCATCCATACATTTTCCCACCCCTACTTGGAAATCCAGAACGTTGAACCTCAGATGTTCTGTAAGCAAAGCATTTGTTCTACTACTGTGAACTCTGGGCTCTTTTATGCCATTTTGCTCCATAACCAAAAGCCTAGTCAAGACCCTGAGACTTCTGTACATCATTCTTTCACTTGGATTAACCTCCAGATGTGTTGAATTACAATTCCCCTCTTCCCCAACACATTTGCCACCACCTGATATAACAGAGAAACAAAAACCATTCATTAATGAAACAACAGTAACCCAGAGATTCCTTTAGTAAAAATCAGTAAAAGCAGATTTGATTGATTACGCTGCATCACAAAATAATAATAATAATTATATTCTATTTGGTCTACTCCATGTGTCCTATACTAAATCAAGTGCGCTGAATCCAAATCTGAAGTCTGATTCTGCCTAGGATATCAGGATCTTAAGTTAGCAAATCTCACCCTCTTGGTTAGATTCTTGAATTGATCACCCAGGGTATATTTGCCACACATGTAGCAAAAATTGTCCAGTTTATTAACACAGCTGCGCCTACTCATTTTTAGCTCAAAACAGACTCACTATGGCCTAGCTGCACTATCCAATAAGATGGTATCACAATAGAGACAAGCCCTTGATCCAGCTCACCTTATATACCTAATTCTGACGTCAGCTCACTGACTTGCCCGGACGTGCCCGGCCGCTGCTGGAACATGCATGCCACCAGGGGACGTGATTCATCTGAAGTGTCAGCAGGCATAGTGGTAGCTGCAACTGTTATAATGTTCCCATGTAAAAAATGCATTACCCATTCGCCGACCATTTGAACAGCTATAGCACGCCTTAAAATCTGTACGTGTTGTGCAGTGTTATCACCTCGTACCAATGGTGTGACGGTTTAAACACCCAACATATTTTAGGAATCGGTTCAAAGTTCATAAAGTGAAAACCTCGTCATATATGTCTATGAAAATGTTGCCCATTGTTGAATTCGAACAATGGAATCATTAATCGTTACAGCCAAGACCTATTTGTTTGTTCTCTTCTGGGTTATTCCTCCTGGTTTTCCTGCCCTTGCAGTTGAAGCTTCGGAAATGGTTTGGAGCTAAAAGCTTTGTTTAGTTCCCGGCCAGGTAATGCCAATCAACCTTATCTTCCCTTCCACCAACCCTGAGAATTGGCCTCCACTTTGACCTCGGGCAGACCACCCACGGGCCTGAAAACTGCTCCCGCCTTTTCAAGCTTCCCAAGTTAATGGTTTGGTTAATGGTTTGGTTTTTGTGCAGCGGGAGAGAGGCAGCCGTATTTACTGCACATTGTCTCCAGAAGTGCCAATTTCCCCCAACGTTTCTGTTGAGGCAGGCCCCGGAGGCTTTTGCATCTGCACAAACTGCAACACCACCGCTGGTTATGCGAAACGGGGGTTCAGACACAGTGGGAATACAATGGTCAGAGATCACAACACAAGGTGTACAACATTCCTTCCTACCTGTCCCCCCCCCCCCCCAGGGCATCCCACGGAGATGGAGAAGAGGAACGGGAATCACGAAATATTATCCTTCGGCAATAGCCAAGAGAGATACTTAGGGTAAAAGTGAGAGGCTGGTTGCCAAAACCAAGCCACTTTCTTGACTTTGTCGTTGGCCAAACTTAAATTTCTGACAGTCATCGGCAGACCAGTAAAAGAGCCATATTCTGCATCTCTCCACATTCACACAGCATGTTGTTGTCCGCCAGTAGCCCCCACTTGAGCATGTTGGTCTTGCATTTAGGCACTCTAACCTTCAGCCTATTCGGGGTCCTCCAAGTGACGTAGTGGAGGTTGAGTTCCTCAGCCATAGCCTCCTTTAATGTTCTTCCTTGTCCAGTGAGTTCCTTCCTCCGTTTTCTAATTCGTATTTGCTCTGGTGTCCCTTCAAGAGTGTTTGCTCTTGCCATAAAGCTCTTCCTGGATCTTAGCTGGTGGACTTGAGGCACATATCCATTCAGAGGATGTCAAGGGTCATTTTCTTGCTTAGTTCTCTCAGCGCTCGCTGCTACTTCTTTCCTGATATTAGGTGGAATGATACCAACAAGAGGGTATATATCCTCAACTGGTGTAGGTTTGAGGCATCCTGTCACTATATGCGTGATTTAATTAACAGGGATGTCAACTTGTTTTGCATGTATGGATGCGCTCCATACTCGAGCAGCATACTCTGCTGCGGAGATGCTCAGGGCCAGAGCTGATGTACATAGTGTGGATGGCTGGATTCCCTATTTATAGTATGGGGGTTTCCTGATGATGATGTTCCTTGTACTAACGTTGGCTTTGGTATTCAGGCAGTGCTGCTTAAAAGAGAATGATCTGACAAGTGTCACACTGAGGTATTTTGGTGCTGAACAAATGCTGTATTTGGTTCCCATGGAAATGTCTGCAAACTCAGGCTCTTTGGCTTCATCCATCTGGCCTGGGACTGAGGAAGATTTTGCGTGCCAAAAGGGCTCAGGACCAGAAAGTGACACATGGAACTGGATCAGTGTTACTACGGGTGTCATGCTGCGATGCGGACGGCAGATGAAAGGCCACTGCATTATATCCTCAGGACAGTCTTCATGGCTGATTGTCATAAGGATAGCCAATATTTGGAAGAAGATGACGACGACGACGACGATGATGATTGAGCAAGGCAGTAGTTACAGTCTTCCCTTCTAAAAGACACACACACACATCCACAATTATGGTCTAGCCAAGCAAAGTGGTGTTCTCTTTTCTAAGTTTTGCTTGGCTGTCTTTTAGAAAACGAAGGCAAGACTAGCCCAGCACCTTTAAGGCTCTGTGTTTAAATTGAAAAGAAGCGCGCGCGTGCGCGCGCGCACACACACACAAGACATCTGCTTACCGAAGCAGGGGACTTAAATGGTGGGGTTGATTTGTCAGGTTTCTACAGGTACTTCCTCTCGTCAGGTTGGGTCATGCCACCACCGCCAAAAGAATGCATATCCCTGTGGTATAAAAGGCTTTGTAAAAGCTGAACTCCAAACAGAGCCTCGTCTCGCACTTCCTAAATCAGAAGGAAGTTCAAAGACAGTGAACAAAGGTAATGGAAATGTAAGATGTTCTTGCATTAGCCCCTTGCTGACAAATATGTGTTGCATCCCCCCCCTCCACCTATATCATTTCTCCTTATGCAACAAGGAACCAAGGCACCAGCCAACAATCAAATAAATGCTGCTCATATAATTAGATTAAAAGGCTACGGTTAAAAATAAAAATTAAGAGTGAAGGAGGCACAAAATAAGAGTTTATACTCTTTCTTCTGCTGCTGTATCTGAATCTTGGCGATCCTCATGGCAATCAGCAATGCAGATTGTCCTGGAAATAATATGTTGTAGATTTCCATTTGCCTCCCATATCGCCGCGTGGCACCCATACCACTGATCCAGTCCCGCGAGTCACTTTCAGGTCCTGAGCCCTTTTGGCACGCAAAGTCCTCCTCAGTCCCAGGCTCGGATGGATGAAGCTGCTGCCCTCCATCAAGAGGTACTCAAGTGGGATTTAATCCACTTGGGGACCATCACCCTTCCCTGTGGACTTTGATGGTGAACATGGGAATTGCAGTCCCACATTGGGAACCACGGCCGTACGTTGTTAGCAAAAGCATTCTACACACGTAGTCTACTAGATCTCAACAAAGTAATCATTCCACCTCATTGGCCCTACAACAGAGAAGGCCCAGCTCATATAGTTTCCCACTGGTCTTTAAAGACTGCATTTGCAATATTAAGGAAAAAGATAAACCACAGGAGGTCTACCCAAGTGAACAGGCGTTCGACTTTATCCATAGCTGGCTTTTGGGCCAGGAAACCAGGATGGGCTTGGGGTGGAACTCTGGAACGAATGTCAAACAAGTAACTTTCCCAGCCCAGAAAGTAATAATGAAATGTTACCTTCAGATTGTAAAAGACTATTCAGTGGTTGAATCTTGAAATCTCGTTGGCCTGTGGTTTAGCATTGTATCCCACTCAGTGGGAATACGGTAACACTTGGCGACAAAGAACGACATGCAAATTTATTTTATTATTCATTAGCTCTGTGCCTTGAGTTGGTACTTAAAATTCATTGTAATAGTCTTTTCCTGGTCGTGAGCCAAGCGAGCAAGTGAGAAGTCTTCAGCTCCTTATCCAAGTTCAGTTGAAGAAGGAACGTTATGTTGCCTCAGTAATTTACACAGCCTGGAGTAATTCATGCCTAATGATTTTGACTATCTACCATAGCAGACGGATTGGATTTAAAATGCGTCCACCTTTCTAATTAGTAAGTCAGATGCTACAATTAGGGAGCCATTAGCGTGGAAAGGAATACCTGTACAGCATACACATCTAATCCTCCCCCCACTCTTAAAAGTTATTGGCGCAACCCATGAGAGACCCACCATCAATCCGCTGGGGATTTCTGACTCTACCAACCTAAAGCGTATAAATAAGCCAGTCTGACCAAGTTAGCCTGCTGCGGTAATGGAGTAGACCAGGGATGGAGAACCTTTTAGAGACTGAGTGCCCAAACAGAGGGGCAGGGCAAACTCTATGCTGGGGGGAGAGAGGAAGCACTCCAATTGGGCTGCTGGATAGGGGGCGGGCAAACTCTGTATTGGAGGCAGGAAAGAAGCACTCCCATTGGGCTGCTTGGCAGAGGGGCAGGGTGAACTCTGTGCTGTGGGGAGAGAGGAAGCGCTCCCATTGGGCTGCTGGGCAGAGTGAACCCTGTGCTGGGGTGACAGTGCACGTGCCCACAGAGAGGGCTCTGAGTGCCCCCTCTGGCAGGCGTGCCATAGGTTCGCCACCACTGGCCTAGAGGAAGCCCATGAGGAGAGTATAAAACCCACAGCTCACCCAGGCTGTTCCTACTGTCCATGCGCATTCCTAGGGGATTGCATTCTACACGGATCCTGGTCATCTCTCCCTGACAACACTATGGAGTTTTCAGGCAGAATCCTTCCTTCAACTACGGGGATTGAACTAGAGACCTTCTGTAGGGAAAGGTATTCCACTAATGAATGGCCTCACCCAAAGCAACGCTAAATAAATGCTAGTTAGCCATCATGATGAATAACTAACTAAGCATTGCTTCACCATCTCCTCCCCCAGAATTTGTTTGATCCTCCTCTAAAACCAACTTATACTAGTGCCTTTTTCTGACTTTTGGGGCAAGTGACTTCCCTAAATTACTCTTTTGGACTTTTCTTTTAATTGGTTTTAGCAATAGCACTTATATACCAGAAGCAGACAGCGCTGGCTCTTCGGCTTTGAAACAGAGATGAGCACTGAACCTTACAGTCGGATACGACTGGCTTTCGAGCCAAGGAAAACCTTTACCACCCCATAGTGCTTAGAGCACACTCAACAGTTAACAAGGCGATTGGCATTTTTGCCCCCAACATGATGGGGGCAACCTTGGAAGGATGGAAGGCTGAGTCAACCTTGAGCCCTGGTCAGGATCGAACTCGCAACATCAGAAGGATAAATCACTGTTGTGTGCCACTAGTGAAATGGGTCGTCTTGCCCGCCCCAAAAAAAGTTTCAGCAGCTTTCTCTGGTTGGACAGCTCCACATGGGAAAGCAAACCATATTCAGAAGTCAGGCCCATGCTGCATTGACAAACTCCACTAAACGAGTGGTTGAGAAGAAACCCCTGCTTTTGCTGAAGAAAATAGAGCCAAACATGAAAGTTCTCCATCCCTTTATAACCAGTTGGGATAATGTCTTAGTTATATTTAGAACTTGTCCAATAAGGCTGAGCTTTTCTTACATCCATGCCAATTTTTTAATTAAAATGCAAGCAGTCTAGAGCAAATTCTAATTCAGTGCTCTCTGGAGTACATAGAAGAAGGCTCCATCTTAATTAGCTAGCAACAGTGAACAATATATATATATATATATGTGCTAATAACCCCAGAGCATTCTCCCCCCCTGGCAGATACTCATAACTCAATCTGTGCATTGAAACATGGTGTGAGACAAGTACACGGAGGACAGAGTTGGCAGACACCAGGTTTAAAGACATCCCAGAGTGTTTTTACTGCCAAAGGCTGGAAACAAATGCCAAATAATAATAATAATAATAATAATAATAATAATAATAATAATAATAATAATAATAATAATAATAATAATAATAATAATAATAATAATAATAATAATAATAATGTGTTGCCATTTGCTACTGAATTTGCTTTTAAAAAAAATCTGTAAAATCTAACAAAAGAGTTTGAAAACAATGGATTTCTCCCCATTTGACATGCACTTTTTCTGGCTTCTTCACGTGTGTTTAGGTTTATGTTCCAGATGACCATAATGCCACCTTAGGGAGAATTGCGAACAAGCAAGTATTCGAAGGTCTGACGACTGGTCTTCTGAAAATCATGGCTGCAGTGTTCAGGTGTCTGATCTCCAGTGTATCTCAAGGAAACAACCAGAACAGTGCCTCGAAATTAATACAAGAAATGAAAAACAAGACCTCGCAGGTTGAAGTCTTTAATAGTAGGATACAAGACCTCATAAGGTAAGAGAAGAGTCACAAGGTAATTTTCATTTTTGAGTCGAGATTTGGACCCAGATTTCCCTATACTCGATCTTCTAAGCTAGGGTTACTCAACCTTGGGACCCCAGATGTTCTCGGACTCCAATTCCCAGAAGCCCATGTCAACACATACTGATCAGGGCTTCTGGGAATTGAAGTCCAAGAACATCTGGGGGCCCCAAAGTTGAGAAACCCTGCTCTAAGCCAGTGATGACCAAACTTGGTACTCCAGAATTTCTTGGCCTTCAATTCCCAGAAGCCCTGATCAGCAGGTGTGTTGACTTGGGGTTCTGGGAATTGAAGTCCAAGAACATTTGGGGTGCCAAGGTTGGCCATCACTGCTCTAAACTATACTACCACACTGGTTGCTCAGAGACACCTTGGTACACACCCCATCTGCACCTACTTGACCAGACTGCACTTGACAGAAAGGTGAGAAGAAACATGCAAACAAATTAGAGCAGGTATAGAGAAGGGCAGCAAGGATGATCAGGTACATGTGTGAGAAACTCAATGCCCAAAGACTGTACAGTTTTGACAAACTTAAGGTGGAAGCTGCTTCTTGGTTATTGGCATGATTGCTAGCACATTAGAAAAAAAATTATGTTGAATTTCCTGCTTTTATGATTAAACTATCCATACTTAAAACTGCAAAGTAGATCTGATGATTAAGGGCACTTTTTGAGCCACACGCCTCCCACCGTAAAACGCACCCGCGGCTGTCGTAAACGCGTTTACGACAGCCGCAGGTGCATTTATGGTAATGTTATGTGTGGGGACATTTGCACATGTGTGGGGCGTGTCCGCTTCCAGTAGTGGCGAGGGTGGCGCTGGCCAGATGGTTTGGCGTCACAGGCCAGATCCGGCCCATGGGCCATAGTTTGGCCACCCCTGATCAAGGGGCTGGAAACCAAGCTCTATGAGGAAACACTGAAGGAACTGGCATATTTAGCCTTGCAAAAAGTAGACTGAGAGGGGATATGATGATAGCACTCTTCAAATACCTGAAAGATGGTTATAAAGAGGAGAGGTGGGATCTGTTCCTCATCATCCTGGAGTGCAGGACGCATAATAACAGACTCAAACTACAGGAAGCTAGATACAGGCTGAATATTATTAAAAACCTATTAATAGTTAGAGCAGTACGACAACGGAACGAACTGCCTTGAGAGGTGGTGAGCGCTCCGACACTGGACGCCTTCAAGAGAGAATTGGAGAACCCTCTGTCAAATCTGCTTTGATTTGGAGTCCTGCATTGAGCAGAGGATTGGGTTCGATGGCCTAAAAAGCCCCTTCCAACTCCATGATTCTGTGATTCTAAGCAAAGCCCTCTCCGTTAACTGAGCAGACGCCCCCCTTCCCAGACATGTTCCTGCACCAGCACATCTTCTGCCCGGTTGCATCATCGGAAGGTCAAGGCAAGACAGACATGGCCACTTCACTAGCCTGGCTGGAACCAAGATGCTCCCTACTCTCCTCAGATGTCTCCTACAGTATCTGCATTTACTTGTTCTCCTCTCCTTTCCAAGTCTCGTTTTGGTTTCATGCTTTGCAAATAGCAAATTATTTCATCTGCTTCGAGAGCGCACTGAAATGTTGTAAATAAACACGGAGCTCTGTTATCTCTTGTCTGGCGACCTGCCCGTTTTGCTAAGTACCGTAACTGACAGCAAAGCACCTACAGTTCCAGACAAAAGCCTCCTCCACCACCTGATGACTGATATCCTTGTAACTGGAAACACCAGAGTCTAATGCTGTGATCTTCCCCATGCAACGTGTGCGCTCTATACCACCTGAGCAATCTTGGCAGTTTATTTTTATTTATTATTTATTTATACATATACACATAATCTGTGGCTGTGCTGGCAGTGGCATTATGATCTGAAAAGACTAATGTTTTCCATCTCTGGTAGTGGCTAAATTTTATCTCTATAAAGCAGATGTTTCTGTCTGATGCATGGCTTATAGGACAGGCCCCCCCCCTCCCTTGCGTGCATCTTCGTTTACATGTTGCCTGTCTCACTAGCTGCAGGAGTTCCCTTCATGTTGGTTCCTATCATCTGTCTTTTCCTCTCTTTTTCTGAAAGATGAGATAAAGGATACATTTAATTTTTCAAGGGTATCTCTCCCTTCTCTTAATAAATTGCTTTCTGCCATCTCTGAACCCGTGTACTGACCCCGGCCTTCCTTTCCCCCTGACCTATGGCACCAGAGGCACTCGAAATTCCCGTACCTAATACATTAATTTCTTGATGGCAGGAATCACATTTGGTCACACAGGCATCTTTTGACGGCTGCCCTTTCTGAAAAACAGCCATTTTTTGCCCCGTTTCCACTATTTACTGGATTGTCACCTGGACATTTCTTATTCTTAGTGTAACAATCTAAATTGCAGTACTGTAATTGTTTCACATAGACATCTTTGGATCGTAGTTCCATACCTGTCAACCTTCCTAGATTGGCCAGGATTTCCCGATTTTCGGCGCCGATTTGCGCCATTTCCCGCCCGCAGCTGCCAAAACCCCGGAATTGGCTGCCAAAACCCCGGAATTGGCAGTGGGGGGAAAAGAGGTACTGCGCATCCCTTCTACGCAGATCGCCTTCTACACATGCGTAGAAGGCTTTTACGCTTGCATAGAACCCTTGTACACTTGCGTAGAACCCTTTTATGCATGCGTAGAAGGCGATCTGCACAGAAGGGGATCGTAAAAGCCTACGCATGCGTAGAAGGGTTCTACGCAAGCGTAAAAGCCTTGTACGCATGCGTAGAAGGCGATCTGCGCAGAACCGTTCTGCGCAGGTCCCGTATTTTCCGGAGCCGCAGTTGACAGGTATGCGTAGTTCCTCTTGCTGGGGAAACTTATGTAAACAAGGATTTTTGCTGGAGAAACTCTGCTCAGGGGATGTCCGAATGAGGCTCAATTCATGAATTTTTATTTTTAAAAAATTTGTTCTCCTAATGGAAAACACGGCTTCTCTAGAGACAAGAATGTTAAAACAAGCAAGTATCGACTGTGGTTTGCCTGATAAGTTTGAAAGACCTGAACCATGTTTTTGATTCTAAAAATGTGGTCAGTGCAAATCTCAGTTTGCAATCATATCTGAATTAAGCTGCTTCAAACATTTGCCAAGAGCATGATTTCATGGGAAAAAACAAACTAAAAGTTAAGGTAAAGGTTTCCCTTGCTCGAAAGCCAGTCGTATCCGACTCTAGGGTGCAGTGCTCATCTCTGTTTCTAAGCCGAAGAGCCAGTGCTGTCTGCTTCTGCATACACTTCTGTGGTCATGTGGCAGGCCAAAGAAATTAAGACTCACGGCCTTCTTCTATGCAGGTATGTAGCATATTTTTGCCCATTCAAAAATTACAGTAAAAAGGTGTGAGTGTGTTTGTTCAGGTTTGAAGGTATCACATAATTCATTGTTCCACATTATTTATTCAGTTTCCAGGTCTTCTTATGCGTTAAAATTGAAAACACTAAAATCCCAAATTGAATTTTCAAGTATCCCATTAAAATTATGAGGGTGGCTTTCCTCATTTAGGATCAGAGCACACGTTTTAAATATATATGTCATCTTAGATGTAAGAATGTGTATTTCACAAAACGCTTTCCCTTTATTAAGGAGATGATTGAATTAAAGTGAACATGACATTCATATTTAACTCAACTGGTTGGGTAACTTCCTTACCACTGTATTCATTGTATGCTATGTTATTGTATTTTTGTATTTATTGTCCGCTATGTAAACCGCCCTGAGTCGGGTCCGCCTGAGTGAGCGGTATATAAGCGTGAAAATTAAATTAAAATTTAAAATTAAATTAAAACTGCCATTTAATGCCAAATCAATTGAATTTGTCTTTTGTTAAATAGGCCTTTTGCACCAGGACTGTAGTGTAGGATTTCCCCCCGCTTTACAATTTTTTTGTTTACTGTGAAACAGTTGGGGTGTAGATCCGAACATTTCTCCCATTAGTTATGTTGGCAAGGGTTGAGGAGAATTACAGCATCTGCCTACCTCTCCTCATTTTGGATTTATGTCTCACTCAGAGGCAAAAGGAAAGGGGAAATAAGAACGAAACGAGCTCTCATTGAGAACGCTATCCAGCTGCTTATGGGTAGAGCTCCGTCCCAACCCAAGCCTATCAATTTGTGGTCCTTTTGAAAGGCCCTCAAGCTTGGGATTTGGAGGTAGCCAAGGTAAATGGGATTTTGTAAGTTGCGGAGCCAACTCGCCAAGGGCCAAGGTAAACAGGAGAGAGGAGATTCAGTTTTTACAACTTTTATGAAAAGCAATTAATCTAAATAGCAGAACGTAGACAACTGCTGCTCTCGGGCCTGCAGGAGTGATGAATTGCATTAGGAAAATGTATAGGCAGGCATGTATCCGGCCAGGTTATCCTGCCATGGTAATAGAGTAGACCCTACTGCCAGCAACTCAGTGCTGGGTGTCAGGTGGCGGTTAACTTACCTGACCACCCTGAGGACTAATGGTCTTGGGTGGTAAAGTCCACAGGGACGGGTGATGGTCCCACTTGGATCCATGTTGATGGAGGGCAGAAGCTGGCCTGGGGTCAATGAGGACTTTGTGTGTCAAAAGGACTCAGGACCAGAAAGTGACTCATGGAACTGGATCATTGATACTATGGGTGTCATGCTGCAATGCGGAAGGCAAATGGAAGGCCAATGCATTATATTCCCAGGACAGTCTTCATGGCTGATCACTATGCTGATTGCCGATATTTGGATTCAGATATGGCAAAACAAGAAGAAGGCATGTGTTTTCCTGATGTGGTAAATAACTGTCGAGGGTTCAGGACTTGAGGTGGAAGGGAATTCCCATGAAGAAAAAAACATAAAATGTGAAGTACTGTTAAATTTGATGCGAAATGAGGAGAAAAGGCCAGAGTGATTGCTTCTTAGACACAAGCAAGGCAATTGCTGAGTAATGTTGATCCCCCAGATATTGAAGAGCAACACCCAGATGAGAAAATATACCCTCTTGTTGGCATCGCTCCACCTAAAATAAGGAGAGAAGTAGGAGTGGATGCTGAGAGAACTAAGTAAGAAAATGACCCTTGACATCCTCTGAACGCATATGAGCCTCAAGTCAGCCAAACCAAATCCAGGAAGAGCTTTATGGCAAGAACAAATATTCTTGAAGGAACACAAGAGCAAAACCAAATGAGAAGATGGGGGAAGGAGCTCACTGGACAAGGAATGACATTAAAGGAGGATATGGCTTAGGAACTCCACCTCCCTTATGTCACTTGAAGCTGAGAGTTGGAGTCCCTAAATGCAAGACCAACATGCTCAAGTGGGAGCTGCTGGTGGACAACAACACACGGTGTGAATGTGGAGAGATACACAATCCGACTCATTTGCCGGTCTGCCAATTACTACAAGAAACATGTACTAATGAGGATTTAAGTTTGGTCAATGACAAACCCAAGAAAGTGGATTCATTTTGGCAGTTCCAAGTTTGATCTAGACACGAAAGAAGAAGAACTCCCAAGTTGGCTTGCGCTGGCCAAGGCTGATGGGAGATACAGCCCAGAGACACCTGGAGGTCACAGTGGCCCATTTGTGGTGGAAGGAGATAGCTCTATGAAGGAGAGATCTCCCGTGTACTTTCCGAGTTTGGTCCTCAATTGACCTGGCATCCTTTCCTTGCTACTTGAACCACTCCTGTGATTTACACCAAAGAAACACAAAGTCTCTAGTGGAATATTCCACAGCACACTAGAGACAGTTGCTGTTAACTCTCACATCCTTGGAGAGAAATCTCAAAGGTGCGCAACTCCGTTCCATGCATGGGGAGTTTTCCCTCCACCGAATCCAATCAGGCATTTTCATATCATTACCTTGGAGTCGTTATTGAGCAAGAAGTCCACGCATTGGTAGACTCTCCATGACAATATTCCGCGCATGCAAACGGACTTGAGAAATCAAGTCCACCTGCATATGGTTTTTTAAGCAATTTGGATATCACATCACCTGCTGGCTAGGCAGACCATGACATGTGCCCTCCGTTTTCCCCTGGACCAAGGGATCTGACGGAGGACGCTTTAGTGAGTTTTAGTCCTGGCCTAACATCATTGACAAGAGATGGGCAACACTGCCTAGTTAGACCGATCAGGCATTTCCATATCATTACCAAGCAGAAAAGAGCAGGTCATTTGAGGAGAACCGATGTTGAACGCAGCATTGGCCACATGGTTTGAACCACTGCGTTTGAGTAATTTGTGATGTCTGGTTTTACAAAAGACTAATTTAAACCAAAGGAAAAAAGGAAAGCCAAACCGAAGGCTGCTACTGATCCCCAGTGACCCTTAGCAATCTGTGCATTGCCATGCTCCTTCTCTGATCAGGTTTTCAAAGAGTGTGAAATTTCAGGCCAGTTGCGTTCCCCCAGTTGGGAGGTCTGCCCATTGATAGTTTTGACTCTGGCAGCATCTGACTCGGGTGAAACCCAGTGCAAATCTGCTCCACCTCCCCTTGCGGGCTGCCCCACCAGTTCAGGCGATGCCCCAAAATTAGATGGGGTCCTTTCCCCTGAGGCTTTTCCAGGGACCGGATTCTAACAGAAAAATGAAAAGCATGATGACAGAGGATTTAATTAGGATCAATTAGAAGGAAGCTTGAGGAAGCAGGCTGACATTATTCATAATGACTATTCTCTTTTGAATCATTTTACCATCAATGCTTGCATAGTAAAGGTGAAGGTTGCCCTTTGTCGAAAGCCAGTCGTATCCGACTGTAGGGTTCAGTGCTCATCTCTCTTTATAGCCAAAGAGCCAGAGCTGTCTACATGTGCAGAGTTTCTATGGACGTGTGGCAGGCATGTCTAGACAGAACGCTGTTTACCTTGCATGTGTGTGGACAATTTGCACAAACCGTGTAAAGCAGACAACCTTGCACTACAAAGAGGAATAATGTTAACGAAAGCATACATGTGCATATATGTTGGCCAAAAGGCCATATATTAATGTAGTAATAAATAAATTTTCAGATTCATAACTGAGCCTAGCCTGCTGCCCTTCTATCCACAGCGAATATTAAATAATTGACCACACAGAAAAGAGTTTTTCATTGATTGATGCTGTGCTTTCATTTTATATCATAACTATGTTGTTTTTTTCTAATTAGTACCTGGTTGTTCGCCTGGTTATAAGCCACTTTGAATCACAGTTCTAGGAGACACACAAGATGTTAGTCAAAGAGAAAAATAATAGAACCAGGAATCGCTGACCCGTAGAAAGCCAGGACTGAATTTAACTGGGAGACATCGGGTTTCTCTAGAACTGTGGTGGTTCAGTGGTTAAAAAGCTCGCCTTGTTTAATTTAATTTAATTTAATTTAATTTAATTTAATTTAATTTAATTTAATTTAATTCTCATGCTTATATGCTGCCCACTCAGGAAGGCCGGCATATTTTTTGTTGAACCGGCCGGGACTGCTTCAACCTGGGAAAATCCCAGGAAATCGGGACATATGGCAACTCTAGTTCCAGCTCCTGCCAACCTAGCAGTTTGAAAGCAAGAAATTGCAAGTCGATAAATAGGGTTCCCCACCATACCTGTCAAGCGTGGCTCCGGACAATACAGGACCTGCGCAGAACGGTTCTGCGCAGGCCACTTCTACGCATGCGTAGAAGCCTTCTACGCATCCCCTTCTGCACAGAACCCTTCTACGCATGCGTAGAAAGGACCTGCACAGAAGGGATGCGCAGTAACTACTTTCCCCCCGCTGCAAAATTATGGGGTAGCAGCGGCTCCGGCCGGGAAATCAAGAAAAGCGGTGCAAAATTACGGGGAAATCCCAGCCATTATGGGGTACTTGACAGGTATGTTTCCCACTTGGGTGGGAAAAGATCTTGAGGACATGAAAGGAGCCTCATTCGGGACTCCCCTGAGCGGAGTTCCTCCAGCAAAAAACCTTTCAACCCAGAATAATTTCTGACACGAAATTATAATTATTATAAGGTTTCTCTGCTAGAACTCGATCCAGCTCAGAGGAAAGATTCCCAGAGATTATATTTGGACCGGTTTTCTTCTTTCGTCTCCAGGTCAAACTTTGAGCTGCCAAAAGGAAGCCACTTTCTTGGCTTTGCCGTTGGCCCAACTTAAGTCCCCCATCGGCGCATGTTTCTGGCAGTAACCGGCAGGCCAGCAAATGAGCCGGATTTTGTGTCTCTCTCCACGTTCACACCGCGTGTTGTTGTCTGCCAGCAGCCCCCCCACTTGAGCAATTTGAACCAATAAAAGAAGGGATAATTGTACAGGAGTTCAGTTTTAGTCGAAGGGTTGCGTCTTGGCAAGGCGATACCCCAGTGCTGACTTGAGATCTCGGTTTCAAGCCCTAGCAAACGTTCCTCCAAGCAACAAAGACGTTCTTCATTAGTCGTTGCCTCGAAAGACAGAGAGCGCACCTATTTGACTTCGGGAGGATTATGTTGTAATCAGATTGCCTCTGGGTAGCATTATCCTCCTCCTCCTCCTCCTGTGTACTGCTTGATTATTATTTTTTTTCCATGTCAAAACTATGGTGAAAATGTAAAAGCCGTCACGAATTACCAGCTGGAGCAAAATGGGTTTTATTGCACAAAAGGGTTGGTTTTGAAACATGTTGTAGGAATTACATTCAATTGTGTTGGTTAAAAAATAACTAACGACACGGTTTGATGAGCACTTTCAATGAGTTCAGGGTTGTAATAGATTTTATCTGTTGTTGATGCAATTGAATGACACTGATCTAAGCCGGGGTTCTCAATTTATGGTCCGGGGGCCAGATGCAGACCACGACACCATTTCATGTGCCAGCCCCTGCTTCCGCCACACCTGGAAGTGCCATGTGTGGCAGGCAGGGCAAAATGGCGGTCCGGCCCCCGAAGCTGTCTGAGGGAGCATGACCCAACCCCTGGCATTAAAAGGTTGAGAACCCCTGATTGGAAAGATCGACGTTCCCAACGTTAAAACATCTTTCTCTTTCTTTTTCTAGCTACGTGGTGAATATTAGATTAATTGAAAAGCTGAGTTCCTGTTTCCTTTCCGTCCAAGGGCCAATTGACGAAATCCCTAAAATAGCGGCTTTCTTGCAGAATGCGACGGCGGCATTGCATGGGATGTGCCGGTTGTGTTTTGCCATCAATGGAAGGTACGTGGGGGATTTTTACTTACAGTGTTTTAAAAAAAAATTTAATTTGGCCATTATTGTAATAGGTGGAAGCTCTTTTTTTGGGAAGAGAAAGCAAGACTTTTTCCATTGTGCCCAACAATGTTATCAGTTCATTTAACCAAAACGAGGAAGAGTCAGACTAGTGTCTTAATTACTGCTTCTAAATCAAAGCGAGAGAGAGAGAGAGAGAGAGAGTTAGCATGACAGGTGAGGATGATGGTTATAATCCAAAGTCTTTTTTTAAAAAAAAATAGCGTGTGTTTTAAATTTGTGATGTTTTAACATAAAGGCAAACGTCTCCTTTGCTCGAAAGCCAGTCGTATCTGACTCTAGGGTTCAGTGCTCATCTCTAACAAATGTTTCTGTGGTCATGTCGCAGGCACGACTAGATGCCGAAGCACCCAGAATGTTGTTACCTTCCCTGTTGGAGCGGTACCTATTTATCTACTCGCAATTTCTTGCGTTCAAACTGCTAGGTTGACAGGAGCTGGGACAGCCAGTGGGAGCTCAAGAAATTAAATAGATAAATAGGTACCACTTCAGCGTGAAAGGTAACAGCGTTCCATGTGCTCTGTCATCTAGCCATGCCCGCCACATGACATGGAAATGTCTGCAGATGTGGACAGCACTGCCTCTTTGTAAACGGAAATGAGCACCACCCCCTAGAGTCAGACACGACTGGCTTTCGAGCAAGGGAGACTTTTACCTTCATCAGCCATTTTTTGTTCTGGTGCAGGAGTTCTCAACCTTTTAAAGCCAGGGGCCGGGTCACGCTCCCTCAGACAGCTTTGGGGCCGAATGGCCATTTTGCCCTTCTCATGACACTTCCTGGTGTGGTGGGGACTCCACATGAAATGGTGCAGTGGGCCACATTCAGGCCTGTGGGCCACAGGTTGAGAATCCCTGTTCTAGTGGGACCTGGATATGTCCAAGTTTGGCTACTAAGCGGGAATTTAAAAATCATTGGGCCACGGAAGATATCTAGGAGCGGCTAACGATGAATCCTGCCTTAAATCTGGGAGAACTGCTGCTTCTCAGATGGATCAGG
This sequence comes from Bradypodion pumilum, assembly GCA_035047305.1. Lineage (NCBI taxonomy): Eukaryota > Metazoa > Chordata > Lepidosauria > Squamata > Chamaeleonidae > Bradypodion > Bradypodion pumilum. The sequence goes on along the minus strand of JAWDJD010000012.1, from coordinate 23,944,837 downwards.
GGCTTTATGGGTTTTTAATTTAGATTCAAGGCATCCAGACAAAGATGTATGAATTCTGCTCCCACGGCAGCCTTTAAAAATGATGGTTGTATCGGCAGGTACGGGGAAGGATGCCCACGCTACGCTTGCCACCTGAATCCTAAGAGTCTTTCAGCCCCATAAAGTTTTGCTGTCTAAATGAAATAATACATAACTCAAGGGTGTATGTGTTTATAATGAAATATGGCTGTCTTTCCATTCCCTTTTATTGGCACTGTCTTAAAATTGATTTAACTGTAGAGTTGACCTTGTCTTTCAATGTGTTTAACTCTTTTTCTCTGTATTAGTTAATAATGCCTGTGGATTTTTTAAGAGGACAATTAAAGCCCTGAAATAGTTTCCTCTTCTAACTTTTTCCTGTGATTAGACCAGGGGTTCTCAACCTACGGCCTGGGGGCCGGATGCGGCCCATAACACCATTTCATGTGAGCCCCACACCGCTTCTGCCACACCCGGAAGTGCCACGTGTGGCAGGCAGGGCAAAATGCCTGTCCGGCCCCTGAAGCTGTCTGAGGGACCGTGACCTGGCCCTCGGCTTGAAAAGGTTGAGAACTCCTGGCTTAGACTCTCAGCTATGAATTCCCTGAATAACCTTTAAAAAGGAGTTTCTAATGTTCACTCCTAGGCCGATACATCCATGTGTTTGGGGGTGGTGGTAGAGTGGAACTTAATGTTTGGGGCTACATAAGAGATAATAGACCTTTAAAAGATTCAATTAAGGAATGTAAACTTAGGATTTTATCATGACGGATAAAATGAATTTTATTTTCATTTTTATCGTTTTATCCCACTGCAACTCGCTTCATGAAAGGTCAGTTTTAAACTTGTCCTGGCCAATGTGATAAAAGGTTTTGATCACATTTTTTTAATCTTTCAATGTGGTGTTTTAATTTCAATTTTAATTTTGTGTTTTGAAAAAAATTGAAAATGGCCATATACAAAATTCTGTTCAGTGAAATAAAAATGCATATGTATTGCATATGTATTGTGAAGGGTTACTTGGCACTGGGGGATGTGGTGGCTTAGTGGTTAAGACTCTGAACTTGACCACCAAAGGTTAGCAGTTCGAGACTCAAGTGTTGCACAACAGTGTGAGTGCCCGTCTCTGTCTAAGCTCCTGCCAAACTAGCAGTTCGAAAGCAAGAAATTGGTAGTAGATAAATAGGTAAACAGTGTTCCATGCACTCCGGTGTCTAGGCATGCCTGCCACATGCCCATGAAAACGTCTGCAGACAGAGACAGCACTGGCTCTTTGGCTATAAACGGAGAGCACCGAACCCTAGAGGGGTGGGGGCCACATGAAATGGTTCCATGGGCTGGATCTGGCCCCGTCACGGGCCTTTGGTTGGGAACCCCTGATGTAGTTAATGCAGCTTTTGCGGGACTTAAAAGTTAGCTCCTATTTTGTAAACGGGGCAGAGGAATCAATTAATCTTCCTTGTGAGACTTGCCAGGAGCTTCCACCCATTTCCCCTTCATGCCCAGAGTTTCTTGTCATATTCCACTTGGGAGCAGAGATAACTGGTTTTAAAAACCGTGCAAACCCGCAAAGCCAAAAAGTTAGTGGTTTCTTTTTTTTCCACCTTACGTTGAATTGTATTAACAGACACAAGCATTTTTAGACTTTTTAACACTCTTTGGGCCCACTCCAAAGATCACTGAAGCTCCCGGGAAGAATTCCAAATAAGTTAGCAAACTTCAGGTTGAGTTTTATAAGGATTTTTGCACCAGAAACTATAGAACCCAATAGCGGTAACAGACGTTATGGCGGAGTGGGTTTATGGGGCTGAATACACTCCCATTCCTAATCGTGCACGTACATAAAAACCAACAATGCTCACCTACAGACAACATGTCTGCCTGTTCATCTACGTTAAGGGTGCCCAAACTACAGCCCGCAGACTGGATCTGGCCCCTGATGCCATTTCATCCGGCCCACGCCCTCATCACTCCCGGAAGCAAAACACGTTTTACTTCTGCTTCCGGGAGCGACGAGGGCAGTGAAGGCTGGATGAATTGGCATTGGGGGCCAGATCCAGCCAGATGAATTGGTGTCGGGGACCGGATCCGGCCTGCAGGCCATAGTTTGGCCACCCCTGGTTTAAGCAGAGAAAATGGCATCTTAAAGTCTATCTCATCCTGTTGCAAAACAGATGGCAAGGCGTGTTTTACTTCCGCTTCCGGTGGCTGGCCCATGGCCCAAAAAGTTTGGGCACCCCCAATCTACATCTTTAAGAGCAAACTCAGGTGTTTTATTTTTAAAAAAAAGAAAACGTGACATCTTTTGTAACACCATGTTGAATGCTTGTCAGGAGCCAATTAACCTAGAGGTTGAGCCGTTGGCTACGTCGCCATAGACTATGCGAGGAATTTTTGTGTGCGCACGGAATAAGAAGAGGTGAGGTCAAAGGGATATTAACGGCTTTTGTATTTTGTTTTATCGTTGTAATTAAGATAATGCCTGTTTTGGCTGCTGGGTGACAAATAAAATATAAGCAATTTTGCTGAAGTACTGGTTGTTCTGGTGTCTCTTGCCAGTAGACAGCAGCATATTCAGCAAATGTTGAGAATGCTGGGCAAACTATATATGTGTGTGTGTGTTTAAGGGTGGCTTATAGAGTTTGCTCCTGTGTTGCTTTCTTGCGCAGGTCTCGGGGCATTTTTGACGAAGTTCATCAGGATCCCACAGGACTCACGGCTGCTCTGGAGGCCACAGACCTGGTTGGGGTCTTGCATATGCTCTACTGTATTCTGTTCCACGGCACGGCGACGGATCTGAACGTGGCCAGCCCGAAAGAAAGTTACGGAGAGAATACGATCCAAGTGGCTCTTCATAGTTTACGCTTCTTCAACAGCTTCGCTGTTCTGGATCTGCCGGCTTTCCAGGTAATGCTCCCAGCCCTGTTGTATAGTTGTAAGGGCAGTGATGGCCAACCTTGGCACTCCAGGTGTCCTTGGACTTTAATTCCCAGAAGCTCAAGTCAGCACACCCAATGATCGGGGCTTCTGGGAATTGATTTCCAGGAACAGCTAGAGTGCCAAGGTTTTTGTTGTTCAGTCGCATAGTCGAGTCCGACCCTTTGCGACCCCATGGTTAGCCAAGGTTAGTCGCCACTGATGTAGGGTTTGTTTTGAACTTACACTACATTCTCTCCTTCCCATGCATCAACTTTTGCTTCTTGTACTAACAGAGAGATAGGCAACATACATCTTGGGTGGGTGGCTATTGGCCCACCCCTGGGACATTTCTGTAGCCCTTAAGGCAGGGATTCCCAACCTTTTCAAGGCACGGGCTGGGACAAGCTCTCTCAGTCAGCTTTGAGAGCTGGATGGCCATTTTGCCCTGCTTGCACAATGGGGCTGGACATTTTGCCCCAACAGCTTCAAAGGGGTTGGCCGTTTTGTTTCTTGAAGTACGGGCACGTTTTACTTCTGCTCTTGGGAGCTACGAGGGCAGCGCGGGGCGGATGAATCACAGTAAACCCATTCGTGTGGATTCACAGGGGGCTTGGGCTTCTGGGAATTGAAGTCCAAGAACATCTGGAGTGCCAAGGTTCACCATCACTCCCTAGGGGCATGCAAACAGATCGCCGGAAAATTCTTACAAGCACAGATCATGTCCCAAGTTCATAGGTACCTTTCCCATTTATCTTGAGAGTCTAAACAATTGGAAGGTGTCAGCGAGAAGCAATGCAGGACAGTCTGAGCTGCCATTAAAACTGGTGAAAGAGGAAATGCATAGTTTCCTTGAGAAATGACTTCTTACATTTATATACAAATGTCTGCGCCTCCTGGCCTCCTGTTATCAGGGTAGAGTAAACACGGAGCACTTGGATTAGAGCATATGGGAACATGTGTTGTCTAAGAAGGAGTGGATCCAGGGAGATGTCACCACATAACAACAAGTAGCAAATGGTTTGAGGGGGACATAGGACCCTACGGAGGACGGCCCCGGATCCAGGTAGGGAAGCTTGATAAGTGTCCATGCATGCCTCATGTATGTGGTTCTTGCGTGGAAGTTCTCCAAGTTCAGTGTTCTTCAGAAGGATAAACCTGTCAATGAGCTAGTGGACATGACGGATAACTGGAAACCCCCCAGTTGCCTACAGATGATTGTTGCCTTCTTGCCCATCACGTTGGCCCATTTGAACAAGGAATGGGGAAAAAATTCTTAGTGTTATTTCTTCTCCTTTCATATCCAAATCAAACTTTGAACTGCCAAAATGAAGCCACTTTCTTGGCTTTATCGTTGGCCAAACTTAAGCGGTACATGTTTCCAGTAGTAATCTGCCTTCCACATCACAGCATGACACCTGTATCACTGATCCAGCTCCACAAGTCACTTTCTGGTCCTGAGCCCTTTTTGACACGCAAAGTCCTCCTCGGCCCCAGGCCAGGATGGATGAAGATGTTGCCCTACATCAACATGGATCCAAGTGGGATTTAATCCACTTGGGGACCATCACCCTTCCCTGGGGACTTCACCACCCAAGGCCGTTAATCCTCAGGGTAGTAAACCGTTGCCCGACACTCAGCATTGAGTCGCTGGCAGTAGGGTCTACTCTATTACCATAGCAGAATAACCTGGCCAGACTGGTAGGGTTGTTCTTACATTCTTGCAAGACTTGACCTGCTAGTGTGTTCTATTAATCTGACTAATGGAAGTCATCTTGTTTAAAGTAGATCTAGGACTGGACAGGCAGCGGTTGGGAGAGGTTTCCAGCTTTGTGCTGAATTTTGGACTGTTAAACATCTGCCCTTCCAGATTGCTTTTCACCAGTTCTGTCTTGGCTCCCCTCACTGATAAGCCTGGGAGCCAAGAAATACGTAAATGACAATTATTTTCCCATAGGCCTGTAGGACTTTGATGTTCATTCCTCATGCATCGTTGCTCCCCTTTGACCCCGTGTCGCTTTTTCTGGTTGACATGTTTATTAAATAGAAGCCATCAGCCGCGCAGATAAAATGGGCTTCTCCCCGTCCTCTGCGCTATAAGCAGATTGGCTCTTTCCTCCTCCCACGGCCTGCGAATGTGAAAAGTCAACCGTGTTTCTCCAGATAGTTATGTTAAAAGTATCACTTCATGCATGTTGGGTGGAGGAGTTGGTGGTGTAAAATTTCCAGGCTTGGGATCGTGGAGATGGGGACTGCAGAGGTTCCTTGCCCTTGCTCATTTCTCCAGGCGGTGTGGAAGGCTCTGGTTGGGTTTAGAAGATGCATGGCGAAGCGTCCTTTGAGAGTCTCAGGGGCAACGTAGGTCAACAGACCAGCCAAAGAGGAATGGCTGGACCTCTGGTCTCAAAGAGTCTTGGACTTTAATTCCCAGAAGCCCTGATTAGCAGGTGTGCAGACATGGGCTTCTGGGAGTTGAAGTTCAAGAACATCTGGAGTGCCAAGGTTGGTCTAGTCCAGTGATTGTGAATCTTGGCACTCCAGGTGTTCTTGGACTTCAATTCCCAGAAGCCCAAGTCAGCACACCTGCTGATCAGGGCTTCTGGGAATTGAAGTCCAAGAACACCTGGAGCACCAAGGTTGGTCTAGTCCAGTGATGGTGAACTTTGGCATGCCAGGTGTTCTTGGACTTCAATTCTCAGAAGCCCAAGTCTGCACACCTGCAGATCAGGGCTTTTGGGAATTAAAGTTCAGGAACACCTGGAGCGCCAAGGTTGGCCACCCCTGCTGTACATTCTGAGCATGCATGTCCTAACTTCTGGCATAAATAGTATTTTTAATTGTATTTAGACTTATATCGCCGCCCGTTCGCCGTGGCGACTCAGGGCAACTTACAGTCAGTAAAACAAGTCACAGTATACAATTGAATCACAGTACTATGATTAAAATCAGTAAACTTAAGACATGACTTTGGATATGTCTTCTTGGAGTCAACGAGAGGGGGTGGCCGATCTGTGGTTTCTTGGCAGCCCTTGTCATGGGTTTCATTCAGGATCGGCAGATGGTGCAGTCACAATGGTCTCTCTCTCTCTCTTTGTCTCGTAGTCAATCGTCGGGGCTGAAGGCTTGTCCCTCGCATTCCGGCACATTGTGAGCTCTTTGTTGTGGCACTCTTCCCAGCATACCTGCGAGGCACTTCTCCATGAAGTCATTGTGTGTGTCGGCTATTTCACCGTCAACCACCTGGATAATCAGGTAAGCACACCAGCTTCCACACTTCTGGTTCACCTGGGCTGATGGCTCTGACACACAAAAAAGAGGCCCCTTGTGCTTCCAAATTGGGCAATTCCACAAGAGGAGACATTGCAAGCAAACGATTTTTGCGTCTGATTATATTAAAAACACAACTCACACCTCTTCAAAAGCAAGATTTCCATTCTAGCAAGTGCAGTCATAATTTTCTTCTTATCGTTGTTCTGCCATAGTGGTGTTAAGACGCTGAACTTGATGACTGGAAGGTCGGCAGGTCAGCAGTTTGAGACCTGAGTGCTGCACAACGGAATGAGCTCCCGTCTCTGTCCTAGCTCCTACCAACCTTCTAGTATCCCAAGCATGGCCAGTGGGATATAAAGGGCCTCTCCCTGATAATATGTATACCAGAGGTTCCAACCTAAGGCCCGTGGATCAGATCCGGCACATAGCACTATTTCATATGACCCACCCCCACCTCTCCAAGAGCATTCAAGAAACAAAATGGCACCATTTGAAGCTGTTGGGACATTTTGTTCCATCCCCATCATGCAGGCAGGGCAAAATGGCCGTCCGGCCCTCAAAGCTGACTGAGAGTGTGACCCGGCCCCCGGCTTGAAAAAGGTTGGGAACCCCTGGTGTACACCATCAACTTCCCTAAAGTGGCAGGGTTTCTATTGTTTGCTAGCCACAATTAAGTGAACATGGTTTACAGATCCCCAGAGAGCAAGAGGGGCACATAAAGGAAGACCAAGCAAATAGGAGTAATGCCCTTGTCTTTGAGTAAGCTAATCAGAGGCTTACAATAAGATTATTGTTTCTAATTAAAAATGTTGCTGTTAATTAACAAAGCCCTCCACCCTTTCGGTTTCCTCCTCCCTAACAGATCTAAATAATGGACCTAAGCAGTATGGGTTGTCAACTGTCGAGCTCATTTGCATTTTAAATTGGATAATTGAATGTGGCCTGGTAATTAAATTAGCACAAATGAACAGATGAGTTGGCTTCGTCCACGTTGTTGCGTTGGGAATTAAAACAGAAGGGAAGAAATTGCTACATACTTGGTTTTTTAGTGAATGTTTCTAATTTGGCAGATCTTTGCCGATTGAAGTATTGGCCCAGTTCATGTCTCCCATGATGATGTTCCCTATCATAAATCAAAAGACAGGTCTGTACGTACGGTATGGCATCAGCCATGCATTTTACCCATGTTGCCCTTCTGACAGGCAGAGACTCTGGAAAGATAGCACTGAAACTTTATAATTCTGCACCAGATATTTGGCACTGACTGACATCGAATTAGTGGCTTAGGAAAAATATATTTAATAGCATTTTAATGCGTCCGTACGGTTAACACTCTTCCGGGTTAACCCTTCCTCTGTACGGGCGCATTTTACTTCCGCTTCCGGGAGCGATGAGGGCAGCGCGGGCCGGATGAATCGCCGTAAATCCTTTTGTGTGGATTCACAGGGGGCTTGGGCTTCTGGGAATCGAAGTCCAAGAACATCTGGAGTGGCAAGGTTGGCCATCACGGGAGTAGACTATACTGCCAGCGACAACTCTGAGGACTAACAGTTTGGTTTCCAAAGTCCACGGGGAAGGGTGGTGGTCCCCAAGTGGATTAAATCCCACTTGAATCCATCTTGGTGAAGGGCAGCAGGTTCATCCATCCTGGCCTGGGGCTGAGGAGGACTTTGCGTGCCAAAAGGGCTCACGAAACTGGATCAGTGGTACTATGGGTGTCATGCTGCGATGTGGAAGGCAGATGAAAAGCCACTGCATTATATTCTCAGGACAGTCTTCATGGCTGATCACCATCTGGATGCTGCAGAACAACGACAAGAAGAATTGTAGCCACATAAAAACTCCAGCATGTTACTAGTTAAATGGAAGATTGTGCTTACTGGAAACAATAGACCGCTCAGGTACCAAATTCTCCATTGCCTTGACATGACCGAAAATCCTTTATGGAGTCAGGAAATGCATCCACAGCCTCCAAACTCCACCCGGGGAGTTCAACAACCCAAGCGTTTCTAATGGCCATGTTACGATTTGTATAGCAAGTTTAGAGAGAGAGAAAGAACGAGCGGCCTCTTAGACCCATTAGCTTTTTAGCCAGATGCAATCCTACGAGACTCGCGCATGGATTGGGAATAAATAGCTGTGAAAGAACAGGGTCGAATAAAAAAAAGGGGGGGAGTGTGGGGGTTTTTTTTAGCACTTTATTTAACAGAACGTTCAACTCTGGTGCAAAGAAGGCAAGGAGCCAATTCCGTTCCCCCAAGAATATCTTTGGAGTAATACCTACAGCAGCGAAAAAGAAAGCCATGTCCTTTTAGAAGTAAAGATTAAATTCCTAATGTTTATTTATTTGTTTGTTTAGATTTATATCGCCGCACACTCACCGTGGCGACTCAGCGCAGCTTAAAGTCCGTGAAACAAGAGTTACAGTATAAAATCAAATCACTGTCCTATGCCTAAAATCAGTAAACTTAAAGCAGCTAAAATACACCTTATTAAAACATCTTTAGGCGGTATTAACAGTGCAGTACTCTGTTTTTTGTTTGATTATGGCATAGCAGTTCGAAAGCAAGAAATTGCAAGTAGATAAATAGGGGTCACTTCGGTGGGAAGGTAACAGCGTTCCGTACGCTCCGGCGTCTAGTTATGCTTGCCACATGACTACGGATACGTCTGCAGAAGCAGACGTTTCCGTGGTCATGTGGCACGGCCAGAGCACATGGAACACTATTGCCTTTCCCACCAAAGTGGTACCTATTTATCTAATTGCAATTTCTTGCGTCCGAACTGCTAGGTTGGCAGGAGCTGGGACAGAGATGGGTGTCCAATCTCGTTCTGTGCAGAACAATGACAATAAAGATTTATCTATCGGGTCTCGAACTTCTGACCTGCCGACCAACCAGTTGTCCTGTTCAATGTCTTAACCACTAAACCACTGGCCGCCATTCAGAGATCAATGTGTTTTTCTGATGCCCAGCAAGTATAGATAACATTAGTCAAAGAAAAAGAAATTGTGGCTGAAACCATGGTTGGGGAAAGAAATACATAACAGTGGCAACATTGAGTCCAAACCATAATTTCAAGGGAGTACATATATACGTCTCTAATAATCATCCTACTTTTGCCTCGCAGGGGAGGTGGTGGCCACTCAAAATGTTTGTGTTTTTAAACCCTCTAGAGCAAAGCTTTGAAACTATCGGACACTTTCACATATTTGGTTGTCTTTAAAATTCCATTTGGATTTAGAAGAATTAAGAGGTTCCTACCCATAGTCACTAAAGGGTTTCCGGTTTCATCTCGGCTATTGAACTAAAAAATGCCACCGATTACTTTGTTGGTCTTGTTCTTGACCTGAACTACATAATGAACTGAGAATGTCTTCTTAGTGAATTGTTAAAAGTTCTTTGAAAACTTGTAAATCCCTGTAATTTATGTCCCTGTGGCCTCGGCCACGTCTTTCCCTGTCTGCCCCCCCATTCCAATTCTCTTACGGCTGGTTTTAATTTGACTGCACTTTTGTCCCAGGTGAGTATACCTGTCAAATGCTCGATGTTAAAGGCACAATTTAAATGCACAACCTTTAGGTTTTAAAGGAGCTTCCTCTGACATTGAGTCAATCAGTTTGTTTATATTATTATTATTCTTATTATTCTTATTCTTATTCTTATTCTTATTCTTATTCTTATTATTATTATTATTATTATTATTATTATTATTATTATTATTATTATTATTATTATTATTATTATTATTATTATTATTATTATTATTATTATTATTATTATTATTATTACTACTACTACCACTACCACTACCACCACCACCACCACCACCACCTTATAACCGTGATGGTGAACCCTGGTACACCAGCCGTTCTTGGACTTCCATTCCCAGCAGCCCAAGTCCCTGTGAATCCACATGAATGGGTTTACTGGCACTCCAGGTGTTCTTGGTCTTCAGTTCTCAGAAGCCCAAGTAAACCCATTCATGTGGATTCACAGGGACTTGGGGCTTCTGGGAATTGAAGTCCAAGAACAGCTGGAGTGCCAAGGTTCACCATCACTCCCCTGTAACATATCCTTGGAGTAGATCGGAAGTTAGCCATGCTCAGTTTGATTTGCCAGGGTTTTGTGGAACTCCCAAAGAGTTGCATTGACAACTCTTCACTTTCTGTCCTCCCTCTCTAGGAATAGCGACTCTGAAATTAACCCTTTGTTTCTGGGATTTTTACATGTTTTTTCTTGAACCAGCCAGGACTGCTTCAACCCGGGAAATTGGGACATATGGCAACTCTACTTTTGCCCAAAGATTTATTTATACTGTAATGATTCTGTTAATTGTGCATTAGCTGTTGCTGGGATGAAGTTTCTCATTGAGCCTTTAATGTAAAAAAAAAAAAAACTTCCAGTGTGGCTTTTTCTCAACTCACACCTTCAACTCACAAAGAAGAAATAAACTACTAGCTCTACAGCATAGGCTTAGTAATAGTTGTAATAGATGTACTCATTTTACTACTCCCTAACTCCTTGTTAAGCACCCTCATTTCAACATCCCTTGATATATTTTAAGTATGCTCATTTTAACTTCTGTCCTTTTTGCTGTTCTATGCTAGACTTAGACCGTAGTAAAGATTTGATTAGATCTGATCTTCAGCTCATGCAACTACACTGACTTTACTCTTTGATTCTGGCTTTCTTCTTTTTGGCTGAACGGGAAAGTGCTCCACAACCATCCCAAACTATGTGCTGTCTGGATGTTGTTTTTTTAGGTGATTGTCCAATCCGGCCGTCATCCCACCGTGCTCCAGAAACTCTGCCAACTTCCATTCCAGTATTTCAGCGACCCTCGACTCATCAAAGTCCTTTTTCCGACACTCGTCGCCGCTTGTTACAATAACCCACAGAACAAGCTCATTTTGGAACAGGAGATGAGTTCCGTGTTGTTGGCTACGTTCATTCAGGTACAACATCTGGCTAAATGTTCTGCGGCAATTGCATAAATAATATTTTTAATCCCTTTTGTGGAATCAAGAGATTCTTTAGGTCTTCCTCACTTTCTGCCATTAGGGTGGTATCGTCTGCATATCTCAGATTGTTGATGTTTCTCCCAGCGATTTTAATCCCATATTGTGATTCCTGCCAACCTAGCAGTTCGAAAGCAAGAAATTGCAAGTAGATAAATAGGGACCACTTCGGTGGGAAGGTAACAGCGTTCTGTGCACTCCAGTGTCTAGTCATGCCTGCCACATGACCACGGAAATGTCTGCAGAAGCAGACAGCGCTGGCTCTTCGGCTTAGAAACAGAGATGAGCACTGCACCCTACAGTCGGATACGACTGGCTTTCGAGCGAGGGAAACCTTTACCTTTACCTTTGTGGTGCCATTTCATGTGCCAACGAAGAAGGAAAAGGCACAAACTTTCTACCGGATCGGGATATAATTGGTTTTCTCACAAATGAGGGATTTGTAGATGCCTAGAAGTCTTCCCCGGCCTTAAACGCTTCCAGAATAATTTCAATTGATATTAAATATTTTGAACCACTTTTTGTTTTGTTTTTTAAAAGTGCAGAGTATTCCCAAGCAATTTTGAGCAATTTAAGAACTCAGTTTTTTAAAAATACCTATTTTGGAACCTGTCTGACAGAAAGGTGCGTGTTTTATTGTAATACAGCTCACACAAACTCGATGAACAATAACTACATATTTAAATAGAAAACACTGCTTTTGTACATTACAGAGACAAAGTGCTGCCATTCTAAATTAATGGCTACATTTTGAATATGCAGATGTTAAAATCCCTAGTTCATAGAACACCATCACACACTTTAAAATCTACAATATTTTCTGTATACAATTATTACGTTTTAAAAATCAGATTACACAATATGATATATGTACCTAGGGACCTTTGTACGCATGCATAGACTTGATAGGTATATTTTCTGGAAATCGTAGTAATTAGAATTGCTTTCATCCCTTAAATCTAGTAGAATTAATTCCCCTGGATGATGATGTTTGTTTTAATTCTCAGACGGTAAGATCTCAATGCAATCCACTACATCTTGCTCTTTTTAGCGCTTTTCATTTCAGTTGTACTTACAGAAAGATTTTTTTGATTTGATTTTTAATTTATATACCGCAGTTCTCTGCCCAATGGGAGACTCAAGATAGATTTGGTAGATTATGCACAAATAATTACAGTAAAATAGGGGGGAATCAGTATTTTGGGATATGAGGGATCCTTTTTTTAATTTGGTCCAACTGTGGTCTACCAAAATTACATGAAGTGAAACTATCTAAGTACCCTTCAAAGTTTTACCACTCCTTATATTAAGGATATATGAAATTGTTGTAATTATTTAATTATTGATCATTTTGATTACCTTACCAGTAGTTTCACTGGGTTGCATAGAACATAAAGAATCACCAAAATAAAAATAAAAATATAGGTTTTTTTAAAAAATAAAATAAAATCAAAATGTCCAGTTAAACATAAAGCTATGAGATCGAACCACTGGATCTTATCAATTAAAATAAACGGCCGAGAGAGGGAAAATGCAATTCTATTGAACTGTTTTACATATCCTGTGCATTTTTTGTTGTTGTTGTTGAATGCATGAAACAGCAAACTGCGCAGGAGGGGAAAACTGAATATTTCCAGTGCTGATTTTGTTAATACGAGTCAGTTCCAGATGCTACAAAAACACGGCAAGTGAAAGAGAGAAAGAATTTCTTTGGGTGGATAATAAGTCATCCGCTTTTACCAGGAGAGTAATTGACATTCATCTATTTGGTTGGAAAAGTAGCACAGTGATGGCACTCCAGATGTTCTTAGACTTCAATTCCCAGAAGCCCAAGTCTCTGTGAATCCAGACAAATGGGTTTACTATGCAGTAAACCCATTTGTGTGGATTCACAGAGACTTGGGCTTCTGGGAATTGAAGTCCAAGAACATCTGGAGTGCTAAGGTTCGCCATCACGGGTCTAGCATCAGTCAAACATCGCTTAATTTACTAAATACTCCTGTAGCTTTTGATTCCTGGTCCACTTGAATGTAACCCACTCATCAGCCTGAAGATAATGTTGACTTTCCTCAGGCTTTGAAAAAATCTTTTAGACGTTCCCACACTCCCCCCCCAAAAAATTTTTAATATAATAATATTAAACAAACAAACAGGCTCTGAGAATAGAAATCCTTCTTTTTCTGCTCCAGTGGTGCAAAATTAAAACCAGGGCCTGCATTTGTTCTTAGATTTCCGTTTGCTATCGCGGTGAGACACTTATGCATGTGTCTTCCTGAATTAAATATCCCATTTGGTTTAGAAGGAGTTCTCCTCTCTTATTGGGAGATCTCTGACCTCGGGATTGGAAAAATAAATGTTTACCATATGGGAGAATTGGGGGGGGGGGGAGCCGGACTCTTTGCTTGCACTTAGAGTTGTTGGAGAATATACTTTTTAAAAAATACAGAATATTTCCAAAATGGCTTAGTAAGTTCTGCTTTATTTCTATGTTAGAGTACTATAAGGGAAATCTCTTTCCTATGGCGACAAGGTGCTTCGTGCTTTCTACAACTCCATGCGTTAAAGAGGGACAGGGCATTACTTTAGCAAGAAACGTTGACGCCATGTGCTTTATTTATTTATTTATTTATTTATTAATCACATTTGTATATGCCGCCCACTCAGGCAGAACCCGACTCAGGGCGGCATTACAACACACTAAAAATACATAAAAAACATTACAAAATCTTATAAAACCACCCAATAAAACCCACATCCCCCCCCTTTTTTTTAAAAACCCGTATCCCACTCACCCAACCCACCCACCGCACAAGAAGGATGAAGAGAAAGTTCTTATAAAAACCAGCCGGCGGGGACCACAGTCCCGTTCGGGCCCCACACCTGCCCTGCCAGCCAGGTCTTCAGTCCTTTCCTGAAGGGCAGCAGTTCTCTTTGAAGTCTTAGTTCCGCTGGTAGGAGGTTCCAGAGGGTTGGTGCGGACACGGAGAAGGCCCTCCTTCGGGTGCTAGATAAATGTGCACCCCTCGTTGATGGCACCATTAGAGAGCCTCTCCGGTCCGCTCTGGTTGGACGGGCAGTCACTCTTGGGACGATGCGGTCTCTAAGGTATCCTGCATAGTAGAGGCATTTTTAAGACGTCGTGAACGCTAACCAGAACTAGTCCATCGTTCTAATCCTAGTAATGTCATCCGAGAACAATGCATCGCAAAGCCAAAGTGCTTTCGTAGAGCAAGCAGGTGGCCTTACTCCTTTCCAAAGGGGAAGAATGGAAATCTAAACCACAGCCCAAATTGTACTTATACCGTCCTATCTCAGGTTTTTGTTTAATGATCTTCATGGTCTAAGTCTGTGGTGGCGAACCTTGGCACTCCAGATGTTCTTGGACTTCAATTCCCAGAAGCCCAAGCCCCCATGAACCCACACGAATGGCTTTACTGTGATTCATCTGGTCTGCGCCACCCTCGTCGCTCCCGGAAGTAAAATGCGCCCGTACGGTTAAGACTCTTCCTCCATACGGGCGCATTTTACTTCCGCTTCCGGGAGCGACGAGGGCTTCGTGGGCTGGATGAATTGGTGTCAGGGGCTGGATCCGGCCCCCAGGGCGTAGTGACCAGCTCCCTGAACCACGTGACTGCCCCACGGCCCGAAACGTTTGGGCACCTTTGGCGTAAATAGTTTTTAAATGTTGCAAGGAGTTTGTTCTAATATAGTTTGCTTTTGGTTTCTGCAGGATTTCACACAGAATTCAAGCCAGGCAGATAACCAACAAAAGGGTAAGTATATCACATTATTGGTATATACAACTCCCAACTGCACAGCTGACAAAACGTGGTATATTTTTGGCGAAATGTAATGTAGGAGTTCTCAACTTTTTTAAGCCAAGGCGCCAGGTCATGCTGCCTCAGACCGCTTCAGGGGCCGGCCGGCCATTTTGCCCTTCTTCCTCCACATGGCACTTCCAGGTGTGGTGGAGGCGGTGGGGGGGCACATGAAATGGTGCTGCGGGCTGCATCCGGCCCACAGGCTGCAGGTTGAGAATCCCGGATGTAGTGGGTCATACTGTCTTCACAAAAGCAATTTTGAAGAACTTGGGTGAGCAATTTTAAAAAGATCAGTTAGGGCAGGGGTGCGCCCCAACTACGACCCGTGGGCTGGATCCAGCCCCTAGTGCCAATTCATCCAGCTCGCGCCACTTGTCGCTCCCAGAAGCGGAAGTAAAATGTGCCCATACCGGCCCACTGAACCACGTGGCCGGCCATCTGAATCACGTGACCGGCCTGCTGAAACATGTGCCCAGCTCACGGCCTGAAAGGTTTTAGCACTCCTGAGTTAGGCGGTGGGAGAAACAGTCATAGCCAGAGGATTTCTAGGCAGTATTCATTCATTCATCCATCCATTCATTCACATTCATCTGGGATATTCTCCCACTCTGGGTGGCATACAACAAATTAAAAGGTTTTTACCAGAACAATCTAAAGTTAAACATAAACGATAAATCAAACAGAATAAATTATAGGCAAAGCAATAACAATGTACCAAAGACAACACACATTGGCAACCGTAAATTAGTTTAATCCCATTGTTCGGCAATTTAATATATTGATTGGGCGCGGGAAGTGATCAGCCCTCAACAAAACTGTGTTTGGAGTTTTAAATCTTTCCCCTCCCAATGTTGCTATAAATCCCGGATTCTCACCCTAATGCCCGTGGGCCAAATGCGGCCCACCACCGCCTCCACCACACCAGGAGGTGCCATGGGGTGGAGGAAGGGCAAAATGGCCATCCGGCCCCCGAAGCTGTCTGAGGGAACGTGATCTGTCCCACGGCTTACAAAGTTTGAGAACTCCTGCTATAAATTGTATAATTTGTGAAGGGCCGGATCCGGCTGGAAAAAAACTGTTGTCTAATCTAGCCTAGTTATAAATATTTGCAAACTACTTATTTAAAAAAAAATACTTACTTGAGAGTAAGTGCATTTTGGTACACCTGTGCCTTGGGGGGGGGGGAAATATAACAATGGATTATTATATAATTCTCTAACAGTGAAGATTTAAGTTTGGCCAACGACAAAAGCCAAGAAAGAAGAAGACGAATTATACAATGATAAATGTTTCTTATCGACGTGTTTTTTTGTTTGTCCTTTGACAGAAAAGACCGTAAGTCCCCTAGATTACCTGGAGCTGTCTCATCGGTTCCCGCGCCAGATCTGGGAAGAGGCGCGCCAATTCTTCTTGAAGAAAGAGAAGAAATAAGATTTTATTAGTTCTGATATTTCCCCCACCCCCCCCCAAAAAAAAACACCTTTTGAATGGTTAAACAATTTCCTATTCCCTTTCAGAAGAAGTTGAAAAGACTCTTTTTATATAGTACTTTTAAAAAAATTGCACATACTGTAGATAGGTATATAAATATATATATATATAATATATACATATGATTTGCACTATTTCCACCAGAAGAATTGTATATAGTGGGTTTTGTCGTTTTCAAAATTGGCTGCTTGGTTTTTCATTAAGATCTCTATATATACACTACACCCATTTTACCCGCAGCTTCTGGATATGTTGAACTGTATAGCTCTCAGCTGCCCCAGATAGCGCCTGGGGACGATGGGATTTTCCTTGGAATAAATGTGTGGAGCATGGGATATGCTACATCACGGTGCTTCCTATTTATTCCTGTGATGTAGCGACTCATACACTGTAAAGCTTCTGGCATTTGGTTGCGAATAGGGACTCGAGTGTGTAAATTCTTCTGGAAATAATCTCCTGTAAACACCCACTTCGGATAAGCTCTGCCACTTCCAGCTCTATATGCTGTATAGCAGGGGTGCCCAATCTATGGCCCGTAGGCCGGATCCAGCCCACGACACCAACTCATTCGGCCCATGCCACCCTTTTCGTTGAAGCATAAGTTTTACTTTCGCTTCCAGGAGCGGTAAGGGTGGCGTAGGTTGGATGAATTCATATCAAGGGCCGGATCTGGCCGACGGGCCATAGCTTCGGGCACCCCTGGTTTAAGCAGAGAAAATGGCAGCCTAAAAATCTATCTCATCCTGTTGCAAAACAGACTGCAAGGCACATTTTACTTCCGCTTCCGGTGGGAGGAACCACATGACCGGCCCGCAGCCCCAAAAATTTGGGCACCCCTGCTGTATAGCTTGTAATAAAGTAATTTATTATGTTTGGTTGTCAGTTTTGTGTAACCTTTTTTATAAATACAAAAAAAAAAAAGATCCTAAGGCGTTCGGTTAGTTACAGAACAAAATAAATAAATAAATTCCTAAGTATAAATAAATAAGTTGTGGAAACGCAACGCCTCTTTTTGGGTCTCTGTTTCCAATTTGCTTCCAGTTTTGTGGCTATGTTGGCGAAGAAAATACATGTTCTTATACCAGTTGTTGTCAAGAATCTGTAAGCCATGAGAGTTTTCGCTAGATTTATTAAAAGCAAAATTGCAGATGAAGAAAGTGTTGGTGATTTTTCCGGGGCGGAGCAGGGGGAGTTTAACCACCTTCTCATGATTACTTTTGTTTCAACCAGGGGTGTCCAAACTACGGCCAGTGGGCTGGATCTGGCCCCAGACGCAAATTCGTCCAGCCCACGCCACCCTCATTGCTCCTGGAAGTGGAAAATGTGCCCATACTTTTTTTAAAAAAGGGTGGTATTTTATTAATATTAGTCGGTACCCTGTGTCTGATTTATGCACAGGAAACCCGAGTAAGTCTTGGTGGCCAATGACTTCTCAATAAGGAAGCCATGCTCACCTTCACACATGCGCAGCATCATAGGATCAGGCAAGAACCGAGGAATACAGGTAAAGATCACTCGCGCTCAAAAGGCATTTGTATCTGACTAGGGCTCGGTGCTCATCTCTGTTTACAGACAAAGCCAGCGCTGCCTGCATCTGCTGGCGTTTCCCATGGCCATGTGGCAGGCACGACTCAACACCAGAGTGCATGGAACGCCGTTACCTTTCACACTTTATTCAGTTGCAATTTCTTGCTTGTAGGTTGGCAGGAGCTGGGACAGATGACGGGGGCTCACTCCGTTGTGCATTCCTCGGGTCTCGACCTGCTGACCTCCCAGACATCAAGCTCAGCATCTTAACCGCTAAACCAGGCGTTCTCAACCTTTTTAAAGCCAGGGGCTGGGTCACACTCCCACAGACAGCCATTTTGCCCTTCCTCCAACACATGGCACTTCCTGGTGTGGTGGTGGGGCCACATGAAATGGTGCTGCAGGCCACATCCGGTGTGCTGCAGGTTGAGAATCCCTGCACTAAACCATAACTAGCCCCTTAATCAATGGGCAGCCCTTTGCAAGCCAAATTCCCCTCCCCACCCATTCTCCTTGCACTGCACTGCAAGTGGCTAAGACACTGACTGGGAGGCGGAAGGTCAGCAGTTTGATTCCCGAGTACTGCAGGATGGAATGAGCTCCCGTTTTGGTCCCAGCTCCTGCCAACCTAGCAGTTTGGAAGCAAGACATTGCAAGTAAATAAACGGGGACCACTTCGGTGGGAAAGGTAAACAGTGCTCCGTGCACTCCGGCGTCTAGTCATGCCTGCCGCATGGCCACGGAAACGTCTGCAGAAGAAGCCGACAACGCTGGCACTTCGGCTTTGAAACAGAGATGAGCACTGAACCCTGGAGTCGGATACGACTGGCTTTTGAGCAAGGGAAACCTTGACCTTTATACCTCCTTGCAGGAGCATAATAAAGCAGGTCCCACTGGGCTCCCTTTCCCTCCGGCCTCCTCGAGTCCACCTGAATGGCATCTGCGGCTGGGCCTGCTGCCCATGCCATCCCTGCTGCGACAGCCCTGCCAGGTAGGGCAAGGAGAGGAGGAGGAGGAGCAGCAGCAGCAGCAGCTGGCCTCGATCTGCCCCTCCTGGAGCTTTGGCGAGTGGCCCAGGGATGTGGGCTCCCTGCCCTGCCTGGCTAGCCAAAGCTTGGTGCGCCACCCACCACTAATCCACACTGCCCTCCCTTCCCTCCATCATCCCCCACCCGGGACAGGAGGACGGGGCGGGCTCTTCTTCTCCGTGGGCCAGGCGCGCAGCCTTCCTCCTCCTCCTCCTCCTGGCCGGAGGGGGGGCCTGGGGGGGCCCGTCGGATCTGCCCTCCCCGCCTGGGCCGGATCGCTTTGCAGGTGATGCCAGGCGCAGATAAGGCCAAGGCGGCCCCGCCGTCTAGACAGGCGCCTTAAGCCCCCCTCCCCGCCGGGAGATTGATCAAGCCCCCCAGCCACCCCCAAGGGGGGAGGAGGAGAGGGAGGGGAGACCAGCAATATCCTCAACCCACCCCCCCCCAAAGAAAAAAAAACCCGCAGGTCTACCCCACCCCGGTAGGGATCAGGTCCGAGGGAAGAAGCGCAACGCACATCATGCGCAAAGTCCAGCTCTGAGATAGCTATCTATGTATTCACTAGATTGATTCTTTCTTTCCTTCCTTCCTTCCTTCCCTAATCCTTTCTCTCTCTTCTTAATTGAGTTTCTATCTATCGATCGATCGATTAGAAACACAGAGAGAAAAGGGATGGAGGGAGAGACAGAGAGATAAGAAGGGAGAGAGAGACAGATCGGCGATGGCGAACCCTTGGCACTCCAGCTGTTCTTGAACTTCAATTCCCAGAAGCCCAAGTCTCTGGGAATCCACACAAATGGGTTTACTGCATGAACGCCAGGTGTTCTTGGACTTCAGTGCCCAGAAGCCCAAGTCTCTGGGAATCCACATGAATGAGTTTACTGCACGTCAACCCGTTTGTGTGTGTGTGTGTGTGTGTGTGTGTGTGTGTGTGTTCACAGAGGCTTGGGCTTCTGGGAATTGAAGTCAAAGAACAGCTGGAGTGCCAAGGTTTGCCATCACTGAGATAGACAGATAGACATAGATAGATAGATACTGTAGATAGATAGATAATGTAAATAGATAGATACTGTAGATAGATAGGATAGATAGATAGATGCAGTGGAACCTTGATTAAAATAATTAATGCATTCTCTGGGAGGTTTCTTACAGCAAAAATTACTTTAACTGAATTTCCTATAGGAATGTATTGAATGCAATTTCCCATAGGAATGCATTGAAAACCAAAATACATTAATCAAAACAGTTTCTTATAGGAGTGCACTGAAAAGTCTGTAAACCGAGCCTCTATGGATTTCCTATGGTTATGCGATTTTTATATTAATTGATCCATTTGTTAACCGAGTTGTCCACTGTAGGTAGGTAGGTAGGTAGGTAGATAGAGAAAGTGTGTGTGAGAGAGAAAGAGAGCGATCCTAAGCTTTCTCCAAGGGCCTATAGAATTACAGTCTTGTGCCACTAATTTGCAGCCATTTGCTTAGCCAATTCTGTTAAACACAATTAAGCTAATTAGCTTAGGAAAGTCATTACCCCTCCAGATCTAGCAGGGGCTGGCTTAGACGAGGACTGATCCCTGCATTTAGCTGGGATAGACGTGAACTTGGCCAATAAAAGGTCACTGTGTGCCTCTGGCCTTTCATAGCCTCCCCACACATACACTCACACCCCACTGAAGGCTTCTAGTCCTGCTTCCAACAGCAGGGATTCTCCTCCCACCCACAGGAGTACCTTGTGCATGGATGCACATTGCAACAGCTCAGTCATGTAACCTAAGGAGTCTGGAGAGGAACCACAGCTTGGGCCATAATAATACACTGGGATTGTTTTCATTCTTACTGACAAAGCAGTGTTATTTTGTGCTGTTGGAGTTTTTTTTTTTTTAAATAAATACTTGCACCAAAAGTAAAATACTTTCACTGGTTCCATCCCTGGCCACTGACTGAACACAGGCCTGGGGGGTTCAGCCCCTACCTTGTAAATGAGCAGCAATCTGCTACCAAGACTTGATGATGATTCCCCTTATGCGGGCGTAGATCGCCGGTAGGATCCCAATGTAATTCTCCCCCCCCCATGCAAATGTGTCTTTAAAACAGGGGTTACCAACCTTTTCAAGCGTGTGTGTGTGTGTGTGTGTGTCACGCTCTCTCCATCAGCTTCGAGGGCCGGATGGCCATTTTGCTCTGCCTGCATGATGGGGGTGGCCATTTTGTCCCAAAAGCTTCACAGGGGTGACCATTTTGTTTCTCAAATGCCCTTGGAGTGGTGGGACCCAAATGAAATAGTGCCACGGGCTGGATGTAGCCCATGGGCCATAGGTTGGGAACCCCTGCTTTAAACTGACAAAGGATGGGTGGGTCCCACTCTTACGTTCCCTACGTATTCTGTGGGTCCCAGGCAAGGTCAACACAATGGAAATAATACTGATTTTATAAGCTTAAAATCTATTTCAAGATGTCGCCAACTGTCCACGAAAAGCCTTCTTCCCCTCCCCTCTCAACCCCCTCAAAAGCGCCTACAATTTCACCCCATAATCAAATCAAAGCAGTGCCTTAAAAGGGAGCACAAGTGTGCGCCATTAATTGAGATTCACCCACTGTTGTTCCATCCATTCTTGGTACATTTCCTGTTATGTGCTGAAAATAACCTGTATTTTATTTCTGTTTTTTTTTTTTAAAGAGCAGCATCACTTGGATGGCTAGACAAACCACGCAGATTCCGGATGTGTTAAAAAAATATTCATAAGGACCAATCTTGCCACTGTCAGAGGTTTGAACAAAACTATCCTTCCTCTCATCCTAAATAAAGAATGTACAGCAAAAATGGCCTATTGTTGCCATTCATGTCTTGCGGTTCTCTGTCCTCAAATAACAGGCAGATCTTCTGAATGAGACATGAGTCACTGCAAACAGCTGTAAGAAGCAGATGAAGAGCATTGTGAAAGGGAGGGAAGGGAAGAGAAGGAAAAGAGAGATAAAGAAGCAAGGAAAGAGAAGGAAAAGAGAGATAAAGAAAGAAGGAAAATAATGAGAGAAAGAGAGAAGGAAAAGAGAAAGAAAGAAAGAAGGGAAATAATGAGAGAAAGAGAGAAGGAAAAGAGAAAGAAGGAAAGAGAGAAAGAGAGATAATGAAAAGAATGAGAGAAAAAAGAGGAAAAGAAAGAGAATTAAAGAAAGAAGGAAAATAATGAGAGAAAGAGAGAAGGAAAAGAGAATGAAAGAAGGAAACAGAGAGAATGAAAAGAATGAGAGAAAGAAAGAGAGAATTAAAGAAAGAAGGAAAATAATGAGAGAAAGAGAGAAGGAAAAGAGAAAGAAGGAAAGAGAGAAAGAGAGATAATGAAAAGAATGAGAGAAAAAAGAGGAAAAGAAAGAGAATTAAAGAAAGAAGGAAAATAATGAGAGAAAGAGAGAAGGAAAAGAGAATGAAAGAAGGAAACAGAGAGAATGAAAAGAATGAGAGAAAGAAAGAGAGAATTAAAGAAAGAAGGAAAATAATGAGAGAAAGAGAGAAGGAAAAGAGAAAGAAGGAAAGAGAGAAAGAGAGATAATGAAAAGAATGAGAGAAAAAAGAGGAAAAGAAAGAGAATTAAAGAAAGAAGGAAAATAATGAGAGAAAGAGAGAAGGAAAAGAGAATGAAAGAAGGAAACAGAGAGAATGAAAAGAATGAGAGAAAGAAAGAGAGAATTAAAGAAAGAAGGAAAATAATGAGAGAAAGAGAGAAGGAAAAGAGAAAGAAGGAAAGAGAGAATGAAAAGAATGAGAGAAAGAAAGAGGAAAAGAAAGAGAGAATTAAAGAAAGAAGGAAAATAATGAGAGAAAGAGAGAAGGAAAAGAGAAAGAAAGAAGGAAAGAGAGAGAATGAAAAGAATGAGAGAAAGAAAGAGAGAATTAAAGAAAGAAGGAAAATAATGAGAGAAAGAGAGAAGGAAAGAGCAAAGGAAAAGAGAGGAAGAAAGAGAGAGAGTGAAAAGAATGAGAGAAAGAAAGGAAAAGAAAGAGAGAAGGAAAGCGAAGGAAAAGTATGAGAGAAAGAAAGAGAGAAGGAAAAGAGAGAGAGAGAAAAGAAAGAGAGAAAGGGGAAGGAAGGAAGGAATGAAAAGAAAAAAAGATTTACATTTGATGCTAAGCTATCTGAGATTTGCAGGGGATTCTGTATTTCCAGATGTTTTCACACGGCACCTGCCACCACAGCTCTCTGCTATCATCTATGACTCATGTGAACTCTGGTGCTGGAAGGGAGCTCTGTGGATACCCAGAAAGACAAAGCATGTGGATCCCTAGAGCACATCAATCTGACAAGAATGGAAACAGAATCCAGACCCTGGAAGTAAATATTGACCAGTAGCATAGCTGCCTGTAACTAACTCTATTCGGGGGCAACAAATAATTTGACTATTGATTACAAAATTATTTTTACAGAGCGCTATTGGTAACAGTTACTTTTCAGAGGACTCCGAGAAACATTTTTACAGATTTCTCCCCGGGGGTTTATGTCTTTCTCTTGTCAGTCCTGAGTAGGGAAAGGGAAGTATTCTTTCGTTTCAATGTTTGCATTTTTATACATAGTTCCCGTGGGACTGTGGTGGCTCAAGTGGTTAAGACGCTGAACTAGCTGACTAGAAGGTTGGAGTTTGATTCCTGGGTACTGCATGATGGAGTGAGCTCCCGTCTCTGTCCCCAGCTTCTGCCAACCTAGCAGTTCGGAAGCAAGAAATTGCAAGTAGATCAATAGGGACCACTTTGGTGGGAAGGTAAACAGTGTTCCATGCACTCTGGCGTCTAAACATGCCTGCCACATGTCCATGGAAACATCTGCAGACACAGACAGTGTTGACTCTTTGGCTATAAACAGAGAAGAGCACTGAACCCAAGAGTGAGATACAACTGGCTTTCGAGCAAGGGTGCTCTTTATCTTGACATTGTTCCAAGGAGCAATATCAGAATAGGTCACTAGAGGGCACACTTGTCCTCACCCATACCTGTTTCAGGTAGTGATCAGTAGACCAGCACATGAGCAGCCTGGATTTTGGGTCTCTCCACCTTCACACAACATGTTGTGGTCCACCAGCAGCCCCTAGTTGAGCCATGTTGGTCTTACATTTAGGTACTCCGACCCTCAGCAATATCCTTTAGCGTTCTTCCTTAATATCATCTGTCCGTGATGGAGAACCTACCCATCTAGAACAGCTACCCCCTCTTCGGGCCGTCACTCTTGAGCAGAGCGAAGGTGGTCCTCTCACCATCCATGGAGAGGAGAGGACATGCTTAAAGTATGTGTCCTCTCCTCTTCATGGAGATCAAGCCCCACTGGCCAATGGGCCACCTGTTAGCTAACAACCAGCCTTGCTAGGTAGACAAGAGGCATTATCACCAGAAAGTTGGCTACCGGGCAACCCATGGGCCACAACAGCTAAGAATGTCCCTCGAAAAGGTGTGATCTGTAGCTTGTGGGACATCAAAGTCATAGTCCAGTGATGGCGAACCTTGGCATTCTAGGTGTTCTTGGACTTCAATTCCCAGAAGCCCAAATCCATGTGGATCCACATGAATGGTTTACTGGCACTCCAGCTGTTCTCAGACTTCAATTCCCAGAAGCTCAAGTCTCTGTGGATCTATGCAAATGGGTTTACTGTGCGTATGCACAGTAAACCCATTTGCATAGATCCACAGAGACTTGAGCTTCTGGGAATTGAAGTCCGAGAACAGCTGGAGTGCCAGAGTTCGCCGTCCAAATCTGCACCTAAAGTATGCACTAGTCTCAAACACAACCATTTCTTTCCAAAGCTTGGCACCCTCTTGGCTCTGATACATTAATTAAAGCTTCACACAGAATGAAGCTAGAAAGTTTGTGTGTGAGTGTTTGTGTGTGTGTGTGGGGAACACAATATCCGCTCCCTTGAAAAATCAGACACAGATCTTTCTACCAAGCTGAAACACTTAAACACATATTTCTCTGGAGAAATACCAGGGGGAATCGGATTTAAAACATGCTTACTTACTTCTCTTCCAGCCAAACTCCAGCATAGTTTCACCCTGTCCTTTCTCTGTGGAAACAGACTGAAAACAAGAGAGAGAGAACATTGCTGCTTCTTCCCCATGGCTTGTGAATGACCACAGCTGTGGGGAGAGAAGTCAGCTTCTTAAAGGGAAACTGCTAGTTTTCTCCCAGGGGAGAAAGGTGCCTATAAAGAAATGATCTTTTGCTGTAGTATGCTGGTCTTGGACCATAATAAAGATTTGAAACAAAATTCCATATTTTTTGCTGATATATATATATATATATATATATATATATATATATATATATATATATATATATATATATATATATATATATATATATATATATATATATATATATATATATATATATATATATATATATATATATATATATGGTAAAGCTCTCTCATGCTCGAAAGCCAGTCGTGTCAAGCTCTAGGGTTCAGTGCTCATCCCCAGCCCTGTCTGCAGATGTTTCTGTGGCCACAGGGAAGGCATAACTAGACACCGAAGCCCACAGAACACTTTTACCTTCCCCGCCAAAGCGGCACCTATTTATCTACTTGCAATTTCTTGCTTTGGAA
The DNA here is from genome assembly GCA_035047305.1 of Bradypodion pumilum. Classification (NCBI taxonomy): domain Eukaryota; kingdom Metazoa; phylum Chordata; class Lepidosauria; order Squamata; family Chamaeleonidae; genus Bradypodion; species Bradypodion pumilum. The sequence goes on along the minus strand of JAWDJD010000012.1, from coordinate 23,919,159 downwards.
CTGCTAGTTCGGCAGGAGCTGGAGCAGATGATGGGCACTCGCTCTGCTGTGCAGCACTTGGGCCTCGAACTGCTGACCTTCCAGCCGTCAAGTCCAGCGTCTTAACCCCTAAGCCACTGTGTGGCCCCGGTTTGGGTAGCATTTGTGGGATTCAGACTAAAGCTCAAAGCGAATCTGCTACTCTTGTGAATCTATAATTAGGATCACATTTGTACAGTTTAAAGTGATTGCCTTTGGAGTATCTCTTTCAAAATAAATAAGTAAGTAAGTAAGTAAGTAAATAAGTAAGTAAGTAAGTAAGTAAGTAAGTAAGTAAGTAAGTAAGTAAGTAAGTAAGTAAATAAATAAATAAATAAATAAATAAATAAATAAATAAATAAATAAAAAGGACACTGAAATGTACGTTAACCAGGCCACGGTACTTTACATCTCTTAAGGCCTTTCAGAGTGAAGGAGAAACTCAGAGGCTGAATCTTTTCCTTATCATCGGTATTTGTTCTTTTTTATTATTATTAAGTTCAAAATATCGATCCCACCGTTTACCTTCCGTCATGACAATAAATAACAATAACTTACTTTGGTCTGCAAAGCCTCGGACAACCATACCTTATCCATAAGATAATTTAAACATTGGCAACTGGGGAACATGGGAGGGGAGGGGATACTTAATCCTGTGGACAGTATTCCAGCAATCATGCAGCCTCGGAAAGAGACACAGACAGAGAGAAAGGCAGAGGCAGGCAGACAAAAAGACTCTTCTGTCTGTACTGTAAAACAAAAGTTTTGAGTCACACACACACACCCAGTTCACCTGGTGCAGTCAGGTGGTTGCAAACGGAGTGAATTCGGCCACATCAAGGTTGGTGGTGTTGGCCAAGAGGGACTCAACATAGGCAAAAAGTCTATGAGATGATGGCACTGATCCAAGCCAACTTCGATTAAAGAAGAACCGACATTTCCAAACCTGTCACAATTGTCTCTTCCGAACGAAATTTAAAAACAAGAAAGGGGGAGGGAACCGTGCCCTAAAGCTATCATTACATGATTTGGGTATTATTCTAGTAAAATCCAAATGTACTCGTGGAGAGAGACAATGGAATCCCCCTGAAGTCTTGCTTTACGTCTCCCAATCTGGCTTCAGGAAGGCGTTTGAGTCCATAGATTGGAACCGTTTCAGTCAAGATGGCTTATAAAAGAACAAGGACTTTAAATAAAGGTAATAATTTAAAGAGTTGATTTTGCACAGAGCTTCGGGAGATCTCATGCAGGGGAGCAGGCGCATGCGAAAGTCCTTGGGGCTGGGTAGGTGGTCTTGGTGGACCTTCTTCTTTCACGTCTCCACTGGACTTGGAACCATGCTGTTGGGGGTGTCGGGTAGTTGGGAGGACAATGAGGTCACGTCGCTACCAGAGGAATTGCCTAAAGAGCCAGATTCTGAAAAGGAGACCTGTGGGAATAGAAAGGGGGAAAGTAAGTGGTTATAAAAAAGGAGCCCTGTAATACATGTTCTAGAGCAGTGGCCCTCAAACCCAGCTCAACAGGTGTTCTTGGACTTCAATTCTCAGACACCCAAGTCAGGACACCTGCTGATCAGGGATTCTGGGAATCAAAGTCCAAGAACATCTGGAGAGCCAAGTTTGAGGAACCCTGTTCTAGAGGATAACACTCTACTTCAGAGATTGATAGCACGATATATCTAACGTAGCTTTCCTTGAGCCAGTTACCCCACCCCACCAGACATCATCAACTACAGCTTCCATGGGGCTAGTAGACAACTAGGTTAAGAGCAGTCTTTTGCTTTGCATTGCATTCCCATGGAATACAATGTCAGATTTTCTACTGCTAATCCCATTGAAGAGTAGACCTGTTGCGCTGTTGGTAGATTGACGCTTATGAAAAACTCATTGAATCAATGGCCAAAATCCTGTTGCATAAATGACACCAGTGTCTGGGAAGAGATGTCGCTGACAGTAGCAAATGGCTGCTAATTAAAGAGTTCCTCCTTCTGTCTTGAAGCTCCCACAGCTCATAAGCTATCAGTCTCATTGCATGTAAGTTGTGTAAGCACCAGGATGGAAGTATTTACCTGTAGTCTCTGCACCAGATGTTACCAGATGCTGGGTTGATGATGAGGTGTGCTAATAATTAGCAGTCATGGCTTCAGCAATTTCTCATCCATACACAGTTAAAAGCAACAGGACTCAAGTCTACAGTCCAAGATAGGAACATTATAGGACCTCTCTTATAAATCTGGAGGGCTATACCGTTCTCTGATGACCACAGCTGTACAGTTCCTCACAAAAGGAGGGAGGAAAGAAATCCAGCTCATGGTCATCCCATTAATTTCATGGCTCAGTGGGCATTTGAACCTGGATCTCCAGATCCCCAAATAAGACTTCCAACTTCAACTACATGAACCTTACGTTCTTGTAGGATTCTCAGGACTCTTACAGACTTTAAGCCATGTTCCAGTTGCTCCTTCCTCAACAAGACTGGCAAAACAATTCAACATCTTTGTAAGAGTATAATCCTTTTGGCCTTTCTTACATTTTAGATTAGGCTATTATTTTCAAATCCATCACACGTGGTTCTGAGAGTACGCCTAGAGTTCCTTATACTGACGATCAAACAGCTACATTGCTCAGGTTTTTAAGACATAGCTTCCTTCTTAAATTTGTTGTAGGAAAAAAGCAGAAAAGATAGAGCAGGAAATGGGGTTCCAGTGGAAGACAACATCTGGATCGACCATAAAGTTCAACGAAAGAAGCTCAATGCTTAATTTGGAGGCACGCTTAAGTCATATGATTTTTTTGACATTTTGTCTAGGTAAGGGCTGCTCGAGTATGACCTCAAAATCAACATTAAACCATATTTCTAAATGTTGCAGATAGATCTCAGTACAATTTCAACACTTTTTGAACCACCACTGCAAGCATTAAAATCTCATCTTTAATCATCATCATCATCAGAAGAAGAAGACAGGAGATAATTTAATGCAGAAAAAAATGGAGGCTAGAATACGACAAAGAAAAAAAGCTTTAGTGATATCAGGAGAAGCAGAGAAAAATTACTTAAGGTACTGAAAATGGAAAACAACTTGGAAAAAACAGAAACAAATATAATATAAGAAACATAAAAAACAACAATTTGACGATAAGTTAATTAACTGGGGGAAAAATTAACCATTGCATGGACAACACCTGATAAGTATTGATGGAAAACATGATAACAACTTAACTTGGACATGGCTAAAACTGAAGGCCATCAAGAAAGAAACCGAAGGTTTAATTTTTGCTGCACAAGAACGGGCACTCCAAACTAATGTTATGCAAGCTAAAATTCAAGGAATGAGTGCAAACAGTAAGTGTTGACTCTGCCAAGAAAGACAAAAAGATGAAACCGTGTCACACCTCATCTGTGAGTGTTCAAAGACTTCACAGACAAGACTGCAAAGCGAAACCCAGTACAGTTGCAAAATTAATACACTGCTCACTGTGTTAAAAAAAAAACACTCACAATCTGCCAACATCCAAACATTCATGTGATCACCAAATAAAGAAGGTATTAGAAAATGACCAAGTTAAGACTTTGTTGGATATTCAAATCCAAACTGACCGAAACCTTGAGGAGAATACACCAGACATAACAATTATTATTATTTATTTGATTTGTTTGCCGCCCACTCAGCATACGCCGACTCAGGGCGGCTCACAACAATCATAACAGAATAGAAGAAATATTTGGATAACTAATACTGTATTGCAATTCTAAGGGATGCCAGAGTCAAAGATAAAGAATTGGAAACATTATCAAAATACAGAGACTTGGCAATAGAAATAACTCAATTATGGATGAAACATACTTCAGTGTCTCCTATATCCATCAGGGCACTAGGAACAATGACATAGAGTTTTGGAAAAAATATAATCAATCTCTTAATTAACAACATACCAGCCGCAGAAGATAGCGATATTGGGAACAGCATTCATACTGCATCGCTTTTTAAGTGATAGTTAGATTTTTGATTAAAACTTATACCTGTCAAATACTAGTCAATGTTTTTACAATATTTTTACAGTAGACCCTCACATAACAACGTTGATTGGTTCCCCAAGTAGCGTCGTTATGCGGAAAATGTCGTTTTGCGGTTTCCTATGGGAGATCTCCTGCAGAACGTCAAAATGTCGTTATTCGCACAACGACATTAAAAAAACATCGTTATTCGAATAATGACTTTTTTGTCATTGTGTGGGAGATCACGTGGGGGCATCGGTAGCGTCGTTAATCGAAAATGACGCTATTCGAATGCATCGTTAGTCAGGGGTTCACTGTAACTGTATTTTCCATGCAACAACAGCAACAAGAAATATAGAGCTGGAAGGTACCTTATGGATCATCGACCCCAGATCTTGTCAAGGAAGAACAATGGGGGAATCAAACACCCAACCTCTGCCTTTGCAGTCAGATATCTAAAACATTTCTTATATTTCCCATTGTTATTCTACCCGAAATAATTATTCACATACATCTAGGCCTGCACTCAGGTCTAAACAACCCCCTTTCAATACCTGAGAGCTGCACTTGGGGACATGAAAGGAACCTCATTCGGGCATCCCTAAAATCCTTTCAACCCAGAGTAATCTCTGACACAAAGTTTTAGCCAAGGTGGGGGTACATCAAAACCCCTGAATTATCATGGGTTACTGCTGGACACTTTTTAATGGTCACATGTGACCTGCTTTGCTAGAGAAGGATTGGGATCTAAAAACAGGTGGGACTTTCTTCTCACATCTTCCAACTTCTTTTGTATGACCCACAAAACCAAATTCAATGGGTTTCTGAATATCTTACCCATTGAGAATGTTCTAGAGCAGTGATGGCCAACCTTGGCACTCCATGTGTTCTTGGACTTCAATTCCCAGTAGCCCTGATCAGCAGGAGTGTTGACTTGGGCTTCTGGGAATTGAAGTCCAAGAACACCTGGACTGCCAAGGTTCACCATCATGGTTCTAGAGTTATCAGCCTAGAGCACAACCCATAGAATCTTGTTTTGGGTCAACAATTATGATGATGAAGGGGAATAATGTTTAAGGATGTTAATCGTTTGGACTGACCATTCCAGTTGGGAGTTGCAATCCAAAGAAATTAACTTTCTGAAGCTCTGCCAAAGAAGAAGGCCAAGATGTGTCCTCAACCTGCCTATGTAGGTCCAGGAGTTCAAGGGTAATGTCCCATTGATTTCCCTGGGGGAAGGTTCGGTCTCTCTCCCTAACCCACCGCCGTCTCTTACCAGTTGTTGGAAAGCGGGCTGATCCAAGTCACTCTGCAAGGCGAAGTCACTGAGCGCCTTCCAAGGGGGTTGATATGTCTGCACCTCTACCGCATTGCCTTGCATTGCGCTGTCATGCCGGATTGGGCTGCCAGCCACTAGTGGGGTTCCGGTCAAGCCCTGCAGACTCTTTAAAAGAGAAAGAAAGACGGAAATGATTCATAAAGAATGCTTCAAATGTGGTCAAGAACTGATCTGGTGGCAGTTGTGATTCACCAAGGTGTGGGGTTTTTCAGAGGTTGAAATGGTACAACTACAGAATTTACCAGACAGCTTGACTTCCCCGGGGGCTCTAGACATTGCAGTACAAAAAAAAGTTTCTTTTTCAGGGTTCTGTGGCTCTCCTCATATGTTTTCCCTCCCCCCACAAAGCCAAGACAGGCCAAACTGTACATGAGATAGAGAATGGTGTGTGGACTCCAGAACAGAGGTTGTCTTCTTCTTTCATACCCAGGTCAAACGTTAAATGGACAAAATGATGCCACCTTCTTGGCTTTGTCGTTGGCCAATCTTAAATCATCATTGGTACATGTTTCCAGTAGTAACCGGCAGACAAGCAAATGAGCCGGATTCTGTATCTCTCCACATTCACACAGCGTGTTGTTGTCTGCCAGAAGCCCCCACTTGAGCATGTTGGTCTTAAATTTAGGAACTCTGATCAACAGCCTAGTTAGGGTCCTCCAAGTGACGTAGGGGAGGTTGAGTTCCTCAGCTATAATCTCCTTTAATGTAATTCTTTATACCAGTGGTGGCGAACCTATGGCACGCGTGCCAGAAGGGGCACTCAAAGCCCTCTCTGTGGGCATGCGCACCTTTGCCACAGCACAGAGTTCACCCCACCCCTCTGCCCAGCAGCCCAATGGGAGGACTTCCTCCCTCCCCCCAGCACAGAATTTGCCCAGCCTTTCTACGGCACGGACTGCAGCCTGTTGAGTTTGGGTACTCAGTCTCTGAAAAGTTCACCATCACTGCCTTATACTGTAGGATATAACAGAGGTAATTCAAGGCCCTTCTAAGACTAAGCTGGGGTGTATGCCCTTGCCTTGTTATAATATTTAGCCCACTGAATAAGCAGATGTAAAAATCCACTTTCAAGTAGGAAAAATGCCTAATGACTTGCTTGCTAGTCCTGAGTGCCATTCTTTAAAACCAAAACACAGTCACTCTGGGGGTGGTGAATCAATGTTAGGCAATATAACATGAAACATGAACCGGTCCTTTTGCCATCTAAATTGGTGAGGGGAAACCTAGGATTTCACTCACGTGTTGCCAACACTACAACAGTGATGGAGAACCTTGGCTCTCCAGATGTTCTTGAACTTCAATTTCTAGAAGCCCAAGCCAGCACTCCTGCTGATCAGGGTTTCTGGGAATTGAAGTCCAAGAACATCTGGAGTGCCACGGTTGGCCATCACTGACCTACAACAATGGTCTCCAGAGGGTTTATACTACAAATCCCATCTGTATGCCCAGTGGTACAGGATGGTAAAAACTGACATCGATTGGGCAGGCTGTAAAGAAACAGCGAAAAGCGACTGGAAAGCCTGATCTGAAAATGAGAAGAGATTTTCCAGATTATCCTCTTAATTAATTAATTAATAGTTAATTAATTAACTACTAATTAACTCTGGGATCATCCTCTAAAATATGGCAGTCCATTAGGAGGATTTCTTCTCACCTGTCCCCACTTCACTCAGATTTCACCACTTAATTTTTTCCTCCACTCTTTTTAGTGGCAAAAGAGGAATTATTAATATTAATTATTTTGAGAAAGGCAGCTCTGTCAGTCTCCACAAAAAAAGAAGACCCAGGCATACCATGGCATCCTTAAAATTAATAAGCTTATGTCACTATGACCGTTGATGGATTACAGTCTGTTTATTCAAAGACAGGTTAGGTCAGTTGAAGGGGGTTGAAATTTGCTAGCCAAACCGCAATACTTTTGGTTTAAGTTTTGATCCCTAGCCTAGTTTCTGTAAGGGTTGTAATGAGTGTGTAACAAGCCACCAAAAGTCTCTAACACAACAATTCTCCACTCCCCTGATCTAAGGAGCTTAGGGCAGAGTAGGCAAAGAGGGTTGTACACCGCGAAACTACGTAGAAAATGACTTTTCCCAGGGAAAAAAAAAATCAAAATTCATTTATGGTGGTTTATTTTATCTGCTCCATATCCAGCCATTTTCTCTCAAGCTTAATTAGTTGTCGTTTTTATAAAGCTGTATTTTAAATAATTCTTGTTGCTTCAAACTGAGCAAATAACGTCAATCGTTATGGATCTTTTCAAAAGAGCGTTTCAACAAATTTTGAACAATATATTTAAAAGATTCCTTGAGTGGTCAGATAGTAGTACAGTACTCTCTTATTTCTGACGTTTAGATAGGAGTGCACAGATAAAAATAAATAAAGCAGGAATAAGATTTTAAATGTTCCCATTGTTGATCAAAAAAAAAATTTTTTTTTACCATTTTGTATAATGCTATACTAACAGATCTGTTTACTTGGGAATAAGTCCAGTTAAGTACCCAGAAGATTTCAGCCTTCTTGAGGCAAGTATGCTTTAAAATATTAACATTATATAAACCATTTAAGAACCTTTTTTTAAAAACCAGCTGACTTTGCTTATATTACACTAATCACTTGGAAAAAAGGAAATGCAGGTTATAATGTACTCCATTCACATCAATGGGGTCCCCCCCCCCCTTAACAAACACAATCTAAATCTTCTTCAATTTACATTTCTGGAATTTAAAAACGTGGAATGTATTTTCAAAGAAGCACAAGGCCCAAAGAGGGATGAAACTTTTAAGGCAACGCAATGTGGCATACAAGTGTAATCCTAGCACAGTAGTGGCGAACCTATGGCACACCGTTGCCCCAGCACAGAGTTCGCCAGAGTTTGTTGTTAGAAAGCTAGAGGGATGCGGGTGCCTGAGGACATTTCTCATACCACATGCCCCTCTGCCCAGCAGCCCAATGGGAGCGCTTCCTCCCTCCCCTGTCTGTGGTAAGGCGAGTGGCTCACATGTGGCATGATGACAACTGGGGTGCAGCGTGGACTGCAACCTGTTGAGTCTGTGGTAAAGGTGATTCCCATGGTGGAGTTGGAGAGGAGTATGAGTTCCCAGTAAACTAAAACCTCAGTATTCAGATTAAATTTCCGTGTTGGCCCTTTGCAATAAATAAGTGGGTTTGGGGTTACAGTTTGGGCACTCGGTCTCGAAAAGGTTCGCCATCACTGTCCTAGCATGTCTACTCAGCAGTAAGTGCTACTGAATACATTTTTAAAGAAAAAATTACTCTCAGAGTAAATGGATATAGGATTGCAGACAGACGCTAAAATCCAAGGGAGTGGAGGTGGACGCTGGAGTACAAATTCTACCTTAAAGAAGGACATTTAATCAGCTATCCAACAATATCCACAACCACGCTAGAGTTGGGCTAGATATTTCCCATAGCCCTCCCACACACACAACTCGTTGAGGAATAATGGGAGTTGTAGTCCATCATCCCTGGAGAGCATCAAGTACAGGGACACACCAGCAACTCAAAATAAAATCCACTTGGTCTTCTCCAATTACTTCAGAATAAGGGAGGGAGGGGAGAATAGGTAGTAACAGGCCACATCACATCTGCCCTCATCCAATTTCCGTGACGCCTAACAGGCTGTCTAGCCACTTTTGCACCATCTGTCTATCTCAGCTAGTCTGCAAAAAAAAAAAAAAATGTGGGTTGGTGGAACTGATTCAGACATGCTAAGAGGCCTGCGGATTTGACCCACCCACCCAAAATCTACAGGATTTGGCTCCTAGAGAGCTGAAGCCATTGGGAAGAGGAAGGCAGAATGGGTGAGGGACCCCAACCAAGTTCTCTTGATGGTTGTTGGGATTTGTATCTGCCCAGCATGAATTCAGCAGCTCCAGAACTCAAAACACGTCCCTGATTCGAACTGGCTGGTACGAGCCGTGGTGTCCAATTTCTAGTGGCTCCTAACAGGATATCTAGTTATGGGAGGTCCCTTAGCCAAGTGGAGATTTGAACCCAGATCTCTTGAGTCCCAGTCTGTCCCTCTACCCAGTACCTTGGCCATTTGGTGGGAGAGAAGGCCCCAAAAAGTCACATCCCCAAACTCTGTGAAATCCCCCAAAGCCTTCTTTTACAGGGAATTGTCCACACAGAGCTTAGTCAACCAGACGGAGAAAGACCTCGCGTGATCTGGACCGGAGATTCAAAGTTTCACCAGCCTCAGGTGGCAGATGGTCTGGAAGCCAGGAGGTGCACATTAATGTGCGAAGGTCGCCAGGAGCAATCCTGGATCAACCGCTACTGGGCCTCAGAAGCCTTAATAATCTGGGAGTCTAGGCGTCCGTGTCTAGGCGTGAATCTGCCAAAACGAAGGCACCTTTGGGCAAGTTCATTCTGTAGTTCCTTTCGCCTGACCCAGTGTGAGAAAGATTAGCCTACCAGGGCTCGCCCGGTTGTGGTTCAAAAACACCACAGCCTTCAAGGAGGCTCTTTCTGTGTCCCGCTCCATCATCCACCCAACCTGATCCAAGCAAAGGCTCTCCAAAGCAGAGCAAGACAACTCAACTCCAGGCAGACTGTAATTTCAGAAGTCGGTCCTACTCAGCCAGTCCCTGGCCTGGGACTAGTTTATTTATTTATTTGTTGTATTTATATAACCACCTTTTTTTGGCCTAAGTGACTCAAAGCGGCTCACAACATCAGTTACAACCCATACCCAATACTAATTAAAACCTATAAAACTATCTTAAAAAGTCCATAAAACCTCCCTAATCCCCTTTAAAAAGAAGGACACCCGGGCAGGAATAAATAAGGGCTAAATAAGCCAGAAGAGGTGGGTTGTGGCACCAGTTCTACCCCACACCTGATGGCATAGACACATTTTTAGGGCCTTCCTGAAGGAGAGCAACTCTGCCTAGAGGCGCAGTTCAAGTGGCAGGAGGTTCCATAGGGCCGGAGCCGATACTGAGGCTCTCCTCCTGGTCCCAGTGAGATGTGCCTCCCTGGCTGATGGGACCACTAGGGAGCCCCTACGGTAGGACGGGTGGAAAACCTTGGGGCGATGTGGTCTCTTAAGGATCCTGGCCCACTACCATGAAGCGGGCCAGGACTAGTTACTCCTGAGGGGTCCCAGGCTCTGGGGTCCCAGGCTTGGAGGGAGGGAGGAGAGGGGTCCATCCTCCAAATTTAGAGAGGTTTGGGGAGGGGGGACCTGTGCGTGTGCGTGTGCGTGTGCGTGTGCGTGTGCGTGTGCGTGTGCGTGTGCGTGTGCGTGTGCGTGTGCATGTGCATGTGCATGTGCTGTACTTACCGCCTTCTCACTGCTGTGCTGCTGCTGGATCTGCTTCATGAGGATGGACTTCTTCTTGTCTTTGCACCGCTTGTTCTGGAACCAGACGCGGATGACCCGCGGGCTCAGGCCGGTCATCTCCACCAGCTGCTCCTTCATGAGCGCGTCCGGCCGCGGGTTGGCCGCGTAGCAGGTGCGCAGCGTGTGCAGCTGCTTCTCGTTGAGCACCGTCCGCACGCGCGTCGTCTTCTCCGCCGGCTTGTGCACGTGGGAACGCAGAGAGGGCTGTCGCCCGGGGACTCCGTCTGCGGGAGGGGGGACACACAGCAGGGGACACGATGGGGGAAGGGGAAAACAGCACAGATCGGGTTTACTTCCGAGCTCACAATGTTTCTTTCCCATAGTCCGCCTCTCCCGCAATAGCGCTCGAGTCGGCGTACAAAACTCCGTACAACCTCCCTGACAGGTAGAGCATCCAAGCAGGGAGTGTGGGAATGTAACTGACCCGACCACAGGTGCCCTTTTCGCCCACGCTGACCCCACCAGAAATTGGGGGAAAGCTCTCCGCGTGTCGAACGGGAAGGTGCCTTAGGTATGTTTTGGGGAAATCCGATCACTTCCTTTTTTATTAAAAAAACACACACACAAAAACCGGGCTGGATCGCTCCGGGGTTTAGGAGCCAGCGGTTTTGAAGGTCAATCTGTACATCGCACAGGAGGAGTCAGCCTGGGTAGCCTTGGGAAAACTGCTCAGGCCCAGAGCGCCCCCCCCCCCCGGAAAAGAACAGTACAGTAAATTACTTTTTGTGTCTTCTCCTCTTGGAAAACGCTGGAAAGGGTCACCGTAAGTCAGAATCGACTGGGTGGCAACACAATTGTGTTTTTTTAACCCTTTCCTATTGCAGTGGCTCAAGTGGCTAAGACGCTGACTGGGAGGCGGGAGGGCAGCAGTTCGATTCCCGAGTGCTGCAGGACCGAATGAGCTTCCGTCTTGGTCCCAGCTCCTGCCAGCCTAGCCGTTCGAAAGCAAGACATTGCGGGTAGATAAATAAGGGACCACTTCGGTGGGAATGGTAAACAGCGTTCCTGCCACATGACCACGGAAGCAGACAGCGCTGGTTCTTTGGCTTTGAAACAGAGATGAGCACCGAGCCCTAGAGTCGGATACGACTGGCTTTCGAGCAAGGGAAACCTTACTCTTTCTCAGATGGATCTTTTTGAAGGCTCCGGGGACATTTAACCCCCCCCCCCTTCTCCCCAGGCAGCGTGTTGGGTCGAAAACTTTATCAAAGTCGCCATACTCAGGATTCTATTATAATGGGACGATCATAATTATAATAAATACGTATGAAGCGTGTCAGTGGGTCGAAGGCAGGGCAGGAGCAACCCACCCCCACCCCCCAAGAGTGATAGCTCAGAAAAGGGCTTTTAATGGCTCCCCTCCTGCTTGGCAAGACAAGAGATGGAGGTGGGGGGGGGGGGCATCAACCCAAGCTGGTTGGCCAAGGCTTGGTTGGAAACCAAAATCACCGAGTCCTCAAAGTAGACATCTTCGCAAATAAACGTTTTAAAAGCTAGATTCGAAAGCAGATTTCAAAAAGAAGGAGAAGGAAGAAGAAGAAAGAGGAGGAGGAGGAGGAGAAGGAGGAGAAGGAAGAAGAAGAAAGAGGAGGAGAAGGAGAAGAAGGAGGAGGAAAAGAAGAAGAAGAAATAATTAAGATTTCCGAAGGAGCCCCCACCCGTCCTGTTCTCACGCCCCTTCAAAAAACAGTCAACAGCCGCTAATTTGGTTTTTTCCACACCAAAAGCAAATAACCCCCCCCCCCCGACCATCTAAACGTCAAATTTCGGCCACGATTAATCGTCAGAGACAATAAGAAAACTCTCCAGAGTGGTGGGGATTTTTTAAGCGATGGATCTTTTTTTTTTAAATCTTTTAAAATAATCATTTGGAGCAGGGAGTTTTTTTTTTTAAAAAAATTATTATTTCTATAACCTATTATTTTATTTTTCGGAATGTAAGAATCACCGCTAAAGGAGAGGGAAGCCAATGTCGGAAAGATGTCCTTTCTTCCTTGCAAGAAAGAAAAAAATTAAGAATAATCCAGGCATCTTTCTTCAGCGGTATCCACAACAATCGAGAAAAGGCCCTTTCGGAGGAATAAACAGACCTTTGTCGGAGAGCTGAACCCAGTCGAGCTGTGACGGGATTCCCGAAGACAATCGTTTAAAAAATGATGCAATAATATGAATAATAATAATAATCGATCGGGCTGCGCAAAAAAATATAAATAAATCTCGGTACGCCCAAAGATCGGTCTAGCAACGGATCTAAAGATGGGAATTGTTAGAATAAAAGTGTTTCTCCCAAATTGTCTGTCTTTTACTGTTTATTTCCACTCTTTAATTCCGAAATAGGGAAGAGAAACTGAGAGAAAACCAGACAAAATATTGTTTGGAGGCTTGCTAAAAGGAAACCACAAGAAAAAGCCAACCAAAAACTCTGACCTTCAAAACAGGAGTCGACTCCAACATGAGATTTTCATTGTTTTCCTAGCTTTGCTTTTTAAATTCCATCCACTACGATTTTTAAAAAATGCGAGTCATTGAAGACTGAAATGGTGTTTAACATATCATAATAACTCAAGACTATCTAAGGGAGGGTTTGACATCCAAACCTCCAAACCTTCCAGGTTTTATTCTGGTTTAATTTTGCTCATACAGTTGTCTGAATTCCCCCCAACTAGACATAACCATGCACTGCATATAATTTCGTTATAGATGCAGAAATAAGATGCCCAGGGGAAAGACAGCCTTCTTATACATCTTTACTCGCAAGTCGACCCCATTATATTCAAGGGGACTTGCTCCCATGGAAATGGATTTGGGATTCCAGCTTGTGCCCGTCAAAATAAATTAAAATTGCAATACTAAAGTCGCTTACTGGAAGAAAAACCCATGGATTGTGGTGAAATATTCCTTCAAAGGAAAACTGGGGCTGCCAGCCTGTTAAACAAAAAATTCCTTACAACAAAAATGCAATTTACTTCTGAGTAAATCTGTTAGGTCCACACTCTAACGAAATAGGAGAGGCCCTCAATTTTTAATGCAATAAATTATTTTTCCCTTCTTTCTTTTCTCCATCCCTTTTGATTAATGCAAAGCCTTATCAGACAGTTGTTAGTCTCTTTATGCTTGCAATATTATAAATCAATATTTTAATCTGCGAGCACAAATTAAAATGGAGAGGCGAAAGAAAAATGACAGAAATAGTATAAGGGAAGGAGAGAGTGAAATTATGTTATCGGTCTGTTTATGGCAAGCTGTTTGTTTGTGGGTGTAATCCTCAAAAAAAAAGGACAGAAAATTTAAAGAAAACTTTTTAAAAGACATATTCAACAGTCACATCTATACTATTAAATTAGGATTGTTTTATACATATATAACATCTTATTTATATTTAGTTATAATTTTATATAGTTATAGCTTTATGTTTAAATTATTGAATGCAGGACATAACTCTTGTTATTGTAGTGTCAGGATTTTGACCTTCTTTTTCCAACATATTACACTTCTTGCAGCTAAGAAGCACTAAAATCTTATACCAGCCACTTATCCTTGCTGGTATAATAATAATAATTTCATGCCAGAAATTATTCTGGGTTGAAAGGATTTTTGCAGAAGAAACCCCACTCAGGGGACGCCCAAATGAGGCTCCTTTCATGTCCCCAAGAGTTGCAACAGAAGTGCTCAATCCGTCATGCAGTACCTGGGTCTTGAACTGCTGACTTGCCGGCCTTCCAGCCAACAAAGCAAGCTTCTTAACCACTGAGCCACCGCAGAAAACTTTCCTGTATTTATAGGGGATCCTGGGAGGTTTACTCAGAAGCAAGCACCCTGAAGTCATTTAGAAGCAGCAGCCAAATAATAATAATAATAATAATAATAATAATAATAATAATAATAATAATAATAATAATAATAATAATAATAATAATAATAATAATAATAATAATAATAATAATAATAATTCTGGAAGGGTGGGAATCCTTCATTCTGGAATTCTGAATTTCTGCCTGTTGTATACAGAATTATATCTCAGAGCCAGTGTGAGCTGTGATGTTTAGTTTGTTAGAGTGACATCTAAGTTGTAGCCCAGTAGCAAACCCTCAACCTGTCCTACCTCATAGGACTGGTGTTAGCATAATAGTAGGAAAGGCAATAGTCAGATGCTTGAACTCAGAGGAGAAGAAAAAAAAACAAGACAGAAAAGCAACAGCTAATAGTAAAAGTCCATCAGTTCTGGAACCATTCGTCCGAATCTCAGGTTAGAGTCAAAGTGGTTAAAAAGAAAATGTCCAGGTCGAATCTCACTCAGTGTCATGAGAGAAAAAGAACTTGGAACTTTTCACATGCTCAGGGAAATGAGCTGGGCCTTCAACACACCTTTGGAAGGATCACTTTCTAGCTTCCATGGAACAGGTCCAGAAAAGCAGGCTAGAAACAGTAAACAACCTGACGCTTACATACTGTGCTTCTTAACTGAAAGCGGGTGGGGGACTCATCTGAGACCAGAGCAAGGTTTGTGAATCAGATCCTAGGGCCATGATGGTATAGGAGATTGCCTATGGGTTGGCCAGGAAGGTCTCCTAGGGATAGTGGCCCACTCCTCATTCCAGTAGGCTTCTTTCCTGGTTTTACATGAGTCCACTGCATAAACCGAGGGACCCTCGAAATGATGGTTTCCCAGCCTCAGCCCCCTTCCAGATGGTCTTGGACTTCAATTCCCAGTAGCCCTGATCAGCAGGTGTGCTGACTCGGGCTTCTGGGAATTGAAGTCCAAGAACACCTGGGGGCCCAAGGTTGGGAAACCCTGCGCTAAGTAGAGGATGAAAGAATCAGGGTTTTTGATCTAAGGCATCCATCCATCCTTCTTTGATACTCTAGACCAGTGATAGTGAACCTTGGCACTCCAGATGTTCTTGGACTCCAATTACCAGCACTCCTGCTGATCAGGGCTTGTGGGAATTGAAGTCCAAGAACACCTGGAGTGCCAAGGTTAGCAACCACTGCTCTAGTCAAGAGAGCATGGTGTGTGTGTGTGATTACTACCTTTGGCCACTTTTTTTGCTTGGAGTAAGGGGGCTGTTGAAGGAGGGGGCTGTTTTGGATGACGATCTGGAGCGCTTAGAAATATTGGACCTTCTGGCCCTACAAATCTGGGAAGGAGGAGACTAAAAGCCTTTAGGCCCACCCTGCTCCTATTCAGTTTCCTGAAATCCACAGGGTTGTTGGGAGTGGGGTGGGTCACACAAAATGCCCTTTCTTAGAATAAGCTCTTCTAAACTCAACCAGGAAAAAAAATGCAGTTTCCACTGGGAAGATCCCAAAACAACTCACACCTTCACCTTTCAGTTTCTGGCAGGACCTAAAGCTGTCCACAATATATATGGTCAGTGGGGGTGGTGGGGGGAGGCTTCTCTCTCAATCCTCCCCATCGATCCCTTGAAGGCCAGATTAACCCCCTGATTTTAAATCCCAGTGGCCACTGTCACAGCAATCGCCAATGGTCTTTCAGGGGCCACCACTGTTACAACTCCGTAGTTGGGGTGGGGGATGAAATCACATTGGCACCTGTAGAGATGGAAGGACCAGAGGCTGGCAGAGGAGAGGTGGATGGATAGAAGGATGTGGGATGAAAGAAAGAAAACGGAAAGAAAGAAGAAAAAAAGAA
This sequence comes from Bradypodion pumilum, assembly GCA_035047305.1. NCBI lineage: Eukaryota > Metazoa > Chordata > Lepidosauria > Squamata > Chamaeleonidae > Bradypodion > Bradypodion pumilum. The sequence continues at coordinate 23,902,785 of JAWDJD010000012.1, read as the reverse complement.
TAGACAGACAGCTAGACAGATAATCAATCAAGAAGGGAGAAAGTGAAAGTAAATGAATTAGATACATAGATGGATAGATAGGTAGGTAGGTAGGTAGGTAGGTAGGTAGGTAGGTAGGTAGATAGATAGATAGATAGATAGATAGATAGATAGATAGATAGATAGATAGATAGATAGATAGATAGATAGATAGATAGATAGATAGATAGATAGATGGGCAGGAAAGAGAAAGGAATGAGAAAGGAAGAAGAGAAAAAGAAACTGTGAAAACGGAGGGAAAGAGAGAAAGAAAGGAAAGTGAAAAGGAGGGATGCTGCCAGGCTTTGTGGGTGGGTGGGTGGGTGGGGATATGACAGCAGGGGAAGGGTTAGGGTTAGTTAGGGGGGTCATCGCCCACCTACCTGCCAGCGGATGTCCCCCGGCCCTGCCCCCTGGGAGGTGCCCCGGGCTGCGCGGGGGGCTTTCGGCCGAGGCGGCCCGGTCGAGCAGGAGGCTGTGGTCGGCCCGGCAGAGGAGCTCGTGGTCGCGCAGCGAGAACTCGTCGCCGGGCAGGAGTTGGCGGCTGCAGACGGAGCAGCGGAAGCACTCCAGGTGGTAGACGTTGTCTCGGGCGCGCATCACCAGGTCGCTGCTGCTGAAGCCCGAGGCGCACTTGGAGCACTTGATGCCGAAGAGCCTGGGGGGAGGGGGGGCGGCAGACTTCAGGAGGAGGAGGAGGAGGGGAACCTCCTCTTATCCCCCCCACAACCCACAACAGGATTGCTAGAGAAACCCCCGCGGCCCCTGTAAGCACCTCGGGGCGGAGACCGGCTGTCTCGCTAAACCAGGGATTCTCAACCTGCAGCGGATGCGGCCCAAGGCACCATTGCATGTGGCCCACCACCACCGCCTCCACCACACCCGGAAGCGCCATATGGGGGAGGAAGGGTAAAATAGTCGTCCGGCCCCTGAAGCTGTCTGAGGGAGTGTGACCTGGTAAAGGTAAAGGTTTCCCTTGCTCGAAAGCCAGTGGTATCCGACTCTAGGGTTCAGTGCTCATCTCTGTTTCAAAGCCGAAGAGCCACTGCTGTCTGCTTCTGCAGATGTTTCCGTGGTCATGTGGCAGGCAGGACTAGATACCGGAGCGCACGGATTAACGCTGTTTACCTTCCCACCGAAGTGGTCCCTATTTATCTACTTGCAATGTCTTGCTTTCGAACTGACTATTATCATGTTGTGCAGTGAATAACTGGCCTTCTTGCAAGCTCCTAGGAGGCAGGGACCTAGACGGGACAAACCCTTCACACCGCCGCCCTCCGATCCCGTTTCACTCTGCGTCGTTTTGCAAATACGTCCGTAATTAATGTCCCTTTTTCAGGTTCGTGTTATTCAAGGCGGGGACCCGCCCTTCCAAAGCCTCCATATTAATAAGTATTAATAACCAATAATGATGCATAATAAAATTGACAGTTTGCTGCCTCTCCTGCACTCAGGTTGGGAGGCCCATTATTCATGTCGGGATTCCGCCTTTAAAATACTAGTTCGGTGTGAGTTTCGCATCCCCAAGCATTCGACTAGACTAGAGACTATTTCTGTTAGGAGAAGCGTAGGGAAATTAGCAAAATAAAGGATCAGTACTAATGAGGATAATTACGACCCTCCTTCTCTGGATGAACATAATCTCAGCCAGTCAACAACATAACTGAGTTACCCAGAAATAAATGCCATCGGAGCCGGAGGGTGCTGATCCTTAGCAAATATATTCCCTAGGAGTATAAGGATCTGGTTCTCCAAAGATTGACAGAAAGCAGCTTATTTCATTTTATTATTTATTTTTAATCAGACTTGGGCAGAAGAGAACAGAGGAGGCCGTGAATTATGGCCAACTTTCCCTGGTCATCCTGCCTGTACTTCCGGCCAACTGGAGTTCAAAGTCCAAAGACATAACTCTGTCCTCTTTGACCCGCTTTAAATTTTCTTCCAAGGCGAAATGAAGGGGGGGGGGGAAGGCAAGTATGACTTACAGTATTTTTTAAGTTTTGCAAAAGGTATGTGTGTGTGAGTGTAGAGAGAGAAAGAGAGACCATTTTTATTTATGTGATGTAATTTTTATTTTATCCTGCCAATTTAGCCAGAAATTGCAAGCAGATAAATAGGTACCACTTCAGTGGGAAGCTAAACACCGGGTTTTGAGGCATGCCTGCCACGTGTCCACCGAAACGTCTACAGCTCTTTGGTTGTAAACAGAGGTAAGCACTGAACCCTAGAGTTGGATATGACTGGCTTTTGAGTGTCTGTCTGTCTGTCTATCTACACAATACACACAGACAAATGTGTACTTTTGCAAAACTTTTGCAAGTCACACTTGTTTTTTCTTTCCTTCATTTCGCATTGGGAGAAAAATGTAAAATTTACTTTTAAAGTTATAACTCTGTCCTCTTTTTAAAAATTTCTTAAGGCGAAATGATCTCTCTCAAACTTGCCAAGTCAAGCTGGGAATGCGAAGGAAGAAGGAAAGAAAGGAAGGAAGGAAGGAAGGGGGATATTATGGGGTTTATTCCGGGATGCCTGGGTGGGGGAGGGGGAGGAAGGGGAGTTGGGGGTTGGGAAAGATCACCTGATATAATCCCTCTTACAGTACGTTTTCCCATCTCGCACAAAACAAGTGCACGTCTCGTCCAGGTATTGGCTACAATCCGCGCATTTCAGGCAGGCCGCGTGCCAGTCGAGGTCCGGGGAAACCTTCAAGATGTACTGGTCATGGATCTCGCTCCCGCATCCCACGCACATGGCAATCCCGGGTTTTTTATCTACCAGTTGGGGAAAGGAGGAAAGGGGGAAAAAAAACACACGGACAGAATCGGGCATCAGGACTTTTTTTGTTGTTTCTCAGACAGGCGCCGCGAAACCGACATAGAACCAGTTCAGAAACCGAAATAAAACCAGTTCATCGGGCCTCCTCTCTCCCTGGAAACCCCTTTCGAAAACCATCGGACAAACCCCTCCCCCGAAAAAGCAAAACAAACAAACAAACACAACACGAAATATTAAAAAAAACAAAACACCCAAGGATTTAAACCGTGGGATTCGGGCGTCTCTTGCCGATTTCTTCCTAAAACCACCTCTCTCTGCGCAGTTTCTCCGGCCCTTACCACTCCCCGATTCATTAAAAATAAATAAACAAATAATTCACGAACCGCCAGACTGACCTCCTTGCGAGAGTTTCGTGAATGCCAAAAAACAGGGGAGGGGGAAGCAAACGCCAAAAAAGAAAATCAACCAGAAAGAATCTCGCATTACAACCGGGGAAAGGGACAAAAAGCAAAATCTGATCACCTCTGAATGACTGCATCATAATAATAATAATAATAATAATAATAATAATAATAATAATAATAATAATAATAATAATAATAATAATAATAATAATAATAATAATAATAATAATAATAATAATAATAATAATAATAATAATAATAATAATAATAATAATAATAATTCTAAGTGCCGTATCCATTCCAGATATTGGCTATCATCATGATAATGTCATAATGATGGTGATGATGATCATGACCTGGTTTATTGACATTGCTATACAAGGAGATGCACGAATTGAAAACAAACAACTGGAGAAAAATCACAAAATATCGTGATTTGCAAATTGAGGTTGAGTGTCTGGGGGTGGGTGGGTGGGGGGTGGGTGGGGGAGAAATCTGTTCGGTACCCACTAGTGATCGGGAGCCCTTGGAGCAAAATCTAAAGGACTCCCTGAAATTGTGGATCTATTGCAGTTGAATATCCTAACTTTACCAAAAACAAAAAAATAAATAAATACAAAATACAACTTTACTGAGACCTGCCTTTAAACTTAGACTTTGCCTTAACAGCTCTTAACTGTGAATTTCATGCCAGTCTTCGACTGAGAATCTCAGGATAGATTGTTATTTTACTGTATTATTATTATAATAATAACAACAACAATAATTCCCCTGTCTTGAAATGGCTAGGGGGAAAAACCTGCCTATCTGAGGCTCTTCAGAACAAGCCAGTCATTCGAAATAAAATAAATAAAAGCTTTTTCGCCAGCAGCGGTTTCAGAGGCAGGTTTCCCTTAAGGATCCAACTCAACGCCAAGAAGAAGGAGAAGCCCAGAAATATTTCCATTGTGGGGGGGGGGGGGGAGGCTGAACCACCCGAGGAGCGAGCATGGATTTCCAAGTAGATGATCATTCTGGGAGACTTTTCTTACTTTTCCTCCCCCCCCCGCCCTCCTTCCACCCTTCCCCCTCCGCAACACCCAGCCAAAACACACACACACACACACAGAGCAAGGAAGGCGCATTCCGACGGACCTTCTTTGCCCTCCACCCACACCGACAGAGCCACATCAGGAAGCCAAGAGCGCCACTTACTTTTGGACGGATCCCCCATAGCACCCGGGAAAGGAGAGAGCAAAAGGATATCCACCATGCGGAAGGCGATGCGGGGAAGTGTGCAAGGGTGCAGGAAATGAATGAAATGAAAGTAATAACCAGGGGATCTGGGGGTTGGTGGTGGGGAGATGGCGGGCGATGTGGGGCGAGAGGAGCGTGCTGCTGCGGGGCTCCCCACACCGCCTGGGCGGTTGGCAGACTAACTCTGGCAGCCCCGGAGGCGAGCCTGGGGGAGGGCAGAGTCCGCCAGGCTTGCCCTGTCCCATACGCAGCATGACGTCAGAACGGTGCGGGACCACCCACCACCCGGGCGAGGGGGCGGGGGGGAGGAAGAGGAGGGGGAGTGACGTCAGTGAAGCTCTGCTGCAGCCCTGCGCGGGGATTGGCGGAGGCAGGCAGGGCGAGCGGCGATTGGCCAGCTCCGGAACAATGGAAGGCAGAGCGCAGGGTCGGCGGCCAAGCCTGCCAGGCGACCACCAAAGGGGATCGCTAGATCCATCCCGCAAGAGCCTTCCTTCTTGGCCAGGGTGGGATCTCCCAGCGCAGAGGCTCCCTGCGCAGGATGGATTTGCGCAATGGGTTGTCCCGGCCTCCCTTGGGGAAACGTCTGAATCTGAACCTCTCTCTTCTCGCGGGGATTCCCCCACCACCACCACCACCCTCCCCGGGTCGGATCCGGGTTGGAGGAAACGCTCGCCTGGCTGCTGCTCCTCCGGTTCCCACTGCGCATTGCTCAGGGCTGGAAAGCGGACGCTGAGCAAAGAGGTCTCCTCTAGTCTTCTTGTGAGAGTAGGAAGGGATTTCGATTTTAAAAAAAAGATTTAAAATTTTAGTATAATTGGGGACGGATAGCTGGCAACCGCTGTCCCCCCACCCCCGGGTTTCCTTTATTTCCATAAAGGAATTGTAATTGTAATTTCAATAAAGGAACTGTAATTGATACTGGTACGCAATCTTGTAATTGTATTATATATTGATTATGGTTAGGATGTATACATTTTTCTTGTTGAAATTAATGCTTTGTTCTTGTGATCGATACTGATATGCAATTTTGTAATCTGCAATTGTACTGTATATTTTCTATATTTGTATCTTTGTGTGTCGCCCAGAGTCGCTCTGCGAGTGGGGCGGCATACAAGTCCAATAAATAAATAAATAAATAAGGCATTTCTTAAGGATGCATCATACTCTTGGGTCTCCTTCCTTCCTTCCTTCTTGTTCCTCCTCATTCTAATTCTTATTCTCCTACTTCTAATTTTTCTTCTTCTGTCTCCGACCGATTCTGCGATCCTGAGTTCAAACGGGCCCTGAGTAGGGATGATTTTTTTTTTTCTCCTAGAGGGGCGGGATAAGTGTAAATAATAAATAAATGTTCGGACTGGCGGGGGAGGGGCTAGATCCCGTGAATGTTTACTCGCCAGAAAGTCATCCCCCCCCCTTTCAAAAAATTCCGTGGGATTTGCTGTGAAGTAAAGAGTACAGTACATAGGACGGCCGCTTGACGCTGTATTAAAGCTCACGATCCTATGCATTCTGAAGTAAGTCCCATCCAGTTCAACAAGGTGACTTCCTCCTAGACAACAATCTTGAGCAAATCCTCGCGGCCATACAAATCCTTTTTTTTTTGTTGTTTTTTGTTTTGAGTAAACACGAATTGTGAAGAGATACAGAATCTAGATAATCTGCTTTTCTGGAGGTTACTATCGGAGATACGTACGGATGAGGACTTAAGTTTGGCCAACGACAAAGCCAAGAAAGTGGCTTCATTTAGACACGAAAGTAGAGGGAAACGCAAATGGGGTCGCAGTGAAAAGTATGTCAAAACTACATCTTTGGAAGTCTTCTCCGCTTTTCATTATTTTCCCTGTCTCCTTTCCCCCCTCAATCCAATTTTCAGTCACTTTATATATTTCTTGTTTTCCTCCTCCTCGTTTATTAAAATCCTTTTTATCTCGACTCCCCCCCCTCTCTTTACTTGAACAAAGAAGTAAAACATCAAATAACCAGCCGCAACTAAATGGTTTTTTACCTTTGCTTTGAAACGTTACAGAAAAACTTTCTAGGAAATATGTTTTTTCCCCTCTTCTAAATCGGTCACCGCTATAAGAATCGTACGAACCTGAGCCAGTTGCGAATGCTCATTTTAGTTTTCGAAGTCTGCTAATTTTGGCTCCCGTCGAAACTTAAACTAGGCTTCACAATAAAATATGTATTCATTTCCATTTTCGTTTTCAAAGTGTGTATGTCCTGCGTCTGTCCTTTAATCCGTTTGTTTAAAATCGAAGGGGTGCAGACCACGAGAAAAGTAGTATCCTTACAGAAAGATCCTATCTGGTCAAACCCTCTTGCGATTCCTCCAAAAGGAAGTCTTTCTCACCTTTCGCTCCAGAAACGAACAGAAGAAAGGACCGGCAATATGCCAAATATTCATCTGTTGATATAAACCCAGTAAAATGTCCCCTCCACAGATGAGGAGCGGACACGTGTCTTTCTAACACAACTGATCGGATGACCCTATACATAATTAACGGAGAGGCACCGTTTGTACTGAATTAGCTTTGGCTGACGTTGTGTATACAAGTTTTACAGTTACACAGAATTATTTGCAGAGCACAACGGAAATCCAGCGAAAATGTCCAAGATAGACTTGTGAATCTTTCATCGGCAGTTGACGTTGCTATCAATAACATTTATGCCAGTTCATCCCTTTTTATATACAGTACTGATAATTAAGCTATCGCCCAAAACTACACGATAGCTTGTGGTGGAAATGTTGGTTTAAACCATCTTTGTTTTTGATCAAACTTTCTTCTTCTTTGCTTCCTGTTTTACCCCTTCAGATGTCGAGGGATGATCAAACTTTTCAGAATAAAAATAAGAATATACTTGCATAACGCAGTTAGTAAAGCTATTTTAGTACCCTATGATGCAATTCTGGGCCAGCTTGTGTGAGATCAGTTCAGCACAATCCCAAGTAAACTGTCAGGATGGGAGGTAGAAGATGTTTTAGCAATAATCCCCCTCCACCAAATAATGATACCAGCAGCAGGCTTTTAATAATACATTATTCCCATATGTTGCTATTATGTATTGTCAAGTGGGCTCCCATTTAAGGCGACCTTATGAATTAATGACTTCTAAAAAGGCTGTTATCAATAGCCCTGCTGAGGTCTTCGGAGCCAAAGACCAAAGTTTCTTTTATTGACTTAAACCGTCTCATATTCAATTTTCCTCTTTTCCGGCAACTTTCCCGAACATTATTGTCTTTTCCCAGTGAATCTTGCCTTTTATTTGATATGGGCAAATTCCCATAAACCTCAGTTTTGTTATGCCCTCTCCCCGCAACCCCCGAGCCTTTAGGTTTAATCCGACCTAGCACCCACTGGGGTGCCCGTGGTCTCTGTAAACTAGTAAAGCTAGCAGCGGGCAACATGGGTGTATTTGGGACTCTTTGCCACCATTTAGAGTAGCAAAAACAGAAGGCAGGGAGCCAAAACATACACGTACACGATTGTGTACGTGTGTATTAATTGTGTACGTGGGTGTATTGATTGGATTTCTATAAGAAATAATGAGTCCTAGCGGGGCGGTGGTTAAAGTGCTGTGCTGCAGCCAAAACGTTGTGAGTTCTGTCCCGATGGGGATCAAGGTTGACTCAGCCTTCCATCTTTCCTAGGTGGGTAAAAGGAGGACCCAGCATGTGTGCGGGGCGAAATGCTAATTAACTTGTGAACCGCCTAGGGCCGTGATGGCGAACCTTGGCACTCCAGATGTTCTTGGACTTCAATTCCCAGAAGCCCAAGCCCCCTGTGAATCCACACGATTCCGGCCCTCGTCGCTCCCGGAAGCGGAAGTAAAACGTATACGGGCACATTTTACGTTTTGCAGTAAACCCATTCGTGTGGGAATTGAAGTCCAAGAACATCTAGAGTGCCAAGGTTCGCCATCACGGCCCTAGGAAGTGCACTAAGCGCTAAGGGGGTGGTGGTTAGAGGTGGTGTTGCTATTGCTACCTTTACCTGTCAATGGCCCTTCAGGTGAGCACGCCTGCTGCTGCTGCTGCTTCTTCTCTGTCCAGATCAAACTCTGGACTGCCAAAATGAAGCCACACATGGCTTCCTTCCTTTTGTCTCCTGCCTCCTTCCCAGCTGCTCTGCTGGAGTAGTTACGCGTTAGCGGCGAGGCGATCGTGAGGATGCGTCTTTCCCTCCGCCTGTGCCCCACTGGCTGCATCCCCGGGTCCCTTCCTCCGTCCTCTCCCTTTTGCCCTTTCATTCAGATCGAGGGAACCGCTGCTGGGAAGACGGCTTAGAACCAGGGGTGCAGGTCTTAACAGGTAATGGGGTGGATCCAGACAACCTGGCAGCTCAAAAGGTAGCCAGGGAGAGCTCGAAAGCCAACCGAAGTCCGAACAGAGGCCATCTGTCTGTCTCGCCCCTGCCTGTCTCTCTGCGGATCTATATCCCAACCAATGAGCTCTATTGATCTTCGACAAAGCCAAGAAAATGGCTTCATTTTGGCAGTCCAGGGTTTGATCGGGACACGAAAGATGAAGAAGAATATTCGCCCTGCCAGGTGGTCCAGAGGAGAGAAAGGCTGGATCCAAGGTGAGTTTCAGGGCTCAGTGGGCGCTGAAATTTCAGATCTCTCAGGCTCACCGTTTAAGTGCTGCACCATATCGATCTCAACAGCCAGCCCTAGAGATGTTCTAGAGATGTTCAGGAGGACCAAGGATTGGTGTCTATGAGCTGTTGGCCAACTCAACATGGCAGCTGCCTGGCTTACGAGATAGACTGTCCCAGTACATGGAGAGTCCATTCTTCCCCATCACGACTAAGAAACACTTAGGCAGACTTTGTAACTTCTCAGGAATCCAGCCAAGTCCTCCTAGCCTTGGATCAAACAAAACATCTTGTTTCATCACAGTGGCTAAAACAGGTTTCCTTTCAACACAAGAGGCTAAAGTTGGCTTTCTTCAGATCTGAAGTTCTTCTTTCCAATTCACTTGGAAATTGTTATTCCTTCCTTCCTTCCTTCCTTCCTTCCTTCCTTCCTTCCTTCCTTCCTTCCTACCTACCTACCTACCTACCTACCTACCTACCTACCTACATACCAGCTAGTTCCAGGAATTCCATAGCAAGCTTCACTAGCAAATTGAAAATGTTTCTGTCTCCGCAAATCATTACAGCTTAAGTTCTGATTATTTTTTCCTTGCAGCCCTAAGAAACCTGCTTGAACCACTCTTCCTAGTTATTACCATATTTTAGGGGTGTTCCCATCATCATCCAAACAGTTGCAATCATCTGGTACCATGATAACAAACCTTGACACTCCAGGTGTTCTTGGACTTCAGTTCCCAGAAGCCCAGGTAATCACTCCTGCTGATCAGGGCTTCTGGGAATCGAAGTCCAAGAACACCAGGAGTGACAAGGTTCACCATCACTGATCTAGTATATGCTTTGTTTGGTAAGCCACAATGCATGCTAGTAGGAACAAACCACTCTGTATGTAAAAGAAGGCATTACTTCTAGAACAGATATTTGGTCTCAGGCTGGATTTCTCGCATGAAAGAAAACTGTTTACTTCCATTGGTTCAGGGCCAGGAACTAGAGAAGGTAGCCAGTTCTTCAGATAACACCAAATTATCCCAGAAAATAGTTGGCATTCTCCTTATGTAACTTTAGGAGGGTTGCAAAAGCTCTTCTTCTGGCTGGCATTTGGCAAAGAAAAAGTTTTGCTCCTGATTCAAAATAAACATATTTCCAATATGTTTGGTGCTTTGATAGTTTTATGGCCTGCGCTTTCATAAAATACAATTAGGTTACTTCATTGCATCTCTCTCATAACCTTTAACCACATTAAGAATTTTTAGAAAGTGAAGCATGGCATGTGAATATTACCAAAATTTAAAAAAACAAATGCTATGATGGAAGTTTACACTAAATCCAGATCAATGATGCCTTTTGCTTGATAATGGGTAATTGCCTGGTGCAGAGAATCCCAGGAGGCTGAAAAGTTTGGAAACTGATTTCTCCATGTTGCCATTCTGGGTGACAGATTGGTGTCTACTCCTTTCTTTTCATGGAAATGGTCCTGTTTTTTCTTATGCTAGAAAGCAGAGAGGCACAAAGGGTCTTGAGCATGGGTATCTTCTTATTCTTGTAGGATATTTCCATCAAAGGGACACAGGTAAAGGCAAAGGTCTCATTTGCTTGAAAACATTTGTTTCTAATGCATCACTCTGGCCCTTTATAAACTGAAAAATTCTGTGTCATCCAGCATCTGCTTCCTGGGGCAGCTGCTTTATTTTGGCTAATGGTAGGGCCAGTCCATCTTGGGATGGAAACACCAAACATCTGCATGCAGAGCTAGTGGCATCTCTCCAAATGTGCTTCTTCGTTGTAATATTAATTAGCAATGATTAAAATAAAATTAAAAATTGGAAGATGAAGCATGTTGGGAAGGGAAGGCCAACAATAAATAAGATAAGCATAATTAGAGCCAGGGAACAGGAAATGATGAAGGAAGAATAGAAGAATAAGTTTTAATAGCTAGAAGTAAAAGAGCTCATTGGAGATTAATAATCCCCAAAGTAGCCCATTAGACCTCATTAGCTTGAGCCTATTAAGGAAATGAATGCTACCAGAATCCCTCCAACTGGAATTAATAAATACATTAATGAGCTCATACATACATTGACTTTTATCACAGTCATTTTGTTTGTTTTTAAAATGTTACTCTAATGTCAATTCTTATTATATCATATTATTTCTCCTGTCTTATTTAGTTTAATGTCATTTGTGAGTTAAGAACAGCTGGGAGGTCTTACCATGCCCTCTGATATTTCATAGCTAAGTTTGATTCAAAATGAAACAAAATAGGTAGATGATGGAGAGGTGTCACTTTATGAAGTCTGGCTTCCAAACAGTCATGTGTTAAAATGTCTGCAATAGGTCTACAATAGCTGCATTTCTCATAGCCCAGAATAATGCTAGATTTATTCTCACTGATGCTACTTTATAGCTCCTACTATAATTGGACCTTACTGTACTTTGTTTTTCATTGCAACATTAAGCATAGAAGGGTAGAACTTAAAAGACTGGAAAATCAGTTACTTACTGCAGTTGATATACTTTTCATATAAAAAAACAACAACTTGGAGTCTGTCCAGGTTATCCTGCTATGGTAATAGAGTAGACCCTCCTGCCAGCAACTCAACACTGAGTGTCAGGTGGGGGTTAACTAACCTGATCAGGGCTAACTGCCTTGGGTGCTAAAGTCCACAGGGAAGGGTGATGGTCCCCAAGTGGATTAAATCCCACGAATCCATTTTGGTGGAGGGCAGCAGCTTCATCAAGACTGGCCTGGGGCTGAGGAGGACATTGTGTCCCAAAAGGGCTCAGGACCAGAAAGTGACTCACAGAACTGGATCAATGGTACAGGTGTTGGACTGTGATGTGGAAGGCAGATGAAAGGCTACTGCATTATATTCTCTGGACAGTGTTCATAGCTGATCACCACGAGGATTGCCAATATTTGGATTCAGATACGGAAGAAGAAGAACTTGGAAAAGAACTTGGAGAAGAATTGGTGCGTGACTGTGATAGATGGGGATTCTCAGCTTTCTAGTTCAAAAATGTAACTTCTTCAAACTCTGAATCCAGGAATCTGACATATAGACTGTCAGAGCAACCAGGTGTGTTGCATAAAGACTGAATTACAAGTAAGCAATTAATACTTCTATTTTAAAGATAAAGAACACTAGAATCCATGATACATAACAACATATAGCAACAGTGGATCCAGATGAAAATCTACATCTCACACTAGAAGAACATATGGCTCAGCACACAGTTGGAGAAGATGCTTTGTGATATGCACCTGGCATTTGGATTTCCTTGCAAAGTTGTGCCACAGGATTCAGGCTTGCAAATTAAGCTTGAGTTTACCTTCCATTGGCCAATCACAAAAGAGAACATGTCGGGATGCAAGATAGGGAGAGAATGCACCTGGTTATATACAGTAAATATCTTTCACTCTTTAAGGACGTACTATTTCCAAATATAGTGATAAACATTTTTTAAATCTAGTTTGGACCTCTAACCAAACAAAATAGGCTGTGTGGTTGTTCTCGAGTTCAGAAATCAGGTAAGCGATCTGTCCTGTGTAAGACTGTCACTGTGAAATGAGAGCCGCATAGTCTGAAAGTTCTTCTAAAATATTCTTTGTCTTTGAGAAAAGACTGTGATTCAAACTGCATGTGGGCTTCTTTTGTTTGGATCAAGAGCTATCATCATTCCTGGGCAGGAATAACATGACTGCTGAAGGATGAGGTATAATAAATGTTTAAAATCAGTTTAAGAAACAGGAAATCAGCTGCAAAGATTCCTTTTGAAGAAAAATTGTTTCATCATGATAATTCTGTACAGTCTGTAGGATTTATCAGCTGGAGCTTCAATCATAAATTAAAATGTGATCTTTGACTAGGTACAGTATATGAAAATATGCAGAAAAGACTGTGGGGAGAGGGGGAATGGCATGTGTCCCAATGTCTCTACTTCTGATGAATTTTGGGATTGGGTTGGTAAAATAAAACTCTTCCAAAACTCATTGAAACCAATAGGTTTCTTAACAATCAATATGTTCTCTGGGTGTGGATCCTTATCAAAGCCTGAAAAGTTTGAGGTGGTGTACGTCTCTCTCCTTATCCCCATTTTGTCCACATGGCAAGCACATAGGCTAGTCCAGAGTGATTGCGGAAGACTAGGAAATTCAACCCATAATTTTCATGGTGCATCCTACTCTGTGGCAGACCCTCTAACCACTACATCATATCGTCTTAAGACTGCAGCCATAAAGATAGACATCCACCATGTATATCCACATGCATACTGTTTTATACTGGATACAGTTTGAAAAGCTGGCAAAGATACAGTACCCCTCTTTTCCATGTGGCTTGCTCTGGAAAGTTTCCCACACAAAAGAAAAGTTTATAGCAGGGGTGCCCAAACTTTTTGGCCCGTGGGCAAGTCCCATGGTTCAGCAGGCTGGCCGTGTGGTTCCTCCCACCGGAAGCAGAAGTAAAACGTGCCTTGCAATCTGTTTTGCAACAGGCTGAGATAGATTTTAAGCTGCCATTTCCTCTGCTTAAACCAGGGGTGCCCAAACTATGGTCCGTGGACTGAATCCGGCCCCTGATGCCAATTCATCTGGCCCATGCTGCCCTTGTAGCTCTCAGAAGTGGAAGTAAAATGCACACGTTTTACTTCCACTTCCAGGAGCGACGAGGGTGGTGTGGGGGGCCGAATCCAGTTTGCAGGCCGTAGTTTGGGCACCCCTGGTTTATAGCTTGTACTTTGGGAGTGTAATTGACAGACTGATCTCGTTCCTTTATTCTTGCTGTATATTTGACGTCCTGCGGAAACCTCCTTTGCATACAAAGGACAAGGGGAAAAATATTCTTTCCGATAACTGGAGACAGACAAGAGTGAAATATTTCCTTTCCCCAAAGAGAAGTCTCTGTTTTAACCCCCAGAAGAGAGAGAGAAAGATTTCATACATATTTTTAGAAGTAATATTTTGATAGCCATGCGTAACTCAAACTTTGAACTCAAACTTTTATGGCTGGCAGTGGCTCTCTTAATGCAGTGAATCTCTTGTGTTTACATGGCTCACAAACACTTCAGAGGTTTTAAATGTAGACAAATGACAAAGACATAGGACAAGGATAAACAAAAAAGGAAGGATAAGAGTTTCTTAAATTACAACTGCCATAGGCAATAATGAAAGGGAGAATCAGGTAGCCACAGATGGCAAAATGTTGTTCTTCTGCCTTAGAGCAGGGGTGGCCAAACTACGGCCAGTGGGCTGACCCCTGCCCATGGCACCATTTCATGTGGCCAGTGGCCACCCTCACCACTCCCAGAAACAGAAGCAGGCACATTTATGTCAGCCGTAAAACGCACCCATGCATGTGTAAACATGCCCGCACCTGCCGTAAACGGTGCCGTAAATGCATCTGCGGCTGTCGTAAACGCATTTACAAAAGCCGCAGATGCGTTTTACGGCAGGAGGAACCATGTGACTGGCCCGCTCAACCACGTGAATGGCCCGCAGTATGAAAAGTTTAGCCACCCCTACCTTAGAGGGTAGACCTTGCTCTAATGGGTTTTGTTTAAGGAGAAGGGAATCTGTCTAAAAGTTAGGAGAGACTACAATGGCAAAAGCTGGCTGAACAGATCAATGAGTGGAGAAGCCAGAGGTTGCAAGTTCAAGTCTCTTCTGTGTGCCTTCACTGTTCACAGAGTTCACTATTAATACATATATGGTGATGCTGTTTTCAAATACAACTGTAAATTCAATGAAACTATTTTCCATTGAATTAAGTAGCATTCACTTCCAGAACATAAGACCAAACTGTTACCACTGGGCTGTTTGGACATTTACAGATGTGCACTTGTTGCCAAATTCAGATGTTGTTGTTAAGCATTTTTCCAGAGGGAAAAAAATAATAATTTATGTCCTGCAATTTATGTCTGTCTCAGATCACACCGTTCCTGTTGTCTTCTTACTGGCAGCAAATAAACTTTTCCATTTTGGCAGGCCTTTCGCTACTCTCACCTTGTTTGCTTTCAGCTGAGTGGATGATCTTCTGGTCTTTCCTCCCTTCATTTTATCTGTTTTCAATTTTGTTTAAAATGTTAATGCTTTTATTAATCGAATGATTCAGTTGCATTTGTTCCGCTTAGATTGGAGGCCCCCTTGTGTCCCATTTTTGAGAGAAAGGTGAGATATAAATCAAATAGATAAACAAGAAATATATGCTGATCATCCCTGCCTGGTGCAGCTGTGCATTGTGTGTTTCTCATTATTTGATTTTGAACTTGGTAAAATTGAAGACAATTAATTACTGTATTTGTCTGCATATAAGATGCACTTTCCCCCACTTAAAATGCACTGGAAAAATTGAGTGCATCTTATTCTCCGATGCGTCTTATGCTTCGGCAAATATAATACTTTTTGGTAATCAACATTCATGCTCTTAAAGTTAGATATTTTGGAAAGTGCTATATTCCCTGGTGCCAGCCATTCCCAACCTGGTCCCCTCCTGATGATTTATCCTACTATTCTTCTCCTCAAGGTCCTGGCAGTTGTGGTGTTGGCAGGGAATGATGGAGGCTTACATTCAAAACATCTGGAAGTCATCAGATTACGGGAAGCTGACTTTAATTACATTATCATGAGTTCACAGAACCTGAACAAAACGTGAAGCCAACACCTCGGGCGCGGTCACAGGCCGCACAGATCCTACCCTCCACTTTGGTGTTGTGAGGGCACCAGGAGATGTTCCTGGCTGCTGCCGGTGGACTCACAGCATTTTGCAATGCCATCGGGACTTGCAGGGTGACTGGGGGCGATCCCAGGCAATGACGGAGAGAGTGCGGCAAAGTCGCTCACCTCCAGTCCTTGGGTGGCAGCCAGACATGCACCGCCCAAACACACGGCGGTGAGGGTCGGGCGCACAGCCACCGACAATGCCCAGAACCGACTCTGGCTTCCTGCTAGAAAACCACCCAGGTGAAGCTGGGCACTCATGCTAGTAATATATATTACTTTTCATAGATACATTCCAAAAGGATATATTGATTTTTGATCAACACAAGCTCTAGAAAATATAACAAACTGTAATGTTCTTTTAGTGGAGGACAGCTTCCTTCATTCTTGTAAGTCACACAGACAACCAGGAGCCCAACTGTTTTAGGATATACTTCCTCACGCGATGTGGTGAAATCTGGTTCAATCTGCATTTCTATTATCTCAGATCCAATTAACCATTTGGAGCAGACTAAAACATAACTAGATCAATCCAGAATCAGATTAATATCCAATCCATAATCACATTAATCACAATCTGTCCATAATTAGCCATCAGTTAATCCCATTGGACATGAGGTGGCAGGCGACATCCCATTATCTCATTAATTCTCTATTTTCAGCATATTACGGTGTCCCGTAACAGAAGGAAAGAGTTTCTCAAGGAAAATAAAACAAAAGAAATCACTACCATCCTTTTTACAAGATCTTTCCAAAGGGTGAAAAGAAACCAAAAAAATCAATATTCTGGGGATTACATAGTACCTCTTTTGGCTTATTATAACTAGCTCTTCTTTTCTCCACAGATGGTTTCATAGGGGTTGTTCTCTTTATCAAAGAAAGTCTAAACAACTTATGAAAGAAATAGTTTCTCCCCACAACAAAATTCCTACCAGTTTGTGAGGAAAACAGTTCTTAGTTCAATAGCTTTGGTATTTTTTAAAAAAACATCACTGGAAAAAATGATACATATTTCTCCACAGATGGTTCATGCTTTAGTATTATAATGAATTTAATTCAGTGAAAGATTAAAATGAAGCTGCACCAATTGTCTGTCGGGGACAACCCTCAGGGAGGTCTTTTGGGATATATTCTTGCATAGTTTAAAAAATAGATTATTTTTTGTTAGAATCCCCAGCTCACCAGTGAAAGCTTAGCAGAGGCAAAACACAACAGAACATATACAACACAACAACCCAAACTCCTATCAATGCCCCATATCCTATTCATTTAAATGAGACTCATGCAAAAGAACTCACCAATGGGCTGTGATCTTTGCAATTTGTGGTCAAACTCTCCATCAATATTTTGCAGCTGTGGAGTCATTCCAAGCAGTAGGTAGAAGACATTGGTTGCAAAAATGCTCATGCGGGTGAAGCCACATTAGTCTGCTGCAGCAAAAGCAATGAAAAGACTAATTAGGACATGTTTGTGCTTTGCTTTTGATTGCTTTCAATGAAGCAAGTTTGAGTCTAGAAAGCTTAATTCAAAATCAGCCGGTTAGTTTTCAGCGTGCCACAATACCCCTTGATGCTTGTGCATATTCTTTTGTATAAATAATGTTTTGGAAGTACAAATGTGTTAGAACGAGGAGTAGATCACGTTGGAACCTTTCTCCTTGATGGCTACGGTTTTCACTTCCAAGGATGTCTTATAACTGGGAGACCATGAAAAAAATGGAGATTCCTCTGGATCTGCCTACAGTGTAGTGTCACACTCTCCATTTAGAAATGTCCAAGCAGATGCATTTGGAAGCAAACCACTTCAGATGCCCAAAGAGAACAGCTATTCCTTGGAAACCATAAGCCCTATGAGGAAAGACTGATGGAACTGGGCATGTGTAGCCTTGAGAAAAGGAGACAGAGAAGGGATAAGATAGCAATCTTCAAATACATGTTCCCACTGCACCAGAAAATTCGTTGGGTGACTTAGGGCAGTCACCCTTTCAGTCTGAGCTATATCACAGAATTGTTGTGAGAATTAAATGAGGAAGAAAGCCAGGTACCCTGTTTTGAGATTGCTAAAGGAAAAGCAAGAGGTACCCTTAACTGATAGATCAGGGGTGCCCAAACAATGGCCCATGGGCCGGAACTGGCCCACAGCACCATATCACCCAGCCTGCACCACCCTCACCACTCCCGGAAGCGGAAGTAAAACACGCATGAGCCTGTGCGTTTTACTTCCACTTCCAGTGGTTGGAACCACATGACTGGCACGTTTGACCAGGTGACTGGCCCATGGCTTGAAAAGCTTGGGCACCCCTTGGATGGATGATGGCATGGTAATTTGTTGGCTTGGTGCTGTCCAATGTCCTGTTTTTTCACCAGACTAACTGTGATTGGTGCCTAAGGCTGCCTAGTGCCTATACAGTCTCTCAATGGGCTTCCACTTGCAGGCAGGGGTAATGGAGAATTTCTCCCCACCCCTCAAGCAAGGATAAGAGAAATGAGGCTCAGTAGCTCTCAGCTGAAACAGAGAATATTCACTTCTTTTCCTGCATTAATTAAAGTTATCAGTAGAAACACAGCTCATAGAAGCCACCAGAACACTTCAAGAAAATTAACTTTTCCAAGGCTTGATCAGAAAGACGAGGAATCAGTACCCACTATGAACATACTCAGTTCTCATTATGCTCTAAATTATGGCTTTCCCTTGGGGTTTCCCCTCAACTTTCCCCCTAAGGTTTTGTTGTACGTCTTATTCTGTTCTTGGGATTCTTCCCAGCTGTTGTTGACACTTTCATCTTGTGTTATGTTATGACCAGTTTGACTACAAAAGAATCAGAGATTGGATATTAATCTGAAAAAAGTCAGAATCCAGCTTGGACATTCTCGGTAGGACATGTAGTCCAAACAAGATGGTTTCCAAGTATTTTCCTAAGCATCTTTACACACAAAAAAACCACTGCTGATTTTTCCAAGCTGTAATCAGAAGGCTGGGGGGAAGTTAGTAATGGAGAGTTTAGCATAGAACAGGGGTCCTCAAACTTGGCTCTCCAGATGTTCCTGGACTTCACTTCCCAGAAGCCCAGATCAGCAGGTATCCTGACTTGGGCTTCTGGTAATTGAAGTTCAAGAACACCTGGGGAAAGAAGTTTGAGGACACCATTTAACAGAACAGTTCTTATTATCAGGGGGAAAAACCCTAGACATCTGGAGAACCATAGCTTCCAAACTCCCTGTAGTCCTTTATCTGCCTTTGAGTTGTTTCCAACTTACAGCTCCTCTGTGAATTAATGATCTCTAGAAGGTTTTAATGTTAACAGCCCTGACCAGTTCCTGCAAACCAAAGTTCCTTTGTTTTCTTTATCGAGTCAAGCCATTTCACGTTAGGTCTTCCTCTTTCCCTACAGGATTCTATTCAAATCCTCTTACCATTACTGTCTTTTCCAGTAACCCTTGTTTTCTCATGTAAGAACATATCACAACCAATTCATCCCACTTTCCTTATATAGGTCAAATCAGGATAGAGTATCTCAAATAGACTTTTGCAACGCAGCCTATTTTGCATCCACACCAAATTCCAGGTGGCATTCCGATATTCTTTCACTACCATTAACATTATCCCATCCTTCTGACAAAATTAGCAATATCTACCATTATATTCTTCATCGATAACCTGTATACCTGAGACAAATACTGTACATCAAAGCTTTCCATTGCAGTTGCATAATTGATGCATACAGCAAGCAGTTAATTTCCAGAAATTATCAAATGTAAAAATAACAACCAGGGTTCTTAATTTACTTAGATGATTGTTATGCGTGGCTTGGAAAAAACAAGAGTAGGAAGACTGGGAGGAAGGCAATGAATGAGCAGCAAGTGCTAAATTGTACTTTATCATTGCATTTTCTGCCAGAGGTGTTTGATTCACTTCTACTAATGATAGATCTCTTCTAGCTAGAATTGATAAAAGACTTTCTTTACACATCAAGATCTAATCTATGCCAAACTAGTTTTGGTAAAGATGAATAACAATTGCACCTATGAGTATTGCAAACGAGAATCCAGCAACACAGAATTGAAAAGGGGAGAGCCATTACAACCACAGTTAATCTGACATGAAATGTGATGTTTCATTGATTAGCACATAATATGGTTACAGCATGTGGAGTTAATGCTGATTTCTCTTTTCCAAATTAAAAATGTGCTGCCTTTCAAATACTGTAAACTTGTAGTACACCTAAACACTGGAACATAAGATTATTGAGCGGTGGTACACCAAAACGTCTTGCACAGAAAATCTGCCACAGGTTTGCTTTATGTAAGACAGTGGGTTCACCTCAGCTTTTTAGGTTTGGTATCAAGACAATGGGATATAGTTGGTAAACTTTTAGCAACTTTTACCTGTCTGTAGCTCTCATGAGACGTGAATGGGAGAGTCGGGCGATCACAGTTGCCTATATTTACAAACTGAAATTAGAAATAGATGGAGATAAAAGTTAAGTCCAAAGCCACTGTAAAGATGAATGTCCTCAAAAGATTATAATGACCCCCCCTACATCTGGTAAAACAGACACTGGGACACAGAAGGTGATGATGTAATAAACCTGTTAGACTTTAATATTCTGTCTTTTCTGCAAAGATTAAGACAGCTAGCCTCCTGGGATATGAAACATACAACCACTGATGAAATTTCCAGCGAGGGTAACTGCCTTAGTCCATTGGGGAAAAAACAACAACAGCAAAAGATTCTTATGACACTATAAAGAATAAAAGTTTTAATTTGGAATACATTTTATTGATCTGGAGACCTTTGGTTCTTTTTATCCGCATGGTCAATTTTATTATAGCTATCTTACTGCATCTTACATGTTTTCCTAGCCCTTAAAAATGGATCCCTATTTTTTTATTTTTTTAAAAAAACTATTCTAAACTGTGAACAGCTTTGTGCTTATTCTAAGCCATAGACCCATAATTGGCTCAAAGGGGCTAATTTTCTTGGCAGCCTTTCTCATGTCAAGATTTAGGCTTATTTTGTTATTTAAAGAAGGCAAAAATCCCAACCTGTTTTATTTCTCATTAACAGCTTGATATCCCCACTAAAAAAAATTCCTTCTGCTCCATCACACTGGAAGCTGATATCTTTTTTGTTGGAAGCTTACAATCAGATTAAAAAAAGGGGTGTGTCATGCATTTAATGAGTCAATTACATGGTAATTAAAAGAGAAACAAAGTGTCCAGTGGAGGAGCATAGAGAAGCCTTGTTCATCATGCTGCTTCACGTACAGTATATTCCATTCTACAGCTACTTTCTCAAAAACTTAATTCTGACTTATTTGGGGTAAGGAGACTGAAAATGTACCAGAAACTTAATTATATAGGCAAATGGTACACATATTTAAATGTACTATTTGATATTTATAAGATGAATGCTAGTATGGTGGGGAGGACAGAATGATGGACTCAGGAGACCTTGGTTCCAAACTCCTGGTCCACTATGAAAAATAACCAGGGGTGTGTGTGTGTGAGGCACCACTAGACCACTCCTTGAATATCTTGCCTTAAAAACTTTAGTGGGGTTACTATATGTTGTAAATGACAACAATGAATTTATAAGACCCCTTGATGACTGGAAGGTTAGCTGGACAGCATTTCGAGGCCTGAGTGCTGCGCGGCGGAGTGAGCTCCCATCTCTGTCCCACTTCCTGCCAACCTAGCAGTTCGAAAGCAAGAAATTGCAAGTAGATAACTGCTTCGGCGGGAAAAGTAACAGCATTCCATGCACTACGGTGTCTAGTCATGCTTGCCATATGACCATGGAAACCTCTGCAGATGCAGGCTCTTTTAATCGGTAGCTAAGATGGATCATAGCTGAAAATATCCACTGTTTACTTTATATAATACTGTACAACAATGTTTTTGCTACTGGGAATAACACATGTGAGTTACATGGTATCGAGTGTGCTGATTCCAAATCTGAACTCAGAATTTGTCTATCGCACACAGATTTTAAGTTACTGTATAGGTGTGCTATAGCTGTTCAAATGGTCGGTAATTGGGTACAGTGGAACCCCAACATACAAATGGTTCAACTTACAAAAAATTAGACATATAGAAATCCTGGCTAATCCTGGATTCAGTGCACTTGATTTAGTATAGGACACATGGATTAGACCAAGTAGCAGGCAATATTTATTTTTCTGTGTTGCAGTGTAATGCATATCCTTCTGATTAGTAATGAGGTACGTCAACAACAGCTCACAGCACCGTTCAAATTATTGAGTGGAGGTCACTGTTCCTTGACTGTGCTGAAGTCAGATTACTTCTGGAAATGAAATAGGACAAGAAAACTCATTTCGGCTCTTGGGTCATTCTGGCACCAGCTTCCTTCATTTAGGAGGCTGTGTCACGTACCACAGCAAAAAAAGGCTCATGTCCCAGGCACCTGTCTTGGTCCAGTCAACAGCAGGACAAGAAGGCTGGGCTCCCAAAGTACAGTAAAGGTCCCAAGTGAGCTCTTGATGTTGTTGTTCAGTCACACATTTGAGTCCAACCCTTTGCAACCTCATGGACTACTGCACGCCAGGCTCCTCTGTCATTCTCCACAGCCCACACAGATCTATGCCCATCGCATCAATGAAGCCATCTAGCCACCTCATCCTCTGCCCCCATTCTCCTTTTGCCTTCAATCTTTCCCAGCATCAAGGCCTTCTCAAGTGAGTTCTCTCTTCTCATTTGGTGGCCAAAGTACTTGAACTTCATCTACAGCACTTCTCCTTCTAATGAGCAGTCAGGGTTGATTTCCTTCAGGATTGACTATTTGATCTCCTTGTGGTTCAGGTGACTCTCAAGAGTCTCCTCCAGCACCACAGTTCAAAGGCATTTATCCTTCTGTGCTCAGCCTTCCTTATGGGCCAACTCTCACAGTCTCCCCCCACCCATTCTCAGGCTCCCACAGTGCCTCTCAGTCCCATCCCAACCCAGGGTGTGAGGGTTGGAGGAGGAAGAGGAGGGCGCAGCTTTCTACTGGGAATACCATTGGCTTGACTATGCAGACTTTTGTTGGCAATGCATTTGCTTTTCTCCTCTATAACCTGAAACCCGGTCTCAGTTCAATCAAGGCTTCAGGTTTTTGAAACAATAGCCCAAATTCTTGCAAGGCACGAGTTGACTAGTGGAGAAAATGGGATGGATATGCATTTCCCTCTATCACATCTGAGTTTCTCAAGGTAGAACATATTCATGGAAGAGGAAGCTAGCAGTTTCCACAAAGAAGTATGTCACACATCCTTTTTGAAACATAGGATTTTTAGAAACATCTCTCGAGGGTACCCAGTTTGGGAAAGTTGGATAATTCACCATGCACCCAATTTTGGTGTGTTCTATCTCTGTATTTCTCCTGCTTGCATTTTGTGCTGAACCCACTGACAGGAAACAGATATCTTGGAGATTATCCACAATCCATTGTCCTCTGTCTCAAAGAAAGGAAGAAACTTTATGGGCAGAAGATTGCCATTAATTGATTTCCAATTCTCAGGGGTTATGGGTGTATGTCACAAATCCATAAAGTTTCACACTGCTCTCCATATTGATTCAATTGATTTGTAACTGAAGGACAGATGTTGGCTGCCTATTCAAAGCTCAGTATTATATAGGAGTTACAAGTGGGAGGAGAAATTTATCCTCAGTTTTCTTTCTGACTTTCTGTCTGAATGCAAGGCAATTCTAAATTATGTATATTGCTGATTTCAAATCCATCTTCTATTATGTTTTGTTGTTGTTTTCAAACCAAGTTTTTGTTCAACTAGCAAGGATATCAAACTCTAGGATTCAGTCCTCAACTCTGTTTATAGCCAAAGAGCCAGCACTGCCTGTCTCTGCAGATGTTTCCATGGTCATGTGGCAGGTATGACTAGACGCCAAAGCACATGGAACACTGTTACTTTTCCTGCCAAAGCACTCATGCAGCACTTGGATCTCGGTCGTCAAGTTCAACGTCTTAACCACTAAGCCCACTGCAGTCCCTTATAATTGTAGAACACTACACAAAACAAAGGGACAACTGTGAGGGTTTTTTGGTAATTGTCCCCCCCCCAATGAATATCAATATGATTCAAATTCTTATGGACTGGTCAGACAAATCATATTATTCATACCTAAGCAATCATTCCTATAGGCAAAACACCTGTTGTACTTTAAATCCTGGAAGTTGTCACATTCTCAACATTTTAGTAGTGGGCAGCTATGCCTCTTTGGCTATTGCAGCCATTCTAATTCATGTCTTTTTGAGTTTTGCATCGCCTGCCCACACATAATTCACCCTGGCAATGTCTTTGGAGCTGATCTGTATCATCTGCTCCACCCTTACCCCCACCCCCCTGCATGAGCCAGAACACAAACTGTATTCTGAGGATCTATTCTTTAATCATGTTCATATTGTCCAATGAAATTCAAATCCTGAGTCCAAAGAGGTTGGATTCCGTAAAAACCCCTGGAAGCTCATAAATTACGGGAGGAAACGAATGAGCCTCCATAGTTGAAATGTGCTCTGCAGACTTAATGGGGCTTGCGTTGCGTCTAAGGAAGGGGCGTCGGCTGAAGGGGCAGTAAATCTGTCCACCTGAAATGGGGATACCATACCAGGCTGGTGTTGGATGACTGGTCTTTGAAGCTGCTAGGTCATTCAGACAATTGGCAGGTTCTGCAGTGGGGGGGCGGGGGGGGAATGGGATTTAATGCCGGGTCTTTCCAAAGTTGTTTCAACCACCTATGGACAGATGAAGTGAAGCCCCGCTCCAACTTTGAGCAGATGCAAGCAGAGTTTCTGTGTGGGGAGAGAAGATTTACTATATGTTCCAGTTAGATATAAAAATTGGTTTTCTCCATTTTGGCAAGATTTACCAGAAACTGGCAAGTTTCCAGAAACTGACTGGGAAAAAGATAGTTTGGTAACTAAAGGCTTGTGGATTTTTCCTTCTCCGGGAGACACACATAAAAGTAGAATATATTATATAACCTCAGCGCTTTTCTCGAAGGATCTCTGTGTGTGTGACTACGAGATGCTTATGGCTAGGAAACTGAACTGTAGAAATGTGTCCAGAATGTATGGGAAGTAAGATGTGTGTGGATTCTACCATGCAAGATCGAACACTCCTTTCTGTTCCATCAATACTAGACTGGCAGAGTTGCATTAATAATCATTTCATGTCAGAGATAACTCTGGGTTGAAAGTATTTTTAGGGGACCCCTGAATGAGGCTCCTTTCGTGTCCCCAAGTGCAGCTCTCGGTTATTGAAACCCAACCTTCAAGTCTCCAGCTCAGCGTCTTAACCACTAAACCACCAGGAGAACACTGACCTTGCATTGAGTTGCATTGACGTTGACTGTCAAACCCATAGCTGTTAGATCCATGCCACCCTGCCTGCCCTGCTTTCAAAGGGCTTCATAACTCAGAGGTTTCTAACCTGTTCCTTATACAGTGTATTCCTCGGATGTCCCTCAATCTGCTCAAAATTAAACATAATATATTACAGTAAAATCCCGACTTACCTATGCCTCGAGTTACATAAAATTTGACTTACATAACGATTTTGTGCTAAAACCATGTCCCGATTTACACGATTTCCTACGGGTTTGCTTTGAGCTACATAAAACTTTTATTTTCCTATGGGTTTGCTTCGAGTTACATAAAAAACATACCTGTCAAATTTTGGATTTGGAAATAAGGGAAATTTCCAAGCAAATACGGGATACTTGACAGCTATGCTTATCCTGTGCTGCCCTCCAATGGCGACAATGGGGCATTGCAATCTAATTAATAAGGGATGACGGCAGGAAAGAGGGTAAAATAAGGGGTTTTCCTGGCCAATACGGGATACTTGACAGCTATGAAAAAACCGATTTAAGCAAAAGCCTATGGAACAGACTTTTTATGTAAGTAGGGGTTTTACTGTATGCAAAAAATAATAAATAATACTTACTGCATTCATGGTAAAAAAAAAAAACACTTTGTGAGGTGACATTTATTTGTGAAGTCTGTGCCCCGTCTTTTCACCTGAAAAAGTTGTCACTTTATTTATTTATTTATTTTGTTAAATTTCTATACCGCCCACTTGACCAAGGCCACTTGAAATCAAGGTGGGTTCTTCTTTGCTTCTGCAGAGTTTGTCTCCCAGAAGGCTTTTACAAGACAGATCACAACCCATGAGACAACTTTAGCAAATAGATCAGGAAGCAACAAAAGGATTAGAGATCATGCTATGATCTCCCTAGGTACTAATGGGCGAATAGAACTAAGATTTAATTTGGTGCCAAAATAAAAGCAATATTAGTGCTAATCCAGTCCCCAAATACAAGGCATTGGATTACTGGAGTGCCACCACTGAAAAGGCCATCGGTTCTGCCACTATTTTGTGTACTGCTCTCAGTCATGAGACATACACGAAGGATTCCAAGCAGGTCTTAACCACCAGGCAGGCATATATGGGGTAGAATCAGTGCCATAGCCAGGATTCTAGATGTGGACGGGTGAATATTTGCTCAGGATGGCCTTCCTTAAAATAAATAGGCCCCAAGCCATTTAAAGATTGCAGGTCATTGCCGATACCTTGAACTCTAAGAGCCCTGATGGCACAGTAGTTAAACTGCTGTACTGCACCTTAATGTTGTGAGTTCGATCTTGATGGGGCTTCAGGTTGGCTCAGCCTTCCATCCGGCCAAGGTTGGTAAAATGAGTACCCAGCATGTTAGGGACAGAAAGCTAATTAACTTGTGATCTGTAAATTTGTAGCCACCCATTCACTTTGTCTTGCTAAATCACCAAGAGATGTGGGGGCAGCTAGTCAGAGAAAGGGCCACCATTGTCTACAGGTGACGTGACCATAATGGGAGGCTGGTGCACAGCATTGCATAGCAAGTGGCGCTCAGGAGGTGGTAGCCAGGGGTACATGAAAAGGCAGCATGGGACCCCTTCAGGGGTATGGGTCCTTGCAACCCTAAAGGGCCACTGTAAGGCCACCCGTGCCCCTTTTGACGTTGATTTATATAGCAATACCTCTGGGGCTGTGGTGGCTTTAGTGGTTAAGACGCTGAGCTTCACATTGAAGGGCAGCAGTTTGAGACCCAAGTGCTGCACAACTGAGTGAGCTCCTGTCAACCCAGCAGAAAACAAGAAATTGCAAGCAGACAAAGAAGTACTGCTTTGGCAAAAAAGGTAAAAGCATTCCGTGCTCTCCGGTGTCTACTCATGCCTGCCACATGATCATGGAAATGTCTGTGGAGTGTAGACCAGGAGTTCTCAACCTTTTAAAGCCTTGGGCCAGGTCACGCGCTTTCTCAGACAGCTTCAGGGGGCCAGATGGCCATTTTGTCCTTCCTCCACATGGCACTTCCAGGTGTAGTGAAGGTGCTGGTGGGCCACATGAAATGGCGCCACGGCCCACAGGTTGAGAATTCCTGGTGTAGTCACAGACAGCAAAGGGCTCTTGGGCTGTAAATAAAGATGAGCACTGACCCCTAGAGTTGGATACAACTGTTTTTCGAGCAAGCGTGACCTTTACCTATCTACAAGCACACACAAATAAAATAAATTTATGCTGACAGGTGACATTCAGCAGCAAGGGAGACCTTTACCTATCAGCCCTAGCCCAGAATGGCCAATGGAGGGGAGGATGGGAATTGTAGTTCAACAACACCTGAGGGACCAAATGTTGCCCAATTGTATTTTAATTAAAAGCAGGGGTGGGAGATCTTTCAAACCCTTCCCTGCACATATAATTTATCGCCTGTACAAACTGCCACCCTAAACAAAATGTCCACCCAAAAAGAGGCGAGAAACGGAACGTCGTGTCCGTTATTTTCCACTCTAAAAGGCCCAAAATTTTAAAAAACCGTTTGTGTTCCCGCCTCTTTCTCTGATTGGCTCGCCGTGCCAGCCAATGAGAGGCGAAACCTCCTCAGCCGGTCTCGTTCCCTGTCACTCTCTCCCCAGCTTCTCTTCCCTTAACCAAGATGGCAGGCGTCGCCTCACCCGACAGTTCTCGCGAGATTTCGTCGCCTGAAGGAGGGCCGGATGGGCTCTTTTTCCTGAGGTAAAAGACGACGAGAAGCGGCTTCGGCAGGAGCCATGACAGGGTTTTGGGGTCTCCTGAGGGCTCGGCGCCAAACCCGGGCAGTGGTGAGTGTCGGCCAAGGCCTCTGCCGCACCGCCCTGCAGAGTAGGCCGGTTGCGTCCCTTCTGAGGCAAAAAAAAATAAAGGTCACGCACTTTGGCCGTTCCCCTTCTTTTATTATTTATTTTTTAATATGTCTTACATTTATTTCGTGCCTTTCCTTGACCTGGAAGCGGCGTGTGTGCGTCTTCGTCTTCCCCATTTATTTATTTAAAATTTATTATTTATTCAATGCTGTGGAACACACTCCCACAGGGGTGCCCCACAGTTTTCAGGCCGTAGGGCTGGTCACAAGGTTCAGGGGTGGGGGTGGGGGTCACTGTGGCCTGTGGGCCGGATCCGGCCCCTGCCACCCATTCATCACACCCACAACGCCTTTGACGCTCCTGGAAGCAGACGTTGCCCTAGGGCAAGAGGGCAGGATATAAATCCATTTAAATAAATAAGTAAGTAAGTAAGTAAAATGTGTACGTGGGCCAGATCTGGCCCCTGATGCCAATCCATCCCACCCACAACACCTTCGATGCTCCTGGAAGCAGAAGCTGCCCTAGGGCAAGAGGGTGGGATATACATCAATTTAAATAAATAAATCAATAAGTAAGTAAGTAAAATGTGTCCATGGGCCGGATCTGGCCCCTGATGTCAGTACTGTACTGTCTTGTCCTGTAAATGGACAGCTTTTCATATAAAAATTCCTTTCTCAGCAGGTCTGTTGTGTGCAGAAATAAATCAGATGGAGTGATAGACTTGAACTGTAGACCAGTGGTTCTCAACGTGGGGCCCATGCCCCACTGGGAGGAATTTCAATTCACAGAAGCCTAAGTCAGTCCATTGGCTGATCATTGCTTTGGGGGATTGACTTAGGCTTCTGGGAAAGTGAAGTTCCCAAAACCAAAGGTTAGGAAACACAGCTCAGTAGATAGACTATCCTCCCTTTTCATTGGAAAGTCACTGGAGGTGAGGGTGGTAAAACATTGAAATCCCCAGTAAGGTAAAGGTTTCCCTTGCTCGAAAGCAGTCGTATCTGACTCTAGGGTACAGTGCTCATCTTTGTTTCAAAGCCAAAGAGCCAGCGCTGTCTGCTGCTGCAGACGTTTCCGTGGTCATGTGGCAGGCATGACTAGACACCAGAGTGCACGGACCGCTGTTTCCCCAATATGAAATCCCCAGTATGGTCAATATAAGTTGACTGTATCCTTTTCCGGAAACCTAGTAGCACTGGTGTAACAAATTTGCAAAAGTAAGAGTGCAAACACTGTGTCTCTAATCATTATTGCAGTACATACAGAGTTTGGTGGCATGTGCACAATTGTAACAATTACTACAATTGCAAAACTTTGTTTTGTTATAGTTTCTATTAGCCTTTTATGTGTGTCCCCCCGCCCCTTGCAACATGATTTTACCCAGCATGGTTACATGGTTTTCACTAATAGTTGATTATTGTTGCTTTTTACAGTAACATTGGTACAGTATACCTTTGAGGGTGGTGCAAAGAAACATGTAACTCATAATATGCAGACAATGCCACCCTAATGGCAGAAAGTGAGGAAGACCTAAAGAACCTCTTGAAAAACACTGGCTTGACTTTTAAGATGCAGTACCTTTAATAAACTTCAGCCTGAATATTTCAGCAACAACAGCACCTTTTACTCTGTCAAAAGACTATAAATTTTGGCTGATGTGGGCTTTGTGCCATGAAAGCATGGATTTATTTCTCTTGAACAGTGCCTCCAGTCTTGTAACTTTTAAAGAAAATGATGTCTGAAACATAATCAAAAATATGGTTTTGATATATATTGACAACAAGTAATTTGTTACTAGTAATTCTCTTCAACTGGTCTAAGAATCTTATATTACTTGCTGTGATTTAGTATACTTATAAAATGGAATATGAAGCATAATACAGGAACCTCTGCTGTTCTGATCATAGTTACAAATTGTAGCTTAAATCATTGTTCATGTAATAAATTATCTTGGATACCTACATAAAAGGGAGTAAACCCATTCATGTGGATTCACAGAGACTTGGGCTTCTGGGGACTGAAGTCCAAGAATAGCTGGAGTGCCAAGGTTCGCCATCATGTCTCTAAGGCTTCGTCGTTCTATAATATGTTGCACAGTCTGTTGCAATGCCCCTACATGATGGTAGTTTCCCCCATTTGTGCAAAAAGTCCGCACATCTAACGTGCCCTGGGCTCTTCTGAAATTGATGGGGAGAAGTATCTTACTGGTGCATTGATTTATTTTTGGAGCGGGGAGAGTTTTGAATGCCTCGTCAAGAGAGATGTAGACTTAGCAATGAGGTGTCCTTTTTTTGAGCTAACCAAGAAACTGTTCTAGCTATTGCTAGAATGGGATTCCTTACTATCCAGGTTGTAGAAGAGGCCTCAGGATGTGAAGGATCCTACATAAAGAGAATTGGGCAGATCTGCTATATCCTGTGTTATACACGGAGGATCCACACACGTACCTCCTTACTTAGTGAAATGCTGTTACAGTACTTAATACAGATTGTCTGTATTAAATTGTCTTTCCCCTTTACCTCTTTTGTTTTAAAGGTCTCATTACTTCACCGGTTTCAGAGCACACTGGTAATTGCTGAACATGCAAACGAGGCTCTTACACCTATTACATTAAATGCCATCACTGCAGCAAAACGTCTTGGAGGTGAAGTATCATGTTTGGTAGCTGGCACCAACTGTGAAAAGGTAAACAGAAAGATGCACTCGGAATACTTTATTGTGAAATTAGAGGAGGTACAGCCCCTTGTTTTACTTGTTTTAATTAAGCAGTTAATTAGCAGTTAAGACGCTGAACTTGATGACTGGAAGGTCGGCAGGTCAGCAGTTTGAGACCTGAGTATCGCGTGATGGAGTGAGTTCCTGTTTCTGTCCCAGCCCCTGCCAACTTAGCAGTTCAAAAGCAAGAAATTGCAAGTAGATAAATAGATACCACTTTGTTGGGAAGTTAACAGAATTCTGTATTCTCCGCTGTCTAGTTATGTCTGCCACATGTCTATGGAAACATCTGTAGACACAGCAGCACTGGCTATTTTGCTATAAACAGATGAGCACCAAACCTTAGAGTCAGATATGACTGGCGTTGGAGCAAGGGCAACCTTTACCTTGAATGTTAAGGAAGCACTTCTTCATTTAGCTGTAGCATCTAAACTGTATGTGCTGATGAATCGGAGTACTGTATAATATCCATTTCTTAATATAGGTCGCTCAGGAGCTGACGAAAGTGGAAGGGGTCGCCAAAGTTCTTCTTGCTCAACATGAGGCCTACAAAGGACTACTACCTGGTGAGGCTTATTCTCAAACACTGCTTCGCATTAAGGTTTCCTGCAGTCAGTTTTGTGCTAGAATAGATAAGGTGCCCTGACTAGTCTGTCTCGTCCCCAGAGGAGCTGACTCCATTGGTTTTGGCAACTCAGCAGAAGCTTAATTACACCCACATCTGTGTCGGAGCATCTGCTTTTGGGAAGGTGAGTCTGTTATGAAATGCAGCACAGATCAGTTGTTCTCAAAGCATTGGATCTAAACTAGTAGTTCCCAACCTTTTATTATTATTATTTTTTGGCCATAGCCCACCTAAACTTCCCTAAAATCCTGACACCCCCCCTCCCCAAAATGACATATAATTTTTATTATTCAAAAAGTAAACTATTCATGTGGAGGAAGTCAAAAAGCTATACTGAAACCAAAAGGTTGTGAGTTTGATCTTGACCAGGGATCAAGGTTGATTCAGCCTCCCATCCTTCCAAGGTCAGTAAAATGGGAACAATTGATCTAAACCAGGGATTCGAAACCTGTGGCACACAGCACCATTTCGTGTGGCCCCCCACTGCCTCCACCACACCAGAAAGTGCCATGTGGTGGAGGAAGGGCAAAATGGCTGTCCGGCCCCCGAAGCTGTCTGAGGGAGTGACCCGGCCCCCAGCTTAGAAAGGTTGAGAACTGATCTAAACCAATGTGCATGCCATTCAGAATTATGATTTACACATGTATAAAATACTTTATCCTAAATGGAACTGCAATTGATTGGTGTTTGTATCCCCAGAGAATGCCACTTGTTGCCTATAATTTTAACAATAAATTTAAGATACTGTACACTCACTTAGTTTTATATGCTTTTCTAGTTCATCAAGAAGATATGCTACTAAACATATTTACACTTAATATTTAGAGTCTTCTTCCCAGAGTGGCAGCTAAGCTGGATGTTGCTCCCATCTCGGATATCATTGAAATTAAGTCACCTGACACATTTGTGAGGACTATTTATGCAGGTGAGTTCAGTTGGCCTGAGTAAACATCTTCAGACATGTACAGGTTTGCAGGAGTGAATCCAGTATCACTTTGCTAACAAGAGCAAGAGAACTGGGTATAGCTTCTCTGACAGAACCAATAGGAACATCTCGGGTACTATAGGATTGTCATTCAAAGTCCTAGGAAATCAGAGACAGCTTCTTAATTAACAGAATCTGCTGACGTACTTCAAATGTATTATGTTTCTGGTAATGCATTTCTGATCAGATTTTGCAAACTATAAGGCATTCAGATAGTTCTCTTTATTTAATATGGACTACATTAGTTCTGATTTCAGCAATCTGGGGGTTATTTTTCTTAGTTAGGGAGACATTGATATGATTATTTGTAATATTTAATTGACTTTCCCTAATCACTTTGCAGTCCTTGTTTGTCTAACTTTATCATGCTTGTCTGATTTATAATTTAATTTGGACATAAAAGCATTAGATTTTCTCTCTTTGCTTTGCTGTGTTCCTCTGCCTTCTAAGATTGATGGACTTTATATAGGTTCTGATTTAAATTCTAATAATTCCCTTTCTGAAATGCTTTCCTGTTACTAGCATCTATATTTCCTTCCTTTCTTCCTTCCCCAGTATCCATTTCCTTCACCTCCTCTGTTTTATATAGTAAAAATAAAAATTTGAAAAGAATTAAATTGATAGTACATTTGGTATAAAATGAATTAATCTGAATGCAAATCAGGGGTTCCCAATCTAAGGACTGCAGGTCGGCTCTGGCACCATTTCATGTGCCTCCCCTCCAAAGGCATTCAAAAAACAAAATGGCCACCCCTTTGAAGCAGTTGGGACAAAGTGGCCACCCCCATCATGCAGGCAGGGCAAAATGGCCATCTGGCCCTCGAAGCTGACTGAGAGAGCGTGACCCAGCCCTTGGCTTGAAAAGGTTGGGAACTCCAAATGTAAATGCTGCCAACCCATTTATTGATGAAAGTGAGACCTAGGAATTAAACTCTTTGTAGGGGATTTATAAGTCTTAAATTTTACTACCTGAAGCCATTTTGTTTGATGTTTTCTACTGAGAGCAATCAGTTGTTTTCTGAGAAAATGTGGTCTTTTATTAGGAAATGCCCTGTGCACTGTGAAGTGTGAAGAGAAAATAAAGGTGTTCTCTGTTCGAGGGACTTCCTTTGAGGCGGCACCCGTTAGTGGCGGCAGTGCTAGTTTAGAAAAAGGTAAGTACAGTATTCAGTAAGGATTTGTCTTATTCAAGTTGTATTTGGGGGTAAAGACATTCCTGTTTTCAAACTACATAATTATTTGTCTGTATTTCTTGTATCTTTCAGTCTCTTCATTACATACTTGCTGTTTGTGCAAGGTTCCCCAAGCTCTTGGGTTTCTTCCAGGAGTTTGTTAAATTCTTGAGCAGGGTTTCATTTACGTGTATAGTATCCAAAATGGTAAAACTGCTTTAAATGGTTAAATCGATTCAAGACCTAGAGTAGATCTTACCTGGATATATTCTTAGGCATTGTATTTTGAAATAAATCACGTAGAAATCATTGCGAGTTACCTCTACATAAACAAGTTTCATTTGAGATGGATGATTGTATTGTAAGTCTTACAATATATATAACCTAAACATGTACGTGGTCATATATTGCATTTGAATCAATCGTAGTAATGTCAACATCATAAGTTAGTGTCCATTAGAGAGAAGGCTATCAATATCAAGTTTGGTCTCAAATGTGGTGGTCGCAGGGACTAATTTGTATCCTTAAAAAAATGTAATACCTTTCTTACTTTTGACACAACCAGTATCAGGTCCTTCACTTATGGGTCAGTCCGAATGGATTGAGCAGAAGCTAACAAAAAATGATCGGCCAGAACTAACAAGTGCGAAGGTTGTTGTATCTGGAGGTAAGTAGTTCACTATGCTGAGAAAGTGGTGAGAATTTTCAGAACATAACAGAAAATGCATTTCTGGTATCTGGCTGGAAAGGCACAAAAGTAGAGAAGTCTCCAGTTTGTTGAATTGAAAGTGTGGGATGAATCTGTTAATTAGCTGAAAATGTAGGCATTTTGTCTTACCTGTTAGCAAGAGTAACGAAAGGAATGATTGCTGTTCAAGTGGAGGAAGCTACTGCATGTTGCTATAATGTCGACCAATTCGCTCCTGAGCTTTCTCTGCTGAGCTGGAAGTCCAGGAGGAAGAGGGGTTTCCCCCCCATGCAAGTCACTGCTTGTTCAGTGGCAACATGTGCATAGGTTTTGCTGCACCGTGTTACTACAGTGGCAGAACTGTCCACCGTTTATTATATGTGTCCAAACAAGAGACTGGGACTGTGGTGGCTTAGTAGTTAAGACTCTGAACTTGATGATTGGAAGGTCGGCAGGTCAGCAGTTCAAGACCTGAGTCCTGCATGATAGAGTGAGCTCCCGGCACTGTCCCAGCTCCTGCCAATCTAACCGTTTGAAAGTAAGAAATTGCAAGTAGATAAATAGGTACCATTTCAGTGGGAAAGTAAACAGCGCTCCATGTGCTCTGGTGTTTGGTCATGCCTGCCACATGTCCACAGAAACGTCTGAAAGTAAACAGCGCTCCATGTGCTCTGGTGTTCGGTCATGCCTGCCACATGTCCACAGAAACATCTGCAAACACAGCGCTGGCTCTTTGGCTGTAAACAGAAATGAGCACTAAACCCTAGAATCAGACACAGCTGGCTTTCAAGCAAGGGCAGTCTTTGCCTTAAACAAGAAAATAAACGATGCAAAAATAATAATAACCTGCTTTCTTACTTGTAAGTCATAACTATCAATCCAGCGGGTGGAGTGCAAGCTGTTAAACCTAATCCCTTTAATTTGTTTGTTTTACAAAGATATGATGGTTCGTATATTAACAGTAATGTAAGGAATTAATTCTTGGTAAAGTTGAAGTAATGATCAGGTTAATCAAAAATCATGTGAATAAATTCCATTCAAGATTCCTGTGCAAGGGAATGTCAAGTGTTCCTTGACTGAAACATAGTTCATTACGTCTGACATCACAATTTCAGGGAGCTTGAGCATATTCACTATTGTGTGTTTTTTAGGTCGAGGCCTGAAGAGTGGCGACAATTTCAAGCTGTTGTATGATCTTGCAGATGAGTTGCATGCTGCAGGTAAAAATGGCATTTACTGTTGGCTTTTCAAAAAGCAGCAAAGGCACAACCATTTGGATACTGCTTCTGTTCAATGAGGGGTATGAACTTAACATATTGGTTAATTTGGGACAGTACTGTACAAAGGTTGGCTGAAAGCTAAATACTTTTATTTATGAGGATTATTGCACTTAGTGATCTTACAAATAAATTGACTTAGTTGTAGCTTCTATGAGGAAAGATCTGGTCCATCGCGGCCTACTTTGCCTCTTTCCTGCCCAAGAGGAAAATTGTTGAAAATCAGGAATCTGCCCTCGAATAGAAAAGCATTTAAGATGATGATGATTAGCTTTGGTTCTTAAGAGACCATTTTCCCTTCTTTCCTTTCAGTCGGTGCTTCTCGCGCGGCTGTTGATGCTGGCTTTGTCCCCAATGATATGCAAGTTGGACAGACAGGCAAAATTGTGGCACCAGTAAGTACAGTCACACTTCCCTGTGATTTTTTCTTTTAAAAAGAAGCATTTCTGTGGTTGGAGCTACAGATTTCTCATATTCTTGAGGCTCCATTTTGTGACTTTGTGGCTGCTAGAAGACTCTCCCTTCTGTTTGTGGTTTGAGTTTGTCTTGCAGAAGGTACAAGGAGGGTTGAGGCTGAATACAAGTTATGGCTTTTTTAAAAGCTGAGTTCTCATTCTCCCTTGGCTTGGGACCTCAGGATATTGGATGGTTCATGTGTCTATTTAAGGCAGGGGTCAGCAACCTTTTTAAGTTGGGGGCTGGGTCACGCTCCGTCAAACAGTTGAGGGGGCCAGACTGGTGATTCCCCTGCTGTAAACGCTGCAGCTGTCGTAAATGCATTTATGACAGCTGCAGGCACGTTTACAGCTCTTTCTGCTGCTTCTGGCGGCCTCGGGAACAAGGGCGGTGGGCCAGATGATTTGGTGCCACAGGCCAGATCTGGACTGCAGGCTTTAGGTTTCTGACCCCTGATTTAAGAAGACGAGGGAAGTTGAATCAGTATTACAGGGTTCAAGGTACTCAGTTCTTCAAAAGCAATAGTCAGTCCTTTTTAGTAGAGCTGTATGTGTGTTGTTAGCCTAAAAGACTGTGTGACTGCATTCACACTGATGAAAGAATGTTCTATTCCAAAGACGTTTCTCTGTGGGGCCAAATTAATTAAAATAAACTCTGTGATTTCCTACTGGAAAATAATCAAGAATATATCATGGTTATTGTTTCATGGTAGGTGCAAGTCTTAACAAAGCTCTTGGGACAGGTACCACACAGCCTCTCCGTCTACAGCTATGCGCAAGCTTTTCAGGCACACTCAGGTGGAGAACAGTATAGATTGATGGTTGGACGGCTATGACATCCTGCACCAGGGTAGTTCTTGTGGTATTTTTGGCAATATTTCCAGTGCCCTAAATAGAGCGGTGTCTGTTGTAGGACGTGTGTTTGACTCATTACTACTATGTACAAGCCAGTAAAACCTAGATATTGTGACTTGATACTTCGTTGAGATAATCCATTCAAAAAAGATTAATTACAACTTTGCAATTGCCACGCTTGTCTAATATATTGATCTCCATTCATTTCCCCTAGTAAATGTACTAAAATGTTTTGTTTTAAGAAAAGGAAACGTTGGCAAAAAAAATTCCGACCCGAATGGCTACAAACCATCGCTGCATGTGAATACATGAATGGCCTTATTTGCATGTACATAATTCTGCACTTGGGGGGAACATTCCCAATGCTGGTTACATAGACATATCCATAGGTGTCTAAGGTGCTCTATCCTTTTAAAAGCGAATACACATGGTGAGTGCTAAGAGAAATAGAGCCAGAAAGGGGCCACTGAGGAAGAACAGAGGTATCAGCAAGCCTAAAGTTGGCAGAAGTCTTGGAAAGTATTTTTTATATATATAAAAAAACACCCTTCACTGCTTTCTTAGACAAACAAGCATTCAGTTTGCTTGGAAGTGGTTCCTCCCACCGGAAGCGGAAGTAAAATGTGCCTTGCAGTCTGTTTTTCAACAGGATGAGATAGATTTTTAGGCTGCCATTTTCTCTGCTTAAACCAGGCGTGCCAAAACTACGGCCCGGATTTGGACTCTGATGCCAATTCATCCGGCCCATGACGCCTTTGCTGCTCCTGGAAGCGGTAAGGGCGTCGGAGGCTGAATCCAGCCCATGGGCCGTAGTTGGGGCACCCCGGGTCTATATTTTTAACTGTTGAAGAGTTTGGAGAGAAACTGGTTGAAAAGTTGCCTGTTTCCTGTGAGCTCTTAAGCATTGCTGAAAAGTTGTGTTCGCGCCACAAACTTCCAAAGCGCTGTTTGTGTGCAGCCAGGGCTGGATTTTCAGACTGTTTTCTCTCTGGCTTGCGAAAAGGCCGGAGACTGACAGCCCCTTTCATCCTGCATTATCCAGCATGGCTTTTAAGACCACAAGAACTGTTCTCAAATTGATGCTCTGTTCCTCAGGGGTTGATGCAGAAACATTAAATTGTACTAAAATATTCATATGAGAATGCATTTAGCTGAAAGCAATTGATGTGCTTACTCCCAGGAGAGCAAAAAAAGAAAGAAAGAAAGAAATGCTCTATGGCCCAGCACTTAAGCAGATACCCTAAGCACGCTTCTTAAGAAGTAATCACATGTTCTAGTTGATCAAAGCCCCATATAAGATCTTAAAGTGAAAAAGATTAAGGAAGGGCTGGAAAGGTTTGACTGGTGGACTCTTTAGTGATGTGCATAATTTCAGACCTTCAGAATTGTGGAGATCTACTACAATCAGAGCTTGCTAAATGTCCTCGTTTAGAAGAGAAAAGAGCTTAATTGCTTTTAATTGCATACAGTATCCACATATTTGGCGTAGACTTGGGCCTTCAAGAATGGTTATGGTTGAGGAACAGAGGCATGCAAATGTTACTTCATAGGTTGTCCATCTGTTTATAGGGGCTTGCTGCCCTTTTTCTCCAAGACCTCTGAATCATGCAGAGATGGTAGAGCTAGACACATGGTGGTCTTTGAGGAACAATGTGTGAGGAACATATACACCTGCCTTGTGTCTGATCAAGAGCATGTCCAACCTAGACCTTTGACTTGGGAATGAACTGCAGCCACGTTGCATTCATATAGGCCACCAGGGGTTCCCAACCTAAGACCTGTGGACCGGATCTGGCCCATGGCACCATTTCATGTGCCCCACCCCTCCAAGGGCATTCGAGAAACAAAATGGTCACCCCCTTGAAGCTGTTGGGACAAAATGGCCATCTCCATCGTGCAGGCAGGGCAAAATGGCCATCCGGCCCTCGAAGCTGACAGAGAGCGTGACCCAGCTTGAAAAGGTTGAGAACTCCTGAGGTTGATGTAGTGGAACAGAGAGAACTGAAGAGATGTTGTAGTCTTATTATGAAAGTCACTGATGATAATCCTGAAACAGAATAATTGCTGTTTAGTCCAAAGCACTATGTAAAACTCAACCTATGCATGTACAGTATTTGTATCC
Organism: Bradypodion pumilum; assembly: GCA_035047305.1. NCBI lineage: Eukaryota > Metazoa > Chordata > Lepidosauria > Squamata > Chamaeleonidae > Bradypodion > Bradypodion pumilum. The sequence goes on along the minus strand of JAWDJD010000012.1, from coordinate 23,863,971 downwards.
CTACCTATTTCTCCTTGTTTCTTGACCATTATTGCCCCCAAGGGGCTGCCACATGGATTCATGTCGTTTCAAGGGAAACATAAGTGTCAGGACTATTATCAGGACATTGACTAGCGACTGATGCACCATGCAGTTATTTTTAATGCCCTCCTCTGGAAGGAACCTTCCCCTTTTCTTGACCCTTTGTGGGGGATTGCCCTAAGCCAATGATGGTGAACCTTGGCACTCCTGCTGTTCTTGGACTTCAATTCCCAGAAGTCCAAATCTCTGTGAATCCACACAAATGGGGAAATTGGAGGAGCAGGTCGGTGTTTTGGGAAAACATTATTAGGGCAGTTTTACTATACAGTATATGGTCTTTTTAGGCAATAAGCCCAGTAAACTCAGCATGTTTCACTTCTATGAGAGATTGCATAACTGTGTCAATAAGGAATGTACTGTCAGGTAGAGCTTCCTGTTATTTGTATATATAAAAGCTCATTTTCTTCCTGAAGACTGAACATTAAATGTCAGTGAGAAAGCAGGTAGAAGGATAGACCAGGTTCATCAACGGATTGAAAAATAGATAGAGGAGAGATAAAGTGATGACTTGTTTCTTCAAGCCACTATATCTGTGGCTTTCCATGGTTGCTCTTACACCATTACCGATAACATCTATTTCATATGGCCCGCCACTACCCTTGCTGGGCACATTTATGACAGTCACGGACATTTTTTATGTCAGCATTTATGACAGGAGGAACCATGTGACCGGCTTGCTTAGCTGTCCAGGGGGCATGACCCAGCCCATGGCATGCTAAGGTTGGGAACCCCTGCCCTAGGGCAGGAGTGCCTAAACTTTTTGGGCTGCAGGCCGATCACGTGGTCCAGGGGTCAGATCCAGCCCCGGGCCATAGTTTGGGAACTCCTGCCCGAGGGTGTAGGTTTGCAATAGGTGCTTATAGAATGTCCCTCTTCCCTCCATTTGAAACATTTTATTCTGTTTCCTTTTTCATTCCAGGAACTGTATATTGCAGTTGGAATTTCTGGAGCAATCCAGCATCTCGCTGGGATGAAGGACAGCAAGGTATAATGCACATATGTGCGTGCATGCTTATGTGGGGTGGGGTAGGTGGGGGTAATGCGAACAAAGTGATTCATAATGCTAAAAAAGGTGTAAACACTTTTAAAGGGTTGTGGTGGTATAGAAACATACAAAGATTGTACACTAATCCCATTCTAAACCGTAAATCAGTTGTCAGTGTATCACTTTATGGTCAATAACATGAACTACTCAGTTAATAGTCTACATATCCAGAAATACATTGATTGCAGCCTGTGAAGCCAGTCTTCAGAAACAGACAATTTAAAGCTTAAACAAAAACAGTCTGTATGAGAATCCTATACTGTAGACCCACATTCGTATATTTCAGAATCTGACACATGAATTCATGCATAACAATATGCAATTTGAATTATGGACTTACTACTCCATAAAGTAAAAGATGCCTTTGAATGTTCCAGCATTTATCCATTCAAATGGAAACCTATTATAAAATGATGATAAAACTTTAAAAGGTTTAACTCGTTCGTAGCTGAAATATTTTCCGCTGCCACCAGACGAAGTTCAATTCTCAGTCTGAGGTTTTCTTTCTGTGCTACTGGTGGAATATGGTTTACAATCTTTAAGATTCAATCATTTTGGGGAAGCAGTTTAATTAATTTTGTTTTGCTGTCATAATGCAACTCTCAAACAATTCTGTGTTTATGTCGCATATGCCTTTTCTTGTCCTTTTTTAAATACAAAGGGCCAAATTATTGCATGTTGTCACAAACACATGCTTCTAAGGATCCTTGATCTGTTTATCCAACTCCCTTTTTAGCAGTTCAATAGTGCAATGCAGAGCAGATTTAAATATAGCTTTCCCCTGTGGATGCTTTGAGTGCAGCCTGAGTTCCTCATAATGGTGCACAACACACAAGCCACAGGGTAGAAAAGTCTCTTTGCCAGGTATGTGCTCCAATGTGTGGAGTTGATCAACTAGGGAAGATGCCTTTCAACTGGTACCTTTGTGACATGGGGTTTCACTGAATAAAATTTTTAGAGGTCCAAATCAGGTACCTCGACTTATAGTCAAGTATATACGGTATTCTTGGTATTTGTTTGTCAACTGCTATGTATGAACAGTGTGTTAAATAGTATTTTCATAGTTGACATTTGCTATCAGTTAAATGCTTGTTGACATTTAATAGTGTCAACTTCCTTATTCATTGTTATTTTTTTTTTAAAAAAACTTGAAATAGGATGAAATATTTTATTTACCAAACCAATGACAGGATCCTTTAGAAAAGGAATCCTCAAACTTTTTTAAGTCGGGGCAGGGTCACGTTCCCTCAGACAGCTTTCGGGGCTGGACGGCCATTTCCCCTTCCTCCACCACATGGCACTTTCGGAATGGTGCCATGGGCTGCATCTGGGTCGCAGGTTGAGAATCCCTGCTTTAGACTGGTTCACAGGGTTGCCATAAAGGTGGAGATACATTGTAAGTCAATCCAGACCAGTGAAACTTAAGTCTTAGTTTCAGTATCCTGTTGCGCTCATTAGTTAAATTGGACCTTATGAGTTCTTCCCAATTATGTCTGTAGCCACAGATTAACTATTGTTAATGTTTGAAAAGTTCTACTTCCAATAGATTGGAGCTTAAAGTTAAGTGGATTTAATACCGCTCCACTAATGCTATTCTATTTTTCCACCTTGCTCTTGATGGTTGAGCAAAACCTGTTTTGAGATGTTCAGACACATTTAGCTAGAGCTTTTCCTCAATCTGTTTAAACTCACAGGACACATTTTTCAAGGCTTAAACTTTATTTTACTTTTACTTGACCTATGTCCTACTTCCATGTTTATTATCAACACTAGGTGGATGGTGTATTTGCTCAAACAAATCAGATTTATATTAAATGTTTTTTTTGAAACCCTCTGTAACCATGGCAACAGTCTTCTGAGTGGTGGTCCCCCCCCCCCCCCCCCGTATGCCGTGAATTATCTGGCATTGTGAGCTTGCACTTTTGAGGATGCTTTTGAAAGTAGTCCACAAAGCTTTCTGCATATAAAATGTATAATTTATTTGTGCTTATGACAAGGTTTTTTTTTAAAAAAAACAGCTTTTCTAAAGAATGGAATATCTCTGCTCCCCTTCTGACCCCACCACACATTACTCTTTCACTAGTTTGGTTCTTTGCACTTATTGCAGTTTACTAACATAAATAGCACCTAAGTATTGGGTAGGATTTTGCATCCTCAGTTGATGCTTTGCAGGGTGTTTTTCAGTTTACAGTGGAACCTCACTTAACACATTTAAAGCATTCTCCAGGACCTTTTGTGTTATGAAAAATTTTGTGTTATGAAAAGATCCTTAAACCATCTTTCTTTTATAATTTCTCTTTATTCTATCTTTCAGACCATTGTAGCCATCAACAAGGACCCAGAAGCACCCATATTCCAAGTTGCAGATTATGGCTTGGTAGCAGACTTGTTTAAGGTAGGTCTTTCCATCATGCGGAACCAATATTGTTTCACTCCTGAAGGTTTTATGGTTCCAAGTTGCACTGAGACCCAGGCTTGTCCCTTGGGTCTGTTATGGAACCATAAATGATGACTGAAAATGATGTACTGCAGATGTTGTTCTCCCAAATGTAAACCAAAGTAAAGTAGTCTATGGAACGGGTGCTGAATTTGCCAGGACATGTAATGTGCATGTTTTTTGTTTTGTTTATGATGACCTGTAGAAATCCCCATGTGCTGTAGGGCAGGAGTTCTCATTGTGAAATACATATTTTAATTCATTAATTTTTTTAAAGGGACAACTTGATCAAAGTTACATTTTAACCAAAGTTTTATAGTTGTGAAATATACTTTCTTACCAGACTAAAAATAAGTGTTGATGTAGGGTTGCTATTTGGTCGAGACTGTTTTTACATGTGCTGGTCAATTTTTTTTTGGGGGGGGGGGGGGCGTCTGGGAAGCAAGAAGAGAGCTCCCTCTTCCATAACCTTTCCTGGCGTTATTCTGCCTTCCTCCTCTGCTTAGCTGTTCTTTCCCCTGAACACCAGTGGAAATGGGCTAGGAAAAGTCAAGAACCGCATGAGAAAGTAGCACAATGGTTTCAGGGCTGTGAGCAAACAGTTCTTCATCAAGGGTCCCCTAGAAGACTCTCTGGCAGTTTCACCAACAGAGGAGAAGTGCCTGTAAAGACAATGGTGGCCCCTCTGTCACATACAGTGGACCTTCGATTAATTCAAATAGCATCATTTCCGCTTAACAACGCGTCGTGACTCGCCACGTGACTATCCACACAATGACGAAAAACCGTTATGCAGATTAACGATGTTTTTTTTAATGTTGTTGTGCGGATGATGATAGTTTTTTGCTACTAGATGGCGCAGCTGCCATTGAAAACCGCACAACAATGTTTCCCCTATAGCGACGCTACTTGGGGAACCAAGCAACATCATCATGTGAGGGTCTACTGTATAACAAAAAAAGAGCAACAGATAGCTATTCCATTTGACATGAGTATCCATTTGACTGTAAGCATAAAAGAAGGCAGGTTTGCATCCAATTAAAGCTGTGGTGTTGACTATTCCCTCCCCTAAATAGTCAGTAGGCTTCGCTCTACTGACCTACTTGGACGTATGAGTTGACTTTCACGAAAGACAGCCTTGGTCTTTTTACAGGCTTGTTATTTGAACAGACAGACGTGTGCCTCCAGTGTACAGAAAACTCTCTAGAACACTGATTCTTAATTAGTAGAACATTCCTCTCCCCACCAATGTGTACTTCAGGGATGTCATGGGGAAGGTGGCGGGGAGGAACATCTATCCAGTGTTATAAATGGCCTGAGGCTTGCCTTCTCCCACAAGTACCTTTCTGGAATTTAAGATCCTTTCTGTCATGTGTTCCGCTACCCTTTGAGATTGAATTGGCAAGAATACATGAATGAACTTCCTTAGAAGCTGCATCCCAAATGTGGACCTCCCTCTCTGTTGAACTTCTGATGGACAACTGAAAACCATTGTTCTGAGTGGCCTTTAGTCTCTAGCATTTCCCCGCAAAAAAAAAAAAAAAAAAAAAACTGGCTTTAGAGAATATAATATTTGAATCTGCTTTTAGAAACTATTATAGATTTGTTCTTAAATTTCCTGGGATCACTACTGAGAAGGTTTAAAACAATCACAGCCTTTGATCTGGTTTTAGCTGCAAATTTTCCACGTTTCAAATAACATTATTGAGGGGAGGCAGCTTTGAAGGTAGTCTAGAGATACAGTGATACCTCGGGTTATGAATTTAATGCGTTCTCCGGGATTTTTCATATCATGAAAAATTCATAACCCAAAACACGGTTTCTCATAGAAATGCATTGAAAACCTTTTTTCTGACCTCCGGAATGGATTAATTGGTTTTCAGTGCATTCCTATGGAAAACCGTGTTTCAGGTTACAAATTTTAATTCATAACCCCAAGGCACTGTTTTCAATGGATTTTCATTCATAACCTGAAAATTTCATTACCCAAGATGTTCATAACCCGAGGCACCACTGTATTTGTGTTTATCGAAGAGATTCATAGCTTTAAAAACACTATAATATGACTTTGTGTTGAAAATCTGATTTCACATCAGATTGAAATTCTGTGCATGAAAATCCCTAGCATTGTTGCCAAATATATTTTGCTTTTATTCTCTCTGCCTTTCCCAATTTAGTTCTGCTTCAGCTTTGGTGGCTTGATTGGCATGTAGTCTCCATGCCTGGCGTGGGCACCTGATCTATGCATGGACTGAAAAATGTGCAGAAACCCTGCCAGCACTTAATGCCATTCCTGAACTAATGCCTGCTGGCTTGGCAGTAAACACGGTCCTTTTAATAAGCTGGAGACAAAGTGACATTCGGAAGAAACAACATGTAGACAATTTCCTTAATAAATTTTGTACGACCGCATTATTTCCACCTAATGGAAATGTAGATCTCTTCAATAATTGAGAGGCTATATTCACCCGTCTTGAGTACGGCTGGGATCTTTCTGAGCGAAGGGCATTCCTCCAGCCCCTGGAAAGACAAAGTAACTGATATTTCGCGCCAGTGGCTTGTGTAGGGTTTCAGGTGTAGTTGGCCAGGCTTATCAACCACCTGCTTTCATGCCTAGCTGCTCTTTTGAGTACTACTAAGAATCACCGTGCAGCATGGCCGGCGTTCGGTTAAGTGGGAGAGCCACAGCAAGGTGCCAAAGCCGTTGGCCGCCCTCCCTCTCAAATGGCCTCTCAAACGAGTCCTCCGGCCCTTCCCTCGTTTTGCACATCTTGCCGTCACGTTTTAGGGCAAGACCAAGAGCGCTTTGTGCTCTGCTTGGTTAACTTGCTTCTCAAGACCAGAGGCAAGAGAATCGGAACGCGATTATATTTATCTGTAGAGGCAGAGGAAGCAGTGTGAAGTAGAGCAGCCAGAGCTAGGCATTTAATCAAGAAGCTGTTTGGTGTGATGAAGACTTCTGCAGGTGCATCACACTTGGGGCTCTGAGACTTCTCTGCCTCATTAGTGCTCGTTTACTGCTTTTAAGCCAGTTGTCCTGTTAGGAGAAAGAACTGTAGTTCAATGGTAAAGGAGATATTTTGCATGCAGAAGGTTCCAGGCTTCCCTGGTCACAAAGTTCTCAAGATACTAGATGATGTGAAGACCTTGCCTTAAGAAAGGGGTTCTCAACCTACGACCCATGGGCCAGACCCAGCCCCCAGCACCATTTCATGTGGCCCATGTCACCGCTGTCACCGAAGAGGATGCATTTTACGGCTGCATTTACGGCAGGGGGAACCACCAATCCTGCCTGCTCAGCTGTCTGAAGGGCCATGGCTTAAAAAGGTTGAGAACCCCTGCCTTAAAACCTTGGAGTTCCAGCTACTATAGGCTTATATGTTGCTATGGACAATTAAGAGTAAGTATCACATTCTGTACCCTGTCCAGTGTAGGTGGAATCAGATCACCATCAGCAGCAAATTGCCACTGGTTAAAACTTTATGCTCCAATGTCAGGTTGCATGCTACTCATGAACAGCGAGGCAAAATCATATGCAACTTGAAATTGGAGCACAAAGTTTTTGATTAGCCGTCAGCCTAGCCCTGCCAGAGATGCCATCCCTGCCGTGATGACCAGAGAGAGCTACAGAACAGAATGCTGGCCACTGTCTGTAAGCAGCTTCTGATGTAGGCCTTGGGAAAATCCTAGGTCAACCTGGATAAGGTTTTAGATTGATTAGCAAAGTTGCTTTTCACTCTTAAATTTAGTTTGCTTTCTTGAGTATGAATACCTGCTCAACATTCTTAATTTGTTTTTAAAAAGTAACAAATCAGCAGGTATAGATCTGAAGTCCAGAGTATGTCCTTGCAAAAAAGCTAAGAGGGAAAATGTGCATTGTATAGACCAGGGCTTCTCAACCCGCGGCCCACAGTGTCATTTCATGTGTTCACCACCAACATGTGGTGGAAGGGCGTCTGGCCCCTGAAGCTGAGGGAATGTGACCCAGCTTTAAACTGTTGAGAACTCCTGGTATAGACCAGTGATGGCAAACCTTGGCACTCTAGCTGTTCTTGGACTTCAATTCCCAGAAACCCAAGTATGCACAGTAAATCCATTCACATGGACTCACAGGGACTTGGGCTTTTGGGAATTGAAGTCCAAGAACAGCTGGAGTACCAAGGTTTGCCATCAAACCTCCCCCCTACATTTGCACTAACACTTACACTGCTTGTTAAGATGCCATACCGGTTCTTTACAGTTGTACGTCTAGCTGGCATTTCTTTCTCTTCTCCCTGCAGGTTGTCCCTGAGTTGACTGCTGCACTGAAAAAGTGAAGATTTTCAAATGCTTGGGCAGAACTGGATGTGACGTCAGCTTTCAGAGAAATAATTTTAAAAAAAAATGAAATCTAAATTATATTTTATCATATTACAAATAGCCATTTAATTATTGCTAAAAACATATTCTGGGTGGGTGGGCGTCTTTTAGTGCCTTGCAATATACTGTACTGACGTTTGCCTTTTCAGTTTCCCATTAAGCTTCAAATTATTTCTCAAATGCTTTTTCTAATTATGTAATAAATATATACCTCACACTTGATTTTATACAAAATGCTTTTTGTGACCTCTTGTTAAATTTACACTCCTGGCTGTCTCTCGAAACAGTTACCAAGGTTTCAATTTTCCTTTTGCCTATCTCTCATCCTTTTGTTTTTAATAATATAGATGACAAATCTGGAAAACCGGGTGTCTGTCCTGGGACTTGTGAATGCCACTCCGCCAACAGACCTAGTCTGATTGTGACGTGATTAGACAGCCTAAATTGTCATAGCGTACGGTGTGTGAGAGTGTGTGTTGTTTTAACTAATCGAGAAGCCTCAGAGACAGTCTGTCGGTGTTGGTTAGGCTTAGAAAGATAAAGAACCAGAAAGTTAGAAGAGACAAGGGGGCAAAAGGCAAGCAAAACAGTCCTCTCTGGAGTAAAATTGGATCCTGAAGGATTTGCTGTAAATGGGGCTTTATTCTGCAAAGGTGTGTCTGGTTGAGTCATATTGTTTTAGCTACAATTAGGAAATCTCCCTCATAGGATTATACGAGGCATTGAGTTACAGAAACTTGTAGGTGGGTTATGAAATGCATTGTTCATACAGTACAAGGGGAGATCTCGTTGTATGGAAAGCGAGATAATGTTCCTTCTTGCCTTTGCAGCTAGCTTTAATCTGTCATAAGAACATAAGAACAGCCTTGCTGGAACAGGCCACAGGAACCCATCCAGTCCAGCCTTCTGTCTCACACAGTGGCTCACCATTTGCTTCAGGGTATTATTCCCTGGAAATGGCATTGAGAGAGATCCTGCCTATCTCTCCAACCTGGAGGTCGTCCTTAGGTATCCATTGATTATAGCCATTGATACCTTTGTGCTCCATGAACTTGTCTAATCCTTTCTTAAACCTGCCAAGACTGACAGCTCTCACCACTTCTTCTGGCAGGGAGTTCCATAGACCAGTGATCTATTTTGCCTCTTTTGTATTTTCTATACAATATATCCTTTTGTTTTATACAAAAAGCCTCTTTTGGTTTCCTGTTTTCGGGTTTCTATTTGTTCTTCTGGCATAACAAAAGCCTTAAGAACCCTTTAAAAAATTCTCCAAACAAGCCAGAGGCAAATCAACAGGAAATAAATCTGCTCCAAAAGCAGGCAAAATGTATGACAAGAAAAAATATAATTAAAAATTGTACACCTTTAACAGAAAAAATTAACAAAGTAACACTTAAAAAAAATCAGATTTAAAAAGTGCACAGACAGGGAAAATAGCCAAAATAAAATGCACTCACATGCCCCCCTATCTACACCCAGAAAAACAAGCAAAACAATTACAATCGCCCTCCGCCCTCCAAGAAAACCATTATAATAGATTATTGCTGCTTACCACTTGATGTCTTCTCTTCTTCTGAGTCTGCTAGGCAGGTGAAGCCCAGATGCAACAGTCATGGGCCAAAAGAGAGGAAAAGAGGGAGACAAGGGGAAAGGAAACAATCCTCAAAGAAATGTGTGTGTGTGTGTGTGTGTGAGAGAGAGAGGATTTAAGACCAAAAAATCCTGCTAGAAATTATTGGAGAGCTGCTGCCAGTTGAGTTGTCAATGCTGGTCTTGGTGAACCAACGCACTCAGCCTTCTGCCTTCCAAGGAATCGTGGCCATGCTAGGTTCTTCAAATGGCCCAGCCATAATCCAAGCGTGTGAGACCCATTACAAAAGTAAATCTACCCAAGTATGTCGCCCTATAAATGACTGGGGAACAGAATCAACTATGAATCAAAGGTGACAGTTTCAGAACAGAGGGTTCCCAGCCTATGCAAGCCGGGGGCCGGTCATGCTCTCTCAGTCAGCTTCAAGGGCTGGATGGTCATTTTGCTGTGCCTGTACGATGGATGGGTGGCCATTTTGTTCCAAGAGCTTCAAAGGGGCAGCCATTTTGTTTCTCAAATGCCCTTGGAGGGGTGGGGTGGGGCACATGAAATGGCACCACGGGCCTTAGATTGGGAACCCCTGTTTCAGAACAACATGTTAAGTAAATGCTGCAATTGACAGCTCTATTCCAACAACAAAAACTGAAAACAATCCATGGAAGATTTGTTTTTGTTTATAAAAAAAAATCTCTTTTTTTAAAATTAAAACCATATTTGGAAAATGTCCATTTCATTCTTGTGTCTTGGAGGCAACTTTTGTCAAAATAACCCCCCCCCCCTCCCTCCCCAAAGTTCATGCTAAAAATAACAAGGGATCATACATTTAAATTTCTTTGATTTGTATCATTCAAAGTGCTCCTTGGGAAAAATGTGATCCATTCCCCCCCTCACCAAATTTCTCCCCAGGAAGAACAAAAATAATTGCCATATTTATACAAAGGGGTTGGCAGCTGTCATGTACAAAGGGGAATTGTAAGAAATTGTAAGAGAGAAGTTTACATTTGTTTGTCCTGTACCCTGCTCAAACCTGACCTGATAGGAGATTGTCTAGAGTTTCGTAAAAATTGTGGGATCTCTGTATGCTATTTTTTTTAAAGCAAAAAGGAACACATTAAGAATCTATACATATCTGAGGTCATTGATTTAACAGAGTGATTCCTTCCAGCCCCATCTCTTCATTGGGGGTGTGTGAAGCATGAGAACTTAAAATAGTTGCAATTGTCAAGATTTTCATTCTGGCTCTCCCAACTCATGCATTATTATTTTTAAAAAAATGGATTTTTATTTCATACTAATCCAGGAGTCCTCAACCTTTTAAAGCCATGGGCCGGATCATGTTCCCTCAAATAGCTTTGGGTCATTTTGCCCTTCCTCCACCACATGGCACTTCCTGGTGTGGAGGCGGTGTGGGGCCACATGAAATGGTGCCGGCCCATGGGCCTCGGGTTAATAATCCCAGTTCTAATCCAACAACATGGATGGTTCTGAGAGCCCCTTTTAAAGCTCTAGAACCGTGGTAGTGAACCTTGGTACTCCAGGTGTTCTTGGACTTCAATTCCCAGAAGCCCAAGTCTCTGTGGACCCACACGAATAGGTTTAAAGCACGTAAACTTGAGCTTCTGGGAATTGAAGTCCAAGAACACCTGGAGTACCAAGATGTTCCATGAGTGTTCTAGAACATCCCCTTTCTATATCATCTCTCTTTATTTATTTTACCCACCCACCCCCTCCCCAATAGCAGTACAAAGACTATGAATCTGGGACCCTGTTTAATTTTTGCTCTTTGGATTCCAAAGATGTATACTTGTTGATCATTGGTGCGTTATGCTGGTAATGGATGACTGGCTTGATCTGAAAGACACCAAAGCTTTCCTGGTTCTTCTTGTTATAGATATTTACTCGATGCTCCAGTTCCGGGCTAGCTTTGGTAGACCCCGCAGGGCTTGGCAGTTTCAGATTGACCGGGTCCAGGCCTTTCTGTGTCAAGCAGGACTCTTCAGAGAAAGAGGAGAGCAGTTCTTGCACCACAGCGTTGTTGACCCTGTTGGAAGAAGAATCCACCCGACCACGTTTGGTTACGTGGCAGGGCCTTTCCAAGGTGCAAGACTCCGAGGTCTCCTCCCGGGTGGTGCTGCAGTCTGTGGAAGAGCCAAAGGTCTGGCTGCTGTCACTCTGGGCCCTGGTGACCGAGCTGTCCGTGGAGCGGGAGGCACTGCCCGAGGCCATGCTGGTGGATGTCCCATTGCTCCCCATGATCTTCATTGGCACTTCCACTGTGAAGAGATCTGAGGAGATGTTGGGCTGGTGCACGTCAATGGCTGCGGTGGTGAAGACACAGATGGCTCCTTCAGGAACGCCACTGTCTGCATGAAAACAGGAGAAGGCACAACAAACTACTCAGTGGTGGCCAACCTTGGTTCTCCAGATGTTCTTGGACTTCAATTCCCAGAAGCTCAAGTCAGCACTCTTGCTGGTCAGGACTTCTGGGAATTGAAGTCCAAGAACATCTGGAATGCCAAGGTTCGCAGAACTAAATGATCCAGAGAGACTATTTGAGCCATCAGGATGAAGCTTTCCATGGAAACTAAATTCTGTCTTCAAGATCCTTCTCCCTCTTAAGCTCAAGATGGAAATTTGTCAAGATCTTAAGTTAGGAAACTGCTTGAACTACACATACTTTAATGTTTGAAATCAGGTATCATCTGTTCAAAATCATAATTGACACAAAGTCTGTTCAAACATCCTGAATTATCTGTTTTTTCCCACTCTAAGGTGTTTCACACCATTCAATGCAATGCTTTCTTTAATAGCTGTAGTTCCATTTAAGTCAAAGTTCCATAATCCAAACTTACCACTACTGGGCTCATTGTAGTATTGACTGATGTAGTTGTTCATATCATCTTTGGCCACAGCTTCTAAAATTGTAAAATGGAAACTGTCAACAAGTTGGCTTTGTAACAGCCACCCAAATGTCTACTTAATTACCAGGTCTCCAGCCAAAGGATCCATGGTATCAAAACCTGTAGGGACTCAACATCTCTACAGTGTCAGGGGTAGCAATTCATTTCTGTCAAGTGCCTCAAGAATACCATGGATTTTATATGTTCACATGTAACAGTGCTTTTATACAAAACAGTGGTGTGACCACATGATAGGAACTTGGAAAGGATACCAGACAGCTGGCAAATGTGAAGTGGAGACCAAAATTATGAAGGGGCCACGTCTAGGACTAGCCCATTTGAGCCCTCTTGGTTTAGATATGATAGCTGTGTACAAAACTATGCATGCTGCGGAGAAAATGGAAGGACGACCCTGTCTTCCTCATATAACACTAGCATGTGTTGCTGGCTAATCTTTCTCACACTAGGTCAGGCGAAAGGAACTGCAGAATGAACTCACCAAAAGGTACCTGCATTTTGCTGCAATTCATCCGGCCCACGCCACCCCGTCGCTCCTGGAAGCGGAAGTAAAACACGCCTGTATGCGTTTTACTTCCGCTTCCGGGAGTGATGAGGGCCAGATGAATCGCAGTAAACCCGTCGCTCCTGGAAGCGGAAGTAAAACACGCCCGTACGGTTAAGACTCTTCTGGGTTAACCCTCCGTCCGGCCGTGTTTTACTTCCATTTCCAGGAGCGACGGGGGTGGCGTGGGCTGGATGATTGCAGCAAACCCATTTGTGTGGATACATGGGGTCTTGGGTTTCTGGGAATTGAAGTCCAAGAACATCTGGAGTGCCAAGGTTCGACATCACGTGTATAGACTAGTGTTTCCCAGAAGCCTAAGTCAATTCCCAAAGCACCGATCAGCCAACGTACTGACTGAGGTTTCTGGGAATTGAAGTCCAGGAACCAAAGTTTTGGATAAACTGGTACAGAGAGAAATGCTTAAAAAAATAAAAAAATAAAACTCACAGCGCACCTTTAGCTGATCTTGTGGTTTTTACAAGGAAGAAACTGAGGTGATACTAAAAAGTTCCAAAGCAAAAAAATGGAACAGGCCAAGCCTTTCTTCGTGGTGCTGAAATGAAGGACATGACTGTGGTTTTTTTTTTATTTATGTTTAGAAACGGCACACAGCAAGCGCACCCAAGCATGCAAAGCAACCTGATCTACCCACTTTGTGGCATATCGCAAGGTTTAAAAGCATCCTCGCCTTTTAAGCATTCTTTTGATACTGTGTTTTCAGGGGTGGTAGGAAAGGAGTTTGCCTCTTGCTCCGGGCTTTCAGGCCAGATTCTCCATCCCACCCACCACCCACCCCCTGGGTCTCTGTGGCTAGAGCTCTGCCTTTTTCACAGCACACTGCGGTTTGCAGGTGAAAGAAACAGATGTTTTCTCTAGCACGCTTTCTCCATACTACAAGACCCAAACCACTGAAGCACTCGGTACCTGAAAAAGCCGCACTCAGAAGATGGCAATCTAACCTGACACTGAAAGGGAGCATGGCTGCCTTCCTGGTTTCTATTGGTTCTTTAAAAGCTTTTTTGGCCTCTGCTGATCTTTAAATGCCTGCAGTCAGAGGTGTGCTTTCGGCTAATGCCTGAGTTTAAAAATGAAGCCTCGCCGTAGCTCAAGGCAATACCACCGGATTAGGAGTACATTGCAATGCTTTCCCAGCTATCTGTTGTTAAAATACACTTCATTTCAGTCATCCATTATTGATACCATAAATGCCATGTAGCCGTCATGGGGTAGATGGTTAAGGTAGACGTCGCTATAGCAATGGCAAGGGAAGTTGAGAGGCTATGCACTACCCTTCCAAAGCATAAGACACCGCATGTCAAAAGGAGTGGTGGAATTTCAGAAGAGGTTATAAGGCAAAACCTGGTACAAATCATTCGTGGCCATTTATCAAGTTGTTCAGAATGAGGAATTTAGAAAAGGAGAAGTCTCGTACTGATGATATGTTTAACTGACTGCTAGAATCAGGCTATCAAACCCAGTGTCACTTTTGGTTTTCTGGACTTCAATTCCCAGAAGCCTAAGTCAATCCCCCCAAAGCACTGATCAGCTAATGTACTGACTTAGGCTTCTGGGAATTGAAGTCCCCCAGTGAGGCCTGGGTCCATGTTGGGAACCACTGGTCTAACCAGGGATTCTCAACCTGCGGCCCATGGACCGGATGTGGCCCACAGCACCATTTCATGTGGCCCACCACCACCTCCACCCCACCAGGAAGTGCCATGTGGTGGAGGAAGGGCAAAATGGCTGTCCAGCCCCTGAAGCTGTCTGAGGGAGTGTGGCCCGGCCCCTGGCTTTAAAAGGTTAAGAACTGGTCTGAACTATTACTAAGAACCACCTTCAAAACGCATCAAAAGAATGCACTAAGTATTGCAGGACATAAACAAAACACCTAGATTCTAGGTTTTTTTTTTTTGCACCAACATAAAAGGGCAGTTCTAAATCTCATCTGGAAAAAAATTCTAAGAGTTAAACAAATTTTTAAAGCTAGGAAATGGGGAAGAGATTGAAAGCTAATGAATAGGTACATTCAGAGCTACATAATCAGCCTGGACTTTAGGCATACTTCTTGTATTTTAAAAATGTCTTTTGCAAACAATGTATAATCTTGTCTTTCGCAAAGCGTGATAAGGACTCTAACAGTGGCTCAAGTGGCTAAGATGCTGAACTTGACGACTGGAAGGTCGGAGTTTGATTCCCGAGTACTGCAGGACAGAATGAGCTCCCGTCTCTGCCCCAGCTCCTGCCAACCTTGCAGTTCGAAAGCAAGAAATTGCAAGTAGATAAATAGGGACCACTTCGAGTGGGGATGCAAACAGCGTTCCATGCACTCCAGTGTTGAGGCATGCCTGCCACATGTCCACGGAAATGTCTGCAGATGCTATGATTCCGTACCTTTAAAAAGGCACCATGAAGATTATTTGTGTTCCTTTCAGCTCCCTAACCACAAACTCTTTCAAAACAAAGCTTTCTATAACTCCTCCGGATTTCTGTCTTCCAGGGCTGAATTTCCTAGACAAAGGAGATTATTTGTTTTTAAAGCAAAATATCTAAGAGGCACTACAACATGTCAGATTTGCAGTAAACCTAAATGCTCCAGAGCCAGCATTGCTCGTCATTTAGAATAATAATTTTATCAGAAATTGAGAAGATTTTTGCTAGAGAAACTCCACATAGGGAATGCCTGAATAAGGCTCCTTTCATGTCCCCAAGATCTTTTCCGACCAAAGTGGTCCCTACTTATCTACTTGCAATTTCTTGCTTCCAAACTGCTAGGTTGGCAGGAGCTAGGACAGAGACAGATGCTCATTCTGTCATGCAGTACCCGGGTCTCGAACTGCTGACTTGCCGGCCTTCCAGCTAACAAGGTGAGCTTCTTAACCACCGAGCCACTGCAGTCCCTATCATTTAGAATTATTAACCAATATTAACAAAAAGTTGAGACCTTCCTTGTTGCTTTCAGCTCACCACTGTTCTTATCTAATAGGTACCAGCTACATTATCAGCTGATACCTTCCTGACTCTTAGATCAAGCACTGAGACATAAGCAGTAGGATTCCTAAACATCTGTTGCACCATATAAAATGTTTGATAATAATTATAATGCACATCTCAGTTAGACACTAAGAAACCTCTTTAACTTTCCTATACATTTTTACGCTAAGATTTGCCGTTGATCCATCAGCTTTGCATAACACATGGCCTAATGTCATTATGCCTTCGTTTTGGCTCATTACTGTGACTTCGCTTAATAAGCTAACTAGACATCTCCGGGGACAACATAATAAGCCCACATTTAGAAGTCACAGAGACTTGGTACTACACAGCAGTAATTGTTTTAGTGGAAGATCAGACAATACCCCATGGCTCCATGAACGAACAAAGTGGGAGGAAAGGGGAGTAGGGTAGCGAACACGACAAATCTGCAAATGGCTATCTATTACTTCCAATGTGGTCCACAAAAGGAATAACCTGGTTAAATATGCCTAAAAGGCAAGATCCCTTCTTTGCATCTATGCCAAAGATCCACACTGTAAAAACCTGTGTTTAGAACTGCATGCTTACAAAGGCTTAAGAAAGAAAGAAGTGGGGGGAAAAATTGCACAGAAAGATGTAGGATTTTAAATAATACATTTTAAAAAAAAAAGATTAAAGGAAAATATAACAGCTACACAAGCTATTGTAATTTGAGCATTTCTTTCAGGCTGGATTTTTTTTAAAAAAAACCTCTAAACTTTAAAAGGATTTTTATTGGAACAGGTTTAACAGAAAGGAGGGGGAAAGTTAAGGGTATTTAGCCCATACATAGCATGTCCTAGTCAAGGACATTAAAAAAAAAAGATATGATCATATGTATCATTTTACAGAAAGGCAGTGAATGTCCTCTCTAAATCTATTGATATACCATTCAGTAATTGACTAATGGGTCTACCCATGTTGGAATCAAGAATAAGACACTGGCTTAAATGATGTTTTACCATCCTCAATGGTAATGGGACTGCTGTGGCTCAGTGGTTAAGAAGCTGACTTTGTTAGCTGGAAGGCCGGCAAGTCAGCAGTTCAAGACCAAAGTACTGCATAATGGAATGAGTGTGCTTCTGTCCCAGCTCCTGCCAACCTGGCAGTTCGAAAGCAAGAAAATTTCAAGTAGATGAATAGGGACCACTTTGGTGGGGAAAAGATCTTAAGGACATGAGTGGAGCCTCATTCGGGCATCCCCTGAGTGGAGTTCCTCCAGCAAAAATCCTTTCAACCCAGAAAGCACCTTTGTGTGCTTCTGACACAATTTTACAAAATCTTCAATGGTCACTAGCCAAAATCTATTTAAGGCAAAATATACTTGTTTCCAGTGTACCAAGAGCATCTTTCCTTGCCTCATGATTTGTAACCAACAGAGGGGACCAGGAGAACAACAATTTCAGAAGATAGGGTCAAGATTTTTTTCCCTATACCAAAGCAAACTTCAAAAAAAAGTTTGGCCTCATGTTGACCACCAGTTGTCAGGGTCCAGGGCATAGGTGGCTGGCAGAGAGCATAAATGCCAGGACCCAGGACAACCAGCTAACAGGCCATATAAATGGGAAAACAGACAAGGCAGAGTAACTTCAGGGGCTGGAGCAAGGCAAGGATGGGCTTCCAGGAATCAGGCAAAGTGCAGCAACAGTGTTTCCTATCATTTGGGTTTCGGACTTATCAATACACTGATGAGTCAGTGTATTGGCTTCTGGGGATTGAAGCCCCCCTGCAGGGCCTGGGCCACATGTTGGGAACCACTGGTCTACAAGAACAAAGCATGGAGTCTTCAAGAGCAGGAACAAGGCAGAAGATCTTCTGGAAACCAGGAACAAGGCAAGAGATCCAGGAGCCACATAAGTGCAACTCCACTGATCTCTGTTGCTCAGGCAGTTACTAGGAAGAAAGGCCAGTTCTGACATAACTAGGCCACCCATGGTATACAGGTGGAGCCTATGAAGATCCAAAACCTTCCCCAGGGGTCACAGGTGGGGCTTAGCAGTTGCAGCACGGTGAAGGTCCAATCCTGCAGTACTTAGAGCAACTCCTTCCAAGCTAGTGGTTCCTGTCCTGTAAGACTTAGAGGAGAAGCTGCAAATCCTCACACCAGTCATGTCAATTTTGTGCTGTGTATGTTTTCTCTAAGTGTCTGGCTAGGTTATCTTGCTATGGTAATAGAGCAGACCATACTGCCAGCGACTCAATGCTGATCATCAGGCAGAGGTTAATTAACCTGGCAATTCTGAGGACTAGCAGCTTGGGTGTAGAAGTCCACAGGGAAGGGAGATGGTCCCCAAGTGGATTAAATCCCACTTGAATCCATCTTGATGGAGGGCAGCAGCTTCATCAACCTTGGCCTGGGGCTGAGGAAGACTTTATTTATTTATTTAGTATATTTTTATACCGCTTTCCTCACCTATTGGTGACCCAAAGAAGTTTACAGACAAAGATGGTAAATTACATAAAACTTAAGGCCCATGTCATGGGTAACAGCCGCTTCCACTTGTGTGCCAAAAGGGCTCAGGACCAGAAAGTGACTCACAGAACTGGATTATTGGTATGCATGTCATGCTGAGATGCGGAAGGCAGATGGAAGGCCACTGCATTATATTCTCAGGACAGTCTTCATGGCTGATCACCATGAGGATTGCCAATATTTGGATACGGCAGAAGAATAAGAAGTTTTCTCTATCCTTAACATGCTGTTAGGTTTCATCAGAACTCCTGAAGAGTCAGAATAGCATCAGTGATCAGAAGAATGATGCCTATTCAGTATGCTTTAATATGACACAATGAAAAATATTATAGGTGCTGCTAGTCCATCAGAAACCATTTAAAATTGATGATAGAATAATGTGTTTCTCTCTAGGATTACGTAATATGACTTAAAATAGTGGTTTTAAAATTTAGCCTACCCATGAGGTGGAGCCAAATTAATAATAATGCATGGTTGGAAGTAAGATTTTCCCCTCAGACTGATGTTAAGAGTCTCCTTGATGGAACTGGGATGTGTGGCTTATTCTAGTATCCTTGATAGTTCTGAATGGTTTTTGTACTGGTCTAGCCGTATCACCAGATCCTTTAGTCGTATAAAGGACCACACAGATTTCTTTTGCTTTTCTTGAACTAGTAAATTCAGTGAAGGTAATGGAGTGTTTATGCTCGTATTTCTGCAAGTTGCCAAGAACGAGAATTACTGCATATTGGCAGGGGATTGGCATTACCACTAAAATACATGCTTTTTGGCATTTGTCTCCTGACACATTTCACGTGTGACCATTTACTTGGTGTTGCAGCCTGTTCTGACTTGGAAATCTTTGTGGCATATCCCCATTTCCTTAAGCCTTCCCATGTCAGAAGCTACCCAATATTTAGTCCTCAAGTACATTTAGGCTATTCATGATTATGCTATAGCATCGGGGAATTGTGTGCCTGGAAAGAGACAGCGGCATAAAACAAGCAGAGTTACGATACGCCGTGCAATACCTGGCTCCTGATTCTTCTTCCAGGACTGGGAGACCCTTCGTTTTGCCTTGAACAATGGCCTTTCAGTGCGCTGAGCTACCTAATTCATGAGAAAGGGGATACTCCGACTCAAGCCAATTATATTTCCCCCAGCCCTTAAGGAACAATGGAAACATTCAGCATGGGTTCTTTGACCGTGAAGGGTTGCAAAATTCCAAGAGAAATATTAGACTTCTGTTGATTTCGCTCTCTCTCCACCCCAACCCATCAAATGATATTTTTATGGAACAATCTGTAAGTTACAGCTCCCCAGGGGAGCAGCTCAGATTTGCGCTGTTATGTTTACAAGGGACTTTGTGTGGTGGAAGCCCTTAAAGCTTTGGCGCATCATACGGCACGTGCAACAGCCATCAGCAGTAGGGCCAAGTCATGCAGTGGGCACAAGTAATGTTTGATATAAGATTGCTTGTGTTTTTTTATCTTTATCTGCTTTTGCCCTCTTTTAAATTATACCCAGAAGCTGATGAAGTCTGCTAGAACCAGCTAAGGCAGGGGTGCCCAAACTATGGCCTGCGGGCCAGATCCAACCTCAGACACCAATTCATCTGGCCCATGAAGCCCTCATTGCTCATTGAAGCAGAAGTAAAACGTGCCAGTACGGGCATGTTTTACTTCTGCTCCCAAGGGCTTGGTGGGCCGGATATGAATTGGCATTGGGGGCCAGATCCAGCCCATGGCCCCCCTGAACCACATGACTGGCCCACAGCCTGAAAAGTTTGGGCACCCCTGATCTAAGGGTGGTGACACATTTGTTTCCAGGTCAATATAATGTCTGCACATGTCTATCCCAAAACCCCTTCTCTCATTTCTGCAGATTTTAAATAGGCCCTTACCAAAATCTGTGCTGAAATACACATTTTCAGGCATTTTTAGCAACAAGCCTTCAGAAAAGTTTAGGGGGGAAACCACCATATGTGGACGTGTTTACTTCCACTTCCAGGAGCAACGAGGGCTTCGTGGGCCAGATGAATTGGCATCAGGGGCAACATCCGGCCCCTGGGCCATAAATTTGGGCACCCCTTTTTTAGTTCTATCCTGCAATCTCTGTGTATTCTCAAGGCCAGAAACATTATCCTTAATTTATACTTCCAAGAGACCAAATTAAAAGAGAAGCATTAATGTTCAGAATGTGTACTAGGAAACCTTTAAAAAATACACCTTTATGCATGCACATGCATATATCAGAATTATTCATACCATTATTAAGACCATCAGGAAAATGCAGTCTAAATTACATTGCAGTCTATGGCAAAACTCTCCTCTGTTCGAACCGTTCTAGACTGTACCTTGGCTCTCAATTGATGTACTGAAAATGAAGTTCAACTGCTCTTGCTCAGGCTTTCTTCTAAGCAGGCTGTAAATGCTAAGTATGCGTAAGTGTACTAATGTAATGTACAGACATTCAGAAATGATTTATTTGGCTTGCAAATCTGCTATGTTTTATGCATGACCAAGCCTATGTGCTGGTGGCAACCTGGAAACATAAAGTCTAGAAAGTATAAAAGTTTAAGGCCGACTCTCGGAAGCACAATAATTTCAGCAGCCCTACTTAGTCGTACGCATCACTCTTGTTCATTCCTAATGTAACCCTCAAGGAACACATGCATAAGTTATAAAGTATCCTCATGAGGAAAACACTAAGAAATGTTATTAAAAAGGGGTAAATGGATTAAGGAGGTTTGATGCAAACCTGGTTCTGAACGTGGCATGGCAATGTAACAGGATTTGCTCATACAGTGGAACCTCATACAATAATTGCCCCATATAGCAACAAAATCGCATAACAATTAGGTTTTGGGGGGAAACGGTGTCCCGCATAACAGTTTTCCCTATGGAAAAAACTTTTCCAATTTTTCAAAGGGAAAACCCACTTAGCAAAACAAATCATTGTATGATGCATCCCATAGGGAAAATCGCTATATGATGCATGTATCGTATAGCAATTGTTTCATACAACAATGAGCCCCGTGGAACAGATTAAAATCGTTGTATGAGGTACCACTGTACAACACAGCAGAATTCGTCTGTGTGTGCAAAAGAGAATCACACCGAGGGATGCACTGCACTTCCAGATCTGACTGTGTTTTCTAGCAAGAAGATGGGTGTCTTTGCTAGTGGGAGATTTCCCTGAATCCAGGGATTCTCAACCTGCGGCCTGTGGGTTGGACGCAGCCAATGATGGCACCATTTCATGTGGCACCACCCACCACCTCCACCACTCTCAGTTCCTAGATTGCCAGCCACTGGGGCCATCCTTTGACCATCTGATCCCAATGGACATGTCTTGTGGTCCATAGCAGTGGTGGGCATCAGCAGGTTCGCACCAGTTCACCAGAACTGACCCCACCCATCCAAGTTTTGAAATAAATTAGTCCCAATTCAGGTGCAAGGCAGGGCTTTCCCACTGGCCATGCCCACCACACCACTCCCACAGAGTAGGTAGTAAAAAAAAAAGAATCCCAACACTGGGCAGGCATGACTATATTGCCCACCCAGTCACATGGCCACACCCACAAAGTGGGCCACACCCACAGTGTGGTAGCAAATTTTTTTGGAGCCCACCACTGGTCCATAGGACTACTAGACAGCTCCGGTGAAATGAACAGAGACAGCTGGTGGGCAGTTCCCAGTGAAACTTATTTGAACAGTGCAAAGCAGTCACGTCTGGTTACTTACCCCGAGGTGGCCGTAATGTTGTGATGTTCTCAGTTGTCTCATCATCGGAATCACCTCCTGTGGCCATCACTTTGTATCGGTTACTGGTCTGCTTGTTGAGAAGGTGAGGGGCTTGTAGTGCCGCTTCCCTCTCAGCGGCCAGGTCCAAATCCTGCTGGGCCAGGTGAGCTCTGAGCTGTCTAATTTCAAACTGAAGCCATGGTGGACCATGGAGAGAGAGAGAGAGAGCGAGAGAGAGAAGCAGAAGGCAAAATGAGCAAGAGTACAGAGATAAATTTCACAAGGGGAGAAAGCCACTTATTCAGTGGTTAACACCCAGGCAGGGCTCTTAAAAGGGCATTGAAAAACTAGTATTCGCATTCTCCCAACAGCTGTTACATCAGTCCATTTGATACACGTCCCCATCATTAGTGTGTTTGTGCTTAGCATGGCCTGTGCTGTCTAGCGCAAAGTCCAAGGTGTTGGGTTTTACGACAACAAAAAGCAATAACTGCCAACATGCAGCTTTTAAGAACACCAGCCTTTGAGGCATATTGGCAGCCACACACAAGCAGGCATATGTGAATGAGTGGAGAGTGGTGGAAAGTAAATGTAAATAGTGGACAGAAGCCCATGAGATCCTCCTTGGCACTCTAGTACTGATCAGCAGGAGTGCTGACTTGGCCTTCTGGTAATTGAAGTCCAAGAACACCTGGAGTGACAAGGTTCACCATCACTAGTCTAGATCATTATTACTTTTAGTTGAAAGGGGAGGTAAATGATGATGTAATTTTTCATTTTCCTACACCTGGTAAGGACACTAGTCCTGGTAGTATGGTAATTGGTTGATTTTTGTAATTTTACTTGCTGCCTGAAAGACTTCTGATGGTAGTTTTAGCCTCTGGGCAGAACCATTACCTGTGGTGTTACATACTCACACTCTTACATACTTGGCAACATCTGGCATCCATGTATTTTCTATCTGTAAGCTTTCTTGCAGTGACATTAGTACCGCCTGTGCATTGGCTTGAAGGTATTCTCTCTGCTTTGGTTAAGAATGACGGAAAAGCCACGATGCTTCTTATTTTTTAATCTTTATTTGCCCTGGCTGACGTCCATTTCACAGCATGCTCCACCCCAACCAACAGAAAGAAACTCTTTATTTACCAGGGACGAATACATCAAAACTTACAAACTGGCTTATAGTCTAACCAGGATTTAAACCACCTCGATAATAACCTCACAGCTGTGGTAGTCCATTGCAATCCCGGTGTGAAACCCTGCATGTCTCATTTCATGTGTGCCACAGGAGATGGCTCCATAATTATAGAGTGTGGGGTCACTTCATGGTAAGCTGGGATCCACCTTAAACAAATTCACACCAATGGCATTTTTCCTACTTCAGGAAATAAATGCATTCTCGGATACAAGTTGCAGCCTAAGGCAATTATTTTCCAGTGATACTATTTTTCAGTGTTGTTCCCAAGAGCATTTAAGGCCCTTCAGCTTAATCACATTAGATTCTCATTAGAATGACAAATAATTTCACTGCCATACCTTTAAAGCTTTCCCCAGCGGTTAGCATACTTCCAAACTGGATTAAAGAGGTCAGGTTTTGTTTTAGTATTAGAAGAAAAATATGCTATGTGCAATGTTTGAAACCAATTGTGTTTCTCCTGTGAACTATAATCTTATTTGTATTGTCCATTATAGATATCGTTAACTGTTGATAAAGCCTTAGTCCTCCATTTGTTAAGACCCCCTTATAGAAAAGGGATAATTTATACCAGCATTTCTATGCTATAAATGTGCTTTTTAAAAAGAGGTTTAAAATCCTATTTGAAATGAAATTGCTTTAATTCGTTTTGTCCAAGACCAGAATGTTCTAAATAAATCTATCCTGCATTCAGATCATTGCAAATAATGTGTAGTGTTTGTTTTAGTTGAAATACCTTAACATATATTTTAGCAATTGCTATGTTCTTATTATGTCTGTTACTAAGCTATGAAACTAAATTGATGTTTTTTGTACACAAGGAATTTTCTTTAACCTTATCTTGCTTTCTGTAGGATTAAATGGGTATTTAAAATACAGTGGAACCTCAGTTAACAAACGACTTGGTTAACATAAAAATCGCATAAAGAAAATCCATAGAAAATACTGGCTCAGTTTACAGATTTTTTTTGACACTGATTAATTGGTTTTTAATGCATTCCTATGGGAAACTGCGTTTCGGTTAAAGTATTTTGTTTTTCAATGCATTCCTATGGAAAATTGCATTAAATGCATTCCTATGGGAAATTCAATTAAAGAAATTTTTGCTGTAAGAAACGTCCCGGAGAATGCATTAATTACATTAACTGAGGTTCCACTGTATGTAATGCCCCAAACATGAACATTACCTTTGAGAATAACACTACTGTATTTATTTTACCATTCATTTATTTTTGTTACCATGTTAGTATGCCAATGTAAAGCTTAACTTACTGCTATGTCTCACAAATCATGACAAGAAACTACCAACATGTTTGACATGACCTCTGCCTATCAAGAAGTTTAACATAGTTTGGGATAGGTTCTAGGATTTGCTGTGTGATGATGAGGCTGATAGCATCCCATGGACTGCTTGGCCCATTAGCCACTGTAGATGCCACCATGAGAGCCAAGGATAAGATTATCACAGCACCATCAAACACCTAATATGACTAGGATTCGCAAGTAGCATTAACAGGTTCTTTTTGAGCAAAAGTATAAAATTGCATTGAACTAAAGCAACCGAAGGACTTCAGTGGCTCAGCGGTTAAGACGCTGAACTTGACGACTGTGGTTCTGAGTATGCTCCAGATTCTTTCATTGATTTCATTGGATTTAGGGATTTTGATTTTTGGTTTTGCTAGCATTAGTGTTATGTTATGGAATTTCAGAGATACCAAACAGATAGAATAAACTCTGAATTTAATAAGGCTTCAGAGAAGTAGTTTTGCTGCCATCTTGTGACCAAATGATAAAAATGCGGCTTGGTGTCTGATCAAGAGCAGGTATGTATGCAAAAACTAATTGAAAACCTGCCAGTTAGGAATTGTCCAAATCAATCAGGTTTCTGACTCCTAATTCATCAGCTTTGCATGAATTTTATTGAATCAAATCTTGTTTTGCTGTGGTTGCATCATCCTACTTTTAATCTATGTTTATTCTGATTTGTAATAATACTTTATCACATGTATTTTATCCATACAATCTGGTGTCTAATCATGCCTGCCATGTGACCACAGAAATGTCTGCAGACACAGACAGAACTGGCTCTTTGGCTGTAAACAGTAATGAGCACCAGACCCTATAGTCAGATACGACTGGCTCTTGAGCAAGGGCGACCTTTATCTTTACCAGGGGTGGCCAAACTTTTTAGGTCATAGGTTGATCATGTGGTTGAATGGGTGCATTTTACTTCTTCTTCCAGGAACAGTGAGGGAGCCGGATGATTTGGTGCCAAGGGCCAGATCTGGCCCACAAGCTATAGTTTGGCCACCCCTGTTCTTTACCTTTATTGTTCCAGATACTATTTTGCAGAAAGTCATAGTATAATAAATAAATAAATAAATAGCAGGATCTATTTGTCTCCTGTGAGGTGTTATCCATTGGAATAGTTCACAATCAATGATCCTGATGCCCATCCTACCTCTACATATGAGTTTTAGAAGATACAAGCAGCAGGAGAAGAACACACAGATGCATGCTTCACATTCAGTATGCAATTCATGCTCTTCGCATGTGAGTACAAACACATCCAAACAACCTTATGAAACAAAATTCAGAACATCTCTGATATGTATGTTGTGCATTGGGCAATAATGTATAAATATAAAAAACAACAGCAGCAGCAACAACAATAACAATGGGCAGGAACTAGAATGGGACTCTAGAGAACACTTGCATTTTAGGATTAGCTTGTCTGTCTGAGAACTAAGCAAGAGAATGACCCTCGACAACCTCTGGATGGATATGAGCCCATCATCATCTCTGATCCAGGAAGAACTTTATGGCAAGAACAAACATTCTTGAGGGCACACAAGAGCAAAACCAAAGATGGAGGGAGGAGCTCACTGGACAAGGAACAACATTAAAGGAGGTTATAGTTGAGGAACTCAATCTCCCCTACATCACTTGGAGGACCCTGAATAGGCTGAGGGTCCAAGTCCCTCAATGCAAGACCATCAGGCTCAAGCGAGAGACAACAACACACTCTGTGAATATGGAGATACACAGAATCTGGCTTATTTACTAGTCTGCAGGTTACTGCCAGAAACATGTACGATGAGGACTTAAGTTTGCCCAATGACAAAGCCAAAAAAGTGGCTTCATTTTGGCAGTCGTGGGTTTGGCTGGGACACAAAAGAAGAAGTCTGGTGATGTACAACATCTATACCGGCATGGAACTGTCGGTGGATCACAAAACTCTCCTGGAAAGGAGATGTCCAGCATAACTTTAGGAAGATCAATGAACACTTTAAATCAGTAGCCAACAACAGCACCAAGGCCACAACAATATTTTTGCGCTGTTCTGTTAGTCTTCTAAGGATGGAAGGTACTGTCTAAATCTTTTGTGGACATTGGGAAACTAGCCAATGTTTACTTCCATTACTTTTAGAACCCTTGTTGGTAACAATAAATTAGAAAGGACAACACAGGGTGGCAGTTGCAAATGGATGATTTATCGGCCACAATAATGTGCAGGTTGATCTCGGTTGTGTTCCAATGATACGGAAAAAGCCAGATTGCGCAACACAAGAGTCATTGCAAAGAGAAAAAAGAGGATCACAAATTTGACCAAAGCAAACGATGCAGTCATTAGAACTAAAAACTGCTTCACAAATTACCTATCATTTAGCAAGGGAACAAAAAATCCTCATTGCTTAAAATGCTACTGTTTTATTTTTTTTTAGAAAGTACTAAACCACAAGGTTACCTGGATTGACTGAAGGGGAAAGAAAGGGGGGAAATACAATACCATTAATCATCTATATAGCCGTGTTACATTTTAAAGCGCTTCTAAGCACTCATCTGTTCAACCTCACCCTATCTGGAGGAGGTACATCAATTACATGGATGCAGAACTCTATTCTTTCAAATCTGTCGACAAGAAGCTAATCTATACGGAGCCAACTTTAGACTTTGGCTCATCTCATTTATCACTGTTTGCACTGACGAGAAATAGCTCTCCGGGGTAAGAAGCAGTGGCTTTCCTTAGGTTTGCTTAAAGAGAGGCAATGGATTCCATCAAGGATTCCTTCATATGTTCTTCCAACTAACCTGTGTTTAAAAAAAATTCCAACATCCTCCCCTCCAATAAACCAAGCCTAAAACTTTGATAATTTATCCATAGTAAATCTTACTGAAATGAAAGGGGCCTCTTTGTATTATGGGCCCTCAATTCAGAAACAAATTATAGAAACAGGGCTATTGAGGAAAGAGAGATCTTGAAGGAGTGGTTCTAATAGTGTCACACACACACACTTCTGTGAGTTTCCATGGCAGAACAGGGATTCAAATCCAGATCCCCTGAGTCCTTGTCTGTCACCGTACTTATTAAGTGAAAGTCTCCCTTGCTCGAAAAGCCAGTCGTATCCAACTCTAGGGTGCAATGATCAACTCCATTTACAGCCAAAGTGCTGGACAATGGAGTGAACTCATGTCTTTGTTCCAGATCCTGCCAACCTAGAAAAAAATTGCAAGTAGATAAATAGGTAGCACCGCGGTGGGAGGGTAACAGCATTTCATGTGCTCATGTCTTGTGTACGGGCACATTTTACTTCCGCTTCCAGGAGCGATGAGTGCAGGGCGGGCCGGATGAATCACAGTAAACCCATTCGTGGGGATTCACAGAGCGCTTGGGCTTCTGGGAGTTGAAGTCCAAGAACATCTGGAGTGCCAAGGTTCACCATCACAGCTTTAGAGGAAGAATCCCCCCACCCACATTCATTATTGAAATGAATATAACAAGTGTATTTAAAGGTGGATATTTTGTTGATATTTTATCTAATATGTTTATTATTACATTGCCATTCTACTGAACACATGGGCCGCTCTGAGCAAAGATTTTTGTGGCATACATATTAAAGTCTTTAACAAAGACACAAAAATGCAATACAGCTGTGCCTTACCCCTTGTTCTTGGCAAATCTGGGTCAATCTTTCCAGTTGCTCATCTTGAATGACTTTTGCCTTTTCATATTGCTGAATCACCATCTCCATTTCAACTTTAACTGGTAGTACATATGCTAGAAACCATAAGAAAGAAGTCTTGGAGGTTACAAAAATATAACTATCTGGTACCTAATAAATGAGCTATCATGTGACACATTTATCTACTATGTGAGGTCCTTTTGTGGAGAGATTCCAGGAACTGAAAATAGGCTTCCTCCATGTAACTGTTGCCGTCCTCTCATTTCCTAAGGCAGGGGTTCCCAACCTTTTTCAAGCCAGGGGCCGGGTCACACTTTCTGTCAACTTTGAGGGCTGGATGGCCATTTTGCCCTGCTTACCTCTGACAGCCGTGCGTGCGCATTAACCCCTTTCCTGCCCGGCACCTGGAAACTTACTGCGCATGCGTGCCCGGCTCCTGGATTTTGAAAACCACAGCTTGACAGGTATGATGGAAATATAGGAGCCAGATTTAGAAAAAATTTTTATGCCATCTCTAAAACAGCTCGCTAAAAATTAACGATGACTTACCATCAATAATTCTTTTGACTCTCCAAATTCTAAGTGTGATGATGAGGCTGATAGCATCCCATGGACTGCTTGGCCCATTAGCCACTGTAGATGCCACCATGGGAGCCAAGGATAAGATTATCACAGCACCATCAAACACCTGATAAGATAAGGATTCGCAAGTAGCATTAACAGGTTCTTTTTGAGCAAAACTACAAAATTGCATTGAACTAAAGCAACCAAAGGACTTCAGTGGCTCAGTGGCTAAGACTCTGAACTTGACGACTAGAAGTCCGGCAGGGCAGCAGTTCAAGACCCGAGTGCTACATAACAGCGTGAGCTGATGTTTCTGTCCCAGCTCCTTCTCTAGGGAGAATGAATCCCTGCATGAGGCAACTAACAACATAAAGTGTCCCATACAACAAACAGACATTTTAAAAGTACCCCCCTTAAAATTATAATAAAAATAAGCTACAATCAAACATACAATAAACATGCCATGAAATTGGGCCAAAATACAGCAGACCTGCATCCTAAGCCGCTGAACTGGGAAAGTATAAGCTGGGCCCCGGTCTAAAAGCCAGGGATAGGTGAAACATTTACAAAGACCTCCTCAAAAAGCATAGTCTTTAATTGCTTTTTAAGAGACTGGAGCGAGGAAGCCTGGTGCAGCTCGAGTGGAATAGCATTCCACAACATTGGTGCCACCACCAAGAAGGCCCTTCTCCGCATCCGAGTCCTCCTAGGCAATCTCAAGGACGGCGCCTGAAGCTGCGCCGATGAAGAGGAGCGAGTGATGTGGGCTAAAGTTTCTTAATTGATAGTTCAAACATGATCTCAGTCCTCATGCAACTTGGATCTACTATGAAAAGTTTCATTGCTTTTTACTTACCTCTATCTTGTTTTCAATGTAATCCCATATACCAAGAACCACGATTCTCAAAATAGTCTAATAGGAAGATTGACAGAGGGAAAAGGAAAAGAGGTGGAGATTATCATTTGATTTCTTTACACATACTCATTATTTAAAATGGTCCTTTGTCTTGTATTTGTATGAAACGTTGCTCAATACTGAACACTTAAATTGCTATCACAACTTCTGTCCTTTCACAAGTATACATGATACGCATAGCCTGATAAACCGTGTAAGTCATTTATAACAGCATCAGTTTCCAAAATATCCAGCCTGTCTCTTGAGCCCACAACAGTATGGATCCTATTTCCTCAAGGGAGCTGCAAAAAGCCCACTTTCCCCTCTGCTATTAGTTGTATTTCCAACTCCTCCAACTTGAAGCATAGTAAAATTCTATCATCAGCCACTGGTCTGTAGGCAGCTGTTCCTTGGGCAGTAATAACTGTCAAAATGACCTGAAAATATGGATTTTCCTCTAGAGAGAGGTGCAAGTTACAAACTCATGTTGATGAATGGAAGCAACATGAAATTGAAGAACCTTAACAGAGGTAAAGAAATGCAAATCCTTAGGCATGCAAAAGCAGAAGTGATTCAAGCCCCCCCCCTGTTATTATATATATGTATATGCTTTGCATCATTATCTTTTCCATTTTTGCCTAAGCTAAAGGAAGAGTTCTGAGGAGTTTTGCAAAGTCATTAAACATCAACTTGCTACCCATTTCCTGTCACATTAGTAACCCTCGACCGGTCCTATAGATGTTTCCATCATACAACATCCCTATGGATTACAGATGTTGATGGTACTTGTATCACTCTGCAAGCAAAACAGTATCAAATTGTAACTTTCTTGAGACAAAAATCTACTATGTGAGAGTAGAAATGGGAAGAACTATTAGAAACGAGGATTATAGGAGAAGAATATATACAAAAGGTAGCACCAGACTGCTACAGAAGTCAGTATTTCTGATTTCAGTTTAACCACACTAGCCATTTTTTTGAGGCTCAGTGGTTAAGCAGTCTGCCTCGTTAGCTGGAAGGTTGACAAGCCGGCATTTCAAGACCCGAGTACTGCACAACGGAACGAGCGCCCGTCTCCGTCCCAGCTCTTGCCAAACTAGCAGTTCCAAAGCAAGAAATTGTAAGTAGAGAAATAGGGATCACTCCAATGGGAAAAAAGATCTTGAGGACACAAAAGGAGCCTCATTCGGGCGTCCCCTGAGCACGATTCCTCTAGCAAAAATCCTTTCAATCCAGAAAGCACCTTTTTGTGCTTCTGACACATTAAAAAAAACATTTTTGACATTTCAAGTGATAATGAAACAAGAGGAAAGCTCTGTCAATAGATGTAAAGATTTATGCTCTATCACATCTAGTCTAGGACACTGTTTGTTCCTGTTCAGAAACCCATCCATACAATTTATCTCTTGCTCTTCATCTCAACAGATGTGACGACAGCTGCTCTGAGAGTCCCAGGTGGCTTCAAAAATAATATGGATTTCACTTGTGAAAAAGGCTAGCGACAAAAGGGGAAAATCAAAGAGACTTGCTCTCAATAACCATCTGTCAAGCCCCAGGTAAGGACCTCAAAGCAGATCAGCTGAAGCACAGAACAATGATTTTTATGGAAGATATAATAACCCTCCAGGCCATTTAAAATGTTTAAAGGTAGCAACTAACATTTTGGACTAGTCTAGCTTAGAAAAGAAATCTGGAAGGCAATGTAAGAGTTGCAGGATTGATGTCCTATGCTTTCTGAAGTCAACTGTGCCCCCTACCAATCACATTTTATGCCAGCTGCAACTTTTTGAGAGCATGAAATTGGTTTAAGTGTTGACGTATACAAGGGGTTCTCAACCTTTTAAAGCCGCAGGCTGGGTCATGCTCCCTCAGACAGTGGAGCGGGCCAGACTGGTGGTTCCCCCTTGCTGTAAACGCTGCCGTAAAATGCGGCTGTGGCTGTTGTGAATGCATTTTTACACTGGTGGCAGTGGCGAGCAACATGAAATGGTGCCATGTGGGCCGGATCCAGCCCAAGGGCCGTGGGTTGAGAACCCCTGGCATATACAATCAAATACACTTCCAAAGAAAGTCACCTGCAGCTCGGAATACCGTTCACTTATTATTGAAGGTATCACTTACCTCTGAAAAGAACACAGACAGGATAACTAGACTGATCCAGTGAACAACTCCAGCAAACTGTGATGCACTTGAAACTGTAATTAAACATAATGTAGTGAGGCACAATTTTAGTTTAGCTACATACGATATAAATAAGCACAGCACACTCCACAGATTTTTTAAAAATGCTCTTCAAGACTGCTTTGACATAGCTTGTCTCAGGAGATTGTATGTTGACAGCTATTGGGGAGAGCTGCCTCTCTACTGCAAGAATATGGGGATATAGGAACAACGAATGCATAATTATATCATGGATACAGTCTAATTTGAGATACCAATAACTACACTGCAGAACCCAAACTATACTTTGCATTTCCCAAGATAGGACACATAAAGCTTTGTAACAATTTTCATTTTTTGTTATGATCAGCAATCCCATTCTTCGGGGCATCCAGGATGACAACTCCAAGTTTTATGGATCTTCCTGACATTGGTGCTATTGGACAGCAGTAGTTTACAGGCATAAGCATCTATTTTTGAATTTTCACAATGCCTAGGGCTGTGATGGCGAACCTTGGCACTCCAGGTGTTCTTGGACTTCATTTCCAAGAAGCCTAAGTCCCTGTGAATCCACACGAATGGGTTTACTGTATGCACAGTAAAGAGCCCTGTCTAGGAACCATGCATGGATCTCTAAATGTGGTCCATATTGGGTCATACTGGGGGGAAAGGGACAATCTTCCTAATTCAGTTCAATGTATTCAAGCCCAGATAAAGAACTAATCAGAGATGTAATGCAATGGCTCTGTTTGGATGCAGTACTGGAGTAACCTTCTGTAAACAAGCCTGGATATCATCCCTCCCCTCTCTACCAGAACAGCTGCTACAAGACTAGAATATTTAATTTCTCTTTTTCAGTAATTTAGCATAAAATTCAAAATCTAATCCAGGAATGGGCAAAAAGTGCAGGTGACATCCAATTGTTTCAAAGACTTTTAAGTGCAAGAGCACCATAGACATTTCTCAAGTCCGTATTTTAAAAAAAGAACTGCAGGTATGTATGAAAACATGTCATTTTCTGTCTCCAGAACAGGGGTTCCCAACCTTTTCAAGCCAGCGGCTGGGTAACGCTCCCAGTCAGCTTCGAGGGTCGGATGGCCATTTTGCCTTGCCTGCACGATGGGGGTTGCCCATTTTGTCCCAACAACGTCAAAGTGGTGGCCATTTTGTTTCTCGAATGCCCTTGGAGGGGTGGGGGGCCACATGAAATGGCACAACGGGATGTATCCAGGGATATACATTACCCCTCCTAACCCAAAAGACTCTCTTGGAAACTCCTGACCAAATAAAATCAGAAGAATTCTGGAAATTGAAATTGCCATTTTCAGAAAGAAAATGGGCATATGGTGAGCTCAGAAACAAAACATGGCTTCCACAGTTCCTCCAAAGTTTCTCTTTGTTGCCCTATTCCAGTGATGGCAAACCTTGGCACTCCAGATTTTCTTGGACTTCAGTTCCCAGAAGCCCAAGTCAACACACCTGCAGATCAGGGCTTCTGGGAATTGAAGTCCAAGAATACATGTAGTGCCAAGGTTCGCCATCATGACCCTATTCTATTATTAACCTTATCAAAGTTGCTGAAACAATCCAACACCATAAACCATGGTTTGAGATTGGATTGTTTCTGTAAACGGCTGCTAAGACATGTCAATCAAGACTTATCCATGTAATTTTAAACTGACATTATTTAAAAACAGAAGAAAATGCAAAGAATTTCATCTTAGGAGCATCACCAGAGAGAAAGAGCACAAGCTTCACAAAATGCTAAATCATAGATTAGCTTTATAGGCAAGTAATAATAATCATTTCGTGTCAAAAATTATTCTGGGTTGAAAGGATTTTTGCGGAAGAAACTCCACTCAGGGAATGCCCAAATGAGGTTCCTTTCATGTCCCCAAGAGCTGGGACAGAGACGGGCACTCAGTCTGTCATGCAGTACCAGGGTCTTGAACTGCCAACTTGCAGGCCTTCCAGCTAACAAGGCGAGCTTCTTAACCACTGAGCCATGGCAGTCCTAGGCAAGTTTGCTATCCATCACATTCACCATGGTAAACATCCCTCTAGAGACGTGATGGCGAACCTTGGCACTCCAGATGTGTGGATTCACAGGGGGCTTGGGCTTCTGGGAACTGAAGTCAGTTTGCCATCACAGCTCTAGAGATTTAACACTGGTCTGATTTTTGTGAGAAGTGAAAGCTAACACTTGGGAGCTAGAATCTGCCAGCTCTCAACTGACCTTAGAAAACACATTTGGCTCATGCTACAATGTGTGTCCCTCAGAGGAATTTACTATTTTAAGACGGTCTCTTCCACCTTTTTATATTGCAGAGTGCCTGGAGTGTGAATTTCAGCACCATCCTTAGGGAGTATTTTTGTGTTTTGTTTCCTGATGGAAGGATAACACTTCTGGCTTCTCTGCTGTTGCACAGATGTGCTCTGAAGAAGTTTATTAAAGCAGCCAAATGAAAACAGGGCACACGCAAAACCTTCTCACTTTTTGGTTTGCAAATGTTTAAAACACAAATGAAAAGCAACACTTTCAACATTATCCTTACAGATGAAATGTGGGGAAAGGAATGACGTTACAAACAGGCCAGCAATAGGACTCTGATCCTGGAAGACTACAGGATAATATGATGCCCATCTGCCATCTTGTGCTGAAGCAAATATATACATAATGGAGCACAACAAAAGCCTTATATTGAATGCAAAGATCTTCTAGAGCAGTGATAGCGAACCTTTTAGAGACCGAGTGCCCAAACAGAGGGGTGGGGTGAACTTTGTGCTGGGGGGGGGAAGGAGGAAGCTCTCCCATTGGGCTGCTGGGCAGAGGGGCGGAGAAAACTCTGTGTTGCGGTGATGGTGCACATGCCCACAGAGAGGGCTGTGATTGCCACCTCTGGCATGTGTGCCATAGTTTCGCCACCACTGTTCTAGAGCAGGGGTGCCCAATCTTTTGAGACCGGGAGCCTGACCACACCCACGAAACAGCTGAGCAGGCCAGACCATGAACTCAGAACAGGGCGTGTTTGCGCATGCACATCCATCTTCACTTCCTGGTTTGGCGCAGACACTTCTGCACAGGCGCGAGCATGTCCATGCCGAACCAGGAAGTAAATATGGATGCGTCCGCACATGCACAGAAACATCTGTATTCACTTCCTGGTTTGGCGAGGGTGGCGCAGGGCTGATGGAATGGCTTCGGTGGCCGTAACTGGCCCATGGGCTGTAGTTTGGACATGCTGATCTAGAGCTTCACCTCCCTTCCAGAAGCATGCTTCCTTACTGATATCAAATGCTGAGGGGCATTCTGCACAGTGATTTTATTGGTTTCTTCTCCATGTTTTTAGGCTTTCCTGCAACAAAACCCTATTATCAGGCCTCATCTTGAGTACTGTGTCCAATTCCAGGCGCGACACTTTAAAAACAAGGCCAACAAACTGGAACATGTTCAGAGGAGGGCAGCAAACCATGCACTATATGGAAAGTACTGTACATCTTTAGCCTTGAGAAAAGATGACTGAGATGGGACATGATAGCACTCTTCAAACAATTGAAAGGTAATCAGACACTTCTCAATCATCCCAAAATGAAGGACACATAATAATGGGCTCAAAGTTACAAGAACCCAGATTTCAGGTGAATATCAGGGGGAAATTCTTCACCGTCAGAACAGTACAACAATGGAAACTAATTACCGCAGGAGTGCTTCATTGTTGGAAGGATTCAAAAGAAAATTGGACAGCCATCTGTCATATCTCCTTTGATTTGAATTCATGCACTGAGTAGGGGGTTCGACTTGATGACCTTACAGGCCACTGCCAACTCAATTATTCTATGATTCTATGAATAAGTGGGACTCCAATGTAACAAATAAATAATAATATATTATAATTATTTATTTACACACACCACATTCTTAAGCCAGCTACTCTAACCACAAAGGCATTATTCTTGGTAAGAAATCCATCAAAACAACCTGTCCTAAGAGATTCCATCCATCCGCCATACTTTCAGGCCATAGGGGCACCTAAACCAGCTTAGTTATTGGCGATATAAATGAATCCAAGAGTGTTCATGAGGTTCTGCTCTACCACCTACCGTCATAGATTTGTATCATATGTTCAAAGCCAAATGGGCAAGAATTAACAACAGCTTTAGAAATCCGCTCTACCAAAGAGACAAAGAGAGTAATATTGTTATGCTGGTTTCACTACAATGTCTCCTTAATCAAATATTTAAGAAAATGCCATTTGTATTATTTTAGAAATGCTTTTTAGAGAGAAGCCATGAAGATTCCTGACATCTCCAGTTGAGAAAAATCATATATACCAGTAATAGATAAAGTGTTGGACTAGAACAGAGATGGGCAACCTTGGCTCTCCAGGTGTTCTTGGACTTCAATTCCCAGAAGCCCAAGTCAACACACCAGCTGGTCAGGGTTTCTGGGAATTGAAGTTCAAGAACAGCTGGAGGGCCAAGGCTGCCCATCACTGGACTAGAACTAGGGAGCCTAGGTTCAAAACCTTGCTTGGTCATGGGAATTGAGTGGGGAATGGCAATGACAAACTTACCTCTGACACCCCAAAGAACTTAAAATGCCTATTTGGTCATCATAGGTCAGAAGCAGGTTGATGGAATATAACAATCATGAGAAATATACAGTCAGAAGGATCCTGAAGGATCCAAATCATCCGCTGAAGCAGGAAATCTATGGAAAGATTATCCTTGAAGGATGGCTGTCCAACTTTCACTATTGGGTAGGAAATGATGAAAAAGAGACTGTTTCTCATTGAGATGGCAAGAGGTAGTCCCAGTATCCTGTTGCATAGTTCCACTTGGAAAATGGGAATGACAGCAACAATAACAGCAGATTGCCACTGACTGAAGACTCTTTTTTTATATATTTTTGGGTTGGATTAATTGAAAACCCAAGACTTCAGTCAGCACCAATCTGCTACTGAAAATGACATCATTCCTATTGTGCAATAGGATACTGGGTCTTATGTTCACAGATAGTCTTCAAGTATCTGAACATTGATCCCTACACCCATTCCCTTAATGAAATATGAATGAATTTGTTCCAGACTTTCCAACACACAGTAGTTTTGATTGCTCTGGAAGACTAAGTCATATGCTAACATTTTGAACATAGAAATTTTGAAGTGGTAGCCGTGTTGCATATCAGAGAACAAATAATTTTTTTAAAAAAGACAAGAAATGCTGTGGCACCTTAAAGACTAACTCCTGTATTTTAATGTTAGCTTTCGTGGATCAAATCCACTTCATCAGACACAAGAGTGGATTATCATGGTATACATGTATACACATCTGGTATAGAGACCCAGATTTGCTGGGCAAATTTGGTTGGTTCAGGAGATGGACTTGCAAATCAATGAGTTATTTACAACCGGTAATACAATGCAATCAGTTTGTCAGGCGAGTCTCTGATGGAAATCAGTTTGAGGAATTGGGTTTTGAACATAGGGATTTATATCTGCAGACAGTCTAGATCTAGAGTTCTCAACCTTTTAAAGCCGGGGTCTGGGTCACGCTCCCTCGGACAGCTTTGGGCGCCAGATGGCCATTTTGCACTTGCTCCACCACATGGCACTTCCTGGTGTGGCGGTGGTGGTAGTGGGGCACATGAAATGGCGCTGCAGGCTGCATCTGGCCAACGGGCCGAAGGTTGAGAATCCCTGGTCTAGATATGGAGTACTGGAAAAATTCACTGGAATGAGGTACATGGATGTGGTAGTGAATAGTGTTTTACTGGAAGTAGGCC
Organism: Bradypodion pumilum; assembly: GCA_035047305.1. Taxonomy (NCBI): domain Eukaryota; kingdom Metazoa; phylum Chordata; class Lepidosauria; order Squamata; family Chamaeleonidae; genus Bradypodion; species Bradypodion pumilum. The sequence continues at coordinate 23,826,220 of JAWDJD010000012.1, read as the reverse complement.
AAAGGAAGCATCAAGATCCCCAAACGTTCATTACGATCTACATTATAATCTGCCCACTGCATTGTACCATTCCCTTGGCATATCATGTTGAACATCAGATCTTTGGAACAAAAGTTTCAGAAGAAGAAGAAGAAGAAAAATTAAAAGCCTGCTACTCACACTGGAGAAGCTTTATATCTATTAGGAGTTCCAGAGTCAGAAGGATGACCACCAATACTACACAGGCTACCAGGAAACTGTTGAGACTTGCACTGAGCAAAAATACCTGCCACACTGCCGCTCGCCTCCCACAGCACGGTTTTAGCCAGTTAGATCTGAAGAAAATAAAACAGGAGAAGGAAGTAGGAAGAGAGGAAGGGAAAAAGGACAGGAAAAAAGGGTTGATGGGTAAGAGTAAAGGGACAGAAATGTGAATGTTTTCTATAGTACTCTTCATCTTGCTTCACACTTCCCCTTTGGTCATTTTAGAGTAAGGGTTCCCAACCTTTTCAAGCCAGGGGCCGGGTCGTGCTCTCTCAGTCAGCTTTGAGGGCCAGACAGCCATTTTGCCCTGCCTGCATGATGGAGGTGGCTATTTTGTCCCAACAGCTTCAAAGGGGTAGCCACTTTGTTTCTTGAATGCCCTTGGATGGGTGTGTGTGTGTGTGGGGGGGCACATGAAATGGTGTCATGGGCTGAATCCAGCCTACGGGCCTTAGGTTGGGAACCTCTGATTTAAAGCATCTTTTTGGTTCTGCAAATTAGCTTTCTTTATTACCAGTTCATCATTCACCTTTCCCCTTACATATTTACCAGTGCATTCTTTACAACTATTCAAAATAAATGAATGAATGAATGAATGAATGAATGAATGAATTCTGAGGCTGAACAAGCAGAGGGGAGAGTTGGATATGTCTAGGGAAGACTGAAAATAGTATTTTTTTTATTTCTAGTGCATTATTATTGCTTCATGGTAAATGGTTACCATTTACTACTCTTCAATTAAAAAAATTCAGAGGATGTACAGCAGAGGGCAGAGATGTATATATTTATAGAGGACTGAAAATAGAATTTGCCTCAAATGTAGAGAGCGGTAGTGACACAGACTGGCAATGCCATCATCGGCAACAACACTATGCCTAGAGTTGGCATTGAACCTGCCTTTTATCTGCAAATTTTATGACTGTTTAGGGTCAAGCTGCATGAGTTTGTGCTTATACAACCTCTTGATTGATACGTTTCAAAAGCCAATGTTATCTAAAAAGTTAACATATCCGGTAAAAATAGAAGAAAAGCAGACATCTAAGACAGCCTCATCAGCCTCAAAGAATAAGCAGGAGAAAAAAAACCTCAGCTTCTAACTCATAAATAAAGTTGTAAGCTGAGGTGGCCATCTGGGATTTCCCTTGGCAGACACTTCCAAGGATGTGCTTACAGCCACAGAAGACTCTGTTATGGTCACAGTGAAAGAAGGATTAGGGAATAAAGCTTTTTCATCTGCTATTTATGGACGTTGAAGGCCTGGAGGAGAAAAGATACTGCCTATACAATTTCATATAATACTTATTTTATACCTTCTGGGTAAAGCTGAGCCTCTCACAGGAAGAAAGATCCACATTATCAGCAAACAAACATTCATTTATAAACAAACTATCCACTTATTAGCATGTGGTCGAAGTTAAAAATGCATTCTCCCAGAACACCCAAGGGCCAGTTTCTTGACCGACTCTTAGTTTTCTCCCAAAGACTGAAAATCCAAAACAGGACAGATATTCCACAACCAGTCAAGCTGGTTCTCCATGTGCAAAACTAATTCTGAATTAGGGGAAATTATACATAATGGAAAGAAGATTGAGAGGCTAGAGCTTGCCATATTCCAAAATGTTCTCAAAGCATGTTTGCGAAACGAAAAGCCCAGCACTGTATTTTCTGTGGAGGGCTAAGCTCCCAACTTTTCAAATAAATTCATGTTTCACAAGCCTCCATTCATAAACAGACAAAGCACTATACTTGCTTTTAAATGTTTGTAAGAATTATGGATACTGGATACAGTTATTCACCTGAAAAGCTAAAACAACATGTCATAAATTCTGCACAGAAGCAAGTTCTGTCACAGTGCCACTACAGCCATAGAACAAGTATGTATGAGCAGTGGCTTACAGCATAGGAAATAAGAACTTTCCCCATAAGATCACCACAAATGACAACCACATACCTTTCTGTGTGGCATGACGTTAAAGCAACACTCACTTGGCAAGGCACTGCATAGTAGTGGCTCTACCACGGTAGAGTGATTTGAAGCAGGCTGGTTATATGTGGTGGCTCTAAGGAATTATCTTATGACACTGTGGTCGCTTAATGGTTAGGATGCTGGACTTGATGACTGGAAGGTCAGCAAGTCAACAGTTTGAGGCCTAAGTGCTGCACGACGGAGTGAGCGCCTGTCTCTGTCCCAGCTCCCACCAACCTAGCAGTTCGAATGCAAGAAACTGCAAGTAGATAAATAGGCACCACTTCGGTGGGGAAAGGAACAGTGTTCCGTACTCTCTGGTGTCTATTCATGCCTCATAAAGAGGTGGGGCCAAACGGTGTGAAGCAATATAGAATAACAGCAACCGTTTGAGGCACAAGATTCAAGAAGAAATGTATTCCAGTTTAATATCTTGCATTCCAATTTAATTTGGAATACAAGATATTAAACTGGAATACATTTCTTCTTGAATCTTGTGCCTCAAACGGTTGCTGTTATTCTTCTATATTGTCTATTCATGCCTGCCACATGATCACAAAAACCTCTGCAGACGGTAACTTCTCTATTGACAATAAGGCTATCATTGCAATCAACACATTTACAAAGAGCAAAGCAGTGGTGAGAGCTGCTCATATCCTTATCATATTCTTTTTCATGGCTCTATATCAGTATTTCCAAACTTTTAGTTTTCGGACTTCAATTCCCAGAAGCCTAAATCAAACCCCCAAAGGACTGACGAGCCAATGTACTCACTTAAGCTTCTGGGAATTTAAGTTCACCAGTGGGGTATGGACCCCACATTGGGAACCACTGCTCTATATCCTCTGTCACTTGACCCTCCACTTTGATTTTCTGCTGCAAGCATTGATTGCCAAATATTTGAATATCTCCAAAATCAAAGGCTTTGTTTAGTAATAACTCCATCAGCTTCCCACATTGGACACTGTCAAAAATTTTATTATGGTTAATAATAAAGTAAACATACCTAGGAACATTATTGACATGACACATCTCCTCGAGTACAAACAGGAAAAAACAGTGATTCTAGTTCTAAATCCTCTGAAGCCAAACTATGTTTCTCGTAAATTCTGCGGCATGGTCTTTTCTTTTTACAAAGCCTTAAGCAAACATTTCATCAGGATTACTGTTCTGTAGTTATGGCAAATTTTGTTATTCTTCTGTTTGGATAATAAAAGTCTCTTTCAGTCAACTTTCTGTGACTTGGATTGAAAAGGTTCAATAAAATTTGTTTAAGTTGTTTTGATGTCTCCCCCCACCCTTTGCTCAGTACTGATTTTTAATTTAAACAATAGTGTTTGAATGCTTAATTATTAATTGTATTTTACACACACACAACATTTTGTCTCACAAAACAAAATTATGAAAAAGCTTTGGAATGAAGACAGCAACCAGGTCAAGATGATTATGTCAACTTAAATCCAACTTTTTGTGACCAAAGTCCAGTGCTCTATATACTGGCTTGAGCAGTGGAGGTCTGGCAGATATTATTGGGTTGCAACTTCCAAAACACTGCAGAATCCACTGACTATGCTGGTTAGTTGATGGAAGATACAACTCAACAAAATTTGGATGGCTAGTGTTGCCCAGCCTTGCACTATACCACAAGGGCTGTAGTCTTTTCACTTAGAATAATAAATAGCTTGCCCTATAGATCAGGAGTGGGCAAAACAGTGGCAAATGAGCTTCAACGTTAGTAAGTGCAGAGTGATGCACATTGGGGCAATAAACCCCAATTACATTTATAAACTGATGGGTTCTGAACTCTCTGCGACAAACCAGGAAAGGGACCTTGGTGTCCTGGTGGACCCCCCTCAATGAAGGTGTCAACCCAGTGTGCCTCAGCAGTGAAAAAAGCAAACTCAATGCTAGGGATCGTTAGGAAGGGTATAGAAAATAAGTCAGCAAGTGTCATTTTGCCTATCTATAAATCTACGGTGATGCCCCATCTGGAATACTGTGTACAGTTCTGGTCGCCATACCTCCAGAAGGATATGATGGAGATGGAGAAAGTGCAGAGGAGGGCAACCAAAATGATTAGGGGACTGGAACACCTTCCTTACCATCTGAGGCTGCAACGGTTGGGCCTCTTTTGAACGATGGTGTCTAAGAGGTGACCCGATTGAAGTTTATAAAATCATGCACGGTGTGGAGAAAGTAGATAAGGAAAAACTGTATTCCCTGTCGCATGGCACTAGAACTAGGGGGCACTCCATGAAACATTTGGGTGCTAGTTCTCAAACAAATAAGAGAAAGTACTTTTTTCACCAAGAGCATCACTGGTCTATGGAACTCCCTGCCAGAAGATGTGGTGACAGCTGTCAGTCAGTCTCGACAGCTTTAGGAAAGGATTAGACAAGTTCATGGAGGACAAGGGTATCCATGACTATAATTATGGATACTTAAGGACAACCTCTGGGTTGGAGAGATAAGCAGGATATCTTTCAATGCCATTTCCAGGGAATCCTAAGGAGGTGAAGGCATCTGCTTGGGAATAATCCCCTGAAGCAAATGGTGAGCCACTGTGTGAGACAGAATGCTGGACTGGGATGGGCTGTGGTCAGTTCCAGCAAAGCTGTTCTTATGTTCTTATTTAAGGAAGGCTGAGCGCAGAAGAACAGATGCCTTTGAACTGTGGTGCTAGAGAAGACTCTTGAGAGTCCCCTGGACTGCAAAGAGATCAAAACAGTCCATCATGAAGGAAATCCACCCTGACTGCTTCTTGGAAGGACAAATGAGAAGAGAGGACTCACTAGAGAAGGCCCTTATGCTGGAAAAGATCGAAGGCAAAAGGAGAAGGGGGCGGCAGAGGATGAGATGGTTGGATGGCATTGCTGATGCAGTGGATGTAGATCTGGGTGGAGGATGGCAGATGACAGAGGAGCCTGGTGTGCAATGGTCCAAGGAGTCCCAAAAGGTTGAACTCGACTGTGCGACTGAACAATAGATCAAATTTATTGTTGATCTACCCTACTGTTGTCTCATCTGACTGCATCAACTCCAGGAAGAGGTCTTCCCCCACTAGTAGTTACCTGAACCTCTTAACTAGAATGCCTGATGTTGCAGCTGCAATCTCTTGCTTGAAACTAATCCATTTCCAGTTCTGCCTAAATTCAGAGTTATCTTGAAAGTGCAGATTTTGAAAGATGTAAACCGTCCCATATCCCTAACTCATACCTGTCAAGTTACAGCGATGAAAATAAGGGAAGATTTCCGGGCGCCAGTGCACACATGAGCAATAATCCATTTGCACATCGTTGTAACCCATTCACGCATGCATGAATGCATGCACAGTAATCCTTTGCGCATGCACAGAAACCCTTTGCGCATGTGCAGAAACCCCTTTGCACATGCGCAGTAACCCCTTTCCTGGCCATTCCAATTACGGGATGGCGGCGGGAAAAAGGGGGAAAGATCAGTGAATTACGGGAAATCCTGACCAAAATGGGATACTTGACAGGTATGCCCTAACTGATTGCTGTTTATAGTGCTGTACGAAACTACTATTTTCCAAGGAAGTTGCTACATGAGATTTCTATAGCAAATGCTTAGTGTGTGACATTGTGTTACAAATGAATTACAATCTTAAAAAAATATACAAGAGTGAAAGGGCAAGAGTATCAATTTAAGAAAGAAGAAGGGAAAATGCATGTTTCCACATTTGTCTCTGCACAAAGCCAATCTGTTACCAACTGACACTTTTTGTAACACACTGCTTGTTTAAATAAATGCTCAGCACTGAGCAAGAGTGAGAAAAGATTACCATATTTCTTTGGTAATGAGCCACTATGAACACTTCAGCTCAAGCTGCTAACAGCTGTCACTGTTTCCGCTTCCCTGACTTGGAAAAAAGGCAGAGTTTCTCCCTCAATATGCAGCATTGTGCCATATTAACAGATATGTAGTTTTGCTCAGTATGATTAGCAGAAACTAAAACAACAACAAAAAAGTAATAAAAAAAGAGGACTTGCTCATTAAATGATGTTTAGGCACACCTCAACCTTCCAGTTGTTGTTGTTCAGTGGCACAGTCGATTCCAGCCCTTTGCGACCCTATGGGACCATTGTCCTCCAGCCACCTCTGTCCTCCACCTTCTTCCTCAACCCACCCAGCTCCGTGCCCATTACATTTATAATACCATCCAGCCATCTCATTTTTGGCCACCCCCTTCTTCTTTTGCCCTCCACCTTTCCCAGCATCAAGGTTTTCTCAAGTGAATCCTCCCTTCTCATTTGATGTCCAAAGTACTTTAGCTTCATCTTTACTATTTGACCTAATGAGCAGTCAGGGTTGATTTATTTTAAGATCGACTTATTCGTTCTCCTTGCTCTCCAGGGGACTCTCAAAACTCTCCTCCAACACCACATTTCAAAGGCATCTATTCTTCTGTGCTCAGCTTTCCTAATGGCCCAGCTCTCGCAACCATATATTAACAAAACAACCTTCCAGTAATAAAATTAAAATGATTTGAAATGAAGTAACATATCAGGCAAGCACAACAGTAACATTTGGATACACTGAGATTTAATATCTAGTCTAGCCAGAATAGCCTGCAATGGTAATAGAGTAGACCATACTGCCAGCGACTCAACTTCGAGTATCAGGTGGTGGTTAACTAACCTGACCACCCTGAGGACTAGCAGCCTTGGCGAAGTCTACAGAGAAGGGTGATGGTCCCCAAGTGGATTAAATCCTACTTGAATCCATCATGATGGAGGGCAGCAGCTTCATTAATCCTGGCCTGGGGCTGAGGAGGACTTTGTGTTGCACAGTTCAGCCCACAGATGACATACACAATACTTCCAGGACTGTGTGTTCTAGTCCAAGGACTAAATACAACATCAAGGATTCCTTTTCTCTATCTCTACAGCCAAACAATTCCGGACTATGAAGCATGATAGCAAGGAAGAAGTTACGCAATGCAAGGGAGAACACAGTGTTCTGCCCCAAAAACATTTCTGATTCACAATGTTAAGATTGTAAAGTCTATTTATTGTAAAAAAAGTGATTAATAATATCTAGGGATTCCTAACCACCGCCACTGTTTTGAAAAAGGACTCACTAAGCTAATGTGTAATAAACTTCCCAACAGCTTTTATGTTAGGCTGGAGAACAACAAAAGATTCTTCCAAATTCTAACAGATTTCTTAACAAATAATTGGGAAGGGTCAGAAATGTGGCAGATGAACATGGATTATGGTTGCATAATTTATTGTCAGAGACCTAGTCAAGCTACTACAGTACTATTGTTTGTAAACTGTATTTTTGCTACTTAGTGACTCTCAAAACAGCTGACGATCATTGGTATACAATTATTTCATTGTGTCAACAAAGAAACACTATAAATTAAACCAGAATTCATCAAAGAATACATCTAAAAGTGACTTTTCCAGCAATATTCCAAAATACATATGAGACATAACCAAGCCCTGCCTGAAGATGAGATAACTGGGGTAACAATTAGTGTAATTTAGAATTAATTTGATTTGAAGAACGCCTTACTGGTTTGCCCTCATTTAATCCATTCACAGGCAAACTTTCAAATATAGGATCAAGAAGGTTCATCAGTCAAGGTATAGGAGATTAAACCCAACATCTCCCAATACGATTGGCTTTTCATCCTACCAAAGAAGCCTACAGACTTAATGAGTATCCCAGATGGGAAATGATCCTCAGAAAAAGAACAAAGACTTGCCCCCTAAGCCAGTGATGGCCAACTTTGGCACTCCAGATGTTCAGCAAGTGTGTTGACTTGGGCTTCTGGGAATTGAAGTCCATGAACACCTGGAGAACCAAGGTTGGCCATCACTGCCCTAAACCAACTAGGAAGCACCAAAGTACAGGAGGTCAAAGGGCCTTGCAATAGATGCCCCCCTTTTTATGGGAACCCCTCAAATGTGGACATGATATTGGGGAGAACCTGGTCAATATAAGAAACCAGAAATTATTAACAAAAATAAAGTGAAATAAATAAATAAAAATTATTATTAAGCCCAGTGATGACAAAGCAATATGTTGCAATTTGTATATACTGTATAGGCTAACCGGACATGATAAGAAATTTTTTGACTCTTGCCAAATTTTGATGCTAAAGTCATGCTAAAGTTCAGGACTATTCATTCTTGACTGGCAAATCTTGGAGGCCTAATGCAGATCCAGACCCATTACCTGATGCCAAAGACTGACCCAATACTTTCTACGTACCAAGATCTGTAAATGAATCTCCCCAGGAACACTGAACCGACAGATTATCTAAATCTTAGTCTTTCTTTATTGTGTCAGAAGCACACAAAGGTGCTTTCTGGGTTGAAAGGATTTTTGATGGAGGAACTCCACTCAGGGGATGCCTGAATGAGGCTTCTTTCATCTCCCCAAGATCTTTTCCCACCAAAGTTGTCCCTATTTATCTCCTTTATAAAGGTAAAGGTGTCCTTTGCTCGAAAGTCAGTTGTATCTGACTCTAGGGTTCAGTACTCATCTGTTTCAAAGCCTAAGAGCCAGCACTGTCTGCTTCTGCAGACATTTCCGTGGTCATGTGGCAGGCATGACTAGACACCGGAGCGCACGGAACGCTGTTACCTTCCCACCAAAGTGGTCCCTATTTATCAACTTGCAATTTCTTGCTTTCGAACTGCTAGGTTGGCAGGAGTTGGGGCAGAGCCGGAAGCTCATTCTGTCCTGCAGTACTCGGGAATCGAACTGTTCACCTTCCTCCTCCCAGTCAGCATCTTAGCCACTTGAGCCACTGCAGAGCTTATTTATCTACTTGCAATTTCTTGCTTTCAAACTACTAGGTTGGCAGGAGATGGGACAAAGTCAGGTGCTCACTCCATCAGGCAACACTCGGGACTTGAATTGCTGAGTTGCCGACATTCCAGCTAACAAGGTGAGCTTCTTAACCACTGAGTCACTACAGTCTCAAAAATCTTAGTACCAGGTAAAGAACTTTTTATTTTCCCAGGAATTTCCCCAAAACTTTTAATCCAGTGAAAGTGACATAGAAATTATCTATGGCTTTTACAGAACTTCAGAAAAACAGGACCATTAACCTGGTTCACCTTTTACCATCTAGACTTGAGGATTCATTTATTAGATGGCCTTATCGTTATTTTAAGTAAGTAGACTTTAAAAGGTTTTAATAATGATTTATTTTTCCACTTACCCTTCTCTTTGGTACTCCTCGTCCAAATTTGACAAGAGCTGAGAACCTGCTACAGACAGATCTAGTGCAGCTAGTGGTAAATCCCGATAAGCAAAATTAACAAGCTGTACAGGTGCTATGCTTTTGGTTTCTTCTTCTATTTGTTGTGATATTATTTCAACTTCTGAAACTCCGCCTTCTATAGGAGGCCTAACAAATAAAGTTGACAATGGGAAACAAAACTACATGATCAGCAAGCAATGGTAAATCATCTGCTACAAGAAGCAATGCTTCAGTTTTTTTGCAAAAAGTCATGCAATCCTTGTTTGTAGTTATATTAAAAAAAAACATAATATGAATTTATTTTTGTGTACAATATCTGTCTGCCACAAACATAAAGAAGAACATGACATATGTTGAATAAATTCCCCACCCCCTCAAATTAGAGACTAAAACCTTAACTTCAGAATATTCCTGTAACTATATATGGATGGAAATAAGGGGTTTAAAATGCGTCAAGATTAAGACTTGGGTTTCTGGTAACTGAAGTCCTAGAACACCTGGAGAGCCAAGTTTGCTGACCCCTGTACTAGATAAATGTATTAAAACAACCAAATAAAATACTTTAAAACTATTTTAAGAAGATTAAAAAGTTTACAAACCATTTGAACAAAATAAATAAATAAATAAATTCCCGTCTGCTGTGATTTAAGTTCAAAGTTATGTTTAAAATTATTAATAGTTGTGGAGATGGGCAAACTGATAGATAATCCAAACTATAGTATGCCTATTTTCCTCCCATGTACATCGAATGGAAGGTAATGATGTAAGGAGAAGGTCTACTTTTCCTCTATTCTCAAAATGCACAACGCAAAGAATGCCTAGACCAGTGATGGTGAACCTTGGCACTCCAACTGTTCTTGGACTTCAATTCCCAAAAGTCCCTATGAATCCACACGAATGGGTTTACTGTGCGTAATTGAAGTCCAAGAAGGTTTGCCATCACGGGTCTAGGCATTCAGTCACAAATCTCCCCATCTCTCCCATGTTGGCCCTGGTAAAACAGGATATCTTGCTAACTTTTGAGTAACCGCTATGCTGCTTTGTGAATATTACTTTCAAACATATACAGTGCCTGGGAAAGGACAACTGTTTCCTTGGGGAAGAGGAAGTAGGAAGAATGCTTTTCATGTGACTTATTTTATGCTATGGCTGCAGCCATTACCGTGATTAGCCTTGGAAGCAGGAGATCAAAAATCCCTAGTGATTTAAGTGACCTAAATAATCATTTGGATAATATTAATAGCTCACGTTCTACACGATGGGCCAAGCATCTTTGTCTAACACAGAGCATCCAGTAAAAAAGATGCAGCCTTCTTAAGAAGAGGATATTCAGAGGAACTGCGTTTCCAAGTAAGAAATATTACTGTGTTGCATTGTCTTCTCAGAAATAAAAAGAGCAAAAAACCTTTGCATCATTAAATTTTAACATGTTTATCAGGCTATAAAGTTTCATGGTCACACGGTCTACAAAACTACATGCCGGTATACAAAATAATTTGTCTTTAAGATGCCCCAGAACTCTTGGCTGAGTTTTTTGCAATAGAATTAGACAGTCGCCTCACTTATTCTTTTGTGTCCTGACCGGCCCCTAGACAGCCAAAATGAAGCCACTTTCTTTATCATTAAGTCTTCATGTTTCTAGCAGTAATCGGCAGACCAGTACATGAGTCGGATTCTGTATCTCTCCACATTCACACAGTGCTTTGTTGTCTGCTAGCATCCCCCATTTGAGCATGTTGTTCTTGCATTTAGGCACTCCAACGCTCATCCTATTCAGGGTCCTCCAAGTGACGTAGGGGAAGTTGAGTTCCTCAGCCATTGTAACAGAATGATGTATACTGTACCCTGTTCTTTGTTCTCATTCAATATGGTGATTTCAGATCAGGGAGAGAGAAAATGTTATGTAAACAATGTGAGCCTCATGGTGTAGAAGAAATGAAACCTATGGTGTGATTGACATGTCTTGCTGCAAGATCATTGGTCCAATGGTGGACCCTGTGGGAGATGATATAACACAGAGACACACGCACACACATAGGCCGACACAGAGACATTCTCTAGAATGTGCTTTCAAGCTTGCCAAAATGTAAAAGCTTGGGAGAAAGGGGCCCCGATAGGACTATCCCTGGAACATGCAGCTTGCTTTATTTCTTTGAAATGCTTCCTGATCTTTTGATGGGCTGTATCCTGAATCTTGCTATGCTTTCAATATATTTCTAAAATGCCAGAAAGAATGGAGTGATTATTTGGCACACGTTACCTGAATCTACACTAGTCTCACATGCACCCTTTGCTCACTACCTAGATTTCAGTCGGGAGTGACTGGGCACACTTGATAGGAAAAGCTCTGAACTACTGGGTCTGATCTGGGTCAGGGAAGCAGGATCAGGTGCAATCCCATCGCCAGGAGGTCAGAGGACTACCGCGTCCTACCTGGGAGTAAGCGGATTGTTACAGTCATATCCTCCCTTAATGTTATTCCTAGTCCAGTGAGCTCCTTCCTCCACCTTCTAATTTGGTTTTGCTCTTGCGTACCCTCAAGAATGTTTGTTCTTGCCATAAAGATCTTCCTGGAACTGAGTTGGCAGACTTGAGTCACATGTCGAGGGTTATTCTTTTGCTTAGTTCTCTCGGTACCCACTGCTACTTCTCTCCTTGTTTTAGGTGGAGCGATACCAACAAGAGGGTATATTTTATCGATTGGTGGAGGTCTGAGGCACCCTGTTGCTATATGTGTAGTTGCCTTACTGTAACTAAATATATGAATAAACAGAGAAATCTTCAGCTTCTAGTTCACTGTTTTTAAGAATGGTTAAGAGAGAGAAGTCAATACAAGGGTAGTCTGATCAAATTTAAAAGTATCCCAGAAGAGGTCAACTTTGAGTCCTAGACAACAGGACAGGCCTCTCCAAGGTATTATATTCTAGATCTAGAGATAGGTGCTTGCACTAAATTCCAAGACTTCCCACGTGGCCAGAAAGCCTAGCAGACCAGTAGACAATTGCAACCTCTCATGGTACAATTTGTTTTTCTTTTGCCTATATTTGCTCATATATCAGTGGGTCTTTGAATGACTCACCAGGGGATAATGGAAGAAAGCGGCTTTCACTTGGGAAAAGCAGCACTATCACCTGCCTAGCTAAAAGAGGCTGATGAAATGTTACGTAAAGGTCACCCTTGCTCGAAAGACAGTCATATCCAACTCTAGGGTTCGGTGCTCATCTCAGTTTACACCCACTGCAGATGTTTCCATGGTCATGTGGCAGGCACATGGAATGCTGTTACCTTCCCATTGAAGCGGCACCTGTTTATCTACTTGCAATTTCTTGCTTTCGAACTGCTAGGTTGGCAAGGCAGATGACAGCAGCTCACTCTGTCATGGAGCACTTGGGTCTCAAACTGTTGACCTGCCGACCTTTTAGTCATCAAGTTCAGCGTCTTAACCACTAAGCCGCTGCAGTCCCACTGATGAAATGCTAGGTGAAGTCAATTTTTAATTCAATAATAAATATCTTTAGATATCTGTTACTTGTCTTCACCATTATCTACTCAGTGGTTTTGTCACTTTTAAGCACCAAGGTTTCAATTGGAATACTAATGTTAACAGACATTGGCAATGAAATTCAAAGTTTTCTCCTTGCGGGCGGGGAGGGGTTTCAATCCATTATTCTTACTTTGGAACTAATGATTTGTCCCTATTCACTTGTTCTTCACTATCCAACATTGCTTATTTCAGTGCATACACACCCTAGAAACACATTCAAACACAATGTCAACATAACACTCTGCTAACAGTAGTTCTGCCCAATCTCTTTGGCACATGCAGAAACAACCGTGGGGCTTACACAAAGAGGTACAAGAAAGCGCCTTACACAAACTTTGTTAAAGGAGTGGAATGCCAGAACTTCAGAAGACAACTTTGCCCATGAAATTGCCAATGCGTGCCTATTAAAACTAACTATTTGAAGCGTCTGTTTCTGGCACACATTCTATCTCTAAGTAACAAAACTCATCATAAAAAAGCAAAGGGACTAAACAAGTGAGACCAATCTGGGAGCACTCCTTTGTGACAGTCATCCCAGAGCCTGACAAGCACTAACTCCAGAGAAGACACAGAGAAACTCAAATCCAGCAAGATAATTTATCCAAGCGAATGTGTCTAGATCGAGACAACAGGTGTTTCAAGCCCAAGTAGTACAAATGATGCCATATTTATTCTCATGCGCTGCAGCTGCTTCTACATATAAAGAGACAGAATTGTCATTCTCTCCCCCACACTGAAGAAAATACACACTCCATCCATGCTGCACAGTGAGGGGGGGGAAGCCGGACGGCTTGAAAGGTTTTTTTAACAAACTACCGCAAACCGAGAAGGCTGGGAGGGCACATAGTCCAAATACTCTTCAAGGAAAGAGCACAGATATCGACCAAACAGGGGGGTGGGGGGTATGAAAAGAGGTGGGGGCAGAAGATAAGGACACCCCCCATTTTAGGGGAAGTAAAAGATATGATAAAAGTAAGTAGTTTACCAATTGTGTTACTTAATTTTGAGAGATGAACTGCCTATGCTTTTGAATATACAGGAACAGCAGAAAAATTTCCACAATAGAAGTGGGTAGAAATTTATCAGAAGTAGGGTAGATTTTCCTCCCTTCCCTTAGCCTTTATCTTTTGTTTGCACTTCGGAGGAGGGTTCGGAAAGGCAAGGCTGGGAAACCGAGTTCCCTCCCTGGCAATGGAAACCAGAGGGACATAGTACAGAAACCACCCTGGGGATGTACTTGAAAAAGACCCTAAGCAGCAAATACTTCCTCTTCCAGAACTTCTTCGACACGTGTCCCGGCCAGCAATTTCTACAGACAAGAATCTTTTTGACCTGGTGAATGCTCCAGTGGTATTCTCTGTTTCTACCCAGCAAGAGGAGGCATTATCAACCTCTGAGTGAGTATTAATGATCTTCGTGTTATTAGAAATATTATTTCAATTTCAGGCCATGGAAGTGTAAACCTGATAACTGGTGCTTTTGAAACAGCAAAAGACTGGGTGGGAAGCAAGCCAGCCATTTTTTCTTAGTGAATTTTTAAAAAAAACTTTATGTCTTTTAAATTTTAGTGGTCAAAAGGACTAGAGCTACAGGTACCCAACATGTCTTGTGGTTTTCCTCTGTTGTTTTAAGCTTGCTTTGTCTGAAGTCTGTCTTAAGACTGTGAGAAACTTCTGTGGGGTTGGTTTGCGGTTAAAGTAGTTCAGGGTCTAGTAACATACAGTGGAACCTCATACAACAATAGCCCTGTATAGCAACGGAATTGCATAACAATTAGGTTTTTTTGGGGGGCAAATGGCATCCTGCATAACAATTTTCCCTATGGAAAAAAATTGTACAACAATGGGAAAAACCACTTTGCAAAAATAAAAATAAAAATCGTTGTACGATGCATCCCATAGGGAAAATCGCTATACGATGCATGCATCGTATAGCAATTGTTTCGTACAAGAACGAGCCCCATGGAACGGATTAAAATTGTTGTATGAGGTACCACTGTACTGAGTGATGTAACTGAGGTGGAAGGTACACCAGTCCAGCCAAAATGCAAACACTTCTTCATCTTCTGTCGTGAATAGCTAGGCCAGACAAAAACTGCCAAAATGAAGGCACCCTTTGGTGAGTTCATTCTTCAGTTCCTTTCCCCTGACCTAGTATGAGAAAAATTAGCCGGCAACACAAGGTTGCCATTGCCCAGGATACACCCAATTGTGGTTCAAGAATACCACAATCTTCGAGGAGGCTCTTTTTGTGTACCCCAATGCAAACTCTGCTATAGCTTTTATTTGATAAAGGAACGTTGGAATAGCAGAGCTGCACAGAAAGCTAGTCGTATCTGACTCTAGGGTTCAGTGCTCATCTCTGTTCCATAGCCGAAGAGCCAGCGCTGTCTGCTTCTGCAGACATTTCCATAGTCATGTGGCAGGCATGACTAGACACTGGAGCACACGGAACGCTGTTAACTTTCCCACCAAAGTGGTCCCTATTTATCTGCTTGCAATGTCTTGCTTTCAAACTGCTAGGTTGGTAGAAGCTGGGACAGACAACGAGAGCTCATTCCGTCCTGTAGTATTTGGGTATTGAACTGCTGACCTGCCGCCTTCCAGTCATCAGCATCTTAGCCACTTGAGCCACTGTAGTCCCTCACTGCAGTAGATGTGCTACCCCCGCCCATAACAAAAGTTCAGAAATCATCCCCTGTATCCTGCAACTTACAGAGTGCAAAAATAATTCTTACGACACAGTCTCACTCCGTCTGTACCCAAAAACAGGAACAAATTCTGCGATGAAGGAGGAGGGGAAGATGTTAAGAACTTTGTACAGCTTAGACGCTTGCATCAATAGAGCAACACAAGGGCTCTGTAAACATTTGCACTGCTAGTTAGAATAGGGATGAAGCAAGCTCTCTTAAAACAGGAAAAAATCATTTCATTAAACTAGACAATATCTCTCCACTCATCACCTCATCCAAATATCCAACAGAATAATTACCGTATTTTGCTGGTGCATAAGTCCTACTCCCCCCCCTCTTAAAATACACTGGAAAAATGGAGTGTGCCTTGTACTGTATATAGTGGCCTGTTTTGGTAATAACGGGGTGCATCTTATACTTTGATGCATCTTATACACCAGCAAATATGGTACAGTATATACTGGTAAGTCATGCTGTTTACACCAGGGGTGCCCAAACGTTTTGGGCTGTGGGCCTGTCACGTGGTTCAGGGGGCTGGTCACTATAGCTTGGGGGCCGGATCTGCCTCCTGACGCCAATTCATCTGACCCCCAAAGCCCTTGTCGCTCCCGGAAGAGGAAATAAAACACACCCGTATGGGTGCATTTTACTTCTGCTTCCAGGAGCGACAAGGGCTTCGTGGGCCAGATGAATTGGTGTCGGGGGTCAGATCCGGCCCCTGGCCATAGTTTGGGCACCCCTGGCTTAGACTTTTATTGGAAGGGAGAGATCAGCTCCTTCAAAGTCTCAAGAATATTGTTTTTCTCCTGCACTATTAAAATGCACGTGGCACAGGGTTGCATAAAATACAGTACACTGAAAATGCTGCTGATCAAAGATCATTTGGGGGAGTATGTTATACTATTCCTCCTGTAATAGCTCCATTTGTTGCAATATGTGATCTAGAGAATTATTCCCCTGCAATTCAAAGTGATTGCTAGCATATTTAAAAGCCCAAGTGGTTTTAGGATTGGGATAATTTAGAGAAAATGGACAGCAGTTTTCAACCCAAAGACCAAATTGAGTCTCAGAGAAGTTTTCAATGAGCCACATTTTCATGATGTATAGAACTAAAGGATTTCGGATGCTTTTTTGTGGGAGGGCAAAAGATCAGCATATTTTTTATCTTAAAGCTCTAACTAACAGTAGGGTAAAGATAAAGGTCACCCTTGCTCAAAAGCCAGTCGTATCCGACTCTAGGGTTCAATGGTCATCTCTGTTTATAGCCAAAGAACCAGCGCTGTCTGCGTGTGCAGACGTTTCCGTGGAAATGTGGCAGGCATGACTAGACACCGGAAAGAAAAGTAAGGTCCTTCCTATGCAGCATGATATTATTTGTTCCTTGACTTGCAGAAATATGAGGGTTTTGTCAACCAAATTTTCCTGTTTTTAGTATATAGTAAGTCATATTAAGCACCCTGATACAAAAGGAAAATAATGCAAAAATTAGAAAATAACAATTGTATTTAAAATATAATATAAAATACTAATTTGCACAGTGTAATATATTTAAAAGTGAAGTACAATAAAGCCAACAAAGTTTTAAAAATTGTAAAGTCACAGATCATTACAGTATAGAACATAATGACAATTGAATCAAATTAAATATATATTTATGAATAGGTTGGGTGGGTTTTTAATGGGGTGGCTTTTATCTGTTTTCATTGTGACTGTATATTTTATGTTGTGAGCCGCCCTTAGTCGCGTTTACCTGAGTAGGATGGCATAGAGGTTTGACAATTAAATTAAATTAATTTTAAGAGGTACTAGAAAATTCATCCCACATTTGAGTACTGAAATGCATTAAGATGTCAAGCTATTTGTCTGGGAGTTACTTACAAATTAAATCAGCTATACATATTAAAGAGGCTGCTTCAAGATCAGTGATATTTCTTCACTTTGTCTACTGTAAAAATTATATATGTATAGTATCTAAAAGACTACAAGAGAAGGAGAAACCATTTATACTACTGATCTACAAGAGCAGAGATTCTCAACCTGTGGCCCATGGGCTGGATGCAGCCTATGGTGCCATTTCATGTGGCCCCTCACTGCCTCCACCACACCAGGAAGTGCCATGTGGTGGAGGAAGGGCAAAATGGCCATCCAGCCCCCGAAGCTGTCTGAGGGAGCGTGACCCAGCCCCTGGCTTAAAAAGGTTGAGAACTCCTGTACAAGAGTGAGAAAATCCTCCACTTCAATGTAAACTGCAGAAAATTACAAACCAAATGTCAAATCGGAGCTCCTGATTAAACTGTCACATTCAAGGCATAATAGAATTAACCTCCTACAGTCAATATGATTGTAAGGCTAAGGGTTGATTTAAAAATTAAGATAAGGATAGGTTCCTTGTGCTTTTCAGCATGGATCGGTGGAACGGCCTCTGCATTTCTAGGATGAAAAAAGCTTTGCAAATTGACTTTGGTAAATGGACTGCTGGTCGAACAGAATTGTGTCAGAGGCACACAAAGGTGCTTTCTGGGTTGAAAGGATTTTTGCTGGAGGAACTCTACTTTGGGGACGCCCAAATGAGGCTCCTTTCATGACCCCAAGATCTTTTCCCACCGTAGTGGTCCCTATTGATCTACTTGCGATTTCTTGCTTTCAAACTGTTATGTTTGAGCAGAGACAGCCGCTCAAACCGTCATGCAGTACCTGTGTCTCAAAATGCCAACTTTCTAGCCTTCCAGCTAACAAGGTGAGCTTCTTAACCACTAAGCCACCCACAGTCCCTACCATGATGTTATAATATGCAAGATAAATAGCTAATCCAGAGCAAAGCTAGAATTGTCTCCATGCTGCGATATGGAAAGTGACTCCAGGTTGACAATTTTTATTAACTAGGTTCTGCAGAGAATCAGTCTCCTGCTCCATATGCTATGCTTAATTCCACTGGCAAAAGCACCAGATCCTTAATAGCATGAACATAAGAGCAGCCTTGCTGGAAGAGGCCACAGGAGCCCATCCAGTCCAGCCTTCTGTCACACACAGTGGCTCACCATTTGCTTCAGGGTATTATTCCCAAGGAGATGCCTTCACCTGCTTAGGATTCCCTGGAAATGGCATTGAGAGATATCCTGCCTATCTCTCCAACCCGGAGGTTGTCCTTAGATATCCATAATTATAGCCATTGATAGCCTTGTCCTCCATGAACTTGCCTAATCCTTTCTTAAAACTGTCAAGATTGACCGCTGTCACCACTTCTTCTGGCAGGGAGTCACAATGTGGAGAATAGAAATGAAATTCCTACAGCACAAGCAGTCTTACACCAAATCAGTCTGTTTGTCCATCTAATCTAAACCATTTACATCTGTTGTGGTACCAACTGTATAGTAGAAGCCTTTTCTGTGGATCCTTATAAAACTGGAAATGCTTGGGCTACAACTTGGAACTAGCCATCTGTAGGCAAAGCATAGCAGCCACAGAGCTGCACTATTTTATAACCCACTTGGGGATAATTATTATTAAGAGCAGGACATATCTTAAATAAAAGTAAATAAATACTATGAAGGATGGGGAAAGGACAGGAAATTAACACTATCTTCTTAGCTTCTTGAGATGACTGTAAACCCAAGAATCTACAAGGCTTTAGAATGAGTTTCATAGATCAGAATCTCAATTCTCAACAAAGATATAAGATTTTACTCATTTGAAAGTACATTTCTGAAATTTTATATGTTTCCCTTTTCTCTTATTTTGACAACACTTTGCCACAATGTAGTGAAAAGAATGGGTTGCATACTGCAAAAGAAGAAATCAGAAATCTAGGAAATGCAATACAGGGTTAAAATACAAGCTCTGCTATCATTGGCCCCAGTAAACCCAATTCCATAAAGGCGCATAGAAACTATACCTTTGCACCATAGTGAGACGTTTAGCTTCAAACGCTCCAGAAAGATTCCATTAGTCGTAAGATACATCTGCCATCTATGGATCTAAAGTGGCATACTTTGGAAGTCCATTATGCCTTTGGAAAGTTCTTCCCTGCTAGAGGTGTAGATTCCCAGTGTTAAACAAAGTTTCATTCACACCTGGAAACAGAAGAGAAAATACTGTTAAGATAATTGATCAAACTTTTTTAAAAAAACACTTATGGAAGTTAAAAGAACTCTTTAGTGTGTCATGTTCCCCCATCAAAATTAATATATCTTCAGGTGAAACTTGGAAAATTAGAATATCATGCAAATGTTCATTCATTTCACTTAAAAGGTGAAACAAATATGAGATAGACTCACTACATGCAAAGCAAAAGATGTCATGCCTTAATTCGTTATAATTGTGATGATCATGGCGCACAGCGTACATGAGATTATGTAATGAGTATGGGGTACATGAAATTGGGGAGTTGGGGTTTTCATAAGCTCTCCCTGCTTCAGAACTGTCATTTCTACCCAACAGAATTTGTTCATGATGTCACTCCAACCAACATGAGCATCTTTAGAAGTATTTCCCCTGTGGCTTAAACGTAACTCCCAGCACTTCTTGACAGTGACTATATTGGCTAGGGAGATGGAAGTTGTTTTACACTAACACCTAGAGCAGGGGTTCCCAACCTAAGGCCCACGGGCCAGATCCAGCCCACAGCACCATTTCATATGGCCCCCACCCCTCCAAAGGCATTCGAGAAACAAAATGGCTGCCCCTTTGAAGCTGTTGGGACAAAATGGTCACCCCCATCATGCAAGAATGGCTAAATGATCATCCGGGCCTCAAAGCTGACTGAGAGATCAGGACCCGGCCCCCAGCTTGAAAAGGTTGGGAACCCCTGACCTAGAGAACTATACTTTGGTCACTCCCATTGCCAGTTCCTTCAATGATATATTAAGGTAGCAATTCATCAAGCAGCTGATAGTGAAGAACTGTTGATAGGAAGAAAAAAGTATATTATGCATCTCATTCCCCTAGAACAGTGATAGCCAACCTTGGTACTCCAGGTGTTCTTGAACTTCAATTCCCAGAAGCCTAAGTCAACCCACCTGCTGATCAGGCTTCTGGGAATTGAAGTTCAAGTACATCTAGGGTGCCAAGGTTGACCACCACTGCCCAGAACAACAGAGAGAAGGTGACGGAAATGCCCCTTCAGTTGCAGAACTCCAGTTTTATAGATGCCATTTAGTGGTACTAAGAGATCGAGGAGGAAAGGAGATCTGAGAAACATACCTAAGGATTAGTGTGACAAGGTATTTGAAGGAACAGCAGAAATGCCTTTGTAAACAATGTGAACACAACATCTTTTTGTGTGAGGGCAAATTCCTAATGGAAAATGTTCCCACTATACTTGACTGATGATGGCGGTGGAATGGGCTCAGATTTAATTGTATTAAGAACAGCTCCAGTGAAAACATTAGGATTTTCAGGTAATCATCTGGTTCAGGGCATAATCATTTACATGAGTAGAATCATTGTTCCCATGTGCCTTGTTCTTGTTGTGTTGACTTTCCATGTGCATGAAGCAACATAAAGATATG
The DNA here is from genome assembly GCA_035047305.1 of Bradypodion pumilum. NCBI lineage: Eukaryota > Metazoa > Chordata > Lepidosauria > Squamata > Chamaeleonidae > Bradypodion > Bradypodion pumilum. The sequence continues at coordinate 23,805,025 of JAWDJD010000012.1, read as the reverse complement.
GTTTCCATCTCCAATTAAAATTATACAATCTCCAAAGGACTGTATAATGTGCTTTTCCTGGATATGCCATACAGTATGCTCAGCTTGCTGTCCTCTTCATGTGTTAAGAGTACATTATCTGCTACCAGCAAGTAGTCCAACACATACAGAAGGCACAAGATTGTGAGAAAGAATAGTCTAAGGGGGAAAATGCTTGCATATTAGGTTCTTTCTTCATATTTTAGTATTCAATAGCTGCTTTGATTTGAATTCCTGCATTGGACAGGGGGTTGGACTCAATGGCCTAAACAATCCCCTTGCAACTCAGTTATTCTATGAGTCTATGATTCTTTAACCCAGGCATTCCCAACCTAAGGCCCATAGGCTGGATCTGGCCCACAGCACCATTTCATGTGCCCCCCGCACTCCTCCAAGGGCATTCAAGAAACAAAATTACCACCCACTTAAAGCTGTTGGGACAAAATGGCAACCACCATTGTGCAAGCAGGGCAAAATGGCGATCCGGCCATCAAAGCTGACTGAGAGAGCGTGACCCAGCCCCCATCTTGAAAAGATTGGGAACCCCTGCTTTAACCGAACTGCAAGTTAGAGAAATTATAGAGCAACGTGAGAAGATCATATTAAAAAAAAAAAAAAACAGGGGTCTAAATTCAACTATTAGTCCCAACCAAAATAGACCCTGTATAGCAATGGGAGAGACAGTGGTCGCTCAAGTGGTTAAGTCACTGGACTATATGACTGGAAAGTCAGCAGGTCAGCAGTTCGACTGAGTATTGCACGATGGAATGAGTTCCCATCTCTGTCTCAGCTCCTGCCAACCTAGCAGTTTGAAAGCAAGAAATTGCAGGTAGATAAATAGGTACCACTTAGGTGGGAAGGTAAACAGCGTTCCGTGCACTCCAGTGTCTAGGCATGCCTGCCACATGTCCACAGAAATATCTGCAGATGCAGAGAAGCGCTAGCTTGGCTCTAAACAGAGCTGAGCACTGAACCCTAGACTTGGATACGACTGGCTTCTGAGCAAGGGTGACATATATAGCATTGGGTTTTCAATAAATGTGGACTAATCATTGAGCAATTGATTGTATTGATTTGTTTAAAATATTAATACCCCATCTTTCTCCTAAAATGGCCCGTGGTGGCTTATAGTAGTAAAAAAATACATGGTATGAAAAGCTAAGAACAATAGATTATTACAATATTTAAATAAAATTAAATATAACATTGAAATTGATAGAAGTTGTACTAACACCACTTTTAAAACTAGCTAGGGTTAGCAAACTGGGTTTAGGTCGATGTGTTTTGCGACCAAGCTTAAGTATTCTTCCCTCACGGCCTCCTCACCTTCACCAACCGCACTAAGGAAGTCAAAGTCAATAACACAAAGCAAAAGTGTTGCATTAAAAGCCACTCTGTTGAAAATGAAATTTACTGGTATAATAGCTAGCTTTCTTCATCTGTCATTTAATACTCTGAGTACACTTCCCGAAAGGATGCATTTCATTTGTATGAATGTGTAGCTCAGAATGTGCATCTTAAAAGGCCAACAGCCTAGATGCTCAAGACCATCCTGTTAATATGAAGTATAGTCATTTTCAAAGTAACACACTCTGCTGTTTAGTCCTTGATGCCAAGTACTGTATTCCTGATGTTTAAGACTTTGCATTTGCAAACAGTTACCGTTACTTCATCCTGCTGCTCCATATGGTTCAGAATTTGCCAGGCTAAACGAAGCAATTAATCAAAACGTAGCATTCTGTCTCTTCTTGCCTTATGCTCCAAAAATCTCAGTGACTTACTGAGATACAATTCCACTCTGAATTAGTGGTTAGCTTGAACCCTAAAGTAAGAGATGTGCCCTTGTGCAGTATGACCCCGGTACATTGCATACCTTATATCCAGCACCTGTCACTGTTCATTGATGCATGGAAAGAATTTGCTTTTGGATTGTCATCCTGCCACAAGGTAGAGTGGGAGCACCTTGTCTGTGGGACAGGTTAGCTCAGGGGTTCCCAACCATTTCAAGCCGGGGACTGGGTCACACTCTCTCAGTCAGCTTTGAGGGCCAGGTGGCTATTTTGCCCTGCCTGCATAATGGGGACAGAGACTGGAGCTCATTCCAACATGCAGTACTCAGGTCTTGAACTGCTGACCTACTGACCTTTCAGCCATCAAGTACAGCGTCTTAACCACTAAACCACCACAGTCCCCGTCAATTAAATTACTTGGTACCAAATGAATTACATTTATAAGTCTTACTGGATAAGGTGGTCTAATCATGTCGCTTAAACACTACAACATCCAGAGGAAATGTATATTACTTCCTCTCTCTTAGCTTTAGTAAAGAAAATTATCCCTGAAAGAGCAGCTGACAGAGATCAGCAAAAATTTCAAACTGCAGTTGGCATGTGTTTTATGTGGTTTGGGGAATGTACTTACACAGAGGAAAAAATACATGTGCACATAGAGATTATGAGTACTGTACAACCTGCCCAACAGATATTTCTGGGGTAGCAGCAATTAAGGGAAGTGCTATATAATTGTGAAAACTGTTAATGTAGCAGATCCATTAACCGACATTAAATTTCTTGGATAAGTAGAAGAAGCAGAATTAGGAATGGATGAAATTTAGTCAGAATTATTTGTATATAGATTATTCCGGCGAAATCACTGCCTGGTTGCTATTTAAACTTTATCCAGTGCTTTTTATATCCGAGCTATCTCTTTTATCCCAGATTAAAACTTTTGCTCGTGTCCTTACAAGTGATAGCCTTAGAATTACCACTTGACCCTCTCAGTCATACTGAATTTATAGACGCAATCCTTTCCTTTAATGTCAACAGTTTTCCTTTAGAAGACTCAGCTCTTTCATCCGTATTCACATTTTTATTTTGTTCACACCTCCTCAAATGCAGATAATTTTGCTGTCTGATCTAACACAAACGGCTTGCCACAAGTTTAAAATAAATAAAATGAAACATTTCTTCGTGTACTCCCATATCTATCCAATTTATCAAGTTTATATGGCTCCCACTTTCTTTGAGGGGCTTGTTCAAAGGAAACAATAGTAAATCACATAAGTAGATGTCCAAAATAACAATCTGCAAATGAATATGACGAGAATTAAAAGCTGACATACTTCAACATAAAATCAGTAGTTAAAAGTGTCCTGAAATAAAAAAATGGGGTTGTCCCTAAATCAAGGAGGTTAAGCAATCCTAGATAGATTTGGCTCCCTTTATTCCAATGAGTATGGTGTTCATTGAATATGGTTCTGAAAATTTAATATGGAAAAGGCTAAATTAACAAAATTGGTGGCCAGCTCTTAATCAAGAAGAGAGCTTGGCTTCTACACCAAGCGGAAGGAACTAAACTCTTGGCCAATGACAACAGAGATAGGAATCTGAGATAATTTCACATCAGAGATTACTCTGGGTTGAAAGGATTTTAGGGGACACCCAATGAGGCTCCTTTCATGTCCCCAAGTGCAGCTCTTGGGTATTGAGCCTGACCTTCCAGTCTCCAGCTCAGCGTCTTAACCACTAAGCCACCAGAGGAGCTGTGGAATCTGAGATGAACTCCTAGCTATGTACCGATTGCTTCAAGCAGGATCAGCTCACGACAGGCCTTTTGTTTTTTAAAACCACTATCAACCTTCATGTAGTCCAAGGGGAACAAAATTATGTGCATATTGAGTAGAGCTTTCTATGGAAATAAGCCACAACAATTCAACCATATCCATTTTCATAGGCAACGTATTTCTGATCGTCAAAATTTGGGAAAAGCAGCAGTGGATGCCCCCACCCCTACCCCTTCAGACTGCATATTTCTTGTGGCAACTAGTCATGTTCAAAACAGAAAGTTAGAACTAGACAGATTCTTGGACGGATACAGCAAAGAAATGTCTATATTCTTATGTTTTCTCATGCCTTAATTCTCCTTGTTTGCTAGATTTATATGATTTGCATTCAGTTTTCAGCTGAGTTCCAGAATAATCTGATTAACTGCCCCCATTTTTGCCTATTATTAGTACACTTTGATCTCCTGTCTGAAGAAACTGTATCAACGGTGTTATATCCTACAAGTCTAATTACCTTGGAGATGGAGTCATGATCACAGTTACTAGGGAATTGGTCCCTAAGCTAGTTAGAATTGGTTCCCTTAACGTGCTAATATTTTAAGATTCCCTGTTGTTCTACAAAAGCATAGCTGTTCGAAGATTTTCCATAGTGATCTAGTATACTTGCATTGCCCTGTATAGCAGTGGTTAGGTTTGGTCGTTTCAACTTTTGTCTCTTGCTATTTGTGTTTTCATATCAGTGGTCCACTATTTCAGGTTTGGCAAAGAAACCTTGAGATATCTAGTTTAAAGAAGCACACTGTAGTTGTTTAAATCATTTAAATAACATTTTTGCATACCCCAGAATAGCTATTTGGAACATGTTTCAGAGGTTATTGTAAGTATGAATGGAATACATAAAAGACATACTAGTTTTGTGATGAGGGTTGTAACAATCTGCAAGTGAGAGTGTATCCTTCAGAGATCAATAATGTTTGGTCATGATGAGCAGGTAGTAGCACATGTAATTATGCCTGGGAATGCTTAAAACCAACCCCAATGGGGAAAGTGCATTACAGTACTTAGCCTGCACCCCTCCATCGAAATTCCATCAAGAAAGTGCTGCTCAGAAAGCAAAATCCTTGGAAAGACACCTGATATTTGATCACCAACCACCAATGGCTTCCTCATAACGTCTGCCCCTCTGAACAATCAGCACCCACAGACAGCCTTAGAACTATGGAAGGTGAGCAAGGAGCTACCAGATAACTGGGCAGAACCACAGGACTCTCTACCACCTACCCAAGAACAACCATAGCCTGTGTGGAAAGCTTTAAATAGAATGTGTGCCGGAGTAGGAAGATTAAGGGCTAATCTGAGAAAGTGGGGTTTCCCTGTAGACGACAGCCTGTGTGAATGTGGAGAAGTACAAACGATCTCCTGTATGATGCACACAATGGCCCTCAATGTGCACTGAGGAGGACCTCGTGTTGGCAAGAGGAAATGCTGTTGATGTGGCCCAATATTGGGCAGATGTCATCTAGCCCTTTTAAATGCTATTTTGTTTTTAGATGTGTTAATTTTAGCTTTGTATGTTATTGTATGCTGGTTGTGCATCTGACACGGATAAAGAAAGATACCTGGGAATAAATTCAGGCACAGAACAGATTCATCCTCTAAGTGTAAGCCTGAATAAAGGTAAAGGTCACCCTTACTCGAAAGCCAGTTGTATCCAACTCTAGGGTTCAATGCTCATCTCTGTTTATAGCCAAAGAGCCAGTGCTGTCTGCATTTGCAGATATTTCTATGGACATGTGGCAGGCATGCCTAGACACTGAACTGCATAGAACACTGTTTACCTTCCCACCGAAGAGGTACCAATTTGAGCTTGCAATTTCTTGCTTTCAAACTGCAAGGTAGGCAGGAGCTTGGACAGAGATGGGCACTCATTCCATCATGCAGTACTCGGGTTTTGAACTGCTGACCTTCTGCCTCCCAGTCAGCATCTTAACCACTTGAGCCCCTGCAGCCCCTGAGTGTAAGGCAGAACATACATCTAAAAAGTTCATTCTTCTGCTAAATATGGCACACTCTGGCAGGAACTAAGGCAACCATGCCTTTCAGCTTTCAATCCTTGCTCGTTGCCCTAAAGCAGGGATTCTCGGCCTGCAGCCCATGGATCAGATGCGGCTCGTAGCACCATTTCATGTGCCCCCCCCACACACACACACACACTGCCTCCATCACACCAGGAAGTGTCATGTGGTGGAGGAAAGGCAAAATGGTCATCCTGCCCCTGAAGCTGTCTGAGGGAGTGTGACCCGGTCCCTGGCTTTAAAAGGTTGAGAAATCCTGCCCTAAAGGTATGGATGAGTTAATATGGAACTCTAGGGACGGTTTCTAGACATATAAGGAGTTGACTCCATATTTTCTGCACCTGATGATCTTACTGACCCCTTCAAGCCATCTTCTACCTATCCCATGCCTTTCCTACGTTTTTCTCAATTCCACCTCGCTCAAGCATTTTAAACTGAAATGAGTATTGAAAGCAGAATGTACTGTGGAAATGAATCTATACAGATATTTCCACAATGCTTGATTAAGAATTTGAGTGGGTGAGGGTGAGGTTTGCATGAGTCATATACCAGCAAAAAGAGTTTATTCTCTCAAACAGTATATACCATACTGGAAGTAAGTAAATATTTCTTAGTGTATATCCTACACCATCTGTGGTGTAAAGGAGCCCCTGGGTGGCCAAAATCTGCAGTGATTCTCCTCTAATTAAACATGTTTTCAAATCATAGTACTGTTCTCTGTTTTGCTTTCAACTAGTCTCTGAATTTCAACTGGTTTCTGAATTTCATCTACCTATTAGGGGCTGTGGTGGCTCAATGGTTAAGAAGCTCGCCTTGTTAGCTGGAAGGCTGGCAAGTTGGCATTTTGAAACCCAGGTACTGCATGACGGATTGAGCAGCTGTCTCTGTCCCAGGCTCTTGGAGACATGGAAGGAGACTCAGATGGACTGGCTGTGAAGGCTTGTTAATATCGTCAAGGCTGTGGCAGTCCATTGCAGTCCCGGTGTCAAATCTTGCATGTCTCATTTCATACATGCCACAGGAGATGGCTCCATGATCATAGTGTGTAGGTCACTTCATAGCAAACACTGCTGCTGCCAATGATGATGATTAGCTCTGTGGATAAATCATCCAGCTTCTGAAAATAACTTTTTATTCTTGTTATTTTGTGTAATATAGCTGTGAGAGTGTAATTCAGAAATTCTCCCATCTATTACATTACTGAAAGTGTCCATGGAATTCTTTTTCCAGAAAATGTTATTCTGAAAGATGTTATAAAAGGATCTACTTCTTTTCTTGAATTCATTCTCTGTTCCCTACCCACCTTTGATTTCCCCCGGAATCACTGAGAAGCACTCCTTTCACTTGGTCTGCAAAGACAATTGACTAAAGGCAACCATAAACCAAAACATGACAACTGGCAGTGTAATTTAGTATGTCCGTCACTTTCCATCTGGTGCTACCCTGTGTCTTGGTGCTTGGATGTAAAGTCAGCATTGCAGTAGAGGGGAGGAAGTGCTTGAAATTGCTTCTCTGTTTTGAAAACAACACCTTAGTGAGCAGTGGGATGTATTTATCTTGTTTCTGCGGGGAGGATGAGAAATCAGCGGTTACCAGTAACAGTGATTTGGTGCCAAGGTCACCTAATATTGGCTGACATCAGGGAATGATAGATTTTTGTCCTGTAACTGGTTTCTATCACTTATTGTTGCACAAGTCCAAAACAGCATTTTCTCAAAGTGGAAATCTGCCCCTGCTTCTATCGTTTGCTGATATTGTGCTGCTGTGATCAGATTAAATTGTAATCTTGGCAAGGCAGAGTCTGTTTTTCTGTCTGTGTAGCTATATAAAAATATGCAAAGTGGTATTTCTGAAGGATTAATTTGGTCATGATGGTTGCAAAATGTCTACTAGAGAAGTACAGACACAAGAAGTAACAACCTTAAAGGAGTTACCAGGTAAAACTAAACCTACTGTTCTTTGTGTCTTCTAAATTTGAAATTATGCACTGCTTTTGATTCATAAAAACATTTTTGCGATCATTCAGGCCTCTCTCTAGCTTAAACATCAACATTTTGTCCCCCAAAAAATGTTTGTTCTGCTGCTACTTAAGATGTAGATATGTTTTTACAAGTAATGGTTTTAGATGCAGACCAGGTTATAGACACAATTTTAGTGTTTCATTTGCCATCATCAAATATATAGTGAGTGTCTTTACAAAAAGCTGAAAATATATTTTAACGTCTTAAAAGGCAACACTGAGGCTTTAACCAGGTAACTAATTAGCTCAGTTTTCTTCACTGCTAATTTGAGATTAAGTGACAAAATTCCAAACACACCCATTTAACGAAGCACGGTATCCTTAGATCCCTGTTTGAACTGCACCATCATTTACTTTCTGCAGCATTTGAAAAATGCTTGGGAAATAGTAGGGTATTATTACACTGGAAATATGATAGACATTGCTTTCTCTTTCAAAGAGGCTGTATTCTGATTTCTGCCTCCTTCTCCCATTAGAGTTTCCTAGGAAAAGTGTAATTCTAACCTATTTCTGCAAAACAATGGAAATCTACATGGTATTTTTCTTACATGCAATTTGTGCATGTTTTTTTAAAAAGTAACTCAGATGCTGGGACAAGAAATTGAACCCTAGGTTATTAAGAGATTTTTGACGGAAATGAACAGTGAGTAGACTGTGTGTGTGAGTTTGTGTTAAAGGTTCTTTATTTTAGGCTTCCCGAAAGGGCAAGTTGTGCTTAGAGTCATAATCTGTGGTCTTTCTGCATTCTCACTGTAAAATGCAAGGAAGGGTAACCAAAGGTCTAAGAAATGGCACAGTTCACATAAGAGTTTCTGACATGTCCTGTTGTGCAGAAGAGATCTTGAAGAAGATGTAGATATTTTTCTGACCAAAGTGGGATTTTTTTTAATCTTTAGAGTTTAATTATGATAGGGTGTTTTGTGTTCCAGCATTGTTCCCTTGAATAAAGGGACCTGCCCAAACAGCCTTTGCATATACACGGAGTGATTGTCTTTCATTTCCATACTTCACAGCCACAGCCTAATACTTCCATTCTGGCTTTAGTAAGGAAAGCTTCTGGTTTGAATTATATGTGTTTTTTTTTAAATAATAGGTCCAACTCTACTACCTCTCCTGCCATATCCAAATACTGTATAGGCAACCATCATGACCATTAGCCATGAAGACTGTCCTGAGAATATAATGTAGTGGCCTTTCATCTGCCTTCTGCATCGCAGTGTGACACCCATAGTACCACTAATCCAGTTCCACGAGTCACTTTCTGGTCCTGAGCCCTTTTGGCATGCAAAGTCCTCCTCAGCCCCAGACCAGGATGTATGAAGTTGCTGCCCTCCATCAATATGAATTCAAGTAGGATTTAACCCACTTGGGGACCATCACCTTTTCCCATTGGACTTCAGCACCCAAGGCTGTTAGTCCTCATGGTGAAAGGAAGTGCAGAATGAACTCACCAAAAGATGCCTTCGTTTTGGCAGTTTCACATCTAGCCTAGACATGGAAGAAGAATAGTTATTATTTTATTGTTATTTGAGTAGAAATGTTGATAAACTGCTTTTCTGCCCACCATAGTCTACCAAAGTAATGCACGCTATCACAATATAAAAAATTAGAAGGGACGCAAAATGTTATTTAAATGATTTAAACAACTACAGTGTGTTTCTTTAAACTAGATATCTCAAGGTTTCTTTGCCAAACCTGAAATAGTGGGCCACTGATATGAAAACACAAATAGAGAGAGACAAATGTTGAAACGACAAAATCTAACCACAGTTATGCAGGGCAATGCAGCATCTTAGATCACTATGGAAAATTTTCGAACATCTATGCTTTTGTAGAACAACAAATATTAGCATGTTAACGAAACCAATTCTTCTCTCTGTCTTTCTTTGACTTCTGCATTGGTGCATTGAAGGAGGGGGGCATCAGAATTGCTGCACAAGGAGTTCTTCCATATAAAATTATTGCCACAGGGAAAACCTGTTACAGTGGCCATGATTGTCATGTAACAATAACTTAAGACAACAAAGATTAGAGAAAAGATTCACTCTCTCCGGATTCCCACCTCCACTCCCAACTGCCCTTGTGTGTGTGTGGAGGAAACATAATTATATGCCATTAAAATATGCTGTAATGTACATTTATCTACAGTCTACCCTCCAGATTCCTACCACCACCATCGCTACTGTAGGACTAGAGGAAATTCAACTACAAGCTTGCATTAAGAACCCTTCCAAGTTCCTTGTACACAATGCTGCTTAATAGGTTTATGTTGTCAACACCTGTGTGAAGCCTGTGTAAGTAGCCAGGTGCAACACATACAACACAACTGGGCCCAGGATACTTTAGAAATTATAGTTCCAATTCCCTTGCAGTACTCCGATCCTTCCAAATCCAGGGTGATTGGTGAGTGGGAGTAAGAGATTTCATATAAATGCAGGCACAGAACCTGCATAACTTTGCACCATTGTGCAATAAAAGTATTTTCTGATTATAGCAGCTAATGGCTTCCAATTGCCCTCACAAATGTATACAGAACTTAGATCTCCACTGGCCTAAGTACTATATAAATATAACAGGGTGCACAGCTAGCTAAAAGCCAGAATGGTGTTAACACCTCAGCAGAAAGTCCACTAATAAGCATCTTTAATAAGATGCAGATGACATAATTAGAACTTGGAAAATAACAAATTGCACCACTATCTTGCCTTCTAAAACATTGTTCTTCAATAGAGAAGACTTTCCATAAGAACATATGCTGGGGAAGGAGGACAGAATCCAAAGATTTCATGTTTGACTGACTCTTCTAGGTCTGAAAATCCTACTGCAAAACTCTTTCCTGCAAAGTCACTAACTAAACATTACTTTAATAGAAACAATAGCATCAAGAAATTCCAGAGAAAATCCCATGGGCATTATTAAAGCACCTTTGGTAATCATTCTGCCCTGTGATAACTGATACAAAAAGGAACAGAAATTAACTCACCGAGGCACCAGGTGGACTAATACAAAACTCTTAAATAGGCTTAGTATGTCTGGCTGGACATCCCACTACAGTAATGAAGTAGACCAGGTATTCTCAACCTGCAAACATCTGGCTGGACATCCCACTACAGTAATGGAGTAGACTAGGGATTCTCAACCTGCGAACATCTGGCTGGACATCCCACTACAGTAATGGAGTAGACTAGGAATTCTCAACCTGCGAACATCTGGCTGGACATCCCACTACAGTAATGGAGTAGAGCAGGGATTCTCAACCTGCAGTCCATGGGCCAAATGCAGCCCATGGTTTCCATTTCATGTGACCCTCCACCACACCAGAAAGTGCCACATGGTGGAGGAAGGGCAAAATAGCTGTCTGAGGGAGCGTGACCTGGCCCCCAGCTTTAAAAGGTTGAGAACTCTTGGAATAGACTGTACAACCAGAGACTCGACGCTGAGTGTTGGGAGGTGGCAAATAACCTGACTCCCTAAAGGGGTCAATGGCTATGGGCAGATGAGCCCCTTTAGGTGAGGTGATGGTCCCCCTCAGTGGAGGAAATGCCACTAGAATCCATCACATTGGGCCCAATGGCAAAATAAGTGGAGGAGAAACTCTGATTCCCAATGATCATGGAGGTGGAAGAGGCCATGCCTTGAAGGCACACCTTATCAATATCTTCAAGGCTGTGGCAATCCATTGCAGTTCCGATGATAAATCCTGCATGTCTCATTTCATATGTGTCACAGGAGATGGCTCCGTGATCATAGTGTTTGGGTCATTTCATGGCAAACTGGGATCCGCCTTAAACAAATTCACACAATGGCATTTTCTCCTGACACATCCATCATCTGTGAAAATGATTTTCAGGGGGTGAAATGTATACTTGTCCACAATGATGAAATAGGCTTAAGTGAAAACATATGAAACTAAATAAGGACTCCCAGCACTACCAAGTAGAATTTAACTGACTACCAGAGCATGAGAGAGCAAAGGACCTCATTAGTGAAATTAAATAAATGCGTACAATGGGCACTGAACTTGGTGTGCCTATCTTTCAGTACCATACAAGAAATCCCCTTCACTCAAGACATTTTCCTTGCCATTAGCTCTGCTAAAAAGGGTGGCACACTTGGAGATGGGCTACAAAAAAGCACTAAAATAATTGCAAAAATAAGTCTTGATATGTATTATTTGGTTGTCAAGACACCACAGATGGCTATTATGAATAGTTTTTGTCCAAAATATTCTGTTTAGGGAGATAGATAAAAGTAGAGACGAGAAATAACCCAGTTCATTGCTGACAGACTCACACTACTGAAGAGTCTGTATTCAGCTGTGTTGAAGAACTTGGGTATTGTTGAAGTGAAAAGATAATTTAACCTTTTCTGGTTTAGCAAAGAATATTTAATGAGCAGACTTCAGTGCTTCTGGAGACTTTTATTTAATTAAGAACCCTGACAACCAGAGCAGGACACAAGGTGCAAAGAATGATACATTAGCATGTAGTATAAATCAATATTCAGGTTACTAGGGAACAAGGATTCTAACGAAGACACGAATGCTAATCATCTAGATGAGCTCTACTTGAAGATCCCAATCAGCCATCAATTAGATGGAGACAAATTTGTCCTTGCCCTCTAAGAAGGAAAATGGCTACAGGGGCTTCCTGGTTCTCTTCAAAAGGGGCATTAAATGTTTACTTCCATCAAACTGACATGCTGCTCTGAACTTCTTCTACATCATGCCACAAACTTACCTGTCTGATATAACACAACTCTAGTCTGTTCTTCTAAAAAATATTTGCAGTCTCCAATTGTTGAGCTTAGCAGCCAGCAATTCTGAAAGAATTATATACAGTATATTCTTTTTATTTATTTATTTATTTTTCTGATTTATATTGCCGCCCAACTCCGAAGAGTCTGGGCGGCTCACAGAAAATAAAACTTTTGCTTTCCTTGTTCCTTTATACAGAAATACAGTAGTGGCATTTATTATTATTTATCAAATACATCTTTTACATGTATATTTCAATTATACTTTAAATTATATCTGCTGCCTAGTTGATCAAAATGCTTTCCAGCTAATGACTTTGTGTAACGACCAATTGTCCCAGGAGTGCTACAAAGTATATAGTTGTATTGCAACAAACTACCATTGCAACAATGTGACAAATGAGACTTCCATATTATTATACAATTAGCTGTGGTTGTTACATTGTTCCCTTTCTGAGTTCCCTGGTACATGTAGAAAATACAGGGGAAAGGGAGTGATTCATTTCACGCTGGGTGAGAGAGAGAAAATCTTATACAGTACTGGTACAGTACTGATTTGAAGGAATGGGATGTTGTCAAGCAAGACTCGGTCAGGTTAGGGCTTAGGTGTAAGATTGTCTGGGAATCCTAAGAGCCCCTGTAGTGCAGTGGTTGAGATGTACTGCTGCACCCAAAACTCTGCTAATGATCTGAGCTCAATCCCATCAGGTTCAAGGTTCACTCAGTCTTCCTTTCTTCCAATGTCAACAAAATGATAAGCCAGCTTAATTACCTTGTGAACTGCACATAGAGTGCCCTAATCACTAATGAAAGAAGATGAAAATATTGTAATTTAAGATGTAACTGGTTCCCCCACACTTGGTGTAGGGAGCACACAAATGATTTTCATTTTAGTAGGTTTGGTTTCTTGCATGCTTTTTATTCTGTTTGATTGCCTTGTTATTGTTTTGTTAATTGTGTTTTTTTCCTTCTTAAAATTAACTTTTTAAAAACTCTTTCAAGGCCTTAAAGTTTAGAATATAAGTCTTAGAGTAACAGGCACAACTGAGATGGAGAAATATGTCAAACATGAATAGCAAGCATAGCATGAAAATTAGATTTTTACCATCTCTACTACACATAGCTATTTCAAAGTTAACTCATACATATTACTTCCAAGAAACCAAACATGAAGTAAGGTTGCTTCTTTAAAAAACAATAGGATTTCTACATTAATCACATATGGCATCCAAAACGTTTTCACAGTCACTGAAGGAACTCTGGTGAAGGACAGAGTATGCATACCTGGTGTGAATACATCAGGAAGCATAGTGGGAAATCAGGGGATGTGGTGGCTCAGTGGTTAAGAAGCTGGCAAGTTGGCAGTTTGAGACCCAGGTACTGCATGACAGATTGAGCACCTGTCTCTGTCGCAGCTCTTGGGGCCATGAAAGGATCCTTATTTGGGCATCCCCTGAGTGGAGTTTCTTCCAGAAAAAACCTTTCAATCCAGAATAATTCCTGACACAAAATTATTTATTATAATGGGGAATAAAACTCCAACCTTTGGCTCCACAATCAGATACCTAAACCACTGAGATAGCCAGCCAACTAAATAATGTACTGTAGTTTTAAAAAAATGTCTCATGGAAGCATTTTTCATGCTTGCAGTTTTAATCTAAATCACAGAAGCATCTCTGAACCACCTTCTCATAATCAATAAGGTATTTATTTGCCAGTTAAATCTGCAACTATTCCCCAGAGTAATATCTTAAGTCATATTAGTGAAGAGAGACACAAGAACAAATTTTAAGACAAGTTACCGCATAATGAAATAAATGAAACAGAACTGCTGACAAGTCTGATCTATAATTAACTCCTTGACCTATCTCAAATCTAAAGTCATCCTGCTGCAATTAAGACACTTGGAGCAGGAGACTTGCCAGATTCAAAGCGCAAGCCCAGTTTTTGATGCAAAGATTCACATAGGTAGACAGTCTTATGTGTTACCCTCACATATGAACATGAGCAAGAAACAACATGCAATAGCATCCCACATATTAACATAAACAGTTTGAAAACCAGTGGGCAGTTGTTACTAATGGAGGCCAAGGTATTGCTGGGACAGTCTTTTTAGATGTTTCCAAAGGTAAACACGAACGCATCATCAAACACACAAAGAATGCCTTCAAAAATATGAAAATGAAAACTTAAACTAGGCTTCCCACATGCAACAAGTGAACAACATTTTATTGAACTGGACATTGTTCAGAGATGCCCTTTAATCTTGCACTTTAAAAAAAATAACTGTTTCATCTTGGAAACATCTTTAAAGGTGTACTCAATGACTGCTTCTTTTCTTGGTTAGATGGACACAAGCAATCTTGGAAATGAGCAAACTATCATTAGCAATTATTTAAGTTTGTTTGATGAATGCTTCCAAACAGAATCTTACTTTCCTATTGCAGTAGAATGTTATTGTTTTAAACTTCCACTACATTGTTTTGCAAAGAGGAGAAAATGACTAGAAACTGTAACATTTTCTCCCCCAAACTCTTTAAATCTTATAATTGTATCAGTTTACACAGTGAACAAACTTTTAAGGACTACTTCCTTAAATAGCCACCAAAATAATCTTCCTTAAATACAAAGTATCATTCAACCTTAAATCCCAAGAGTAAAGGAACTCAAACTGATACAACAGAACCAGACTGAATTACAAATTGTTAAACTAGCATCCGTGGTATCTTTCCTATGCACATTACTAGAGGAAAATCAGACTGAAGCCTCTCATAAGACCCACTTCAACATGTACACTTGTTTCGCAGTGACAAGGCAAAGCATTACTCACCATACATCTAACCTTATAAACTTCACAAGCACTAAATCAAGTAAGTAAATAAATACATCAAGATGTCTCTTTCAAGAGTGCTGGGAATTCAGATTAGTAAAGGTAAAGGTTTCCCGTGCTCGAAAGCCAGTCGTATCTGACTCTAGGGTTCAGTGCTCATCTCTGTTTCAAAGCCGAAGAGCCAGCGGTCTGCTTCTGCAGACGTTTCCGTGGTCATGTGGCAGGCATGACTAGACACCAGAGCGCATGGAACGCTGTTTACCTTCCCACTGAAGCAGTCCCTATTTATCTACTTGCAATTTCTTGCTTTTGAACTGCTAGGTTGGCAGGAGCTGGGACAGACGACGGGAGCTCACTCCGTCCTGCAGTACTGGGGAATCAGACTGCTGACCTTCCGCCTCCCAGTCAGCATCTTAGCCACTTGATTAAAAATACGAAATCGTAACATGCAGTGAAGGATGCCTCCCCAACATGCTTCGTCAAATCGTACCTCATCCTATTGCCTTTGCGGGTAAGCTCCGTAAAGCACGCCCTCCCTACTGTTGCCCTATGGTGACAAGATGCGCAATTTGGTATGGAGGAAGGAGAGTTAAGGAGAAGACACAGTTTTCCTTGTGAAGGAGGGGAAGAGAGAGAGAGAGAAAATGAAAAGACATTAAAATGTTAGAGGGGAAAATCCCTGATGTGTAGGATGGATCGCCAGGGTGGAAAGATAGAAGGACCTGCACAAAACGATTCACATCCTTAATGGTTTTACCTTTGAGGCTTTACTTCAGGATGGGCTTCAGCTTCTTCCCACCATGCCAGGCCACCTCTGGTCAGTCAAAACTGGAGAAAGAGAGGCAACAAGGGAATCTCCCTACAACGTAGAACTGCCCTCTTCTTAATTAATAAATGCATTTTTAAATAAAGAAAAAAGCAGGAGGGGAGTGGAGGCAGCTCTTCAATGGGGGCACCATTTAAGACCACCTCCTGATGTAGAAGAGGTTTATGGGGAAGGATTTCCATCTCCCTCCACTCACCCCAAGGGGGTGGAGAGAACCCACAACCCTCCCCATGGCCTTCTCTGCAATGGTTGATACCACAGTCTTCTCTGCAATGGTTGATACCTGTGCTTCTTGACACACACACACACACACACACACACACCTCTTTCCTTAGTCAAAGGGATTTCCCTCCCACGCAGACACACGGAGGGACGTGGAAAAAACACACACACACAGGCACAAGAGCGTGCAAGGAGTGGGAAGGGGGGTCCTCTCTCTTTGAGATGCGCGTGGAGCTGAGGGGGTGGGGGAGAGGCTTTGGATCGCTCTGTTATAAGCATCCATCTCATCATCATCATCCGGACAACCGTCCCCCGAAGGAATCGATTTGCATTTATTATTATTCTCATCATTATTCTCATTATTGCAGGACCCTAAGGATGCACCGGGGCTTGGGGGGACCCCAGCGCGCCTCCTCCCATTGCAGCAGGTGAGCACGTGCGCCTTTGCAGAGGCCCGGGTGGGAAGAGGAGGAGGAGGAGGAGGAAGAGGAAGAAGCGAGGGGCAAAAGGCAGGGAAAGGGGCAGCAAGATGGGAAGGAGAGAGATGCTAAAGAAGAAGCAGCAGCAGCAGCCGAAAGAGGCGCAGGCAAGCACGTACCTCCTCCTCCTCCTCCTCCTCCTCAATGCCTGGCCTGCCTGGCCTGGCCGCCGCCCGGGATCCTAAGCCACATCCACAGAGAGAGAGAGAGAGAGCGCGCACCAGTCTCCAGACCAGGCGCCGCAGATCCAGGAGGATCGTCAGGCAAAGGAGGCGAGCCCGCGGAGAGGAGGAGGGGGGACAGGGAGGGAGGGCAGCGGGGGCGCGCGCGGTGATGAGCGCGCACCCCCGCCGTGGAGGTCCGGGGTTCCTGCGCGAGCACGCAAGCGCGCGCCCCTCCTCCTCCCCCTGGACCCCCTCCCTCCTCCCACAGTAAAACTGTTATTTTTGGTTCTTCCCCCCTCCCCACAAACACCCCCACAGCCTTATCCTCTCTCTCTCTCTCTTCCTCCTCCTCCTCACACACACACTGACGCAGTTCTCACACTCACCCCCTTACTGACACATGTCGCCCCTCAAACTTACACTTCTCACGCCCTCACACTTTCCCCCTCACACAAACTCACGCCCTCAGTTTTCCCCTCATTCACACATACTCACGCCCTCACACTTTCCTCCTCACTCACACTCATGCCCTCATTTTCCTCCTCACTCACTCACACCCTCACACTTTCCTCCTCACTCACACTCACGCCCTCACTTTCCTCCTCACTCACTCACACCCTCACACTTTCCTCCTCACTCACACTCACGCCCTCACTTTCCTCCTCACTCACTCACACTTTCCTCCTCACTCACTCACACTCTCACACTTTCGTCCTCACTCACACTCAGGCCCTCACACTTTCCTCCTCACTCACACCCCACACTTTCCTCCTCATTCACTCACTCACACCCTCACACTTTCCTCCTCACTCACACCCTCACACTTTCCTCCTCACTCACACTCTCACACTTTCCTCTTCACTCACACTCATGCCTTCACTTTCCTCATCACTCACACTCATGCCCTCACACTTTCCTCCTCACTCACACTCACGTATTCACACTTTTCTTCACACTTGCGCCTTCACTTTCCTCCTCACTCACTCACAACCTCACACTTTCCTCCTCACTCACATTCACGTCATCACACTCTTCTTCACACTCACGCCCTGACACTTTCCTCCTCCTCACTCACACACTCGAGGGCACGCGCCTCCCCTGCCCTCGAGGGTGTGAGGTGAAAAGAGCGGAGAGGGGGGGGGAGTCCTCCTACTCGCGCTTTGTTCTCTCTCTCTCTCTCTGACCCCCCCCCCAAGCCTTCATCTCTTTCTCTTCCCCCCCCCCTCTCTCAAGTGGGAGCGCGAGCTCTTCATCTTCCTCCCTCCCTGGTTGCCTTGGAAACAAACAAAAAAAACCCGGTGGGTGGAGGGGGATGAAGGAGGCTTATAAGGGGAGGGGGGGGAGAGAGAGAGAGAGAAGGCGCGAGGAGAGGGCCGGCACGCGGACAGGAGCGCGCGAGCGGGTGCGAGAGGCGTCACGTGGCCTCTGACTCCTCCCCCCGCCCCGGTCCTGGCCAAACCCGGAGGCTTCTGTTCTGTAGTAAAGAGTACAAGAGGGAGACCCGATCGCGCAGGCGCAGTGCGAGGAAAAGGGGGGGGCGAATGGAGGGGATGTATTGCTGAGGAAAAAAACACTCAGAAATTGGGGGGTGGGAGAGGTTTCCCGCCATTCTTTTCGTGAGAAGGAGGAGGGGGAAGAGGGGGTTTCCTTCTCTTTCAGGTTTAAGAGAGAGGGTCCCATGCTATTAATGTTTAATATTGTTAGTGTGCATTAAATGATTATTTAAGATGCGCCTCTGCCCCACTCCATCATGCACTATCTATCTATCTATCTATCTATCTATCTATCTATCTATCTATCCATCCATCCATCCATCCATCCATCCATCCATCCATCCATCTATCTATCTATCTATCTATCTATCTATCTATCTATCTATCTATCTATCTATCTATCTATCTATCTATCTATCTATCTATCTATCTATCTATCTATCTATCTATCTATCTATCTATCCATCTATCTATCCATCCATCCATCTATCCATCCATCCATCCATCCATCCATGCATCCATCCATGCATCCATCCATCCATCTATCTATCTATCTATCTATCTATCTATCTATCTATCTATCTATCTATCTATCTATCTATCTATCTATCTATCTATCTATCCATCCATCCATCCATCCATCCATCCATCCATCCATCCATCCATCCATCCATCTATCTATCTATCTATCTATCTATCTATCTATCTATCTATCTATCTATCTATCTATCTATCTATCTATCTATCTATCTATCTATCTATCTATCTATCTATCTATCTATCTATCTATCCATCCATCCATCCATCCATCCATCCATCCATCCATCCATCTATCTATCTATCCATCCATGCATCCATCCATGCATCCATCCATGCATCCATCCATGCATCTATCTATCTATCTATCTCAGGGGTGGCCAAACTATGGCCCGTTGGCCAGATCTGGTCCACAATCATCCCGCTCACACCACCCTTACCGCCCCCAGAAGCGGAAGTCAATGTACCCACACACACATGCAGAAAACAATGCCGTAAATGCACCCGCGGCTGTCCTAAATACGTTTATGACAGCCGTGGGTGCATTTATGGCAGCGTTTTGCACATGCACAATTTAATTCCACTTCCAGTGGGAGGAGCCACATGACCGGCCCGCTGAACTGTGCGACCGCCCCGCAGCCCAAAAAGTTTGACCACCTCTGATCTATCTAAAGCAAAGGAACCAGACTTCTATGCCACCCCCACAGCACTAAGTGCACTCTCTGGGCAGTTCACAAGTTCATTAGCATTTTGCCCCCAACATGCTGGGTCCTCATTTTACAAGAAATCATTATCGTTGTTTATTTCTTTATTACATTTATGTCACTTTTGTTCCTAGAGATACATTCTCAAGCATTTGTTGCGTTGTGTCATTGTTTCAAAAATAAACACACCCTTTCTACACAATGGATAGGTTAGGTTAGGTAAGAGGGAGAAATTATGGTGCCAGATCCAATAATTTCTTATTTGCTGTTCTCAATAAATTCTTGTCATGACAGGTTCCGTTTTGAGCAAATTAAATGCAGATTTTAGTGTGTGACGTATGTATTGCTAACATACATGGGCTGTGTTAGCATATTGTCAGTACTTGACTGGGGTAGGTGGTAGCATTTGTAAGAAAAAAAAAATCCTTTCATGCTAAAATGTTGCCTGTTTGCTCATTCGTGTACACCAAACATCTCACATAACTGCACAGAGAGCAGTTTCAAATGATAAAGATTAGAGATTATGTTGATTCAGCAGATTGTCCTGTGGATTTTTCACCATGGCAGAAAAAACTACCCGTATCTACAGGGTAAGCAGCAAGCCAAGTCAAACAAATGAACTCAATGCAAAATCATATTAAAAAGTTTAAAATGTAAGATACGGTCATGATCAGATTAAATCATTTGCTAACATTTCCTGTATGTTTGCTGCCTTGAACTCAAGGAAAGTGGGATACAGAAGCAACTTAAACTCTTACGTCAGTCTGAGAGTATCAAATTGTTTGTTATGTGCGTCTTAAACTGAAATGCAACAAAGCTCCTAAAATTACTTGCAAAAAATTTGCTATGTTGCTTGATTATTTTATTATAATTATATTACCCAACATGTTTGGGGGCAAAATGCTAAATAACTTGTGAACCGCCCAGAGAGTGCACTAAGCGCTATGGGGTGGTATATAAGTCTAATTGCCATTGTTACTGCTAATTACAACTTGATGAACGTGTGTTTTCGTGTCAGAGATTGCTCTGGGTTGAAAGGATTTTTGCAGGGGATGCCCAAATGAGGCTCCTATCGTGCAGCTTTCAAGGAATTGAACCCCGTGCTTTTTGGTCTCCAAGCACAGTGCTTTTACCCACTGAGCCACTGGAGAGCTGCAACTTGATGAATATACTGATTTCTTGTTAAAAGGAATGGAAGAATCATGACCAGTATGATGAGGCGAGAAGCACGGACTTACTTCTGTTTCACCTTTCCAGCAAAAAAAGACCCAAAAGATTTAACAAAATTCAAACCCCTCTATTATATACATCTTTACAAACAAGCGTCACAGGTGATTTTTTTTTTTTTTGGAATAGTAGCCATGTTAGTCTGCGTTTCAAGCATATCAGAGAATAAACAAAACAAAAAAATGTTGTAGCACTTTAAAGACTAACTGTTATATTTTAATGTGTGCTTTTGTGGATCAAGTCCACTTTGTCTGATTGGAAGGAGACCATCTCCCTGAGTCGGCTTTGGCCGAGTGGGCGGTATATAAATTTGACAATTAAATTAAATTAAAATTAAATTTCAACTGCCAGGGAAGATGTCAGCCTCTAAACCAGAAGTGCCCAAACTTTTCGGGCCATGGTCCAGTCACATGGTTCAGTGGGCCGGTCACGTGGTTCAGCGGGCCGGTCACGTGGTTCCTCTCACCGGAAACAGAAGTAAAACGCCTCTTGCAATCTGTTTTGCAACAGGATGAGATAGATTTTAAGCTGTTATTTTCTCTGCTTAAACCAGGGGTGGCCAAGCTACTGCCCATGAGCCATAATATGGCCACCCTGCCCTAAACAGCCTGGGTGGACTCCAACAGATGCAGAAAGACCAGTATGGATGTATATTAAAAATCCCAATTTAAGGTTGGCGTTTTGGGCCAGTAAAGAAATACTCTAGGAATCAAGGCTTGGCAGGGACATCTGCCATGAATTTTGGGGACTCTCATTTAAAATTTCCCTGCACTGTCCACAAGAGTCAGGTGCATACCTGTACAGGTAGATGTGAACTTGATTTATGAACGTTAGTATAGTGTTTGATTTTGTGTGTGTGTGTGTGATCCAGTAAAGGTACCACCTTGCTTCTACATCCAAATAAACACACATAAGAAGTAAAAGTGTAACCTTGTGCATATTTACTCAAAAATAAATGGCACTGGGTTTACTGGGGATGTTCCCTCGTCTAGCTCAGCAAGAACAATAAACAGCTTGGTAAGAACAATCTATAAAATCCCAATCAAAACATAAAAAATCATTACGGCAATGCCATGCATCACAGTTTTGCTTGTATTTACTTTATATAAGGTGGGTTAATTTATATCCCACCTCCAAGGTTCAACTAGCACTACCGAAGATCTAAAACTGTGCTTTTTTTAATTGTCAGAGTTGGATGTAAGACGTACATTGATGTGCATTCTTAAACAGAAATACAGGACCTTTTTGAGCTAATGATTGATCCGAGCAAGTACATTTGTCCTATTCCTGCAGTAGGTAGGGGCCACATCTCAAAGCATTATCTCACTGCTGATATGGTATTTTGGAATGTCCTTGATGTGACATATCTCTCACATATACCTATCCATTTATAGAACGTTTGCATTGGTAGAAGGGCATAGTTTGATAGGAGTCACTGCAATGAAAATGAGACGCTTGGCAACTCTTTCCTTGCCCCTTCTGTGGAAATTACCTCCCATTACATTTCTATCTATTATTAAAGCTGAAAAAAGAACTCTAAAAGAATTATAGCGCCAATATATAATTTAAACAATATTTATGGTGAATTTAGGGGCTGCGGTGGCTCAAGTGGTTAAGATGCTGATACTCAATGACTGGAAGGTCAGAGTTCGATTCCCGAGTACTGCACGACCTAGCAGTTTGAAAGCAAGAAATTGCAAGTACCTGTAGATAAATAGGGACCGCTTTGTTGGGAAGGTAAACAGTGTTCCATGCACTCCGGTGTCTAGGCATGCCTGCTGCATGACCACGGAAATGTCTGCAGGTGCAGACAGTGCTGGTTCTTTGAGATGAGCACCGAACCCTAGAGTCAGATAAGACCGGCTTTTGAGCAAGGGCAACTTTTACCTTTACGATGAATTTAAAGTCTACATAAGGGACAGATTTGCATTATTAAAATCAACTGAGCAGAAGAACTGTGGATGGAGATCAGAGATATTATTAGGGAAGAATACAAAAACACAATTCCTGTATTAAAAAGAAAAGAAAACTCAAGATAGATTTTTGAAGAAACATTTAAAATTATAAAAGAAAGTTTTAGCTACCAAGGTTCTCTTGGGCTTCCTTTTGGTCTGGGGAAGCCTTTGGGAACTTTGGAACAAGGGGAGGGGATTGTCTAGAAGTAAAATATTACTCTTGGATCTCCATCATTGGGGACCAGGACTTTTGTTGGCCATTTGGCTGTGATTTGTAACTTTTAAAGACTCACTCCACCCCTATCCTAAGGCTACAAAAGCATTACAATGAAAATGGGGGCCCTAGAGAACCTAGGAAACTAAAATTGAGAGTTTTTAATTAGTGTAAATATTTATGGAATTGATCCAGGATACATTGGATGCATAGTTACATAACAGGATTTTGCCCCACTGATAAACAAATTGCAAAAAAACACCATTGTTAACCCATTTTATGTATTCTATTTTATTGCAAACATCTGGTCTGCCATTGCCTCTCCTTGTGAAACAGCATCTATTGTATGTTTTTTAAACGATGAACCCATTAGGCATTGATGAAATAATCTGAAGAAGTGTTGCAGGTGGAGATGAGTGTATTACACAAGGTGTAGCAAGATTTATGTAGAGCAGCAGGGTTATGAAATCACCAATATTAATTCTTTCAATAAGCACTACAATTAGAGAAGAATTAGCATGCTGAGTATTCCTGGAGTACTCTCTCATGCTTCCTGGCAGTAAGGTTGGTCAGAGTGACCTATATGCTATTATACTCAGACTGGTATTAACTACTAAACCATGTCAGTCATACTCACTGAAGTCAAAATGCATCAGGTTACTTGGATAGCTTTTTGCATCGCTCTCTGGAACTCCAAAGGCGCATTCCTTATGTCCCTTTTAAAGAAACAATGAGTGGATTCTGTATACACTGCTTGAAACTGTGTTTGAAGAGTCAAGAAGCCAACAGAATTGCTCTCCAACCGAAAACTGTCCTAGCCATGGCATCTTGAAAATGTGTGGGTTATTAAGGAGTCCCCATAATTAATTGTAAGTCAAGTGTGTTAGGCTTGATTATGGAGATTTGTGTGCATGTAGTAGGCACGTGGACTGTGGTGCTCAAGTGGTTAAGACACTGAACTTGACAACTAGAAGGTTGGCAGATCAGCTTGAGACCCGAGTAGTGCATCATGGAAATGAGCTCCTCTCTCTGTCCCAGCTTAGGACATGGGTCTGCTGTGTTTTGGCCCAGTTTTATGGCATGTTTATTGTAGCTTATTTTTATTATAATTTTATGGAGGAGTACTTTTAAAATGTCTTTTTGTTGTATGGGGGACTTTATGTTGTTAGCTGCCTCATGTAGGGATTAATTCTCCCTAGAGAGGTCGGGTATAAGTGCAATATTATTATTATTATTATTATTATTATTATTATTATTATTATTATTATTATTATTATTATTATTATTATTATTATTATTATTATTATTATTATTATTATTATTATTATTATTGTTGTTATTGTTGTTGTTGTTGTTGTTGTTGTTATTGTTATTGTTATTATTATTAACTTAATAATAATAATAATAATAATAATAATAATAATAATAATAATAATAATAATAATAATAATAATAATAATAATAATAATAATAATAATAATAATAATAATAATAATAATAATAATAATAATAATAATAATAATGATGATGATGATGATGATGATGATGATGATGATGATGATGATGATGGTGTCTATCAGTCCCAACTGTAGGGTTTGTCACTGCAACCCCTACAGTTGGGACTGATAGACATGAAATTAGAAGAAGCAGATTGTAAGCAAGTATAAGCTAGTTATTTGGGTGATGTACTTCACACATTTTCTCTCTGAGAAGCTGTTTTTTGCTGAAAGGAATTTCATTTGGAGAACCTTCAGTTAGAAAATGGAATAGCAAAGAGAACAAATAGGTCAATCTTGGAAGAAATCAAACCTGACTGCTCATTGGAGGGTCAAATAGTGAAGATGACGCTTAAATACTTTGGACACCAAATGAGAAGGGAGGACTCACTTGAGAAGTCCTTGATGCTGGGAAAGGTAGAGGGCAAAAGAAAGTGGCGTCCAAAGATGAGATGGATGAATGGTGTGGTAGACGCAGTGGGCACAGAGCTAGGCGGTCTTAGGAGGATGCCCAATTGTAGTATGGGATGAAAACTAATTTTATAATCTTTCCCATAGTCTTTTCATGGAATACGTCTGATCCGGGAATAAGAATAATTTTCCTGTGGAAAAACTTTGGGCAGTGCACCAGGCAACTGCGTGAGTAAAAATGTTTAAGAAAAAAGTTTAAAAGACAACATCCTTTGTGAGTGGTCAGGGGTTTCCTTAGAGTTTTAGCCACAATTGTTTGGGAAGAGTTGGAGAGTCCAGGTTTCTGTAGAGATAATTAACTTATCTTATAGTTTTTAAGTTCTTTTAAAGTTATTCAGTAAAGACAGACTTCCTTTCCTAATCTATGCAGAGTCCAAGTCCCATGTTTGCCTCATTTAATTTTAAAAAAAATATCTATAGCCCACATTTCTGTGACAAAATTGAACTAAAGACAACAGGAATTTAATTCCAGCAACATACAAAGAGCCATGCGACCTGAAATAAAAAATGTACAAAATTCAGCATCCTGTTCCCACAAATGGCAATCGCATTTCCTCGGCTATAAATATGTAAAAGCAAACAGCCTCTAACACCAATGGCAATACTGTACATAAATATCATCACTAGTAGCTATTGGTAGTCTTAATCCTCATTGTATACCATGTGCAGAATGAATATGAGGGGAAGAGCAAGATTCCTTCTGGTGGCTGTTCAAGCATGTGGAAGTTTCTGTCTGCATAGAATTCTTATATCATAACACTGCATCACAAAATAAACAAACATTGTCTGCTACTTGGTCCAATCCATGTGTCCTATACTAAATCAAGTGCGCTGAATCCAAATCTGAAGTCCGATTCTGCCTAGGACAGCAGTATCTTAAGTTAACAAATCACACCCTCTTGGTTAGGTTCTTGCGTTAATCGCACGGGGTATATTTGCCACAAATGTAGCAAAAATTATCCGGTTTCTTAACACATCTTTAGCTCAAAACAGACTCACTATGGCCTATCTGTACTATCCAATAAGATGGTTTCACACTAGAGACAAGCCCTTGGTCCATCTCACTTTACATACTTATTTCTGATGTCAGCTCACTGACTTGCCCAGACACTGCTGGAACATGCATGCCACCAGGGGACATGATTCAGCTGAGGTGGCAACAGGCATAGTGGTAGCTGCAACTGTTATAACGTTCCCTTGTAAAAAATACATATCCCAGTTACTGACTATTAGAACAGCTATAGCACACATTAAAATCTGTACGTGATAGGGAAATTCTCAGTTCAGAGTTGGAATCAGCACACTCGATATCATATAAATCACAGGTGTTATTCCCAGTAGCAAAATTTGAAATATTATAGATAGTTTGTAGAGGAAGGTGTGTTGTGTCAAGTATTAATACCTGTGATGGGTCATATATTGACAGCCTGCTGGCCGATTATGCCAGAATAGTACATGTTAACAGTAAAGTGGTCCAGATGAACAGTATAATTTCCTTCGCTATGTTGTAAAAAAGAAGAACAACCCAATACCCTTCTCAGAGGGCAGAAGCACAAATTATAGCTAGCTAGTGATTATAGCTGAAAGAATATTAACGTTGAAGGGGTAATCTTTCTCATTAAAAAAAATCAGACTCCAAAGGAATCCTGTGCTTAGCTCCTAAAGACCAATCACTGAACAAAGCACACTGATTTTCAAACGAGATGTGAAGTATGCCATCTTCTGCACTCAGACTCTTTAAGTCGTTAAGGAATTCCCTTTTTTTAATCAGTAGCTATCCATAAGGTCTGTTCCTGCCCAGACCTGAAGCCAGTTCTAAATATCTTTCATTTATGTGGAAGTGATTTGCGCTCAATTTAACGGTAATGCTAATCTTAACTGTAGTCTGGAACATCCAAGTATTATGTATGCTGAAGGCAGTGTCTCAAAATTTCTGAATACAGCAGCGGCAAAGCTGGTTATCACATTGTCTATTATTTTACTCTGGCCTATTATCTCCACATTTTATGGCTGTCATTTCTTTGAATACTGGTTTTTCGAAAGCGATAACAATCCGTTGGGGGGAAAAAAATAGTGAGTTGTAGAGGACTGTCTGTGGGCGGAAGCCTTCTTCTCTCACTCTAGTAAAACTTGATGGTAATCAGTTAATGTAATCTTCTTGTAACAGTAAATGCGCCCACTTGCACAAAAGAGGCCTCAGGTACAGTTTTCTATGTCGGTATGGTTACCTGGGCAGCATCCAAAGAAAACAAAAACCATAACAATAAGAAGTAACTAAGTTGCACAAACTATAGTTCGGGTCAGTGCAATAAATGTCATTGCTAACCTTTACGTCCAGTTGATCCCAGTGGAAAGAGGCAATCAAAGGAGCAGGTCAATGCCAGGGTTGTATGAGCAGCAAAAGGCAGATTTGTTAGATGAAACAAAGCAAATTGATTTTCACACAAGGGATCTCCTCCTTCTTCTTCTTCTGCCTTATCCGAATCCGAATATTGGTGATCCTCATGGCGATCAGGCGTGTGCTGGTATATCGGGCAATCGGGCTTTGTCCTACCCTGTCCTCGCCTCTGGAGCGCCAATAGCAATGTATGGGGTTCCTGCCAACCCCCAAATAGTTGCCCCCACCACTCCCTGTCCAGCGCCTTCCCATGTGCCCTGCACATCCCTATGGTGATTAGCCAGGTAGACTGTCCTGAGAATATAATGCAGTCGTCTTCCATTTGCCTTCCACATCGCAGTATGACTCATGTACCACTGATCCAATTCCACGAGTCACTTTCTGGTCCTGAGCCCTTTGGGCTGCTGCCCTACATCCATACCTGTCAACCACGGCTCCGGACAAACCAGGACCTGCGCAGAATGGTTCTGCACAAGTCGCCTTCCACGCATGCGTAGAAGGCTTTTACGCTTGCGTAGAAGGGTTCTATGCAAGCATAAAAGGGTTCTATGCAAGCATAAAAGCCTTCTACGCATACGTAGAAGGCGACTTGTGCAGAAGGGAAGCGCAGTACCTCTCCCCCCCCCCGCTGTAAAATTCCGGGGTTTTGGCAGCTCCGGGCGGGAAATGGCGCAAATCGGCGCCGAAAAACGGGAAATCCCGGCCAATCCAGAAAGGTTGACAGGTATGCCTACATCAAGATAGAGTCAACTGGGATTTAATCCACTTGGGAACCATCACCCTTTCCTGAGGACTTTGGCACCCAAGCCATTAAGTCCTCAGGATTTTCAGGTTAGTTCACCGCAGTACATGGTCTACTCTATTACCATAGCAGGATAACCTGGCTCCTAAAACACCTTAACCGGTTCTGATACCATTTGCTTGCTACATATGAGTTGGAGAATAATAGAGTCAATGAATGCTGCTCTGTCCACTAAATTTAAGGTAAAGCAGAGCCATGATTTTCTAGATTGGTGGCACATTTTCTGTCACAGCGAGAACAGCAACAACGGCCTAAACCCTATTGTAAAACACCGCACATATAACACAACAGTCCTTGTAATTTGCCAGTTGTCAACGGCATGCTCAGATTTGTAACCGGTTGCACACTTCACTGAGCAATTTGAGGACTATAAGGTACGTGATGGATAGCTAGCAAATTGCTTCCTATTGCTTACATTATAAGTCTTGCGCAGTTGCCTAATGTGATAAGATTCTGATCAGAAAGTCTAGTAGGATGTTAAATTTCAACCAATTTTATTTGACATCATAAGCTTTCGTGGACTGAAGCCGGAGGCTTTACTCAGTGAGTTAGATAGCTGGCTGTGGGAGTTCAATTCTCCACTTGTTCAATTCTCTGCGCACAACATCTGTAGCTCAAGGATTCATACGGCTCAGAAATTTCTTAACTTATGGAAATTGGCTTCAGAAAGTGACACCTGTTGCATAACTGTGTTACAGGATTCCAGCCATTCCGAGGTTACGTCTCCTTGCAAGTATTATCATTTTTCAAAATGTATATATTTTCAACAATGTTTTCTGAGATAGTGCACCACCTGATTAAAATACAATAACAGAAAAGACTGACAGTTTTTTTTAATGAAGTAACAGGTAATGAATGTAGATCTTTAACTCTACTGAAATGTGATTTTTAAACACCACCTGAAACTATAAAAGAGGCCATCGAGTAACTAGGAGATGAGAAAGATATTTGACCGTCAAGGCACCTCGGTTTTAAAAACCCCTTTATCCATTTAGCCAACATCTTACTTGATGAATATAAGAATAAGGGGAATCCAGATCCAGTTGTTTAGGGCTTTATAAGCTAGCTACTGCAGTGGCTCAAGTGGTTAAGATGCTGAACTTGAAGACTGGAAGGCCGGAGTTCAATTCCCGGGTACTGCATGACGGAGTGAGCTCCCGCCTCTGTCCCGGCTCCTGCCAACCTAGCAGTTCGAAAGCAAGAAATTGCAAGTAGAAAAATAGGCACACAGCATTCCGTGCACTCCGGCGTCTAGTCATGCCTGCCACGTGTCCACGGAAATGTCTGCAGACGCAGACCTCACTGGCTCTTTGGCTACAAACAGAGATGAGCACTGAACCCTAGAGTCAGATACGACTGGCTTTCAAGCAAGGGTGATCTTTACCTTTAAATCAAAGCTATCACTCAAGACGCTCTAATGGAAAATTTAGGCGTGTATAAGTTAATTCTCCATCAAATAGTGATGCCTGATCTTTGGTAGTAGAAGAGGGATATATGGTCAGTTAGTAGTCACATGCAACTTGCTAGAAATACAGTAAATACAGGACAGCCATTGCATTCTTCAAACGGTGCATGCGTTGGACGGGGCTCTTCCTGGCATGGTGGAGGTGGTGGTGGGGCCACATGAAATGGCACCACAGGCCGCATTTGGCCCATGGGCCACAGGTTAAGAATCCCTGTGCTAGTCTGCCGTCCCACCACCATTGTTCTCCCCTTGCCACTTCCCTTGCTTTTTGCATAAGATTTTGTTTGGATTTGACTGGTAGGGTAATTTTATTTTTAGTGCAAGAAATGAAAAGGGAAGTTGTTAGCAAAGGATAAGGTTGAGGTCGCTCTTGCTCAGAAGCTAGTCGTACCTGGCTCTAGGTTTCAGTGCTCATGTCCGTTTATAGCAGGGGTTCCCAACCTAAGGCCCATGGGCCGGATCCGGCCCATGGCACCATTTCGTGTGGGTCCCCCAACCCTCTCTAAGGGCATTTGAGAAACAAAATGGCCACCCCTTTTAAACTGTTGGGACATAATGGCCACCCCCATCATGCAGGTTGGCAAAATAGTCATCCGGCCCTCAAAGCTGACTGAGAGAGTATGACCCGGCCCCCTGGCTTGAAAAGGTTGGGAACCCTTGCTTTATAGCCAAAGAGCCAGTGCTGTTTGTGTCTACAGATGTTTCTGTGGTCATGTGGCAAGCATGACTAGACACTGGAGTGCACGTAATGCTGTTACCTTTCCTGCCAAAGTGGTACCTATTTATCTACTTGCAATTTCTTGCTTTTTCGAGCTGTTAGGTTGGCAGGAGCTAGGACAGAGATGGAGCCTTTCTTAGCTGCCTATGGCTTGAGCCACAGTCTATGTATCCTTGATTTAACGGATGACAGGAGAAGAGCTGCCAGACTTAGTATAATTTCTTCTGTTATTTCAATTTGTCAGATCTTTCTGAGATGCTATGCATGGGGAGTCAGGGAGAATGGAATAGTTATGCATGCCTTTGCATACTGTTTTGAAGACTCCTGGCTACTCCCTTGGCCGTGTGTCATGGCATTTTTATGACAAGGTTCCAAGTAAAATGAAACCTTTTTGCAATCAAAGTGAGTCATCTTTGCATTTCTAGATAGAAAGATTATTTCCTACAGTGTGTAACCCAATGTTTCTCTGGACATTCGGTTTCTGCTAGTGATCCGGTGACGTATGCAATTTTTTTTACATCACTTTTAGCATGCCTATTTGTAATGCAAAACTGTGAGATCTAGTTTGTAATGAGCAGTTACCATGGCTGCACATCCAAAACGCAATGGCTTGAAGGGCAGGCAAGAAACTATTCTTTTTCGCGCAACAAGCCGAGTTTAACCAGAATTCTGGAAGCGGCTTGCACAGACTCAAACCAGTGCCAGTGTGTTTAAAAATAAATCTTGTAATCTAGTCACAAGAAATACAATTCATAACTATTTGCAAGATCCCAAAACAACAAACGAAGAAACCAAGTCATTCTGTATAGTGAGAATAAATTTGGGAGTCTGGCCCGGTTTATCCTGTTATGGTAATAGAGTAGACCCTACTGCCAGTGACTCAACTCTGAGTGTCATGCGGTGGTTAACTAACCTGAGGACTAGCAGCCTTGGCGAAGTCCACAGGGAAGGGTGATGGTCCTAAATCCCACTTTAATCCATTTAGAGGAAGGGCAGCAGCTTCATCCATCCTGGCCTGGGGCTGAGGAGGAATTTGCATGACAAAAGGGCTCAGGACCAGAAAGTGACTCGTGGAACTGGATCAGTGGTACGGGGGCCATGCTGAGATGTGGAAGGCCACTGTATTATATTCACAGGACAGTCTTCATGGCTAATTGCCATGAGGATCGCCAATATTTGGAATCAGATAGGGCACAAAGAGGAGGAGAATAAACTGGTAGTACTCTAGCCCACGATGACATCAAGAATAATGTATGCTTCCAATTCCCTGGAGTCAAGACAAATATTTTAATACGTAAGAATATAAAATTGTCCTTTGGGATTTCCACAAGCAATTACATTTGAAAAGCCGAAGATAATATTTCAGGTCTTCAGGCTACAATATCGAACTAGAATAATTTTGGTATGTACTCTCTTGATAATTTTGATTTTCTCCTACTTCAAGCTTCTCCGATATCCACCCTGATAGGAATTATGAGGACATGAGATCTCACCTTTTTAAAAATAGTCTACTATTTTATTCCAACCCTGATCTTGGATTGCACTCGTGGAAAACACAGCTATACCCTCAACCCCAATTCTCTTTTTCTTCTGAGAATTTCTCAGAGCTGACAATACTTGCTAATATTGGAATATGTTTTCAGGCAGAAGCTCTGACCTCTGAACCTTAGCATTCAGAACCAAAGATTCAAATTCTCACATACAGACCTCAAGAATTTAGCAGTACAGTATCTGTTTGGCCTTAGTAATATGCATTAATCTTCTTTTGATTAATGGAAATCAAGCTTTCATTTATTTACTTTGCATATTATCTCCCCCCAATAGATTGCCTTGTGTGTATATAGCCCTGAAATAGAAACCGTTACATAGTCTATCTCTGTTATCAGTAAGACCTCATTGGAGCTCAATTATATTTACATATTAAAGCAACTTTACTCTAAGATACTATTTATACTTGAGAGTGCAACTGTTGTGATCCATAGCTGTCGAGTATCCCGTATTGGCCGGGAAAACTCCTTATTTTACCCTCTTTCCTGCCGTCATCCCTTATTAATTAGACTGCAATGCCCTATTGCCGCCATTGGAGGGCAGCACAGGATACGCATAGCTGTCAAGTATCCCGTATTTGCCGGGAAATTTCCCTTATTTCCAAATCCCAAACCTGACAGGTATGTTGTGATCTAGTCCTCGTCGGACTCTGAGGATGACCTAGATCGAGTGGTACTCCCTATGTCTAGCCCAGTTTTCCCTTCATCTGAACCTGAGAATGTCCTGAGCCAGGAATCTCAGCCTGTGTCTGGCCTAAGCCTGACCCCCCACCCCTCACCCCCGGCAGCTGATCTGTCAGATCAGAGGTCTGACTCTGACAGTGATCAGCTTGCAGTCAGGGCAAAGTGCAGAAGGTAGCTACACCTGAGACGTAGGCAAGACAGAGCCAAGTACCAGAGAAGACTCCCAGCTGACAGCAATTAGCTGGGAACCTTGTAAGCAAGCTTGTTGCAGTCTTCCAGCGTCGGTACAATTCTTCAGTGCAAAGACCGACACCCTGCTTGACTTTGGATAGCCTGCCATGACCCTGACCTGCTTGCCATGACCCTGACTTCTCTGCCAGCTTGTTGCAGTCTTCCAGCGTCGGTACAATTCTTCAGTGCAAAGACCGACACCTTGCTTGACTTCGGAAAGCCTGCCATGACCCTGACCTGCTTGCCGTGACCCTGACTTCTCTGCCAACTCTCAAAACTCCCCTGGACATCCTTTGGACTAGGCACTCACTTGAACTACCAGTAACCAGACCTCGGCTTGCTCTTTGGACTTTGCTATCTGGATTCTCCTCAAATAGACTCTCTGTGTAGCACCATTGTGTGTTGACCATGACTGCTGGCACAGCAACCCTACCTGTAAACACAGACTCTAAA
Organism: Bradypodion pumilum; assembly: GCA_035047305.1. Lineage (NCBI taxonomy): Eukaryota > Metazoa > Chordata > Lepidosauria > Squamata > Chamaeleonidae > Bradypodion > Bradypodion pumilum. The sequence continues at coordinate 23,771,679 of JAWDJD010000012.1, read as the reverse complement.
TCAAAATCAGAGAGCGTCCATGGGGTTGGTTTAAGATGTTTTGATCCCTACATCGAAGAACCATGATTTGAAACCCCTTCCATTTCATTACAACTGTTGACCAAGTGACAATTCAACCTTTCTAACAATAAAAGTTTATTTGAATAATAATTTCGTGTCAGAACTTATTCTGAGTTGAAAGGACTTTTTGCGGAAGAAACTCCATTCAGGGAAAGCCCAAATGATGCTCCTTTCCTGTCCCCAAGAGCTGGGACAGAGATAGGTGCTCAATCTGTCATGCAGTACCCGGGTCTCGAACTGCTGATTTGCCAGCCTTCCAGTTAACAAGGCAAGCTTCTTAACCACTCAGCCACTGCAGTCCTTTCTAACAATGGGAGAGCATTTACTGCTGCTGCTTCCTAAGCAATCTAGTTTAGGGCACCGGAGAACAGGCTGTATGGCACACATGTGGTCTCCTCCTAACATTTTCTGCCTGCGATGAGAGACTTAACCTATCAGATGATAGGACCAGCCCTGATAATTCAGGGAAATGAGCTCATCCATTGTGGATTATCAACGTCTTAATTGCCTAATTTCATGCAGCGCTGTGTCACCCAGTCCTCTAGAAATTGCAAGTCCACTCTTGTTCTCTTGACTGCTGTTCTTGATATAACTTGATCTCCTGGTGTGTGCGCGCACATGTGCACACGAGGGCAGAAAGGATGAAAGAAGAGTTACACAAAATGAGAAATCGTAAGATTGCACAGGTAACAGTGCTCCATAGGTAATACATTCTACACCTTTGTTCCAAGTCCTGTTTCCCCTTGTCTGGAATGAAGTATAGGTGGACACTGGGTATTATTTGGATAGTGTTATGACTTTTAAGGACTAGCATCAAGGTCAGGGGTACCCAAACTTTTCAGGCCATGGGCCAGTCAGGTGGTTCAACAGGCCAGCCACATGGTTCAGCGGGTCGGTCATGTGATTTCTCCCACTAGAAGCGGAGGTAAAATGTGCCTTGCAATCTGTTTTGCAACAGGATGAGATAGATTTTAGGTTGCCACTTTCTCTGCTTAACCCAGGCGTGCCCAAACTACAGCCCATGAGCCAGATCTGGCCCCTGATGCCAATTCATCTGGCCCACGCCACCCTCATTGCTCCCAGAAGCAGAAGTAAAACGTGCCCATACAGGCACATTTTACTTCCACTTCTGGGAGCGACGAGGTTGGCATGGGCCGGATGAATTGGCATCGGGGGGGCAGATCTGGCCCACGGGCCATAGTTTGAGCACCCCTGGTCTAGGTTAATGTTATAAGTATGGGTCTTTTGAGAATTAGAAATACTTCACTCTGCTTCGTGTGAAGTGGACTGTCCTGTCAAATAGTAGCACGGTTTATGGCTTCAGCAACCATGTGAATAGATCATGTGTTTGGGTGTGGTTTGTAATCATTATGTGATAAGAGGCTGAAATGGCGAAAGTATTAGCATTTTGAGATGAAATTCTTCTTTACGCATGGTGAAATCTGGCTGCCTTCAATTAGGAAATAGTTTCAGTTGCAAGAAGGAAATACATTTAAACAGCAACGTAACATGGTGGTTTTTTTTTGGGTAAGGATTTCCATTAAGCTTAGGTTAGGCAATTGGGATGAGAAACATGGTGCGCAGCAGATAATGAAGATATTTTGTATTTTTCCTCTAGCTGAACAAAGTGGAGATAATCCTCGACATGAGGACTGGAGGATCCAGCAAACAAAGAAGACAAATTCTGAGGTATGTGATTTGATCACAAAGTATAGTAAGTATGGGCTGTTAGTACCTTTACTAGAGGTAGAGATTTCATCCATCCTTTTCTAATACTGTATAAACCTGACTTGTGAAGATGAATAGGTCCCTGATCCAAAGCAACTTTATGCAACCAAATTACTTAAATGGAGTGGAATGATCAATGCAAGTAATAAACACAGGAAGCTACTAAAATCCATGGGAAGGCCTGAGCAAGCATGAAGGATTTCTCTTTTTTATATAAGAATAGTAAATCTGTGGGAAAGAATCTTTGGAAGGAGCCGAGGAATAGTTGCATTCTAAATCATGACAAAGGGATTTGAATATATAATTTGGTAGTTTCAGTAGAATTATTTCTTAAAATGCATCTTTTTTTTAAAAAAAAAAGTTTCCAGATGTTTTCAAAAGAAGCTCTGAACATTCAGCTTCTTAATTCTTTTCTTCTTCTTTTGCCATATCCAATTCCAAATATTGACTATCATCATGGCGATCAGCCATAAAGATTGCCCTGGAAACAATATAATGGCGGCGCGTCTCGTCTCAATCTGGCACGGTCTTGGGACCCTCGTGGTCATTGACCCGAGTATAAGCCGTATCCCCTTTTGGGGGCTAAAAACCTCGGCTTATACTCGAGTATATACAGTATTCCCTGCATTTCTTGGGTCATACATTTGCTCCTTAGAAGAATTCCTTGGATATGGCAATTCTCCTTGAGCACAGTGGGTCTGCCATTTGTCTTCTGCATCGCAGCGTGACACCCATAGTACCACTGGTCCAGGTCCATGAGTCACTTTCTTGTCCTGAGCCCTTTTTAACATGCAAAGTCCTCCTTAGCCCCAGGCCAGGATGGATGAAGCTGCCGCCCTCCATCAAGATGGATTCAAGTGGGATTTAATCCACTTGGGGCCCATCATCCTTCTCTCTGGACTTTGCCATCCAACCATTCAGGTTAGTTAACCACCGCCTGACAATCAGAGTTGAGTTGCTGGCAGTATGGTCTACTCCAGTCATGGCGAACCTTGGCACTCCAGGTGTTCTTGGACTTCAATTTCCAGAAGCCCAAGTCTCTGTGATTCCACACGAATGGGTTTACTGTGGATCCACAGAGACTTGGGCTTCTGGGAATTGAAGTCCAAGGACACCTGGAGTGCCAAGGGGTGGGGATTTAAACTAGTTTTATTATGTGGGGTTTATGTAAGCCGCCCTGAGTCGAGTTTGCCTGAGTGGGCGGCGAACAAGCCAAAATTACATTAAATCACAGGTCTACTCCATTACCATAGCAGGATAACCTGGCCAGACTGAAACCTTCTTAATCGCACAGGAATTTATATAGTTTAACAATAGGTCCATTTAGTTGAATGTCATGATGATTGTGCTGATCCTTTCTGGGTCTCCTCTCTGGGTTTTGATATAAGGTAGTGTTGGTGAACCTTGGCACTCCAGATGTTCTTGAACTTCAACTCCCAGAAGCCCTGATCAACAAGAATGCTGATCATGGCTTCTGGGAATTGAAGTCCAAGAACAACCTGGAGTGCCAAAGTTGGCCATCACTGGTATAAGAGAATATGGTGACTCTCTGCATGTAAAGCTCATGTTCCATCAGTGAGCTACACAGACCTTTCTTGAAGTTAAAAAAAGTCAACAACTCAACCTAATAATCACACACACATTTCAAATGTATATCTTAGAAGTTAGATAGGTGGTCATGATAGTCTCCTTGTGACATAAATAACATTTAGACAACAGGGTTTCCAGAGGGCATTTGTAGAGATCTAATCAACTTACTTGCGGGAATGAGTTTGAAATATAGGTGCTGTACATGTGCATAGATATAATCAGCTTGAGTCCAGGAGCTGATTTGAAACATAACTTATTGTCTTAAAACCAGGGGTTCTCAACCTTTTCAAGTCAGGGGCCGGGTCATGCTCCCCAGAGGTGTGTTGTGCACCTTGGGAGGGTGGTACACAGGAAGTGATGGGGGTGCCTATGGGGTGGGGTGGGGGGAGAAATCCCATAAAATCCCATTACCTCTGCCTCGGGGGGGGGGTGTCAGTTGCTGGGGCGCACCAGGATGAGTCCCTGTATCCCTATGGGCCAGCACACTACTGATGCTCCCTCAAACAGGTGACAGGCCGGACTGTTGCTCCAGTCACCGCCGACCCCACTGGAGTCAGCCGCGGACTCATTTGCAGTTGTTGTAAACACGTTCACGATGGCCATAAATGAGTTTGTGGCCTATTCCGTCGCCAGCAGCTGGAGTGAGGGTGGGGACCGGATTATTTGATGCCGTGGGCCAGATCAGGCCCACAGGCCATAGGTTGAGAACCTTTGTCTTAAACGACCATACATTGTTTACAAAACACACCATTTATTAGCATTGGGCATATTAACTGTAAGCTTTATTTACATTCGTAACCAAAGAGTTTAGTTTCTGTTGCTATTTGAGAGGTCTTTGATGTTCAAAAATTGCAAGTGTATTTTCACTTTACGATCACAATGCTTTCAAGTGTTGCATACTTGTGAGAACAAAGGGGCGGTTCTTCTGACCCAAACTTAGCCTCTGTGTACACCTTTCATCATATTTCAACCTCACCCTTTCTCTATGCAGTCATATAAATCTTCAGCGCTGAGCATCAGGGACACAATGCCAGACGTTGCTCGAGAATGCACTGCTTTGCTCTTAACTGAATGGTTTTGATTGTGATTTTTGGCAAGAGGTTTTGGAGTTTAACACTCAGGTAAGCCACTTTACAGTCTGTCTTTTTTTTTAAAAAAACCAAAAAACCCTGATGCTGCATACTTTTCCCAGCTGTATTTTCTTATGTACACGTCAAGTTGTTAGAGTGGAAGGGTGTTGCGGAAAAAAGATGTGATTGCATTTGCATAAAACAGAGACCTGTCATTTCATATCTCTCTTGCAGAACCAGGACAGGCAAAGCAACAGTAAGAAAGTAGAACCACCTTGCAAAAACCATCATCGTCTGATTGCATTCATCCGGTAAGTATAAATTACCTCTTGATGAAACAATATGTTGTATTACGCCACTGAGAAGGAACAGGGCATGTATGGGCAACCTCTTTTAACTGTGTTGACATGTTCCTCTGCTCTGCAATGCAAACAAACTAGTATTTTGAGTGAGAAAGTTCAACATGGGTTCCATTGCACACTCTTTCAGTTACAAAGCTTCTATGACGTAATGACGCAGTTTCAAGATGTGGGGTGTCGTTTTTCTACAACCAATTTTTTTCTGTCTATTATTTTGTATTGTCTATGAACTTTATTATTATTCTTTATTTATATGGATGTACAGTACATTTATGTGTGCATATTTATACAGTATATAAATCATCTCTCTACCTATCTATATCTATCTATCTAATCTGTGTGTGTGTGTGTGTGCGCGCGTGCGCACGCGCGCATACCTATTATCTCTCTGATGATATTGTTGCTTGCATCTGAATAGACATGTATAGAATTGTACTTGGAATGAATAACCATGCTCACCGGAGATTTTAAAAGCTACAACATTTTAGCTTTGCAAAGGTATTTTACATTTTACCCCTCTGAAGTATTACAGCATTTTCCATGGGTTGTTTCGGTTCAATGCTGAAATACCGATCTCAGGGAATTTTGGAGGGCAAACGTTTTTTAGCATAAATGATACCCCCCACCAAAAAATAAAAAATAAAATGATGACTCCTAAAACATTGCTGCTAAATTGCTTGATGCTGTCTGGGCTTTCTCCTGATATGGTTTCCAATATTGCCATATGGCTGGACAGCTCAGTGGTTTCAACCCCAGAGCCAGAGTTTGGCACACTATTATTGTTGTCATTATATTGCCATATGGAATGCAGTTATTTCTACTGCCTGTAACTGTAGAATGCACAGTTATGTTGTCAAAAGATACAGCCAGGTTGCAGAAATGTTCATTTCCTAATGTAGCATTTGAACCTAGGTAACCGGTATGGGGGAGACTTCAGTGGCTCAAGGGTTAAGATGCTGAGCTTGAAGACTGGAAGGTTGGCAGGTCAGCAGTTCAAGGCCTGAGTGCTGCAGGACAGAGTGAGCTCCTGTCGTTTGTCCCAGCTCCTGCCAACCTAGCAGTTGGGAAGCAAGAAATTGCAAGTAGATCGATAGGGAAAGGTAACAGCGTTTCAAGCATGCCACATTTCGTCATGCCTGCCACATGACGACAGAAATATCTGCAGACACAGACAACACTGGTTGTTTGGCTGTAAATGGAGATGAGCACTGAGCCCTAGAGACAGATATGACAGGCTTTCAAACAAGAGCGGCCATGACCTACAGTGTTTTCAGAGTCCGGTTCCCATAATCCCTCGCCATTCACTGGGCCAGCTAAGGCCAAAAGCAACAGATCTCCACTTAAGTTTTAGAAAATCACAAGACTGAAGAATGAATGAATAATGACTACTACCACCAGCATCATTCCAACCTCAGGGAATAGAAAATGGACATTGGGCTAATTAGAAAAAGATTATTCAAGGAATAAGCTATGCATCCCTGATTTACCCAGATAAGCTAAATCAGAAAACAATAAAACTAAACCTGCAAAGAGAAATTACTTAGTCTTTAAGAGCTTTAACAAAGCTTTGTCAGTATCAATACCGAATATCTCCTTCCTAGTTCTGACTGCAGTGGCTCAAGTGGCTAAGATGCTGACTGGGAAGCAGAAGGTCAGCAGTTCAATTCCCGAGTACTGCAGGACGGAATGAGCTCCTGCCAACCTAGTAGTTTGGAAGCAAGAAATTGCAAGTAGATAAATAGGGACCACTTCGGTGGGAAGGTAACAGCGTTTTGTGTCTAGTCATGCCTGCCACATGACCACGGAAACGTCTGCAGAAGCAGACAGCGCTGGTTGAAACACAGATGAGAGAGAAAGGGCCTAGTGAGGCAGTTTGGTTTTAATCTGAATGAACCAATGCTTTAATTAATCCACCTACATAAAGGTAAAGGACGCCCTTGCTTGAAAACCAGTTGTATCCAACTCTAGGGTTCGTTCCTCATCTCTCTTTATAACCAAAGAGCCAGCGTGGTCTGCATCTGCAGACGTTTCTGTGGACACGTGGCAGGCATGCCTCAACACTGGAGTGCACGGAACGCTATTTACCTTCCCACCCAAGTGGTCCCTATTTATCTACTTGCAATTTCTTTCGAACTGCTAGGTAGGCAGTTAACTTAATGGCTACTGTATATAATTAAGTATAAGCCGATCCAAATATAACCCAAGGTACCTAATTTTGACCTGAAAACCCAGAAAACTAGATTGACCCGAGTATAAGCCGAGGGTGGGAAATGCAGCAGATGCTAGTGAGTTTCAATAATCAAAATACATAAAAAATAAGGTAAAATTAATTTAATTGTTGGTGCGTCTCGTGTCAATCTGGCACGGTCTTGGGACCCTCATGGTCATTGACCCGAGTATAAGCTGTGTCCCACATTTTTCCGGCTAAAAACCTCGACTTATATTCGAGTATATACAGTATTCCCTGCATTTCTTGGATGCATACATTTGCTCCTAAGAAGAATTATTCCTTGGATATAGCAATTCTCCTTGAGCACTGGGAATGTTCTAAATCAGATTAATGTTTGGACTTTCTTTTTAGGACGTACACAGGGCTACAACAGCCTCCGACTTTTGCAGTATGTAGGAATGTTTGCTCTTTGTTTTAAAAGTAATTTGAGTTCATGTAGTTTATAACAAATATTTTCTGTCGGCCTTGTGTAAAACAATTTATTCAGTTTTTATGCGCAGCTGAAAATAATAATCTGGTTCAATCAAACAGACATTTGGATTAAAACAGGGTGTGTGTTTTTTTGTCTTGAAGGCAGTTTTCCAAGAGAGCCTGTGACCGAGAATTACAAATTGCGGTCAGAATAATATGCGAACAGGTAAGGTTTCTATTAATCCCAGTATTGCTACACCATGCTTGGAAATTAAGTGCATTGGTTACATGTTTGATCATTTTAGTTATCCTCTACTCTTATGATCTATGGAGCATCCAAAGTACGTTATACAACAGTGGTTGCACATGATCCATATCATGTCTTGGACAGCTATAAACAATTGTTGTCCCCACATCCTCTCTTCTCACATAGGTTTTAAATAATTATTTCCCATTTTATAGACTCATTGCATCCTTTTTGCCAACAATAATGAAGAACTGTACAGTTTTCCTGAGAAGTTGAAAGCCAGTCGTATCCGGCTCTAGGGTTCAGCACTAATCTCTGTTTATAGCCAAAGAGCTGTCTGCATCTGCAGATGTTTCCATGGACATGTGGCAGGCATGACTAAACACCTGAATGCATGGAACACTATTTACCTTCTCACCCAAGTGTTCCCTATTTATCTACTTGCAATTTCTTGCTTTCAAACTGCTAGGTTGGCAGGAACTGGGACACACCACTCCGTCGAGCAGCACTTGGGTCTCAAACTGCTGACCTTCCAGTTGTCAAGTCCAGCATCTTAACCACTAATCCCCCACAGTTCTTATGGCCGAAAGTACCAGCATTGTAATTGTGGCCTTATATCAGTTCTAGAAGTGTTCACAAGAAAAAAAAATATTAATTGTTAAACTATTAGCATGTCTCTATTCCTTACAGCGTAGAACAGTATCTAGCACAACCTTTTGCCGCACTGTTATTGAAGTGACAATAAAGGCCATAGGTTTGCAACTCTATAATCAGATGAAGCGTTCTGCAACAAACTTTGTCAATTCAGAATAAAAAGAGATAGAAATTCAGGTTGGATGGCTTTATTTTGTCGGCAGAAAATACAGTACCGGATGAACAAGCCAATCTGGTTGCGATACTATAAAAACAACTTATCAGTGTAAAAGACTTCTCTATTCTCCATCTTCCTGCCAGAACCGATCTCCTATCTGAACTTTAGCATCAGGATGTGATGCTTCTATTACTGTGGCATAGGAGATGTCTCCACTTAGACCACTTGTGCAAAGGATGGTTGGAAGGATAGTATTCACTACAGAAGACACCAAGGACTACACTAGACTTCTCTCTCTAGTTGAGAAATTAGGAATTGCTTTATCTTCCCAGCCATTTGGAAAGTAGTGTGGTCTCCCTGTTGCATTGCGTGTCCAGATATACTTTGCTGCCCCCGTTTGAAAGAGTTGGCTAAAAATAACAGTGGCTATCGCACCTAATGTGTAAGATAGCACATAGCTTACAGATGTGTGATGCCATAAACTGATCCTGTCTTAGCGGAAAGGCTTGATCTGGTTTTTGAAAGTTATAAAAGCATATTCTTTTCTCTCGTGGTTGCAAAATATCCATCTACAACCTGCTAGTTCAGGCAACTCCTAGAATTTTAAGAATATACGTCCATTTAGACCAGGGATTCTCAACCTGTGTCCCGAGGGAAGGATGCGGCCCACAGCACCGTTTCATGTGGCCCGCCCCACTGCCTCCACCGTGCCATGTGGTGGAGGAAGGGCAAAATGGCCATCTGGCTGCTGAAGCTGAGGGAGTGTGACCCGGGCCCGGGCTTTAAAAGGTTGAGAACTCCTGATTTAGACCCACAAACCCATAATGTATACAATGTTCACAAAGCTTTTTCCATGGAGTGATTTGGTAGCCTTGTTGAAATGTCCTTAGGTAAGAACTTTTTCCTTTGTTTACTAATATTTCCTGCATATACCTAGATCTCAGGATATGATAATAATAATAATAATAATAATAATAATAATAATAATAATAATAATAATAATAATAATAATAATAATAATAATAATAATAATAATAATAATAATAATAATAATAATAATAATAATAATAATAATAATAATAATAATAATAATAATTTCGCATCAGAAATTATTCTGCATTGAAAGGATTTTTGCTGGAGAAACTCCACTCAGGGGATGCCCGAACGAGGTTCCTTTCATGTCCCCAAGATCTTTTCCCACCCAAGTGGTCCCTATTTATCTACTTGCAATTCTTGCTTTCGAATGGCTAGGTTGCCAGGAGCTGGGACAGAGATGCGCGCTCATTCCGTCATGCAGTACCTGGGTCTTGAACTGCCAACTTGCCGGCCTTCCAGCTAACGAGGCAAGCTTCTCAACCACTGAGCCACTGCAGCCCCTTGTAATCTCAGGAGAAAAACAGAAAGATGGTATAGATTCCTTGCCCTCTAGCTGAATTTCCCTGGGGCGACTGGGTTATGAGGATGTTGATTATAAAGGTAAAGGTTTCCCTTGCTGGAAAGCCAGTCGTATCCGACTCTAGGGTGCAGTGCACATCTCTGTTTCAAAGCCGAAGAGCCAGCGTTGGCTGCTTCTGCAGACGTTTCCGTGGTCATGTGGCAGGCGGCATGACTAGAGACCGGAGCGCATGGGACGCTGTTACTTTCCCACCAAAGTGGTCCCTATTTATCTACTTGCAATGTCTTGCTTTCGAACGGCTAGGTTGGCAGGAGCTGGGACAAAGACGGGAGCTCACTCCGTCCTGCAGTACTCGGGAATCAAAGTGCTGACCTTCCGCCTCCCAGTCAGCGTCTTAGCCACTTGAGCCACCGCAGCCAACCAACAGCTATTTTCCTTTTGTCCTCTTGAAAGATGGTTCAGCTTTACTAACCATTCTGATGCGCAGGAGCCAGCTTCTCTTATCATTTAAAATTGGTGCTCACTGCACCGGAGGGAGCGCGACTCGGCCCCTGGCTTTAAAAAGGTGGAGGACTCCTGTTTCAGATGATCCGATGCTATTAACGAAAGAATAGTTAAGGCACTATAGCAATCTAAATCTGGTTTTCTTTCCACCCCAGATCATGAAGAGCTCTGTGGCAGCACGTATGGATCTTTCTGTCTAAATGGTGGGATTTGTTATATGATACCTACTCTCTCCAGTCCTTTTTGCAGGTAAACTGACGGTTCTTAAAATTACATTTCCCCACCTAGGCATCTGTGCTGGAAAGGTTGGATTGTGTTCCGGGTCAGCAATAATCTGTTTTAAGGAAAGTGATGGGTTTTCCACCACACGCATACAACATGTACGATATGCTATAATAAATATATACTAATAAAAAACGTTATCCATGTCTCAAGAAAATAACAGACGCACTAATCAACTACTGTTGGAGGATCTAAGTCTAGGCAAGTTGCTTATCTCTAGAGCCCACCTTCCGGTTGCCCATCTGTTAGGGATTATTGACTACTAACCATCTGCCTAAGAATTCCTCTTAAAAGACTGGCAGAGTAATAACCTCCTTATTTAAATGCTCGCAGCAAAGTTAACACAGGGGGTTATGCACCAAAAATTGGCCTGAGCTATGGGTTGGGTCCCCCTCCAGTCCTTCACAGTCTTTTAAACATTGATCGGCTTTAAGGGACTTGTCTGCACACGTTTTTTAAAGTTGTCATTCACGTTTACCTTGCCCTCTTCGGAAGGTCTTGTGAGATAAGATTGTACTACTACACACACCCTTCCCATTGACCCCATAGTTCGTCTGCTTAGAAGCCTCAGTTCAAAGCAAACTTCATTAGAGTTTAGATTTTTTTAAAAATAAAAGCCACTCTGAGTTATCCTGAAAAGCATGATTATTTGTGGTTTGGAGGGCAGCCTGCTATATCAGGCTTTCTCAAGGTTTTCGGGTTGCGGGCCAGACCACGCCTTGATGGATCGGGCCGATCACGTGGTTCCTCCCACTTAGAAGCGGAAGTAAAATGTGTGCCACGCATGCGCAACATGCGTTTTAATTCCGCTTCCAGGTTTGGCGAGGGCGTCAGGGGTCGGATGAATTGGCGTCGGGGGCCGGATTTTTGCCTGTTCTATATGAATGTAGTAGACCTGTAACTTTAAATGTGTGTCTGCCACAGTCACTTATAAACGGATGGGGTACAGATGGCATTTCAAAGGCAAAAGTGTTTGTGTGGGCAGAAGATGCTCAGCTCTTGTCTATCGCGGGTCTTTCCCCAGCTACAGATCAGAGCTGAGCTGTGGATCAAGTAACCAGCGGGAGTAAGTAGATAGGGAGAAAACATATTCTACAGGTTTGCAACCTATGGCCTATGGGCCAGACCCGGCCCGTGGCACAATTTCATGTGGCCTGCGCTGTTGTCAGTGCTGTCACCAGAAGCATTTAAGCTCGCGTGTGGCATTGAAAGTAGCACTTGCTGAAATTTAGCATTTGTCCAGAGGACAAAACCGCACACCCATCCCTTCTCTCCAATTAGTGCTCGACTTGCAGTCCTGCTGATTCAGCTCAGCATTATGTTCTGAGGACTAGGAAAATGTGATACCCCAAGAGCAGACCTGCTTGCACAAGGGAAACGGCTCCGGTTTATTGCCGGGGGAGGCATGGAGAGTAGGAGCCCTTTGCAAAGATCTGAAAGCAAGCCTAATAGGATCCGAAGCAATGGTAGCTGAGTCGTTAAGCCGCTGAACTTGACGACTGGAAGACCGGCAGGTCAGCAGTTCAAGACCCGAGTACTGCACGATAGAGTGAGCTTCTGTCTCTGCCCTAGCTCCTGCCAACCTAGCAGTTCTAAAGCAAGATACAGTAAAATCCCGTATAACGATTTTAATTTCTTTAGCTATGCAATTTTGTCGTTGTAAAAAAAAAAAACAATTTTCTTCCTCGCTAAGCAGCTTTTCCCATTGAAAAATTTGTTGTACGGTTTTTTTTCCATAGGGAAAAATTATTGTGTGGGGCACCATTTTATTTAAAAACCTATTTGTTATGCAATTTAGTCACTCTAGGGGGCATTCGTTATATGCGGTGCCACTGTAATTGCAAGCAGATAAATAGGGACCCCTTTGGTCGGGATGGTAACAGCGTTCCGTGTACTCCACTGTCTAGGCATGCCTGCCACATGTCTACGGAAATGTCTGTCACTCTTTGGCTATAAACAGAAATGAGCACTGAACCCTAGAGTCAGATATGACTGGCTTTTGAGCAAAGGCGGCATCGGTAGCCTTACTTGTGGCCAAGAGAGATCCTGGAAGTGGGGAAAATGTGGTTTTGAGATAAGTGATGTGGTAAATCAGGTCATTTTAAAGGGAGCTGATGCAAGAGAACCTTGCATAACTCCCTGGACTGTGGAATTATTTACACAGTAGAATCACACTGTTCTTTTAAATAAATAAACATGCGCCCTTTTATGCATCACATGAAAGTAATGGATAATTCCTGTTTGCTTTTGGATATTTCAGTTACGGCACTCTTTGGCAGAAATAAGGGCGAGGGAAGAACAGAAACCTGTCATTATGAACTTCCAAAGTCAAAGGGTGTGCTGCCCATTTGGGTAACACATCCCACGGAGAGAGTAAAAGGTCATTACGTCAGACCTCCCCAAAATACTTTCAATTCTGCAAAGTGACGCAGTGACTTTGAACAGTCCTATAGACCTGATGGCAAACCTTGGCACTCCAGATGTTCTTGGACTTCAATTCCCAGAAGCCCAAGCCCCCTGTGAATCCACATGAAGGGGTTCACTGCGATTCATCCGGCCCGTGCTGCCCTCATCGCTCCTGGAAGCAGAAGCAATGCACGCCCATATTGCTTATATCCATATGGGCACGTTTTACTTCCGCTTCCAGGAGCGACGAGGGCAGCGCGGGCCGGATGAATTCCAGTAAACCCATTCGTGTGGATTCACAGGGGGCTTGGGCTTCTGGGAATCCAAGTCCAAGAACATCTGGAGTGCAAAGGTTTGCCATCACGGTCCTCTAGTAAGACCAGTGGCTCCAATTTGGAGACCATCAGGAACCTTTAAGGTTTAATAGGGGGCGAAATTCATTGCTACCAAATTTGAGCCCCACTGATTTCAAAATGAAGTAGGTCACCCTTACTCAAAAGCCGGTTGTATCTGACTCTAGGGCTCAGTGCTCATCTCTGTTTATAGCCAAAGAGTCAGTGCTGTCTGTGCCTGCAGATCTTTCCGTGGAACATGTGGCAGGCATGCCTAGACACCATAGTGCTCGGAACGCTGTTTACCTTTCCCACTGAAGTGGTCCCTATTTATCTACTTGCAATTTCTTGTGTTCGGACTGCAAGGTTGGCAGGACCTGGGGCAGAGGCGGGCGCTCACTCCGCCGTGCAGTACTCAGGAATCGAACTCCGACCTTCCAGTCAGTGAGTTTCAGCACCTTAACCCCTTGAGCCACTGCAACCTCTCAAAATGAAGTACAGTAGTTGAGAGCAAAAATGCCTTGCTGAATTCACTCCAGCCCACATTCAACGATACTAGGAACTAATGGTTGAGTCCAAGCTGGGTTGAAGAACATGTTTCTAAAAACGACACAGATGATATAGAGTAGTGATGGCCAACCTTTGCTCTCCAGGTGCTCCAAGAGCATTAGAGGAAAAAATGGCCACCCCTTTTGTAGCTGTTGGGACAACATGGCCACCCCATTGTGCAAGCAGGGCAAAATGGTCACCCGGCCCTTGAAGCTGACTGAGAGCGCATGACCCGGCCCCTGGTTTGAAAAGGTTGGGAACCCCTGATGTAGGCAATGTTATTTGCATAAATGTCCACCATTTGCATTACTCCACAATTGCAGTTGATATGAGATATTAAAATGTTGCATCTGTAATAAGATCCTCAGCTGCTTGGCCTGAACAGCGTTGGAAAAGGGAAGTTGCTATTTCGGAGTGGATATTTACATACAAGGCACGTTAACTAGGAAAAACCCTTGATTTTGCTGATTAGAGCAGAGTTCTAAAAATAATACCATATGTTCTGATTAATAGCGCTAATCAGAACGAAAGCACTGGGGAGGGTAGCATTGGCGTGCAAAGCCTATTAAAATGGAACTTTGCTGCATGACTGGAAACAAGAGGAGGAAAATTCCTTCCTTCTCCCAAACTGAGCAGTCTTTACTTGGGGGCCCTTGGATGGTAACTGCACGGCATTAGTAACTGCTTTGTAACTGCACGGCCAGGTTATCCTGCTATAGAGTAGACCAGGGGTTTCCCAACCTAAGGCCCGTGGGCTGGACCAGCCCATGGCACCATTTCATGTAGTCCTCCCACCCCTCCAAGGTCATTCAAGAAATAAAATGTCCACCCCTTTGAAGCTGTTGGGACAAAATAGCCACCCCCATCATACCGGCAGGGCAAAATGGCTGTCCAGCCCTCAAAGATGACTGAGAGCGTGACCCGGTCCCCGGCTTGAAAAGGTTGGGAACCCCTGGATTAGACCCTACTGCCAGAGACTCAACACCGAATGTCAGGCGGAGGTAACTAACCTTAACCGCCTTGGGTGGGGAAGTCCACAGGGAAGGATGATGGTCCCCAAGTGGATTAAATCCCACTTGAATCCCTCTGGATGGAGGGCAGCAGCTTCATCCATCCTGGCCTGGGGCTGAGGAGGGCTTTGTGTGCCAAAAGGGCTCAGGACCAGATAGTGACTCGTGGAACTGGATCAGTGGTACTATGAGTGCCATGCTGCAATAGAGAAGGCAGATGAAATGCCACTGCATTATATTCTCAAGACAATCTTCATGGCTTCTTCTTCTTCTTCTTTCGTGTCCTGATCAAACCCTGGACTGCCAAAATGAAGCCACTTTCTTCGCTTTGCCGTTGCCCAAATGCAAGACTTCACCGGTGCTTGTCTCTGGCAGCAATCGGCAGAGCAGCAAATGGGCCGGACTCTGTCTCTCTCCACATTCACGCCGTGTGTTGTTGTCCACCAACAGTCCCCACTTGAGGATAGCCAATAATCGGAATCGGATACGGCACAGGAAAAAGATGAACCAGTTTCCCTGTCATCTCTTGCAAATAAGTGAGAAAAATCACCCTATAACCCTTCCTTTGTCCTCCCCCCCACAAAGTTAGAAGGTCCTTTGCCTTCCCAAAAGTATGCCTTAGGATGGGAGCAACAGGGAAAAAAATCTTCTTTATTACCGTATTTCCCCTCTCGCTACAATCAAAAAACCTTCTTCTCCAAACCAAAAGATAATTATCCCAAGCTGTCACATCCCTTTCTCAGCCTCTTACATTATCACTTTGTTACCTGGAAGGCTGGCAAGTCAGCAGTTCGAGACCCGGGTACTGCATGAAGGATTGAGCACCCATCTCTGTCCCAGCGCTTGGGGACATGAAAGGAGCATCATTCAGATGCCCCGAGTGGAGTTTCTCCTGCAAAAAATCCTTTCAACCCAGAATAATTTCTGACACGAAATTATTATTATTAGGCACCACTGAAGAAGAGAGACGAGTGGGGGAACCACGGAGGGGAAATGAACTGAATTGTCTTTTTGGCTTTGGCACTCTAAGCATTGAGCTGCCTACTTGTACAACTTCAGCCTTTTGCTGAAAATTGAGACACCGGCAGTTGTTCACAGCTATAAAATGTTCATAAAAAATAAGCTGGTCTTGCTTCCCAAACACGGAGCCTTTGCAACTGGAGATTTCCCCATCCCTGCCCCTAAAAGAACACAATTAATTGCCACCACGTATAATTTGTGTGCAACCCTCATATTTGACTTCAGTCTTAAAACCCCAACATAATCTTGTCTGAAGGTATAAGACAGGGGAGCCCAAACTTTTCAGGCCACGGGCCGGTCACGTGGTTCAGCGGGCCGGTCGCGTGGTTCCCCCCACCGGAAGCGGAAGTAAAACGCGCCTTGCAATCTGTTCTGCAACAGGATGAGATAGATTTTAGGCTGCCATTTTCTCTGCTTAAAACATGCGCGCCCAAACAATGGGCCACATCCGGCCCTGACACCAATTCATCCAGCCTGCACTGCCCTCGTCGCTCCCGGAAGCGGCTTACCTCCGCCAACGTTGCCTACTCAGACTTCTTTCTGAGAAAGGAAGAAAATGCTATTGCAAAGAACTCAGCTGTCGTAAATGTGTTTTACTTCCACTTCCGGGAGTGACGAGGGCATGAATTGTTGTCGGGGGCTGGATCTGGCCCACGAGCCATAGTTTGGGCACCCCGGTATAAGAAATTAATCAATGTGTTCATTTTTAACTTTGTACCGGTATAAACCTGATCAAGATAAATCGTGCTGGGGCTGAAATTCTATTGCTTTCCCACCCTCTTGAATAAGGGAAATTGGCCACCTTGGACGTTTAAATATCTCAACTTCTTCCCCAATCAAGTGTGTCATTTGGAGTTCTTTGCAACAGCATTTTCTTCCTTTCTCAGAAAGACGTCTCAGTAGACAACATGGGAGGGGGCAAGCTGTAGGTGTTAGGAAGTGCAGTCCGTGCCCTCTCAGATGAATTAAGTTTAATTCCTGCTTAGTGGAGAGACAACAGTAGGATTTCCCCCAACACCATCTGTCGGTCACATGAAAAGAGTATATATCAGTCTGAAAATGTTCATTTGCAAGATAAAATAGGAATGAAATGTGAATGTACACAAGGAGCGAGCACTCAATGGACACTTCTCCAAGTGGAGGGAGGTCAAGAGTGGGGTCCCCCAAGGTTCAGTCCTGGGACCCCTGCTTTTCAACCTCTTCATACATGATCTAGAAGTAGGAGTCAATAGCAAGGTAGCCAAATTTGCTGACGACACTAAATTATACAGGGTGGTGAAAACTGTGAGCGATTGTGAGGAGCTCCAGAGGATCTCTTGACACGGGGGGAGTGCGCAAAACAGTGGCAAATGAGCTTCAACATTAGTAAGTGCAGAGTGATGCACATTGGGGCAAAGAACCCCAATTACATTTATAAACTGATGGGGTCTGAACTCTCTGCGACAAACCAGGAAAGGGACCTTGGTGTCCTGGTGGACAGCTCAATGAAGGTGTCAACCCAGTGTGCCTCAGCAGTGAAAAAAGCAAACTCAATGCTAGGGATCATTAGGAAGGGTATAGAAAATAAGTCAGCAAGTGTCATTTTGCCTCTTTATAAATCTATGGTGAGGCCCCATCTGGAATACTGTGTACAGTTCTGGTCGCCAGACCTCCAGAAGGATATTATGGAGTTGGAGAAAGTGCAGAGGAGGGCAACCAGAATGATTAGGGGACTGGAACACCTTCCTTACCATCTGAGGCTGCAACGGTTGCGCCTCTTCACTCTTGAACGACCGACCTGATTGAAGTTTATAAAATCATGCACGGTGTGCACAAAGTAGATAAGGAAAAACTGTTTTCCCTATCGCACAACACTAGAACTAGGGGACACTCGATGAAACTTTTGGGTACGAGTTCTCAAACAAATAAGAGAAAGTACTTTTTCACCCAGAGGATCACTGGTCTATGGAACTCCCTGCCAGAAGAAGTGGTGACAGCTGTCAGTCTTGACAGCTTTAGGGAAGGATTAGACAAGTTCATCATGGAGGACAAGGGTATCAATGGCTATAATTATGGATACCTAAGGACAACCTCTGGGTTGGAGAGATAGGCAGGATATCTCTCAATGCCATTTCCAGGGAATCCTAAGCAGGTGAAGGCATCTGCTTGGGAATAATACCCTGAAGCCAATGGTGAGCCACTGAGTGAGACAGAAGGCTGGACTGGATGGGCTCCTGTGGCCTCTTCCAGCAAGGCTGTTCTTATGTTCTTATAATCTGCAAGATTAAAGGTATATAACTTTCAGATGCTTCCATTCACAGTCTTCACGGCTGATCGCCATGGTAGGAGCACGATATTCTGTGGTGCTCAAAACATCCTATATTTCTGTACACCGTAAGTGACAACAGTTATGTATGCCTCTCTGCAATATCTGGAGTCCCTTACAATCAAAAAAGGAAGACAACTGAAATGGGGATATAAAAGCAGGATTAATCTATACTTCCACTAATAAAAAAAGTAGGGAAATAACGCAGCCTTCTGATTCACAGGTGTGTAGAGAACTACACAGGCGCTCGCTGCGAGGAAATTTTGCTTCCCAGCATCAAGAGCCACGCAAGAGGCGAAGTGTTTGCGGCTGTTCTGGCTTCTGTGGTCATTCTGAGTGTCTTGGTAGCTGGGACATTCTTCTTTCTGTGCAGGTATAACATCACGGAAGCAGCACTAGTATTGTCCTTGCTAGAGTTTTGAATGTGTCTCTGAAGAAATGTTGTCCATGTTTACAAGTGCCTTCAGTCTTGAGTGGTGTGGTCTCTTGCTATTTTCAGTCTTAACAAAGACATATCTTTCTATGCTTTAATTCTTCCAAAAAGGGCTCTCTCTACCACTGCAGTGACTTAGTGGTTAAGACACTGAACGTGACGAAATGGAAAGTCCTGCAGTATTCAAGACCAGAATACCGCAGGACGGAATGAGCGCCCGTCTTTCTCCCAGGCTCCTGTCAACCTAGCAGTTTGAAATTGCAAGTAGATAAATAGGTACCACTTTGGTGGGGGGAGGTAAACAGCATTCCATGGACTCCGGTGTCTAGTCATGCCTGCCACATGTCCACGGAAATGTCTGCAGACACAGTGCTTGCTCTTAGGCTGTAAGCCAGGGGTTCTCAACCTATGGCCCACGGGCCTGATCTGAACCACAATGCCATTCCATCAGGCCCATAACTTCACTCCCACCGGTTGAGACCCCACCACTGTAAATGGAGATAAACCATACCTGTCAACCTTCCCGGATTGGCCGGGATTTCCCGTTTTTCGGCGCCGATTTTTGCCATTTCCTGCCCGGAGCTGCCGAAACCCCAGAATTTGGCAGCGGAGGGAGGGGGGAGGCGTTACTGCACATCCCTTCTGCGCAGCTCGCTTCTGTACATGCGTAGAAGGCTTTAACGCATGCGTAGAACCCTTCTACACATGCGTAGGCTTCAACGCATGTGTAGAACCCTTCCACGCTAGCGTAGAACCCTTCTACGCATGCGTAGAAGGCTTCTGTGCAGGAGGGGATCGTAGAAGCCTTCTACGCATGTGTAAAAGCCTTCTACGCATGCGTAGAAGCAAGCTGCGCAGAACGGTTCTGCGCAGGTCCCGGATTGTCCGGAGCCGCGGTTGACAGGTATGAGATAAACACCAAACCCTAGAGTCGGATCTGACTGGCTTTTGAGCAAGGGTGACATTTACCTTTACCACTTATTAACCATAATTATGAAAACTATGTTGTTTAGTACTCCCATCTCATCTAAGTGCTTCCAGCAATTTCGGCAAAAGAGATCTGCGCAAATTTAAGGGTCAATGTAGCCTTTTCAGACTGCCACCTCTTCAAAACATTCAACTCAGTACTGCAATTTAATAAGATAAAACAGGTCTTCGCTCTATACTTTAAAACATTCCAAACAATATCTTCTTAAAAGTTCAAGACGGGATAAATATAAATATAAACCTGGCTTTCTTATCCTTGACACGCTTTTCCTGAAATGCTTCTCAGCCCATTTCAGACTATCCTGCCTGTTTTGTCTGGACGAATGTTGTCTTGCAAAAGTGATAGCAATTTAAAAGATTGTTAAGAGAAGCAGCTTGACTGCGATTCAAACAATTATGTAAGAGCCAGACATAGACGTGCTGCTGTGATATGTGCTAAAGCTGCATTTTTGTCACCTGTAGCTACAAACCATATTGTTGTTTTAATTCCCCATTTAGCAAAATTATCAGAGGATGAGTTATATAAAAAAATCTCAAACTGCATCGCACAAATGGCAACAATTTCAAATGTAGTAATGTGGTCTCGGGCTGTGTGGCGGCTTAGTGGTTAAGGCACTGCGCTTGATGGCCGGAAGGTCAGCAGTTTCAAGACCCAAGTGCTGCACGACGGTGTGATCTCCCACCATCTGTCCCAGCAACTGCAAACCTAGCAGTTCGAAAGCAAGAAATTGCAAGTAGATAAATAGGCACTGCGTCGACAGTGTTCCATGCACTATTGGAATCTAGTCTTGCCTGCCACATGAAAATGGATAGGTCAACAGACACAGAGAGCGCTGGCTCTTTGGCTACAAAACAAGGTGAGCACTGAACCCTAGAGTCGGATACGACTGGCTTTTGAGCAAGGGAGATGTTGACCTTTAATCTCATGACTTAGATTTCCTTATTGTATTGTATTGTTTCCCTTGCTCGAAAGCCAGTCATATCCGACTCTAGGGTGCAGTGCTCATCTCTGTTTCAAAGCCGAAGAGCCAGCGGTGTCTGCTTCTGCAGACGTTTCCGTGGTCATGTGGCAGGCATGACTAGACACCGGAGCACACCTTACAAGGTATGTAATGACTAGTGGATTTGTCAATAAACTTCAACAGTTCAATCCATGTATCTGTTTCTGATGAATAAGGCACTATTGTTGATCTAAGACAGAGGTGCCCAAACTATGGCCCATGGGCCGGATCCGGCACTGATGCCAAATCATCCAGCCCATGCCACCCTCGCTGCTCCTGGAAGCGCAGTAAACTGCACTCACACATGCACAAAACGCTGCCGTGAATGTAGTCGCGGCTGTCATGAATGCGTTTTCACCAGCCATAGGTGCATTTATGGCAGCGTTTTGCGCACGTATGTTTTACTTCTGCCTGATGAACCACGTGACCTGAAAAGTTTGGGCACTCCTGATCTAAGAACGCCAGCTGAATGTGATTGTGGAGTGTCTGAATCTTGGGGCTATAAAAGATCATGAGGTTGCATGCACCCTAAAAATGTTACCTGCTCCTTTGATTAGATCTAATCCTTTTAATTTCATTATCTCTTCCTATCAGAAGGGGCCACGTTCAACGGATCAGTTCCATAGAGCGCGGGGAAAGTCTGACGGGCAGAAACAGCAGCAATGCTTGCAACAGTGAGTGCTTTTTCAAACAATGTTTGGGGAAGGATGATTTAAGACAAGGGTTCTCAACCAAAGGCCTGCAGGCCGGATCTGTCCCATGGTACCATTTCATGTGGCCCGCCGCCCTCACTCCTGCCACCACAGGGGAAACAGCCAGAAATGCATCCGTGGCTGTTGTAGATGCGTTTTACGGCAGCGTTTATGGTGGTGGTGGGAACCACCAGTCCGGCCCGCTCAACTGTCCGAGGGAGCGTGACCCGGCCCACGGCTTCAAAAGGTTGAGGAACCCCTGATTTAAGAGGATGGTGATGGGAGAAAAATACAACTCTCTTTTGTTTATTTTCAGAGATAACTGGATAGATGTCACACCAGTAGAAACGCTGAAGCCATGTTGGAAAATAAGAAGATGGAAAAGAGAAGAGACCCAAGATAGTCAGTCTTTTGCGCACCGGCGGTCTTTATAGAACTTATCAGGACATTTTATTGCCAGTTGCATCAAAGGAGGAAGAGAACTCTGTGCATAAATGTCTCACTTGTCACTCCACCTCTACCCCCCTCAGCTTTTTCTAAAATGATTTGCCAATCTCTTTTTTAATTTAATAATGTAATATGGAAAATATTGTTTTAATACACTGGCCATTGAAACGAGATTAACCGTATTGTACTTCATGTTATTGGAGGACACTGAAGTCTGGGAAATGCACATGCTCTAGTCTGAAATTCTGCTTGGCCTTTTTTTGGGGGGGAAATGCAACATGAAAAGGACTGAAGTGTAAACGATGACCGGAGCGTATTTAGGAAGAGTGATCGCATTGTCGTTGGTATGCCTTCCTAATATTGGGCCAAGGCTTTCTGTTGATTCATTTCCTCCCGTCCTGCCAAGATTTTCGCCAGGGAATCTTACCGTCGAACGTTTGAGCATTCGTTTCGGTCTCACAGTGCGTAGAGGTTCTGCTAACCTAGCACTAGAACCACATTGTTCTCATGCGCTTCCACAATGTTTAAAGAAAAAGAGGGATCGCTCGCCTTTTCCACGCCCAAGTGTACCGTGCAAACTATCAGGCTTCATACATGCTTGCGCAAAGGGTTTCTCAGTTAAGACGAGGAAACCAGAACGGGCACGAGCGAGATGGAAATCTAAGCAAAGCGACAGGAGTATTAGACAGGTAGAGTTGAAAAATCTGCCTTTAAAGAGCTTTTTAGTACTATATATTCTGAGTAGGGAAGCTAGTATTTATTTCTGCCTTAACAAAAGTGGGAGGTTTGTCGTTGCAGTATTTGAGCAGACTTATGAACCGGTTTTAAAAAGCAGTAACCCAGCTGCCAGAGTGAATCAGGGTAAAGATAGGGAACGGAGGTGGTTTTCCTTGGATTTAAGTCCAATTGTTACGTTTCGTGACAGGCTAGTTGAAAGGAACATCTTAAAATACACATCCGTCACTGGGCATCTTGTCGTTTCATGTACAAAAAAGACCTTCTGCACATCTTACCAGGATGAACAAAAACGTGACGAGCTACAGAAAAGCCACCGAAACACTCCAAGGCAAATGCAAAACATGAAAACTCACCATGGATTAAACAGTTATTGTCATGAAAAATATGCTGCTTTCCCCGCACTGTGCTATTTAGTATTTATAATAGCCAGATCCGTCCTCAAAAATGGGTTTATAAGCAGAATTTATTTATCAGAAGACTTACTAACAGGGTCCTGTAAAGTTTTGATAACTCGTTTTTGTTGGTTCTGTGCTTTAGATTGTTTAGTTCTACGACTTTGATATAATGGAAAGGTCATATTTTAAAATGATTTTTTTTAAAAAATCATCTTCTAATAAAAGCATTTTCTTATCCATAACTTTATTCCCAGGTGGACATGGCGAACCTTTCAGAGACTGAGTGCCCAAGTAGAGGGGCGGGGCAAACTCTGTGCTGTGGGAAGGAGGAAGCGCTCCCATTGGGCTGCTGGGTAGAGGGGCAAGACAAACTCTGTGCTGGTATGACGGCATGCATGCCAACAGAAAGACCTGGGAATGCCATGTCTGGCACACGTGCCATAGGTTCGCCACTACTGAGTTAGTTCTTTCTCTTTTCCTTGACCGCAATCTCCACTTTCTTTGATGATTGAATCATTATTACTATTGAAATTATACAATTCTATAGTCAGTAAAATGCAATTCTGCTTGTGCACTGTGCCAACAGAAAAGGCTGAGGTCCATTTATACTAGTGCTTTTTGGTCAGGAATATGCTATTATCTTCATATCAAAATTTTAAAACAAAACAGAATAGCAGCTTTTACTCAAAAACAGTCCCGCAAACTGAGCTTCTGTGATTGCCGTATCGATCGCACTGGAGTCTCCAATCTATAGATTCCAAAATTCAAGACACGTGTCTAAGGTTTGGGACCTTCGTACCTGGTGGAGCATCTTCTTCCCAGGACATCAGCCTGCACCACTCATTCCTCTCAGACTCCACAGCTCTAGGTGCCGACCCCGAGATTGGCAAGAAAGGCCACGACTCAAAGAAGAGCCTTCTTGGTGGCGGCACCAACTTTGCGGAACTCCCTCCCAGTTGAACTGCGCTGGGTCCCATCCCTGTCTATATTTAAAAAGCAGCTGAAATCATTTTGTTTTTAAAAAGGCCTTTGAGAATGTTTTGACAATGGCTAAGCACTAGCTCAGTTCTCAACCTTTTAAAGCTGGGGGCCGGGTCACACTCCCTCAGACAGCTTTGGGGGCCGGACGGCCATTTTGCCCTTCCTCCACCACATGGCACTTCCTGGTGTGGCAGAGGCAGTAGGTGGGGGTCACATAAAATAGCACCACAGGCCACAATCGGCCCACGGGTTGAGAATCCGTGTCTTCTGAGCTCAGCAGCCAGTTTAATGTCTTTCCTGTAAGTAAATTCTAAACTTGTCCCTCCCTACAAGGGAAAACAGAGGAAGCAGACTTTTTAACTGGAATGATGAATCAACGACTTTATTGCGGGCATGTATTCTTAGGTGCGGGCATGAGATGTACCGTACGTTATATCACAACCTATTGTTCCTCTTTTTACAGTCAACAAGAAAGTTGAATACCAGACCACTCTCTTATACACATATTGTTCTGTGATCATTTCTCTTTCCTTTGTTGATAGAGAACCCATTTAAAAGCATTGCTGACGTCTGACTCGAGATAAAAAGATTTTCTGTTAAATTACATTCACTCGGCACTCTGTGTTCCCTCCTGTTACCAAGTTTCTGTTGTTTTTCTACAGGTGATCTTAAACCAGAGCTGTAAGACGTCAGGTCCAAGTCCACAGGATGTCATTTCCAAGGGAAAAAAGTGTATAGAATTGTAAAACTTTCTCATATAACAGTGGATGATGGCTACATGCCCAAGGTAAAAGGTCGTCCTTGCTCAAAAGCCAGTCGTATCCGACTCTAGGGCTCAGTGCTCATCTGTTTCATAGCCAAAGAGCCAGCGCTGTCTTCGTTTGTAGAGGTTGCCGTGGGCACATGGCAGACATGCCTCAACACTGGAGTGCACGGAACACCGTTTACCTTCCTTCTGAAGTGGTCCCTATTTATCTACTTGCAATGTTTTGCTTTTGAAATGCTAGGTCGGCAGGAGCTGGGAACAGAGACAGGCGCTCACTCCGTCGTGCAGTACTCGGGTCTCGAACTCCAACCTTCCAATCTTCAAGTCCAGCGTCTTCAATCACTTGAGCCACCGCATGCTCAAAAAACAAAACACGTATCAAGTCTCTTTCCCAGGCAGATGCAGACTGAGGCGCATAAAATGGCCCTTCCATGTAAGGAAGTGTTTAAAGTCGAAAAAATCTCAAAGAAATACAGTGCTGTATTCCTATTTACTAGAGCAGAGGAGATAAAGAGCAAGCAAGCTGTGGCTATAATTTATAACACAATCCAGTTTAGCAAGTGACACTTTTTCCAGTGCACTGTTTTCTGAGATAAGTCCCGAAGGCTTTAGACCAGGGGTGTCCAAACATTTTTGGGCCATGGGCCGGTCGCGTGGTCCAGTCATGTGGTTCATCCCACTGGAAGCAGAAGGAAAACCCACCTTACAATATGTTTTGCAACAAGAGATAGATTTTAGACGGGTGTCCTTGAGGGCCCCATTCAAAAACGATGTTGTTATGTCTTGCTAAGTAATGAAATGCATTGTGACAGCGGTTTGTAAGTTCATTTCCATGAGTAATTTGCTCAGTGTGTCAAATGTAATCCATAAACGTTATGCAGAAATACTGATCTTCCAATTCCAAATGGGAATTGACAGATTTAGATTAAACCAATCACTGTTTACAATTTTAAGAATGATATAAAAAAGTCTAAAATTGAATGAGTGATTGAACCTATATCAAGTTTTCACAGTGGTACATAAAGAGCCTCCTCAAAGATTGTGGTATTTTGAACCACAATCGGGTGTACCCTGATAACGGCAACCTTGAGTTGCCGGCTAATCGTTCTCACACTAGGTCAGGCGAAAGGAACTGCAGAATGAACTCACCAAAAGGTGCCTTCGTTTCGGCAATTTCACGTCTCACCTAGACCTGGAAGAACATGATATAAAATGACTCTCTTATCTTAGGGCTGTGATGGGGAACCTTGGCACTCCAGGTGTTCTTGGATTTCAATTCCCAGAAGCCAAAGCCAGCACTCCTGCTGATCAGGGCTTCTGGGAATTGAAGTTCAAGAACAGCAAGGGTGCCAAGGTTGGCCATCACTGTCTTAAGGCAAGTAAAAGTTCTAATCATCATTTTTATTCTGGAAAGCATTTCTGTTGAAGGTGTGTAAACTGTTTAATTCTTTTTGACATCATATCCGCCTTGTGGCACTGATATGCATTTCTAGTGAGAGGTTTAAGACTGATTTGCTTTGGCTGAACCCAGATGGATAAGAACCATTACAGTGGTATAACCGTGGAGCAGGTCATCTTTTGTGTCATATTCTCTGAGTATAAAATTCCCAGTCACAATTCGATCACATCCTATCTCTCCGTTTCCAAAAAATCCAAAGAGGGGGACGTTGGGGAAGAACTTCCTAAACGCGTCAGCTTCAAGGTTAGGCTTGGTCTTGTAATACTGGTATCCTCTGCCGACGCAGGCAAACATAAAGCCGAGGCTATTCTTTTCGGGGATGTTGGCGGCCTTCAGCCGCTGCATGGCGGCTTCTGCCGTCTTCTCATCAATGACATCTTCATCCAACAGAACGGTAGCACTTTGGACCTGGGTGCCACTAAAAGCCAAGCCAACCACACCCGAGGATTCAGCAGGCTGAACAGGACTGGAAAAGAAATGGGGGGGAAAGAGCCCATGTTGTAAAGGGGATGTGTCACAATCAAAGTGCTTTTCATGAGAGGAACAAAACAAAGTGGTAAAAATATCACTATTAAAACACTCAACTGACAGATCAGTCTGACCAGGTTATCCTGCTATGGTGATAGAGTACACCCTACTGCTAGCAACTCAACACTGAGTGTCTGGCGGCGGTTAATTAACCTGACAACCCTGAGGACTAACGGCATTGGGTGGCAAAGTCCACAGGGGAGGATGATGATCCCCAAGTGGATTAAATCCCACTTGAATCCATTTTGATGGAGGGCAGCAGCTTCATCCATCCTGGCCTGGGCCTGAGGAGGACTTTGTGTGCCAAAAGGGCTCAGGACCAGAAAAGTGACTTGCGGAGCTGGATCAGTGGTATGGGCATCACGCTGCGATGCGGAAGGTAAATAGAAGGCCACTGCTTTATATTCGCAGGACAATCTTCATGGCTGAGTGCCACGATGATCGCCAATGTTCAGAATTGGATATGGCACAAGAAGTCCATTAATAAGGGATGCAGAATTATGAACCATGTGGTTGAGAAGACCTAGGCTTCATGTGACTTGACATAATTAGAAGACATTTAGAAAGAAAACGGGGAATCTGTATTATTCCCAACATGCTAGGAACTGGTTCCTGAAAATCAGCTTAAATAGATGGGTGGCTTTTCTCTTTAGCTGACAGTAATAAGATCAATAGATAAAGAGCTTGTCTCTTGGGGATGTTGACCTACCTGTTCTAAATAGAGATGGCGGACAAGCTACAAATGTGACCAAATGCTGACTAACAGAAGTTCAGTGCTGAATGTATACAGTTTTTAAAAAGTGAGAGATCAGTGGTGTCATACAAGGCAGTTAAGCATCCTTTTTTGATAGCTTGTTGTTACAGTTGAAAATGTATCTTATTTAAAACTAGCAGGGGTGCCCGGCTTCGCCCGGGTGATCCCAATCCGGCTAGCTGAGTGCCAGTGTTGCCCGGGAAACCAACTAGCCAGGGTGGGCCTGTGATGTGAGCTCGGCAATAACATCACAATCCTACCCCCTGGTTGGCCTAGCACTGGGGCAGACACAAACCCTCCTGTCGAATATACCCCCCCTTTGCAGATCAATTTAGGGGGCAAACCCCCCAGGCTTCGGGACCCCGACAGTGACCTGCTCACGTGCACAAGGTACGTGTGTGCCGAATTTCACAGAGTTTGGTCAAGGGGTACAGCAGTCCATCCCGGATACGGTACCCACACCTCTGCTTTTGTATGTATGCAAGAAGATAAATAGGGGCCACTTCGGTGGAAAAAGTTCTTGGTGACATTCAGGCATCTCCTGAGCTGAGTTCCTTCAGCAAAAATCCTTCCAATCCAGAAAGCACCTTTGTGTGCTTCTGACCTGGCACCAAACTACATTTAGGCTATAAACCAGGGGTTCCCAACCTAAGGCCCACAGGCCGGATCTGGCCCACGGCACCGTTTCTTGTGCCCCCCACCCATACAAGGGGATTCAAGAAACAAAATGGCCACCCCTTTGAAGCTGTTGGGACAAAATGGCCACCCCCATTGTGTAGGCAGGGCAAAATGGCCGTCCAGCCCTCAAAGCTGACTGAGAGAATGTGACCTGGCCCCCGGATTGGAAAGGTTGGGTACCCTTGCTATAAAGTGTCAGTTGTAGAAATATCTCCAAAGTCCTTTGTGCACAAGCCACATAGTGGGATAGGATGCAGTTTCCCCCTGCACAGGTGTGGAAACAGATTTGGTGTTGGTTTGTAGAATGTCTGTTTTATACAAAAGAATGTGCTGCAAATCACAGCTTTATAGTGAGTTCTATGAAAAAGATGTAGAGATTTCATTACTTGGACTCCTGGTTAGGTCAGTTGAGTCTCTTGACTACAAATACCATGATGCTGATTAATGCTAGTAATAAAGGAAATCACAAAGGTAACCCTGTTGTACTAAAAACGGCAAAATCCGGGGAAATTGCTGTGTATATAGAGGTGTCTCTTTAATTAAGAGGCTCGACTGTCTTGACCTAATCAGGATCCCAAGTGATAAAACATCAGCATCATTTTCATGGAACTCACTATAAAGCTGTGATCTGATCATATAATTCACCGGAAATGATGCCTGTCCTTGTAGCAATCAACTCTGAGTAAACAGAGTATAATAATACAGTTTTATTACAAAGGGGCATGTTTTGACTACTGCAAGAGCAACACTCAAGGAACTGCGAAAAATGTTTGGCCTTGTGATATAGCAGTGATGGCGAACCTTGGCACTCCAGGTGTTCTTGGACTTCAATTCCCAAAAGTCCAAGTCAGCACTCCTGCCGATCAGGGCTTCTGGGAATTGAAGTTCAAGAACAACTGGGGTACCAAGGTTCGCCATCACTGCCATATAGGCTTCTACTAGGTAGAGCAGGGGTTCCCAACCTAAGGCCTGTGGGCCAAATCTGGCCTGCAGCGGCATTTCATGTGCCCCACACACCTCCAAGGCTACCCCTTTGAAGCTGTTGGGACAAAATGGCCACCCGCATTGTGCAGGCAGAGCAAAATGGCCATCTGGTCCTCAAAGCTGACTGAGAGAGTGTGACCCGGCCCTGGGCTTGAAAAGGTTGGGAACCCCCTGCTGTAGAGAAAGAGCGCTTGCCTTTTTAAGGCACCTGATTTTCAAAATCCATACCTTTTGAAAAGGAGCTCAATGGACTAAAAGGGAAAAAATTAAAACCTGGTGGCTTGACATTCAGGGCATCTTTGAAATCTGGAATGCCAAGAGGTGAAATGCCACCTGTACTCCATTCCAACAACCGTACCATTTGGGCAGGCCTCATCAATAATTCTTGGAAAGGGAAGGTTAGACAGGTTAGTCACTGCCCAGGAAAAGCTAGATTGACGAGAGATTTTTGAACAACAGCCAAACAATCACAGATTATCTAGGAGCACACTCTGGTTGGCAGCTAGACGCCCTGCCTCTCCTTAACGGCTCTCTTGATCTTTGAATCTAGGCTAATGTAATTGATGCTGAGGAAAGCAAGCAGCAAATGAGCACTACCTTCTGAAGATAATACAATACAACTCTCACAAGAACACTCTTTTTGCTTCCAGGGTCCACTTTGCCCAATTCCAACACAGTGACTAACACTGAAACCCATATCGACCAAGCTTATGGCAGAGGTAACTGACAAGGAAAACACGAAAGCCCTACACCCATCCTGAAGAGTTGCCCTTGAACAAACGGACAAACGTCTGTCATATCTGCTTTGATTTGGATTCCTGCATTGAGCAGGATGTTGGACTCGATGGCCTAAAAGAGGGATTCTCAACCTGAGGCCCACAGGCTGGATGTGGACCATGGCACCATTTCATGCCCCCCCATGCCTCCACCACACCCGGAAGTGCCATGTGGTGTAGGAAGGGAAAACATGGCTGTCCTGCCCCCTAAGCTATCTAAGGGAGCATGACCTGGCCCCGGCTTTAAAAGGTTGAGAACTCCTGGCCTACAAGCCCTCCTTTCCAACTCAGGAATTCTATGATTCTATGAACACTTACACCAGGAGTTCTCAACCTTTTTAAGCCGGGGGCCGGGTCACGCTCCCTCAGACAGCTTCGTGAGCTGGACGGCTCACCAACGTGTCCTACGTCAGATCCCTTGGGCAATGTGAACGTGGAGGACACACGCCATGGTCCGCCTAGCCAGTGGGTGACGTGATTTCCAAATGGCTAAAAAACCGCACATGTATGGACTTGATTTCCCAGGTTCATTTTCATGTGTGGAATGTTGTTGCAGAGATGTCTACCATTTAATAATGACTCCAAAGTAAATTAAGTCCCCTGGAGCAGATGGAAGTTTGGTTGGATCCCTGAAGGCTCTACTTGTTACCCACTTCAACCTCGGAGATCTGCAGGTTCCAAGTCTTTTTGGAAACTCAAGTAAACTGGGTAACACCCCGTCAATTCCTGTCCTGACCTATGGCACAGTCAACAGCCTGAGAAAGAAATCCCCCCCACCCTGAAAGTTACCTACCTCTCTGAAGTTAAAGAGGTGAAGCTCTCCACATGCCCGCCAGCCAAGATGATGCTTTTTTCATTCAACCGGTTGACCACTTGCTGTAGAAACCGTGTCGATCCGGATTTCCAGGTGTTGTACCCAAACAGAAGAACCACTCTAAGATCTGGATTATTTTTCAGGCCTGATATAACAGGAAAGGGAAGGGTAAAGGGTTACTCTCTGTTGTCCTGCCTTCTTTAACAGATAAGACCATGATGGTGAACCTTGGTACTCTAGGTGTTCCTGGACTTCAATTCCCAGAAGCCCAAGTCTCTGTGAATCCACAAGAATGGGTTTACTAGCACTCCAGGTGTTCCTGGTCTTCAATTTTTAGAAGCCCAAGTCTCTGTGAATCCACACGAATGGGTCTACTGGCACTCTAGATGTTCCTGGACTTCAATTCCCAGAAGCCCAAATCTCTATGGTTCCACATGAATGGATTTACTGCCAAGGTTTGCCATCACTGAGATCAGACATCTACATTTTCAGAGCTTGGCTGGATCATTTTGTATTTTCTGCATTAATTCTCCCTAAAGGGATAAATAAGCAAAACATATCTCTGAGGCAGAAGTGCTTCCAAAGAGTTGTTGACACCATTGGCTGCCCTCCAGCGTTCTCCGACTCCTTCTTAGTATCTGATCCTGGGGTTTTTCACTCTAACCTGTAATCCTCCTTTTTGTTTTGCTTTAGACGATTTTAGCAGTCAAATGTTATATGTGACAAAAGGCACGAAAACCAGAGCGCAGGAAGTAACCGGCTTCTTCTCTATACACCGAGAAATAGCAAACTCAGCGTATCTAAGTTACCCCAGCCAGGCGAGGACTTGAAAATTCCACAAAGTGGAAAAAAAGGCTCATAAAAACAAGTTGGTCAAGTTACTCTTCACAACACGGATGGTCCAAGATGGATAACAAAGCAATTATGCTCTTTAGTTTACAATGAACATCCATCAAACAGAAGACTTTTGTGCTCCCCCATGCCCTCCCTCCATGGCTAGGACTCGGAGGGCAAACAAAAAAACTTGGTGAAGCAATGTTTTCAGTGATACAACTGCATGGGATACGGATATGATGTTTTCAACAAAACAACTGCGTGTTTAAAAGTATCCTGCCCCAGGATAAATTAGGACAATACAGAATAAAAACTATCCTATAGAAAGCAAAGGAAAAAAGGGGGGAATCAATACTCCTCTTTCTCAATTCCGAAACATCTTTGCAAAGCTAAATCCGACACTATTTAAACCATGCACAGGGCAAAACAAAAGTCACTCGTCGACTTAAGTGTCAGACGAGAAGGGACACCAAACACCATTTAATCAAAGGCTTTCTTCTCAATACTGGATATATTAAACCCTGCAGGTTCTTTAAAAGTGCCTGCACTTATTACTTCAGAACAATACATTAAGCTACTAAATAGTTCCTATTTTTTTTTTAAAAAAGTGGTAGCTATGTCAGTCTGTAGTTAACAGGTCACTCTCAACCATTCTCGATTAACTCATTAGCAGATGTGGAGTGCCAGAATGTTTATTTTGCATCCATTTATAACTCAAGAGAAACAAACTTCAGGGTAATGAATCTAACCCCAATCAGGGATCTTCTGTTATTCTCCTCATAAATAGCCACACTGGTCTTGTTATTTATTACTGTAGTTGTAAATAGCTATCTGTTATGCTAGCCAATCATTGTGTATCTCTGTACCTGATATAGCAAAGCAATCACACTTCTCTACCGCCCCCTAGTGCTTAGCGCACTCTCTGGGCATTTCACTAGTTAATTAGC
The DNA here is from genome assembly GCA_035047305.1 of Bradypodion pumilum. Classification (NCBI taxonomy): domain Eukaryota; kingdom Metazoa; phylum Chordata; class Lepidosauria; order Squamata; family Chamaeleonidae; genus Bradypodion; species Bradypodion pumilum. The sequence continues at coordinate 23,739,155 of JAWDJD010000012.1, read as the reverse complement.
ATTTTGCCCACCACATGTTGAGGACTCATTTTACCGACCTTGAAAAGATGGAAGGCTGAGTCAACCTTGAGCCCCAGTCAGGATCTAACTCAAAACTTTTTTGATTGCTCACTCATTTCTCTCCTCAACCTGCATCTCTATGCTCCGATTCCGTAAGTAAGAATCCATACTGGAAGGTGTTCATCGGCTGTGGAAAAACCTGAGCAATGAATCCTTCCAGAGTGTTTTCACTGCTATTTGACACATAATGAAGGCATTTGACACATAACGAAGGCAGAACCAGATAGACCCCAGAGAAAACGGGATTCATGATTCATCCTTCCATAGAGGTTTACCAAGCAAATCCATGGATCTATCTGTACCCCCTGTAAGTTATGAGTTAAGAGACACGCGCCATGAGAATTCTTAATGCTTCCTTCTGAAACAGTTTAAATGGAAAATTCAGAAATTAAAATTAACCTTCGACAGGATTACTACACTAGTCGAGCTATTCATTACTTGCCTGCTTCAGCAAACTGGCTCTCATCCAGGACCCGAGTCTTCGCATCTTTAAAGAAGTGGAAGGTCTGAATCTTTACCCCATCAATCTTGGGGAAGAGCAATGCGAAGCCAGCTTCATCTTCTTCTATTTCCAGAGAGCGGTTGCTTTGACATCCCCTTGGGGTGACTAAAGAGAACAAGCCAAAAGGAAATGAATCTGAATATCAGTGAATAATAATAATAATAATAGAGATGAACACTGAACCCTAGAGTAGGATACGGCAGGCTTTCCAGCAAGGGCAACATTTAATTGCAATTTAATAACGTCTGGAAAGGTCACAATATACATTGATTCATTAACCACAAAGAAAATTAGATAAAGCATGTCCAGCTTTCTAGAAAGTAAATAAAAACAATTCCCCCCACCACTAGAGAGTCTGTTTCTTCCAAAAGGGCATATTCTGTACACCAGAGATCTATTGTTCTTATGCAGAGAGTACATTCTGTACAGAAGATCTTTACAATCTGTTAGCAGTTCAAGAGCTTCACTTAGAAAGCACTGCACTAAAGGAGCTCATCTGAATTTCTAATTTATTTTGCAAAAAAATCTATAATGCAATAGTCAGGTCAATGGGCTTTGTTAACTGTAAATGAGTTTAAAGAAAAGAAAAAAGAGGGTTTTTTTAAATGAAAGAGTGCCTCACACCCCCTGGAGAACATAAGATTTTCTTAGGGGAAAAACCCTATTTTTTCAGCATTTTAAAAAAAAATCAGATGTAAGCATGGTGGTAGTTGCCCAGGGTATGCCCGACTGCGGTTCAAAAATGTAAAAAGCATCCACAAATTTTTGAGGTTCTTTCTGTGTACCCCTGCGTACCCCAAGTCAAACCACACAGAATCCAGCCATCTGCCAATTACGACCGGAAACTTGTACCGACGAAGATGCCAAGAAAGTGGCTTCATTTTGGCAGCTCAAAGTCTGACCTGGACATGAAAGGAAAAAGTCTCACCACAAAGAACACAATGAACAAGAGTTTGTAAAAAGGAATATATCCAGTAAGTAAAAAAGGTGCGTGAACAGCTATAAAGAAAGAGCTGGGATGCGAAAGAACCTCAGTGATGTTTGTTTTCTCACATTGTGTGTTAAATGTCAACTCTGACATATCTCTGAACAAGTTCATAGGAGCGGCGAGAGTTACCTATTCACTCACTGGCTGGAGGTTTGTGAGGACAATTGTCGGATTGTGGGATCCTCGAGGGTCTGCACAGAGCATAGTACAATGGTGAACCTTTTAGAGACCAAGTGCCTAAACTGCAACCCAAAACCCACTTATTTATCGCAAAGTGCCAACACCACAACAGGGGGGTGGGGAGAAAACTCTCCCATTGGACTGCTGAGTAGGGGGACAGGGGAAACTCTGTGCTGGGGAAGGTTGAAAGCGCTCCCATTAGACTGCTGGGCAGAGGGGTGGGGTGAACTTTATGCTGGGGGGAGGTTGGAAGCGCTTCCATTGGGCTGCTGGGCAAACGGGCAGGGCAAACTCTGTGCTGGGGTGATGGCGCGTGTGCCCACAGAGAGGGTTCTGAGTACCCCCTCTGGAAAGCATGCCATAGGTTCTCCTCCACTTGCATAGTAAATACTACAACATACACACAGAAACCAGTGCTGGCTATAAGTGTGACCCTGGGAAAATCAACAACTGGCTTTTGTGCGTGTGTGCCTGGGGGGTCTGAAGGTTGACTCAGGCTTCCATCTTTCCAGGGTTGGTAAAATGAGTATCCTGCACGAGGAAGCAGGACAAAAACAGCCTAATAAAACTGCAAATAGCCTCAAGGAGCTATCGGTTGTCTAGCCCAGCAACATAATTCTGCCTTTCCTGGGGGGGGGGGGGGGGGGAACGCCAGCCTGTTCAATCTTACTTTTTATTATTCTTACCTACAACACCAGGAGCAACTAAACCAAGCACGTGGCAACGTTTGGGCAACAGCTTTTCTAACGCAGCGGCAATGTCTTTGCTGTTTCTTCTTCGGGCTGTAATTGCAAACAAAAAGAGTACAGTTGGGAGAAATTGCTGTATTAAGGATGGAATTTCTTGGGGTGTCGGGGAGCCAAGCTGCTCAGAAGCCACATATTAACTGTTGGGCTAAACTTGTCCACCTTTTCTGTGGCACAATTTTCAGGAATTGTGCAAAGTGGACTGGGTGATGTTGAACTCTCTAAGACAGAAAACACCAGTGACCGAAATGAATCTCATGGTCTTGAGAAAGCCGTCATATCATCTGATAGCTCTTCCAAGATCATAACCCCAAGAGCGCTGGTCTGGGTAAAAGCAGGAAGACACTCCACTATGTTCTAATCATCTTCAAGGTCTCAACAAATCCCTCCTTTTTCTGAACTATGAAGAAGCTTTCAGACAGAGGGATTAATGATCTATAAAACTTTCCACACCTTCATGCCTATAGGATCACAACCTCCTCCACCCCACATTACCAGAGCTGGGGAAGAGAGCTTGGCCGTGTCCCTAGTGTGACTCTGAACCTCCTTGAGTAATTCATGTCAGAGACAAGACATTGTACCTTGACCAAGGTTAACAACAAGCAAAGGCTCTGGCTAGCACCAAGGCTCCACAAATTATGAGGCCCCGCAAAATATACGCAGTCCCTCTGTAACATTGCTGTTGGAAAATGACAAATTTCTAAAAATCACTCAACACACATTGAGCTGAGCTGTGATGCTCTGAGTCAGGGGTTCCCAACCTTTCCAAGCCGGGGCCAGGTCACGTTATCTCAGTCAGCTTTGAGGGCTGGACACCCATTTTGCCCTGCCTGCACGATGGGGTGGCCATTTTGTCCCAACAGCTTCAAAGGGGTGACCATTTTGTTTCTTGAATGCCCTTGGAGGGGGGGAGCACATGAAATGGCGCCATGGGCCGGATCCATGGGCCTCAGGTTGGGAACCCCTGTTCTAAGTCCAAGATGCATTGGCTGGACTGCAACAGTTCCGATGTACTGATAGCCCATTGTCTTCTGATATCTAAGAGTGGCAACCAAGGTTAGCAATAGCAATTACACTTATATCCTGACCCAGAGCACTCTCTGGGTGGTTCATAAGGCAATTAGTATTTCCCCCCAAGATGCTGGGTACTCATTTTACCAACCCTGGAAAGATGGAAGGCTGAGTCAACCTTGATCTCCTTCAGGATCAAGCTCACAACGTCAGAAGTTTTGGCTGCAATACAGCAGTTTTAACCACTGCACCACCAGGTTAGCGAAAACAAAGGCTATTCCCCATACAGTACTTGCCTTTCTTCTGCCCGTGAGCACGGCTCTCTTCATGTCCGCTGAACGTCTCTGCATCTGCTATATACAACACCGTCTGAGGCAGCACCTGAACCTTCTGTAAAGTAAAAGCCATGTACGGTGAGAATAACCCTTGCAACTCACACATAGAGCCACAAATTCTTCTTGAGAGAAGCAAACTGCAATAGAAAAAGCTTAGGTGAGATGCAACGTCAACTTTTAGCATCTTTTTAAAAAGAAACTTCTCATTTAGACACACTTTAATGTAGAACAGGTGTTCTCAAGATTTCTTTAGCCATGGGCTAAAAAAAAAAACCCAGACAGCCGGGTGGGCCAGACTGGTGGTTCCCCCGACCATAAATGCTATTGTAAAGCATGTCAGCGGCTGTTGTAAACACGTTTATGACAGCTGCGGACTCATTTACGGCTGTAATAAACATATTTATGACAGCCGTAAATGAGTCTGCAGCCGATTCCGGTGGTGGCAGCTGGAGCAACATCGGAGGCCAGATTATTTGGTACCAGGGGCCAGATCCAGCCCATAGGCCATAGGTTGTGAACCCCTGATGTAAAACATCATTTACTGACAAAAGATCATCTGATTTTTCATAAGCCTTATGCCTGAGAGAGAGCTCTCACAAACTACTTTCGTAACCAGAGCTGCTCTCCAGGAGTAAACTACTTTCAGGGGGGAAATGTTCCCAAGAAGAATGGCAAGTCCAAAAACCAGTTGAGAAACACTGACATAAATGGTGTTTCTAAGAAATCCAAAATCTGTATAAACATTCAAATATGACCCACCCACTTACCTCAAGCTCTTCGGCTAATGCTCGGACCAAAGCGTGGCTATCTGGCGGCCCTGGTTCCACAGCAGACACCCAGGCCACGCTTTGCTGGGTTCTGAGGATTCTGCGCGAACACTCCCTCCACAACCGGCATACACTAGAAGGCAAAGGAACCACCACGTCAATATAAACAATCCACTTTCCATTATTGACAATTGTAAAAAGCAGCAATGTTACTTTTTTGTTAGGCTGGGCAACCCTTGTGTGCCTCCGCAGCTGGTGTGTATAAACTGATGCCATGAAATCTCACTCTTACGTCTGACAAAGTGGACTTGATCCACAAAACCTCACATTAAAATACAGGAGTTAGTCTTTAAGGTACCACCACCTTTTTTGCCTCCCCCCCCCTTTGTTTTGGTTACTTCAAAATAAGTGTATTAAGACCCAAAGGAAGGGTTTGCAGTACCCAAAGGAGGGGTTTTTCCTGGGGCTGAAAGGGCCTCATGAGATTTATAATTATTTATTATTACTATTTATCGGACTTATACCCCGTCCATCTGGGATGGACTCCCACTCTGGGTGCGGCTAACCCCATTAAAAAAGCGAAACCAACACCATTAAGACAGTAAAACAACTCCCACCCACCTAATCAAAATCAGAACCCCCCCAAACTCTTGTGACAGAATGGCAATATGGCTCAGTGGTAAGAAGCTCGCCTCGTGAGCTGGAAGGCCGGCAAGTTGGCAGTTTGAGACCCAGGTAACTGCATGACGGAGTGAGCGCCCGTCTCTGTCCCTGCTCTTGGGGAACATGAAAGGAGCCTCATTAGGGCGTTCCCCAAGGCGAGTTTCTTCCACAAAACTCCTTTCAACCCAGAATAATTTCTGACGGGAAAATATTATTATTATTATTATTATTATTATTATTATTATTATTATTATTATTATTATTATTATTATTATTATTATTATTATTATTATTATTATTATTATTATTATTATTATTAGGTCTTCCACAGAGGGCTAAAGGGAAAGGTTTGTCCAGTTGTTTCTTGACGGGAGGCAGCCCAGGCAGGCCCTCGACGACCACCAGGCCCTGGAATGGGGGTGAGGCGACGAGGCCCTGCCTAGGCCTAGCCCTGCCTGCTGGGTTTCCCCTCCTCCACTTCCCTCTCCAGCCGAGCGACTCCTTCCAGCCAGCCAGGCCTTCTTCCTTGAAGCCTTCTCTCCTCACTCACCAGGCCGCCCGCAGCAGGGCCTTGGTGGGCAGGAAGCCCAAGACGCGCTCCACCACCTCCGCCAGGTTACTCAGCACGTAACTGCCTTTCGGGTCGGGCTCCATGGCAACCGGAGGCCGAACAACCGGGAAAGGGTCCGAAATTGGGGGGGGGGGGGAGCCTCAGTCACGAGACCCAGGGCGCCTCCCTAACGCGTCATCAGTGCTCGACGACCATAGAGGCGAGAGGGAAAAGCGACGCTTTCGCTTACGCGCAGCGCCATTGGTCAAAACGGGGATGACGTCATCCGCGACGTGGACGCTCTGGGCGTCGTCCCCTCTGTAGCCACCCCTCCTTGGGGGTTGTTTCGGGACGCTGCAAATGGAAAGAGCCTGTGGAAAACCGGAAGCCTATTGAAGTCTGGAAGCCCGGGGTTCGATTCCCGAGCACTACACGCCGGAGCGAGCTCTCGCCTCTGCCCCTGCTCCCACCAACCTAGCAAGAAATTGCAAGTAGAGTGGGAAAGGCAACAGCGTTCCGTGCATTCCGGTGTCTATCTAGTCATGCCTGCCACATGACCAGGGAAAAGTCTACAAACGCAGACAGCGCTGGCTCTTTGGCTGTAAACAGAGATGAGCACCGTACCCTAGAGTCGGATACGACTGGCTTTCGAGCAAGGGCGACCTTTTATCTATTTATTTTGTTGTTTTATTATGTCGTTTATTGCTTGTACAGCGCCCAATGTAAAATACATTGATCTAATAATTTGGCTCACAACACCAGCAAAATAAAGCAATCTTCGTGAAATCCACAGAGCTGCTAGATAAGCAGAATGAAAAGGCAAAAATCAAACTTTATGTTCAAGATTTTAATAAAATATCATTTTAAGATACCACCCCAACCCCCCCCCCCCCCCACACACACACTTTAATGTATGGATTCTGAATGTATGCATCAATTCTTTAAAAGTTATACAGTTCTTCATCTTAAGTTACTTGATTTGTGTACATGTAGATATTATGCAGAAAAAATATTACGCATGGTATTAGTGCTAGCTAGATTATTTATCTTGATTCCAATTTAAGAAACTGCATGATCTGTAAAAGGAAAATTGAAGATTCTCTGCCTATAAGCACTACAGGCAAATATTCTACACGCTATATAAACAAGGTTCATATAAGCAGACTAATCTGATTTATAAAACTGCACGGTATCTGAAAGTGCATGAATAATGATGCCACAGCCATCAACACTGATGCTCCCCAGAAATACTGCCCAGAAACAGAATTCTTAAAATGGTTCTTTATTCATAAACTTGATGCAAGTTTACAGATTACCATACACTGCTAAATAATTCTGCAATGAAAAATGAAATAAAACAAAATTAAAAGCAAGCCAAATGTGCACCTGTTGTTCTGCTAGTCCAAAATAATGTTAAGGAATACAATAAGAGAGATTTGGAGATTTAGCCTCAGGATTTAAAGAAGCCGGAGAAATGCTTACAGAATTTATCTTCTGCTTTAAGGCTGCAAACTGGATTTTACAGAAACAGAAATTTTGCAACCGAAGATGCTAAGAGGGTGGAAATCATCATAGCATTCCTTGAAAGACTGCATGAAATGGTTTTCCACCAGGCCAAATCTTCCTATTCTCATATTTCAAGCTCAACAGCAGCATATATAACCAAATACTTGAAGCCAAGTGCTTGGACATCAAAGGAAACAAAAGTCTTATTTTTATTTGAGGGGCAACAGAAGACGTGAAACATCTCTAAACTTTTTTTTTTAAAAAAAGTGCTTACACCTTTATTTCAATCCCTGTGATCACAAAGCTCTGCACAAATTCAGCTACCCAAAATAAAAACCACACCTGATCATTTTTTAAAGGTAAGGCAATGATAATAGCAGTTACCGACCCACAGCAGTTACAGGTACAGATTCCTAAAAAGGAAGACCAGTTTCTCATTAGTTTTCCAACAAAACTATGGTCACAGCTATGGCAACATTTTGTTTTTTTTTTAAAAAAACCGTCTGAGTTAAGGAGTTACCTGGGACTTATTACTGTTGGTCCTGTTTTAAAATAAAGGAGTGTTTTCTTGACTTTTTACAATTGCATTTTAAGTTCAGTCTTCGTCTACAAATGATTGCATCAACCCCATTAACAGAATCAAATGCCTAAAGACGTTTCCTGTTTGAAACGACTTCAAACTTTATACTTACGGTTTCTTTTTTGTGAAGGAGATATAAGAGCCAACTAGAAAAATAAAGGAAAGGGAATCGATGCCCCAGTGGATATGACTAGTCACACAATTCTATTGGCACAGACCAACTCTGCTTAAGCAGCATGATAACTGGAGAACATTTCTGCCCGGAAACGGTTCATATGCTCAACAAAGCCATTGGGGGGAGATAGGAGGGAGTGGGTTAATGATTTACCACTCTGTTTTCCTATATATCATAATTCAAGTTGGCAATTTTAAAAACACTTTTTAGGCCCAAGTGGGGGGGGGACCCCACATTTTAAAAGACCTGAAAACTTTGTTAACATATTATTAAACTAACTTTATTCAGCAGGGTTGGCTTTAAATAAAATACGCTGCAGTTCTCTGCAGTCTGGAAAAAAATTGAGTGCATACAAAAGGCGGTGGAAGGAAGTTCCTATTCATCAATATATTTTGTAAACAAAGAACCCAAATTAGCAGGATTTACATTTTAAAATGAAGGAAAATTGGTATGCCTATTCCACAGGGATCACACAGCAGAGTCTTCGACTCTTCAGTCCACGATAGCTGACAGAAGAGTAGAATTGTCCGGTTGTAATTTATACTGGATGAATTAGTCAACAGATCATCCACTAGTTATCTATTAGCTAGATCTTCAGTGTGACTGTTACAGGGCATTTGTAGCTTGAATCTGTTGGAAGGAATTTGTAAAATTGACATTGGTCCAAGTCCATGAGAAGTCTATAATATTAGCCATCTTCTTTTGGAGGTGTGAACCAGCCTGCATTGAAGACAGAGAAACAGATTAAGCACTAGTAACTGCCTAGTAAATGATGACAATGTCCATCTGTAGATGGATTTATACCTTATAACCATACAACAAAGGCAACAATTTTAAAGACTAATGCCAACAGGTACTTTGATCATTCACTTAGAACAAATTAATCAGTGGCATTCCACATTTTCAGAAACTTGAGTTTTTAAAAAACCTTATTTGACAACCAAAAAAATCATTTCGGGGAGGGGGGGGGGAGAACCTAATAGTTGAACACTGTGTGTTTGATCACATGACATTGGGTCTGAAAAACAGCAAATTAATGCCATTCAGCCAATTATTCAATTTTTAAATGTATTTGCATGTTTCCAATTCAGCCACTCCCACATAATGTGTAGTAATTTCCTACAAAGCCAAATAAATTCTGCCATTCTTTGACAGAAGAAAATATCCTATGTAACTCTCCAATTTAACATACCAAAACCAAAATAGCCTCTAAATATGTGCACTTAACCTGTCTCATGGGAAACAACCAATCTCTAATGAATCTGCAGATTAAACCTTGATGGGGGCTCTCACTGTCAGTCATCTTTTACATCAGAAAACTAAGCATGAAATAAGACCAACTCTGCAATATTCAAAGGCATCGTTTAGAGAACCAGATTTCCAGGTAGCTGCAGGTTTTTGAAAAGTACAGTGGAACTTCGTATAACGAAAATAATCCGATCCACGAGGCTGTTTGCTATGTAAATTTTTTCATTGTATGAATTTTTTTTCATATAACAAAAATTACTATGGGAAAACTCATATAACGAAAATTCCTATGGGGAAATTCGCATAACAAATTATTATTTTTTGCTATTTTGCAAAAAAATTCATTATTGGGCTCAAGCCCGCCGGCTCAGATCCAGGAAGAGCTTTATGGCAATTTAGCAGATAGAAAGCAAGAAATTGCAAGTAGATAAATAGGGACCACTTCGGTGGGAAAAGATCTTGGGGACATGAAAGGAGCCTCTCATTCGGGACTCCCCTGAGCGGAGTTCCTCCAGCAAAAATCCTTTCAACCCAGAATGATTTCTGACATGAAATTATTATTACAATTCACTTGTTTGAGTTCTCTTCTAACGTTATACTTACAAAACTATGTGTTTTACCACACCATACATACATACCATACATACCATTTTTTTCATGTAACTGTACTAGAGATTTATAGGACTGCTGTGCTCTTGCTAGATTATATTGGTTCTGAAAGAAAAACAATTTGTCTAAGTATATATTCCAACAATGACAAAAAAAAAAAGAACCCGGGAGCCCCACTTGATAGTGTGACATCATCCTTTATGAATATGATAGTCACCTTTGCCATGACTAAAAGTTCCCAAACAAACCTCCTAAAAATGTATTGTTGTATTTGAAATGCTCTTTCTTAAATATGTCATATTTACATTGGATGTTCCCTGTTATTTCTCTATTATTATTATTATTATTATTATTATTATTATTATTATTATTATTATTATTATTATTATTATTATTATTATTATTATTATTAGCCAACCAATCAGCAAACTTGACTCCAGGCGGCTCACAACAGTACACAATACACAATAAAATCACAATAAAAACACTCACAATAAAATACTGATCGTCCAAGTACAAAAGTTCAAAAACAGCCACAGACAGTCCAGGAGCTAGACTGGCCCGGGGAGGCGGCGATGTCCGGCCCCCTCCCAACGGCCAAGTCCTGGCACCAGAACAGCACAATCCAGCCATGGACGTGGCCCAGGGTCACGACAGTATATAAGCAACAAGTACTTTAAAATAATTTTGCTTCCCATTTATATGAAGCCTTAGGTAAAGGCTCAAGTATTATTAAATGGCCAACCCTATTCATTTGTTTTTGACAACCAAAGCGACAAACTGGAATTTTAATGAGGCAGAGAAACCACACATGGGTTACTTCAGCTATTTAATTTCATTAGCTATTCATGTCTGTCTGGCCAGGTTATCCTGTTATGGTAATAGAGTAGACCATAATGCCAGTAACTAAACACCGATTGTCAGGCAATCGTTAACTAACCTGACAACCCTGAGGACTAATGGCCTCCGGTGCCAAGGTCCTCAGAGAAGCCAAATTCAAATTGTAAGTGCCAATCCAGTAACATTTTGTTAGAAATGCTACCAGCTAAGTGATCCCTGAAAGCACACCAGCGAGTTTACCTTATTTGCTCCAAACTGTATTCTGGCTTTTCCTTTCACTAATGTGGCATTTATTTGCATGATGACAGATTCCGTGGAGTAAGCACTGCTCCAACCCTAAAGAAATGAGGGGAAAGATGTCTGAAATGAAATTGCATTTCCCCAGACAGCTTTTCAGAACATATTGTCTCACAATCTCTAATTGTAAACATCACAATTATTTGCTGAGTTGTATGTGGACAGGGGGGGGGGACGACTATCGTGGCTTAGTGGTTAAGATGCTGAACTTGACGACAGGAAGGTTAGCAGGTCAGCAGTTTGAGACCCCAGTGCTGCATGACAGAGTGAGTGCCTGTCTCTGTCCCAACTCCTGCCAACCTAGCAGTTCAAAAGTAGATAAATAGGTATTGCTACGGTGGGAAGGTAACTGAGTTCTGTGTGCTCCAATATCTATTCATGCCTGCCATAAGTCCATGGAAACATCTGCAAATGCAAACAGTGCTAGCTCTTTGGTTATAAACAGATGAGCACCGAACCCTAGAGTCGGATAAGACTGGCTTTTGAGCAAGGGCGACTTTTACCTTTACCCATGTGGGAAAAAAAAAATAGCAAGAGCCAGCAGAGGACCCTGCTGAGTTTGGAGAAACCAAACTGCTTGTCCGTCCTCAACTCACCACCTGGCAATACATGAAGCAACGGAACAAAAGAACCTCCCCAATCCCAGTAAGATTTTGATTCTATAGTTACCTGTTTAGTAAGAAGTTCCATGCATAATGCACCTCCACCAAGGACATACCTGTGGGACAGAGAAAAACTTGAGAATATTGTTTCAAGCTGTGGGGAAGAAAAGCTATGCAGCCACTTGACAACTGAACATGAAACATAGCTGTTTTCTAAGGTTCCCAATTGGGCTGATGGAAATGTTTCATCATAGCCATTTTGCCATCAAGTTAGAACCAGCCTATAACAAACCCTTACATGACTTCCAAGGTATGTGAGATATTTAAGGAGTGATTTTAGATATACTTTTCCTCCAGTGAGTTTCCATGGTTGAACAAGGATTTGAACTGTGTTTCTCATCCTTGGGTGCCCAGTTGTTCTTGGATTTCAATTCCCAGAAGTCCAAGTATGTACACCTGCTAATTGGGGCTTCTGGGAATTGAAGTTCAAGAACATCTGGGGACCCAAAGATGAGAATCCCACTGGGTACATGGAAATGTTTACACCAGAAGAGAATTTTACCCCTCCATTATACTAGTTACATTATCTTAGTAACATAGCACTTCTTGTGCCATATCCAATTCCAAATATTCCAAATATTGGCTATCCTTATGGCAATCTGTCATGAAGATTGTCCTGGGAGCAATATAATGCAGTGGTCTTCCATTTGCCTTCCACATTGCAGCGTGACACCCGGACCACTGATGCAGTTCTGCGAGTCACTTTCTGGTCCTGAGCCCTTTTGGCACACAAAATCCTCCTCAGCCCCAAGCCAGTATTGATGAAGCTGCTGCCCTCCATCAAGATGGATTCAAGTGGGATTTAGTCCACTTGAGGACCATCACCCTTCCCTGTAGACTTTGGCACCCAAGGCCGTTAGTCCTCAGGGTTGTCAGGTTAGTTAACCGCTGCCTGATGAACAGCCTTGAGTCACTGGCAGTAGGGTCTACTACTCTATTATAATAGCAGGATAACATAGCATAAGCAAGCAAAAAAGCTATTTTTGAGCTTATGCAACACTTGTAGAAACTGTGTGGCCATTTAGAAGGATGTGAAGTGCAAATCATTCATCTTTTGTAGACAGTCTACTATGTCAGGATGAGAGTGAAGTGAGCTTTGCAACATTAGCCCTGAGATCAATACTGGGATTGATGGAAGATGGCTGACCTTGAAGTTATGCAAACAAAGTTGCCAAAAGAAACAATTCCCCTGCCTTAGAGACAAGGAGTCCGAAGGATTGATGATTGGAAGGTCGGCAGGCCAGCAGTTCAAGACCCAACTGCTGCACCACAGAATGAGCTCCCATCTCTGTCCCAGCTCCTGCCAACCTACCAGTTTGAAAGCAAGAAATTGCAAGTAGATAAATAGGGACCACTTTGGTGGGAAAGGTAACGGCATTCTGTGCGCTCTTGTATCTAGTCATGGCTGCCACATGACCACGGAAACGTCTGCAGATGGAGACTCTTTGTAAATGGAGCTGAGCACTACACCCTAGAATTGGATAGGACTGCCTTTCAAGCAAGGGTGACTTGGACATTTAGGCATAAGGAGTTCAAAAATGATACAGATGATACAATTCTTCTAGAACATCTGTTCATAACAACAGAAATGGACACTTACCCTCCAGTGAGGACGGGAGAAACCACTCTCACAAAGGGAGGATCAAAGGGAAAGTTATCCTAAAACAAGGGGACAAACAATTAAAAAATTTGCAAATTTGATTGCCTGCAGGTACAATATGTTTGAACCTTCATTCTGGAATTGTATGAACTTTCCTTTATCAGGTGTTATCTCAGAAAGAGTTAGAGAAAGCTAAACACACTTTTCAAAGAAACGTTGTTGTTGTTCAGTCGCACAGTCGATTCCGACCCTTTGCGACCCCATGGACCATTGAGCTCAAGGCACCTCTATCCTCCACCATTCTCCTCAGTCCGCCAAGCTCTGTGCCCATTGTGTCCACAATACATTCTATCCATCTCATCTTTGGACGCCCCCTTCTTCTCTTGCCCTCCACCTTTCCCAGCATCAAGGCCTTCTCAAGTGAGTCCTCCCTTCTCATTTGATGTCCAAAGTACTTTAGCTTCATCTTCACTATTTGTCCCTCCAATGAACAGTCAGGATTGATTTCCTCCAGTATTGACCTATTTGTTCTCTTTGCTGTCCAAGGGACTCTCAGGACTCTCCTCCAACACCACATCTCAAAGGCATCTATTCTTCTGCGCTCAGCCTTCCTAATGGTCCAGCTCTCACAGCCATACATTACCACTGGGAATACCATTGCTTTGACTATGTGAATTTTTGTTTTCAAGGTGATGTCTCTGCTTTTCACTATATTCCCCAGGTTTCTCATAGCTTGTCTCCCAAGAATCAGTCGCCTTTTTATTTAATGGCTGCAGTCACCATCTGCAGTGACTTTGATCATAAGAATGTAAAATCTGTCACTGCTTCTACTTCTTCCCCATCTATTTTCCAGGGACTGATCGGACCTGTTGCCATTATCTTGGTTTTCTTAATATTAAGTCTCAAGCCAGCTTTTGCGCTCTCCTCCTTCAATCCAATCAAGAGGTTCTTTAGGTCTTCCTCACTTTCTGCCATCAAGGTGGTATCATCTGCATATCTCAAATTGTTGATGTTTCTCCCAACAATTTTGATCCCATATTGTGATTCCTCCATCCCTGCATTGCACATTATGTGCTCTGTGTACAGATTGAATAAGCAAGGCGATAAAAGGCAACCTTGTCTTACTCCTTTTCCTATCCCAAACCACTCTGTTATTCCGTGCTCTGTCCTAACTGTTGTCTCTTGGTTCGTGTACAGATTTCTCATGAGGCATAAGAGGTGTTCTGGTATTCCCATCTCTTTAATTACTTGCCACATTTTGTTGTGGTCCACACAGTCAAAAGCCTTGGTATAGTCAATAAAACAAAAGTATATTTGTTTCTGGTATTCCTTTGTTTTCTCCCTCTCTTCATATCAGAGCATTGCACAATTTTAAAATTATAGGGTATGCAAAACGTAGGTAAACTTCAAAACAAGTTGGAATGTTCAAATAATTAATTACTTTTGATCAGAAGTGGATTACTTCAATAGTTTTATCTTGGCCGTTTATTACATATTTTGCACAGGTGGCAGGGCATAAATTACATGCGCATGAATGCAGCAGTGATTGTATTTCTCCACACTCACAGAAAAATTGTCAGTATCCAAATACGCCAATTTTACAGAAGCACTGCACTGAAAACTACTCAAATTACCACACTGATTCAAACGCACACTTTAATGACAGTGTTTTCTTTCTTACCTTAAATGAGAAGTTGAGCAAAATATATTCTACACCTTCTTTCTCTTTTAAGACTTGAAGATCACCATGCAATGGGCTGTCAGGATCAACCCTAGCAATAGCAGCAAGGAAGGGAAAAAGCAGAAGACCTGAATCACTCAGACTTGAACAGTTACTGACACTTTTCTTTCAAAGTAATACTATCTGATGGGAAGTTATTTGCTTTGAAATGTATATTATATTTTTTTAAGAGGAAGGGTGTCCGCCCTATATCACATTTTTGCACCTGTTACCTCCCAGAGTAACTATACAATTAAATGGGTGGGATGGAAATGGAAAGAATAAATCAGGGGTTCCCAACCTAAGGTCTGTGGGCCGGATCCGGCCCATGACACCATTTCAAAATGACCACCCCTTTGAAGCTGCTGGATGCTAATTTTACCGACCTCAGAAGGATGAAAGTCTGAGTCAATCTTGATCCCCGTCAGGATTGAATTTATGTTTTGACTGCAGTACAGCAGCCTAACCCCTGCGCCACCAGGGTTCTTTTTGAACTCTGTGTTGGCCAATCAACAAACCAGATGAATAAAGAATGCATTTTTTAAAAAAAAAACACAATAAAATATTCTAATCTTTAAAAGAATATCTAGCTTTTGCTGAAACTACAGATTTAGGACATGGTTGACTAAGCGGATAGAAAAACACATACTTACTTCAGAAGTTTTACATGCCACTCGTACAAACTGTCATTTACAAGTTCCACCGAATAAATCCCTGTGGAAAACAGAAATAAAAAGGAGCATTAGACAAGACTGCTACGAAACCAGCCATCTACAATGAAAGTGTGATTTAGAAATTTAGGAGGCTTAAAGACAAGAATTTTTGTACAAGTAAGGAGACCCGTTTTTTTCAGCCCTGTTGAGTGAAAGCAGAACTGGACATACATACACCCAGGCACGTCCCCTCTTTTGTACACAAGGATAAAAGGCATATCGGTTTTCTGCTAAAATGCTGACCAACCCCAGGTGCTAAAGTATTAAAAATCCTTCTGACATTGAAAGATCTAAAGCTGCTGGCAGGGATATCTCGTCAACTTGTCGTGTTCTCCTACGGCAGAAACATCAGGATTGTTCTTCTCACTTACGAGACAGCCAAGCGTCGTTTGGTTGCTCTCAGCAAGCGTTTCTGTGCTTCTAAACAATAACTACAGGACTGATGTTCATTTTAGAGGGGGAAAGTTCTCTGGAAGGCAGCAGCTTCATCAATACTAGCCTGGGGGCTGAGGAGGACTTTGTGTGCCAAAAGGGCTCAGGATCAGAAAATGACTCATGGAACTGGATCAGTGGTACTGGAGTCATGCTGCGATGCAAAAGGCAGATGAAAGGCCGCTGCTTTATATTCTCAGGACAGTCTTCATGGTATGGGTACAAAGAAAGAGCCTCCTTGAGAGTGTGTTCTTTTTAAACCACAATCAGGCATACCCTGAGTCGGGTTTCCCCGAGTGGGCGGCATAAAAATCTAAGAATAAATAAATAAATAAATAAAAATACCCTGGTAATGGCAACCTTGTGTTGCCAACTAATCTTTCTCACACTAGGTCAGGCGAAAGGAACTGCAGAATGGACTCACGAAAGGGTAGCATCATTTTGGCAGTTTTACGTCTGGCCTAGACACGGAAGCAGCAGCTCAGACTTGCTAGAAGGTGGAAAGTTTGGTCTTCAAGCGTTTCCCAACCTTCAAAAGTGCTGACTGAGGCTTCTGAGAATTGAAGTCCAAGAACCAAAGGTTGGGAAGCAGTGGAGCTTAGAAAATACAACTTCCACAGTAAAGTCGAAGCTGTTTCCACCTCACCTGTGATCTCAGGCTCCCTCTTGAGTGGAAAATAGGGAGCAAACAAGCAGCTAGTATCTTATCTAGGTTGAAGATAATTTTAGATATTGCCTCTAAAGGTGATTAATTATAGCCACTGTAGCTATTCTTAAGCATCACGAATTCTGGACAGTGTCAGGATTATACAGATGCTGGAACCTCCACTGTTTGGCTGCTACTGTCCCAAGACATGCCAATTCATAAGACCCTTTTGCCAAGAGGGGGGTGATTACCACTATTCATCATAAGCTTAAAGCTATAGATAGCTAATACCCTGGCACTGATTAAGATCAACACTTCTCAAGCAGGTCTCCCTTCTACCACAACTAGGTTAAACTCCAGGCTTAAAAAAGGAATGAGGAACAGACCGTGTTAAGCATGTATGCTGTGAGAGTCTTAAAACTCCAATTTAAAACCAGATGGACAAGATTGGTTGCTTAGACTCTGCTCTCGATTTTACAATGAGACATGTCAAGCCCGAAACTACAAGTAGCAACTTTCCACACTGCCCAGCTTTACCTGACGGCCAGGAGGGTGTAGTAGTGAGCATGCTGGACTTGCACTCAAGAGATTTGGGTTCTAATCCCCACTCCGAAGTTTACTGGCTGGCCTTGAATCAGCCATACCCTGTCAGCCTTATCCTAACTCCTAGCACTGTTGTGAGGATAATGTGGGTAGGAGAGCAATGGCTGCAGTGGAGGAAATGTGGAATATGAACTTAGGTAAAGGAAAAAGTCACCCTTGCTTGAAAGCCAGTCCTATCTGAATGATCTCTGATTCCAGAGACAGGGAGAAGGTAGATCCCAGATATATAGCTTGATAATTCACAGCAGAAGGAAACCTAAGGTAAACTCGGGTATGTGTACTCAGAAAAAACATTCTACAGAGTTCAAGTGGAAAATATGGCTTATGACCTTAATTATCCATACTGTGGAAAGCTAGACCGCCAAGAAAGTGTTATGACCTTTTCTTTGTTTAAAACAAACTGTGGACTGCTTACCTGCCTTGTAACTCTGCGACCTATATATATCCCTGAGTTCTTTCATAAGTCGATCTGACGCCTGCACAGAGCCCGAAACTGCACCCTGAAAGAGAGAAAAATGGATTTTCTGAAATTTCTGGAGGAAATAAATGCCTCCCCTTCTGAAAAAAGAATTCAGTTGCATAGCAAGCCATAAGCCTTCTGAAGACGTGTCATGTGACAACAACAAAGTACCTGAGATCCAGACAGTTTGCAATACCTTTGATAGAAAGATTAACATCCCTGTATATCCCAACCCTTGACAAGATAAGCTGCAGGGAGTGAGACGCTACTCACGCTAGCTTTCGCTTCCTTAATACCTACTTACATTCAGGTGGTCTTGTCTTTGATTCTTCCGGATTTTTTCCAGGACTGCCAGATTCTCTTTTTCAATGCCATCATCTTCAGACTTCTTCCCATCCACAGGTTCTTCCTCCTTCATCTCATAATGATCCAGATCAATGTCCTACAAGGCAAGATTAATGCCCTCATTAAGAACAGCAGCAATAACAATGGCAACAGACCAACTTCTTAACATTCTGACCAGCAGAGTTTCTTATACAGGGAGAAGGTGCATTGACAGAAGATAAAAGTGAAGATGCTTACGTATATTCTCCTCACAGAGAGAACTAAGTGAGAGAATGACGCTCAATATCCTCTGAATGGATATGAGCCTCAAGTCCACCAGCTCAGATCCAGGAAGAGCTTCATGGCAAGAGCAAACATTCCTGAGGTACGCAAGAGCAAACCCAAGGTGGAAGGTGGAGGAAGGAGCTCACTGGACTAGGAATAACATTAAAGGAGGATATGGTTGAGGAACTCAACCTCCCCTATGTGAGTTAGAGGACTATGAATAGGATGAGGGTTGGAGTCCCTAAATGCAAGACCAACATGCTCAAGTGAGTGCTGGTTCATCCAAGCAACAACATGCTGTGTGAATGGGGCCATTCAACAATTACGTGATCCTTGGGTGGGTGTGTGTGTGTCTGCCATCTGAATTACGGGAAAATTAGGTGGGGGGGGGGGTTTCAGGTCAAAGATTACGTAATCCATTTGGAGCTGTTGTGCATTAGGCACCAATAGTGAAAAGCTCTAAAAATTAGAGTTTCGATACAAAAGCTCTGGATTATGTCATTTTAAAGGGGGGAGGGGTTGAAACTAAAATTACATGGGGGGGAGGGAGTCAATTTTCTTTTTAAAAAATGGATCACATAATTGTTGAATGGCCCCAATGTGGAGAGATACAAAATCTGGCTCATTTGTTGATCTGCCGGTTACTACCATGCACCGATGGAGATTTAAGTTTGGCCAACAAAGCCAAGAAAGTGGTTTCATTTTGGGAATTTAAAGTTTGACCGGGACACAAAAGAAGAAGAACCCATTTATATCTATAAAAGGTGATGAGAGTCTTGCTGATATATGCAATATGTAGTTCCATAGACTGGAGCACAGCCTACGAAACACACTTTTGGAGACAGCATATTGGTGTCAATTCAAGTTTCCAGTTCTTCTTTCTCTGCTGGAGACTCGGAGCCAGAAATAAAAGTCAAAGACATGTGTAGGCAACACATACTTCCCCCATGTCTTCCTCCTCCTCTTCTTCAGATGTGACTTCTTCTGTTGTTCCATTCTGGAATACAGTGATGAGATGTCTTTTTAAGTTATTGCCACTTGTTGGTGTGCTTTACAAACTATAAGTTTGACTGGAATTACAGCTAAAGAAGTGGAATCAATAGCCCACCGGCCCAGTCTGAATCTCATCTCCACTGTCACAAACATTTTGGGGCTTTAGACCATATGTGATGGCTTGCGGCCTCTTTGTCTGCACTGTGGGGGTACCACAGAAAGAGCCTCCTCAAAGATTGCAGTATTTTTGAACCACCATTGGGTGTACCATGCTAATGGCAACCTTGTGTTGCCGGCTAATCTTTCTCACACTCACCAAAAGGTGCCTTCAGTTTGGGAGTTTCATGTCTGGCCTAGACATTGGCCAGTCGGCAATTCAAGACCCAGGTACTGCATGACAGATTGAGCGCCAACCTCTGTCCCAGCTCTTGGAGACATGAAAGGAGCCTCATTTGGTCATTCCCTGAGCGGAGTTTCTTCCACAAAAATCCTTTCAACCCAGAATAATTTCTGACACGAAATTATTATTACAGAAGAAGAAAAATTATTTTGCATATATATTTCTAGTTGCAACTATTGTAAACCACTCAAGAGTGGGAAAATATCCCAGATAGGTGGTATAGAAATCTAATAAATAAAAATAAGAATCTGGCTACGGACACACATACAAAATTTACACATATCAGTGCACTAGTTTCTCTGGACACCCAATGAGATACCCAACTTGATCTAGTGGACAGAGTGACAGATTGGGATTCAGAATACCATTCATGACTAGAAACGTCCCAGGGTGGGGGCTGGAGATTGGTAAAACACTCCTCAACTATCTCAGATATGTTGAAAGCCCTATTAGACCACTGTAAGTTGTTTCCGACTTGACAGCACATGACATAACACTGTGCCTCAGCTTGATGAATTGTCTATTAAAATCTCAGGAGTCCTTTGTAGTAACCAGAGATTAAGCTGCCTTAGTAACATTGTCATTGTGGCTCTACATCTCTCCTTAGTAGGCTTACAGTTTCTTTTGGCTTTTAAAGGGTAGAAGACAGGAACATCTTTCGTAAGGCAAATTTGCTGGGCAGGCATAAAAGAGAAATGCTGCCCACCCCCCTCTATTATTTGACTTGTGCAGGCAGAACTAAAGAGGCCTTTGATAGCATGTCCTCGTGTGGCTCAGTTGCCAGCAGGGATAAATGTAATTTGTACATTTGAAATGCTGAGACTGGCCACAACAGAAACCCATTGTTATTTGCATAGCAATGACTTCACTTCACACCCTAGAAAGAAACTCTGCACTCATATGTTTGACATGCAAACACTCAATGGCGCTGATTCCGAAGCATGGATTACTGACCTGACCCGTCGGCAATGGCTGATCTAACATTTCAACGTCAGGATGCTGAGGAAGATTGTATAATCTGCAGAGATCACATATCAATCGTTTCAGCTGTTGGAGAAGCTACAAAACAAGTTTAAGTGTAGATTAATGGTTTAGGTTTGATGGTATTTTAAAAAAAATTATCAAGCTTCAAATTGGATGATCAGTTCTAGTTTTCCCTAGAAGTACAACTAACAGAAGATCTTCCTCTAACTGTCCATAATAAAGCTGTGGACCTACAACAGGAGTTCTTAACCTTTTTAAGCCATGAGCCGGGACACACTCCCTTAGACAGCTTCGGGGGCCGAACGGCCATTTTGCCCTTCCTCCACCACATGGTACTTCCAGGTGTGGTGGAGGCAGTAGGGGGCCACATGAAATGGCACTGCAGGCTGCATCCGGCCCATGGAACGCAGGTTGAGAATCCCAGACCTACAATGTCATTAAAGCCATATGTTACTGTCAGGTGTTCTGACATTCAAATTAACAACATGTACCTTAGTAACAGCCTCAATTATGTGCAATTTGAATTGTGCCACTGTTGCATAGTGACTGGCCTGGGGAAATCCAAGGTCAAGGCATGAAATCTGTCCATGAAATTTACTGGGTGACCTGATAAAACTAAAAAAAGAATGAAAGATTCGGAATGATCTCTCCAGGAATGGAGTTCCACAACTATGGAAGCCTGCAATGAAACACCTCTAACTCCAAGACTTGCCAATCTGATCTACTACACAAAGGCAGGCAAAGAAAGACCTCCAAAGCCCACCTTAAGGGCTGGTTCATCCAAGCAGAAGCGGTGGTAGCGAACCTACTGTATGGCACGTATACTAGAGATGGCACTCACAGCCCTCTCTATGGGTACACACAGCCATCACCACAGCACAGAGTTCACCCCGCTCCTATGCCCAGCAGCCCAATGGGAGCACCTCCTTCCACCCCCAGCAAAGTTCGCCCCACCCCAATGTTTGGGCACTCGGTCTCTAAAAAGGTTCGCTATCACTGTCCTAGACCAGTGATGGCTAACCTTGGCACTCCAAGTGTTCTTGAACTTCAATTCCCAGAAGCCCTGATCAGCAGGAGTGCTGACTTGGGGTTCTGGGAATTGAAGACCAAGAACAGCTGGAGTAACAAGGTTCACCATCACAGTCCTAAACTGTTTAGCATGAAGGTGCTTTCAAAGTAGAAACTCTATAATGCATTTTTGAAGAGTACATTTGCCTTGGCAAGGTGTTATCACGTTCCTCACTCTGAATCACTGAAAAGCTCAACAACATCAATAGGTTCAAGCACAGAATTGACATGTCTAGTTATTTATTAGGTCTTGGTACATCACAAGAAGGGAGAAGTGACAATGTCCAGAAACATCCCAGATTCCTCCATCCAACCCCAAAACAAGAATGAGGAGCTGATGATTTCCCCCACATGGAAACATAACTGGGATTGTATGAGGCAAGTGGGCGAAGACCACAGTTAAGAAATACAGCACATAATTTGCTCAAAGGGATGTGGAATTTTGACATGGGGATGGCCAGATTAACGGAAAGGGGATGACTGATTTCTTACCAGAGTATCGCTCTTTTTAATATCGTCTAAGCGCTCCAACACTGAGGTCAAGTTGGGGTCATCTGATTCCACAAACCATATTGGCGATGAAGAGGGATAGGACTCCTGTTTAGATGAGTGCAGTAAAAACAGTAAGAGTGAACACAGAGATATACATTCAGATTTCAATGTTTTAGGATTCTTGTGCTGGTCAAGAGATGTACAGAATAGATACCCACTATATCATATTATCCAGGTGGGGAAAAGAGCATTTGTCTAACCCAGGGGTTCCCAACCTAAGGCCTGTGGGCTGTATCTGGCCCCCAGTGTCATTTCATGGGGCCCCCACCCTTCCAAGGGCATTTGAGAAACAAAATGGCCACTCCTTTGAAGCTGTTGAGACAAAATGGCCACCCCCATCGTGCAGGCAGGGCAAAATGGCTGTCCAGCCCTCAAAGCAGAGTGAGAGAGCGTGACCCGGCCTCCAGCCTGAAGAGGTTGGGAACCACTGGTTTAACCTATAGAACACAAAGAAAAAAGCAATCATGCAGATCCTTGCAGTTTCCCAACTCATTATAAAGAATGAGCCAGAAAATCTATGATGTAATGCTAACTGCTGTTTATCAACATGGAACATGACTGGCTATAGAGTTTGAGAGAGCAGCAACAGAGAATCGGCACCAACTGTTCAGATCTTCTATTAGTCTTGCTCTACTTTTTCTGTAGATGCAACTCACTTTGTTCTCAGATATACCCAGTAGACCAGAGACAGCATACAGCAAGGGGGGGGGGGCGCACAATTTCTTTTGCCCAACAGGGTTGTTCTGAGGTAGGATTGAACACAGCTCTCTTGATAGAAGAAAACGCTTTAAATGACTATTTTCACAGTGCTTTCTGCTTCAGATCAACTTTGCAGATGAAATTAACACCCTACTATAACCTGAGCCAGTGAGGTGTAGTGGTTAGAGTGCTGCATTAAGACCCCAGAGACCCTGGTCCAAAATCACCAATGAAAGTTGCTAGACCTTGGCTCAGTGGTTAAGATGCTGGGCTTGATAACCAGCAGGTCAGCAGTATGAGACCCGAGTGCTGTGTGACGGAGTGAGTAAAAAGCAAGAAACTACAGGGAGATAAATAGGTACCACTTTGGCATGAAAGGTAAGTGTTTTGTGTTCTCTGGCATCTAGCCACGCCTGTCACATGACCACAGAAATGTCTGCAGATGCAGACAGCACTGGAGACCTTTACCTTTTATTTATTTATTTATTTTTTATTTCAATTTCTATACCGCCCACTTGGCCAAGGCCAACTCAGGGCGGTTCACAATCATAATAAAAACATAATTAAAAACTGCTCCACAGCACATACATTTAAATTACAGAATTTGCATCCGCAAACAGTGCTGGTCTCTCACCTGGATGGCTTTAAAAGGCAGTTAGACAAAATGATAGGCGAATAAAGCTATCAGCAATTATTCCAACTGATCAAGGAAGCTAAAGCCAACAAGCCATCAAAATGGCAGCTGCTGGGGAACAGGCCTTTTCTCATGCCCTCAGCCCCAGAGAACAGGCACTAATGAGCAGAGAGCATTGAACAAGCTGTACGAATTGTCTGACCTCCGGCACAAGGCAGCTTTTTAATGCAGAGGAACTTTATTCAAGTCCTTATTTATCCTCCACAAACTGCATCTGAGAAAGAATTATGCTCCAAGCATGACAAATCTACTCTCTGCTTCATTAATGAACCTGTTCTCCTCCAGCATAACCTATTATCCTATGCATGAAATGATTCCCCAGACCAATATTTGCCAGGTTTCTTCACCGAGCCAGGCTTAGCTGCCACAAACAGCAGATGGAGGTAGTAAATCTGCTTCTGGTATATACCCTCTATCCAATAGCACGTAGGGGCTGCTGTGATCAATTGCTCCTCTGTATGAGCAAAATCTCTGTACAAAAAGCACCAAACAGTCAAGCATAACCGTCTTGCAACTATCCCAGTTTCGATGCACTGCAAAATAGTCATGAGGCAGTGCAGCTGATTAACCAATGCGGTTACCTGTACATCAATGTGCTGTTCAGCAGAATTAAGCCTCAGTAGAAGACAAAAGATGCCCATGTTTGTTCTGCAGCATATGCTAAAACAAACATCCCTGATGACCAACAATTCTGTGCACCTCTAGATCATAGAGCTCTTCATTGTTTTTATTAAAGTAAACAAAACAGAATAGCAAAAAAAGACAAAAAATGTTGTGGCACCTTACATGATCCATTTTTTAGGAGAAATTGACACACACCCCCCCCCCATGTAACCCATGTAATTTTCACTTCAAACACCCCTTTAAAATTACATAATCCAGAGCTTTTGTATCGAAACTCTAATTTTTAGAGCTTTTCACTATTGGTGAAATAGAAATAGACTGCACAAGCAATTCAATAATCTCAAATCAGATCAACATTCCCAGAGATCATTTTAAACCTAAAAAAGTGCCATGTTTCGAAACCACAACAGCTCCAGAGAGATTACGTAATCTTTGACCTGAACACCCCCCCCCCACGTAATTTTCTGTAATTCAGGTGGCAGACCTCCTCTCCCCACCCCTCGAGGATCAGGTAATTGTTAAATGGCCCCTTAAAGACTAACTCCTGTATTTAAATGTGAGCTTTCGTGGACCAAGTCCACTTCAACAGACAACCTGGTCCACCAAAGCTCACATTTAAATACAGTTATTAGTCTTCAAGGTGGCACATTTTTGTCCCCTTTTTTGCTACTCTGTTTTGTTTACTCTCAGATATGCTTGCACAGACTAACAAGGCTACCACTTCAAACATTGTTTTCCTTGAAACTGCTAGATACATGCTACTTTGTGCTGATTTTCAAAAGGAAGTGAAAGTTACTAACTACATTCAGGGTTATCTCACTCAGCGTCACGACCTCTGTCTGCTTCCCTGCAATAGAATCTTCTTCTTCTCCAAGTGCCATATCCAATTCTGAATATTGGCAATCATCTCAGTGATTAGCCATGAAGACTGTCCTGGGAACAATATAATGCAGTGGACCTCCATTTGCCTTCCGCATCACGGTGTGACCCCCGTACCACTGATCCAGTTCTGCCAGTCACTTTCTGGTCCTTGAGCTCTTTTGGCACACAAAGTCCTCCTCAGCCTCAGGCCATTGTTGATGAAACTGCTGTCCTCCTTCAAAATGGATTCAAGTGGGATTTAATCCACTTGAGGACCATCACCCTTTCCTGTGGGTTTCGCCACCCAAGGCCATTAGTCCTCAGGGTTGTCACGTTAACTGCAGCCTGATGACTGGCATTGAGTAACTGGCAGTGTGGTCTATTACCATAGCAGGATAACCTGGCCAGAGCTGGAATATATACTCTACAATATACAAACCTCCAAAGTGCTATTCCTATCATTTTTTTCCTCTTAGAAGAGGAATCAGCTGCAAGGAATACAATTAGGGCTAAATCCTATAATGAGTTACTCTTTATTGCTTTTTTTTTTTGCACCTGGGGCTTAATAAAGTGACATTTTGAAAGAAATGTAACTAGTAGATACAAATGTGTGTATATAATAACACACAAAGTTAAATGAACAGGGAGCAGAACTACCAACAGATCTCTGGGCAACTTGTAGTAGGTAAGTAAGGTATTTTGAAGATCTATTAGTCTGACAACAAAATGCCCTCAACTAGCCTAAATTAGACTACTGAGGTTAAGAAAGCTGGAAATAGCTAGGAGTGGACTTCTGTTTAAATGATCTGTTGTAGGAATGAGAACCATACCTGTCAACCGCGGCTCCAGACAATCCGGGACCTGCGCAGAATGGTTCGGTGCAAGTCGCCTTCTATGCAAGCGTAAAAGTCTTCTACGCATGCGTAGAACCCTTTTACGCTTGCATAGAACCCTTCTACGCATGCGTAGCCTTCTAGGGTTCTACGCAAGCGTAAAAGGGTTCTACGCAAGCATAAAAGCCTTCTACGCATGCGTAGAAGGCGACTTGCGCAGAAGGGATGTGCAGTACCTCTTTCCCCCCCCCCTGCCAAATTCCGGGGTTTTGGCAGCTCAAGGTGGGAAATGGCGCAAATCAGCGCCGAAAAACGGGAAATCCCGGCCAATCCGGGAAGGTTGACAGGTACGATGAGAACAAATTCCAAGTTAAATCCCTGTACTTCCTGAGTTTTGAGGAACAAGATCTATTTGAGCTAAACGATGCCACG
This sequence comes from Bradypodion pumilum, assembly GCA_035047305.1. Lineage (NCBI taxonomy): Eukaryota > Metazoa > Chordata > Lepidosauria > Squamata > Chamaeleonidae > Bradypodion > Bradypodion pumilum. The sequence continues at coordinate 23,712,513 of JAWDJD010000012.1, read as the reverse complement.
ATGGGTCTACTTTGATGAAACCATGCAGGTCTGGTCAGTAGCCTAATGGAAAACCAGTAGAAATTATTTTGCATTATACCACTGAGTAAGAAAGGAAAGCATATAACAATAATTACTAACAGTTCTTTTATTGGGAGACTTTCTATTCGACATTTTGACACCCGCATCATCACTGCACAAAGAACCCTAGTCAAAAACGAAGCCCACAATTGCTAAGATTCTCCCATCTGCACAGACAGACATTGTTTAGATATATTGAAAATACTGATATCCAGTTTTGAGGTAGAAGTACAAAGCCATATAAGATTTGGCGTTTACAAACTGCTTTTAAGTTTCTGCAGGAAAATTACTGCCATTTTTACTGCACAATCAGTTTTAATTCTATCCAAAAACTATCACGTTTTCTCCAGAAGGCTTGTTTATATCCCAGCTTCCCCCTGGGTCCCCACAGTGGAATAACTACGAATCCATAGCAGCCATGGGGCAGTGATTACATGATGCGCGTTGCTATACAGCCAAATTCCTTACTGAACATTAAAGAGGACATAGCATGAGAATCACATCTAGTGGCACAACATTTCTATGACAAGCTGGCACAGCCAATTTCAATTATCCAGTGTGTGATGACTGCATCATCTGCTTATTACACAAGAACCACACACAAACAGAATTCTGTGCAGCCAGGAGAGGAGTTCTAGGCAGAATAGACCATTTCTTCTTGAAGCAGCACATGCTGAAGGACATTTCATTGGCTGTAAACAGCACAGCACCTCTGTACCCAGAGACACAGGGTTCCTGTTAAGAAAGTGTACCAGGGTCAGATAGATGTTGCCCAATGCAGCCTTACATCTACTGCAGGTGCCCACGGAGCTGACAGGGGTCTCAGGCTGTCACTCCCTTGAGAACTTTATGGGATTCACAGGGCCAGGCTCCTGGGAAATGCAGTTTCCAGGTCACCACATGAAATAGATGCACAGTGTCAGCAACTATTTGAGAGTACTTTGTGAGATTTGCTTTTGGTAGGTCATGTTCAGGAGCATAAGATCAGTCATGAGACTGGATCATACAACTGTACTGGGAACTAAGTTCAAAGGTTCCACTTTCTATCACTAGTTTTGTGGGCCACCTCCATGAATCTTCCTTTCATCTCTAGTTTAATGAGTATTCTATGAAAAGTAGCCACAATGATTGAAATTGACTGGAAGATCAGCAGTTCAAGACCCGAGTGCTGCACGACGGAGTGAACTCTCGTCCCTGTCCCTGTCCCTGTCAACTTAGAAGTTCGAAAGCAAGAAATTGCATGTAGATAAATAGGTACCACTTCAGTGGGAAAGACAACAGTGTTCCATGCACCCGTGTCTAGTCGTGCCTGCCACATGACCACAGAAACGTCTGCAGACACAGACAGGGCTCATTCGTTCATTTTTGTGTCAGAGATTACTCTGGGTTGAAATGATTTTTGCAGGGGATGCCCAAATGAGGTTCCTTTCATGTCCCCCATCCTGCAGCTCTCAGGAATCGAACCTAGTGCCTTAACCGCTACGCCACCAGGAGAGCTGGCTCTCTGGCTGTAAATGAAGTTGAGCACCCCTAGAGACAGGCATGACTGGCTTTCAAGCAAGAGAGACCTTTACCTATTCTATGTCTGACTCTGTTCAAAACAAAACTCCTGCACTATCCACTTTGGACTGCTGTATTGGTTTTTTCCTTCATAACATGAAATCCTATCTACAATGTTTGTACACTGTCAGGCAGTACGTCTGCAAGAATCTATGACACAGATCTACAAAAAGTTACACCCACTTTACACTTCTGCGTCAGAGTGGAGCTTGACCAGCATGCATGACAAGCTTCTAGCCAATGTTGTTATTTGGCTCTTTGGAGACATTAACGGACGTTAACAAACCAACAGGCCATTTATGCTTGAGTAAGTGAAATGGTATAGGTTGTGGCAGCTAATTGCTGCTAATTAATGAGTGATGGTTGTCTTCTTGGGCACACCAAAAAGGTCATCTTTTGCCAAACCAGAAATCATTTGATTCAGCTTTGAAGACAAAGCTTTCATTCTATAAAGCTGTTGTTTTCAACATTTGTACTTCTAGATGGCTGGTCCAACAGATAGTATGGGCAATGGTCAGGGATATTCAAAACTGAATCCCAAAATAGCTAGAGGACCAAAGGTTAAACAGCCACCCGTGTTTTCTCACCTTTCCAGTCTGCTTTTCAAAGGGGCAACAGCCTTTCCCAAGCCTCCATATTGCTCAAGTTTCAGTATATAAGCTAACCATATTTCTGGATGTTTGTGTGTGTGAAACACCCCCCCCCCCCCAACATATCTCTATTAATAAATAAATCAGACACCGAAGCTGAGGAGTCACAATTGCAAATGGGTAACTCTTGGCTACCAAACAAGCATTTCCTCTGCTCATGGCACATTCTGAGGCAATTTTTGGCCCTGCGCCTCTTCTAGGTAAGGCCAACATGCTTCATCATATGACTAACTAATGACTAGGGATACTTCTCTCACACTTCTGTTTCAGCTTTAAAACAAAATTGACATTAGAGGAATTGAGATTACTCTTTTAAAGCGTCTCTCTTGTATGGACAAAGTTATCTATTCCAATGCTTCCTAAACTTTATCAAGTTGAATAGCTTAAAGGCAGTCGGCGAACCTTGGCACTCCAGCTATTCTTGGATTTCAATTCTCAAAAGCCCAAGTCTCCATGAATCCACATTCTTAGAGACCGCATCGCCCTAAGGACGTCTGTCCGTCCAACCAGAGCGGACCGGAGGGGCTCTCTAATTGTGCCATCAGCCAGGGGGGCTCGCCTCTCTGGCACAAGGAGGAGGGCCTTCTCCGTGTCTGCACCAGCCCTTTGGAACCTCCTGCCTGTGGAACTGCGTCTCCAGACGGAGTTGTTGCCCTTTAGGAAGGAACTAAAGACCTGGCTGGCGGGCCAAGTTTGGGGTGCGGGTGGGGATGGGAGTACCATTGGGTGGTTGGTATAGAGAAGTGTGCCTTCCCCCAGGGTCCCTTTGGTTCTTGCGCACCTTTTAGGGGTGGGTTTTGTTTTTTTAAAAACTTTTAACTTTTTTATCATGTGTCTTTTATGTATTTACTGTCCGCTATGTAAACCGCCCTGAGTTGGGTTGTACCTGAGTGGGTGGTATATAAGCGTGAAAAATAAATAAATAAATAAATAAATAAATGTTCATCTACGTGACTCTTACAACCTGGAGTGAACACGTTCAAAATAGCATAGCCTTCTTTCTCAATCCTGGCAATAATTGGCAAGGTTAGTTACAAGCATTAGAATCCCAGGGATGTTAACATCATCAAATAAATAAATAAAATTGTGCAGGGTTAGAGCTTTTTGAAAATTTTAAACAATTTACTGCGCATACACAGTAAACCCATTCGTGTGGATTTACAGATACTTGGGCTTCTGGGGATTGAATTCCAAGAATACCTGGAGTGCCAAGGTTTGCCATCATGAGCTTAAGGGGAGGAGCACACTTTCTTTCTGACAGTCACTTTAAACACATGAGTAATATTTTAGTCATGTGAAGAATCTTGGTGGTGCAGTGGTTAAACTGCTGTACTGCTGCCAAAACATTGTGAGTTCAATCCTGAATGGAACTAGACCTAGCAAAATAAAAACAAAAGCAAATGCATAGTTACAACATTGGGAATCCCTGACTTACTAATGCTACAAGCGTGGGAAGATCTTGGAACTGAAGTAGACCACAAGGTGAATAGGAGTCAACTGCGTCATGTGGCTACAAAAAAGGCAAACGATATTTTAGGCTGCAGTAACAAAGGTACCTGGACTGCTCCTTGGAAGGACAAATACTGAAGTTAAAGCTCAAGTACTTTGGCCACCAAATGAGAAGAGAGGACTCACTGAGGAAGGCCCTGATACTGGGAAAGATTGAAGACAAAAGGAGAAGGGGGTGGCAGAGGATGAGATGGCTAGATGGCATCATTGATGTAGTGGGCATAGATCTGGGTAGGCTACGGAGGATGGCAGATGACAGAGGAGCCTGGCGTGCAGTGGTCCATGGGGTCGCAGAGGGTCAGACTTGACTGTGCGACTGAACAACAACAAACAGAAGTACAGTCTCCAAAACCTTGGGGTGCTTACAACCTCCCTAGGTAACTGGTACTAATCATCTCTATTTGGTACCAGTTAGGCCTTGTCTAGAGTGCTGTGTCCAGTTCTGGATACCACAGAAAGGTGCCAACAAACTGGAATAAGTTCATAAGAGGGCAACAAGGGTGATCAGGGGCCTGGAAACCAAGCCCTATTACTGTGATGGCTAACCTTGGCTCTCCAGGTGTTCTTGGACTTCAGTCATCAGAAGCCCAAGTCAGCACTCCTGCTGATCAGGGCTTCTGGAAATTGAAGTTAAAAAACACCTGGAGTGCCAAGGTTAGTCATTGCTGCCCTATGAGGAAAGACTGAAGGAAATGGGCATGTTTAGCCTTGAAAAAGGAGACTGAAGAAGAATAAGATAGCACTTTTCAAATATTTGAAACATAGTCATAAAGAGGAGGGGCAGGATCTGTTTTCAATCATCCCAGAGTTCAAGACACATAACAATGAGCTGAAGTTACAGGAAGCCAGATATAGGCTGACTATCAGGAAAAAACTTATTAGCTATGAAGCAGTATGACAACGGAACCAGTTACCTAGAGAGGCAGTGAGCACTCCAAGACTGGAGACATTCAAGTAAAAATTGCTTTAATTTGAATTCCTGCACTGAATGGATCAGGGGTTCCCAACCTAAGGCCCACGGGCCAGATCCAGCCCACAGCACCATTTCATGTGCCCCTCCCCCACCCCTCCAAGGGCATTCGATAAACAAAATGGCTACTCATTCGAAGCTGTTGGGACAAAATGGCCACCCCCGTCATGCAGGCAGAGCAAAATAGCCGTCCGGCCCTCAAAGCTGACTGAGAGTGTATGACCCAGCCCCTGGCTTGAAAAGGTTGGGAAACCCTAGAATTAGATTTGATGGCCTCACAAGCCCCCTCCAACTCAATTATTTTACAAGTGCATGTGTTAGACTGTCTCAATTTATGCCAGAAAAGTTCATGTACCACCTATCAGACCAACTGATTTTTATTTTTCACAACTTTTCTTGCATCTGAGCACACATCTCAAGACAATTTTTCATTTGAATAAACAAACACTTAATAGCTTTATAGGACCTGCCTGACTATTTCTACTACAATTGCATAGCTGAAAAACAACAAAACATGAAAGGTTGGTTTAAAAAAAAAACAGATCAGAAGAGAAGCTATTCCACTTTAAGGGCCTTTTTCAAGTTCAAAATTATCAGAAAGTTCATAATTTGAGCACAAGATACCCCCAAGTGTATCAATTTGATGAGTTACTGATAAAAGATGTGTTTTTAAAAATAACACCTAAGTAGATGGATTTTCTTGTAAGGAATCCATGCATTCTCCCAAAAAGAGGGTTATAGGTTTTATTAACCTGTCTTCTTCCTGGAAAAGGGCCTGGTTTCCTTCCACAATAGTTTCTCCTGAGGTTTTACACCCATCAAAGTGGGACAAAAAAGGAAGTTCAGTCCTTATCTTCCTTACCTGAGGATGAGGATGTATCCTTTCCAATAAAAAGGCTAGCAGAGAATTTCCCCCAACTATCCTAATCAATATTCTCACCCTCAAGAAAGAAACCCAAATGCAAAATAAAAAAAAAAAATGCAAAATGCAACTTTCGTATTTTTTTCTTATATAGGATTATGTTTATGTTGTTTTCTTTTTCTTATTATTAATATCTACTTTTTGAATACTTATTTTGTAACTTTTAAAATTTAATAAAATTATATATATAGATATATCGAACTAAAAAGAAAGAAACCCAAACTGAATGGACTGCTCTTCCTAGAACAAGAGTCCTCAAACTGTTTAAGCGGGGAGGGGGGGCATTTCACACACCCTCAGACTATTGGTGGGCCGGACTGGTGTTCCCGGTGGTGGTGGGGAAATGGTGGGGGTTTGGGGTGGTCCCACTGCCACCAAAGGCACCTGAGCCCATGACACTCCCCACCACCCTCACTACTGCTGATCAGGCTTCTGGGAATTGAAGTCCCAGAACACCTGGAGTGTCAAGGTTCACACGGAACACTGTTACCTTTTCTGTCGAAGCGGTACCTATTTACCTACTTGCAATTTCTTGCTTTTTGAACTGCTAGGTTGGTAGGAGCTGGGACGGACAACAGGAGCTCACTCCGTTGTGCAGCGCTCGGGCCTCGGACTGCTGACCTTCCAGTCGTCAAGTTCACTAAGCTGCCACAGTCCTTTACAGGGCAGTATATAAGTGTAATTCATTATTGCTAATTAACAGGGACCACTTCGGTGGGAAGGTAAACAGCGTTCCGTGCGCTCCAGTGTCTAGTCCTGCCTGCCACACGACCACGGAAACGTCTGCAGAAGCAGACAGCACTGGCTCTTCGGCTTTGAAACAGAGATGAGCACTGAACCCTAGAGTCGGATATGACTGGCTTTCGAGCAAGGGAAACCTTTACCTATAACCCTTCAGACCCCAGTCTCCTTAAATGAGCCCAGGCCGTGGCGTGGTTGTTGCCCGCAAAGCCCCAACTCCCATCAGCTTCCTGGGGCAGGCTGACGATGGGAACTGGAGTACCCGCAAACCTGACACAAAGATGGAACACCCTTGGGTTTGCCCAGGCACCGCTGTCATCCTCCTCCAACTTACATGGCTTCCTTGGGGCGGAGGATGATGGGAACTGGAGTACCCCAACCCGATAACATCCCTTTCCCCACCTTTCGGCATAGGAAGGACTGAAATGGGTCTATAACAGGACCCCCTTCCCCTGGCTTCTCCCCACTCTCTCCACTGGGACAACTGGGGGGGGGGTGTTAACTAGCGACCCCAGGCCGGGTGGCGTGGTTATTGCCCACGTGCTGCCCCATTCCAACTCCCAACAGCTTTGGGGATGATGGGAACTGGAGTACCCCCCAGCCCAATATAACAACCCCTTTCCCTACCTTTCAGCGTGGGAGGGAATGAAATGGGTCTATATATAACACGGCCCTTCTTTTTTTTTTTGTCCCTTTTCCCCTGGCTTTTGTCCCACAACCGCTCCTGAGGTAATAACTACCACCACCACCACCACCACTTCCCCGAAGGCCGCGGCTCAATGAGGGCCCCCCTTCTCGACTCTCACGCACCGTGATGTTGCAGTGGATGGTGAGGGGCTGAGGCGGCGGGCAGCCTTCCCCGGCGGCCGGGACGGGGCTGTGGGCCGCGGCGGCGGCGGCTGCTCCTCCTGCCGTGGCCGTGTGGTGGTGGTGGTGGTGCCCTCCGCTGTGGTGGCTCCGAGGCGGCGAAGGCAGGCCCAGGAACTGGCAATGGAGCTCGTCGAGTTTCCAGGAGACGATGCGGAAGCGCTCGTGGTCTTTGCCGAAGATGGACTCGAGCAGCTTGAGCTCGGCCTTCAGCCCAGACACCGACATGATCCTCGCCTCATGATCTCCGGGACTAGTGGCCGGCCGCGGCCTCCTCGGCCTACCTACCGCCTGAGGCGGCGGCGGAGGGGGGGGGGAAGGCGGCTACTGAGGCGGCGGGGGGAGACCTCGAGTGGCTGGCGGCTGGGCTGCTGGAGCCCGGTGATGACGCGCGGCCCGGCCTTCTCCTCCCTCGTCTTCTCCGTCTTTCTTCCTTCCTCCGCCTCCGTTGCCGCCTGAGGAGAAACCGCCCCGCGTGAGGAGGAGAACACGAGAGGAGGGCTGAAAGAAGAAAAAAATAAGGCCTCTCGGCTCGGCGGCTGAGGCGGCGCCTCCTCAGCGGGCGAAAAGGGCGGCCCTCAGTCCCTGACAGAGAGGCCTCAGTCAGATTTAACACCCACCCACCCACCTGCCCCCCGAGCCGAGTTGGGGCTGCCCAGGCCAGGCCGGCCTCCTCCGACCGAGTCCGACTCGTCTCGAGTCCGACCTGGACCTAGTTAGTCCGCCGCCGCCGCCGCCGCCGCCTGGGCTTTCCTCAAAAAAACACCACCACCAAACCCTTTCTTCCTTCTTCGAGGGGAAAACAGGATTAGGCCCGGCTAGGCCCGCCACAACCTTCCCCCGTGTCTTCCTGAGGCAAAGTTGGGTTGGAAAAGACCCCCTTCCTCCAAATAATTACAGTGTAATAACAACAACAACAACAACAACAATAATAATACTACCTTCCCCCGTGTCTTCCTGAGGGAAAGTTGGGTTGGAAAAGACCCCCTTCCTCCAAATAATTACAGTGTAATAACAACAATAACAATAATAATGATGATAATACCTTCCCCGTGTCTTCCTGAGGCAAAGTTGGGTTGGAAAAGAACCCCTTCCTCCAAATAATTACAGTGTAATAACAATGATAATGATAATACCTTCCCCATGTCTTCCTGAGGTAAAGTTGGGTTGGAAAAGACCCCCCCTCCAAATAATTACAGTGTAATAACAACAACAATAATAATAATACCTTCCCCCGTGTCTTCCTGAGACAAAGTTGGGTTGGAAAAGACCCCCCCTCCAAATAATTAGTGTAATAACAATGATAATGATAATACCTTCCCCATGTCTTCCTGAGGCAAAGTTGGGTTGGAAAAGACCCCCTTCCTCCAAATAATTACAGTGTAATAACAACAACAATAATAATAATACCTTCCCCCGCGTCTTCCTGAGGCAAAGTTGGGTTGGAAAAGACCCCCCTCCAAATAATTACAGTGTAATAACAACAACAACAATAATAATACCTTCCCCATGTCTTCCTGAGGCAAAGTTGGGTTGGAAAAGACCCCCTTCCTCCAAATAATTACAGTGTAATAACAATGATAATGATAATACCTTCCCCATGTCTTCCTGACGCAAAGTTGGGTTGGAAAAGACCCCCTTCCTCCAAATAACTACAGTGTAATAACAACAACAACAATAATAATACCTTCCCGTGTCTTCCTGAGGGAAAGTTGGCTTGTAAAAGACCCCCTCCAAATAATTACAGTGTAACAACAACAACAACAATCTCAGTTAAATCAACAAACCTGTTCCTTCCAAAAAAAGAGAAAAAACCCAGGATTTAAAGCTACACTACAATGGTGGTGGTGGTGGGGAGAGAACATGGTAGTAGTCCATGAAAGCTTATGTTAAACAAAATATTAATTTTTAATGCAAGGCTTAAGATTCCTATTTTTTCTTCTTTTTATGTAGCCACAGTGGACTACAATCACCTTTTTGAAACCCCTGTTCTAAGAGACTATTTAAAATGATGCCCCTCTGACTTCTAGCAGTTCGAAAGCAAGAAATTGCAAGTAGATAAACAGGGAACACTTTGGTGGGGAAGTAAACAGCGTTCCGTACGCTCCGGTGTCTAGTCATGCCTGCCACATGACCATGGAAATGTCTGCAGAAGCAGACAGCGCTGGCTCGTCGGCTTTGAAACAGATGAGCACTGAACCCTAGAGTTGGATACGACTGGCTTTCGAGCAAGGGAAACCTTTACCTTTATGTGTCACTTTGCTACAGTACCCTAATCTGAAGTATGTATACTCAAGGTGGAATCTGCTGTGAAACTCAAGACTACAATAGGAAGCATTTTCAGAGCCTCTTCATAGGCTGTTTCCCTAAATGTAATCGCGAAGGGTGTGCTTGTTAGTCACTGACTCCGAATTGCTCATACAGTACCTCCTTGTTACATGTTATGTGTATTTATTGCTTACAATGTAGGCAGCAGCTTAATTAGTAGGAAGCTCTATTGAAATCATAGGGTAAAGGTCACCCTTGCTCGAAAGCCAGTCGTATCCGGCTCTAGGGTTCAGTGCTCATCTCTGTTTCAAAGCCAAAGAGCCAGCACTGTTTGCTTTTGCAGACGTTTCTGTAGTCATGTGGCAGGCATGACTAGACACCGGAGCATACGGAACGCTGTTACCTTCCCACCAAAGTGGTCCCTATTTATCAGTAATGAAAAATTCCCATCCAGTCTGCTGGTCTGACAGTTTGGGGACCTGATCATATCAAATTTCCATTCTTGTAGCTCTATCATCCCATACAGTCATGGCTGCAGCTATGGTAGGGAAACTGAGGCATTGCCCCAGTGTACCAAAAATTAGGGGGCACTGACGTCGAGAGGGAAAATCTCTTGATGCATATTAGGAAAAATATAATTCTGCTCTTGAACTGAAAAGGCTCTCGGACCTTTACAAAAGATGAGTAAGAACAAGGTCAGTCAAGACCAGCCCCTCGAGGCCTAAATTTCCATAAATTAATTCCATAAATTAGCTAAATGTACTGCCTGAAGAAGAAACATTTCTCCTGCCCTTTCTGCAATAGCTATCCATTTCATGGATAACATGAAAGGTGGAGAAAAGGGAAGGAGAAATTCACCCATTTCATTCATGTACGGCGGGGTTCCCAACCTTTTCAAGCCAGGGGCCGGGTCATGCTCTCTCAGTCAGCTTTGAAGGCCAGATGGTCATTTTGCCCTGCCTGCATGATGGGGGTGGCCATTTTGTCCCAACAGCTTCAAAGGGGTGGCCATTTTGTTTCTCAAATGCCCTTGGCGGGGTGGAGGAGGCACATGAAATGGCATCATTGGCCAGATCCGGCCCACGGGCCTTAGGTTGGAAACCCCTAAAAAAGAAATAGCCAGACATTTCCTCTTATGCAGAATGAGAACCTCATATGAGCTCTGTGTGCCCTCTAGTGGGTAAAAGGGACTCTTGGGCACTATCAATTAAAACAGATTTACTGTATTATTATTATTATTATTATTATTATTATTATTATTATTATTATTATTATTATTATTATTATTATTATTATTATTATTATTATTATTATTATTATTATTATTATTATTATTTTGACAGAAACTGGCCAAGACAGGGAAGAGCCCTGCCGTTCACAGATGGCAAAGCCAAGAAAGTTGAACAACTGCTGAGTAATATTTCTCAGGGTCCATCACCCTTCCCTGTGGACTTTGCCACCCAAGGCCGCTAGTCCTCAGGGTTGTCAGGTTAGTTAATTGCTGCCTGATGATCGGCATTGAGTTGCTGGCAGTAGGGTTTACTCTACTACCATAGCAGGATAACCTGGCCAGACTGCATGGGGACTAAACAGCACCCAAAATATGTATACTGTATGTATATTCAGCTAGATTCTGTTCACAAAAAAGTACTGTTTCTCAAGGATCATTCCTGGGATCTTCTTCTCCTTCTTTACTTTCCCCTTTACACCTTTGGGTGTGATTAATTCTTTTAATCTGATGTCAGAGTGAGTAGTGAGAAAGCAGCCACATTAGCTGGTAAGATACCATATTATTTAGAATGTTTGTAGTTATTTAGGATGATCAAAACAAACACGAGACATGTTTGGTACGTGAATACGTATGTTTAATTGGCACAAGCTTTCGAGTCTCACCACCTGTGTCAGATGTCAATGCAAGGAGGTTGTGAAAAGTTCTAAAAGGATCTCCATCCTGGCTGAGAAGGATGGGAATTGTAGTCCAAATATAACAGATGGGAGTCAGGTTGGAAAAGGCGTTTCTGGCTTTTGTCTATCTACAGCTTACCAGAGGACAGCAGTGGGCCTAGCTTGTGCCATGTGCCAAAACAATGTGCCCTAGCAGATGGCAATGTGATCTAATGCTCCGTGTAGAGCACAGTGGTACTGCTATGACCAACGAATTCTATTTCTTCTGATGGATGCAATGCTCAGACCCATCAAGGGGATGAGGTCACTGGAGGATATTATATTATGAATGGCCAGATAGTCTAAAAGCAAGCTTCATTAAATCAATTATGGGTCCTTTTTAATGTCTGGAAAATAGCTGATAATACATAATGTCTTTCTCCTTTTTCTTACACACTCTTCATCTCTCTCTCTCTATTCCTTCTACATCAACGTAACCTGCAAAAATGTTTTAAAATGCATTTTAAAAATCCTTAATAAAGATCAGAGTAACATCTTGGCACCATCATTTTTTAACATTTACACAAATGATTAGCCATTCATATGGCATGGGTCTCAACTCTGTAAATAATTTTACCCTGACAGTCCAGGCAGAATCCTTTGAGTCCAACGAGGTGCGGGACTCATAGCATTTGCAACTCTTGCTATATGGCTAATCCGGCACTGCTGTGGATGTGAAAAAATTACAATCAACGTGGTATCTGTGTACATGTCCTGTGTACAAAAGAAGAAAAAGTAAATGGCTGAAATAATGCTATTGATGTGGCCCACTTCCAGTCAAAAAATTGACTAATCATTTTAATGTGTTTGAATTTTATCTATACACTCCTAATTTTAAATTGTGAAGAGATACAGTACAGAGAGAGAGAGAGATGAGATGCAATAGATAATGCTTGTGCAATAGACAGACAGGAGATGGCAGCAGATTAACAATAATACAAATACTTCTAGTGGATAGCAGGAGAGCATGGTGTAAAATTGAAAGAGCAAACTTTAAAATTGGAATTGCCACCAAAAGAATAGGAGACACTTTGATTATCAAGGCAAACTTGATCTTGGTGTGAGAAAGATGGGATGTGAACATAACTAATGTTTTTCTAATAGTCGCTTTCTCATATAGAAGAAAAAATGAGAACCTCTTACAGAACCGGAAAAGCCTATTTCTTTGTAAAAGCATACCTGATGGAATAATCAAACACTATGCACAGCCGAGGATTAGCTTGAAGCTCGATCTGCAATTATTTAAATTCATCCGTAGATCTTGGTCACACGCCATTTATTCCTACCTTATACGCCACTGATTTAAACACAAAACACAACACGGGGAATTAAACGGGCGGAAGAGCAATTGTCAGAGATTTATTATGCGCCTGCAGGGTTGCCTTCAGTTTTCTAGATCTCAAGACGATATTCACATTGGATTTGAAGATGGACTTATTCTTCAGCAGGGAAGTGCACCACTACATACTGAAGATTGGGTGTGTGTTTGTGTGTGTGGTTAGCAACAGATGGCTGTTAGTACTCCACACATACGTTTTCCCGAACATTGTTGTTCTCCTTTAGTCTGTCCTGTGCTGGCACAGCCGCAGGTTTATGATGTGTGGATCAGAGCCCAGAATATATGCCATCATGTTGATTACAATGCACATCTCCCCTTTCCAGACTTTTCTAGGCATAAAGTACTCCATGGGGTGCATATTGCAATCTTCAGATGCATTTCCAGGGTTGTTTAAATTAAAAGGAAACAGCAATTACTATTTTCACAGCTACTATTTGTTTGTTTGTTTATTTGTAAAGGTAAAGGTCCCCCTTGCTCGAAAGCCAGTCATATCCACGTCTAGGGTTCGGTGCTCATTTCCGTTTATAGCCAAAGAGCCAGCGTTGTCCATGTCCGCAGACTTTTCTGTGGACATATGGCAGGCTGGCATGATAGGACATCAGGCACAGGGAACACTGTTTACCTTCCCACCAAAGTGGCACCTATTTATCTACTTGCAATTTCTTGTTTTTTAAATGCTATGTTGGTAGGAGCTCACTCTTGTCACGAAGCACACGGGTCTCAAAGTGCTGACCTGCTGCGGGTGTCTATTGGACACACGTTTCAAACACTTCCATTTCTTGGAATGGAAGAGTTTGGGAAACAGTCCATTCTTCTGGACTGTCTCTTCTTGCTATCTCCAAGTAACGAGTCAAGTATTCCTCCAACCTCATACCTGAAACATTGCTTGCATGTATTATTTATTGGACTCTGAGATGTCCATGCCACTTAGAATTACTCTGTTTCCCCTATAAATCATTCAGTTCCTTACAGCTCAGTGCAACCACATATAGGTTGGAGTACATATAATTCACACAAAAAAGATCTCACTTAAGCTTTCTTTGTGGCTAGCCTTCCTTCCAGTGTTCTTCTTGAGTATCTCAACATCTCCCCCATGGCAACAGCTCAGCCTTTTGAATTTTAAAGATTCATTTAACACTTGTAGATGGTGGTATGTTTACATCAGGGCTGTGGAGACAAAAGCTTCATTTTCATCTAAAGATGAAACATGGGAAAGCCATTAGGGAATTCAGAATATTTTCAACATGCCCAGGTTGGACAATGACTGTTCATCCAGATGTTTATAAGGCTACCTATTCCCATGTGAACTATGCCTTCACTAAGACCTTCATTAAAATAAATCTCTTCGCAATCTCTCATTTTCGTACTTTAGAAGGGCATGGGCAGGAATTAAAAGGCCTTTTGGATATGGTTGTGCTTGTTAGGGCATCAACTGTAGGCAGCTGGGATCTAGAAAAGTATCTTTCCCAAGTTTGGATCCTCAACGCTAGAAAGATTTATCACTCAGGTATACCCTCCTGAGACTGGCATTATTGTAAGCATCCAATGATGTATTGCTCGACTTGAGTAGGTCTCCATCTACTACCTGCCTGGCCCCTAGAGCCTTGATGGCGAACCTTGGCACTCCAGATGTTCTTGGACTTCAATTCCCAGGAGCCCAAGCACCTTGTGAATCCACACGAATGGGTTTACTGCGATTCATCCGGCCCATACGGGCGCGTTTTACTTCCGCTTCCAGGAGTAACGAGGGCGGCGCGGGCTGGATGAATCGCAGTAAACCCCTTTGTGTGGATTCACAGGGTGCTTGGGCTTCTGGGAATTGAAGTCCAAGAACATCTGGAGTGCCAAGGTTCACCATCGTGGCTGTAGAGCTTTGGGAATTGACTTTTTTGATTTAAAATTCTCAGACTCTTCCTGTGAGCCCAACCACCTCTGGTAAAAAAAAAAATCCCAGATCCTTGGACTTTAATCTCATTTTGAGCAACTGCAGCTTCACTGCTGGTGGTCTGACATGTGGTCCTAAAGCTGGTATACCAACCTGTGAACATTTCACTACACATTTTACATCCAAGGTTGAGGCCATCCAATGGGACCTTGACTCCTCTGTGGGCACCAGGAGCAGCGCATCACTGGACTTGGGCCCAATAGGATGGTTTCCGGTGGCATTTCCTCTACTGAGGGGGACCATCACCCCCACCTAAAGGGGCTTATCCACCCGTAGCCCTTGGCCCCTTTAGGGAGTCAGGTTAGTTAACCACCATCTGACACTCGGCATTGAGTCACTGGCTGTACGGTCTACTCTATTACCGTAGCGGGATGTCTGGCCAGGCAGTTCCTGATATGTAGAGGAGGATGAAATTACTCCTTAAGCACTCAGATTTTTTTGACTCCAGCATCTTCAAACTCTTAATCATTTCTGCATCCTTTTTTTAAAACTTCATTTCCGTGCCATAAACTCTCCCATCTGTGTGTGGAACATGAAATCGTGTATTAAATTGTCCTGCTGTTGCATAGCCATCATTAGGAAAACCTCTTTCTTCATAACAGCTGCTTTTGACAAAAGCTCATTAGTTTTTTATAATTCAGAGCCATATATTTCAGCACGCGATGCAATGCAACCCCCCCCACACACACACACACACACCTCCAGTGTTTCTGAACAGTTCCTCTTCTAAATATTTAATCCGGCTTCTGTCCCTTATGTACGGTGGTAAGAGGATGAATGCCAAGTCAGTAGCATCCCAGTGTTGGAGAATAAGAACAGGCTTGTAGGATTTGGGGCCATTTTCTTAGATATTGTGACATGACTAAGCTTTTAGGGTGGTGAATTATTGAAAAATGTGACACGTAGATCTCACAAAAGGCGATGAAGCATAGTTTTCTTTTAATGAAGCTGTAGTCCTCTTCATCATCATCTTCTTCTGCCATATCTGCGATCCTCATAATAATAATTTTGTGTCAGAAATTATTGTGGGTTGAAAGGATCTTTGCAGAAGAGACGCCGCTCAGGGAATGCCCAAATGAGGCTCCTTTCATGTCCCCAAGAGCTGGGACAGAGACAGGTGCTCAATCCGTCATGCAGTACCTGGGTCTCGAACTGCTGACTTGCCAGCCTTCCAGCTAACAAGCTAACCGCTGACCCACCACAGCCTCGATTCTCATGGTGATCAGCCATGGCTTTCTGATCCTCATGGTGACCAGCCATGAAGACTGTCCTGGGAATATAATGCAGTTGCCTTCCGCATCGCAGTGTGACATCTGGAAGAAGCTATGGTGGCTCATTGGTTAAGAAGCTCGCCTTGTTAACTGGAAGGCCAGCAAGTCAGCAGTTCGAGACATGGGTACTGCATGATGGTTTGAGCACCCGTCTCTGACCCAGCTCCTGCCAACCTAGCAGTCTGAAAGCATGAAATTGCAAGTAGATAAATAGGGACCACTTCAGTGGGAAAAGATCATGGGGACATGAAAGGAGCGTCATTCGGTTGTCCCCTGAGTGGAGTTCCTCCAGCAGAAATTCTTTCAACCCAGAATAATCTCTGACATAAAATTATTATCCTGGCCACTGCTTTTTTGAGCTTCTGCCATCGGGACGGAGATATAGAACAATGAAGGTAAAAATGAGCCGTCTCAAGAACAGTTTCTTCTCCAGAGCAATTTTGGCCTTAAATGGAAACTCTGAAGTCATTTTATCTTATTTTAAAATTTGAATTTTTTTAGGATTTTAGAATTTTGAAATTTAAAAATTTTGAAATTTTAAGGTTTTGAAGTTTTGAAGCTTTTAATTTTTTAAATTGTACTGTATGGTACTATCTTAATTGGTGTTTCTGTAACTGTTTTTAAATTAAGGGATATGCCTTATTCGAGTTGATATATAGCAACCGAGAAATTTTGTTCCCGCAAGGGGACAATGACAATAAAGATCTGTCTATCTATCTATCTATCTATCTATCTATCTATCTATCTATCTATCTATCTATCTATCTATCTATCTATCTATCTATCTGGAAGGTGATATTTATCTATCTATCTATCTACCTATTATCTGGAAGGTGATATTACTTCCTCAAATGTAGTAAAATGCAGAACTCCTTTAGAATGAGCATTTTCTTCCACCAAATTGGTGATATCACCAATGACAAATGGTGACAGGAACCAGGACTTTAATGGCAAAATGTTCCTCGGTAAAGGCATGATTTATTTTAAGACTCCCATTGTTCCGCAAGGCAGATTTTAGCACGGTAACAAATTTCAGATCTTCTCTGAGCTTGGAGGGGGTCAGTTTTCAATTATTCTGGGTTGACAGATAATACTAAATTGTGACATGCTAGAGCTGAGATGGCAAATCAAGGAACTCCCAAGGTACAAACAGGGCTTGGAAAGTCCTGGTGATTTGACCCTGGCTCCACAACATTATCATATCCAATATCAATTTGTTGTTGCTTTTAAGCACAAATCAACCAAACACCACGAGCCTTATGTTGGGAACCAATGCACAAATCAACCAAACACCACGAGCCTTAGGTTGGGAACCACTGCTTTAAAACTTACTCATAAAATTGCTTTCTTCTGTTGAAGGGCCATTGACCAGACATGAATCATGGCCCTGAACCACTGTTTTGCTCCAGCTTTGCCAGCAATTTGGAGCAAGCCGAGAAATCATCAGCGGGACGTGGTCGAAGCAATTATTCTCAAATATTACATCCTTCCTGCTCAGCCCTTTTGAAAAGGTCCCCATTATGAACGTCATAACTCAAGTGAAGGACTGAAGGCAATTGAGTAAGCGTCCATGTGATAACAGCTAAAGGGGAAATGGGTTGGGTTTTTGCTCTCTCCCGGAGAAATGCAATGGTTATTTCCCAGTGAAGAGGTGTGGAAAATGGATCAATGAAGCATGAGGTGAAGTCCGTGATCTGCTGTCAAGAAAATTGAATTTTAAACTCAAAGGGCTCTTTGGAGATGACAGTTCGAGCAAGGAGAAGTTGGTATGCAAACTTCTAGACCGACACTACGCAGACCTCACCGTGACACAACTGCAAGGTTGCTGTCACAGCAGTTACTATATTTACTAAATTAAGCGAGTAAGAAAGACGTGTTACTCAAACTGTGGAAAAAATGGAACTACCGAGACGAAAAAACCAAGGATGGTTTAGCTGACTAGGAACGATTCTAGCAGGTCAATCTCAAGGGACTATCTGCTGTTCTCACCAATGGAGAAATTCCACGGTGGAGTATAAAAATCAAACGGTACTTTCATTGCAAATGCATGCAGACCTTTCTCTCTGGAATCCTAACTGTTGGATTTTTCCCTGCTTATTGAGTAGAAATGCCACATGGGGACATGTTTTACTTCCGCTACTTCCATAGGTGGCGTGGGCTGGATGATTTGGCTCCATGGGCCAGGGCCAGCCTACAGGCCATAGTTTGGCCACCTCTGCCTTAGATAGTGGTTTTGGAGTTGTTTTGACAACAGACCAGCTGTTCACATTTTATTTAGTTAAAAAAAGGGGGGAGGCAGAAATTTATGAATATCGTGGCATAAGTGTCTTAGGAGTGTTTTCCAAGACAAAACTGAACTCCCAGTTGTCCACCCTTTGAATAATGGAAGATATAAATGTGGTTAAGAATAGGAGTGCCTTACTTGCTGAAAGGCACCTGATGATCACCGCAGGAACAATACACATCTCCCACTGCTTGCTTTGTTTTACCATTGACCATTAAGGGGTAATCATAAGCTTGGCTTGCAGGTACGATTGCTCCAGTACAAAGGTCTGTTGGAAATGTGTATCTGGAGCATTTGCATGTAATCATGGGCTCTCTGTACTCTAATGTTTGGCTCTGCAGGAGCATAAACATGAAACTGCTCAAATGCATCCACAGAGATGAACGCACAAGACCGCAGTCGGTACCTTCCAGAATTGACCTTCGAATTACGGGCTCCCTGTTGACCACGAAATGTGATTTTTCCTCCGACCGACCTGGCAAGCAAGTCAGAAGCGGTTCTGCTTGTAAAACGAAAACCTTGATTCAGTCAAGAGCTCAATTATGCGCCAAGGGATTCAATTTACAGAGCAGAACATATCAGTCTTACTTAGTCTATCAAGCAGGCTCGAGCACAGAGGCTGTGAATACATGCCCTGACAATCTAAATTAGGCTGAGTGGTAGCCAGATGTCAGTTTTTCCCAGTGTATAATTCAATTTGGCCCTATCCACATCAGCCCCCTTAGGGCATGATGTTTATGTTTGTGTCCTTGGAAGCAGTTCAGAAACTGTGAGGGGGGGGGAACAGTTTTTCCAGAACCTGTGCTTCACAGGCCTGTGAGGACGTAAAACTTTTCCAATAATTCAGAGGGCATGATTTGGATCAAAGCAACCTATTTCTTGGTAGGCAGTAGACTAGTCCATAGGTTAAAACGAATTGTACATCCGAAACATTGTACCATAGAAAACCCATTCATTTCAGTGACTCCAACAACCTAGACCAGGGATGGCCAACCTTGGCACTCCAGGTGTTCTTGGACACCTGCTGGCTAGGGCTGCTTGGAACTGAAGTCCAAGAACATCTGGAGAGCCACATTTAAGAAACCCTGCCCTATGTAAAGGTTGTATCTGACTCTAGGGTTCAGTGCTCATATCTGTTTATAGCCAAAGAGTAGGAGTTCTCAAGCTTTGAAAGCCAGGGGCCAGACAGCTTTGGGGGCCGGATGGCCACTTTGCCCTTCTTCCACCATATGGCACTTCCTGGTGTGATGGAGGTGGTGGTGGTGGGCACATGAAATGGTGCTGTGGGCCGCATCTGGCCCAAGAGCTGCAGGTTGAGAATCCCTGCCAAAGAGGCAGTGCTGTCTGCGTCTGCAGACATTTCCATGGACACGTGGCAGGCATGACTAAAAGTGAAGGACATTTTTCAAGCTTTAGATGTTAAATGAGAAGAGGTGAGACTAAGAGGTGAAGTTCAGACTAAAATCTGATTGAGTCAGGGCTCAGCCCATCACTACTTTACATTATTTCAATATATTGACAGTAATATTGAAGGCTATCTAGGTGCATGGATGGATGATGAATTTGGGAGGCGGGAGAGGATTTTACTAAATACTCTCATAGAAATGGTGTAGAGAATGTTTGTTTGTCTATTTATTTTTGAATTTAATATGGCCACCTTCCTTGCCTCGGCGACCCAAGGAAGCTCACATCAGTTTAAAAAATCATCCCCATACAATAAAATCAATACCAAAACTATAAATCGTTAACATACTGTATCCATAAAACACCCTAGGTTTCCCTTGCTCGAAAGCCAGTCGTATCCGACTCTAGGGTTCAGTGCTCATCTCTGTTTCAAAGCCGAAGAGCCAGCGTTGTCTGCTTCTGCAGACGTTTCCGTGGTCATGTGGCAGGCGGCATGACTAGACACCGGAGAGCACGGAACGCTGTTACCTTCCCACCAAAGTGGTCCCTTTTTATCTACTTACAATGTCTTGCTTTCGAACTGCTAGGTTGACAGGGACAAAGACGGGAGCTCGTTTCGTCCTGCAGTACTCAGGAATCAAACCGCTGACGTTCTGCCTCCCGGTCAGCGTCTTAGCCACTTGAGCCACTGCAAAATGAAGCCAAGACAGTGGATTCATTTTGGCAGTCTAGGATTGGGACACGAAAGAAAACTTGTGGGAAAGGACTGTGCATCTCCAAATGGAACAGCAGATGGCAGCCTGAGGGCAGTCTTGACCCATCTCACTATCAAGACTATTTTGGAGGATTTGGGAAAAATCATTTGGTTGTGTAATGAAGGAAAACAATATACTAAGTAATATGCGAACAAACCACACTTTTAAAGAACTCTAACCTGAAACCAGATACGCACAAACATAGTGAACTTGAGACAAATGAGATATCGATTTGCCTTTAATTAATTGGATGTTTAATATGTAGGAAACAAATGTCTGAATGCTCAAACCACACAGGAATTAATTTTACAAGGCGTGCAAATGGATGAGCTATTATTTGCCTGAGTTATGTGGCCCACACAGTATTTCTTCATGGGTTAAGAATTGACAATCCTGAGGGTACGCAAGAGCAAAACCAAATTAGAAGACAGAGGAAAGAGGAAAATGCGCCCATACATTTAAGGCTCTTCTGGGTTCACCCTGCTTCCATACGGGCACGTTTTACTTCCGCTTCTGGGAGCGATGAGGGTAGCGTGGGCCGGATGAATCACAGTAAACCCATTTGTGTGTTTGGGCTTCTGGGAATTGAAGTCCAAGAAAATCTGGCGTGCCAAGGCGCGCCATCACGGCTCTTAGGTTTGCTTCAGATCCTGCGGAGGTTCTTGGTTCCTCTTTGGTCCTAAATAAGTCATCTTTGAGTCTAAGAATTAACATGATTTCTTATCTTGCTTTTGTACACCTATCTGCTTTCGCTGCATTCGGGGCAAAGCACTTCTCCAAGAGTGTATTGTGAGGATTCCTGTGTTGCAAGGCATAAGTAGTTCACTTTTTTTAAAGCACTCCCTGCGCATTGCGGAGGTGTACTGAGTATACGTGAGGTTTGCACTCAATTCAGTTCACTTTGCCGTTCAGAGGTGCAGAAGAGGAAGACAGACACAGTGAAATCAAAGGATTGGTGGTGCAGGATGCAGATGCATATTTACAGAGGAAAAGGCCACAAAATGTTGCCTCCAGAGGGTAAGAGCATGACAAGACCGACTCCCCAGTCTCTATGTCAAGGGTGTCCAAACTATGGCCCATGGGCCAGATCCAGCCCCCAGCGCCAATTCACCTGGCCCATGCCACCCTTGTTGCTCCCATAAGCAGAAGTAAAATGCACCTGTCACATTTTACTTCCACTTCTGGGAGCAATGAGGGTGGTGTGGGTTGGATGAATTGGTGTCAGGGGCCAGATCCAGCCTATGGCTTGTAGTTTGGGTTTAAGCAGAGAAAATAGCAGCTTAATCTATCTCATGATGTTGCAAAGCAGATTGCAAGGCGCGATTTACTTAGATAGATAGATAGATAGATAGATAGATAGATAGATAGATAGATAGATAGATAGATAGATAGATAGATAGATAGATAGATAGATAGATAGATAGATAGATAGATAGATCTTTATTGTCATTGTCCTGTACAGAACAACGAGATTACTTCCGCTTCTGGTGGGAGGAACCACATGACCAGCCCACTGAACCACGTGACCGGCCCACAGCCTGAAAAGTTTGGACACCCCTGTTCTACGTAGAGACTAACCCATCTGGCAGTTGTTGTTGTTCAGCTCCACAGTCAAAACTGACCCTTTGGGACTCCATGGTCGACATCACACCAGGCTTCTCTGTCATCCACCATCCTTCAGAAACCACGCAGATCCATGCCCACCACTTCCAACCTCCCTTTTCGTCTGAACGAGACGGAAACATTATGAAGGATGGAGGAAATCAAAATCAAAATCATCTGATTAATGGTTTCCTCCCTGTCACAACTTATTACAGCCACATAAAACAGCAACGGTTGGCTTTTCTAATTAAGGCTTCAAGAACTAAATTCCATTATACAAATATACACAATAACGGGTTGGGGAAAACAAAAGAGTGATAAGCATTTGGGTCTTCTTCAAATTCTCTTTAAAGAAATCACAAAAGTAAGCTCCGTCAGAGTTCGTTCTGCATATCTTACCATTCAAAGAGAAGAAATACCAACGTGTTCAATAATGATAATTTCGTGTCAGTAATTACTCTGGGTTGAAAGGATTTTTGCTGGAGAAACTCCACTCAGGGGACGCCCGAATGAGGCTCCTTTCATGTCCCCAAGTGCAGCTCTTGAAACCCAACCATCCAGTCTCCAGCTCAGCATCTTAACCACTAAGCCACCGGGTCCTTACACTGTTAATGAGAAATATTGATAGGTATTGCAGCTGGATTATTTGAAAGTGTAAAACTGTCATACAACAGCTGTTCATACACAGGGCTCTCTCATTTTTCATATTCTCTGGATACAGGATGCCTCTTAATCAGGCTTGTATTTTGCAGTTATCCAACCAATAACATATAATTTTTGCATATCTGTATCTTTCCCCCTGGATGGTTGGAAAGCTTGTGAACATCCTGGGGTTACTGCAGTTCTTTATCAATGGCTTGCTGAAGATTTGGGCAATTGAGCGCAAGGTTGGGCCTTTGAAATCAACAACAACTCTATTTGTTATTTCTTCATATACCAACCTTGGAGTTGCAAAAAATAAAAATAAAATAAATAAACCCATCCAAACTGAATTTCCCAAGCTTTGCTCATAATCTGGTACAGTAATGCCTTCGACACAATTGGTTTGGACTCTATCATAAAACAAACGCATATGCGGTAGTGAAGGCTCATTAATTTTCATGAAAGATAGCTCTCCCATTTAAACAACGGTACACAATTATAGGGACTTGTCACCCTAAATTGGAGGTTATAGTCAATGGCTAACCCATTCGTGTGGATTCACCTGGGCTTGGGCTTCTGGGAATTGAAGTCCAAGAACATCTGGAGTGCCAAGGTTCGCCATCATGAGTATATACCATTAATGGTTACTGGTTTTATTTATTTTATGAGAGAGAGAGAGACAAGAGAACAAAAAATCTGGTTTCTGACAGTTTCTTAGAGCTCTAAGTTTGCAGAATAGCTATATTTCTCTCTTATAAGGTTTTATTTGTCAGCTCTGATCAATGCAAAAAGTTGTGTAATGGTTGACTGGGAAGCGCATGTGTCTCTAAATGTGCCCGTGTACTTCCAAGTTTTAATCGATCGTCTCTTTGCAAGCTTTTCTAAAAACGGGCAGGTACCAAAGGCCTCTGCCCTCCCTTCCCCACTTATATGCTGCACATTTTATACTTCACCTCTCCCGTCTTCCTGCTGATGGAACTTGATTGCAGAAAGATGCTTGTCCAGATGTTTGCAAAAGGGAGTGCTCGTTTTTTGGAGAAAAACAATAAGGTTTGCAAAAGAAAGAGAGACAAAGAGGAAGAAAGGAAGAGGGATCTCTTGCAACCTTTTTGGAACTCCCAAGGAATTCTATGTAGAGATCACAGAGATGATGATGATGATGATGATGACTCTTCTGCCCCTCCTTCTCCTTCTGTGTCCAGGTCAGACTTTAAGCTGTCAAAATGAAGCCACTTCCTTGGCTTGGTCGTTGGCCAAACTTAAATCCTCGTCGTTTCTGGCAGTAATTGGCAGACCACCACATGAGCTGGATCCGTATCTTTCCACATTCATAAAGTGTGTTGTTGTCTGCCAACAGCCCCCACTTGAGCATGTTGGTCTTGCATGTAGGGACTCCAACCCTCAGCCTGTGCAGAGTCCTTGAGTTTCTCAGCCATATCCTCCTTTAATGTCATTCCTTGTCTTGTGAGCTCCTTTCTGCATCTTCTATTTTGATTTTGCTCTTGCGTACCCTCAAGAGTGTTTGTTCTTGCCATAAAGCTCTCACTGGATGTGATCCGGCGGACTTGAGGCTCATATCCATTCAGAGGATGTCAAGGGTCCTTCTCTTGCTTAGCTCTCTCGGCATCCGCTGCCACTTCTCTCCTTATCTTAGATCAGGGATTCTCAACCTGCATCCCACAGGCCGGATGTGGCCCATGGAACCATTTCATCTGCCCCCCCCCCCACCCGTCTCCGCCACACCCAGAAGTGCCATGTAGTGGAGGAAGGGCAAAACAGCTGTCTGGCCCCCAAAGCTGTCTGAGGGAGCATGACCTGGCCCTTGGTTTAAAAAGAGAACTCCTGTCTTAGATGGAGCGACACCAACAAGAGGAGATATTCTCTCAACTGTTGTAGGTTTGAGGCATCCTGTCACAGTAGGCATTGGCCCAACTTAATCTCAATTTAAGGGTACTGTCCAATGTGCTGAACCTACTTGAGCAACCTACTTTGCCACTAGATTAAAACTCAGAGTAGATTCACTGCCCAGCCACTCCAGACTGACCATCCTCCAACAGTTTTTGCATGTTTCCTTCTCCTCTAAAAGCAGGAATACATCTGCCCACCCCACGCTTCAGGTTGTTACTGTCATTTTAATTGTTTCTGCTCTCGTTGTTTGCAATCCAATTTTTAACAAATCGAAAATGGACATCTAATGCCTATGTCTTTATAGCGCTGCGGTGGCTCAGTGGTTAAGAAGCTCGCCTTGTTAGCTGGAAGGCTAACCTCTTTCTTTCTTTCTTTTCTGGAAGGCTAACCTCTTTCTTTCTTTCTTTCTTTTCTGGAAGGCTAACCTCTTTCTTTCTTTCTTTCTTTTCTTTTCTTTTTTTGGGTGGGATGTGCGCGTGCCAGCTTTGCTTCAGGCTGTTTCTGTACCATCCGCCTTATAGCTTTGCCACTGGATATTCTGCAGTGCAGACAGAAATACAGAGACTCCAAGGCCAAGTTCTCATCTAATTATAAGCCAGGTCATGGTTTGTTGATTTCTGCCTAGTTCTTATGCCCAAGCCAGGTTTGCTAGCCTACCACAAACTGTCGTTGGAAATTCTACTTTGTTTTCAGCTTAAGGATTCTGCCTTGCAGTTGCAACT
The DNA here is from genome assembly GCA_035047305.1 of Bradypodion pumilum. Classification (NCBI taxonomy): domain Eukaryota; kingdom Metazoa; phylum Chordata; class Lepidosauria; order Squamata; family Chamaeleonidae; genus Bradypodion; species Bradypodion pumilum. The sequence goes on along the minus strand of JAWDJD010000012.1, from coordinate 23,687,150 downwards.
GAAGCCAGAAATGTAGCTCTTCTTGGCTTTGTTAATCCACCCTAAAAAAGAAATCCCCATAAGAATTGGAAAAAGGAAACTATGGTTTCTTTAGAGCGGGGGTTCCCAACCTTTTTAAGCCAGGGGCCGGGTCATGCTCTCTCAGTCAGCTTCTAGGGTCAGGCGACGTTTTGCCCAGCCTGCACAATGCGGGGTGGTCATTATGTCCCAACAGCTTCAAAGGGGTGGCCAGTTTGTTTCTTCAATGCCCTTGGAGAGGGGGCACATGAAATGCCACCAATGGGCCAGATCCAGCCCGTTGGGAATCCCTGCCTTAGAGTTTTCAGAAATAATTCATGGCTAAAGCAAAATCCTTTTGGCCAAGCTAAAATGTGTTTTGGTATAAGTAGTTTGGGAACATTTTTTTAAAAAAAATGTATGTCCCTTGGGATTTAATTAGAATAAGACCATTAGCAAACCATTTCCATTTGAGTCTAGGTTCTGTATGCCATGGACCTGTAACTGGTCTCCTTTCTAAGACTGCGCAATAAAATGTAAAGTAGAAATAGTTTTCATCTCAGAACAGTACATGATGCAACAAACTGCAGTTTTTTAAAAAGATGTAATTATGTTCGCATTGTTTTGGCAGTCCAGGGTTTTGTCGGGACACAAAAGAAGAAGAACTAAATGATAAATTGAGCCTGTATCTAGAAGCAGTGCTCCCTGAAATGATAGAACAGGTATGATTGTAAAAATGAATTTTTTTAAAAAAAGAGCAAAATTAAGACTGTCTTTGGAAGAATCAATGAAATGTTAACAATGCATTGCTTCACCTCTTTAATTGTGGAGACATGTGTAACAAAGTCTCTGGTTCATAGCTGTCAAGTCTCCCGTATTGGCCGGGAAACTCCCATTATTTACCCCTCTTTCCCGCCATCATCCTGTATTTGCATTTTCCCATAAATCTCCCGTATTCTATTTTTTAAAAACGGGCCAGGAACTATAGCCCCCATGGTGAAAATTCCTATTTTTGGCACTCAAACGTCGCAAGATTAAAATTGACAGTATTGACTCGGGCCTATTAACATAGAGTATGTATATCCTGAAGGTAAAGATTGTTAGGCTTAAATGTTAGTTTAAATCTCTGTATGTATTTTTGTGCTGACTGACGGTCGAATTAAGATATATGTATGTATGTAGCCCCCATGGTGCCTTGCTTGGAAGGAAAAGGCAAAACCCATACTGCACATGTGCATCGGCGCAAAATGGGCCAGGAACTACAGCCCCCATGGTGCCTTACACGGAAGGAAAAGGCAAAACCTGTACTATGCATGCGCACCGGTGCAATGACTGCCCAGCGCCGCTGGATTTCCCTTATTTTCAAATCCAAAACTTGACAGGTATGCAGCGCATACTATGCGCTGGTTGTATTTTTGAAATGGATATTTACAGTGAACTGCTTTTCATAGCAGTTTTTTTACTCTTAGCAACCAACCTCCTCTCTGCAACCAATGATTGGTACTAACACTCCGTGGAGGTTTTATTCTTCGACAGTTCAGCAAATGTGCAAAGCCAGTCAGCTAGAGATCTCAAAGCACCCTTGGGGAACAGGAAAAAAGTTTGTGTAAGAGCAAAAGAAAAAGTCTTATTTTCCTTTGGTAGAAAGCCTGTGGTGGATATAATTACAACACTTCCATTCCTAAACGGAGGTAATGCTGAGATGAGTGAAAAAGAACCACAGAGGGGAAAGATTTTGTTTTGTTTTTTTTAAACTGCAAGCAAGTCCACATGCGCCAGGAAATGGGATCCATGAGAACAAACCAATTCCACTGCTATCAATTTATATTTGTTTTGCCAAAGTTTGTACTCTTTTGCCTTCTCTTTCTCTTGAGCAAAACGTTTCCTGCTTCTGATCCCTAACTTGGCTCTTGTGTTTAGCCTCGTTGGCATTTGGGTGGACTCGGTTGGTGCGCTCTTGAATTTTAGCTGAGTATCTACTAAGTGATTTCTAACTACTTCCACGTTCCCAAAGGGAGATGCTTCCTTCTGAACTTCGTCTTCATTTTCCTTTTAACAATCCTCTGACTTTTTTTAAAAAAAGAAATGCCCCTTATGTAATTAAATACAACCGCATCCTACATTCTAGATGTTTTTGCACATATAGAAGACACTAAATGTCTCCCTTGCTCGAAAGCCAGTCGTATCCGACTCTAGGGTTTGGTGCTGCTCTCTGTTTACAGCTAAAAAGCCAGTGCGGTCTGTGTCTGCAGACATTTCCATGGTCATGTGGCAGGTACGTCTAGATCAGTGATGGCGAACCTTTTAGAGACCGAGTGCCCAAACTCAACAGGCTGCTATCCATGCCACAGAGGGGTGGGGTAAACTCTATGCTGGTGGGGAGGGAGGAAGCACTCCCATTGGGCTGCTGGGCAGAGGGGTGGGGCAAACTCTGTACTGGGGTGATGGTGTGCGTGCCAACAGGGAGGGCTCTGAGTGCCCCCTCTGGCACGCATGCCATAGGTTCACCACCACTGGACTAGATGCCAGAGCACATGGAGCACTGCTACCTTTCCTGCCAAAACTGTACCTATTTATCTACTTGCAATTTTTTTGCTTTCAGGCTGCTAGGTTCTCAGGAGCTGGGCCAGATTAAGGGAGCTCACTCTATCACTCAGTACTCAGGTCTTGAACTGCTGACATGGCCGCCTTCCAGCTGTCACACTCGGCATCTTAAGCACCAACCCAACATGGCCACTAGAAGACAGTATCAAGTCCAATTCACCATATATGTTCTAGGTGAGAGGGACACTCATGATATTGGTGTTGATGGAATTTGCACATGTCCTCTTCTCAACAACAAAAAATACCCCCCTCCCTGTCTGACTTCAAATGGTGCTTGGCTCTCCAAAGCGCATTTGCAGAAAGATGCTTTGCTGGCAGAAGGAGGAATTAGATCCCAGTCCAAAGACGCAGGACTGAGTTAAGCTGCCTGGGACTGGGAAACTTTGATTTGTAAGCCAGATACTTGTGATAAACCTGAGTCAGATGGAGCCGAGAGCAACTGAAGAAAAGAAAAGGGAGAGAAAGGTGGGAAGAGAGAGAGGGAACATGCCAAGCAATGCAAGGCAGAGAGAAGATTAAGCAAAAATTAAAATAAAATTCCACTTGCCATGCTAGAAAATATTGCAAAAGGCAAGCAGGCAGAAAGAAAGGCATAGGAAGGATTTATGTTCTTCGTTTCATAAATTCCCAGCTTCTGGGAATTAAAGCCCCCCCCTGTGGGACGTGGGCCCCACATTGGGAACCACTGCACTGATAGGTAAAGGTCACCCTTGCTCAAAAGCCAGCCGTATCCGACTCTAGGGTTCAGTGCTCATCTCAGTTAATAGCCAAATAGGCAGCGATGTCTGCTTCTGCAGATGTTTCCATGGTCATGCGGAGTGGTCCCTATTTATTTACTCGCAATATCTTGCCTTCAAACTGCTAGGTTGGGCAGGAGCCGGGGCAGAGACGGGAGCTCACTCCGCCATGCTGTACCCGGGAATCGAACTCCAACCTTCCACTTGGCAAGTTCAGCATCTTAACCACTTGAGCCACCACTGCAGTCCCTACTTCCAAGCTTTTTTTTTTGGGTTGAACTCTTTCCTTTTCCATTTGGCAACGACCAGCACATCATCATCATGCTTTCCCCAGGCTTTCTTCTCTTTAAATCATCCGCAGAAGAGGAGGGGGTCATCCCAAAGAGCATCCCTTGGCACGGCAGATCTCCCTGGTCCTAATGCCTCCCTTTCTCACACCTTACAAGCCCACGATGCTTCTCCAGCGGAGTTTTGCCAAGATTTCCCACGCTAGCCCTACTCTGACAGCCAGGACCCATCAGCCACACCATCCATAGCACCTCCTTTGGTCAAATAACTGCCATGAGGAGCCCAAACCGACTGTTTTCCCTTGTTGTCCTCTTCCTTTACATTAACGGTGAGTGGCTTTTTTTTCCCCTTCCTAACACAGTCGGAAAGCAGAGCAGGAGCTTTGAGAAACCACATAGGAATCTCTTTAGAAAAGCAATATTATTATTATTATTTAAAAGTCTACTAATTTCCAACCATGATCTTTGGAAGGGGAGAAACGTGTCTCAGTTGAAATGATAGCTTTGTTATGATCTGTTTTCTATAGTTTGACAACCACAAGGTAGGGTACCAGACCGGAATTTCAAAGCGATGCCAATCATGAATGTCATTAAGCTCAGAGGATGTGCATTAAAAGTGAATACGGGTATTGAACTGTGGCTGCTTGGGCATCAGCCACTTCATTATCATTACAGGGTCAGGACCCTGTAGCGTTGACTGCCTTCGGAGAAGAAAGAGTGTATGGATTGTTTGAAATGGTCAAAATCAAGAGATCGGTTTGTATATTCCTTTGCTTCCCTGCAACTTTCTTCAATACGTCCAGATGGCATTGTGGATGCAATGGGCACAAAGCTGGGTGGGCTTAGGAGGATGGTGGGAGACAGAGGTGCCTGGCGGGCAATGGTCCATGGGGTCGCAAAGGGTCGGAATCGACTGTGCGACTGAACAACAAACATACTTAATACCTATGTTAATTATTTTGATACTGGATTAGTTTAATACTGTTGTTTGACAGCCGTGCCTGAACGATAGTATCAGAGTCTAAGCACCAAATTCTTAGATCGGCTTAGCTTAAATTCAAAAGCATTAACTTTACCCGACTCCAAATGTCACCCTCTTTCACAAAATACCTGAAATAAGGCTTTGATGAGATTTGATTTATTTATTTTTTAAAAAGTCAAAACTGAGTACGCTTTTTGACCCAAGCAAGTATTCCCCTCTGTCTTCTGTTATGTTATTGGTTTGTCTGTTGCTGTTGTTGTGCACAGTATTTGTAAGCATGCATGCATGCTGGAGGGACAGTTTCTTATAATGAGCATCCATGTCTCAGATATCACATTGATATTACACCATTAGAAACCACACAGTGTGGTTTCTCTTTTTCCCCCTATGTATGTTTGTTTGTATATATGTGAGTTTATTTTAATATCTATATCTATATCTATATATATCTATAGATAGATAGATAGATAGATAGATAGATAGATAGATAGATAGATAGATAGATAGATAGATAGATAGATAGATGCATCTGCAGATGTTTCCATGGACATGTGGCAGGCATTGAACGCTGCTTACCTTCCCACCAAAGTGGTACTTATCTATCTACTTGCAATCTCTTGCTGTCGCTCTGCTAGGTTGCCTAAAACCTATTTAGGCAAATCCTATTCCACAGACCATCCTAAAAAGTAATAAATGTAGCATGCAATAGTTTAAGAAGCAACATCTTAGACTCTAAACTAGCTTTTTCTTGTTCACTGCCATGTAAGAGAGCTAGTTCAGAATTACACCAAGGGACATCGAAGGGAACTTTGTTATTTGGGCTGTAGTGATGCTAATAAGCCAGCCTTCCCTGACTTGAGGTTCTCCAGATTTGCTCGACTACAAGTCCCATTCTCCCCCAAGGAAGCATGGCCCAGGCTGGTTTTCGTAGTGGGAACTATGGTCTGGCAGATCCAGAGTTGGGTAAAGCTGGCAAAATGACTGGGTTGTGTGAAGGAGGCCAATGCTAAGTAGCATTTTTAAAATCAGAAGATGAGAAAGACAATAAATAAATAGTTTTCACTTAATTTTGTGACACCGCAGAATGTGTGCATTTCTTTGCCAAATTCCCTTTTAAAAGACTCCTTTCTGGAAGCTCAATGCAGAGGAAGTCCTAAGTAGAACAGGCTCAAAGGGGCTTTTACTCACGAGTAATGGGCTGATCATTTATTTCAGTGGATCTGCTGTTGTTAGGTTAGCTGGAAATTGACCAGTCTCTTCTTCGAGTGCCCATGCCTTATCAATCATTATTTCTGTCTCTTTCACGGCGTCTCTCGAAATCATTAGATAAGGATCTCATCTGGGGAAATTAAATTGCTGCAGGGTTGAACCTGAAAAACAGATGGCTGGCATTTGAAAGTAACTAAACTCCAATTCCAATTCCAAATTTTAATTCATACCCTGCCTTTTTCGGCCAAGGCTGACTCAAGGCGGCAACAACATGTTCATAATTATACAAAACAGGGTACAATATAGGCATACAATAGCATAATAATACAAGCAGAGCACTATACAATATAAAATACAGTATTACAAATATAAAAATGAATCAAGAGCAATTATTACAGTGCTAGTTTTGCTATTTGGGCAAGTTGCCGCGACGCCAATGGATGGTTAAGGGAAAGTTTGCAAACAGCGGGAGTGAAAATGAACAAGGGGTTCCAATTCAGGAAAGAAAAACCTCCGTAAACTGACATGGTGAAAACAATGACGATTTGCAAGTTTGGCTAGTATGCTTGAAACACGTGAAGCCATCGCAAGAGACGAGAAAGGCCCTTCATATTAATTCAGGGACAACATGAATTGTTTGATAACACTTGATATGCCTTGGTTGGTTTTTTTTTAAAATCCGAAGCCATCCTGTTGCTGACATCTAGTGGCACATCCCTCTTTGCCACAATACAGAAGGAAGCCACAGTTCAAAAACGAGTCCATAAATCAGGGGTTCCCAACCTTTTCAAGCCAGGGACCTCAGTCAGCATTGAGGGCCGGCAGCCATTTTGTCCCAACAGCTTCAAAGGCATAGCCATTTTGTTTCTTGAATGCCCTTGGAGGGTGGGCCACATGAAATGGTGCTGTGGGCTGGATCCAGCCCACAGGCCTTAGGTTGGGAACCCTTGTCATAAATCAAATAGGCTCCAAACACTTTTGGAGAATTGATTTAGGCTTCTGGGAATTGGAGCCCCAAAACCAAAGGTTGAGAAACACTGATCTTGCCAATGAAAGAAAGGTTGGCCATCATGTAATTATTCCTAATTGTACATGAATATTTCCCTTTCAACAGGACATTAAAAACATAGCAATCCATGCGTACTTCCATTTTGTGACGCGGGTACTTTCCTGTCTTACAGGAGGTAACACGGCAGATGCTGAAGAGAGGCTAATGAACCACCTTCTCAATGGTTCGCGTTACAATAATTTAATTCGCCCAGCCTTCAACTCCTCACAGCTGGTCACAATAGAACTGCAAGTTGTCCTGGCTCAGCTTATCAACGTGGTAAGTTTAATGCAGATGAATTGTGGGGTAGGCTTATATTCAGGGGCTGCAGTGGCTCAAGTGGTTAAGACACTGATTGGGAGGCGGGAGGTCAGCAGTTCAAAACCTGAGTCCTGCAGGGCGGAGTGAGCGCCCGTCTCTGTCCCAGCCTCCTGCCCACCTAGCGGTTTGAAAGCAAGAAATTGCAAGTAGAGAAATAGGGACCCACTGCGGTGGGAAGGCAAAGAGCGTTCCGTGCGCTCCGATGTCTAGGCATGCCTGCCATGTGTCCACAGAAACGTCTGCAAACGCAGACAGCGCCTGCTCTTTGGCTGTAAGTCATTCTCTGCCACACAAATGACAAAATAATGTACATGCAGAAAGCCCATTCTGTGTGGATTCACAGAGGCTTGGGCTTCTGGGAACTGAAGTCCTAGAACAGCTGGAGTGCCAAGATTTGTCATCGCTGTCCTACAGCAACACTGGATACTAAATTCTTCCCACTCTATCAGTATCGATCCCATGCTCCAGTTTTCTCCCCTCCCGTGGCCCCAGAAAGCAGCATAACTTTTGTCCCTAATGAGAAACGGCCAAGGCTGATTTCTCCATTAATCCTCTACTTTCCACATCTCCAAAGGTCTCTTTTTTCACTCCCATTTAAAAAGCTTTTCTTCTACCATCTTGCTCAATTGCCTGGAGCCAGGATCCTCTTGGGAGCTCCAGAAAATGCTCTTAATCACATTACTATATTTTTTTAAAAAAATGGTCCATCCTTTTCCTTCTGTGCTTTAGCGCATGAGCTACACAGCCTCCTTCGGATGTTCGAAATGCATGGAGATTGTCTCTGCATTTATCTCGCAAAAAAATTGGAATAAATCCATTTAGCCAATTCCCTAATTCTAGAAGGGTTCTTAGAGGACTGCAGTGGCTCAAGTGGCTAAGATGCTGACTGGGAGGCGGTCAAGTCAGCAGTTCGATACCCAAATACTGCAGGATGGAATGAGTTCAAGCCGGGGGCCGGGTCACGCTCTCTCAGCCGTTTTGCTCTGCCTGCATGATGAGGGAGGCCATTTTGTCCCAACAGCTTCAAAGAGGTGGTCACTTTGTTTCTTGAATGCCCTTGGAGGGGTGGAGGGCCACATGAATTGACACTGCCCATGGGCCTTAGGTTGGGAACCCCTGCTCTAAGACAAGGATTGGTGGTGACAGAGACAAATGCCATTGAATCTATTTAAATACATCCCCCCCCCCTTGGTACAGTTTATGCGTCTTACCTACTGTTCAGCTGTTCCATGTCTTTCTCTTCCCATCCTCAGAATGAACGTGAACAGATCATGACCACCAATGTCTGGCTCAATCAGGTAACTTTCCCATGGACATTTAGCTTGTGTTGTATAAATCTGAACAGAAGCAGATGAGAAAGCCACTTCGCGTTTACGGCACCCGATCCTTATCCTCCAAAGAACATTTACATCCCCTCTTCCAAGGAAACGGAGGGCTAAATGAATCAATGCTAATCAGAGCAATTTAATGGTCTACTTTATGACAAGACTCCCAGAGGCGAACATACCTCTGGCACCAGGACTCACCAAGGCCAGGAATAATTATGGACACCTGGTCTTCTGGAGGCTTGGTTTACCTCTGGCTTAGAGTGGGTAAATCGAGACCCAAGTTATACAGGGGTCTGGATCTAGCTTATTGGTAGACTGAGACCCTTTTAAGCATCGCACAATGAACACACCAGCCCGTGTGTTTTATAATGAATCAGCTCTATACAGCAGGGGATCCCAAACTAAGGCCCATGGGACAGATCCATACCTGTCAAGTTTTGGATTGGAAATAAGGGAAATTTCCTGGCAAATATGGGCTACTTGACAGCTATGCTTACCCTGTGCTGCCCTCCAATGGCAGTAATAGGGCATTGCAGTCTAATTAAGGAATACTTGACAGCTATGCGTATCCTCTGCTGCCCTCCAATGGTGGCAATAGGGCATTGCAGTCTAATTAATAAGGGATGATGGCGGGAAAGAGGGTAAAATAAGGGTTTTCCTGGCCAATAAGGGATACTTGACAGCTATGGACAGATCTGGCCTGTGGCACCATTTCATGTGGCCCCTCACCCCCTCCACAGGCATTCGAGAAACAAAATGACCACCTCTTTGAAGCTGTTGGGACAAAAATGGCCTCCCCCATCATGCAGGCAGAGCAAAATGGCTGAGAGAGCATGACCCGGCCCCCCGGCTTGAAAAGGTTGGGAACCCCTGCTATACAGGATCCCCATTATGTGGTGTATTAATAAGCACTTTTGCAGCTATAAGAGTTTCCATCTCATCTGTTTCTGCCCATAGATTAATATCTTACACCACAGAATACCACTTTTATGTTCGAATTGGCTGAATCCTCTAACCCAGAGGTCCCCAACCTTTCTGGCACAGTGGACTAGTTTCATGCTAAACAATTTCCCCACAGACTGGTAAGTGTGGGTGGGTGGGATGGGACAGTGCAAGTGCATAATAAAATACATTAAAGTGCATAGTTATCATAAGAGCTGTAATAAAACAATGTGGAGGAGGACCCCGACCACCTGGTGCTCTTTCTCCCTTTGCCAGGCAGTCCCAGGGGAGCACATTGAGGGCAGAAGGTTGCCAATCGGGGCTCCCAACACCACCCACCCCCATGGCCCAGTTCAGGACATCCCATGGCCTGGTACTGGTCCGTGGTCGAATCGTTGGGGACCCCATCATGAATCGCACCATTAGAGATTGATCAGAAAAATGGATTATATTTGTTTCATACTGGAGTATTTATTTATTTGCATTTATAAGCTACCTTTTCCCCCATCATAGGGCTCAAGGCAGGTCACAAGGTTAAAACTAATTTCAACAACCAATAGATTAAAAATGAATAAACTATTACATTAATTAAATTTAATTAATTTTTCACTGGATTATTGAAGATAACCTATTTTCTCCCTTTGACAAGCATAAAATGATGCATTCTTCCTCTGCCATATTATAGAAGTACCAGCGGAACCTTGCTTAACAAACAAATTTCCATAGGAATGCATCGAATGCAATTTCCCATAGAAATGCATTGAAAATAGATAGATAGATAGATAGATAGATAGATAGATAGATAGATAGATAGATAGATAGATAGATAGATAGATAGATAGATAGATAGATAGATAGATAGATAGATAGGTACTGTAGATAGATACTGTAGATAGATAGATAGATAGAGTTTTATTTCTATACCGCTATTCTCATCCCAATGGGAGACTCAGAGCAGTTTACAGCATTTAAAGTAACAAAAGGCAAAGATACAATATAAGAAAAAAAATACAGATAAATTACAATTACAACAGAAATCTCCACAATATGGCAAATTCTCTATTACAGGGTACAATAAATACCAGTGACTGGCCATTGGCCGCAATAATAAAGATTTGATTTGATTTGCATTGAATACCAAAATTTGTTAACCGAAACGCGATTTCCCATAGGAATGCATTGAAAACCAATTCATCCACTCCGAAATCACATAACAAGAGGAAATACATAGGAAATAGTGGCCCGGTTAACAAAAAATTTTTTTTCCAGAACAGTTTAATTGGTTTTCAATGCATTCCTATGGGAAACCACATTTTGGTTAGCAAAATTTGTTTTTCAATGCATTTCTATGGGAAATTGCATTCAATGCATTCCCATGGAAATTTGCTTTACATTTTTTTTTCATAGTACAAACGATCCCGGAAAACACATTAAATTTGTTAACTGAGGTTCCACTGTACAGTACTTGCATCCTGGGGTCATGGGTGTGGTTTCAGTACATTTGTAATCTAGCTTTGTGTGTATTTGTTTTTAAAAATAGAGTTAGTATTTTGTAGTGCAATAAAGAAATAAACACGGCAGTCCGCTGGGCTTTGAAATGAAAGAAGAGCTTAATTTTTGTGGTTTATAGGAATGGACGGATTACCGCTTAGCTTGGGAACCTTCAGAGTATGATGGCATCAAAAAGTTAAGGATACCCGCTAAGAAGGTCTGGCTGCCAGATATCGTGCTGTATAACAAGTGAGTTAATGCCCTTTCATCTTCTACAAGCAGGGGTGTCCAAACTTTTGGGGCCATGGGCCGGTCACGTGGTTCAGCGGGCCGGCCACATGGTTCCTCCCACCAGACGTGGAAGTAAAACTCGCCTTGCAATCTGTTTTGCAACAGGATGAGATAGATTTTTAGGCTGCCATTTTCTCTGCTTAAACCAGGGGTGCCCAAACCACGGCCCAGATCCGGCCCCCAAGTCAACACCAATTCATCCTGCCCTTGCCGCTCCTGGAAGCGGAAGTAAAATGCGCCCATACATGGTGGGTACTCATTTTACCTACCTGGGAAGGATGGAAGTTTTCGTCAACCTTGATCCCTGGTCAGGATCAAACTCACACCCTTTGGGTTGAAGTACAGCAGTTTAACCACTGTGCCACCAGGACTAGGACAGACGGCCAGGGACTGTGGGTTATGTAGTTGCTGAATAAAAACATTATAATCAGAAATAGTCAGCTTTATTTCAGTCTGGCTTTGAGACCCACTACATCTTTTCCTGCATAGTTTTATTGTTTGTGTTTCGGTTTCTTTAGCGCGGACGGCACATACGAAGTTTCCGTGTACACGAATGTGGTCGTAAAGAACAGTGGTGACATTTTCTGGCTCCCTCCCGCAATCTACAAGAGCGCCTGCAAGATTGAAGTGAAAGATTTCCCCTTCGATCAGCAGAATTGCACGATGAAGTTCAGGTCTTGGACTTACGACCACTCAGAAATCGACATGATCCTTAAAAACGACACAGCAAGCATGGATGACTTTACGCCTAGTGGCGAATGGGACATCGTGGCGCTCCCGGGGCGACGAACGGAGGACCCCTTAGATCCTAACTATGTGGATGTGACTTATGACTTCATCATTAAGCGGAAACCCCTTTTTTACACCATCAACCTCATCATACCTTGCGTGCTTATCACGTCCTTGGCCATACTGGTCTTTTACCTGCCGTCGGACTGTGGGGAAAAGATGACTTTGTGCATTTCTGTTTTGCTTGCATTGACTGTGTTCTTGCTTCTGCTTTCGAAAATTGTCCCTCCAACATCGCTTGACGTCCCGCTGATAGGGAAGTACCTAATGTTTACCATGGTCCTAGTGACCTTCTCCATCGTGACTAGCGTCTGCGTGCTGAATGTCCACCACCGATCTCCCAGCACTCACGCAATGCCACCATGGGTGAAACTGGTCTTCCTCGAGAGACTTCCATGCTTTCTGTTCATGAAGCGCCCAGAGAATCACTCGGCAAAGCAACGGTTGCGAAGCCATAAGAGGAATAAGTCAGAAGCGCCTTCCATGGATTCATCCAATATGTACAAAGGCTGCACCTATTATGTGAACACAGCCTCGGCCAAAAAGTACGGTCTGAAGTTGACAGATAATCCCGATCACTTTGGGAGCCATCAAGACGTGAGGTTACGGGCATCGGCAAAGTTTTCTCCTGATGTTCAAGAAGCCATTGATGGAGTCAGTTTCATAGCAGACCACATGAGAAGTGAGGACACTAATGAGAGTGTAAGTGACACCCAGGGATTGCGGTGGCTTAGTGGTTAAGACGCTGAACTTGATGACTGGAAGGTTGGCATGTCAGCAGTTCGAGACCCGAGTACTGCACATCGGGGTAAGCTTTCGTCTCTGTCCCAGCTCCTGCAAACCTAGCAGTTTGAAAGCAAGACATTACAAGTAGACAAATAGGTACCACTTTGGTTGGAAGGTAAACAGTGTTCCATGCACTCCGGCGTTTAGTCATTCCCGCCACAAGGTGTGGAGGTGAGAAAACCCGACACTAAATAAAATGGTCATCTTTCACCACTGAGGAAATAGCCCTCCTAAACATGTTAAGGGACAATAACACCATTTAGAACAGGGGTTCCCAACCTAAGGCCCGTGGGCCGAAATAAGCCCCTGGCACCATATCATGTGGCTCCCCACCCCTCCAAAGGCATTCGAGAAACAAAATGGCTGCCCCATGAAGCTGATAAGACAAAATGGCCACACCCCCATCATGCACGTAGGGCAAAATGGCCATCTGAAGCTGACTGAGTGTGACCCGGCCCATAGCTTGAAAAGGTTGGGAACCCCTGATTTAGAATCTATTATTGTAGAGCTGGAAGGAAATCCAATAGTCTTCGTTTCTAATCCCTGCCTTCTAAATATTTAGAATTAAGTATTTCATTAACTTTGACCCTCACTTATCCAATTTGGGTCTTGTTTCTCCCAGAGCTCTCTACCTGAGAGGGGATGATTCCTTTATTAAATATGTTCCTTTGCTCGTCTTCTAGGTCATTGAAGATTGGAAATACGTCGCCATGGTTGTCGACAGGCTGTTCCTCTGGATTTTTGTCATAGTTTGTGTAGTGGGGACTGTCGGATTATTCATACAACCTCTTTTTCAAAACCACACGGCCTCCACGAGCCCTTGAGAGAGCTGAATCCAACCCCAGCGCATGGGATGAACTGTGCTATGATATCCTCAAGGTTAATACCAAAGTCCAGTTAATTAAACTCAGATTTATTTATTTTTATTGGAGAGAAACAGACAAACAAGCAAAAAAAAGTTAAGAACTGATGAAATAAGTTAAAAGCAAACAAGCAAAAAAAAACTGATGAAATAAATTAAAAGGAAAAACATGAGTATTATTATTCAATTGAATTCACTTCTTCAACATGAGCTTAACAGTTCTCCATATGCCATACACTTACATAGACTGAGCAATGTGTTGATGAAAGAGCAAAAAATGACAACTCGCTAAATAACAATAATAATCAACAACCATTTATTTCATCCCACACACCCAAATGTTCTGGTTTCATGTGGCTTCAAAATATGGTCCGGGTATGGTTATGGTAACAGCACCATTTATGCAGAACCATTATTAAGTCAACATTTCTCTACGTTCCCTTGAATTTGGAATTAGCTGAGCTTTCCAGTTGGTTTTCTCATTCATTTCAGCAAAATACACATCTTGAATGTGCCATTTTAATTAAATTTGATAAAGCTCTCAGCTGTAGCCCCTGACTATATATTAGTTTTGTGTATGGTTTTTCTCCATAGCAAAAAGCAACAGCCGGAATCCATGACAAACTTGTACACTACAGTCTCTGACAAATATTTGACCAGTGCTTAGAAAAGTTACATTTTTTTTTGACCACAAGAAGCCATGCCTAACTAGCATGGCCACTATCTGGTTGAGAGATGCTAACCGGCTCTGAACTTTATAGCCCCCAAAGGAACTTTGCCAAGCTGTGCTTTGAATATCCACAGGGCTGATTTTAATGTAATGCTCATATCAAGAAGGGGGAACATGTGAGTTCCAGAAGGTGAGAAGACAGTGGTGGGCTCCCAAATCTTTTTACTACCACTCTGTGGTCGTGGTATGGTGGGCATGCACATGAATTAGGGCTACTTTATTGCAAAACTTGGATGGACAGAGCCAGCCAGAATTTCTGCTACTGGTTCAGGCGAACTGGTGCGCACCTGCTGATGCCCACCACTGTGAGAAGGTATAACTTTCAGAATCCCTAATATAAGGCTGATGGGAATCGCAGTAACACCTGCAGGACCACAAGTCCTCTACCCTTGACTCAAAATGTTCATCATTAAAGGCTAAAAGGTGGTTAATCTAAAATGGAAGCAGGGATTTTTCACTCTCATCCTCATAGCCATCTCAGAGAAAGAAGGCTGAGTACTGTTTATATGTTTAGCAATAAACCATACTTTAGCACATGGGTTCGCAACCTAAGGCACATGGGCCAGATCTGGCCCCCAGTGTCATGTCATGTGCCCTGCCGCCCCACCCCTCCAAGGGCATTTGAGAAACAAAATAGCTTTTGGTACAAAATGGCCACCTCCATTGTGCAGCCAGGACAAAATGGCCGTCCGGCCCTCAAAGCTGAGGGAATGTGACCCGGCCCGCTTGCTTGAAAAGGTTGGGAACTCCTGCTTTAGTGTAAAGAGGAGAACTTGACAGTAGCTTCCTGGTGATTCTTATTCTGGAGGTGATGTGAATCCATCCCACATTTTAGTCTGTCCTCAGACAGGGGCAGCACTATCTGAAATGCTGGACAACATGTTCAGCACATTGGAGAGCGCCTGCGAAATGCTCCTCTCTATATTTACAGCCAAATAGCCAGCACTGTCTGCATCTGCAGGTCATGTGGCAAGTATGACATTGGAGTGCACAGAACGCTGTTACCTTTCCCACTGAAGTGGTACCTATTTATCTGCTTGGAATTTCTTGCTTCCGAACCGCTAGATTGGCAGGAGCGGGGACAGAGATGGGAGCTCACTCCATCAATGCAGCACTCGGTTCTCAAACTGCTGACCTTCCAGTCATCAAGTTCAGCATCTTAACCAAGAAGCCGCCACAGTCCCATGGTCTTATCTAGTCTTTTGCAAACCAATGCAGTTCTTTTTACCTGCTTCCTGGCATGTACACAAAGGCGTGGGGAGGGGGACGTTTTAGTTCACATAGAGTTCAAATTGGCTTTTCTTCGGCTGCATAACTATTAACCGAACTATGCCAAATAGACTGGAATGCATGTACTTTTTTTAAAAAAAGCCAGAAGCCTTAAAAACAAAAATGGAAGGGCGCTGCTAAATAATTCAATTTACAGAAAGGGAGAATCTTTGGTATGACACCCCAATTTACTGACTGCCCCTATGAAAAGTCAGTAAAAAGGCATTTTTTTTCAGAACTGTTAATGGAAAGCATGACAAAGGGCTTATGGCACGCCGATCCTAAGATTTGTTGCACCAGAAAATAAATATCTGCCACATTTAAATCTGAACATGGCTCTACATTTATTTGAGAATTCTGTTACACTTCCTTCTACATCTGTTTGCTTTGAAGTATGGATCACAAGGCTTATCTTTACTTACAGTTCCCCAGCATCTTTCTGAACGTTCATGCAAAAATTTTAATTTAATTTTTAATGTAATTGTTGGATTTCTATACCGCCCACTCGACCGAGGCCGACTCAGGGCGGTTCACAATCATTGGTAAAAACAGTTAAAAACAGAATTAGGATGTCAGGGGATGCCCTATGTTTCTCCTGAACAGAAGAACGGATGGGTTTTATACAATGAATCTCATAAAAAGGAAAAACACCCCCGCACTTTCTCAAGGAACACAATGTTTTTCATGTTAAAAAAAAGTTAGAGGTTTTAATGTTATGTTTTCCCTCTCTATCTACTACTACCTTGATTTCCCTCTTTGATTTTTTTTCATGTGCTGATTTTGCTAATTTTTTCATACTTTTATTATTATACTCAAAGTTATCCCTATCTATATAAATCAAATCCCTTTTAACTTTTTCTATTTCTTGTCCTAATAATTCACTTCTTAAACTCTGTAGTCTCTGTAGAACATCTTTCCTATGTGCTCTTCTTCTAAACAATTTATTTCTTTTTCTAAAATTTCTTATCTTATTTTCCTTTTTTAAAATTCTCAATTATCATCTTTTTGATACAATCCCCTCGGAAAGTAGCTTTCATTGTGTCCCAAACTATATGCATATCTACTTCTTCTGTTTCATTTATCCTCCAGCTTTCTTCCTATTTCTGTCTCAATCTATCCTTTATTTTATCATTCTTTACTAAATATGTATCAAATCTCCAAGGTCCTTGTACTTTACTATCCAACATTATTTGCATTCCTACCATGACCATAGCATATATTTAAGGTCAGATTCCTTAAATATACCCACCCATGTTTCCCTTAAATTTTTCACCAACTTATTTGAAACTATGTAATCAATCCTGGAGTATGTTTTATGTACTATACTTGCAAGAAAAATGTATACGCACGTTCTGCCCCTTTCAATATCCTCAATGTATCTTTGGACATCAAATGAGAAGAGAGGACTCACTTGAGAAAACCTTGATGCTGGGAAAGGTGGAGGGCAAAAGAAGAAGGGGCAGCCAAAAATGGGCACAGAGTTGGGCCGGTTGAGGAGGGTGGTGGAGGACAGAGATGCCTGGAAGAAAATGGTCCATAGAGTCACAAAGAGTCAGAATCGGCTGTGCAACTGAACAACAAATCTCTCACGTCTAAAGCATACCTGTCAAGTTTTGGATTTGGAAATAAGGGAAATTTCCCAGCAAATACGGGATACTTGACAGCTGTGCTTTTCCTTTGCTGCCCTCCAATGGCGGCAATAGGGCATTGCAGTCTAATTAATACGGGATGACGGCAGGGAAGAGGGTAAAATAAGGGGTTTTCCCAACCAATACGGGATACTTGGCAGCTATGCTTATCCTGTGCTGCCCTCCAATGGCGGCAATAGGGCATTGCAGTCTAATTAATACGGGATGACGGCAGGGAAGAGGGTAAAATAAGGGGTTTTCCTGACCAATACGGGATACTTGACAGCTGTGCTTTTCCTTTGCTGCCCTCCAATGGCGGCAATAGGGCATTGCAGTCTAATTAATAAGGGATGACGGCAGGGAAGAGGGTAAAATAAGGGGTTTTCCTGACCAATACGGGATACTTGGCAGCTATGCTTATCCTGTGCTGCCCTCCAATGGCGGCAATAGGGCATTGCAGTCTAATTAATACGGGATGACGGCAGGGAAGAGGGTAAAATAAGGGGTTTTCCTGACCAATACGGGATACTTGGCAGCTGTGCTTATCCTGTGCTGCCCTCCAATGGCGGCAATAGGGCATTGCAGTCTAATTAATAAGGGATGACGGCAGGGAAGAGGGTAAAATAAGGGGCTTTCCCGACCAATACGGGATACTTGGCAGCTATGCTTATCCTGTGCTGCCCTCCAATGGCAGCAATAGAGCATTGCAGTCTAATTAATACGGGATGACGGCAGGGAAGAGGGTAAAATAAGGGGTTTTCCCGACCAATACGGGATACTTGGCAGCTATGGTCTAAAGATGTAGTCCATTTTCCTAATATCGATTCACTTACTACTTTCCTATCTCTTACCACCTTAGATGTACCAATGGATGAAGTAATGAAATTGAAGTCGCTCCCACTATTATCAAATTTTGACTACTCTCTTTCTGTATAATCTTCCTTATTTTTTCTAAGAATTTTTCTTGTTAGAGGTTTTGCTAGACTTGTTTCAAAAACAAAAACCAAACGCATCACTCTTGGAGAGCCACTGAGTGGATTTATGGCTTCTCACTGAGAAGATAATTGTATTTACCTGCTGAGGCTTTTCCACCTCTGTGCGTCACCTGAGATAAAAATCTAATTTTCTTCCCTTTTATGCAATTGTATCAAACAGCAGAAACTCCCCACTTTGGAGTAACTAAGCTGGAGAAAGCTGGGTCTTCCATTATGGTTTGGTTTTTAAGAACTTTCCTGTGCTTTCAGACCACCAAAGCTCTAAGACAGGGACTCTCAACCTGCGGCCCATGGGCCGGATGTGGGCCGCAGCACCTTTTCATGTGGTCCCCCACCGCCTCCACCACACCAGGAAGTGCCATGTGGTGGAGGAAGGGCAAAATGGTCGTCCGCCCCCCGAAGCTGTCTGAGCGAACGTGACCCGGCCTCGGCATTAAAAGGTTGAGAACTCCTGCTCTAAGAGTTGTAAAAATAATAGGAAATCGCTAAATGGACAAAGAAAATCCTATGGTCTTTGCATCGCAATTATAATGGTTTATATTTTAGCCCTTTCCTCCTCCTCTTCCTTGGGCAATACTTCTGAGGGCTTGTTGTGAAGGAAGGAGCCTAATTAGCACCACATTAGTCATACAGTTGCAGAACTGTGAGTGGCAGCATAGCCCAGTGGTTAGGGGGTCAGACTCAAGAGACCTGGGTTCAAATCCCCATTCGGTCATGGGAACTCCCTGGGGTGGAGTTGGCACTGGTAAAACCACTCCTTAAATATTTCATAACTCTCCACATTCCCATTAGGGCCACCATGGGTTGAAAGGGACATGAAGGGTTATGCTGCAGCTATAGACCTATGGAGTTCCAAGCTAGCTTCTGCTTCAGTTTGAGTACAGGGCAGAACAATCTGCCTCCATTTTTATTTACCTATTCTTCTTCTGCTGTATATGAATCCAAATATTGGCAATCATCATGGCAATCAGCCATGAAGACTGTCCTGAGAATATAATGCAGTGGCCTTCCGTTTGCCTTCTACATCGTAGCGTGACAACCGTACCACTGATCCAGTCGTGCGAGTCTGAAACTTTTGGGTGCTAGTCCTCAAACAAATAAGAGAAAGTACTTTTTCACCCAGAGGATCCCTGGTCTATGGAACTCCCTGCCAGAAGAAGTGGTGACAGCTGTCAGTCTTGACAGCTTCAAGAAAGGATTAGCCAAATTCATGGAGGACAAGGGGATCCATGGCTATAATTATGGATACCTAAGGACAACCTCTGGGTTGGAGAGATAGGCAGGATATCTCTCCATGCCATTTCCAGGGAATCCTAAGCAGGTGAGGGCATCTGCTTGGGAATAATACCCTGAAGGAAATGGTGAACCACTGTGTGAGACAGAAGGCTGGACTAAATGTGCTGTTCTTATGTTCTTATGAGTCCCTTTGTGGTCCTTAGCCATTTAGGCATGTAAAGTCCTCCTCGGCCCCAGGCCAGGGCTGATGAAGCTGCATGCCTTGACCCATCAAGATGGGTTTGAGTGGGATTTAATCCACTTGTGGACCATCACCCTTCCCTGGTGGACTTCGACACCCAAGGCTACAATTATGGATACCTAAGGACAACCTCTGCTTAGGTTAGTTAACCACCACCAGTCAATCGGTGTTGAGTCACTGGCAGTAGGGTCTGCTCTATTACCATTGCAGGGTAACCTGGCCAAGCCTGGGCGATCTTTCTTATTAATACATACATTCAAGCCAGTCTCCCTTGCTTCCTTCTCTCGCTCTCTCAGCTGACAGTATCCACCCTGTTCACAATTTAATTAGGTTTCATTTCCATTAAGCAGGCCCTTCGAAAAGTGCTTGGCATGAACACCAGAAGGAAGCTCTGATCCTAACATCCACACGCACTCAACGGCAAAAGCTCTTAATGATATCAGATCGTAGGCTTTCCTTCTGCATCGGTGGATGGACGTTCCTTTCTTCCCCTCTGTGCAAGCGCGGCGAGGAGAATTATTTGCCTACACACCTCTGGGCTTGGCCATTTTCAGTCCCTGACATTGGCAGCTGTGGGGGAGGCAGCGATGTAATTTTTATATAGAGACCGCATGTTTAAAAACAGACATATGGTTTTTGAGCATTGCTGGCTGCCCAGTGTCATGACCACATCCATCAGAATTCAAACTCTTTATTTCGCACATCTGTCTGTGTGATGCTGGGCGATCCTGTCTCCGTCTGTCTCGGTTAGAAGGCGGGTGAATCGGAAGGCATGGAAAAACTGCTGCTTCGTGTTGTTCTTCTGTTTTCCCTTGAAGGTAAGTACCTTCTCTCTTCTGCAGGGGTTGAAAGAGGGGATTGCAAGAGTTTTAGACTATGCTCAATGCTGGTCTTGGGTTTGAGCATACCTGAAGCTGGTCCGGTTCACCGCATGTTCCAAGGTTCATTCTCGCTCTATTTTAATTTTGCAAGGCTGATATGCTTCTCAACGTAATAAAACTACACACACCTAGTAGATTTCCCAAAGGAACTTATAGAAAGGTGGCAGAACATCTGTCTGTGTTTGAAATCTGTAGTGCGGGGAAAGCTTGAAATGAACCGTGCCTTTTGTCTACTGAGCCTCCGAATGTTTGTTACGGAAACAGAAGGAGTTATATAGCGGAGGGGTGTTGGGTGAAAATTAGCAAAGAAGCCCAAAAAAAAATGAAAAGGGGGAGGAGGTAGGGAAACGAGAGGCAATCCAATAAGCAGATGAGGGATCTTAGGTCATTTGTGCCAAGAAAAAATGCTGAATTAGAAACATAAACCAGACTTTCCTGGGAGATGTCAGGGGCTGAAATTTAACTTTTTGCATGGATCAAAGTACACCTGGTGTGAGGTTGGTCCAGAGGGGCAGGAGACTGCTTCGGCTTCCAGATAAGATATTTCCAGCTTCTACTTTCTGTCAGCCCCTTCTTGAAGACCTAACCATGCCATAAGAGCTTCTGGTCCTCTAACAGAAAAATTAACCTTAGCCTTGGGTTTGTTTTGTTTTGGGATAGGCTATTGTATGGCTATTATGGCTACTAACACTCAGCTCAAGTGGTTAAGATGCTGGCTGTGAGGCAAAAGGTCAGTAGTTCAAAACCTGAGTACTGCATGACAGAATGAGCGTCGGTCCCCGTCCCAGCTCCTGCCAACCTAGCAGTTCAAAATCAAGATTGTATACAACTTTATAATTTTTCTTTAAGACAGAATCTCAAGCCTTCCCCTCTGGACAACTGCCACTCCAGGCTTTCATTTGGGCTCAAATTAGTCTAAAAAGTCCCAGTTATCACACGCCTAGAAATGTGACTGCAGGAGACATTTCACACTTAGGGACTGGTTTCGAGTGGTTAAAGACGCTGAACTTGATGACTGGAAGGTCGCCAGGTCAGCAGTTCGAGACCCGAGTGTTGCATGACGGATTGAGCTCCCCTCGTCTGTCCCAGCTCCTGCCAACCTCGCAGTTCAAAAGGAAGAAATTGCAAGTAGATAAATAGGTACCACTTGGGTATGAAGGTAAACGGTGTTCCGTGCATTCCGGTGTCGAGGCATGCCTGCCACATGACCACGGAAACGTCTGCAAAAGGCAGACAGTGCTGGATCTTTGGCTGTAAACAGAGACGAGTAGATACAACTGGCTTTTGATCAAGGGCAACCTTTACTCAAAATGTGAACTTGGTTAATTTATGCAAGGAAGCGGCTTTTTACTAGTTTTGACTGTGTTTCGAGCCACTATTGTTTAATTTTATTTATTTTTTATTTGCTGCTGCTGCAACATTTCCCATTATTTAATCTGGCAAGGAAAGTTAATTATATGATTATACCAGTTTAACATACACCCCCTTCTTTTGCTGCCAAGTAGGCATTAAGGAATTTAATTTGGGTGTCTTCTCTCCATCCAAATAATGAATTCCAAACTACTTTATTTGGTCTTTGATTTGCTGCCTGTCTCCTGTGTCTGTAGAAGAAGAACTAACTGGGTTGGAGGCAGCTGCAAAATAAGATAAGACAGTTATTTACTAGGGATGTCCACTGGTCCCTGTTCTGATTCATGTATCAACAAGGATACCTGAACCATACTAGTAACTTTTGAAGATACTCTAACCTCAGCCTTGCCTTAGTGCAGTGGTGGTGAACCTTGGCACTTCAGCTGTTCTTGGACTTCAATTCCCAGAAGCCCAAGTCCCTGTGAATCCAATCGTATGGATTCACAGGGACTTGGGCTTCTGGGAATTGAAGTCCAAGAACAGCTGAAGTGCCAAGGTTCACCACCACTGCACTAAGGCAAGGCTGAGGTTGGAGTGCCAAGGTCCGCCATCACAGTGAACCTGTGTTTCCAGGTCTCAGGTGTGTGTGTATTTCTAAAAATGAAGGAAAGGAAACAGCTGTGACGTGACGAAGAACCAGGGTTAAATAGCACAACCAGAAGTATTTTTTAGAAGTGGAGAACATCTAGAAGCCCAGGTTGAGGTCTTGGGCTTCACTAGGGCGAGTCTCCCCTTTTAACAAAAATTCAGCATCTCCCTTATAAAGCATTGATACTTTTGAATCAATACTTTTCGAGTGAGAATCCGGCTTCATTTTGCTGGCCTGCTGATTACTGCCAGAAACATGTGCCGACGAGGACTTGGGTTTGGCCAACGTCAAAGCCAAATAGGGTGGCTTCATTTGGGCAGTTTAGGATTTAACCTGGACATAAAATAAGAAGATACTAAGGAAGGGAGGGAGTTGCATTTCCAGCTTTGTACAAAGACAATTCTTGTGATTTAATTTTCAAAGAAAATAATAATAGCTTTTGACATGACACTTCCCCCAGACTGAAGGGAAATACCATAGCCCGGTAGTCCATGACAAGACATGCATGTCGAATGTCCCAATTTCAATCTCTGATGACATCAAGGAGCCGTAGTAATGGGAAACCTTTGAGAGCAGCTGCTAGCCAGAGCAGATGCTATTGGGCTAAATGTACTAGAAGTCATGGAGTAAGGCAGCTTCTAATCTACTTAGACTATTCCAGTATTCAAGGCTAAAGGAGCATGGGGCGTGCATTATTAACTCTGCCTTCTTTTAGGCTGCCATGGTTCTGAACATGAGCATCGGCTGTACAATGAACTGTTTGCTACGTACAACAATATCATCCGACCTGTGGAGAATGTATCTGACCCAGTTATCATTTGGTTTGAAGTGTCCCTGTCGCAGTTGGTCAAAGTGGTGAGTAGACCCAAGGCTTACGTCGAGACTCAATCAGCAATGCTAGAAAAGGGTGTCGGGTGGCCAACAGTGTCCAACGGTGCCTAGCCAAGCTATTTTGCTGCCTGAGGCAAACTAAGAGACATCGTTTTCAGGGCAAGGCATGTCAACATGAAAACAAAACCTCTAGAATTGGCTTTCTCTTTCCATGGCAGTCTAGGGGCTGCAGTGGTTCAAGTGGTTAAGATGCTGACTGGAAGGCAGAAGATCAGCAGTTCAAAACCCAAGTACTGCATGACTGAATGAGTGCCCATCTGCCAACCTAGCAGTTCTAAAGCAAGAAATTGCAAGTAGAAAAATAGGGACCACTTCGGTGGGAAGGTAAACAGCGTTCCATGCGCTCTGGTGTCTAGTCATGCCTGCCACATGTCCATGGAACCGTCTGCAGAAGCAGACAGCGCTGGCCCTTCGGCTTTGAAACAGAGATGAGCACTAAACCCTAGAGTCGGATGCGACTGGCTTTCGAGCAAGGGAAAGCTTTACCTTTACATTGGTAGGAAAAGAACATGGGGGACATGAAAGGAGCTTCATTCAGGCATCCCCTTAGCAGAGTTTCTCCAGCAAAAAAAAAAAAAAAAAATCCTTTCAACCCAGAATAACTTCTGACACGAAATTAGTAGTAGTAGTAGTAGTAGTAGTAGTAGTAGTAGTAGTAGTAGTAGTAGTAGTAGTAGTAGTAGTAGTAGTAGTAGTAGTAGTAGTAATGTAAGAGCACTCACCAGCTTTTACTGCCTAAAATGTAGCAGTGGCTCTTTCTTTCTTCAGGATGAAGTGAACCAGATTATGGAAACCAACTTGTGGCTGAGACATGTAAGTTTAAACGAAAAAGAAGAAGGGAAGAGGGAAAAGAAAATTTAAGTTCCCATCTATCCATCCATCTCTTTGTGAAGGGTTCCTGCTCCATCATATTTCTACAAATTTAGGGAGAGAGAGACCCACAGGGGAGGGGACCGCCATCCTTCCTGATTCCTTATGGCTAAATCAGCCACCAGATGCATAGAAAACATATAGAATCTGGGTTGTATAGACTTCCAACATTTTATTTTCAATGCCCTTCTGACATCTAGTGGTTGTCTTGCTAGGCTGTGCAAAGTAAATCGAAACAAGACTCCAATGCTTCAAGACATCCCATGGAATAATATAGAGATATTATTCCTGAAATGTTTTTTTCTCTCCATTGGGTCCCATTCCTTTGAAGAGGAAAAGTCCTAAATCACAGCAATTATTTTTCACAACCATCTGCGACATCCTTCAGTCAATTTAGCCTGCCACTGGAATATGTTTCCATGACCACAATAGATGATTGTCTTATGCACGGTTGCCCTGATTAAGATAATTAAAAGGTGAGGCATCGATTCAAGCAAACATGTCTCTGTGTTGCTGGCCTTTCTCCTAAAAAAGTTCTCATTGAAAGATCACTCAGCATAAATCAGGGGTTCCCAACCTAAGGCCCATGGGATGTATCTGGCCCACGGTGCCATTTCATGTGCCCCCCACCCCACTCGTCAAGTATTCATTGAAAGATCACTCGCCATAACGCACAAGTCATAAAATCATGATTAGCACCACAAAACATTTCCTAAATCAGAGGTTCCCAAACTAAGGCCCGGGGGCCGGATCCGACCCCTGGCCACCCCACCCCTCTAAGCACATTTGAAAAACAAAATGTTCACCCTTTGAAGCTGTTGGGACAAAGTGGCCACCCCCCATCGTGCAAGCAGGGGGAAATGGCCATCTGGCCCTCGAAGCTGACTGAAAGGGCATGACCCGGCCCCCGGTTTGAAAAGGTTGGGAACCCCTGCCCTAAATGTTGCCACAGTAAGGAGGAGCAAAACCCAACAGCTGACTAGCCCAGCTGATACACATTGGCAGCTGAATAAAAGGATAAATTCAGTGCATACTTGAAAACCGCTTCAAGACAGAAAATTGCTATTCACTTGGCCGTGTAGCATGAAATTCATTAGTCAATTAGACTTTGCGGACCTGATGCTTCCCCCACCTGAGTGACATTGGGTTGGGTAGTCAAGATTAAATGCTGCTGTACAATTGTTCTATTTTTCTCTTACACCGTCCATCCTTCTCTCTTTTCCCTGATTAGATCTGGAATGATTACAAGCTCAAATGGAATCCCGACAAATACGGAGGGGTCCAGTTCATCCGAGTCCCGTCAGAAAAGATCTGGAAGCCAGATATTGTATTATATAACAAGTAAGGTTAAGTTGCTTCGTGGTTTTGGCGTTTTAGAGCTGCAGCCTTAGCTGTGGTTGAAACGGTGCGTTTACAAAATGGCAAAGCTTTGCGGAGGATTGGCTGTCCGGCCCTCGAAAGCTGACTGAGAGAGCATGACCAGGGCGCATTAATGTATTTGTTGTTGTTGTTCACTTTTTGTTAATTCACTAATGTATTTGCCTTCTCTTAAAACAGCGCCGTCGGGGACTTCCAGGCGGACGACAAAACCAAAGCGATGCTGAATTACACCGGGAACGTAACTTGGATGCCGCCAGCTATTTTTAAGAGCTCCTGTAAAATAGACGTAACCTACTTCCCCTTCGACTACCAGAACTGCACCATGAAGTTTGGGTCTTGGTCTTACGAGAAAACCGAGATTGACTTGGTGCTCGTCGGCTCCAGCATGAACCTCAACGAGTACTGGGAGAGCGGAGAATGGGCCATCATCAAGGCCGCCGGCTACAAGCATGACATCAAGTACAACTGCTGCGAGGCCGTCTACCCCGATATCACTTATTCCCTTTACATCCGGAGGCTGCCTTTGTTTTATACCATCAACATGATCATCCCCTGCCTCCTGATCAGTTTCCTCACCGTCTTGGTGTTCTACCTACCTTCGGACTGCGGCGAGAAAGTGACGCTCTGTATATCGGTCCTTTTGTCCTTGACGGTTTTCCTACTGGTCATAACTGAGACGATCCCTTCCACCTCTTTGGTGATTCCTCTCATTGGGGAATATCTCCTCTTCACCATGATATTTGTCACTCTCTCCATCGTCATCACCGTCTTTGTGCTCAATGTCCACTACCGAACTCCCAGAACTCACACCATGCCCAAGTGGGTGAAAGCCGTCTTCCTCCATTTCCTGCCCAAGGTCATGTTCATGTCCAGACCGACTGGGGAAGAGGAAGAGGATCAAAGCCAGAAGCCCAAACCACCTTTCAATACTGAACTCCCCCACTTAAACTGCCTCAACGCCCCAGAGCCCCAGTGCTGTAAAGATGGCCTCTTGTGCCAAGACGTAGCGTGCAGCTGCTGCCAACATCAGCATGTAAAATATGTCAAGGTGAGCAGCAACCTGACCCAAAGCTCCAGTTCTGAATCCGTAGATGCCCTGCTCTCGTCTTCAATTGTTTCGTCAGAAATGAGAGATGCCATCGAGAGTGTCCGATACATCGCAGAAAACATGAGGCTCCAGAATGAAGCTAAAGAGGTATGGAGACATATTGTCCCCCAAAAAAAACCAAATAGATAAATAAGCAGTTTGGCCAAGTTATCCTGCTATGGCAATAAAGTAGACCAGGGGTTCACAACCTATGGACTGTGGGCCAGATACCAAATAATCCGGCGCCTGACCTTGCCCCCACCATTGCCAGAATCAGTTACGGACTCATTTACAGCCATGTAAACACATTTACGACAGCCATAAATGAGACCACGGCCATTGTAAACACATTTACGACAGGCGCGGACACATTTTACGGCACCAGTGTGGCCCGCTCAGCTGTCTGAGGGGGCATGGTCTGGCCCATGGCTGAAAAAATTGAGAACCCCTAGAGTAGACCATACTGCCCAACGACTTAACACCGAGTGTCAGGTGGCAGTTAACTAACCTGACATCTCTGAGCCTTGGGTGGCAAAGTCCACATGAAAGGGTGAGGGTCCCCAAATGGATTAAATCCCACTTGAATCCATCTTGATGAAGGGCAGCAGCATCATTAATACTGGCCTGAGGCTGAGGAGGACTTTGTGTGCCAAAAGGGCTCAGGGTCAAAAAGTGACGCATGGAATTGGATCCGTGGTACAGGTGTTACACTACAATGCAGAAGGCAGACGAAAGGCCACGGCGTTATATTCGCAGGACAGTCTTCATGGCTGATTGCCATGATGATTACCAATAATGTATTCGGATTTGGATACAGCAGAAGAAGAATAGATAAATAAAAATGGAGGCGGATTGTTCTGCCCTGTACTCAGATTGAAACAGAAGCTAGCTTGTAACTCGGCCCAAGACTTTGTCAGGGCGGGCATGGAGATGAAATATCAAAGTTCAAAAATCCATGAGTAGATACCCTTGTTTAAAGCAGTAAGTAAGGTTTCTTACAGTAGGAGGAACTAAATCATATATGGGTCCACAACCATATTTGCCTTTTTGGACTATGTTTATAGCTTTCAAAACACTACTAATTTAACCCGAGGGGTATGAGTTTAGTCCAGGGATGGCCAACCTTGCTGCCCCAGGTGTCCTTGGACTTCAATTCCCAGAAGCACAAGTCAACACACCTGCTGATCTGAGCTTCTGGGAATTGAAGTTCAAGAACATCTGGAGCACCAGGATTGGCCACCCCTGGGTTAGTGCTTTGAACTCATAGTTAGTTCCTCAAACCAGTACCATACTGTATGCATACATAGAATAGATAGATAAATCTTTATTGTCATTGTCCTGCACAGAACAACGAGATTGGGGACGACGAGATTGGAGTCCTCAAAGATTGTGGTATTTTTGAGCCACAAGCGAGCGTATCCTGGCAAAGGCAACTTTGCATTGCTGGCTGATCTTTCTCACAGTAGGTCAGGCGAAGGGAACTGCAGAAGGAACCCACCAAATGGTGGCTTCATTTTGTCAGTTTTGCATCTGGCCTAGACACGGAAGAAGAATATGCATTCAAAAGATGCAGGAGTTCTTCTAACCCAGGGATTCCCAACCTTTTCAAGGCGGGTGCCAGGTCATGCTCTCTCAGTCAGCTTCAAGGACCAGACAACCATTTTGCCTTGCCTACATGATGAAGGTGGCCATTTTGTCCAACAGCTTCAAACGGGGGTGGCCATTTTGTTTCTCAAATGCCCTTGGAGAAGTGGGGGTGCCACACGAAATGGCACTGTGGGCCAGATCCACAGGTTGGGAACCCCTGTTCTAACCAGTTGATGGAGTAGATTTGGATTTCTGTCCCTGCTAGATTTGACACTTGATGATCAGCAAGGTCCATAAGGCCCATCTCCGTTGTCTTGCAGAGAGCTTCCGGGCTTCTGGGTGGTAGTTCAACAGGGCCCAAGTAGCTTTTGCAACAATATACCTGACGCAAGATGCCAGCAAAACGACTTAAACTGCTTCCTACAACCAAGGCAAGCCTACAGTTGATTGATATCAATGTCTGCTTTTATTTTCCAGACCCAAGATGACTGGAAATACGTTGCTATGGTAATTGACCGCATTTTCCTCTGGGTCTTCGTTCTGGTCTGTATTCTGGGCACAGCTGGACTATTTCTGCAACCCTTGGTGGCCGGAGATGAAGTGTAGACGACGCTGCCCCCGGAGACAACGGTTTCTTGTTTGCCATCCAGATGTTGTGAAAGATTTATCTTTATGTTAACGTACTTATTTGCTGTGTCTTTTGTTTAACAGACTGAATAGTCTGCTGCCAGGGCTCTATGTGTAGCGCTGCTGTGCAGCGTCCCTGCCCATCCTACATCTTTGTTTATTAATGTATTTGTTAGGAAAGAGTGTCAAATCAAAAGTGACTGGTAAAAGATGCCTTAAATACATGCAGGACAAACATTTTTAGCAAATCCACATCTCGAAAAATCTTGGGGTGGGGGAAGTGAGGTGATTTTTCTTAGTTCGTATGCAGTGGGTGGGCAAGAACAAGGCAAAAGAGATACAAATATTGGGATGTATTATAAAATCAACTCTTTATTATGTAGTTGTGTTAAACCTTTAAAAACAACAGCCAAAAAACAACCTTAAAACAAGGGTATACCAAAAACATTGGGTGTTGTTTTTATCCCTAATCGTGGTTATTAAATGTCCCCTTGATTTCCCCAATTTTTTGAAACGATCTCTAGTCCTTCCCCTTCTGTTGTTTTCCTCTATTGCTTTGCACTGTTCATTTTCTCTGAACATCTGTGTTTGATTGTTTTTTTTCTCTTTCACCTTTTCCTTTTGCGTTCCTTCTTTCCTCTGCTATTTGAAGAGCCTCATCAGACAGCCACTTTGCTTTCTTACACTTCTTTTCTTTTGGTATAGTTTTACTTGTATGGTATCCCGAACTTCCATCTATAATTCTTCTGGTACTCTATCAAGTCCAAGCCATTAAATCTATTCCACACCTCCACCGTGTATTCCTTAGGGGTGTTGTCTAGGTCATACCTGTGTGTTCTAATTGTTTTACCTATTTACTTTAGTCTAAGCCTGAACTTTGCGATCAGTAGGTTGTGATTTGAGCCACAGTCTGCTCCAGGTCTCATCTTTGCTGACTATATGGAACTTCTCCATCTTTGGCTGTAGATTATGTAATCAGTCTGGTTTCGGTGTTGGCCATCTGGTGATGTCCATGTGTAAAGTCTCCTCTTGTGTTGTTGGAAGAAGGCGTTTGCTATGACCAGTGTGTTCTCTTGGCCAAACTCTATTAGCCTTTGCCCTGCTTCATTCTGTCTTCCAAGACCAAACTTACCTGTTATCCCATTTACCTGTTATCCCAATCTTGGATGTTGAGACCCAGGTTCCGTCATGGACATTGAGCCCTGGGCTCTGTCATGGGCATTGAGCCCGGGCTCCATCATAGATGTTTATTGTATTTGCTTCACACTGTAAGCCGCCCTGAGTGGTGCTTGCACCAATAGGGTGGGGTATAAATATAGAAAATAAATAAATATAAATTCACCTTTTCACTTCCTACCTTAGCATTCCATCTCCCAATATAACATGGACATCATTTTTTGATGTCAGTCCTATGAGGTGCTGCAATTCTTCATAGAGCCAGTCAATTGTGGCCCCATCTGTGCCAGTGGCGGATACTAAAGTGTAATGAATTCACATTTTTAATACAACCTGAGATTTTTGTATCTCTTTCCTAACCAGATACACTGGAATTTACCAATTAATAAGTTTATGGCCTTCTGCAAGGGAATGATAAATAAGCCATGATTTTAAATCAACCGCTTCATAGTTTCAAGCAAGGAAGTTTTCTGCTATCCTCAGAATGACTCAGCTGTCCTGGCTTACAGAAGCTTTTAAGCAACCGATGTATAGCTTTATGCGGCTATAATGATCGTACTGATGCCCATCCTAACAACCAGATGATTATAACTGCCATTTGGAGAGATCTTTGCTCTGACCCAGGGACTGCGGTGGCTGAGTGGTTAAGATGCTGAACTTGGAAGGTTGGCAGTTCAGCAGTTCAAGACCCGAGTACTGCACAACGGAGTGAGCTCCCACCTCTGTCCCAGCACCTGTCAACTTAGCAGCTTGAAAGCAAGAAATTGCACGTAGATAAATAGTTACCACTTGAGTGGGAAGGTAAACAGTGTTCCATGCACTCTGGCTTTGTCATGCCTGCTACGTGTCCTCAGAAACATCTGTAGATACAGACAGTGCCAGCTCATTGGCAGTAAACAGAAATGACCACCGAACTCTAGAGTCGGATGCGACTGGCATTCGAGCACGGGCAACCTTTACCTTGCTCTGACCCACTCACGGGAAGGAAATCAACTGATCCTTAAAGAAAAATCGATTGCATTTGTCATGTGATACTTGCTCTTTCGTAAAATGACAAATTCCCCTTCTCAATGCTATCCCTCAAAGGTTTCAGAATGATAAACAATGTCAGATAACTGCATTATTATATGTCTTTCAATTTAATCATCCTTTGAGTATTACTCAGCCTTGGATCATATTGTTATGCTAGAAGACACCGGGTCCTGCTCCACCCCTTCATTTATTAGTGCTTCCAATATGGACTGGGATGATGATGCTTGCCCACTTATGGATTACAGGGATAAACATGGCCAGTGACCCAATAAACGAAACCAGAAGGAACAGCCATAAGAACACACGGTCCAGCACCTGAGCTATAAATTTCCAGTCTTCCACAACCTAAAAGAGAAGAGGAGGAAATGGTCAATAATCTGTTCCAAGGCCAAATATTGACTAAAATCCTATTGCACAAGTTTACACTGGCAGAAGCCAATGATGTCATCAGTTGGTACCAGACAAATTCAATTCAAAGCTTCTTGTCTGCCCCCAATTCAGGTTCTGAGGCTCTCTAAATGTTCTCTTTTGTCCCGTGGGAGCCTTTGAGAACCTCACGCCAGAGGTAGGGTGGGGTAACATAGATTGCTGATGGATTGTTTCCACCACGATTGGGTCTGTTGCTGGTTTTACCAGCACCACCTGGCGGCATCATCAACCTCCACCGAGGTAAATGTATGCAATAGGATTTCGTGGCTTAGCTAAAATCATACTGTTGCTCTCATAACCTACATGTAATTTTCCAAGGTTAATTAATTGTGAGTAATTGACAAAGTGCTGGAGCACATCTCAGTTGTAAAACTCTTTCTTTGTATTTAACATTGGGTGGGTCTTGAAATATGTGTCAACTTACTTAGCACTGCATTCAATAAATCACTAACTTTTAGGCCATCGATGTAAGGTTCAAGTCAAAGGTCTAGATCACTGATGGTGAACCTTGGCACGCCAGGTGTTCTTGGACTTCAGTTCCCAGAAGTCCTGATCAGCAGGTGTGTTGACTTGGGCTTCTGGAAATTGAAGGCCACGAACACCTGGAGTGCCAAGGTTGGCCATCACTGGTCTAGATCCTATTACTAATCCCAAGTGGAAAAGATTCACCTGATCGATCACTAACTGGTACATCAACACATATGTAAATCCTGTTGATACTGTGAGTCTACTCTACTCAGGGCTGGTTGCTAGATTAAGGCCAGATACTTTGAAATAAGGAAATGCCAAAATTAAGATGGTTCAAGGGATGGCGCAATGTGAATCTTCCTTGTGACAAGATATGATCAAGCTGCATCTAGCATATGCCAACACTAAAAGGGTCCTCAAGGTGGAATATTTAAGAAGCAGTTTCGCCAATGTTGCCACCAGTGAGTTTCCTTGACTGATGGGGTGATTTGAAATTGGGTCAAAACCAAATTAAAAAATAGAGGTAGGAGCTCACTGGGCAAGGAACATCATTAAAGGTGGATATAGCTGAAGATCTCAACCTCCCCTACGTCGCTTGGAGGACCCTGAATAGGCTGAGGGTTGGAGTCCTTAAATGGAAGACCAACATGCTCAAGTGGGGGCTACTGGTGGACAACAACATGTGGTGTGAATGTGGAGAGATACAGGATCCAGCTCATTTACTGGTCTGCCGATTAGTGCCAAACACATGCACCAATGTGGACTTAAATTTGGCCCATGACAAAGCCAAGAAAGTGGCTTCATTTTGGCAGCCCAGGGTTTGATTGGGACATGAAAGAAGAACTTGGGTTTCCTGAATCCAGGTCCATCACTTTATCCACTATATCCCATAGAAACTGGCCACCAAGCAAAAATGATAAGGATTGTATGATGAAATGAACTATGCCATTTCAGATTACCAACCGGAAAGAGTTGAAAAACACCGTGACTGATACACACACCTCACGTACGTCATTCTCCTTAACAATGTGCCTCGTAATGTACCGGATAGACTTTAAGGCGGCTTCCAGGGTGTTCCGCGAGGGCTGAGACCCGTTGCCGCTGTTGTGTTCCTCCTCCTGGGCAAAATACCTATCGACATGACTTCTCATACAAAGCAATTTCGGGAGTTTGTGGAGGAATATGTCGCGAACCCAAGGCGCCATTGTGTGGTGCGTAGACGAGGATCGGTGATGAACGTTGATGGCGAAGACCGTGATGACAATGGAGAGTGTCACAAAAATCATCGTGAAGACCAAGTACTCTCCAATCAGCGGTATAACTTTAGAAGACGATGGTATGATTTCTTC
Organism: Bradypodion pumilum; assembly: GCA_035047305.1. Classification (NCBI taxonomy): domain Eukaryota; kingdom Metazoa; phylum Chordata; class Lepidosauria; order Squamata; family Chamaeleonidae; genus Bradypodion; species Bradypodion pumilum. The sequence goes on along the minus strand of JAWDJD010000012.1, from coordinate 23,653,601 downwards.
GATGACAAGGAGGAAGACAGTTAAGGAGACAAGGACTGAAGTACACAGAGAAATCTTCTCACCTTCATAAGACGGAAGGTAGAAGACCAGGATGGTTAAAAACGACAGCCCAATACAAGGTATAATGAGAAATAGGGTGTAAAAAAGAGGCAAGCGTCTAATTATAAATGAGTAGGTAATAAAGGGGTACCAGCAACACCCATCAGTTCTGTTCCCTTTCATGCCAGTGGCCGATACAATCTCCCATTCACCGTTATCAAAGAAATCTCTCTTGTCTACTTCGTCATCGACCAGAATGATATCTACTTGTGAGCCATCGTAAGTCCAGGAGCCAAATTTCATGGAGCAGTTCTGGAGATCGAAAGGGAAATAAGTGACATCAATGGTACAAGAGCTTTTGTAATTAGCTGGCGGGGTCCAAGCAATCGTCCCGTCATGCCTCACAACGGTCTTCGTCGACGTTCCTTCAAAACGGCCATCTGCACTAAAAGAACATTCAGTGAGGAGTTTTTAAACATATACCTGCGGTACTTCGCATACAGGTTTTTGCCACAGGTAGGTAACATTTTCAGATGACTGTTGAGGTGATCAATGGGTTTTTGCTACATTGAAGTGCACTGTAGAAGTAGCAGTACTCCAATGCAAAGTGGGAGATTTACTTCTGAAACTTCAACCAGGATACTGTCTTCGATTTTACACCTTCAGCATCCACCGCTCTGCCTTCATTTTATCATCTAATGGCATTCAATTTCTCCTCCTTTTTTTCGTTGAAAATAATGATTAAAGGCTCTCTTTTGCTTTTCCATTTCTGTATCTATCCACCCAAGAATAGGATACCCTTATTCACTATCTGTGCGGTTCAAATAAATGACAATTATTCAATAATGTCCTGTTGCAAATCCTTTCCCCCAGCCGTAAATTCAGGACACTATTCTTAATCTGTCCAGCAGATAAATTTTATATACGTTTTATTATTCCAGTAATCACAGTCTGCCTTGGAAAATATATCTTAGTGATTTAAGTATGAGTCAGACAGTACTGCAGGACGGAAATGAGCTCCCGTCTTTGTCCCAGCTCCTGCCAACCTAGCAGTTTGAAAGCAAGACATTGCAAGTAGATAAATAGGGACCACTTCGGTGGGAAGGTAAACAGTGTTCCGTGCGCTCCGGTGTCTAGTCATGCCTGCCACATGACCACGGAAATTGCAGAAGCAGACAGCGCTGGCTCTTCGGCTTAGAAACAGAGATGAGCACTGCACCCTAGAGTCAGATACGACTGGCTTTCGAGCAAGGGAAACCTTTACCTTTACAGACAGTTGAGTATTCGATTCCCCATTGTGCCTGTTTGACAGACTGGATAGGATCCTTTATAATCATGTAGGTCTAAGACTATTGCAGATTATTATATGCTCTTCAAAACTTTATATTAGCACCCTTCTATATGCTCTGGTTTTAGAAATGTCAAAATAAAATCTAAACATATTTGTTCTCTTATATATTTCTGGAATAGAGATAGTGTGCATGAAAAGCCATTTAATGCTTACTTGTCATACAAAACAATGTCAGGAATCCATATTGATTCTGAAGGGACACGGATAGACAGGATTCCAGCGTAGTCTTTAGGATTCCACTTCAGTTTTACATCAACCCATTCCTAGAAAGAGATGACATTTTCTTTCAAGAAGTTAGTCTGGTTTATAAATGGCTAACTTGAGGGCCACCGATGAAATATTCAAGCACCTTCTTAAAAGTATTACAGGTCTTTAACTTGGCAAATATTGAGACATATTACTGTGAAGCAATTTACAATTACAGGAAAATCCCGACTTACCTATGCCTCGAGTTACATAAAATTCGACTTACATAATGATTTTGTGCTAAAACCATGCCCTGATTTACACGATTCCCTATGGGTTTGCTTCGAGTTACATAAATATTCTTTTTCCTATGGGTTTGCTTTGAGTTACATAAAAATTCATTTCCCTATGGGTTTGCTTCGATTTACATAAAAATTTCATTTTTCCTGTGTGTTTGCTTCAAGTTACGTAAAAAAACGATTTAAGCAAAAGCCTTTTTTTCGTAAGTAGGGGTTTTACTGTAGACATGTTTTCCTCATATGCTTTTTGAGATGGGCTTTCTCAAAACCTTGTGAAGCGAAATAGAAATGATATGAGCAATCAGTTTTTGGCTTCGATTTTATATCAAAAGAACTCAACATGCTTCTAATTTTAAAAAGCTACTGAATACAATCTGAACATATAAACAATCTTCAGATATATTCTGTTTTCCTAAGCTCCAGTTTCTACCTTGCCTCTAACTTTGTACTTCATTTATAGTGTTCGCCTATATATATCTACTCAGAAATAAACCCCAACAAGTTCAATAGCACCTATTCCAGGTATTTCTCTATAGGACAGTGGTCTTAATATAAGAACATGGACTCTTTCATAAAAGGGATTCAGTGATCTAATCCAGGATATCACTCAACATCTGTCCCAGCTTTTGTGTTACAGACCATATTGAGCATAACAAACTGCATGTACCTGCCTCAACCAAACATTCGTTCTCATCAGCTGATTCTTCTCGTCCTGTTGGAACACAAGGGATACATTATTTTACAAGGTTCTCCCAATCCCAGTCACAAAATATAGTATTTATTCCACAATTATCATCAGGGTCAAGATCTGTTTTGGGTTAACAAGAGATTTATCACTGTACCTTCTGGTTCGCCTATACCAGTAATGGCCAACATTGGCACTCCAGATGTTCTTGAATTTCAATTCCCAGAAGCTCTGATTAGCAGGTGTGTTGACTTGGGCTTCTGGGAATTGAAGGCCAAGAACAGCTGGAATGCCAAGGTTGGCCATCACTGGAATGCCAAGGTTGGCCATCACTGGCCGACATGTTGGTCTTTTCCCATGAGAGGTGGTGGCTACAAGAGAGGGCAGGACTAACATTACAGCTGCTCACAATATCCCTTGAGGAATCCTAGAATTTTAGAGAATTTTAAGGATTTCAAACATATCTCTAGCTAGTTCTAGGCTGTCCAAAAATCAACCGTAGAGCACAGAAGATCCCCTTTAGAAGGCACCATTTGACTTTGAGGCCCTGATAGAGGCACATTGATGCCAATGCAGGTCCTCAATATTGTCTGTAGCCGGTAATCTGTGTTAAACATTCCTGGATCATTTTCTGCAGAAAACTCTTAAGGCTAGATCAAACACACATCACAATGGAATTTTTTTTTTGTGCAATTATTGGAGGCAAAACTCTTGTGTTCTTCCACCTAATAAAACCCATAAAATAAAGCAAAGTGTTTGATTTCCAACCATACCTGGTTTATTATTTTATATGGCTTTACAACTTTCTGATATGGCTTTACAACCTTCTCTGCAAATTACCGGTATATGGAGCGTTCATTGTCAAGTGTTGTTAATCTGAATTGCCAGGTCCCTTCTGATTTTATGGCAACTCTAGTAGGGTTGTAAACATATGGACTAAGTTTAAGGAGGGATATTACAGTCCTACCACACCAGTGAGTTTCTATGCTCTGTAGGCATTTTAAGTCCTGAATTCTACTCCATCACTCTACCCACTACATCATGTTGGTTCAATATTATGGTTGCCTAAATAGTCTCACAAATAGCCTGTCTTGACCAAAGACCATAGTCATGCATCTGTTAAAAAGCATTTTAGACCAGATTACTTATTTCTTGAACAGCATGGCCATAATTCTATTGCATAATTTAAGGGCATAAGGCTGATCATACCACCATATCAGATTGCTGATAATGAAGGAGATCCCTTGCAATTATGTGCATCCAAAAGAAACTCCTTCAGTGCCAGAACAATCGGCTGGACTGTAAAACATCATACCACATCCACCAACTGCGAGATTGCAAGGCCGAACTTCACTTTGATTGTCTCATTCAAGCGTTCAACTGGGCGCACCCATCTTTCGTAGTCTTCAAATAAGTGTTTAAACAAGCGATCTTCACTTTGAGCAATAAAGGAAGGTTCAGATGAACCTGTGAAAAAAGAGAATGGCATTACAGTATGTAGACCCACACGACAACATAAATAATCTATACATTCTTATCACTGGCATTGTAAATGAGGAAGTAAGTAACTATGAAAGAATGTATGCCTCTCAGGTGTACATTTCTTACGGGTGAAATAAAAAATTTCCCTATTATTTTCTACCAACCAGATCACATGAAAAATGAAGCATTTTTAGTAGTATTGCTATTGTTTTTAGCATTGTTATTGATTTTATTGACAACATCTCTACTCTGAATATTCACTACTAAGTAGTGCTGAAAGTGACTTGCAATTATCATTACAATAGAACAAGCAAAACCAACTTCAAGCATAGAATCATTAACATCAAATAAAAGCAAACGTGGCCAGGAAAACCCTTTAACTGATTTATAAATAGCTAAGTTTCAAATAAGGGCTGCGGTGGCTTAGTGGTTAAGATGCCGAACTTGACAACTGGAAGGTTGGCAAATCAGCAGTTCGAGACCTCAATGATTCATGAAGGAGTGAGCTCCTGCTGTCTGTCTGAGCTCTTGCCAACCTAGCAGTTCGAAAGCAAGAAATTGCAAGTAGATCAATAGGTACCAGGGACTACAGTGGCTCAAGTGGTTAAGACGCTGACTGGAAGGCAGCAGGTCAGCAGTTTGATACCCGAATACTGCGGGATGGAATGAGCTCCTGCCAACCTTGCAGTTTGAAAGCAAGAAATTGCAAGTAGATAAATAAGGGACCACTTTGGTGGGAAAGTAAACAACGCTCTGTGCCCTCCGGTGTCTAGTCATGCCTGCCACATGACCACAGAAACGTCTGCAGAAGCTGGCTCTTTGGCTATGAAACAGAGAAGAACACTGAATCCTAAAGTCGGATACGACTGGCTTTCAAGCTAGGGTGACCTTTACCTTTATCTAAATCGGTACCACTTAGGCGGGAAAGATAATGGCATTCTGTGTTCTCCAGCATCTAGTTATGCCTGCCACATGACCACAGAAACATCTGCATGTAATGATTTGAGTTATAAGATTTATTCGTATGTTTTATGTTTAATTTTTTTATGCTTAATAAAAATAATTTTTTCTAAAAAAAATCCATCGCAGGAAAGTAAAACCAGGCGACAAATGTATCTAGTGGAGAGAGCATGCCAAGCATCTTGGCATCTATCTCTGCCTCCAGGAAAGGGACGTGGCTGGTTGCCATTGGACTCAGCTGCATTTTTCCCCCTTTCTAGTCCAGAGAATTAGCACAGCTGGATTGCAAATGGGAAAAAGGAAAGTATGAAGATAATGGGGAGAGACAAGTTAAGTGGGAAAGCACACCCAGGAGGCAAGGAGGAGATGCGCAGAACAGTGTAAGGGACTAAAACAGGCATGAGAGAAAGACCACCAAGACGCAGCATAGGCCCATGATGGCGAACCTTGACACTCCAGATGTTCTTGGACTTCAATTCCCAGAAGCCCAAGACCCTATGAATCCGCACGAATGGGTTTACTGCGATTCACCCGGCACGCGCCGCCCTTGCTAGGTTGGCAGGGACAAACAACAGGCGCTCATTTCGTCCTGCAGTATTCGGGTATCGAACTGCTGACCTGCCGCCATCCAGTCAGCATCTTAACCACTTGAGCCACTGCAATCCCTGCTCCCCTGTAAATGCAGAATGTGGACTTTCACATGGATCGTTGCAGACATACCCACATACATGTTCACATTCTAGCATTATATAACCAGAGCGCACTGATTTCTCTGCCACCTACTGAAAAATGTACATTATCTCAAGTGTACACAAGAGGTCAAGGCAAATGGTTGACCCAGCTCTCGGCTCAAGGAAGCACAAAATTCACATTTTGCCACCCTCCTCTTAAGACCTTTCTTTAAATAGAACAGCAGGAGAGAATTAGCAATGCCAACTGGCTGCTTAAAGGCCAAAGAGAGCTGTGCATGGATTGTGAAGATATGACTCAAAGGACCCGATCGATCCCCGCACAAACTCTCCGCTTTGTACAGCTAAACTTTGACGTAGCAAAAATAAAAACATTACGTAAAACGTCAGTGCGTTTTCTCCCATGTCCTTCTGATGTAACATGCACAGTTGCCCAGTTTTGCATTATTTGAAATTAAGACGTTGAACCACCAGTTCAATGTGATACGTTCTCTTTACATTGCATTGTATCTTCAAATGCTTTCACTTAGCCCAACCACGGTGACTGAAGAGAATTTTGCAGCTGGCTTTTCATAGAAAAAGAGCACGATTTGGAAATGCGGTACTTTCCCATTCAGCGATGGTGACTAAATATGCACGCCCTTTTAACATTATTATTCATTACTTGCCTGAGCCAACTACATAGGTACCCCCACCATCTCAAACATATTCAGTAAAACAAACTTTTGAGTAAGCTGAAAGTCACCAGACTCTTGTTTAAGAATAACGTACATCCTGCCCTTCAAATTGTATTCGCCATCATCTCACAAAATTAACACTTTTAAAAAAAAATATTTGCCCCATAATCAAAATTTTAAGGGCTCTTAAATGTCATACTAATCTCTGAATAACCAACATTTCCAGATCTAAGGAAAGCAGATATTTCCCTTTGTAAATATATAGGAAGCACAGAAGTGTCCAGACTGCCTCTTATGAGAGAGGGGGCAAATTACATTTATCCAAACACCCTAAACAACCCTTTGCTATGGACAAATGAAACACTTTTCCTGCTCCTCTACAAAAGGGCAGGGAAAGTGTAATTGATTCTCCCCCTTTCTTATAGCTATAGCATTGGATCAGCAATTGGGAATTTCTCCCCTGTTTTCCCCTTTTATCATCAGTCGAAGTCATGGCTAACATATTTAATAGATACACAACGTATTGATAAAGTAGGAAAAGTCAAAATATGCAAGGCAAGCCTATGCAACTTTAACCATTTCAGTATCTAGCAAAAAACAAACAAACTATGAAAAACGAATGATATGTTTATATTTAGTGTTAACAAAACTATTTTGCTGTATTGTTATTATTATTATTATTATTATTATTATTATTATTATTATTATTATTATTATTATTATTATTATTATTATTATTATTATTATTATTATTATTATTATTATTATTATTATTATTATTATTATTATTATTATTTATTTGTTTATTTATTTATTTGTTTATTTGTTTATTTATTTATTTATTTATTTATCTGATTTATATTACCGCCCAACTCCAAAGACTCTGGGCAGCTTACAGAAAATAAAACCAATTACATTTTAAAAACCAATTTAAAAACCCATTAAAACTGCCACCAAAAATTACTCCGATTAAAAGAGATTAAAAGAGGGAGAGGTTATATATAACGTCATTGTTGTTGTTGGAAAAACATCCTCAGTGTTCTCTCTGCAAAACGCAACTGCAAATCTGCTTAGCCTGTGTTTGCTAGCATTATTGCTTCTATTTAAACAAAATGCAAACAGGATCTAAGGGATTCTTGCTAATCTCTGCTTCTGCACTGGATCCTCAGGGTTGGCTTAACCATGTTTCAAACCCTCCTTCAAATCAGATTTAAACCATCTGAAATCTCTCCAAGGCAAGAAATTAGCTATGATAGAAACAAGGGGGGGGGACCCATTAGGCATCTTTATCTGTTTAAATCCTTAGAGAATTCCCTGTCACCCCCTCTGGGGAGAGAGAGAGAGAGTGTGTATGTTTGTTTTAAATTCGGAAATCCTGCATCATCTATTTGTAAGACAAGGTCTATGGCAATACCATTATATGTGCACAGCAATGCACCAGAATTAGCCTAGAAAAGATGAAGCCAGAGATGAACTCTTCAAAGGAGTGGTGAAAAGGCTATATTTTATGGGAAGTCATTAAGAGATCGAATAAAAGCAAAAGTTGGCCAGAGAGAAGATAACTACTGTACAAGGATTTATTTTTGCCTGTGCAGCCCCCACGAGAAACCTATCGCGTCCCTTCTGCTTCTTGTTCTGACTCTAGGATTCAGTGCTCATCTCTGCTTACAACCGAAGAGCCAGTACTTGTCTGCAACTGCAGAGCTTTCCATCCATGGACATGTGGCAGGCATGACTTGACACCGGAGCGCTCAGAACACCATTTACCTTCCCACCAAAGTGGTCTCTATTTATCTACTTGCAATTTCTTGCTTTCAAGCTGCTAGGTTGGCAGGAGCTTGGGTAGAGATGGCAGCTCACTCTGTCGTGCAGCACTCGGGTCCCAAATAAAGCAAAAACCAGTGCATTTGGACCCAGAGGGCATCTACATGGTGTACAAGGTTTGCTTACTCCTGAGCAAGCCTGCAGTACAAATCTAGTTGAATGCCTCAGCATGGTATTTTAGGGTCCCCAATATTTAACATTAAAAGGCCATCAATTTACTATTTCTACCCAATAGATCAGTAAATTCTTTTTAAGAGTGGGAGAGTATCCCAAATTTTCTTTGGGTGTGTGTGACAGATAGATAGATGGATAGATGGATAGATGGATAGATGGATAGATAGATAGATAGATAGATAGATAGATAGATAGATAGATAGATAGATAGATAGATAGATAGATAGATAGATGCATGGATGGATGGATGGATGGATGGATGGATAGATAGATAGATAGATAGATAGATAGATGCATAGATGCATAGATGCATGGATAGATAGATAGATAGATAGATAGATAGATAGATAGATAGATAGATAGATAGATAGATAGATAGATAGATAGATAGATAGATAGATAGATAGATAGATAGATAGATAGATAGATAGATAGATAGATAGAAGGACTGACACTCTATTGACCACTGACACCACAATCCTAAATTCACTACTTTGGGATTAAGCCAGTCTAAACTCTTGAGCAGACACATATACCCCTGGCACCTCTAAACTGTGGCCAGCCCCATTAAAAACTAGTTAGTTTTGCTACCCATAAACTAGCAAATACAGGAAGAATCCATGAATGGCCGACTTGACCCCTAAGGTTGATTTTTCCCCCAGATGTGTCCCCAAAAACTTCCCTGCAACAATCATCACAACAAGGCGATCCTAGAGAACAGCTAAGTGAATTTACCTACTTTAAAAACCATCACATCCTCTTCAAGTTGTAATGAGCACTGATTACTGGTAAACCGGTAAGTAACTAGTGACAGAGAACCAAAAATCCAGAATTACTCAAGCGCACTGATTTCGTTAGGATGACTCGGTTTAGGGAAGACTCAACTGAATTACTGCAAGCCCCGTTTATCTCGGTAGCTTAATTCGGTTTCTTTCAGTAGGGGAACTGCAGTGGCTCAAGTGGCTAAGATACTGACTGGAAGGCAGGAGGTCAGTAGTTCTATTCCCAAGTACTGCAGGATTGAAATGAGCTCCCGTCTTGGTCCCAGCTCCTGCCAACCTAGCAGTTCGAAAGCAAGAAATTGCAAGGAGATCAATAGGGATTGCTTCGGTGGGAAAGGTAAACAGTGTTCCATGTGCTCCGGTGTCTCTTGTCATGCCTGCCACATGACCACGGAAACGTCTGCACATGCAGACATTTGTAATGGCTGTAATGGGGATGAGCACTGTGCCCTAGAGTCAAATATGACTGGCTTTCAAGCAAGGGGCACCTTTACCTTTAAAAGCTGGGATGGCTTTCCCTGCAGGAGTAGACAGTGCTGGCTCTTCGGCTTTGAAACAGAGATGAGCACTGAACCCTAGAGTCGGATACGACTGGCTTTCGAGCAAGGGAAACCTTTACCTTTACTATTTCGGTAGATCTTCTCGACCTACGAGTGCAATAAACAAGCCTTTACTACGCCTGCAAATAAATACTGTACTGGTAAGGTAAAGGTTTCCCTTGCTCGAAAGCCAGTCGTATCTGACTCTAGGGTGCAGTGCTCATCTCTTTAAAGCTGAAGAGCCAGCGCTGTCTGCTGCTGCAGACGTTTCCGTGGTCATGTGGCAGGCATGACTAGACACCGGAGTGCACGGAACGCTGTTACCTTTCCCACCGAAGTGGTCCCTATTTATCTACTTGCAATTTCTTGCTTTCGAGCTGCTAGGTTGGCAGGAAACAACCCCCCCCCCCCTTTTAAAAAAAGGCATCCGTACGAGCATCTGAGGTTTATTCACGCCCCCTCCCCTGGCAATCGTTACCAAGCGTTACCCTCGTTGTAACTACCGTTCCCTCCCCCAAAAGTAACGTTCCCAAACTTAAAAAAATTTGAGAGGCCAGAAAGCAACGTCTCTGCCCGTTACCGGGATGGGGGGATCCGATTCCTTTGCCGTCCCGGCGCGGGTGGGTTCTTTCCAAGGAGGAAGGCTGGAGGAGGAGGAGGAGGAGGAGGAGGAAGGCGAGGGAGGGGTTCAGCCGGCGGCCCCGATCCCCCGCCATTGGCTCAGGCGGGAAGGGAGACTCTCCCTGCTGTAGCCGCGATCTCATACTGGACTGGAGCCACGCGTGGCGGGGACTTCCACTGCTCAGGGGGCGGAGCCGGATGGAGGCCACGCCCCAAGGGGGAGGGGGAGGGAGGGGCCTCCCAAGCTCTCCCCGCCCCCTTTTACCTGCAGCGGGGGAGGAGGAGGTTCTCCAAAGCACTTGGCTCCCGTCCTATTGGCAATGGTAGCTTCAGCACCCTGGAGAGCTCCCCGTCATTTAAAGGTAAAGGTAAAGGTTTCCCTTGCTCGAAAGCCAGCCGTATCCGACTCTAGGGCTCAGTGCTCATCTCTGTTTCAAAGCCGAAGAGCCAGCGCTGTCTGCTTCTCTGCAGACGTTTCCGTGGTCATCCTGTGGCAGGGCATGACTAGACACCGGAACGCACAGAACGCTGTTTACCTTTCCCACCAAAGTGGTCCCTATTGATCTCCTTGCAATGTCTTGCTTTCGAACTGCTAGGTTGGCAGGAGCTGCGACAAAGTCGGGAGCTCATTCCGTCCTGCAGTACTCGGGAATCGAACTGCTGACCTTCCGCCTCCCAGTCAGCGTCTTAGCCATCCTTGGGAGAAACAGGGGACTTCAAGCTCAGTTCTCAACCTTTTGAAGCCAAGGGGCCGGGTCACGCTCCCTCAGACAGCTTGGGGGGGCAGGACAGCCATTTGCCTTTTCTCCACCACATGGCATATCCAGGTGTAGTGGAGGCGGTGGGGGGGGGCACATGAAATGGTGCCATGGGCCGCATCTGGCCCATGGGCTGCAGGTTGAGAATCCCTGCTCTGCATTGCCTCAGCCCAACTTTAGATCTCCCCTCCTTGACCATGTCTGCTTCCATGTGCCCAGTCTCACATGGCTAGCATATCTCTATCTTGTTCCTCTAGGTGGAATTGTGTCCAGCTTGGAAAATGAGCATGCTGTGCTCGCCCTCCAAATGGCGATGTAAACCATCACAATGTTACAACATGTCTCAGAGAGGCCAGAGTTTGCCATTCCAACTGGCATGTCAATCACAAGTGGTCAAGAATGCTTAAAAGGCTAAATGTTGGATCTATTAAATTAACTTTCCAAACGTCAGCTGTGAAACACCAATTAATGTGCTTATCTACACCAAAGGACATTTCAGCAGGTAATGAGATGCATGTGATCATAAAAAATTAAAGCCATGTATTTCAGCCTTTGATTTGTTTAAACCTAGTTCATCATAGCAGTGCTCATAAAGGGTCAGCTCCATGCACAAAGCATCCTTCTTCAATGTATTTGGTGAGCGGCAAAGGGAAACAATGCCCAAATAGATAGAATACGTTTCTCAATCCTGGGCTCGGATTTCGCGTTGCCCACAAATCAAATTGTGAAAAATATGCTTACGTGAAATTCCTTGCAAATTGCAAAGAGCGGAAGAATGTGCAATACAGCATTTTGGTGTGAATATAAAGCCGTGGGTGTTGGAGGCAGCACAACTGCCAGTGAATGTTTTATATATGGTCTTTGGAATATTGTTTGAGGTTGTGCTAGATCATATTACCTTTCAATTTATCTAATACATTGTCTAAGGCATGGATTCTCAACCTGCGGCCCGTGGGCTGGATGCAGCCCGCAGCACCATTTCATGTGGTCCCCCACTGCCTTCACCACACCAGGAAGTGTTTGTCGTGGAGGAAGGGTAAAATGGCCATCTGACCCCCGAAGCTTTCTGAAGGAGCATGGCATGGCCCTGGGCTTGAAAAGGTTGAGAACTCCTGGTCTAAGGGCTCGTCTAGCTCAATACATCATATACATTATATCCCATACAAATGAGGCATTCTCTACAGAAATGCCAGTAGTTTTATCTCCATCTGGCCAAATTACCCTGCTATGGTAATAAAGTAGACCTTACTGCTGACGATTCAACACTGAGCGTCAGGCAGCGGTTAACTAACGTGACAACCCTGAGGACTAATGGCTTGTGTGGCGGAGTCCACAGGGAAGGGTGATGGTCCCCAAGTGGATTAAATGGTCTCACTTGAATCCATCTTAATGGAGGGCAACGGCTTCATCCATCCTGGCCTGGGGCTGAAGAGGACTTTGCATGCCAAAAGGGGCTCAGGATCAGAAAGTTACTTGCAGGACTGGATCAGTGGTACCATGGGTGTCATGCTCCGATGCAGAAGGCAAGGGAAAACCACTGCATTATATTGTTCCCAAGACAATCTTCATGGCTGATCACGACGATGATCGCCTGGATTCGGAAGAATAGATTTATAACAAAGAACAACAGCAATCTTTTAAGAGGAGAAGACATGCAATACTGTGCTGTTAGAAAATGTCTAGTTATTATGTTTCTAGGGCGATATCAATGCAGATCTTTGGAATAATTTTTATGTACTTATTTGTGTTTGCGGTTGATCCCAAACTATATAAAGAAAAATTGTTGTATAAGCAGTTCCTTCACAAAGCTTTATCTGCATTTTATTTACTCACTCATAAACCTGGATAGGCTGTTATTTTTTTATTTTAAAAAGAAAGATCGAGTATTTTGAAGGATGGGAAACAAATACTTTTGAGGTTTGTGACCGAGTTATAGATGGGTAAACAAAGATTTCCACAAGTACCCAAGGAGAAAACGCCCATCCCATTTAATGTTTAAAGCCTACCCCATTTAACGTTTAAAAGCAAAATTAATATTCCTTTCAGTATGGAAGCCTATGTTCAAATAATTGGGCCATAATTTATTTAAAAAGGATTGTTGAGCCTTTATTTAAGCAGATATAAATATTCTGAAAATTGCAAGGCTTCTTAAATTAGAGAAAACTATTTCAAGATAAAGGGTTTTTAAAAAACCAAACAAAATTGACGTACAAATCTCTCATCTATGGCTTTACTTTGACTGGTTCATTCGGAAGGAAGATTTGCAGAGCCTATAGCAAAATGAATTAAGAATTAAGAGATAAATTCCCCTTTATGCTGAGATGCTTTCTGCACATTAAATAGAAGGAATCTGAAATTACTAATTAGCTATTAAGCCCTCAAATAAGGATTCAGCTGATAATGCTTTTCCAAGTCAGATAAAGAACTAAAGATCAGAGGAGCAATTAAAATTTAAATGAAAACTTTCATCATCTGAAGCTGAAATTCTATGCCCTTAAATCAGTCCTGTTGCATATCATAGAACTTACACTGGAGGAGATATAAGAAGGAATGCCACCAGGCCTTTTAGAAATAAATTTAAATGTATGAGACCAAGTATAAGAACTTGAAGCAGCAGTTATTTGTAAGAAACTTGGGACTGATCTTCCAGGATGAAGAGAACTCAGATAACATCCAGTTTACGGACTATGGTCAGTTTGTTTTACAGCAGTTCTCAACCTTTTTAAGCCGGGGGGCCGGGTCATGCTCCCTCAGACAGCTTTGGGGGCCGGATGGTCATTTTGCCCTTCCTCCACCACATGGCACTTCCTGATGTGGTGGAGGCGGCTGGGAAGTGGGGGGCATCACATAAAGTGGTGCCACAGGCCACATCTGGCCCATAGGTTGAGAATCCGTTTTACAGATAGGGGGGAACTGCAATTTCAACAGGAAATTACTTCAACTACTGGGACTTTAGTCATAAGGGGAAACCTACATGGCTATAACCTCCACTGAAATTAATGGCAAATGTTCTGTAGATATTTTTTTTTTACTATTAGGCAGTTTCAACCAGACCTAAATTTGCTTGTGGATAATCTACTAATTTCTAGAATAAATTATCCTGTTCATATGAAAAGAAATAAAATAAATAAAGAGGCAAACCAAATTATTCTACAGATCCACCGTTCCAAGTGGCCATATATTTCTAAACCAAAGGGCTTCTTTCTGTAGTCGCTTATCAAATGTTCTTGAGAACAACGAAAGTAAAGTTTTAATTTTTTATTGGATAATAAAAAAAGAAAGAGGAAAGAAGGATCATGAAATTAGAATTCAGTGGGAAAGGGTTGTGGGCTTCAGTGCTACAAAAAAAACCTGATCTGATTATAAACAGTATTCACAACTCCTTTGCCTCATCCGTAACACCAGTTATTTCGTTTCACTGAAATTGCCCCTCCTTATCCATCTTCAAGGCACCCGGTTTATTTATCTTTTTCTTTCTGTTCTTTTTCTTTCTTTTCCCGCTCCGCTTTGGCTTCTTCTGCTTCATGTTTCTTTATCAACACCTCCACTTCTTTTTGTTTCAAAACTCTTATGACCGTCTTTCCATTTTCTCTCGTCAGAGTTGCAATCTCAACTGAAAAATGAAGAATTTATAATATTGTTATTTTGTTATATGGGGTCTTGGCCTAATTTAAGCTTATGGCCACCCAACTCCAACTCTAGAGTTCAGTGTTCATCTCAGTGCTCATCTCAGTTTACAGCCAAAGAGCCAGCACTGTCTGCGGCTGTAGACGTTTCCGTGGACATGTGGCAGGCATGCCTCGACACAACGCTGTTTACCTTCCCACCGAGAAGCAGAGGTTGGCAGAAGCTGGGACAGACGGAAGCTCATTCTACCTGTTCTCATGTAGTTCGGCTAACAACAAAGCCAAGAAAGTGGCTTCATTTTGGCAGGCCTGGATTTGATCAGGACACGAAAGATGATGATGATGTAAGGGGAAAAAATATAATGGACAATAGATCTATTAATGCAGGGGTTCTCAACCTAAGGCCCATGGGCTGGATCCAGCCCATGGTGCCATTTCATGTGGGGCCCCTTCAAGGGCATTCCAAAAACAAAATGGCCACCCATTTGAAGCTGTTCAGACAAAATGGCCACACCCATTGTGCAGGCAGGGGGAATGGTCATCCAACCCTCAAAGCTGACTGAGAGAGAGTGTGACACGCCCCAACCTTGAAAAGGTTGGGAACCCCTGTATTAATGTTTAACCTATATTAATAAAACTGGCAAACAATATCCTGTGGGTTGCACTATTTATTAGGCCTGAGACAGTACCTTTCCCAAGCGAAAGGGAAAGCACCTCAAGGTAGGATCTTAAATATTTATGTCAAAGGTCATGGCGCTAACTCACCTTTCTCTGCAGACAGTTTACTGACATCCATGGTTTTGTTCAAGACTTTGACAGCTAAAGCAAGTGCAGACTTCAAAGTCATTTCCCCCTCTTTGTAGTCTTGCTTTAACATCGACACAGCTGCCTGTAAAAGAATGTAAACTATGAGGCTGCCATTTTTGACTGTAGGTCTACGCAAGGCTGTGCGTGTAGCAAAACCTATTAGCTGAAACGCAATATACAGATTTTCTCGTTACACACTTCCCTACATATTATTTTCCAACAGTATGGAAGGAGGATTTAAACACAAAGCCCCACACTTACGGCGCTATTGTTTCCAATGCACGTGGCTTTCCATCCACCGTAGTTTCCACTAGGATCACTCTGATACAGCTGGAATCCATAATGCTTATCCCAGCCAATGTACAGCAGGGAGACACCGAAAGGACGTTTCCCTGTCAAGTACAAGGTTACAAGTGATTTAAATGGAGTCCTGCAATTTGACAAGAGTTCTGTTTTCAAAGGGAAAAGTCAAGTTGATGCAAAACCCTCTCCTGTGAACTAGGATTTAATAGGACGTTCTGTACTTCTTCTACTTAAGATAAGCTCTAAATAAATCCCCCATGATTTCTTTATAATATTTAAGAAGAACAAAAGATACTTTTTTTAGTGATTATGCAGCATATTCAAATGTTGAGATCAATGCTTGAAAGTGAATACGTATCTATACAAGAACTAATTTTTCCCACTTCACTCTAAAATGCATCTATACTGAATCAAAATAATCAAACGTACTCCAAGAATTAGCAAAAATGGGGATACTTTTTCATGAACTTCGACAAGGACTGTCAACAGATTTCTTGACCCATAAGCAAAGCCTGAAAATAAGTTTGCTGTTGCCTTTACAGAACATTCGGAGTAACAAAATATATATTTATATTAGAAATGGGAGTACCAATTTGTAGCACTTCACCATCAACTTGACACCATCACTTTTACACAAGAGAACTTTACCAGCTGTCATACAATGTTTTAAAGTTATTATTATCCAAAAATTACCTCCAAACTGTGTGTAGGCTTGCTTGATATCACACAAGGCGGTCACCAACTGCTCACAAGGAATTGGTTCTTGATACTGCAACAAGTATCTAGAATATAAAAGAAAAGCACAATATTTAAGAATGTCAAGTTCTGATGCAATGAATGAGACACGTACAACTTTCTAAAATAGCCAGAAGATGAGGCAAAACTTTACACGTATACTGTAAAATGTACAAAGTACACATGAAGGAATGCCCCATCAACGTTTTCAGTCATATGGCCATGAACTGCCTGAATCAGAAATATCATATTTTTTATCTCAAGTCTCAGGCATAGAAAGGCAGAATGGTCCACTCATTCTTGTTTTAGAAACAAAGAAAGCTATCGTGGTGTCGCACTGACCCAATGTTACCGACACTGACTGGCAGCACCTCCTCTCCATTTCAACCAGGAGGCTTTTTTAGCTGTGCCTCGAGATGCCAGAATCTGGGACTTTAAGCCTTCAGAGCAGGGGTGGCCAAACTATGACCCATGGGCCGGACTTGGCCCACAGTGCCAAGTCATCCAGCCCACGCCGCCCACGGAAGCAGAAGTAAAATGCACCTGCACATAAGTAAACGCTGCCATAAATGCACACATGGCTGTCGTAAGCATGTTTATGACAGCGGCAGATGTGTTTTATGACGGGAGGAACTACGTGCCCGGCCCGCTCAACCACATCACTGGCACAAGGCACGAAAAGTTTGGGAACCCCTGTTTCAGAGCAAGCCCTCTGATATCAAGTTATAGCTCTTTCCAAACTTTTGTCTTCCTTCATCTTTGATCAGGCTAATGAACCAATTTCATTGAAAACTAGCATACAGTATATACTTTCAAAACAGCAGCTTTAAAACAAGTTTATTTTTTCATGGCAGGGCTTATACAACACCAAGATATTCTAACACAAAAAGAAAAAAAGCTGAACATTTCGAGCAAGCAGTTACTTTGGTGGATTTTGGGAGTTTTAGCCCTGGGTTGGCTTATCACAAATCTTTTCTTACAAAAGACCATCACAGGTGACCCCAATACCTTTGTGCAATCAGACGCAGTTCATTCGTTAGCACGTTGGCATCTGATGTAATGCCGGCAACACTGCATGCCATATCCCTGAAAGAAACAAGAACCGCACATTAAAACATGACTTTCATGAGTCCTTCCTCAAAGAAGAAGCATCACTTTGAATTTAGCTCTGAAAAGCTGGGATTCTCAACCTGTGGCCCACAGCACCATTTCATGTGGCCCCACACTGCCTCCACCATAGCAGGAAGTGCCATGTGGTGGAGGAAGGGCAAAATGGCTCATAATGAACTATGTGACTAGATGCTTGCAAAAACAACTAGGTAACTGGTTTCCTCTGGAGGGTGTCACCTTCATTGTTTTTCAGCAATACAAACTCAAACCACAAATGTTTGTCAGAGGACAACAGAATACCTATGCAGGGATAGCCAAAAGCATGGATGTTCCTCTCAAAGGATGTAGGGGGTAAATTAACAGGCAGACACAGGGACTGAGTGACCGCTCCGACGGGAGGGTGGCAAACACAGTTAGAAACAGATGTCATTCAAAGCATCACATAGAGGGAAGGTTTCAGAAAACATGCAGCAAATCATTAGAAGCCTTACATGCCAAAAATTCTTTGTGCTACCATAGAAATAAAGGCAAGAGACCAAGATTTGGGTCAGAAAACTGAATGCTCAACTAAACAAAGCATTGTGCTGTTTTCTCTAAAAGGCAAAGCTGCAAGTAAGTCTATCAGCTATTATAAAAGGATGAGGGGGGCGAGAGCCTTCTTTAATATTGTGGTATTTTTGAACCAATATTGGGCATACCCCAGGCAACCCCAACCTTGTGCCAATTTCACATCTGGCCTAGAAGAACAGGACTCGGGACCGTGCAGCTTTCTAGACCAGGAGTTCTCAACCTTTTAAAGCTAGGGGCTGCGTCACGCTCCCTCAGACAGTTTTGGGGGCCGGACAGCCATTTTGCCCTTCCTCCACCACATGGCACTTCCTGATGTGGTGGAGGCACTGGGGGGGGCACATGAAATGGTGCTGCAGGCCACATCCAGGCTGCGGGCTGCAAGTTGAGAATCCCTGTTCTAGACATTGTCTGCCTGCAACTCTCACTAGCCAAATTCAGCATAGTCATTGATCAACATCTAAAGTATTATCAGGTATGACTGGATGCAGCTTTCCAGAGTTTTGTACTGGATTCTGCCCTATACCCCACAGGAGATGCTGGGAATATACAGCACTGTTACTCGTTATCTGTGGCCTCCATCTAAGCTAGTTTCCCAACCAAAGACCCGTGGGCCAGATCCGGCCTGTGATACAATTTCATGTGGCTCCCCACCTCTCCAAGGGCATTTGAGAAACAAAATGGCCATGCCATTATGCAGGCAGGGCAAAATGACCGTCCGGCCCTCGAAGACCCCCTGTTCTAAGTCAAGCCAACTTAATTTATGAAACTGGGCAACATGGTCTAATCCAGTGGTGCCCAAACTTTTCAGGCCCCAAGCCAGTCACGTAGTTCAGCAGGCTGTCACATGGTTCCTCCCACCGGAAGTGGAACTAAAACTCACCTTTCAATCTGTTTTGCAACAGGACGAGATAGATTTTAAGCTGCCATTTTCTCTGCTTAAACCAGGGGTGCCAAAACTACGACCCACAGGCTGGAGCCATATGGGTGTGTTTCACTTCCACTTCCAAGAGCAACGAGGGAGACACGGGCCGGATGAATTGGCATCGGGGCTGGATCCGGCCTGTGGGTCGTAGTTTGGGCACCCCTGCTCTAATCTATTCTGAAGCTTGCACTACAGGTAGAGAAAGCAGCTTACTTTGCACCTGCTTTCCAGATAAGCAATACTCTGAATCTCCAGCCGACCTAGCTGTATTTCAATTAGTGCTTTTCTTGCGGAACTTAAGACAGATCTAAGATATCCACTCTTTCAGCTAAAGGAAATAGAACAATGTAATCTAAGGAGCAGAATTAGTAACAAGGGCAGATATAAATAACTCGTTAAGAAAGTTCAGTAAATTTTGAAGATAACTTAATTTAGCATCTAAAATGTCTTTCGCTAGCCCTCAGAATCAGAGGAAGGAAAAATGTGATGCCTTGTGGAAAAGAATAACAAAGCAATAACAGAGATGTGTTTATATCTAGCAGCTAAATATTTGACAAATGCAGAATAAAAAAAACCAAATGAATGGATGGCTCATCTGAACACCCACTGAGTCTGTAGAGAGGAAACAGTTTTCATCTGAAAAAGACAAGAATTTTTTCCTGTGCCAAGCATCTGTATTATTTTCAAGGAATAGCGACTTACTAATATCTAAAATCCACAAAAACAAAGCTTCCTAAATATCACAGTTAAAGGCCAGTTTCTAATGGAACCCCAAATTATAATTTTTGTTTCCCCCTAAATATGCATACTAGGAAATTATTCTCGCTAAGACATTAAACAGCTGCAAAACAAAGATAAATTTGCTTTAATGTGGGCTTTCTGGACAATTCTAAATAAGCAAATATTAAATTGACTTAACACGATCTGCCTAAATGTTTGTTTAACATCAGGCAAACAATTTCAATGGGTCTCAATTTTTGTTGGGGTCAGCAACAGGGTCCTATCTGACTTATATTTCCTAAATAAACCATTTTAATGACTGTGAGCATTTGATTTAAAGAATGGAGGGCTCTTAATATCATTTAAGTATAGAAACACATGCAAATTTTTTGTGAAAATTAATTTTTTAAAAACACAGTACTTATCTTTAAAAAAAATTTTTTTTTAAAAGTGTACTTTCATTTTTTTTCCATGGGGCAAAAGGCATTGGAAAGCTGTGAACAAATTTTAGAACCCTCAACAAGCAGCCAACTCACTCATTGAGCTTGTATATTTTCTCAGAGAAAAAGACTTCATCTAGAAGTTTGTGAATGTTGCGCCTTTCCGCTGCCAGGAGCACCCCGTCATTAGCGAGAATTCCCAGACATGTGCCTGCATGTCCAATGGCTTCCATGGCATATTCAACCTGATACAGGCGACCTAAGAGAAGATTAATAGCAGAGGCAATAGTTTAAACCCTAAGCTACCAGCATATAGAAGCATATTTTTTAACATCAGTTTTTCAGAATTAGCTGATCAAGAACAGAAACAGGGGTGGGCAACTTTTAAACCCTCAAGAAGTTGTGTATAGTAATTGCAACTTCCTGCATCAACAATAACAGCAGAAATAAGGAGAGCTTTAACTCACCAAAAACATAATAACCCAGCCTCAATTTCCATAATCACATAAACTATGAAATTCATACACTGCTCAACCAGAACCATTTCAAGCAATTTAACCATTTCAAGTAAAAAACAACAGTGAAAATCAATTGTGGAAGGGCAATGCTTTTTCTACATTCTTTTCTTGCCACGTAATTACCTTCTGGAGAAAAAATTGTAGTTCGGGAATCATATCGTCGAGACTGCAAACAAGAAAAGTTTGTGGGGTTTTAGTAAAAGGAAATCACTAAATGATGGCTTATAACAGCCAAAATAAATCTATTTATTACTGAATGCACCGGCGAAACACCTTTACAGTAG